>CM070875.1:165387929-166707929 GCA_036365515.1 Torymus aiolomorphi | reverse complement strand
AAATTTTACAAAAAATAAAATTTATTTTTCAATGTAGTCTCCTTTTAGTTGAATACACTTGGTCCAGCGGTGTTCCAATTTTTTTAACCCCGTTGAAAAAAATGTTTTCTCTTGGTTTGCAAAATAGGCCTCCGTGGCGGCGATTATTTCGTTATTGGAGTGGAATCTCTTCCCGGCGAGCGAATTTTTTAGGTTCGGAAACAAAAAAAAGTCGCACGGAGCCAAATCTGGAGAATACGGTGCATGGGGCAGCAGTTCGTAGCGTAATTCGACCAATTTAGCCGTGGCGAGTGCAGAAGTGTGAGCCGGTGCATTATCGTGGTGGAAAAGCACTTTCTTTTTAGACAAATGGGGCCGTTTTTCTTCTAACACGGCGTCAAATCGGCTCAATAGTTCGGCGTAGTACTGTCCTGTGACTGTTTTGCCCTTCTCCAGATAGTCAATAAAAATCACACCTTGAGAATCCCAGAAAACAGTGGCCATCACCTTTCCGGCCGACGGGACCGTCTTCGCCGTCTTCGGAGCAGGTTCACCGGGTAAGGTCCACTGTTTTGACTGCTCCTTGGTCTCTGGAGTGTAGTAGTGAATCCATGTTTCGTCGACGGTCACGTAACGACGCAAAAACTCTTTTGGATTGCGATTAAACAGCTCCAAACACTGCTCTGAACTGGTCACACGGATGCGCTTGTTGTCTGCAGTCAGCAAACGCGGCACCCACCTTGCTGACAGCTTCCTCATGCCTAAAATCTCATGTAGGATATGCCACACGCGTTCTTCTGAGATGCCTACTATCGCAGCTATCTCGTGCACCTTTAATCGGCGGTCTGACAAAACGATATCGTGTATTTTTGTCACGTTCTCCTCCGTAGTGGCTGTTTTCGGAGCACCTGGGCGTGGATCATCAAAAACCGACGTACGACCACGTTGAAACTCATTATACCAAAATTTAACGGTCGCCATCGAAGGAGAAGCATCCCCATACACTGCATCCAAGCGTTCTTTTTTATTTCACTGCGCGATTTCCCTTCCAAAAACAAGAATCGAATCACCGACCGATATTGTTCTTTCTCCATTTTTTCAAAAATCAACGGACACATTTGCTTTCACACGCTCTCAAAAATAAACTACAACTCCGATCCGGCTGAAATTTCGTCTGTAACCGTTTACAGGAAGATACTGCACTGTAGTGTATTTCTGGTGCGATAGTGGCACCATCTGGCGGTGAGGCTAGGTACTTGTCAAATGACCCTCGTATATTTATTATTTTATTAAACTATTCATTTAAAGAAGTATTATTGAACTGCACAAAAACATTCAAGTTTATTTTAAGAATTTTTAGCGTAAAATTGGAATTTGAATAATTCGCAATGTTATACTGCAAATCTTGAAATAAGATACTTATTCCACTTTCAAATAAAATATAAAGGGCCAGGCAAGTAAGTAAAAAGTAACGTTTAGCAATTGAGCTTTCATAAAAAATAAACTTGTTTGGAATTTGTGTATGATTTTGCTTCCTCCTAGAGGAAGCTTTGTGATAGTAATTTTTTGAGTTACTGTGAAAACATGTTATAATTGTTTTTCGAGGGGTTAGGAATCAAAAACATGATTTTTGAAAAATGTCTGTATGGATGCGTGCGTGCGTGCGTGCGTGTCTGTATGGATGCGTGCGTGCGTGCGTGCGTGTCTGTATGGATGCGTGCGTGCGCGTGTGTGTGTGTGTGTATGTGTGTGTGTGTGTGTGTGTGTGTGGTGTGTGTGTGTGTGTGTGTGTGTGTGTGTGTGTGTGTGTGTACGCCTGGATCTCAGTTTCTACTCGATCGATTTTGACCGGACAGGTCTCATTTTTTTTTGTTTTCTTTGTGTGATGGCGGGTCAAAAATTCGTTTTTTGATTCGCCGATGCGTTTTTGTTTTATATCGAATATTCGATTTTCTCAAAATTGATTTTTGCTTTTTTTTAATGATATGATCGAGATATTTGAATCGAATGTATAGCATCCGAAAAAGGATTAAAATACCTGTATTTTCTAAAAAAAAATTTCTCTAGCTATCAGGGTTCTTTTATTATTAACAAAAAGGTGTTTTTTTTTTAAAGCTTATAACTCCTAAACTAAACGGTCAATTTTCTTGAGAAAAATCGCGATAATGCAGAATATAAATAGCTATAATCTGTAAAAATTTGAATTCATTTTGTCGACTAGTTTTTGAGAAAAAAATTAAAATGTGAAAAAATGAGTTTTGTATGTCCAACGATTACGAAAGTAAAATTGACTTAATCGCTTTGAAATTCTCGCTCGGTCAATTTCCTTGGGCAAAATGAATAGTCCAGAAATTTCAGAAATATTTGATGTTAAAATTTTTTTAACCTTTTTTCAAATCGTAATTTCTCGGGAACGGCTCCATGTATCAGCTCCAAATTTATAGACAATTTTGTATGTGATATAGATAATATGTGTGCGAATTTTCATCAAGATCGTACGATTACTTTTTGAGATATTTAATTTTGAAAATTTTCGTATTTTACAAAGTTATTTTCATTATCGCATGATAACTAGAGAAAACAAAAATTGGTTTAATCATGTTGAAATTTTGTCGAGATTTAGAGTCTACATATTATCGTATAAGTCCTTTAGGTAAAAGAATTGTCTCATGATTTTTAGAGATATTTAAGGTTAAAATTCTTTTACGGTTTTATCAAAATCGTAATTTCTCAATGACAACTTCATATATCAGCTTGAAATTTATAGACTATTTTGTATGCGATATAGGCAGTACCTGTGTAAAATTTCATCTGGATTATATGGTTATTCTTTGTGATGTTTGATATTTAAAATTTTAGTATTTTTGAAATTGACTTTCTTTGTTGTCGCACAATATAACTACATTAAAATTGTTTTAATTACTTTGAAATTTGGTGGAGATTTAGAGTGTGTATATTATTTGAGGTTAAAACTATTTTAGCCCTCTTTTAAAATCGTAATGATTCGGGAACGTATTTATTTATGTATACTAGAAAATGGAAATGACATGCGCTATGCGCTTTGCGTCGATGCGCGCGTGTTGTATACCTGCTTTTGTTTTGTAATAGCCATTTATTATTTTTAAGGTTAGAGCCGTTTTCTTAGATCGGGAATCGCAGAAAGAGCACACAAATATGGACAGCATACTACTAGAGACACGTACACTGTGTGTGAAATTTCACAACGAAAATATAATTTGAAGTAAAGGTTATTTAGGAATTTTAAAAAGTTTTGACGATAGTATTACAATCACTTATTTTATTTATTTTTCACACAATTAAAAAAAAATCAGACCTATTATTTTATTCATATTTTATACATAATTTAAAAATTAATACTTTTTAATCTTCATGAATGAATTTAATTATAATTATGTCATAAATTGTTGCAAAAATTATAAATTTTGTTATTAAAAATTCATTAAAGGAATAAGCAAATTAATTTTGAGGAAGTCACAGACCAATGAATTGGCAGCGGTTTTTTAGGGTTAGATGTTCATTCTATATTAAAATTGAATGTCTAAGCTAATATACAGTATATTTTGAACTTGATGAAAGTTTTTTATAAAAAGGTTAGAATGAACTTAAAAAAAAATGCCTATAGCGCCTCACCTTCCCCTAGTGTGGCTAATGTATCACCTTCGAAAAGACCAACTTTAAGTCTTTTTAAGGTGTGTATTTAGAGCGTCCGACTGCAGTGCCAAGGGTTCCGTGTATAAATCCCCTAGTTTTCAAAACAATTTTTATTTTTAAACTTAATATTTTTTTTGTATACATATCGGATATTTCACATGAAGTGAGCAGGTCAAAATTTTAAAATCACTCAAAATTTTTTACTATTAGTTTATTATGAAAAAAATATGTTCCTAAAATTTTATATCGATATTTGCATAAATAAAAAGTTATGCAATATTGAAAATTCAAATTTTTTGTAATTTTTGGTCATACAGCAACATTTGACATTTTCTCTTTCAAAATCTTGAAACTTTTTGTATAGAATATTAATTGGAAAAAAGTTTGCAAGTTTAGTGTAAAAAATAGGCATGGTGTGGTTTGTGCACATAAGAATTATGCACATATTTATTGTGCACACTTTAGCATTGGAGTATACACATAGATATAGATATACACCAATGCTAAAGTGTGCACAATAAATATGTGCATAATTCTTATGTGCACAAACCACACCATGCCTCTTTAATTAATGAAATTTGTAGGTCTGTAATTGGTTGGTTTTTATTATACCTTCATCGAAGCATATTGAGAGTGCGCCTCAACATTTTTGATTCGACAACATTTTTTTGAATTCTTCTAAAACTTTTGAAAATGCAGCTTTTTTGACGAATATTGGACAAGCTAATTGAAAGAAATTACAATTTTTTGAAATCTCAAGAAAAGCCAATAATTAGCGTTTTTGATAATATGATTGATTTAGAAAATTAATATTATTCATACATCTTATGTCATTGATCAAATAACTGAATTTTGTTAAAGCATCGAATAGAACATTGGACATCAATTTTCACTTTGTACAATAAGCCTTATATAATTATCAATTATAATTTACACTCATTTTCAATTTTCTTAAAATTGGATAAAACTATACTAAGAAAGAGTTTTAAAAGTACATCATTATTATTATATATAACGGATAGTATAACCTAGACTTTGATGAAATAGCGGAACTGTTCCTTGGTTAATCATCAATGTTAAGGAGCTGTACGCATTTAGTTTTCAGAGAGGTAATGTATGCAATTTAAGTAGTAATTTTTCGACTATTAATAATATTTTTCACATTTCACTTTACTTAATATAACTAACATAATGTACCAACTTTGTGTTCATGTAGCTATATAGAATGATCTGCAGCTATTATATTAGTTCCACTTTTTTGCAAGGTCCGGCAATATATAACTTTACGCAGACAATGCGATCAATTGAATTATAACAAATATTCATTGATGCTCCATCATGAGAGAATCGTGCTATAGCTAATGCTATAAGCGCATGTGAAGTAAAACATAACGGCAAATGCACAGAACTTGCCAAAAGTGTAAGTACATTTCTTGGTGTTCTAAAATATAATTACTTATCTAGCGTAAGACAGTTAAAACTACAAGCGCCTATTCATGATGTAGTTTTAACTGTCTTACGCCAGATAAGTAATTATATTTTGGTGCCACCAAGAAATGTACTTACAGCAGGCAAAACATAACGGCGAGTGAAAAGAACTTGCTAAAAGCATAAAGGAAGGCAGTTGAAAAGGCGGAGAGTTGAAACAAAATGAGAAATAATAAGAATCATCTCAAATCTTATTCGTGTATCGGTGTTTAATACTAATACACATCATATTCAAAAGTACTTTTCAATTTTTATACGAGAACGGGATAATAGCATCTTTGCATGATTTTATTAACTGAACTTGTTTTAAATCTTTAGAACACAAGGATAGATTCAGTTATTCGTTGCTTTGATATAATTTACTCCAAAATGAAAACGAACGAATTTCTGCTGCTAGATATCCTTAAAGCGGGCAATTTTTTCTGAATAAATACTAAAATAGAAAAAGTGATTGTAAGGAGAAAAATTAACAAACCACACAAAGTTCAATAAGCAAGAGCGGCCACATAGTGAGGTAGAGACAGTTTTGGCAGTACGCGGTAATCGTTAGTGTGGCTTTGGTGCTAGTAGGAACGTACACTGCTACGATGCAGAGCAAAAAAAAGAAATGTAACTTTCTCACGGATTCGACTAACACACTACTGTCGATTGTCAGTGACTAACGCGGAAAGTGGAAAAGCAACGGCAGCCTTCGGTGCAAAGCGTGCCCCCTCTTACAGATCTACGCCCCAGGAGACAAAAGAGGGAAAGACAAACGCGAGCAGGAGGAGAAGGATCTCGCGGGTACTGTTAATGCACGGCTGGTGCGTCTTCTAACAACCATCCTTCACTTCCTCGCTTGCACGATCCTACGCGCGCCATGAGTAACCGCACATCTCAAGTAACTTTTTTTCCAAATCGCTTGATATTTTGCTTGGCCACGCGTAAGATATGTCATGAAAAAGTTTTTTATTATACCGATTTCATAAATGTGTTTATGTTTAAAATTGAAGAAATGGGTTTATATTTAAAATAATATATTAAATGTGTTTATATTTAAAATAATATATTAAATGTGTTTATATTTATAATAATATATTAAACATGTTTATTACTAAAATACTTAAACTTAAGGTGTCTCCAGCGATTTTACTTAAAATTATAGATTAAAATGAACTTTGGAAAAGATATAGTTGAATCCTTCGACTTTTGATTGCCGTTAAGAAAAAGTGGGGTCAATATCCAAATTAGCGAGAAAATTGCATCGTAAAATGTTCATTTTGAGCATGCAACTTATGAGAATTTGAACGAAAATGAAAGTTAAATCGCGTATTCAAAGTAATAAAAAATGTTTTTTCAGTAAACAAGTATGTGGTTATAGGATTTGAAACAGCGGTTCCGATGGTATAAAAAAATGTAGGTCAACATGCAATTTAAAGAGTAAATAACTGTCAAAGCATGTCGTTTTATTTTTTGGGGGCGCTTCTCATGAGGCGAAAATGAACCTTTTAATTCTGTTTTATTATTGGTGATATTTTTTTACAAGTTATACGCGTATAACTCATTTGCAGTTATTTATACAGGTTTAAATTTAAAGCTTTAATTTTGCGAAAAACTGTAAATGTTAACTGAGGCGCTCGCGGGGCCCCCGCTTGATACCCAACGCTGGAGCCACTTTAAATATACATTTATAGCACGTGTGACATAAATCCGCCATCTTCTTATTTTATTTATTGTGCACAGATAATTATTAAAATTATATTGATCTTTACATTTTTTACAATAAGCATTACATTCGTAGACACGTTGATCGCTATTGACCATCACTTTACGGTTTTCCTTTATGATAAGTGAACTGTCTCCACACTGACAAGTAACTCTACGGAAGTGTCACTCACCGATTTTCCTGAGCCTTTGCACACGGTTTTTATACCGAAAAATATGAGACACCTTTATGTTTTTAGGTGCCCATAAAGAGTTTTAAGGTTGTGGATAGCCAATTGTGAATTTTTATATACAAGGCAGGCCTATTAAATCTATTCACGCAAATTGCTTCAAAGGCATGGTTCAAAGGCGAAATCTGCCTTTCACCAAAGTTGAACGGTTCAAGAAGGACAATCTGAAAATGATCTGCAATTTGACCGAAAAACAATTTTCAAGGATATTTGAAGATCAAAATCTGACATTTTAAATAGGATCCCCTTTTTTATCATAATGACCTTATAAGATCATTGAATGGTCACTATCATTCTTTCTATTGTAGTCTACTGGAACTCGACCTCTACAAAGGTTTTATGATTTGAAGAATGAAAAGTAAAAATGACTTTCAACTTAACGTTGAAGACGATTTTCGCCTTCTTTAAATGATGCATCTTTTCTAGAGGTCGATTTTCACTAGATTTCCAATAAAAAGGATTTTATTGACCATTAGATGATCTTATAAGGTTACTTCGACCTAATACAAAAAAAAATTCTATATGTATGTAAAATTTCCCATTTTTTACAATTTCTAGGTCAAAAATAGTAGTGCACATGTTAGAGAGTAAAAAAGAGAGATGGTGGTACCGTAAAGTGAAAACAAGAAATAAAAAAAAAATAGTTTTAGGCGCATTTTGATAAATAAAATAATAATAATTTTTTTAATTTTCTTTACATTAAATAAAAAAAATAATAAGTTTTTATTTTCTCTACAGTAATATTAATGTATCAATGGTAACTAAAAACTTATTAGTATTTTTCCTGAAATGAATATCAGAGAATGAAAAAAGTTATGAGAATAAAAATATAAAAACTATGAGTTATCTAATTTATAGTATAATTTATTTATAATTAATATGTATTTTTATTATTTACAATAATGCGGATTACTTCTATTGCTTGGGTCAAAGAAATGATCGATACATAGAGCTTTAGTACACCAAGCGCACCTAATAATAGCAATACTACTGCATAGTTGACAAGATTCATCGCAATTTTTAAAACAGTAATCTACTGGAGTTTCAAAATGTGGCGGTTTTTCTACATATCCACTTTTATTCCAAGCATACTGAAACATATTAACGAATCTAGGTGAAGAAAATTGATTATGAATGAGAGATTGAAGTTTCAGTATGTTATTTCGCAAATGTAAATTAATGTCATAACTATTTAAAATAATTAAATCTGAAAAACACCTCAAAAAATTTTTCCATGGTCTAAAGGTGTATACATCGAGTGGTTGTATCATTCCTGTTGTACCAGTCGCATTTGTCAACATTTTCACTTGCTTATTACAAACAATTACATCTTGAAATTTTTTTTCAGTTTGTCCTGACCAAGAATCTAAACACAAAACAGAAGTTTCTCCAACATTAGGTAGAAAAGCTTCTTCATACCATTTAATTATTAAGTTTGAAGTTAATTTTCCAGATATTGAAGCAGACACAATAATATTTTCTGCTTTGTATAAATTTTTTTCTACCAATGGTCCGAAATAACCGTTTTTTTCTTGTGTTACTATAAGTAAAGGGGATTTTAAAACTCTACTTGCAGATACAAAAGGTTGAATCGTGTAACTATGAGTAAGCGAATTTAAAGATTGCGCCAATGATTCAATTTTCAAAGTTCCCTTGAAAGACAATGTACGCCCTACACGCATTTCCAGATTAAAACCCGATTAATCAGTATTATATACATTATCTCTTCCTATTTGTGAAATTTCAAATTTAACTTTATCCGTGAATCGCGAAGTCTCTTCAGATAATGCTACTTTATTTTTCAAACTAGATGTAGTGACGAATTTATTAATTTTCCTTGATACAATTCGATGCTGCTGTTTAAATTTATAAATCCACTTTGAAGATGCTGTAAATAATTCATTTGATAGACCAACATCATCTCTAGATTTAATAGCCCATCTCTTTATATCTAAATCATGAACTGGTAGAGATTGTTCTCGCGCATTTTGAAATTGTTCTAGCACATATTCAGAAATTTTCAATAATTTGTCAAGTCTAGTTCCCCCTTGAGAAATTTGTTTCTCCCATCTATATAATGTCTTAACATTATTGACTTTTCTAAAGCTATGTTTAACTGTAGTTAGTTTAAGACGTCCTTTACTTCCAGAACGCCAAAAATTAACAGCATTGATTTTATAATCTAGATCTATTGGTACCAAAACTTTTTTGCTACTTTCTAAATTATTTATAATCATCTTCAAATTCTTCTTCTATAGCACAAGCATCAGAAATGACACTTTCTTCATCAAAATTTAACGTATCATATGTTTCTATAAATAAATTATCATTTATTGCATCTTTAATTAAAGTTTCAAGCTCTAATGAAAACTGTTTTTCTTCTTTGGTAATAATTGATTGAATGTCAAATCGAAAATCATTGGAAGCTTTTCCTAATAGCGTTAAAACATTCTTAGGATTGATCATTATTGTGCAAAAGATACACTTGTATCTGAAATAAATAATTTTTTTTTACACTCCGTGCGCAAAGTTCGATTTCACATACGCTCTAATAAAAAAAGATGCCCTAGATTAAGCTTGTCACACGTCGTGTCAAAAAATAATGTTTGATACACGAGTGAGAAAGTGGTTGTATCTTCGTGTGGCCTTTTCACCCTTGTTTCGCTCGGGCGCAAACGTCCACCACGAGGATAAAATCACTTTTTCGCACTTGTATCGAAAATAACTATTTCTTTAAATGCATGCATATTACAAATTAATGTAAAAAAATCGTTAAGTACTTATGTAGTATTGCTAATTAAATAATGAAGAGCAAAAATTAAAGTTGTAAACTTTAAATAATATTAAATATGAAAATTTGTAATTATTTGACAGGGTAAAATTATTTATTACAACTCTGAAAAAAAATATTTGTTATTTTACAAATGTATAATACGTTAAACTTTATTAATGAAATAATTTTGAAAATGAAGCTTATGACGGCCGTGATGTTATTAAATGTAAAAATGTATAAGACGTTAATGATTTATAACAGTAAATTCATTTTATTTGCGCAACGTTTTGATCTTATTAATGATGATCCTTTTTAAGTAAATAAATTTGTTCGTGAAGAATATTTTTTTTAAATTAAGATATATACCTTTAGATAAAATTTGATTAAACTTTAATTATTAAACATAATTATTTTTAAATATTCGGAAAATATTGATACAATATTGGTACAATATCGATACAATATCGATATAGAATATCTATATTTTTATTATTTATAAAAATTTACGTTATTATAATTTTTTCTCGAAGTATTTAATAGAATGACTTTCACCTTAAACTTAAAATTGAATGCTAATAATTCTAAATTTTCTTTGTTTTATGATTTTACTATGCAAAAATTATATTTATTAAAACTATGCAATTTTTAGTTCCCTTAAATCATTCATATATTTATTTAGCAATAAAAGTAAATAAATAACGAAATGAGATATGTAATAAATATAATAAAAGCTTTTATTCACCTTTCTCGTCTATTACAAAATTTTGTTGAATAACTTTGACAAACTTCTTTAACAAATTGTCAAATTATCACTGTTTCTATATTCCACATAATTGCACCACTATAGTTTTTATTGAAAAAATCATGTGTAACTCAATTGAAGTAACTGCTTTCGATTTTATCTAAATAACTATTAATTGCTCTATTTTTTATTAATGCATAGGGGAGATCGAGGCAAGTTGGCATACGGGTAGGTTGGCCCAATGCTAATATCTCGTGATTGGAGTAACAGAGGTCAAAACCTGTCAAACTGTCGATGTTAGTCATGTACATTGGAACGAGGAATATTCGTTTTATTTTTCAGTCGGAAGTTTGAAAATTTTCTCATATGCAGGAGTAAATTTTATATTCCAGAACATTTCCAGTGATTCTTGAAAAGATTATGATTATCTATTTTTAAACGTAATTTAGGTTATAATGATTAATTATTTAATAATTTTAGCACTTTGTATTATTTTCATATTTAGATTTTCAATATTATTAGCATAATTTTTAAATTAAAATGTACCCGTGTTACAAAAAAAATAAATAAAGAAAATGTAGAAAGTGGTCTAACTATAGCACCGGTCTCTCCCACATTCAAAAGCTTAGGAATAAAAAAAAATCAAATGTGGTATTGTTTTTATTTTATTATTCAACAAAAATTTTGCAATACTAAATGAACTTCTTTTTATTGAAAGTGAATTATTTGTTTGGTAAAGAAATTAATGAAAACTAAAAAATATGTGCAAATACGAGTAGGGCAACAATCGTCTATATTACGTTATAAATTTATAATATACGATTCAGGAATAATAGATTTTACTAATCTTAAAATGCAATTATTTAATCTAAAAAAAAATATTAATTGCAATAGTAGTAATAATTCGTTATTGAGTCGAATGCTCAACTCCAAAACATTGGAATAAGAAAAATATTCACTTGTTATATCTTTCTAGTACTAATCAAATAAAGTAGTACATCACGTAATAATTATTACCATTATTATCTTTTCATTATCATTACTATAAACACAAACATCTGGTGATGAGAACAATAGTTCTGAGTTATGTTCTGAGAATAGAGAAAGAATCTGACTTTACTTCTCTTACCAATAATAATACATTGAAAATGATCTTTTCTTCAACTGTTTTGGTTATGAATTAAATTCAAGAAACAACTTTTTTTGGTGTGTATTTGTTTATAACAATTATGAACAATTATGGATTAATAAAAAGTCCTATTCAATTTATAATTTAAGTCTTTTATACTACCTAACAATGCAAAAAATTTCAGGATTTTACATAAAAAAAGAAAAAAAGAAAAAAAAAGGTGCTAATATATTGGCTCCTGTGACTGCAAGGGTAACCATGTACCTAAAATAGATTTTATGGGGCGCATATCAGTCTAAAATCATTAATATTATCCAAAATTTACGTGTCATATTCAATTTGGTAGAATAGATAAAATAACTTGAAGATGTTTATTATTATTGGGCTATATGGTATATGAGTAAATCGAATTTACTAAATTCATAATTTTGTGACCCTTTTCGAGTTCCAAAATTTCTTTTCCGAGCACACCTATGAGACACATTTTTTGGCACATTACACCTTATATTATAAGAAGAAATTATGGGTGCATCCATTTTTTTGCTGCATTTCATTTTTCTTATGGGAATTTAACATGGGAAAAATGGACGAAAAGTGCGGTCCTTGTTGATTAACCAATAGCAAGCTATGAAAGTGGCCAACAAACATTCCACAAAAAACGATTACAGTAAAAAAAGAGCTTTAATTTGAGATGAGAATCGTTAAAATCGGTCAATTCGGCGCCAAGTTACGTGCATTTGAAAATCGCTAAAAATAATCAAAAATCATTGAATTACGTGGATTCGGGAAAAATCGCTCATTTTCCTCAGCAAAATATGGATTTCACCCAAAAGTTTTCGATTGGACAACGTTTTTTCCTTATAATATAAGGTGTAATGTGCCAGAAAAAACATGTCTCATAGGTGTGCTAAAAGAAAAATTTTTTTGGAACACGAAAAGGGTTACGAAGTTATGGATTTACTGATGATATATTCTCATTTCACGTATAAAAATTCACGATTGGTGATTTACGACCTTAAAACCCTTTATGGGCAGCTAAAAAAAAATACGTGTCTCATATTTTTCGATATAGAAGCCGTATACAAAGTCTCAGGTCGGTGAGTGACACTTCCGTAGGGTTACTTGTGAGTGAAATGTCATAGTAAAATTTACCACATATGTAACAAAACTTGCTATATAATGTAGGAACGGTAGAATATCCACACTTTCTAACAGAAATTACTGTTCTATATAGCAAAATTTATTGGATTTAAATGTTATTATATAAAGTCGGAAATTTTATTATATTCATAAATAAATTCAATGTATTGAAATGAAAAAAAAAAATAAGATTGTGTGTAATTGGGGCTTTTACGTACGGAAAGTATTTGATTCTCTGAACTAATTGCCACTGATGTATTTTTATTTTTATTCAATTGTAAACACAAATAGAACGTGTGTATTTTACAATACATTAATCGCGGCATTTTATGTATGCTAACCTAAGTCTATCTTTTGTTAAATAATTCGGTTTTACACGCACATTTTATACCTCAATATCTGTATGAGGTAGACATCATTCAATGATCCACGTGCCATAAGTACATTATCGTTATGCGGCGTTATATATCAACCAGAGTCTCGATTGGCCACTTGTGAGAGTACTAAATTCTCAGGGTGCACCAGGCATCTTCCACCTAGCGGCCTGTCGGACAACTACTCATGCAAGCACCAGAGACTATCTTGTGTAGCAAAAGTTGTTATATTATGTAGTAAAAATTCCTATATGTACAATAAAATTAAATGTCTATTATAATAAATTCTGAAATTATAAATTTTACTATATTATGTAATAGTTGTTGTTACATTTCGTAGTACTTTTTGAACGGTATTTATAGTGAATTTTACTAGATATGTGCAGTAATTATTAGTATACATGTAATAAAATACTTCATAATATACGCACGGGCTGCCTTTATTTAAGAGGGGGGGGGGGGGGGGGGGTATGGTTAGTTCGTAAAAAATGGGTCATTTTTAATGATTTTTATATTCGCTCCAGTAAATGAAAATTTATTTTAATAAAAAGTATACGATTCAGTAACTATTGTACAATATTCTGTGAAACTTTCATTGAAAAATATTAAAAATTAAGCCGTTGGCAGCAATTCTGCGGAGGTGCCTTGACAAAATTTTGTTTTGCGGTGGACAGCATATCTCAGCACTGTACCGTCTGAAATTAAAAATTGAAACAGATATCGTTAGGTAAGCACATTCTCGAGGTAACAACGAGAGGGATTTGTTTTTTTTTTTCGATTTTTCAATTTTTGGTGACACTTTGACATAAAAACACCGATTTTTGCTAAAAAAATTGACATATTTGTTACTGTAAAATTGTTAATAATTAAAAAAAAAAGCTCTCGTTGTTACCTCGAGAATGTGCTTATCTAACGATATCTGTTTCAATTTTTAATTTCAGACGATCCAGTGCTGAGATACGCAAAACAACATTTTGTCAAGGCACCTCCGCAGAATTGCTGCCAACGGCTTAATTTTTAATATTTTTCAATGAAAATTTCACAGAATATTGTACAATAGTTACTGAATCGCATACTTTTTATTAAAATAAATTTTCATTTACTGGAGCGAATATAAAAATCATTAAAAATGATCCATTTTTTTACGAATTAACCATACCCCCCCCCCCTTAATTATAATTGTTTATAGTTCCTTTGTATTTGATATAATAAATAATAGTCGGAAGATGGGGTGAGAAGGATGGTGCGGGAGGCGGGGAGGGGGGTAGACGGTTCGGGGGCGGGCGCAGACCACCGTCTTTAAAAAAATTAATAAAAAGTAATTTACATAATAAAATTCTTTAAATAGAATATTGTTAGTATTGTATCAAGAATATTTAATATACATATAAAAATTATAAAATAAGATTCTTTGCAATTTTTTTTGTATTCTTAACAAGAAATTAAAATTTATTATGAAAGTAAAACATTTGTATACTTTATTTTATCAAAGAGAATAGTATATTGTGTACCAAGGGCGTAAAGTGGGCCTTTTTAGACCGAGTGGGAAGTTTGCAGTACGAGTCGAAGGCGAGCAGCAAGAGCCGAAGGCGAGTGCGTCCGCGAGCCGTAGACAAGTACTGCAATCACACGAGGTCAAAAGGCCCACTAAGTCCTTGGTGCACAATATACTATTCTCTTTGATAAAATAAAGTATACAAATGTTTTACTTTTATAATAAATTTTAATTTCTTGTTAAGAATACAAAAAAAATTGCAAAGAATATTATTTTATAATTTTTATATGTATATTAAATATTCTTGATACAATACTAACAATATTCTATTTAAAGAATTTTATTATGTAAATTACTTTTTATTAATTTTTTTAAAGACGGCGGTCTGCGCCCGCCCCCGAACCGTCTACCCCCCTCCCCGCCTCCCGCACCTCCCTTCTCAACCCATCTTCCGACTATTATTTATTATATCAAATACAAAGGAACTATAAACAATTATAATTAAGGGGGGGGTATGGTTAATTCGTAAAAAAATGGGTCATTTTTAATGATTTTTATATTCGCTCCAGTAAATGAAAATTTATTTTAAAAAAACGGGAAACAACATCAACGAATTTCTGTTACACCAACTACTATGTATATTCTTGTTAATTGTAGCTAGTGGCCAAAATTACTACCAAAGTTTGTCGTGAGAAGGTGGCAAATAACAACAATAGTTTTTTTACGACGTTTCGGACATCCTTTATTGATTATGTTCCTCTTCAGGCAGAAAGTCTGTATTTTTTCCTGAGTATTGCGGAGAACTATCCGTTCGTCAATGTGATGACATTGACATTGACGAACGGATAGTTCTCCGTAATACTCAGGAAAAAATACAGACTTTCTGCCTGAAGAGGGACATAATCAATAAAGGATGTCCGAAAAGTCGTAAAAAAACTATTATTGTTATTTGCCACCTTTTCACGACAAACTTTGGTAGTAATTTTGGCCACTAGCTACAATTAACAAGATTATTAGACCACTACCATTAGCTGCTTTCACCAATACTATGTATATTGCTAGCTGATAACATTATATTTTATCAATAAGTTGTGTATTATTTATACGTTACAAATTAGATAGTAAAATATTAAATTAATCTAAAAAAAACTAAAATTTGTAATTATTAAAAACATAAAAAGTACATTAAACATGTAATTAGTAAAAGTAAGACACGCGGATAAAGAAAAAAAAATAGAAGAACGATTATTGAAAACGGTTAATTTTGCGCCCGCTTACCTACTTTTGCACCCGCTTCGGCTACTTTTACACCCGCTTACCTACTTTTGCTCCCGCTTAGCTACTTTTGCACCCGCTTAGCTACTTTTGCCCCCGTTGGTCTAAAACTGGTCACTTTTGGCCCTACTTTTAGGATTAAAAAACGCAAAAATCGTGCCTGTGTTACAAAAAGACTTTTATACCACTCTAACCTCAAAATAACAACTTCGATATGATTTTTTATCGCCCGTAATATGTACATTTATGAAACCTTTTTTCTTCAAAAAAATCGATTTTTTTTCCTTTTTTTTATCAAGGAGCGCGGGAGTGCTCCGAAGACAAGTATAGAAGAAGCCTGTAGGAGCGACCCGTGCTACTTATACATTGAAATAGGTGTGAGAGAAATTCAATGCGCCTATATACTTATTGGATTTGTTTCAACTGTATTAATATGTACTCTTAATCGAAAGCAATTTTATTGCTCTACTCAAATCGAAAGGTTTCATTTAAAAAGATTGTCCCGTTCAAAAGATTTAGAGATCTGAATATTTTTATGTATACTATTTCCGAATCTCCATATTCTTCAGTATGCACAAACTATACATTTTTGTCCGACCGGTACATAGTATAGCATTTTCGTCCGACTGGCAAAAGAGAAGAGAGAGAGAGAGTGAGTGAAGGAGAGGGTAAGAGAGGGAAAGAGAAAAGAGCGACGGAGAGAGAGAGGGAGAGAGAGCGAGAGAGAGAGAGAATCCATATATGGCATATCGGGTCAACCTAACCTTGTTATTTTATGTATACATACAATATACGTATTAGTCCGTACATATAATCATCATTTCGACGCTCCCTACGAAAACTAGCACCTTTTTTGGCCTCCTTACGAAGACTAGCACATTTCAGAAAACTGCGACTTTGCCGCGAATACTAGTACAATTCGCGAGGTTGCCGCGAAAACTAGCGTCATTCACAAGTTTGCGCCGAATAATAGTACAATTCATAAGATTGCGAGGAAAAGTAGCACGATTCGCGAGTTTGCGACGAAAAGTAAGACGATTCGCAAGCTTGCCGCGAAAACTAGCACTTCGCGTCACCGTGTTAATTTACATAAGAGGCAGTGGAATGTGCTAGTCTTCGCCGCAATCAAGCGGATCGGGCTAGTCTTCAACGCAAATCAATGGGGCGTGTTAGTCTTCGTGGCCAACGCTGAAATGGACTAGTCTTCGTGGCAATCTGAATCGTGCTAGTTTTCGTAGGGAGCGTCGATTTACAAGTTATATTCAAGACTTTTTACATCATTGAAATTCGATTTTAAATTGACTTAGTATAATATATATTCAGATATATTTTCAGATAAGTGGTAAACTTTTGTTATAAAATAAAAAAAATAATGTTATTAATATTAGTATTGTTACTTTGTGAAATCTTTCTTTTTATTGTTACAGAGATATTAGAGCAATGATAATTAACAAGCAGATCATGGTTAAATAGTTCGTAACATAGAAGAGACCAAAATCATTATTATTATACATTAAGGCCACCAAAAAATTATGTTCAAGTCTGTCAAAGCACGCAACCTCCTCTAATAGAAAAAGAAAGAAATACTGTTGCAGATAATATTCCTCTAGCAGAGCCTCGTTCTACTTTATGGTGTTTTAATTATGGATGCTTTACTGGCCCTATGATTTCTAAAGGTAAACTAGCATTTTATTAAAACCCGGAAATAGTGATATATAAGATTTTCTCAGATTATTATAAGTGCATCATGCTCAAGTATTTTTTAATGTACATTACATCAATTCTTTCAGATTCAGTCCTCATTTCATTTTTTGCTTAAAGTTCAAATACTGCTTGAAAATGATATTTAAAAACACACTAAAAATTGATGAAGTTCATTGCATATCAATGCGTCAAAGAATGGATTACCACGAATTTTAATAATAGCGACATTAAGTAGTAAAATTAAGTGATGATTTATTATTTTGGAAAACAACACGTAAAGATATTAGCAACCTGTTTAGATTGTATGTTATTTTCATAGATAACTTTAATTATTTGTGGTTTAAGTTAGTTGTTATCAGTGAACATCTTGACAGCTTCTGTTTTTCAAGGAAATTTTGAATTTCAAATGGACTGTACAGTATGATAAAAATGTTCAGTATAACACATGTTTGCGACATTTACAAAACACTGCTGTTGATATTTGTGTAATAAACATCAAAATGATTCAGAGGAGTCACCAGTAAATATCTTTCTAGAGATGATTCAGATAATAATTTCAAAAAGTTATATCTATACAAGAATTACAACGATATTAACATAAAAGAAGATATTACATAAAAACAAACACACTAAAAATTGATTAATGTTCAAGCCTGTAAAAGCACGCAACCTCCTGTAGTAAAGACAAAAAGAAATACTGTTGCGGATATTCCTCTAGCAGAGCCTTGTTCTACTTTATGGTGTTTTAGTTATCAATGCTTTATTGGCCCTATGATTTCTAAAGGTAAACTAGCATTATTAAAACCCGGAAATAGGGATATGTAAGATTTTCTCAGATTTTATTTTAGAAGTACCTCATGCTCAAGTATTTTATATCAAAAAGTTATATCGATACAAGAATGTCAAGAAAGCTTTTATTCTTAGTGATTCTTAGTTCATAAACTGGTTGTGATTTTTTTAATTTACAAGATTAAGTGTGGGTTATTAATTGAAGTAGTTTCAATCAACAATAATTTCAAGAAGTTATATCTACTATAAAAGAATGTCGAGAAAGATTTTTTCTCACAATGATTCTTAGTTTATAAACTTTTGTTTTTAATTTTATAAGATATGTAGCAAGTGAAAATTTCAACAAATCCAAGTGTTCAGAAAAATATCGTGATCCCGATTTCATTCTCCAATGTGATATACATTCAATAGATTCTCAAAGTGTGACAAAAGCTGTTAGGAAGCTACAACTAAGATGTTTTAGACGGTATTGCACAGAAAGTGTGAAAAAAGTATTATGAAAATGAAAGAATTAGTTTGATTAGAATACAAGTTTTTAACAATTAGTTTTTCAAAATAAAATAAAAAAATTGTCATTTTAATAGAAGAGATCATCTATCTAGTTAGAAATCATATTATTACTATACACTAGAATACTAAAAATATTATTATGATGAATTATTAAAAAATAATTAGAACCTGCATAGATACATATTGTAAGTATTGTAGTTTAAACTTTATCAAAATTATTAGAAATAGAAAATTAGTGAGATTAATAGTACTATAGTACTAACAAGAGTCAAAAATTATAATTTTATTTTCTTGAATATATAAAAAATTCGTGAAAGCTCATATTTGGAAACTTAAATTGATAATGTAATATATTAAACTTTGGCAAAATTCGAGAGTAAATGGATGAGTATTTTGTGAAAAAACTTTGTATGAGCTGCTGTTATGGAAATTGTATAGTGGGCATGAAAACTAAACTTTGTAGTCAATTTCAAGTTTCAAGTTTTGTAAAAGCTAGAGGATCAAGTGATATCAGAAATTTAAATTTAAATTTTGAAAACTGGGCTGTCGTAAATGCAGCATTGACAGCTGGCGTATATCCAAATAAAATTGTGTGTAGGCAGAAAACGCACCCAGCTCAGAACCCAGTATGTGTTAAGGAGGTCGGAGTATTATTTGCCATGCCTTTTCAATCATCACAGAAACAAGCAGCAATGGTTACTCGTAAAGAACTGACCATATGACTGTGTTCCGAGTTTTTCAAATTTTATAAAATTAAAGAACAAAATTTGTATCTGCTACTGTTATGAAAATGGTAGGTGACATGAGAACTCAACTTCTTGGGCAACTTTGAGTTTCAAGTTTTCTAAATGCTCGAGGGCCGGGGCATATTTTCTTATTATATCTTTAAATAAATAAATCTGTAATATAATGTAAATATAATTGAGTCGCGATCTATTCTCACTTTTATATAAAACACATAGTGCTCAGATTGAAATCAACTTTTAAAGAAAGCAAAAGATGCGCTGGCATGTAGAAGTACGTACATACATTAGAACCTTTGTTTTTGTCAGAAAGTTATGCAGTGAATTTATGAGTCACGTGAAGTGTCGGTGCTATAAGCTTTTTGTGAAGCATTTAGCCATAGCGATACTGGTTTGGTAACATGCATTCTGGAGTTTGGATTGCAAGCACAACATATTCTACATTTATCTCTGTATAAGTGTATATACACGGAGAAAAAATATGTAGGAAAAATTACTATTTTCTATAGTAACCGTGGGACAGACTCAAATTTTCATGAAAATTACTATAATTTATAGTAAAAATTGCTATGATTTTGTAACTTTTACTACACAAATACCGATTTTTATCATAAATTGTAGTAATTTTCATAAAAATTTGAATCTGTCCCACGGTCATTATATAAAAAATAGTAATTTTTCCCAGACAATTTTTTTTTCGTGAAATCTGTAAGGAATCCAGATTGATCTAGAGAAGATAACTTTCGACCTGGATTTTTCCTGGAATCCGTAAGAAATCCCTTTTGATTCTGTTTGCGGACTGATATGTGTACGGATTTCAGTCTGGGTATTTTTGCTCGGGTATCCTACACAATCCTATCCCCAGTTCAACATCAGCCTAGCACTGCACAATTTAAAAAATCAAATACGGCACTACGCTGTCGCATTGATTACTTGTAGTCCACAAAGCTAATTGATTGATATTTAAATATTAACTAATCAGCGACGAGTTCTACAAGATCAATGTGACAGCGTATAAGCGCAGCGCCGCGCGCGCCGCACCGGGCCGCGCAGCGCTTATGTACATTCTCCCTCATCCAGCTCTAGACGCGCCGTTATAAAGTCGTAATCAAATGCGCTAAAAGCCGCATCAGTGCTGCCAATATTGTCCTGGGGATAAGATCTTATAGGTTATAATTGGCATTATAAGTAAAGACCGAAAGAAAGTCTGTAGCTACTCTCGACACTTAATGTTATTACTGTTATTTACTAATAATTGCTAGTAATAACTAATTAGTTAGTGCTTTGTTTTGATTAATTTATTATAAAAATTATTTTCGAAACTAAAGGAGAAATGTGTGAAATGAATTCAGCGCCACAGCGGTAAGTACATCTTTTAAAAAACAACATTTATATAAACATTAATATATACATTATGCGTTCTGCCCTGGTATATTGTAGTAACATCTCTTCTTTACAGAGCTTGTATATAGGTACACTTGATGTGTTTTCTTGATGTCTTCATTTAATCAAAGATGTTTTTGTGTGATGGCTCTGGCATATTCTTCCTTCTCTCAGAATATAATTATGAGAATACCATATATATATATATATATATATATATATATATATATATATATATATATATATATATATATATATATATATATATATATATATCTTCTCTAAGGACTGTTCAAATAGTTTTCTGTTAAATTATACATTCAGCTGAAATAGTAACATGTTACCATCGATTCCTCTTTTCATAATTGGTATATTACTATTATTACTTACAATAGCCCTTCTGCAATGGCTATGGATAATTTTCTTTTTAATCGGATTCCATACTTTCATTTCAGCCACCAAGTTTTTCCTTATGTAAAACCTCTAACTGAAACTTATACTCTTGCTTCATTGATACTTTAGTTATCTTTCTATTTACAAAGAAAAGTTAATGGGATTTTTTACCTAGCCTTGGGCTTGTAAGAACGTCTGCTTCTACCAACTCATGGGATTTTTTCTATAAATTTATTATTAAAAGTACACTGAAATTAAAAATAATAAATTATCGATAATCTTTATACACACTTGTTTATCTTTTGTTTTTCTCATATTTAATTGTATACTGAACGTTTAAGGAATTCATATGATTTACATTTGTTTATTTTTTGTGTTCATTTCAGTAACTATAAATTCATTGACCCTGCCAAAAAAAGAGGTCCATATGTTGATGACATTACGAAGGAGATAGAAAACTGCTCATTGCAAGAAGCTATCGAAACTATAAAGGCACCGAAAGCAAAGTATCAGCCTCATTCAGTTTTAATGGTAAATAAACAATTAATCATTGCGATAGAAGTATGATATAGATTTATGTTCAATGTTTATAGAATGATGAAATAATACTTTGTAGGACATGATTCACAAAAAAAAAATAATTAGTTAACAACACAAATTCTATAGGCATGTATATTTTTAAATATTACATCATTTGCGCTAAAGTATTTCAGCTCCTTCGAAAACTGTAATTCTAATCTTTCCACAGCAGTATACTTTTGCTGAAGGTCTAGAAGTAAGCTTATATTTTCTTTTATTACAACACTCCGTACCAATGTAAAACGAGTTGTACTCAAAGAGATATTATATAATATTTAAAAGTATTGTACTACTGAAATATCTTTGCATATTTAAATAATTTAGAAGGTACAATAATTTTAAAAAGTAAGGTAGATTTTACGTATTATTTGTAGTTATAAATGCACATAGTATTTAAAGTAGTTAAATACTCAGAAATTTATGCGGTTACACGAGTTGAACTTTCGCGAACAGCTTCTTAAGGTTTTAGCCAATATGTTGGTTACTTTTTTATTGCTTTTTCTGCTTTTTTACAAAATCACACTCTATGTTATTCAGCTGTTTTGACCGAGTCCCATAAGAGTCCGTATATAACCTGCAAACTTTCGAATCAAATATTTTCAAAATATGTGCGATAATAAATACATAAAAAAATTGTGCATGCTTCGCATAATTCAAAGAATAGTGTGTTCAAATTTCATTATGATTTCTGCATCTTCGTATCGCCTATGTACCTCCTTAATGTGGTTTAGATTCCGATTTATCTTAACATAATATAAAAAGCGTATCTGGCAATCCAATACCGGAGGCTACAAGCCAGATGAAAATCGAAATCTGTATACTTAGGAAGTTGAGAAATTTTTAATGCATTTTTGTTGCACAGATTTTGAACAAATATTTATTGTCTACCCGAAATTATTCCATGTGCGATATTTACCAATACACGGATAATTGCATTAAAATTTTCCTACAAATTAAAGATGTTGCATAACTCATGATAGGGTAAAGCTAAAGCCTATAAAGCGGTCGGTCTTATTTCTTATAGGTTTGCTCGCCTAGCGTAAACAGAGAAAAAGAATTCTTTATAGTAAATACACGGTTTCTTAACTATAACGACACGTATTTTAATAGTAAATCAATATCTTATTTAAATATAAAAAATTGTATAATCTGTATTTTCTTATTTCAATTTGTCGATTCTATGACTTATCTTTTAAATATAAGAATGTCCAGATATTGAAGTATTTAATAAATAAAAAATTTTAAAAGTTATAAACTTAAAAATTCGGAAATATATAGATCCAATAAATTTATATTAATAAACCATTTTATTTAAATCAAACCTTGACGTGAAATAGTATACCATCCCTCAAATTTGGCATATGTATTTTCATTATTTACACATTAAACAAATATCAAACATAAAGAAGTTGCAAACAGTGAGAGCATCGGTCTCTAATAATTATAGTCGAAAAACGTTGTTTTCGGAGATGGTTTCTTCCCAAAGTATAGGGATGAGCCGGTGTTTTTGGAAACTGCAATTTTTAACATTGTTTTTAGACAGTATGTTTTTCCAAATATCAAAAATGCAGATTACCCGGAAAATTGACTTCATCCCTTCTTGTACTGGACCATATCGCCGGTCTACTGATTAGAGATATGAATGCAAACTTAATACATATTCGATACTCGTGACTTAACCCACTGCACGTCGTGCAATAACAAGCCACTTAAGTCACATGTATCGTAATGTACTATTCTTTTATACAACTATCTAAATTCAAACACGGTTCTGAAGACTATTTTACACTATGATTTAGTTTTAATTAGTTTAATAGATAGATAATGAGATACATTTTTTAAGCAAAAAATGAAATATTTTTATTCTATTTTAATTATTTAGTAGTTCTATAAATACTTGAGTTTCGAAATTCAAATCTAACGGATCCTCGCGCCTATTTCATAAAGACCAATCAAGTCAATCTTAAAATGCTTCACAAAATTCGGTCATCATTTTATAAGAGTGGAAAAAAACTAAATTATTTTATTTTTAATAAGAAACACATTTTTCAATGTAAAAACTTCAAATATTCGCGCTTTTTTCAAATAACCCATCACATCGATTCCTTAAATGAGCCCTTATATACTTCCGGTCATCATTTTTTTAAGAGAGGAGTGTAACCAAAACTATTGTCTATTTTAAAATAATTCAATCACAATAATTTTAAGAAATATGGATTCAATATGAAAAAACGTATAATTTATATTAAAATCGTGCGGTATTAATAATTAAAATTATTTTATAATAATCATATATTCTGATTTTGAAGCAAATACTATTGAACTGTAATAAATGATTCATTAACTGTAAATATTTCTTTTTCTCTGTGTATATGTTTCACGCCACACGTTTGCGGCCGTGGCACGCACTGCCCCTGCAGAAAAGTCTTCTACAACTTCACGCAAAAACTGTACGTGCACGCAAATCTCACCATAGATTTCGCTAGAGTTAAGAGTGCCACCAAACATGATTCAAAATAAAAACTGTTTTCGCTGTTTTCGAAAAAATTCTAGGATAGTTTTCTGGAGACAAAGTATAGTGATTGTTAAGCAAGGTTACTTACACTACTAGCTCTAGTGAGATCTAGTGAGATTTGCGTGCACGCATAGTTTTCGCGTGAGGTTGTAGAAGACTCTAGACCATTCGGATCGCACTTAGGTATCGTGACTCGACAAAATAACTTGTTGGCAATATTGCTGAGTTTTCTTGGGAGAAATTCAGAATAGAATGAAAAAGATTCAGTTTTAGTAACATAACCAAAAAATGTTTTTATAACTGACAAGGGGTGTATCTCAGATCCGGGTCATGGATCCTCACCAGCTCGCAGGATCTTTCTTCTTTTACTTAAAAATGAAAGCCTGTGCGATACTGGACCCTAACGCTTTGAGGATTCTGAGATACAAGTCCTTGAATTATTTCAAAATTGAATAGTATTTTCCACTAAAATTACAGTTTTGGAGGGTGAACCTTCATCTAATACCTATAAACAAGCATACAGACATGATTGCTAGCTTGATTATGGTATCACATGGTAAAATGTATTAATATCTCGAATGAAAATATCCTTAATAATTTTACATTACTTTATTTGATGACGTGAAAGCCCTTAAATTACTTATTTGGCGACAAAACCTTGCATTTATACCTGTAAATAAGCATTGAGACATTATTATCACTTAAGTTATGGTTTTATATGGTAAAATATATTATAATTTTTCACAAAAATACTATTGTTAAATTTACATTACCTTGTTTGAAGTCATACAATGCCTTCTTTCCCAATATTTCTCATTTAAATTGCAATATAAGCAATTGTCGCCTTGGAGGCCTTGGTCGCCTTGAAAGCATTGTATGACTTCAAACAAGCTAATGTAAATTTAACAATAGTATTTTTATGAAAAATTATAATATATTTTACCATATAAAACCATAACTTAAGTGATAATAATGTCTCCATGGTTATTTACAGGTATAAATGCAAGGTTTTATCGCCAAATAAGCAACTTAAGCGCTTTTACGTCATCAAATAAGGTAATGTAAAATTATTAAGGATATTTTCATTCGAGAGATTAATATATTTTACCATATGATACCATAATCAAGCACGTAATCATGTCTGTATGCTTATATATGTATTACAGGAAGTTTCACCCGCCAAAACTGTAATTTTAGTGGAAAATACCATTCAATTTTTAAATAATTCAAGGGCTTATATCTCAGAATCCTCAAAGCGTTAGGATCTAGTATTGCACAGGCTTTCATTTGTAGGTAAAAGAAGAAAGATCTTGGGAGCTGGTGAGGATCCATGACCCGAATATGAGATCTAAGATCCTTGTGAGTGCGTAAAACTCGACTTTAGATGCCTGTTTAGCGTGCGTAAAGTACCCCCTTCTTTTAGTAGCGCGTAAAGTGTTTACTTTACGCACTCGGTGCGTGAAGTAGTGCGTAAAGTAAGTTCTTCATGCCCTCAGTGCGTGAAGTACTCACTTTACGCACCCGTGAAAGAAATCCGGGTACTTTATGCATGCTGAACAGGCATTTAACGTAGAGTTTCACGCGCTCAGTTATAAAGAATAATAAACGCAACACGTGTGAAAGCCAGTAATCTTTGCACGGGTATCTTATTACCCTCGCTTCGCTCGGGCGACAAATAATATCCGTACAAAAATGACTCGCTTCACGCACTAGTTGCGTAATGTACACTCATCTTTTATGGATTCTTGCCGAATGTGCCTGCTCAGTTTCAAAATTCTGCAATCTCATTGGACAATTCGAGTGTAACCATTAATCTTCAATTGGAATCGGCCAACGGGATTCCAGGATTTTGAAACTGAGGAGGCATGTTCGGCAAGAATCCCTCAAGGATGGGTGTACTATTATAGCATTTACATAGCATAGACAAAGAAGCCAGTAGCAAAGAGATCCTTATACTGTTAAGGAATATTTTTGCTACTCTTGTGTACACTTAAAACAAATATTTATTTTTTTCACTTTAACCAACTGCGAAGGTTTTATTTCGGCTTCACATTTCCGTCAAAAATGCCGTGAGGATTTGGAATGCTCCGATAGCAAAATCTGAAATAAGGTTCGGATAAGAAAAGGAAAGTACAGGAGAAGTCTTAAAAGTTTTTTCTGAACCTTCCTAAATTTTGGATCGGACCTTTCCATTTTAACCAAGGTTTGTGTGCGTGTGTATGCGCGCGTGTGTGTATGGGTGTGTGCTTCTTTCTTTTTCTCTTAATGGCTGCGGGTACTAGAGAGACTCCGACGTGCTACAATGCATGCGTAAAAGAGGGTGTGTGCGTATGGAGGTGTGTATATGGGAAATCGGTAATTCCCATAAAGTAGTCACCCTAATTTTGGTAAGTCTGCATTTAGCGAGCGTTCACTTCTCAATTCTTCGAGAGCGGTCACCACAGGGACCGCGAAACTGGCGGCGCGCGGTCATGTAGAAATTGCTCTTTTGGCTCAACGTTATAACGTTATGTATTAGTCTATAGACTAATACAGATTGTCAGTACTGCGGTACTGACTCCCACACGGAAAAAAGTAGTGCTGCAGGGTCACGAATATAAATGTGCTATAGCAAAGAGCATTTGTATTATGACTGTATGATATTGATACTACTACAGTACAGCTATATTGGAGCTAACACCGCTGCTGCTGCTGGTACCGTGCCAGCACCAGCTGTGTATTGCTTCGACTTCGCTTACACCATTTTCATACAGTATCAATATGGGCGCTAATGGCACAATAGTAAGCTGTATCGGTACAATTTGGAACGTATTATTCCTCTCAATCACGGATGTTCCTCCAGGCTCACTTTTTTCCGTGCAGTATTAGTCCAGAATCACTCATTACTGGAGTGTTAAAAATGGGCCAATATTTTGTTTTCAATTGAACATTATTTTATGATACTTCGTGCGATAAGTGTCTTTTATGAGTACGCATGTTAAAAGTGTTAACTATCATAAATTTTAATTTATGTAACTCGTGTGAATTTGGCACCCCCGCTTTGCTCGGGCGAGATTCTAAAGCTCATGGCAGAATCCCCCTTTTCCCGCCCTAGGTATATAATGTAGTATATGTGTTTAAATTTAATTGTAAAATAATGGTTTTCATCTTGCGAAATATCCTCTTCAAAAATAACGATTTTATATGTAAATACTATACATAGTGTCTTTTTTTACGTGTTTATGTTCGCTGTATTTTACTTACAGTTTTGAGGAGTCATCAATCCAATTGACATCAATTTGAATAATTATGTCAAAAAGTTAAATGAGAGGATCAAGAATACTGATGAGGATGAAAGTACTAAAACTGTTGCTGATGATAATGAAAGTACTGAAAGTGCTGATGATGATGATGATGATGATGAAAGTACTGAAAGCGCTGATGATAATGATGATGAAAGTACTAAAAGCGCTGATGATGAAGGTAAAGAGCTGCAAGTTCATTGTGAACGTTTAGAAAAGGTGACTGATGGCGTTTATTACAATGAAAATGTAACGATTGATATTGAAGAAAATTCGAAGCTTTTAAATCGTATCTTAAGAGGACGTCGTAGATGGAAAAAAAGACCCCTGTTTTATCGGCTATTTCAGTAGTTCAAACTTTTCTCCCAAACCAAAATACCAATCGACGTAAAACTTTAGGAAGTAAATTCAAATTAAAAAATAAAGGGGGGACAACTATTATTATATTGAAATAAGCAAAAAATACTTTTTCTGTAATTTATGTAAATTATTAAGGATATTACATTCGAGAGATTAATATATTTTACCATATGATACCATAATCAAGCACGTAATCATGTCTGTATGCTTCTCTATATGTATTAGAGGAAGGTTCACCCGCCAAAACTGTAATTTTAGTGGAAAATACCATTCAATTTTTAAATAATTCAAGAGCTTATATCTCAGAATCCTCAAAGCGTTAGGATCTAGTATTGCACAGGCTTTCATTTGTAGGTAAAAGAAGAAAAATCCTGCGAGCTGGTGAGGATCCATACCTACGTACATAAAACCTTGAACTACTGACGAGGTGATTATGCCGCTTGATTGAAATCGTGGGGCAGACGACTTCTACCCATATCTCTTAATTTCGCTTGGGATACAAAACACCGATAATTCTTGCGTAAAAGAATAGCTATCCCCGCTCACTATTACACTAAAGAATCTTTTAAATTGTATTTGGTCAACAAAAAATTAGTAAATTTTTCAAAAACCTTGAACTACTCAGCGAGGTGACACAAGTTCGGAGCGTGCTAAGTATATAACGGCACCGCTCAGCCAACTTCAGAGCGTTGAATCGAATGTACGGCTACGCAAACGCGAGTGGGCGGTGGCGCCGCCGCTGCGAGAGCAGACGGACGTTAGACCGGGACGTAAATATTTTGGTTTCGGAGCTACCCTGATTTTCTTTCTGTAATCTAATTTTTCTTTCTAGCTTCTAATTGTAATTGAGCGGGTAACCTGAGCTGCTGACTGAATTTCTATGGTGCTGTAGAGGTAACTGTGTTTACACTGATGTTAGCAGACTTTTACCGTCTAAAAGACATTAGTGACCGTCTCTTACGGACATGTTACCGCACAATGGTCATCGTCATATTGTTCGTGTATGATGTATTAGGTCCGTCAGTCCGTGTTGTTTATGCATGACACTGATCACAGCTCTCGTCTGTCGAGTTTCGAGCCGCGACGCGCCCCCGCAGCCTCCGCTGAAGTGACGACAATGCGACTTGATCGCCGACCACGACGACGACGAGGTACCTCACACCGCGTGCAGAGCACACCCACGAGGCCACGAGGCGGGCGCCGCGCGCTGCAGAGCCATTTCCATTCTCTAAAAATATCTTAAACTTTACATACACTATGTTGTACATGCTGAGGGATTATATACCAGGTTTTAGTTCTAAATAATCAGAAAGTGTGGAGGTACTGCATTTTCTGTGTGTTTTTCATGAAGTTTTCAAGGAAAAAAGTTATTTTCTCCATACAGGCTAATTGAGTAGATCTGAAATTGGATATACAATCCCTCAGCATGTATTACATAGTGTGTATGTAATTCTGGTAAACTTTAAGCGACGGTGAGGAGGTCTTAGTTGGAAATGCATATGCGCTCTCTCGACTTTTAATTCCAAAGATCCCTTTCCATTCCCTACAAATATCTTAAACTTTACACACACACTATGTTGTACATACTGAGTGATTACATACCAGGTTTCAGTTCTAAATAATCAGCAAGTGTGGAGATACTGCATTTTCTGTGTGTTTTTCAAGAAGTTTTCAAGAAAAAAAGTTATTTCCTCCGTACTGGCTAATTGAGTATATCTGAAATTGGATATACAGTCCCTCAGCATGTATTGCATAGTGTGTGTGTAATTCTGGTAAACTTTAAGCGAGGGTGAGGCGGTCTTAGTTGGAAATGCACATGCGCTTTTTCGACTTTTCATTCCAAAGATCCCTTTCCATTCTCTACAAATATCTTAAACTTTACACACACTATGTTGTATATACTGAGGGATGACATACCAGGTTACAGTTCGAAATAATCAGCAAGTGTGGAGATACTGCATTTTCTGTGTGTTTTTCAAGAAGTTTTCAAGAAAAAAAGTTATTTCCTCCTTACTGGCTAATTGAGTATATCTGAAATTGGATATACAATCCCTCTGTATGTGCAGCATTGTGTGTGGACATTCTGGTAAACTTTAAGCGAGGGTGGGGAGGTTTTAGTTGGAAATGCACATGCGCTTTTCGACTTTTCATTTCAAAAATCCCTTTCCATTCTCCACAAATATCTTAACTTTTCATCTATCTACTCCCTCTGTTCCTGGCAGGTCGATACTGCTATCCTCATTCCTATACAGCTTAAAACTTTATTAATATATTTTGTTTTGCCCTAGGCGAAGAGCTCCTGCAGAAGGCAACACGTCTTCATATAATTCTACTCTCCTCCAGGGCAGCCAACGCAACTACCACGTCCTGAAGACATCAGCTAGGCAAACATATCGTAGAAGTGAGAGCGAAGGTGTATATAAATATAGTTTGATCTCCTGTGCCAGTCTCGAGTAAGTACTTGACTTCGGCTTTGGACTTTATCTTGTAGTACAGCCGAACCTAATCTCCAACTTTCCATCGGTCTACTCCTCTATTCCTGGCAGTTCGATACTGCTATCCGCATCCCTACTGCTTAACACATTATTAATATATTTTGTTGTGCTCTAGGCGAAGAGTTCCTGCAGAAGACAACACGTCTTCATATAATTGTACTCTCCTCGACGGCAGTCAACGCAACCATCACTTCCCGAGGTCATCACCTAGGCGGACACGACGGAGAAAGGGAGAAGGGACGGCGAAGGTATACTTGAATGTCTGCGCTCCCGCGACCGACTCGAGATGTAGTCTAGGCGCCAGGGGGGTTTCCGTGGCCGATGGATGTCGACACTTCCACCAAAGCTTTTCTTACATATTTTGGTCTGCTGATTCTGAATTTCGAAGGTGGACAGTCGCCAGACTGTTAGTTTTTTGTTATTAACAATTTAATTGTTCAAATTGCTGCCAAATCAATATGATTAATTATAACTGAATCCTAACTATCTAAAACTGTAGTAAATTGATCTAGAAATATGCTCATTTTTTCAGAATTGAAAAATTTTGATTAGAACCCGAATTATTGCAAATTTAGTGCAATAACTCGCGAATTCGAGCGCAAACGTGCATAATTCTAGATCAATTTACTACAGTTTTAGACAGTTAGGATTCAGTTATAATTAATCATATTGATTTGGCAGCAATTTAAACAATTAATTTGTTAATAACAGAAAAACTAACAGTCTGGCGACTGTCCACCTTCGGAATTCAGAATCAGCAGACAAAAATACGTAAGAAAAGGTTTGGTGGAGGCATGGACATCCATCGGCCACGGAAACCCTCCTGGCTAATTTGTTGCTTTGAGATTGGGTTGGACCCAAAATCAATAGTCCAACGGGAACGTAAGAAATCGACTTTCGGGCGCTCTAAATTGTGTTTTATTTAGTAAAACGATAAGTAGCAAATTCAAAACTGTGGCAACCGTTGAGGCTAATGTGTTGCTAAATTATAATTGCCGCTAAATTATAATGTATTGCTTCAAGATAGGCCAAGTTTGGGGTCCAAAAATCGATCGGAAACGCAGGAATACGTGTTTTTGTCGCTGTAATGTGGATTTATATAGTAAATCGGTGAGCAACAAATTTATAACTGTGCGGAATGTTGTTATTAATATGTTTCTAATTTTTAAGGCTATTCCCGAATTTGTTGCTACAAAACAGGCTAGATCCCGGAGTCGAAGGTCGATCGAAAACGCAAAAAAACCTATTTTGGACGCCGTAAATGGGTTTTATTTAGTAAATCGGTGAACAACAAATTCAAAACTATGAAAAATTTTGTTGTTGGTATGTTGCTAAGTTGTTACACTATTTCTGAATTTGTTCACTCAGAAAAACGATCCTCCGGTACCAAAATAAAATTCCTCCTGAGAAAATCTTCCTGCAATAAAAAGGACTTCCTCCCGCTCCGTAGAATCGTAATTCGATTACAGGAACCGTGGTCTCCTGTTATATGAGGCGAATCCTCCTGCAGGAGGAGAATTTTATGTTTTAGTACAAGAATATTATGTGTCAGTAATGGAGGAATGATATTTTGGGTCTTAGGTCCCCAAAACTCTATTTTATAAATATCATTAAATTGCAGTATAAGACAAGTTTTATTGATAACAGATTACACTAAGACTAGTATATAAATACTTAAAATAACTAAATCTTCATGTACAACAATTTTATTTTTACATTCATTATTTATTTATTTTTTTGTTAATAATTATTATATATACGGGAGGAATTCCTCTTATTGCGATGCGACATTGTACCAAGCGGATATTCCTCCTTCCATACGAAGGATATATCCTCCTCCGACAGGCAGATTCTCGTTGGTACAGGAAAATCATTTTCTGAGTGTTGCTTTAAGATAGACTAGATCCCGAAGCCGAAAGATGATCGAAAACTCAATAAAAACGTATTTTGGACGGTGTAAATAGTTTTTTATTTCGTAAATCGGTGAGCAACAAATTCATAACTGTGCAAAATGTTGTTATTAATATGTTTCTAATTTGTAAGGCTATTCCCGAAATTATTGCTTGGAAACAGACTAGATCCCGGAGTCGAAATTCGATCGAAAATTCAATAAAAACGTATTTTGCACGGTGTAAATGGTTTTTTATTTAGTAAATCGGTGAGCAATAAATTTATAACTGTGCGGAATGTTGTTACTGGGAGCAATGATTTTGTCAATATGTTGATAAGTTTTTAGGCTTTTTTAAATCTCGAATAATTAAACAAACAGCTATTCGATATTTTGTTACTAATTTGTTACCAATTTGTTACGCATACGGCGATTTTGTAGCTCGCGTTATTTCCGAAAAAAAAACGCAGCTGTAGGGCAATTCTTAAGCCAGATTATCGACGTTTGGATCTCCTCAGCGATTAGAGATAGCTACACCGGGTTTCGCCCAGACTTCGTCGGTAAGTTTTTGCTAATTTTTTACACTATATTCTCGTTTTGGTCACTCAAGCCGATTTCTAGACACAATCGCGAATGCATCTGAAGATTCGAGCCAGAAATGTCACTACCATATTTAGCCAGCCATTAACGTTAGAAATAGCAGGATTCACCTGCCAGAGGGCGAAACCCAGTGTAGCTATCTCTAATCGCTGAGGCGATACAAACGTCGTTAGTCTGGCTTAAGAATTGATCTACAACTGTTTTTTTTCGGAAATAATGCGAGCAACAAAATTGCCGTATACGTAACAAATTGGCAACAAATTAGTAACAAAATATTCAATAGTTGTTTCTTTAATTATTCGCGATTTAAAAAAGCCTAAAAACTTATCAACATGTTAACAAAATCATTGCTCCCAATAACAACATTCTGATTATTTATAAATTTGTTGCTCACCGATTTACTAAATAAAACCTATTTACGGCGTCCAAAACAGGTTTCTTTTTGCGTTTTCCATCGACCTTCGACTCCGGGATCTAGTCTGCTTTGTAGCAACAAATTCGGGAATCCCCTTAAAAATTAGAAACATGTTAATAACAACAATCCGCACACTTATAAATTTGATGCTCACCTATTTACTAAATAAAACCCCATTAAAGCGACCAAAACACGTTTCTTTGCGTTTTCAATCGACTTTCGACTCCGGAATCTAGCCTATCTTGAAGCAACAAATTCGGAAAAAGCGTATCAACTTAGCAACATACCAAACACATAATTTTGCACAGTTTTGAATTTGTTGCTCACCGATTTACTAAATAAAACCAATTTACGGCGTCTAAAACAGGTTTTCTTTGCGTTTTCGATCGACCTTTGACTCCGGGATCTAGCCTGTTTTGTAGCAACAAATTCAGGAATACTGTAACAACTTAGCAACATGTTAAAGACAACATTCTGTACAGTTATGAATTTGTTGCTTACCGTTTTACGAAAAAAGATACCATTTACAGCGCCCAAAACACGTTTTCTTGCGTTTTCGATCGATTTTTGTACTCCAATTGCGACCCTCTGTAGTGCCCGTACCTGATTAATAAACATGGATTACATTTTCATCGACTAAAGAAAGAATCTCTGGGGATGTTTTGCTTCCTCCTAGAGGAAGCCTTGTGATAGTAAAAAAAAACAGTTTATGAGATAATGTGTTAGAAATGTTATTTAGCAAATTTGGAATCGAAATACACTATTTTTAGAAAATGTCCGTATGGATGTGTGTGTGTGTGTGTGTGTGTGTGTGTGTGTGTGTGTGTGTGTGTGTCCATATACGCTGATTCTCATGATCTACTCGACCGATTTTAACGGGAGAGGGATCATTTTTTTAGATTTTGCTTCCACAATTGGGGTCAATATTCTATTTTTGCAAAATTTAATTTTTTTTTTTTATAGCCATTTTTTAATTTTCAAAATTTTCTTTTTTGATTTTTTTAATATTTAGAACAAATATTGTTTATATATCATGAATTCTCTGTATGTAGGATAAAATTATCTACACTTTAGAAAAAAAAAAGTCGGTAGCTATATTTCGTCATAAGTTATTGATGAAAACGTAATTTTTTGTAAATAGGTTATATTTCGAAATTAAAGAAAGATATTAACATGAATATTTTTTTGGTTATAAAGGATATTAAGTACTATAACTTACTAAATTTTTAGGTTTTTTTATTCATTATTTTTTGAGAAAAAAAATAATTTATAAAAAAAAGTAATTTTTTTGTCATTCAATAACTATAGTAAAATTGGCTTAATCACTTTGAAATTCTTTGTAGGGGTAGCTTTTGTATACTAATCGGGTGAGTTCTTTGGGCAAAAGGATTGATTCATAAATTTCGGAGATATTTGAGGTTAAAATTTTTTTTTTTTTTTTAAATCGTAATTTCTCGAGAACGACTCTATGTATCTAAATTACCTATATTTTCTAAAAAAATTAATTCTCTAGCTACCACGGTTCTTTTGTTATTAACAAAAACGTAAAAATTAAAAAATGATAAAGATGAGTTTTATATGTTCAACTATTACAAGAGTAAAATTGTCTTATTCGCTTCAAAATTCACTGTAGAATATATTATTAATAGTTCTCGGATGAGTTCTTTTGGCAAAATGATTGGTTCATAAATTCCAGAGATATTTGAGGTTAAAATTTTTCTAGACATTTTTAAAATGTATTTCTTGAGGATGGCTCTGTGTATCTGAATGGGATGGGTAGCATTTGAAAGAGAATTAAAATATTTATATTTTCTAAAAAGAAAAATTTTTTAGTTATCACGGTTTTTTATTATTAACAAAAATGTAAAACTTGAAAAATTGAAATATGAAAAAAAAAAACTGTCTTTATCAAATTTTTTAAAATACATCCCCTCACATTATAACAGCCTTTCCACATAACGCATTCAATATAACACATGTAGCTTTTATATATCTTCAGATCGAGTTCGTTGCCCAAAAAAATCGGTCCATTACGAAAAAAGATATTTGGGGTAAAAAATTTTTTTTTTAAATTTTCGAATCGCGTTTTCTCAAAAAATACTTGATTTATCGACTTAAAATTTTAACCACTTATTAAATTTATAGAAGACTATATTTGGTTAAAATTTCAGGAGATCTTCATTTGTTTTTTAGAAAAAAATTATTTTAGAAAAAATTTGCGTTTTCGTTGTCGCACGATAACAAGAGCAAAAATTACCCAATCGTCCTGAAATTTGGCACAGACGTAGCTTTTATATATCTTCAGATCAAGTTCGTTGCCCAAAAAAATCGGTTCATTACGAAAAAAGATATAACGCACAGTTTAAGCTGAATCCGGACCCATGACCCTCTCCTAGTTAGTCTAACCGTACAAGATAAAGTATTAAATTTTAAATATTAGAAGTAAAAATTAATTAAAGGGATCAATAAATTAAGTTTGAGGAAGCTACGTGCCAATGAATTGGCAGCGGTTTTTAAAAAGGTATATGTTACTATGGGAGATATTTGGACACTATTTTCGAATTATTGTAATTCAAAGTAGCATTCTTTTAGTTCGTAGACGACCGCACGCTGCGAGTGCAAGAGAGATAACACGCGTAAGTGAGAGAAACAGCGAGAATGCGGGGTTAGGTTATACTGGCCGCTAAAAAGTTCTCGTCTCGCCCAGCGTACAACGAAACACGCGTGGCAGGCTAGAGATTCGACTTTCTCTTACGACTAGATTCGACTTTCGCTTCCGAACACGAGTACCCAACTACCTTAAACTAATGTATCTCAATTACGGCTAAAGCAACAAAATCGGGCTTTGCGGGAAAAATGAGCGATAAATTAGCGACAAAAGCTCATAAAATTTGTATGATTTTTTGCTATGGTCACTTGTCCAAAAATTTTATGACGGATATTTTGCCACTATATAGTGGAAGGGGTGTCCATTTTTTGTGTGACGGTCACGACATGTTCTCATTTTTTTTGTGTCGGTAATTTAAACATTGAGATTTGGTTATCGATCACATGTCCGATACATGTCCGACATACTTAACGTCATATTACCATTTCTAAAACGTCCAGACATTTTACAACACCATTCGTGATTTAAGAAAATTACGCAATCCGGAGAATAACCATGTTCCACCAACAGGCGCCATTTTAATTTTCGAGATTCGGGACCTAAACTATCTTGAAGCAACAAATTAGCAACAAATTATGCTACCTCTGTCTTCAAAAAATATTTCTTCGTTCAAAAGTTACAGCTGCGGAGGTGCTAGCTCAAGTTATAAAGTAGTACGGCCACCAGCGCCGGTCTTACGTATTGCGAGACCTAGGGCAAATATTTATTGCGGGGCCTACTTAAGGGGAGGATTTTTCTAATGAAATTCGGAATTGCTTGAAAAAGTGCAAATATGGTCAAAAAAATACAAATGTAGCCAAGGGAGTCGATGTATACATAAAAACGATTTAAATAATTTTTAAACCCAAATAGGCGGGGGACGCGAGTTCCAAGCATATAACGGAGTTACGTATAGACGTGCGACGTAAGCAAGACGATTATTTGAATAATTTTTAAACCCATGTAGGCGGGGGATACGAGGTCCGTGCATATTAGGGAATTACGTAGGCATGCATTAATAAGCAAGACTATTATTTAAATAATTTTTTAACCCAAGTATCCGGGGGATGTGAGTTCTAAGCATATAACGAAGTTACGTAGACGTGAGACGTAAGCAAGACGATTATTTAAATAATTTTTAAACTCAAGTAGCCGGAGGACGCGAGGTCCACGAATATGAAGGAGTCATGATGACATGAAACAATAAGCAAAACGATTATTTAAATAATGTGTAAACCCAAGCAGCCGGGGGACGCGGGGTCCACGCATATAAGGGAGTCAAGTTATAGAAGTTAAGAATTTTGGAAATAAAAGTCTTGCTTACGTCGCACATCTACGTAACTTCGTAATATGCGTGAAACTCGCGTACTTCGGCTACTTGAGTTTAATAATACATTATGTAACGAGGGGCTAAACTAGCAGATTATTCCCGCAGATGAGTTCACTGCCCAAGCGAGCGTAGCGAAGCGAGATGTGTTTTTTCGTAGCGGCCACATCCACTGTGGCCATTTCATAGATTTAAAAAGTTATTTTGTATTAATGTGTTATATAATTTTGTTAGTTTTAACCCAATTCACCATAAAAGTAAAAAATTACACTATTATGTTACATTATTCTCTCATATGCGGGAATAAAGTACTTTATAGAGGGAATCAGACGCCACTTTTGCGCCGCTTTTCAGGCTATAAAAGGGCCATTATAGTAGAGATGGGAATAATAGTACATTATGTAAGAAGGGACTAAAGTCGCAGATTATCACCGCGGGTGAGTTCACTGCCCGAGCGAGCGTAGCGTAGCCTTGGCCACGCGGCCGATCGGGAGTTCTCCCGAATTCCCGATGGCCACTCCGAGCCTACATCGTGGGGCCCCTATCAGCGCGGGGCCCGGCGCGACTGCCCCTCTCCCCCGCCCTAAGACCGGCGCTGACGGCCACGATATCCGGAAAATGGCTTGAGCAACAAATTTGGGCTTAGCCTAAAAAATGAGCAACAAATTAGCAACAAAATATCCGATAGTTGTTTGTTTGAATTATTCGTGATTTAAGAAAATTACGTAATGCTGAGTATGACCATGTTGCGGCAATAGACGCCATTTTGTTTTTCGAGATTCGGAACCTAGCCTATCTTGAAACAACAAATTAGCAACAAATTATGACACCTGTCCCGTCTGAAAATGTTTCGTCGTTAAAAAGTTACAGCTGTGGCGGTACTAGCTTAGGTCATAATATAGCAGCACCGCCAGGATATCTCGGAAACGGTCGAGCAAAAAATTTGGGCTTAGCGTAAAAAATTAGCAACAAATTAGCAACAAAATATCCGATAGTTGTTTGTTGAATTATTCGTGATTTAATAAAATTACGTAATCCGCAGTATGACCATGTTCCGGCAATAGGCGCCATTTTTGTTCTTCGAGATTCAGGACCTAGCCTATCTTGAAGCAACAAATTAGCAACAAATTATGCCACCTGTTCCGTCAAAAAATGTTTTGTCGTTCAAAAGTTACAGTTGTGGCGGTGCTAGCTTAAGTCTTAAATTAGCACCGCCAGGATATCTCGGAAACGACTGGAGCAACAAATTCGGGGTTTGCGTAACAAATTAGCAACAAATTAGCAACAAATGATGGTATAGTTTTCATAGTTGCGGTCGTTAGTGGCGGTGCTAGCTTAATAGACATATATCTGATTTATTTGAGTTTCTTCTACTACTGAGGTGTAGTAGTGACCACTATCGTTCTTACCAATGTAAAGATTTAATTTTTTTAAATTGTTGCACAAGTTTTGCATGCAAAATAATTTTTTACTATACTTCTTACAAGCATGTATTACATGATATATTTGTTTCAGGTGAAGAGATCAGGGAACTAAAAAAGTATATAATTGCAGAAAACTAGGTATAGGCTGGTGGTTTGTTAAAAATTCATTACATTCAAAATAAAATAAAATAAAATTATTGTAAATATAATAATTTCAGAAAAAGTAAAAGCAAGTACAAAAGTAAAAGAAAATTAAAAATATCTATTATTTATTATAGCATGTATCATACTTTTGTTCAGAGGTAAAACTATGTGTAAGTGTCAGTCGGTCGCATACGCTAAGTCGACAAACGTATTGACTACCCTGAATGTGTCTTAGCAAATACGCAGACTCTGAAGTCTATAAACGTATTGACACATAGAAATAATAATAAAAATGATCATAAATATATCAATGACTTTCTTTACCGAATAATCGTAGTTCGAATGCAAATATAATATAAAAAATATAATAAATTAACGTATCTTGCAATGAAACAAAATTAAAATCAATTCACATTAACTATTTTTTATACGCATATTATATTTCTGTTCTGGGGGAAAACCATGTGTAAGTATCAGTAGGTCACATACGTACAGACTCCAAGTCGATAAACGTTTAGACTGATACATAGGAAAGCACATGGTGTCAGTTAATAAATACGAAGACTCTAAGTCGACAAACGTATTGACTACCCTGAATGTGTCTTAGCAAATACGCAGGCTCTGAAGTCTATAAATGTATTGACACATAGAAATAATAATAATAAAAATGATCATAAATATATCAATGACGTTCTTTGACGAATAATCGTAGTTCGAATACATATATAACATAAATACTATAAATGAACCTATCTTACATTGAAACAAAATTAAAATCAATTTACGTTAACTATTTTTTATACATGTGTTATACTTTTTTCCTAACGAAAAATCATGTGTACGAGTTAGTCGGTCACATACGTAGAGTCAGTCGATAAACGTATAGACTAACACATAAGAAAGCATATGGTATCAGTCATTACGTATAGACTCTGAGTCGATAAACGTAGATGTAAATACATTATAAAATAGTATTGTAAATATGTACGTAAACGTGAATAAATACGTTCATTGTAAGTCAATAGACATATTAACAAGTACACATAGATGATAGTAACAACAAATGTTTACTTATTCCTTCTGAAAATATTAAAGATAAAATCGTTTATCACAATAAGCCTTTTTTTGGGTGGTTGCTGTTATTTGATTGGCCTATATAAAACAGTCCCCAAAAATTTTATGTTTAAATTTTAAAAATAGATTTCTTGAGTTTGAGTATTCAAAACTGAATAATTATAATAGAAAAAAAATATTTCATTACTTTATTTATCAAAATTACATTAACAAAATAAATATAAAAGTAAAAGCGTAAAAATAAATTACATTATTTTAGCTTTTACGAAATATTCTGTAAAACTAATTTAAAATCAAAATTTCAATAAGTCATCATCTTCTAACTAGTTTTCTATTTCAAATGTCCAAATATTATTTTTATAAATATCGTGTTCAATCATTACAAACAGCTATAGGTTCCCGTAACCTTTTCAAAAAGGACGTGATTGACCCCAAGTATTTCTCTTCTCTTCTCTATCTTATCTATTTTTCCACACTCAATCTGAATTTTAATGGATTATTAAAAAAAAATCCGTTTTTATTATAAACAATTTATTGCAAAATATTAAATTTTCGATTTTATAAAAATTTTAAACTATTCTATAATCTGAACAAAAAAACCATTTTTGCTCAGAAAATGACAGAGAATAGTCTAGAATTTTTCAAAATCGAAAATATAACATTTGTGCAATAAATTGTTTATAACAAATAAAAAGACGGATTTTTTCAACAATCTACTATCAAAATTCAGCGTGAAAAAATGCATAAAAAAGAGTTGGTGTCGATGTGCCTTTTGAAAAAATCACGGGAACTAGCTGGATCATAGACTGTAGAGTGCACTGAGATTAATCGCAAGGCGTAGCCAACTTCAGAGAGAACAATGCTGCGTGTCGGTATGGCAGATTGTGCTAGCCTTGTTTCTTCACCACTAAATGAACTATGGCGCTGGTAACCGTTCAGTGTTCGCGAATGACTACGACGTCCTCTTAAAGGAAAATATCACATTGGAATTAGATAATAAAGATAAAGAATGGGGAGTATGCGTGGACGCTATAGAGGAGTTATTTGAACATAGCAGCGAATGCCGCGCATACATTCGAGACTGCGAAATTGCTCCAGATGAAAGTAGTAGTTTACTTTCAAATGTAGAATCGCATATAAATATAAATCCAGACAGAAATATTAAAGAAATGCCTGGGATTACTACTCCCATGCATTACATTGGGGAAAAGGGCAGTTTCACAGCTCTTCACGAAGAAGACGGTGGACTGAGCAGCCTAAATTTAATGAAGTATGGCCATCCCAAATTGTGGATCGTAATAGATTATCATTGGCGAGCTGAAGTGGAAAATAATGTTGCAAATTATTTGAAAGAGCAGTGCCCTGAAAAAATGTGTGTGATCAAATGCTAAAGCACAAAATATATTTAGTTACGCCAAATCTTCTAAATAAATTTGGCATTCCGTACTCTATAGTATTACAACGGCCAGGCGATTTATTTTTTATCCGCCAAGGAACCTACCATGCTGTTATAAACATGGGCAGAAATGTAGCTGAAGCAGTGAATTTTGGATGTGATGGGTGGATTAGTTCTTATGAACCAATTCCATGTACCTGCTCAGAAAATCAGAAAATCGATATTGTACAGGATAGAAGAGCTGTTGCAGTAACCAAAGCAACTAAAAAAAGGTTGTATGAATGTAGCAACGATAAGTGCTCAGAATTATTTGTAACAACTAAAAAACTTGAATATCACAATATCACATGAAAATTTCTCACAATAAGACTTATGAGTGCTCTCTATGCAACAAGAGTTTTATTACAAAATCTAATTTGAAGAGACACTCACTGACGCATTCAGACAGAGATAATAGAAGTGAGTGTGACATATGCAATAAAAAAAGTATTAAGAATAGCAGATCACAAAAGAAAATATCATGGAGAACAAGTTCAATGTTCAAAGTGTCTTAAAAGGGTCAACAAATATGCATTAAAGAGACACGAACAACTGTGTCAAAAGCCACGCCCCCTGTGCTCACAAATTTTTTCGAGCCAACGCTATTTGTCACACCACATAAAAAAAAACACGATACAAAAGCATAAGTACTTAAATCTGCTGGTATAGAAAAGGGTTTAACTTCGTAGATTTTCGTATACATGTGATTTTGTTTTTAATAATACTGCTAGTTAGTATTATATAATAGAAGGTAATGTAGAACATGTAGTATTTATTACTAATTTAGTGTTTTTATTTTATGTTTTATAGTAGGTGAGCTGTATAACTCCGAGCCCACTTACCCTCTGAGCTGGCGCTCGGTCGGTAAGGTAGGGCGCTACATTGACGGTGGTCGGTATTGCAGGGAGGCCAATAACCCAACTCTGTCGGTAAGGTGGAGGGCTACCTTGCTGGTGGATGGTAATTGTAAGGAGGCCAACTCGGTCGATAATGTAGAACGATACCTTACCGGTAATTGCAGGAAGGCCGATAACCCAACTCGGTCGGTAATGTAGAACGCTACCTTGCCGGTAATTGCAGGGAGGCCAATAACCCAACTCTGTCGGTAAGGTGGAGGGCTACCTTGCTGGTGGATGGTAATTGTAAGGAGGCCAACTCGGTCGATAATGTAGAACGATACCTTACCGGTAATTGCAGGAAGGCCGATAACCCAACTCGGTCGGTAATGTAGAACGCTACCTTGCCGGTAATTGCAGGGAGGCCAATAACCCAACTCTACCGGCAGAACGCTCTACCTTATCAGCAGAGCAGACTGCATTATCACTAACCCAACTGTACCCTACCGGCCGAACGCTCTACCGTCATAACGCTCTACCTTATCAACAGAGCATTATAACCCAGCTCTACCTTACCGGCAGTCTACCGGCAGTTGATAACCCAAATACTATACACTATATATGCTATATACTATATATACTATACTATATCCGAATTTCCATGCTGCAATTTGAATTTCGCGCCGCCGAGAGTTCCACGCGCTCTACCAGGCGGCGAGCGGCAACCGTCGCGCTGCTGGGACTTCCCCGCTCTGAGAGTGTAGTTCCGCGCGATCCACTAGGCGGCGACCGGTATCCGTCGCGCTGCCTACTGCTGCGTCGGCACGGTGCCGGCTATAAGTCAGGCTATGCTCCAACACTTGACAACCACCTACACTCACATGAGGGTGGGTGGTATTTTCTTAAATAATTATTATTAATTAATTATTTATTAATTATTATTTTTTATTTTTTTATTTTTCATTTTTTTCATTTTTTTTAGTGGTGGGGGCCCTAACCGCCGCCCCCCACCTGTGGAGCACTCCATTAAACCATTACTCCCCCATTTTTCCCTTTTTAGTCGTCCTCAGTTAAGTCGATGGTCTGCGGTTGTAAAGTGTACCCATAGCATCCTCCAGGCTCTTCGACCAGGATCGCAACCATACCGTCATCCTCGAGATGGGGATTGAGGAAGAGAGCGAGGATGAACTGCTCGCTCCAGTAACGATCTGGGGGCATTTCCCCCTCGCTCTCCTCCTCAACCTCCATCTCCTCCTCGGCGGCTGCGAACCAGGTCTGGAAGGGAATCACTTCTAGAGGTGGCATCTTGCTTGACTGAGTGACGAATGATAATTTTTTTGGTCCTCTGCTCCTTATATACCCAAACTTGCATTACATTATATGGGTTTTCACTATCAGGAGTGCATATTTTTTTAAGCAGACGAATTTCCAAGAAACTCTCCTCTCTCTTGATAGCAGACCATCAGAGAGTGCAAACGCGCGCGAAAGTTAAAAAATTAACGTAAATATGAATTTATTAATCCATTATCGACCAATAAAGTCGTATTACAAATCCTAAAATTTTGTCCGTTTCGCCGTTCAATTTTCCATCTATCCGACAGAGATATGAGCGGGAATTCAAAATTCATAGAGTAACAAATTTTTATTTTTTTTAAATAGTGGGAGCCCCAACCATCGCTCCCACCTGTGAGGTACAACCACATACAATTACCTCTCCATTATTACATTTATTAATTATACATTCCACTTAACATTACGTGTAGAGGCTTACATTGACTTAAATCCACTTCATCCACGGCGTTGTCGTCGGCGCTCACGTACGAGGGTCATTTGACAAGTACCTAGCTTCACCGCCAGATGGTGCCACTATCGCACCAGAAATACACTACAGTGCAGTATCTTCCTGTAAACGGTTACAGACGAAATTTCAGCCGGATCGGAGTTGTAGTTTATTTTTGAGAGCGTGTGAAAGCAAATGTGTCCGTTGATTTTTGAAAAAATGGAGAAAGAACAATATCGGTCGGTGATTCGATTCTTGTTTTTGGAAGGGAAATCGCGCAGCGAAATTAAAGAACGCTTGGATGCAGTGTATGGGGATGCTTTTCCTTCGATGGCGACCGTTAAATTTTGGTATAACGAGTTTCAACGTGGTCGTACGTCGGTTTTTGATGATCCACGCCCAGGTGCTCCGAAAACAGCCACTACGGAGGAGAACGTGACAAAAATACACGATATCATTTTGTCAGACCGCCGATTAAAGGTGCACGAGATAGCTGCGATAGTAGGCATCTCAGAAGAACGCGTGTGGCATATCCTACATGAGATTTTAGGCATGAGGAAGCTGTCAGCAAGGTGGGTGCCGCGTTTGCTGACTGCAGACAACAAGCGCATCCGTGTGACCAGTTCAGAGCAGTGTTTGGAGCTGTTTAATCGCAATCCAAAAGAGTTTTTGCGTCGTTACGTGACCGTCGACGAAACATGGATTCACTACTACACTCCAGAGACCAAGGAGCAGTCAAAACAGTGGACCTTACCCGGTGAACCTGCTCCGAAGAAGGCGAAGACGGTCCCGTCGGCCGGAAAGGTGATGGCCACTGTTTTCTGGGATTCTCAAGGTGTGATTTTTATTGACTATCTGGAGAAGGGCAAAACGGTCACAGGACAGTACTACGCCGAACTATTGAGCTGATTTGACGCCGTGTTAGAAGAAAAACGGCCCCATTTGTCTAAAAAGAAAGTGCTTTTCCACGACGATAATGCACCGGCTCACACTTCTGCACTCGCCACGGCTAAATTGGTCGAATTACGCTACGAACTGCTGCCCCATCCACCGTATTCTCCAGATTTGGCTCCGTGCGACGTTTTTTTGTTTCCGAACCTAAAAAATTCGCTCGCCGGGAAGAGATTCCACTCCAATAATGAAATAATCGCCGCCACGGAGGCCTATTTTGCAAACCAAGAGAAAACATTTTTTTCAACGGGGTTAAAAAAATTGGAACACCGCTGGACCAAGTGTATTCAACTAAAAGGAGACTACATTGAAAAATAAATTTTATTTTTTGTAAAATTTTGGTGTTTTCATTTGTAGGCTAGGTACTTATCAAATGACCCTCGTAGAAGCTGTCAATCGATGACTCTGGTCGAAAGCTGCTGTCAAGTATCCACTTTTTCAATGTGAATACGTTCTGAACGGCGCAGTTGCAGTGCTCATCTCCCAAGGTATGATGTGTACACTGTATATATGGCTCCTCTCGGTTTAGTGTCTGCAGCGAAGGACAGCCCATATCCTCAACATTGCATATGTTCCTACAAGGTTATGTTTGATAAAGTAAACAAAGATTATATATGAGGTTAGTATACTTACATATTTAACAATATATCCTGCAACCACCTCTTCTTCTCCATCCCCTTGTCGTACACCTTGTTCGCGCCTGTCAAACCATACTGTACACTCTCCACCAGCTTCGTGTACGGGATTTCTCCAGAGCTCCAGGGTATGCCATGATAGTTCAACTCCAGCCAGCGATTCGTGCTCTTGCACTCACTAGGTAGATCGTCCCAACGGTGCGGAGATTTGAAGCTGTACACCCACGGTGTAGCATCATCCTCTAGAGCAGCGATGGCCACCTCTTTGAAGACGAACTCGTTGTCAGCGGCTTTGAAGCCCTACACGTCCACCACGTACTCCATGACGAATGAGCTCCTCAACTCGATGCGCCGCTTATATACCGTCATGGACCTTCCCCCACCGCTCTGCAGCGAGCGCTCTCTACAGAGCGCTCTACCCCCACCACCACGCTCCCTACTAAGCCCCGCCCCCATGGAGCTCGCTGATTGGCTGACCTGCATAGGATTCTTGGAAAAAACGCTTTTAACAGGTTGAGAACTGCATAGAATTCTTGGAAAAACACTTTTAACAGGTTGAGACCTGCACGGAGCTCTCTGATTGGCTGACGCAATTTCAAATCGCCATAGAATTCTTGGATAAACGCCACAGCGCTCTCTGAATGGTTCTGCGCATGCGTCGCGATCCCTATAAAAGGGGAGACGCCGGCCGAGGAGCTCATTCCAGTTCAGTGTGCGCTAGCAACAAGACCTAGTACAAGACGTCCTGGTGCATTGAAATATCGCTGTGTCGAGCTCTCCTGAGAGGATATACTCCAGGATACCTCCATCTACTACAACCCGGTCGAGGACGACGGCGACTTCTAGGATCCGTGCTCTCCTGTGAGTTTTCTCCAGGATACCCTCAAGTAACTCTCCTACGAGGTGACAGATCATCGCTGTGAGTTTTCTCCATCTACTACGAGAGTAGAAACCCGGTCGAGGACGACCGCGACTTCTAGGATCCGAGCTCTCCTGTGAGTTTTCTCCAGGATACCCCCAAGTAGCTCTCCTACACGTCTACTATCACGAGAAAGTGTCAAGTGAGTATTCTGCAACGTATTCTTTTTTGCTATAGCTCAATTACTAATACATTTTGTTTTTCCTTAGGATGGTATTGGATAGTCGTGAATCCATCATGCTCATGCAGCAAGCATTGGAGCTGATGAGAGGTGGCAATGTGAGCAGCGGCATGGCTGAAAGATGGGCCAACGTCATAATCGTTGACCACATCGAGACGTACGAGAGACTTCTCCACACCCCAGGCACGAACGTGCACGAGAAGCGAAAATGCGAGTCGACCATCGCTGTACTATACAGCATACGACAGAGCATGCTCACCTTCTCTGCGATACGTGGTGCAGGCTTGGCAAGAGTCAGCTGGGATGACGTCAACTCGGCCTTTGATAGCCGCATAAAGACCGAAGTCATCAGCAACCACCAACATCTGGACGCAACAGCATTCCTAGAAGACGCTCGAGCCATCTTTATTGTGAAAATACAGACCGCTCTCGAGGAACACAACGCACTCAAGGTCAACGTAGTGCTCGCTGCCGAGTACACCAAGGTCACGGGCAACGAGGAAACAGTGGAAGTTTTCTACTTCAACACAAAGAATGCTCCAATCTACACCACCACCGAACTGAGCGAGTGGTTTGCAGCCAACGTCGAGCAGCCCGTCCTCCGCGAAATGGAGGAATTCCAGGAACGAGACTCCGGCTGGACACTGCGCTCGATCATGAACTTGGCTATGAATGTCAACAAGTTCAACCCCATGAGGGAAAACTCCTACATCCCACTGCCTGATGTAGTGAAACGAAAGGAGGCCTGCATCAACGTGCAAAACGAATTTGTCATCCCTTTGACGATAAGTGCTTCCAATGGGCTGTACTCTCGGCGCTACATTCAGCTAGCAAACATGCTGACAGAGCGACCAAGTACAAGGCATTTGAAGGTGAGTTAAACTTCAAGGGTATTGAGTTCCCAGTGTCACCGAGACAGATCGCCAAATTCGAGCGACAAAATGACGTGTCCATCAACCTGTACATCCTGAAGAAGAGGGATGACAAATTCGAGGTATCACCGTGCCACGTGACAAAAGACAAGAAGGAGCAACACGTCAACCTTCTCCTCGTGCAAGACGACTATGTGGATGAGGATGATGAAGAAGAAGACGATGAAGTAGTGCCCAAGTTCCACTACATCTGGATAAAGGATCTGTCTCGATTTGTGAATAGTCAATTATCGAAATTACGCCAGAAAAAATTTATTTGCGATCGCTGCCTCCACTATTTTTGGAGCCATGAAAAATTGAAGATTCACGAGGTAGACTGCGCTCAAATCAATAAGTGCAAGGTGAAGCTGCCCACGGAGAAGGAAAAGATGCTTAAGTTCAAGAATTTCAAAAACAATGTACGCGTACCCTTCATTGTATACGCCGACTTTGAGTGCGTACTCAAGCCTGTGGCGGACAATGAGCGAGCCTACCAGCGGCACGAGGCCTTCAGTGTGGGCTTCTACGTCAAGTGTAGCTTCGACGAGACTCGTTGCGGGTACACCAGCTACAGGAAGGATGAAGAGGATGGGCAGAATCCAGCAGAATGGTTTGTTGACAAGCTACGAGAGCTCGCCGAAGAGCTAAACGATGCCCTTAAAAACCCTCATCCTATGGACGACCTCACACAGCGAGAGAAGGACGACTTCAAGAAGGCTACGCACTGATACATGTGCAGAAAGCCATTCACCAGCCAGGACAAGAAGGTCAGGGATCACTGCAATCTCACGGGAATGTAAGTATTTAAATTTTTTTCCTCCATCTTACAATTTATTCCTTTTTCTAATATATTTGATTATTTTCAGATAAAGAGGCCCGGCACACAACAGCTGCAACCTGCAGTACCAGGACTCGAGGATTGTGCCAGTGGTTTTCCACAACTTGAGCGGATACAACTCCCACCTCTTCATCATGGAGATCGCAACGCGATTCGGTGGTCGAGTGAGCCTCATCCCTCAGACGAAGGAAAAATATATCTCCTTCACCAAATACGTCGAGGGCACTGAGGTTCAACTTTGATTCATCGACTCGCTCCGCTTCATGGCCTCCTCCCTCGAGAAGTTGGCGTCCTACCTGGACCGCCTGAACATCGCCGAAATTCCGGAAGAGCTACACTACGGAGCAGATAGAGCTGCTAAAGAGGAAGGGAGTATTCCCCTACGACTACGTCTCCTCTCTTGAGAAATTGGAGGAGGGAGAACTTTCAGCCAAGGAGGATTTCCACAGCAGTCTCTACAACAGCGACATCAGCGACGAAGACTACCAGCACGCACAGATGGTATGGCAGTCCTTCGACATCTAGAGTCTCGGTGAGTACTCCGACCTCTATCTCAAGACGGACGTGCTGCTACTCGCCGACGTCTTTGAGAACTTACGAGACAACTGCCTGGAGGCATACGGTCTTGACCCGGCGCACTACTACACCACCCCTGGACTCAGTTGGGACGCCATGCTCAAGTACACCAAGGTCGAGCTGGAGCTGCTCACGGACATCGACATGCTTCTGTTCGTGGAGCGAGGCATCCGGGGTGGTGTAAGTCAGTGCTCCAACCGCTACGCCAAGGCCAACAACTGCTACATGGGCGACTTCTACAACCCTGAAGAGGAGTCGAAGTATCTCCTCTACTATGATGTCAACAACCTCTACGGATGAGCCATGACACAACCTCTGCCCTATGGAGGCTTTCGATGGGTCGAGGACGTGGAGCAGTCCAACTTCTGGGATGTGCCCGACAACCACCACGAGGGCTACATTCTCGAGGTGGACCTGGAGTACCCGGAGCACGTTCACGACGCTCACAGAGACCTGCCCCTCTGCCCAGAGCATATGGCGCCACATGGTAAGAAACAGGGTAAGTTGCTCACGACTCTGTACGACAAAGAGCGCTATATCATCCACTATAGCGCTCTTAAGCAGGCCCTGAAGCACGGCTTGCGCTTGACTAAGGTCCACCGCGCGCTGCGCTTCGATCAGAAGCCATGGTTGAAGCCGTACATCGATCTGAACAGCGAGAAGAGGAAGAACACGAAGAATGACTTCGAGAAATTCCTCTTCAAGCTGTTCAACAACGCTGTGTATGGCAAGACCATGGAGAACGACCGCAAGCGGGTGGACGTCAAGCTGGTGCGCAAGTGGGAGGGGCGCTATGGGGCTGAGGCCCTCATAGCCAAGCCAAACTTCCACAGCACAGCCGTCTTCAGGGAGGACCTTGTGGCGATCCAGCTCAGCCGTACGGAGGTTACCATCAGGAAGCCGGTATACGTGGGCCTCGCAGTCTTGGATCTTTCCAAGACCCTCGTATACCGCTTCCACTACGAATACATGCAGCGCACTGTGGGTGAGTCGTCGAAGCTGATGTATACCGATACGGACAGCCTCATCTACGAGGTCCGCGGCTTCGACATGTACGAAGCCATGAAGCGCGACCTTCATGAGTTCGACACTTCGGACTTCGCCGAGGACAACCAATTTGGTATACCTCGCGCGAATAAGAAGGTAGTCGGACTCATGAAGGACGAGTGCAATGGCAACGTCATGTTTGAGTTCGTGGGCCTTCGTAGCAAGATGTACGGCGTCCGTATCGAAGACCAGAAGCCCATCAAGGAGGCCAAGGGCGTCAAGTCCTCGGTGATCAAGGCCAACATCAGCTTCGAGGACTACGTGCGCTGCCTGCGTGAGCAGCAGGTGCTGGCAAAGGAGCAGCGCAACATACGCTCCCGCCTACACGTCATCCGCACGGAGAAGGAGCAGAAGATTGAGCTCAGCCCCCACGACGACAAGCGCCATCTGGTGCTTGGCGAGACGGATAGTCTCCCGTGGGGGCACTTCTCCATCCGCCAGTGCGAGATCACGCTGCGCAATGGTGGGATGTGCGTGTGCGGGCAGGTCTCGACGTGCTCCGACCAGTCAGCGAGCTCCACCCAATCAGTGAGCTCCCCCACTCCCACAGCAGTGACCACGGCGTCCAAAAAAGTGGTGGGGGCAGGGTACTCAAGGCGCTGCAGCCAGCCGGAGTCATCAGTCGCTCGAAGGAGCTCCAGAAGAAGCACTCCGCCACAGCTCCGAACCTCTGAAGAAGAGACCTAGGATCCAGAACTAAGGAATAATCTGAGGTAAGTACTTTACACACTCTCTCTCTCTCCCCATAATAATCATATTTTTTCCTCTTTCTAGATGGATCTATCAGCAATTAATGAAATTGCCCGTAGGCTTTCTGCCGACGAAGAAGCTGTCCGACGTGGAGCACGATCACAGCTTCATGGTCATTGCATTGAGGCGTGTCAAGACCAAATATGGACCCAAGTACGTTGCCAACCTGGAAGACGAGTTCCAGATCTTCCTGCCCAGCCGAGTATGTTCAGCACTGGAGAAGGACGAAGATATGTTCACCAACATGGCGGAGGCCGCCAACAAACTCAAGCTCTTATAACATGTAAAAATAGTGGTGTTGAATTTAATATTGTATAAAAAAAAAAATAATAAAAAAGGAAGTTCACGGAGAGGTGAGCAATTATGGTTGTGCCTCACAGGTGAGAGCGATGGTTGGGGCTCTCATCACTTCCCAAAAAAAAAAATTTTTTTTTTACAAGTTTGATTTATCAATCCAACTGTTGTGGGAACTATCAAATCCCAGCCATTTAACGTAAACTTCATTACCACGTTTTTTCAGAATTTTTTCCACGAGATATACATCAGTATACTTAACCTTTTGTAATTCCTCTTCGTAGAAACCTCCACTTACAGGCTGTTCGCGATAATCCTTCAAATGATAAGTAACAGGGTTTGTAGAGGCTACTTTTGTTATGCTGAATATCTCCGTTGACCAGTTTGGTGTATATCCTTTTTCGAAAACTTGTTTGACTCTGCTCACACGTACCTTGTCCCCTACTTGGAATTTAGGCTTCTTTTTACGCTGGACAATTTCTATTTCACACTACTGTTCTTTGTCACATCTTTAGACTTCATTCCAATTGTTCTGTGTTTCCTCTCATTGTAAGCTGTCAAAAAATCGGGTAAGATATCCAACCACTTGTAGTTTCCACGTAGACTGAATTTTTTCCACATCTCATTCTTCAACGTTCGATTGAAGAGTTCACATATCGAGGCTTTGAGATTGCTGTACGTCGAGTAGAGATTTATCTTGTACTTCGTCATGAGGGCTTCGAATTTCTTGTTGTAGAATTCCTTTCCTCTGTCGGTATGGAGATTCTTCGGCACTCGACCACTTTCACACAACACAGACTTCATAGCTGCTGCTACATCCTCCCCTGTTTTCTTTTTCACAGGAATTGCCCATGAGTATTTGGAAAATATGTCGATGACGGTGAGCATGTACCTGTAACCTTTGTTTTCTCGCGCATATGGCTGTATTTCCACTAGATCAGCTTGCCACGTCTCATCCATGCCACGAATATCATATTTTCGACGTAGATAGTTGCGACGAGCGGGCTTGTGCAACTCATCCACCACTACTTTCATTTGTTGCTTCATAATGTCATTCGGTGCTCCACGGCTCATATGTTGCCTCTTTTATAGCTTGAACGTCTGCAAAAAATTATTGCAGCTTCTTATCAATATCAGCTCTGTAAGTGTCAATGACTGACTCCAAGACATCGAGGTCGCTACGTAAACGAGCAGTAACTTCGTGTACACTGTGTAATTCCATTTGTAAAGTGTCCAAATTGACTGCGTCATTCAACTGTTTCGGCTGTGCTATGTTGCAGAGTCGTTTGCTATCAACGTCGTATTGACCAAATGGTGAATTTGTAACCTGCCCCAGGTGGGCCGGAGCTTTGCTCCAGTTTACGTTCGAACACATCGACGCTCATTGTGATACTGAGAAGAGAGAGAAGGTTCGTCTAATATATATACCCTCCCTCGCGCAACTCCTCAATTATCGAGTGAATCTCGTTCACGTGGCTGGGATTGCCAGCTGATTGTTCAGCTATGAGTAATCTCAAGCGTTCGACCAGCTCGTTCGGATCGTCCCAATACACATAGTCCATAGTCGTATTCATTCTTGCCAACCTGTATTGCGGCAGTACACCCGCACCTTGTTTCTCAAACATCGGGGCAATGATGTATTTGAATTTATTACTGTTGTGAAAACGAATCTTTTCATTACTCTGGTAGCGTTTCTTGTGTGCTGATGATGCTTCAAGTATTTTTCGATAATTCTCCATATCAGCATTAGTAAGCTGACTTTCGCTAGGCTGCTTCGTAATGAGTAATTCAAGTAAACCATCAGTTTTCGCATACTTCGCCCCGTTCACATCGATATAGCTACCCTCCAAGTCTATAGGGGAATTACCAATCATGAATCGTCCATTCTCTTTGCGAACACCATAAATTTTGTCTACGTATCGATCTTGACTGAGCATTTGCAAATATTTATCATTGCTTTCATCATGGCTCGTAGCTGATTCAAAAGACGTATCAGCTGCTTGCAATGTATCATCCTGCATATCATAATATTCTTCATCGCGTTTGATAGATTTTTCATCGCGTTTTTCATCGCGTTTATCAGCTCTACTCAATGCTTGTTTGGCTACGAGCTTTTCAAGCGGCTCAACGATTGGTCGAAAAGTTTCTCCCAACACTCGCTTCACATTGTCCTTTGAAAGCTTCAACAAATTGTATTTGTGTCGAATAGCGTCCCTAGCTTTAACAAGCTGGTGGAGGACATACTTTTCTCGTCGAAATTCGGACATGTTGACAGTTCAACGTTCAACGAGTGACTGTAGAAATCTACATACACCCCGTATTTATAGCAAAGCAGTCGAAACCCTTTCTATGCCTTCCACCGTTCATGCGCCTGTCTTTGTCGATTACGAGAAATCCATGCCCTCCATCACCCCAGCACTTTGAGCACAAATCTTTGAATCGTGCAAAACTCATATCCGAATTCACTTGATCCTCGTACACATGTTTGAGATTCATATCGTCTTGTCGAAATATTACCAACAAATTAACGTTATCTCGCACCAGATGCTTTGGTATGTGAGCGTACGACTGACAGAGATAGAAACAGTCCACATTCTTGTGTCTGCCCATGCAGAAAAACGCTCTAACATTGTCTTGCTTCTCACATGCTGTGTCATCGAATACAATAATGGAATTCGGTAGTGCATTGTCAGGTGCAATGACCTCCTCGTGTTTACTGAAGGGAAAGTATTGAACGCCATCTATCGGTTGCAGAAGCTCCTTTAAAAATCTGTACTTGGACTGATTCAGTGATTTCGAGTAAACGTAAATGTTCTCGAATCTCAGGCCATTAGGATGCATTATGAGTGTGAGCAAGCTGTTAGTCTTACCACAATTGAATGGACCGCAGAATATTGCACGTATGTTGTCTGGAAGCAACTCACCATGTCTCTTTGTTTTCTTCTCCTCCTCCACAATGGCGTCAAAGTTCACCACCGGGAGCTTGAGAAATTGCGTTTGAAAGTTCATGTGTGCTGTCTGGATAGCGACGTGGGGTATAAATAGAGGCTTATATACCCCGCACACCATCAGTCGTTAGAAAACTACCAACGTGTGATGATTGTACATAGACGAAAGAAAGGTCGTGGTCTCGTGAATAAACTTCTCAACAGTCTTCCAGTTGAACTTCGCATCCCGGGTTATCAGTACTGTGGACCAGGAACCAAATTAGCGAAACGTTTGGCTAGAGGAGATTCAGGAATTAACTCTCTCGACACAGCCTGTAAGGAGCACGATATAGTATACTCGCAGAATCGAGAAAATATTGGAGTTAGAAACGCTGCAGACAAAGTTCTTGCGGACAAAGCTTGGGAAAGAGTTACCTCGGGAGACGCTGGAGTAGGTGAAAAAATGGCTGCATACGCTATCACGAACGCCATGAAGTTGAAGAGAAAATTCGGCATGGGTAGTAAGAAACCATCTATTTCTCTGAAAAACATAGTCAAGATGGCGAAGAAATCTATGGTCTCGGGAAAATGTGCCAAGAAGGTCATCAAATCTGCTCTGAAGGATGCTCGCGAAGCTGTCAAGAAAGCTGGGGGTAAGCAGAATATCATTATTCCTCGAATACTACCAGTGCCCGCAAAAGTAGGTGGATTTCTACCTTTTCTCGTTCCTCTGTTTGCCGGTTTGAGCGCTGCTGGCGCTCTTGCAGGTGGGGCTGCTGGAATCGCGAAAGCTGTTAACGATTCTCAAGCTGCAAAGCTACAATTAGAGGAGACTCAGAGATACAATAGGGTTATGGAGAATGCGGGTAATGGATTGTATCTGAAACCGCACAAGACGGAGCTAGGTATTCACAGAGGTCCAAAAAAAAAACTTCAAAATAAAACTGCCCGATCGTGCTCTCACCGATCATGATTTGTTCAAGTATGCAAAAGAGTTAAAAATTCCAAATTTTCGCGGTGTATTTATGCGTAACGCACTGCCATCTACCGGTCCACATTATCGCGAGTCAGCCATAATCAATCTTGATGATGCAAGTGGTCCCGGAACTCATTGGGTGGCTTATCGAAAACGAGCTGAAGACGTTGTATACTTTGATAGTTTTGGCGATCTTCAACCTCGTCTCGATTTGATGCTGTACCTTGGAGTTGACAGAGTCAAGTACAATCACGACAGGTATCAGAATTTTAACACTTACAATTGCGGCCATTTGTGCTTGCAGTTTCTGTGCAACAGTCTCAAACGTATATAAGGGGGAGGGTGAACTACGCATTCTCTATATCATGGCAGATTCTCTGACTTTGAGTCTTTCGGATACTTCAGCGCTACTCGAAGCGCAATACTTGCCTCCAATTGAACTCTCGCGAAATAAGAGCTATGTTCTCGGTCTGGTAGAACTTTTATCTTTTAACTCCACAGCCAACATCGATGAGGATAATAATAGGTTTTACGTGGATAAAGAGATAGTTATTTTGCCTACTGGTAGTTATGAAATCGAAGACATAGAGAGCTATTTACACGAATTTCTCTCATCCAAGGGACTGCTAATCAGTATAAAGCCAAATAACAACACACTGAGCAGTGAAATCAAGTGTACTCATCAAGTCGATTTTCGACCACCGGATTCTATAGGTAAATTGTTGGGTTTCGCTCAACGCATTCTCGAACCAAACATCACTCACAGTTCCGATCTACCCGTGAGCATTCTCAAAATTAATGCTCTGAGAGTGGAGTGCAACGTGACAGCTGGCGCCTGTATAAACGAACTAAGAGTGCACACGATACACGAATTCTTTCCAACAGTACCACCAGGGTATAAAATAATCGAGGTTCCATCGCAAGTCATCTATCTGCCAATCACAGTCAAGACTATTGACCATTTGCAAGTGCGTATAGTGGAGCAAGACGGAAATTTGGTTAATTTTCGAGGAGAAATTGTAACAATTAGACTTCACACCAAGCAAGCTTAATGGGTGTTGTTTATGGGGGTAAGGTAGGAAGAGGGTATATAAGCAGTCCGTCATGGCGGCCAACGATCACTCGTCAACGAGCAGTCAAAGCTCTAACACGTTAAAGCCTTCAGTTCCTGAAAAACTTGGGATTAAGAATCCGCGATCCTGGTGGAGGATAACGTGTGTATTTTTCTGTTGTATGCGAAAGAATAATGGAAGAAGTTTTGAACATTCAGAGAGTCGTTGAATTTGACGAATCGGTGGCGCACTATGAAATTCATGCGCATCAACCCTACACGTCTTCCGCTTTCAACAACAGCGATCAAATACGTATATCCATTCAGCATCAAGATTTGTGCCTTCTACCGTCTCACAGCTCGCTACATGTATGTGGAAGACTGACTAAAACTGATGGAAGTGCTGTAGAAAGAACAAAGCTTGTTAACAATGCCATCTGTCACTTGTTCGAAGAAATTCGCTACGAGATCAATGCCATCGAAATCGACAGATGTAAAAATGTAGGCTTAACGAGTCTCATGAAAGGATTGGTATCGGTTAATCCCTGTCAAAATTGGATACTGGAGAATGCTGGTTGGCTCGACGTTGAGGAAACGTTGAACATGTGTAACGATGATGGCTACTTTGACGTATCCATTCCTCTGGGTATGATTATGGGTTTTACTGAAGACTATCGCAAAATAGTCGTCAACACGAAGTATGAGCTCATACTCACCAGATCGAGAAACGATTTGAATGCCGTTGAGCAAACGCAAGTATGCGAAGAATTCAAAATTGAACTCAATCGTGTTGAATGGCTCATGCCCTATGTTGTGGTCGCGGACAAACACAAAATTCGTTTGCTCGGCTTCATAGAAATGGATCGGCCAATTAGCATGAGTTTTCGCACGTGGGAGTTGTTTGAGTATCCACTTCTACCAACTACGTCGAAACACGTGTGGACTGTCAAAACATCTAACCAGCTGGAGAAACCTCGCTTCGTTATTCTCGCCTTTCAGACGAATCGAAAAGGTCAGAGAGCTGAGAATGCTAGTCGCTTCGATCACTAAAATATCAGCAATGTAAAACTCTTTCTCAATTCGCAATGCTATCCATATGGAAATCTCAATCTAGATGTAACACGTAATCAGTATGCCATATTATATGATATGTACGCTAATTTTCAGAAGTCATACTGCGGTAAAGATTCCGAGCCTATCTTGAAAAAAAATCGATTATCTCACTCACGCGCCACTCGTCGTCATCGATTGTTCCAAGCAGAACGAATCTCTGAAGAGTGCACCCGTAGACGTTCGTTTGGAATTCGAGGCGAGAGATAATTTTCCCGCTGTAACATCGGCTTACTGTCTCATTTTACACGATCGCATTGTCCAGTACAATCCTGTTAGCGGAGACATGAAGAAACTCATCTAAATTTCTGACAATACGACCGAAGAATCCTGCTGCACGGCGTTCAGTATAGTCCCGACAGTCGTGACGAAATGAAGTACATTGTCGATATGCAGGGCTTCAAACAGCTCGGTAATGATTTCGTTTTGAAATAATTGGCAATAGTCCCATTGGATGATGACGACCAACCTCTGATCTTTCTCTTCAAGGAGCCTTTTCCTTGGAAACGCCTCACCGATAAGTATAAGAGCGAAAATAGATGGTTGAAGCAGTTCCATCATGGCATTTCTTGGAATTCAGGAGACCGTCCCTACACCGACATCGGAAGTGTTCTTCGAGAATGTCTGCACGATGCCACTCAAGTACTTGTTATGGGCTCCATCAAGAAAAAATGGCTCGAACGTTTCAAATTCAACGTTCGCGATGTGTCAGAAATGGGTTCTCCACCGTTGGACAAGATCAAGCTTGTGACAGTGTGCCCACACCACGAGGGTGCCTACAAAACCAAATGCGCACTTCATAACGTAAAACTACTGAAAAAATTCTACGAAAATTGCAAGGCATTCATGGATTGGGAGTAGATGCTTCATTCGTGTCCCTGAAGTCGAAGAAGATGCGTCAAAACTCAAGTTTAAACGCTCCTCTTATTGAACAGGAGAAAAAAAAGAGGATTCAAAATGGAACAAATATTCTCAAAAGTATTCCACGAATACCAATTCTATGCCTCAACATGACAATTATAAAAGATTAAAATAAAAAATTAGCATATATGATAATGTGTGGCTACCTGCTCTGCCGGTAACGTTGGGTTATCGACTGCAGGTAAGGTAGAGTTGGATTATCGATTGATGATAATGGAGCGCGCGGAACTCTCGGCGGCGCGAAATTCAAATTGCAGCATGGAAATTCGGATATAGTATATATAGCATATAGAGTATATAGTATAGTATATATAGTATATATAGTATAGTATATATAGTATAGTATATATAGTATAGTATATAGCATATATAGTGTATAGTATTTGGGTTATCAACTGCCGGTAGACTGCCGGTAAGGTAGAGCTGGGTGATAATGCTCTGTTGATAAGGTAGAGCGTTCTGACGGTAGAGCGTTCGGCCGGTAGGGTAGAGTTGGGTTAGTGATAATGCAGTCTGCTCTGCTGATAAGGTAGAGCGTTCTGCCGGTAGAGTTGGGTTATTGGCCTTCCTGCAATTACCGGCAAGGTAGCGTTCTACATTACCGACCGAGTTGGGTTATCGGCCTTCCTGCAATTACCGGCAAGGTATAGTTCTACATTACCGACCGAGTTGGCCTCCCTACAATTACCATCCACCAGCAAGGTAGCGCTCTACCTTACCGACAGAGTTGGGTTATTGGCATCCCTGCAATACCAACCACCGTCAATGTAGCGCCCTACCTTACCGACCGAGCGCCAGCTCAGAGGGTAAGTGGGATCGGAGTTATATAGCTCACCTACTTTTTATGTATTACTATAGGGGCCGAAAGTACATTTCGTGGTCATTTCAGGTTCCCGTTTGAACCCAATTTTTTCAACGTATTTTATTGTTGTTGAATTCGAAATGTCAGGATCCTCGGTCGAAAAATTGAGACTTAAAAAGTTATAAACAAATTAATTGCTTCAAAGGCCATATATCTGAATTAAGGGATCCTATTTACAAGGATACAAGAGAAGAAATAAATTTATTTATGAGAGTTACTTATACATGTTTTGCAGTATATAAATAATTTTTTTATTTTGATATTGACAAAAAATGGCGGTTATAATGGCCAACTTTTAAAAGCATTTTTTTAGAGGCGGTTTGTGGTCGGTACGATTTTTTCAGTTTTCAATCTAGAATGAAAAACAAAAAAGATTTAGAATCTGCATTATACCAGGTAGAGAAGTGCTTTCGAGTTTCTTTCTCCATGGTTTATGCAGAGGAATAGATGTCGGATAATAACATTTTTGGTGCGGCTTGCGGATCGCGGCACGCCGTGTAGAGAGAGTTTCAGAAACCATGACAACTCGGTAGAGAGCTAAGAAAAAGGACTATAATTCACAGGCTAATTTGTTTCATTCGCTTTTTAGTTGAGAACCGCTGTAGGGAGTTAAAAAATCAAGAATTTTAACTCCCTACACCGGTTCTCAATAGTACAACAAATTTGTTTTACTTATCTATGAATGAAAAAAAGAAGCCCGTGAATTATCCCTTTTCTTAGTGCTCGACCAAATTGTCTGGTTTTTTAGCTCCCGACCGAGTTGTCTGGTCTCTTAGTGCTCAGCTGAATTGTCTGCTTTCTTAGTTCTCAACCGACTTGTCTGGCTTCTTATCGCTAGGCCGAGTTGTCCGGTTTCTTAGGGCTCAGCCACAATTTCTTCTTTCATATCTCAGCAGACGAATAGAAATGGCTAAGACGTTTGAAGTTCTACGAAAATGTGTTCGGACATGATCATTTATAAAAATGCAAAGGTAAGAATTGTCTATCATTCTCACACATTCATAGAAAGAATGACTTGAGTCAAAGCCCTGTACGAAGTGAAAATCACCAAAATATGGTGATATCGTCGCACAGTATGAAGAAGAGCCAACTTCTAAGTTTGGGTGAAGAAAAGCCAGTTTCGCGCAGAGAGTCAAAATTGGCCCATATTGTTGCTTTTTCGCACGAAAGTGGCTTTTCTTCGCACGAACTTAGAAGTTGATTTTTTTCCTACCACGCGACAATATTATTAATAAGTAAGTCAAATACAATTAAGTATTAAAAGTTTGAATGTTTCTAAAACTTTTCATGCAGTTTTCATCGCTTGCTAACATTTTATTTAACATTTATTTAAAAAATATTATAAATACTATAAATGTTTGTACTATAAGGACTTTGGATCAAGTCATTGTTTCTATCAGTGCACTCTAGTACCGAAATGTACTAAATCAAAATCTGTTTGATAGGCTCAATTGCACAAGTTTGTACAAATATTTAATTTTATTGTAAACGAAATGAATCCCGAACGGAGAGAGCTGTAAGCACGAAGATTTGGATTGAGGTTGACACGTACGCCACATTCGAGTTTCACCTGCGACAGCTGCGAGCGCCAACCTGCGCGCGCGTGCACTGTATGCACACAGTTGACACTTGTAAATATCGGCAAGCGGCGTTTGTAACAGTGATGATGGTTTTCACGTAGACATCTTCTCCGTTCATGATCTTCGCGTTGGATTCTGCTTCCGGTCGGCAGACTTTATCACCGTAACATGGAAGAAGCTATATCAGCTGTCTAACACATCTTAAGTAAGCGCGCCGACGTTTCCTAACCTCTACGTCCCCAAGCTCATTTAGTGTATATCTTTTTCAGGAGACTGGACGATGGCACTCGTCATTGGTAGCTCCGATATTTTTCTTCGTTTTCTTTCTTCCCGAGGTAAATTTAATAGACCCGATTAATTGAATAGTTCTTTTCAGGTGCCCAATTCTCTATGGTGTGCCGCTGGTATCATTTATCTTTGCTATTTTGAAGAAGGACTGAAGAAGAACTTGTTAGCCCTCGGCATAAGATGTAGTGCCGTGCCAGTAATGTGGTCATCACTGTCTACGTTACAGTCAAATGTGTGTGCTGGCTGTATTCTGGGTTGCCATCAGAACCTGTTATAAAGATGCTTTAAGGTGTGTTACGTATAAAGGTACGTGGCTATATTCATCAACAGCATTACAGCAAGACTCGCGTCTGTACATAAGTTCGTAGATTGCCTGTAAGTCTGACTTATTGCCAGTAATATTCTAATTCCACATATTACCACTATTAATAATGCATGATTAAAAATAGTAGTTAGTACATGTATCATTGTCACTTAGTTTATTTAGTGTTATTCTTTACTAAAAAAAGTGAAATGTGCAAGCTAATTCATCAGCAAATTATTAATTTTGCAAATAATTCTTGAAAAAAATATGAGTTTAACAAGAAAAAAATTATTATCGTTTAAAAGAAATGGAACATACTACATAATATATCATTGATAAATGTAATATATATATATATATATATATATATATATATATATATATATATATATATATATATATATATATATTGTAAAATGAACAACATTAAGGTGCAATATTAAAACAATTAACTTTATAAGACTGTAATGGATTGATGTATTTTATAATACCGAATAGTATTTACATATAATTTAGTTAGTTCATGTATTATTCTTGTTTTTTTCATTTAGCACTATTATATACTACATAAGTTTCTATCAATGTGTCAATTGCACTACTTATTAGTATTTTAGTATGGACTTTGACATTGCAAAATAGTTTTAGAAAAATATGAATTATACAAGAAAGAAAATCTTCATGTATTGTAGATGGAATCTAAGCTAATAAAAAAATTTGTATTATAATAAATAATAATTGCCAATTTATAGAAGTTAGAACAGTAGTTGTCTTCCGCATAATTTCCCGGAAATACCAGCGAGCGACAGTTTTTTAATAAACATGCGAAGGATTTTTCGTGAAATTGAAACTTTAAAGTTAATTCTCTCTCGATTTTGTTTTTCGTGTTTCCAGTTATAGATAATCAATTTTATTTTAAAAAGAAACTTAGTAAGTTATTTTACAGATTACAATTTACATCGGGTTTAAATATCCCACGTATATATACCCGTCCGAAATATATAGTTGATGGCTCTGCGTCTCAATGGTGCCAACATGTGCCAACGACGTCGCTTTCGAGTGTATGAGCGACGATAGCGGGTAACGGGTATCGCGGTGAATCATTTGTAATGTAAAACAAATGTTTTAATTGATGACTGGTACCACAAATTTGCAAAACTGGTTGGCAATTTGGCATTCTATTAATTGTACAGTATTGGAATTCATGGTTGATCTTTTCAAGAGTATATTTTTCAAACTTCAAAAGTAACCCTAGTGGAAAGAATTTTCGTGCTTAGCCAAACTATGCCCAAATAGGTAGGTTTCGGATATTTTGCACAGATTTATCACAGATTGGCACAGTTTAGAACAGTGTTACACACTTTTGCACAGTTTGGCATAAATCATTGTCAACTGTTGAAAATAAATATAATTTGATTTTCAACACAGTTGTGCACAGTTTAGCAAGCTTTGGCACACTTTAGAAAATTTTGGAATAGTTTGGCACAAATAATTTTCAGTCACTAAAAATAAAATTAGCTTTATTATTCGGCACAGTTGTACACAGTTGGACAAACTTTGACACATTTTGGCACAGTTTTTGCATAGATTAACACAATTTGGCACAGTTTAGCACGCAAACTGTTGTCCCCTTATTAAAACAATAAAAATAAACAAATAGAAATAATTTATTATTAACAACAATTTTGAATATTTAAGTATAGTTAAACTCAATTAGAAATAAAGGGACACATTTGACTATAGCTAAACTCAAATGATTTTCAATCATAAAAAAATTCTTGAGTCTAATGACTATAAATGGTTGAACAAACTATTTGATCTTGTTAATAATAAATGATTGTTGTTATTTTAAAAATTTAACAATAATTTGTGTTAATGTGTGCCAACCTTATGCCAAACTGTGCTCAACTATGTCAAAGTATTCCAAAGTGTGCTAAACTATGCACAACTGTGCAAAATAGTCAAGCTAAATTTAGTTTTAATGCCCAAAAGCTGTTTCTGCTAAAATGTGCCAAAGTGTGCTAAAACGTGCAAAAGTGTGCCCATCTGTGCTAAAAAACTGTGCCAAATGTCCGAAATCTACCTACTTGAGCACAGTTTCGCACAGTTTAGCATAGTGTGACATACTTTGGCATAGATTTGCCCAGTTCCACACACTTAAGCACTCAGCGGCACAAAAATTTTTTCCACTAGGGAACCTAGCAATATGTATAAGTTTGTAAGTATATCTAAAAAATGTAAACGTGATAACTTCGAACAATAATATTGTACGTTTCAGCTGCTGTATCGACGAAGACAGAGAAAACGATAGTAACTTGTATAAAATGTGTTCATGGTTCAAGCAACCTTTTCTTAGTATCCCACAGGTCAGGTCAGCTGTATCTTTATAATGAAGAACTCATGTGTGGAACAACCCCACCACATTATAAGTTATTAAAATCTGAAGATGGTTATACAATTCACACTTGTAAAACTAAATCTACCAGAAATTCAGTATATTGATGGGTGATCAGAGCTGAAGGTTGCTGTGAAACTGAATTTGCTTGTAGCTCTGATGGCTCCAATTTAGCAACTCTATCCCAAGTTGGATTTCTCAGAGTGTCCCATTAGTATACCATGTAATTAGCAGGTTCTTTGCGGGATTCATATATGTTTCTTTGTCTCCAGGTGGTAGGTATGTCCTGGTTGGCGGCAAAGATGATCTGGTCAATTTGATGTTTTCATGAAAAATTAATCGTTGGGAGAGGACAAAGTTATCAGATTTGGGTTAGCATTGTCGCTTTGATGTTTATAGTATATCTTATGGAGACCTTGATGGTCACTTCAACAATTCAGGTTCTATAACGAGATGTATGTACCACAACAACTATAATTAAGTTCATGAGAAGAGCAAAAGGCTATCAACAATGTCGCAAGGTGGCCATTCGAATAAAATTTTCTGCAGTTCTGATGTCAAAGTACTTACAAGGAGGGACCAAGGAGTGCGGGTCCTGGATTTTCATGACACCAGGTCTAAGAGGCTTCTTTTATCATAAAAAGAGGCTGTGTCAAGGCTTTTAGGCCAATGGGCTTTCTGTCAAAAGATACAGCTATGGGAAGTTTCAAATTTTAGCTGTTTTTGCTTATTTTATGATTTCACACCGATGATTGCATTCAAACATATGCCCATCACTTTATATCTATCTATTCACTCTCTTGCCACCTTAAATATGATAAATACATATTGTTTTATCTACTACAACTGTTTTATAAATTGCTTTTTATTTATTAACAGGAATTTAACATCCAGATCCAGCTAAAAATAGAAATATATACATAATTCATCACAACCGTCTACTTTTCCCAAATAATCTTTAATCAACATAGGAATCATTTTTTTATGTTATTCTATCTCTTTATAATTACATCTAGTTATAAATAATATGCCACTTTAATATTAATGATTTGATATAGGAAAAAATAATTAATTTTTTCGATAAAGTACAGAAGTTGGAAACTATCCATTAAAATTAGCATTCAGAAAGCTACATATACATTTTCATAATTGACATAATAATATAATGATTACTTGAAGTTTATTTTACTTACATTATTTGTATAACATTCACCTTTAGGAAATAAAATATATCTGACAGCCGAAGTCCAATAAATATTTTGAGAGGTTAGTTGTAATACTGAAATGATATTAAGCATTTTCACTTGAATAACTTTTCAGATACATAATTCATCACAACCGTCTACTTTTCCCAAATGATCTTTAAACAACATCGGAATCATATTTCTTTATGTTATTCTATCTCTTTATAATTACATCTAGTTGTAAATAATATGCCACATAATATATCACTAAGCGCAGCGTGTATAAGATCAGTTGCAAAGATTGCTCTGCCACTTACGTAGGGATGAGTAAGAGGAAATTAAAAAAACGTACATATGAACACCAAAGAGCAGTAAAACTAAAATCAGAGAATTCTACCTTGGCTACACACTCGCAACAGACTGGACATTCTATTAATTTCGAAAACATTGAAATACTAGATAGAGAAGAAAATTTATTTAAATGTTCATTTTCAGAAATGATAAATATTCACTATCACAGCAAGACGATTAACCATATAGAAGACACACAATTTTTAAAAATGTCGTACAAAAAAACCATAGACAAGATTAAAAAAAGAACGAAATAATTAATAATTAAAAAAATTTTCTAATGGATTTCTATGCTTATTGTGTTCCCCCTCAATCTATTATTATTCCATTCCTATCGCTAAGTCTCTATGAGGAGCGCACGTTACCGAGTAGGTGTTGGCTGCGCTAGTAACACACAGCGAGGTAGCGGACACCTTTGTGCCACTTCCAAAGACTATGTTTGCTGGATACTTGGCAGGCTCTTACAGCTTACGCTCAGCATTTTTCCCTCTCCCGTTCTCCCTCCCCTCTCCCATGTTCTATCATTTTTTATATAATTTGTGACCAGCAGTATAAATAGGGGTGTTACAAACCTTTTTCATTAGTGCTTGTACATGTAACGTTCAAAATGAGTTTACTTTATAGTATGTACGATTTATTTGACTTTAATAACAATAAATTTATTGTATTTCGCATAAGACTAACATAATGTGACGCATAATATTTAAGGTAATAATTTATATTGTAACAATATTGTAATTTTGCATTAAGTTTGTAAACTTGGAAAATAAATATATTTATTGTGCTTTCGTATAGTCCTGAAGAGGGAAGTAATAAAACTTCCGAAACGTTGGCAATTGTTAAATAAATGCTGTTACAAAAGTTCGTCTGTTGTCCGTAAATTTCATTAAATAATATGCCACTTTAATATTAATGATTTGATGTGGGAATAAATAATTAGTTTTTCCAATTGGGATCGGAAATATAGACATCAGCGCGCTCTCGCGACTGTTAGTGTAAGCTGTGGGACAATGCTCTATGACTACGATATAGGTACTATGATATAGGTCTATTTGTTTATTTTTATTGTATATATATATACACACAGAGTCGCGCCTTCTGCTGCAAAATAAGTTCTGCTCTAAAATTAATTTATTTATTTCAGTAGATCAAAATAATAATATTAATATATACACGTCTATTTTTCCAAATTGATTTTTCAAGAATAGTATATTACGATACGTGGGCCGGAAATTGGATTTCCGGGCCGTGCGTGGTATGACGCCCGAGGCGAAGCCGAGGGCGTCATAACGCACGGCCAGGGCATCCAATTTCCGGTCCAAGTATTGTATACTATTTTTCTTACTCCCCGGCCGAAAGTACGTTCTGTAATTGTTAAATAATTGATAAAATTGCGTTGTCGTCTGCTAGCTGTGTTTGAGTGTTAGTTTTTCTTTCGGCCCGCTCGATAGTAATGCCTCTCTCGGCCGTTTTGGGTAGCTCGGTCGATATTACCGACTGTTTTTTCTTTCGGCCCGGCGTAGAGAGCTGGTTTTTTGGGCGTCTGCTACTTTCGCTATTGTACAGATGGTCTGATGCCCGCCCGACATTTGCAAGACCGAGGCGAAGCCGAGGTTTTGCTGGTCGGGGCGGGCATCAGAAACACATTCATTAAAAAAAGACAGCACCACTTTTTATTTCAATTAACTCTTTTTTCTCGTCACACGTGCACTTTCCTCTGTCTATTTCGTACGTGTCTAACCTTCACACCGCACAAACATATTTTTCTCGGACGCTCCCGTCCATACGTTTAAAAAACAATAACCACGATCAAACAAAACCACTTTTTATTTCAACTAACTTTTTTCTCGTCGCCCGTGCACTTTCCTCTGTTTATTTCGTACGTGTCTAACCTTCACACCGCACAAACATCTTTCCTCGGGCATGCGCGCGGGCGCTGAAGCGCCGCGGGTCAGGAAATTTCGGCAGCCAATCAGAGCGCGCGGTTGGTCTAAAATAGGATGCGAAAGTTTCTCTTTCGGCCCGGAGATGCGGGCCGAAAGTACGTACTTTCGGGTGGGCGAGTAAGAAAAGTGTATTTTCTTACATGAGGAAATTTATGAAATGAGAGCTCTTGTGAATTACGCGGCCGATTATTGCACCCATTCACGCAGCAAATTAATCTGCTTTTTCGCGGAATTTCAGTAGAAAGCATTCCGATGACATCTGTTTTATTAAATGTTTAAAAATAGTATTTTTATTAATCGTAACCAAATGTAACCAAATGTTATGTTTGGATGTATGTTTACAAACTGTCAGAAATCGGAGCAATGAAAGTTGAAATTTGAATCGAATATTCGGATGTCATATGGAGCATTGTCCCACAGCTTACATTATCAATCGCGAGAGCGCGCTGACGTCTACATTTCCGATCCCAATAAAGTACAGAAGTTTGAAACTATCCATTAAAATTAGCCTTCAGAAAGCGACATATACATTTTCCTAATTGACATAATTATTGAATAATTACTTGAAATTTATTTTACTTACATTATTTGTCTCACATTCACCTTTTGGAAATAAAATATATCTCACAGACGTAGTCCAATAAATATTTTACGACATGATCTTAATTATTTTCACTTGAATAACTTTTCAGACTCATAATTCATATTATATATCTTTTTAATATATTTGAATAACATTACTTCTATCATATTCATCTCTTATGATTTAATATTACTTTAGGTCTTTAAACCAATATTGATGAAGTCCGCAATAAATTATATATTTATTCCTTCTCATGGCTCATTTGTATACCTGAAATAAGATAATCGTACACAAAGCTTAATTCTTAATTTTTTAAATACTGTTACTTATATAATTTTGAACAAAAAAAACTTATCTAACAGCTTTCATTCAATAACGTTTTAATGGAATGAATTAACCTTTCATCTGTGGACAATATCTCAGACTCATCAAACAATTTAGATATTTGTATAAAAAAGATCCTTTTAAAAAATCTTGTAGTAAAAAAACATACACCATATGCAATCTACCTACATACATTATTATGTTATAGTGTTGCTATTATGGTCAGCTGTTAGGTAAATAGTTATAGATGGGTTTCGTTTTTATAGCTTAAGGTGGCTCATGCGTTTGGTGCCGTATCAAGTCGGGGCCCCGCAAGGGGCTTCTTTATTATTGCCAAATTAAGTTAAAGTATTTTACGTAAATTTATTGTAAATAACTTCTAAATGTTCAAACAAAAACAAAAATTTATAAATAAGTAAAAACTTTGCTAATTTGTCGCTACTTTATATGACTGGTCGCAGTGCGCATGCGCAGTAGCACATTTGTAACGTTTATTGTTAATATCTTTTTTGTTTGGTCGTTAACCTATAATTCTGATGATATCGTTAGATTCTTCACAAAAAAATCTTTAATTTCATACACTGTACATTAAAAAAACTGCTTTTTTACAAGTTACTACGAAGCAATAAACTGTTCATTCCCATAAGGTTATGTGTTAAACGTACCTATTTATAAACTCAGTTTTTTCGATAATTAGATCGTTGACCTACAATTTTCTTAGTACAGATCGAAAGTTTAATGTCTAAAGAACATATTTGTTAAGTTTAAGATGTATCTGCTTTTTTATAAGAAATCGCATGAGCCACCTTAAGCTACTTCTACAATGGTTGAAATATTGTTCAAGGATAATAGAAAAATACGAGTTTTAATTATGTTTTCTTACCGCTGTTTTCAATAAATTAGAAATTTTGGTGACATATTTCATTTATTCTAATTCCTATAAAAAAAATTTCCAATAGTAAAAGTGTGTTAATACAGGGCATGTACTCTATAAATATAATCCTTGGAAAATTCTTTGAATGATTTTTCATTGGATTTTTTTAGTTAGTCATAATATTTTTTTTTAATAATGATAAAAAGTTTAATAATTTTTTAATAGAAAATAACTTATGGACAAGAAAATAAACATGCGAATGAAATTATTAAATATTAATTTTTCAAATTGATGCATCTATATTTTTATTACTTTTGTTTATTAAATTAATAAGTTACTTTCGATTTTTAATTTAAATTTATGAAATATAATGTGACATATAAATAAATTATGTTGGAAAGAAAACTATTGTATTTAAACTAGATTTGTGTTATTATAATATTATTTACAAATTTTTATATATTTTTACTTTTAATCACAATAATCACAATTTATTCCTAAATATTTGCATGTTTCCACATTTAAATTAACGACTGTATTGAGAACAATCTTTTGGGTGGTAGTTTCATAAAAACAATTTAAACATAAATATTGTCTGCATCATTAACATCTTATAAAGCAAATTTTTTGGCAATCGTCTAGTTCACATTTCTTTTTCAAGTATCCAGGAGCAAAACAAACTTGATTAACATTAAAGAAAACTTTCCTTCTTGATATCAATTTAGAAGCATAACAAGCGTACTCTAACATTTCTTGAAAGATTGGGGCTGATAATTGGTTATGAACTAAACTATGAATTTTGACGGCATCAGCTCTTGTATTGATTTGTCGATCTTCTAAAAGTACAGTTGTATAATTTTGAATTTTTTTAATAAAATTTTTAACCTGTCTGAAGAAATACACATCGCAAGGTTGAGCATGAGGAGTACAGCCATCTGGAATAATTTTAATCTCGTAATTGAAGCCAAATTCATCTAATTTTTTTAAAAGCGTTTTATTACTTTGACCACTCCAACTATCCACAATAAGGAGAAAATCTTCTTGTACATAAGGCTTCAGAATAGAGTCCAAGTAAACTTTCACTATTTCTGATGTAAGCTTGCCTGACTTCGAACAAGTTACGTACACATTCCCAAATTCATTTACCATCTTGTCAACATCCTTTTGTACCACTGTTCCAAATAATCCTTTAGGTTCTTGTAAGCAAATGAATACCTTGGGCAAAAGTTTCCCAGAAGCAATGATTGAATACTGTACAGTATAACTTGTGACACGGCAAATTGCCTGTCACTGAGGCAGAGCGCTTAGGCAGATACACGGCCCGACTCGGCTCGCGACGTCGTACACACACATGTGCGCGCCCGCATCTCCCCAACTGCGGTCCTCTGTGCACACCTACCTACGTGCGCACGGTCTCTCCAGCTACCCATGTCTAGGCGTGCACCTTTCCCACAGGTTTTCCCTCCCGTCTAGCTCGGCCAAGGAGTCGACCAGCCACAGCTACAGCGAGGACAAGCTATAGCTGAAGCGGCAGCGGCTCTCGCTCTCCCTGCTGCTGACAGGAGCAGCCAACGCCAGCCAAGAGAGAGAGACAGAGAGAGAGGGCCGAGCCGTATGCGGCTGTCCGGCTGACGGCGCGTGCGAACATCGGCAGCCGAGAAGGACTGCTTGCGCGCGCCGCAGTAAAGAAGACGGCCGATCGGGGAACTGCGCCGCAGCGGAGAGCGAGCACGCCGGCCGGCATTTTAACATTCTGTCGCCTACCGCCGTGCCGCGTGTGCGAAAAGAGAGTTGCTCCGCTGTGACAAACGCGCTACCGCGTGCCCCGACGCCGATTCACTCGGGGTTTTGCGCCTGTCGTCGCAGCAGACCGACTACGCCTCACCGTTGCAGTGTCGTGCCCTGGTGGCATCCGTCGCCGAGAGTAAAAAGGAGAGAGTGGACCTCAGCTGCGAATTGCTGCTAGGCGAGAGAGAGAGAGAGAGAGGTGTGGTAGCACCATCACGCCCTGGCCGAGGTTTGTCCATAGAGTTTTACCATTTCCCCTCGTTCCCCGCCGTGTGTGTGAGCTGAAGCTGTAGGAGCAGGGTCTTGGTGGTTTTTCTACCGGCTCGCGCTAGCCGGCGATTAGCTTGCGGTGCGCTTATTGACGCACGCACCTGGCGCCCATGTGCATTTAATTGTAGACTTAGTATTTTCGTAGTTAATAAAGTATTCTATTAGTTATCCTAGCTTTGGAGTGTACTTTGAGTATTACTCGCGCACCTCTGCCCTGATCCCCAGCAGAGTGTGACAAACTATGTGTAACCTTATTTAAATCCCCAATAAAAACATCTATAAGTTTTGAACCTTTGGTACTTAATGTTCTTTGTACGTTCATTCGATACTCACATCCACTTTGATCCATGTTTATAACAAAATCTAAATTATACTTTGGTATAAGTGAGGCTCATTCAGTTTGAAAATCATTTGCTGTTTGGAGCAGGTCTTTTACAGATTTATTCTTTTGGCTTTATATATCTTGTTACTTTCCTCATTGAAATTCGATACTTATTTTTAAAATTAATAAGCCATGATCTTGAAGCATTAAATTGAAAATTTTCTGAGAAATTGAAGAGCTGCTTGCATTGCCCATACTTGCAAGTCTCCTGTGAAAACAGGTTTTCCACTTTGACGGCTTTCCTTAAATCTCTCATAGGTCCATGTATTGATAAAATTATATTTGTCATATACGGTTCCACCATTTTCTATGTGTTTCTTCCAACGAGTCAAATCATCTAATCTAGTTAGCCTTTGACCTCCATTTTTTTGTTTTGTTGATAATTTCCAATTATGATGCTCTCGATGTAAATTACATACTTTTATTTTATAATCAAGTGGAATGTGGTTTATCGCTTGCTGTGGTGACAGTTCATATGAACTTGGATTGATAGATCCTCTGAACTGGTAGATTGATCCTCTGAACTGGCATTGGTAATATTACTACCTAAAAATAATGTAAAAGAAATTCTTAAAATTGGAATTATGTTATGCCAACCCAAACTAAAAATTTATTGCTCAAGTTTGTTTGGTTTTGTTTGTTTTAGAGCACATAAAAATGAAAATAAAAAATTGTATTTATTTATAAACTTTTATTAAAACTTATAGTAATCTTTCAGAAAAAATTATGAAATTTTAGAATTAATTAAGAGTCTAAATATCTAGTGCTTAAAAAATAATAAACATGACCAAATATAAAACAATTAATGAAAATAACAAATATATAAGGATATTTTTATTCATGTTTTCTGATACATAGATAATTAATAAATAATATTATACAAGACCTACACAAAGGCAACATTATTTGCCTTGGTAGTATTTACATATGTAAGTTTGTAAATTTTCAAAGTGTTATAATATTCTTAAATTTTATTTAATCTTAGTTCCAGTTAACTGTTCACTTTCTTGAACATCCATTGTAAGAGCTATTTCATCCGCATCAAGGCTTTCAATGTTCTCTTCAATGTTTTCTTCATGAAGAAATAGCATTTCTTCTTCAATAAAACACATTTCTTTTGACATTTTAATAATAGACTTTGCCAAATAATTTCCAAAAGTCAGAGCTTCTCCTGTAGAATATTTTTCACTGTGCAGTTAATTTATAAAATTAAGACGTTTCAATAATTCTACACAGTTAAATATACTATCTGTTAATAATTGTTTTTGAGTTTGTGATAGCAAATCACAATTATCACCTGGTTCATCCACAATCAATTGATAATTTTTAAAACTTGAATTTCACTATATTTATATTTCACCAAATCGAATGTATAGTACAGAATATACGAACAAGATTCTGTGGTTTGCCTCCGTTTTGTCCCTAATCTATGGTACTCCGGGACACATGGTCAATATGAGAACCAGGGTTGGTTTCACCAAAACTTTACGCTCATAGTTTCTGACTGAAGGATGGGTGGCGCCACACGACGGCTTAATCACGAAATTGACGTTCGAAGACTTTCAGCTTTTTTTTAGAAGCGCGATTGCGAGAATTAATTCAGATATTTAAGATTTACAAATTTCAATGATTGTATACGAGATATACATATATTATTATTAGATATATATTATTAGATATATATGTATTATTGTTTTTATTATGAAATTAATAATTTTTTTCTAATTTTCAATTATAACGTCGGAAACGAAAGCGAGAATAGTAAGTTGAGCCTGAACGGACATAGAGCAAAGTTAAGTAGACGAAAACTCCTGTTCGTAATAACCTGCACTTAAGCACGGTAAACGCTTTCCTACAAGCCAGTTAATGCATTAAGAATTCGTGGAATTGCACCAATTTCGAACCCAGGGAACTAATGTTGAATTTGTTAACACAGCCTCAAAATGTTGAAAATGCTGATGATATTCCTATTATATAAGTAAAAAATATTGTTGTTACGAAAAATTAGCATTTTTAATACTTGATTTTTTACACTCTCAAAAGTTTTATCCCTATTTTACACGAAAATTGTGTAAAATATGAATTTCCCTATTTTAAACAGTCACTCGTGTACAAATAATTTGTGTAAAATCGAAACTATAAGCCCATGAATTCATGCATATTTTACACAAAATTGGTAACAGTGTATAATGGAAAATCAGAAAAAACTGATTATTTTAACAATAAAAAATATGTAGGCATCCTCTTGTTGTATTTATCTCGTATACAATAATTGAAATACGTAAATCTGATTGAATTCATGCAATCACGCGTCTAAAAAACAGCTGAAAGAATTCGCGCTTCAATTTCCTCATCAAGCCGTCCTACGGCGCCACCAGTCCTTCAGTCACGAACTATGAGCGTAGAGTTTTAGTGAAACCAACCCTGATGAGAAAGGTTCTAAAGAACTTATAGCTATTGTAGAAACACATCTTCTCAAGGCTTGTCTCCTATTGGATAGTCTTTGTACTTGTATCTGTTTCTTTTCCCTGTAACGGGCCGAGCGTGTCAATCTTCTGCTATGCATGACGAGTAATTTAGAGTAGAGAGGTCGTAAAAAGATTCTTTCTACGGAGCACACAAAGCCCAGAACCTATATAGCTCAGGGGTTACAAAAAAAGCCCAGTGCCAGAAGAATAAAGCCCGAAGCCCAGTGTGGCAGTATGCAGACAATTTCTCATCCTTGAACCATATTTCAACCATTGTAGAAGTAGCTTAAGCTATAAAAACGAAACCCATCTATAACTATTTACCTAACAGCTGACCATAATAGCAACACTATAACATAATAATGTATGTAGGTAGATTGCATATGGTGCATGTTTTTTTACTACAAGATTTTTTAAAAGGTTCTTATACAAATACCTAAATTGTTTGATGAGTCTGAGATGTTGTCGACAGATGAAAGGTTAATGTATTTCATTAAAACGTTATTAAATGAAAGCTCTTAGATAAGTTTTTTTTTGTTCAAAATTATATAAGTAACAGTATTTAAAAAATTAAGAATTAAGCTTTGTGTACGATTATCTTATTTCAGGTATACAAATGAGCCATGAGAAGGAATAAATATATAATTTATTGCGGACTTCATCAATATTGGTTTAAAGATCTAAAGTAATATTAAATCGTAAGAGATGAATATGATAGAAGTAATGTTATTCAAATTGTAACGATGTGCGTTTTCTGCACCTCCTTGGAAAAGCAAAAACGCGATTAGTTGATTGAACGCGAAATGTGGCGGAGGGTGACACGCGATACCTCGACACTGAGCTATGTGTACACGACTGTACGCATAGCTAAATACGTTTTCTTTCTCACTCTGTCGAGGTACGACACTTCCGAGGCGGGTAGCAGACGACACCGAGGCAACAGCGGCCCCAGAGTCCACGCTGACGGCGAAGCTGCGCTGAGAGGCAGAGAGCGAAAAAGCAGCAGGCAACACTGAGACAATGAAAGCCGAGCCACCTGCTCGCACGCTCGCAGACGACGCACACGCAAATTAAGACTGTGCGCCGAATGCGAGCGTGCCCAAGTGAGCCCGGCCACCATGTTGCAGAGAGAGACGCCGCCGAAGGGAGATGCCGGCAGCCTACACACACTCGCGCCACACCCATGCACCACACACACACAGAAATACGCAGACACGAGTACACGCCGCCACGGACACTGTTTGCGGCTATGCGACGGCCACGAGGCCGGCAGCCAGGCGAGACGCGAGACCGAGAGAGAGAACATGCGTGACGACGCGCCGATGCTGCTTGTACTAAGCGCGAGGGGGAAGGCAGCCTCCGCGCTGCGCGCCGCTTGCGAGGGAGAGGGAGAGAGAGCGAGAGTCGCGAAGCATAAGAGCGATAGAGAGAGCGAGAATCCGGCTCGGTAGCCTGAGCGCTGCACACAGCCGGGAGAGTATGAGTGAGAGAGAGAGAGAGTGCGCAGCGGTGCACATGTGTATGAGAGCGAGAGAGAGAGAGAGGGAGAGAGAGCCCGGTTCGGTAGTCTGCGCGCTGCACATAGCCGAGAGCATAGGGGGGAGAGTGATAGTGCGCAGCGACGCACATCTAAGCGTAGAGAATTAAGACAGGTTCAGTGATGGGCCCCCGGAGTTCCGAAACGGGAAATAATAACTAGATCTAGTTATTTTCGACCAGTGCTAAGTTCAAGGCAGAGAATTTGCTGAGAATACAGCATAGGGATGGGACCAGCCTAACTAGCCTGTCCTGACTCTGAAATACACGTTGCAACGTCGCGCTTACACTCGGTCACTCACTAAAGCAAATTCTCTGCCTTGAACTTAGCACTGATCGAAAATAACTACATCTAGTTATTATTTCCCGTTTTCGAACTCCGGGGGCCCATCACTGGACAGGTTATGCCGGTTTAAAACAGGTGGCAGCAGGGATTGACGGCAATCGTTGCCGTCGCGCATGACCAATCACAGCCACCATGCGAGTAATTAGAGCCCTAATTGGTTTGAATGAATAAGTTTCACCACAAAAGGAAACAGAAAATCTTGACGCGCGCCGATACCTACTGCCAACCTGCCCACCGACATATCTGATTGAATGAGAGCGAGATAGAAAGAGAGAAACGCCACCGAGGAAGAAGACGGAAGCGAGCAGGCACCGCTTCCTTCTTCTTCACTTAGTCCTGGATCGTCGCATAGTGCACACCTAGCTAGTTGTCAGAAGCAATTACTGCCAAGTTATAGTAGTATTGGAGAGTGTTGTGCGAAGTAGTTTGGAGAGTGCGAGACAGCATTTCGAAAGAGCGAGAGAGAGTTTGTAGGAGTACGGGAAGTCGGCGAAAAGTTGGTTGTTTTTGAGAGAGTAGGGAGTTTTTTTTTGGAGAAAGAGAGAGATAGATTAGGTGAGCTCCCGAGAAAAAGGGGATCGCTGTCCACCGCCAACTTGTGCCTCGCGCCATAAACCACCGTAGAGAGAGAGAGAGAGAGAATTAGTGAGAGAGAGAGAGAGAGAATTAGTGAGAGAGAGAGAGAGAGAGAGTTGGAGGTCCGTACGAGCGACAGGCATGCAACGGTAAGAACCTAGTTTACTGTCGTCGGGAGGCAACTTTGTTTCTGCCCCCTGACCCTCAATTTTATCAATTTTCTTTGTGCATTGCGAACGATAACTCCCAGCGGGGAGGAAGTAGAAGCGGTTCTCTCTCGCGTGTGCGTGAATACCCGGCGTGCGAGGCCGCGAGCGGCCATTTTGTCAACCGCGTTCCGCCAAAAGTAACCGCGTGCACTGTCCACCGCCGGAGAAAAGATTTACTAGTGCTAGTAAAGATCATAATCGCTAGCTGCCTTGTTGTTACTTTATTTTAAATGTTGTGTTCTGTGTCGTCACCCGCGCATTTTCCTTAGTCACCGAGGGTATCGGCCGCCCCAGGCTGTCGCAACACCGCCCACACCCAGAGGAAGGAGAGTCCATAGCCAGGCAGAGGAGGAAGAGCAGAGAACGCGTCGTAACCGTAGTCTGGCGCCCTTCAATAAAAATTCTGACCGCGCTCGTGCAGTATCGTGTTTAGAGAGAGGGGAGTCGTGGGGAATTTATAGCGGGCGCGAGAGTTCATCGCGCATTTCAAGCCCTCAGGGCGAGTTAGAACGTTGTGAAGAGGGAGGGGTGTAAAATCCGCAACGTCACAAATGGCGCCAGCAACGTGGGGCCGACACCGACATTAGGGAAAATTACGCGAATCGACAAGCCGAGACACGCGAGAGAGAGAGAACAAATTGTGAGTCGAGCCGACTCGCACCGACATATACTAGTATTATTTTTCTCTTTTATTTATATTTATTTAAAAAGATCAATTGTTATATGTGCGTGTGTGGACGAGAGGGAGAGAAAGAGAGCGAGCCCGAGCGCACGCCGAGAATAGTGCGCTACTGCCAGCGACCATTTTGAGCAGCGGCTCTTCGATTCAGGCGATAGTCAGGTTGCGATTCGGCCGCCCTGAAAGTGACCCTTTTTGCGAAATTGCGATAGTGTTCTACGAAGAACGGCGTGTATCACTGCCACCGCCCTCGTACGCCCAGAAAATTTGCCAAATTTCAACAAAAATTTAAATAATGTTCTTGTCGCACCACCGTTTCGGAGTTGACCGAGGTCTGCAGTAACCGAATCCATACATCTTGTTACGTGCCGAGGTTTTTGACCATTTTAGGTGGAAAAAGAAAGGTATTCTCCAGATGTAACTTACTCAGATATACCTATATAAATTATAAAACATTATATATCCCACCAAGTATAAAATAAAATCCCTCACCGCCAGTTAGACACGATCTACTGCTTGGAAACATACCCCAAAGGACCCTCACGCTGGCGTGGCGCGTGAAAGAAACTGAAAAGTTCTAGTGTATTCTCTGTTGAATTTTAGTCACTTCGTAGTTAATTTTTTTGTGAACTCGTGCCACCGAGGAGGGAGTAGGAGGGAAATTAATTGGTACATTCACTCCGTTCGCGGACCCCTCGAGCGATATTCAAGGTGCTTTTGAGGCTGCCCGCGTGTACCTTGGGGTTTTCAAACACCACCGCCCATCTCCGCGTTGTGTATAATTATTGTATTGCGAATTATCGGCGCGAGCGAATCCAACCGCTGAGAGGTGAACAAGAAGATCAACATGGACATCGCTAATCATCAAACAACCATGAAGAAGTTTCTGAAGATCCGGGAGGTGAGGGCCATAAACTTGGAAGTTATACGCCTGTCACCCCAAAAACTGAAAGCAACACTGAGGGACAAGCAGCTGAGCACTCGAGGCGACATCGGGGAACGTCAAGACAGATTGCTGCGAGCAAGTCTGAGGGAAGCTAGTCTCCCGCTGAAGGACATTCCATGGTACGAGGAGGATGAACAGGAAGGAGCACCCTACGGGCGGGAGTCGGTAGCACAGCCCAAAACTAAACGAGGGCGGAAAATCCAACCAGAAGGGGACGGGGGAGAGTACCACCACCACCGGCGATGATGAGATACTACGCTCGCGCTTAACGGAGATGCAGATCCTGGAGATCGTGGAAGCAGCGGAACCGGTGATATCGACCTCCGGACTGACGACGCGAGGAACGCCCACCACCAGTTACACTTCAGCAGCCTTACCTGTGATGAATGCTACCACCGCCAGCGAAACGGCCACAGCGATGAATCTACCGATGTCTGTCGCCACTCTGTCAAGGCAAGAGGAGCACCGAACCGTGTCAGGGCTGCCTCAATACCTCGACGTCGCCCCCGAGCTGAGAAATTACTGGACCAGAAAGGCACGAAGCTGGCAGATGAGCACGTTGGGGGTATAGTATGTGAGGACGATCACGACGCCACTGAGAGACCAGGCCACCAGAATAAGCCCCGGATATGGAGTTTCTTCGACGCAACCGACGCCGCGGCCACGTCAACTGACAACCTCAACCGCCACGCTGGCAACAATGCAAAGGACAACGCCACAGCCAGCAGCATCACCGACTCGACCGCCAACATCGATTAACGCCAGTCTGTATGCCGACGGGTGGAACAATGGCGAAGGGACGACGAGCGAGGAAACCGAGGTAGACGCGTATACGAGCGCGAAGCTGACGCAAGTTGCGGCACAACTGGCAACGAAGAAAGCCCAAGCAAGACGACGGGTGCCGATGGAAGACGCAGCCCCACCATATAGATCAAATTGCATTTTTCTGATTTAAAATCTAATATAACAAGAAAGAATAGGGATAAGCCAACAAATTTTTTTTTAAAATAAAGTTCAAGTTATGTGGATTAAAGGAAAAATGTAAGAATACCAACATTCCTTATTATAGGGGTTGAAATAAGGGGTGAAGTTGAGCATGTTTAAAAAATCGATGACTTTTTGCTTTTCTTTTTGCTGAATCTCAAAGGGAAATCATGATATCGATACAATTTTTTTGTTAAATTGTAGTAAATGGAGTATAGATTAAGGAAAAATTTATTAGGATACCGTCAACCCCTAAATTAGGGGTTAAAATAAGGGGTGAGTGGCGAAAACCCTGAAAATTCGCTGAAAAACATTGTAAAGGATTTTTGTGGATGGTGAAAACGTTTCCAATAACCATTTCTTCATAATCCTCAACTGTATGGATGGTTTCTCGCTACTATTCCACTTTCTAGGGGTGGAAATGGACAGTGAGAATCTGAAAACGTGAGAAGTCGCCGAATAGAATTGTAAATGGTTTAAGAGTATTATGTCAAAACAAAATTAGCATTCTAAAAGTTGAATAAAGATTACTAGATTAATAATAGAAAAACAATTACTAGTTATAAACAATTATTTTTTATATAACATTTTTATAATAATGTCTTCAGAACGCCTTGTTCGAATATTCCCTAGGTTAGACGAACAAGGAACCATCCACACAGTGGAGAATAATGCAGAAATGGTTGTCCGAATGATATTCAGTCCCCACGAAAACCATTTACAATTAATTCTATTCGGCGATTTTTCACGTTTTCAGATTCTCACTGTCCATTCCCACCTCTAGAAAGGGGAATAGTAGCGAGAAACCATCCATACAGTTGAGGATTATGAAGAAATGGTTATTGGGATCATTTTCACCACCCACGAAAACCCTTTACAATGTTTTTCAGCGAATTTTCAGGGTTTTAGCCACTCACCCCTTATTTTAACCCCTAATTTAGGGGTTGACGGTATCCTAATAAATTTTTCCTTAATCTATATTCCATTTACTACAATTTAACAAAAAAATTGTATCGATATCATGATTTTCCTTTGAGATTCAGCAAAAAGAAAAGCAAAAAGTCAACGATTTTTTAAACATGGTCAAATTCACCCCTTATTTCAACCCCTATAATAAGGAATGTTGGTATTCTTACATGTTTTCCTTTAATCCGCATAACTTGAACTTTATTTAAAAAAAAATTTGTTGGCTTATCTCTATTTTTTCTTGTTATATTAGATTTTAAATCAGAAAAATGCAATTTGACCTATAGTGCCCCACTGGGAGCCGGATCCAAGCCACGCGTGATGCCCCGGCGGGAAAACATTACGCCGCCTAGGCGACAGATACAAGAAGGATTCAACATAGCTAGCCAGCCTTGCAACAACCTGCCCCGGTTTGTCAGAGTACGAAGCACATGATAGGGAGGTGAACAAGGAAAAGAGACACCCCCCAGCCAAGCCACGCAGAGAAGAACGCTTCACACGAAGTAGTAGTGAGAGGGATAGCAGGGAACGCAAGGGGAGGCTGTAGCTCCACAGAAGAGGTAGAGAAAGAAGGAGGAAAACGGGAGAACGCTGTTGTGCCCTCTCCATGCACGTCGCCACCGCCCGAAGGAAGAGACTTCGCCAATGAGAACGCCACGCCAACAGAGAGATGCAGCGAACCTTTGAGAAGCCCAGACCCGCCGCCAAATGGAGAGGAAGCTCAGAGTCAGGCGGGGTTATCGCCAGCTGCAAACAGAGTAGCGGACTTGAATAAGGTGCGAGAGGAAGTGGAGAAGATGCTTGCCGGGACAGAATGGGAGATAGAGCCCCCGGAGGAGAAGGAGGAGGAGGTGATAAGTGAAGACTCAGCCCTCGTACCCGTAGAGGCCGGAACAGACGGCCAGGTGGCCGAAATGAGCAGTGAGAACCGCCCATTCATTGAGATCATCCTAGGCGGCGAGCCGTACCGAGCGTTGGTAGATTCGGGGGCAATGGTGTCATTGGCCGGCCCGAGAGTAATCGACCGTTACGCCAACCGCCTGCGAAAGTCTGCCACCGCCGTGAAGAGTGTCACGGGGAACGTCAACCGCATCGTGGGAGAGCTGCAAGTGAGTTTTGAAGTAGGCGGTTACCAGGAAACATTGTCGCTCAAAGCTATCCGAGGGATAGAGCACGATATAATCCTAGGCATGGATTTCTTCGAGAAATTTGACGTCGAGATACGCCCCGCAAGAGGAGTGTGGAGAGCCAGAGAAGGAGAGTGGACGAATTTCGCGCAGAGAGGGAACGAGCGTAATCCCGTCATGTACGCCGAGTGTGCTGGAATTTCGGAGCTGAAAGAGGAAGAGAGAACCACCGTGGAGAAGCTCGTGGAGAAGGTATTAATCTCCGTTCAGTTCGCCCCTGGGTTGACGGATCTGACGGAACATCACATTCGCGTCACCGATCCAACGCCCATCAAAGAGAAGCCACGACGAATGTCGTCGAAGATACTAGGAATCGCCCAGGAAGAGGTGAGGAAGATGGACGCCGAGAGAATCATTGAGCGCTCTGCGAGCGATTATAGCAGCGCACCAGTGATTCTACGCAAGAGAGACGCAGGCTACCGACCATGCATCGACTACTGCCCGCTGAACAAAGTAACCAAGATGACATGGAGGTAGCAGAGATGGGAGTGATCACCGACCAGTGGTACATCCAGAAGAGACAGGAGGTCGCCCACTGCCCAATGAAGTATGATGGATGGAAGGTAGAAGATGAGCTGCTCTACAAATACAAGAGAGATCCGCTACTGGACCCAGTAACCGACGGAGAAGAAGGATGACGTCTTGTGGTGCCGCTAGAACAGCGAGAGAGAGTACTTCACAATAGCCACTGTATCACCTCCGCCGGACACCTAGGAGTCGAGAAAACTTATCACCGAGTGGCCAGAGAGTATTTTTGGCCAGGAGTCTACCGAGATGTATATGACTATGTGCGCACGTGTGAGAGGTGCCAACGGTTCAAAAGTACGCAGCAAGGGCCGCAAGGGCTAATGGGGAGAGGAGTCGTGGAATGCCCGTGGTGCGTAGTAGCCGCTGACATGATAGAATTGCCACGCAGCAAAGGGCAATATCGGTATGTACTAGTGCTACAGGATTTGTTCACACGTTGGCTAGAGTTGAAGCCACTCAGAAAAGCTGATGGTAAAGCAGTCGCCCGCGCCTTGGAGGAACTCATATTGTTTAGATGGGAGACGCCAGAGTACTTGTTGACAGATAACGGCACGGAATTCGTCAATCAGGTGTTGCAGCAGACCCTGGAGGAATATGGAATATGCCATATCACCACGCCTCCATATCACCCCCAGGCCAACCCGGTGGAGAGAAGCAACAGGACGTTAAAAACCATGATCGCGACCTTCGTCGAAGAAAACCAATGGAACTGGGATGCTCACCTACACGAATTTCGCCACGCGATCAACACCGCCTAATAAGCCAGCTTGAAGACGTCACCTGCATTTTTGAATTACGGCCGTCACCCCCGTCCCGTGAAGAACCTGCATAGAGAAGTGGAGAAGAAGGAGCCCATAGTAAGATTGGATCCGGAAGTATGGAAAGATCGCGTCAACCGACTCGATGCACCTCACGATTTAGTGGCGAAACACATCGACGCGAGTAACGCAAAACAGAGTAAATATTACAACCGCTGGAAACGAGTAGTAGAGTACCCAGTAGGAGATAGAGTCATGCGCCGCATCCATTCGCTATCGAATGCCGCCCAAGGGTATTCCGCAAAGCTCGCGCCAAAATACGAGGGGCCGTACGAGATAACCGCGAAATTATCTCGCACCGTATACCTGTTAGAGATGGAGGGTAGTCGAAAAAACGCGAAGGTACACGTAAGTGAATTAAAACGTTATTTACCCCCGCGGCGCGTAGTAGAGTAAGGTAGGGTCGAACCACGCCAGCGAGAGAGTGACCGAAGGTACGCCATCGGGCTGCACCCCTTTCTCTCTGTTCTCACCGCGCCCCGTAGTGTTGGTTGCCCTGTGTGTATGAGCGAATGACGTATGAATTTCCTAATTCTTATTATCCTTGTAATACCTTACGTTGGGGAACTAGATCACAATGTCGAATCGCCAACATCGACGCCGATCAGGCTCAGCCACCGCCCACGCGCCCTACCCAGAGTTCCAGCCGGGCCGGGATCAGGTCATCCCAACGCCCGAAACAATCGGACAGCTGCGAGCCATGCTGGGCGAGCCCAGCACGGCCAGATCCCGCGCGGTTCTGGAACACTGGACGGACCAGCTGGGGGCCTGGCTGGACGAGAGAGAGGCGACGGAAAAAGAAGGGGCCACCGACAGGCCGGGGGAGGCCGTAGGTGCCACCGTGGAGAGAGAAGGAGAGGAGGAGAAGAGAGAAGAAACCCTTGAAAAGAAGAAGCGGGAGAAGAGGGAAGAAGCCACCGTCGAGAGGGGGGAAGAGAGTGAGAAGAGAGAGGAAACCGCCCAGGAGAACGAAAGCGAAGGAGAGAGAAGAGAAGCCACTATCGCAGAGGACAGGTCAGAGGTAGGGCGACACCCGAAACCACTCCGCACCATCCTGCGGCGCCCGCCAGCTCCCAGCCCGGTGGAGGTAGCCACCTTGGAGCTGGCCGCTGGGGGGGAGAGAGATGCAGCCACCACCGCCAGGAGTGAGGAAGCAGAGGTCAGCTGGGCCGCAGAGGTGGAGCTGGCGGAGTGCCTGGCGCAGCTGGAAGAGCCACAGCCACCACCTGAGCGGCCTCCAGTCGCCCAGGTTGCTCCAACCCCCATCTCCATACAAATGTGTGGCGAGATTCGGCTACGGCACGACACGGGTTCCAAGCGACGGGCGTACAATCCCCGGAGGCAGTTGCAGCTCGACGACTACGAGCCGCAGCACCTCTAGAGGTATCCGTCGCGGTCCCCATCACCAGCAGGAAGGCCAGTGACGCCACCTCGAAGGAGCAGGACGCCAACCACCGCCACCATCACCGCTGCGTCGCGCGCACCCCCACCGCGGGAGCCCCTGCCGGTGAAACTGACCGGGGTCATCTTCGGGGACCTTCGATACATCGCCACCGACCCTGCCCGTGATCCGCCCCTGGGGCACTGTTTCAACTGCTGGCAACAGGGCCACAGTCGCCACCAATTCCCCCGCCCCCTTCGCCGCGGGTTCTGCATGAACTGCGGCCGCCGGGGGGAGGAAATTGGACAGTGTCCCCGGTGCGGAGACCGGCACAGGGCTCGCCAAAGGGAGTGTGAGGTGCGGAACAACAGGAGAGAGAGAGAGCCGAGGAGAGGCCCAGCCGAGGCGCAGCCGACCTAGAGAGAGAGAGGGAAGTACTCACCGCCCTTGGCGGTCCGATCTGGACCCGAGGCACGCCCGCCCCCGCGAGCCATCACGAGGGACCCCACCAAGGCCGCCAACACCCGCAGGGGAGGCCCCGGAACCGCTACGTTGCCTAGCGTAACTGCTACGGCACACTCGTGAACTGGAGCCCGGGATGAGTCACCGGACCTCGCGGCGGCGCTCGGAGAGGAGCCGAACGCCACCCACGACGAGCGGTCACTGCCAGCCTGGCGGCGTTGAGCCGCGCGACCGCCATCGCTGAGAGAGAGAGTAGAGCGACCACACCACCGAGAGAGCAAGAGGAGAAGCCACCGTTAGAGAGAACCAGAAGAGAGCCATCGACGAGAGAGAAAGAGGGCCACCAGTGAATACGACAGCATACCGCCCTTGAGCATCGCGCCTCGTGAAGAGTAGTAAGTATCTCATCCGAAGAACCCGTATGACGGCGTATGAATGAGATTCTTTCAGGTTCCAGGCGAGGGAGTGGGCATGCAGCGCGGCGCAACCAATAACGATTATCTCTATTATTTTCAGGTATGGGGGGGGGGGAGTCGACACGACCAAATTGTGGATATACATGTAGAATGGCTAAGCCAAACCAGATTAAGGATTATCATGTGTGCGCATAGTGAGGTGTCGGGGGGGGGGGGGGGGAGGTAACCGCCAATCCGCCACCGAGTAGTATGGGTAGTAAACCGGCAGTAACACGAGGTGTTCCCGGTTTAGGGAGGGGGTGTAACGATGTGCGTTTTCTGCACCCCCTTGGGAAAGGAAAAACGCGATTAGTTGATTGCATGTTGCAGAGAGAGACGCCGCCGAAGGGAGATGCCGGACGCCTACACACACTCGCGCCACACCCACGCACCACGCACACACAGAAATAAGCAGACACGAGCACACGCGGCCACAGACACTGTTTGCCGCTGTGCGACGGCCATGAGGCCGGCAGCCAGGCGAGACGCAAGACCGAGAGAGAGAACATGCGCGACGTCGCGCCGATGCTGCTTGTACTGAGCGCGAGGGGGGACGGCAGCCTCCGCGCTGCGCGCCGCTTGCGAGGGAGAGGGAGAAAGAGAGAGAGCGAGAGTCGCGAAGCATAAGAGCGAGAGAGAGCGAGAATCCGACTCGGTAGCCTGCGCGCTGCACATAGCCGAGAGAGTATGAGTGAGAGAGAGAGTGCGCAGCGGCGCACATGTGTATGAGAGCGAGAGAGAGAGAGAGAGAGCCCGGTTCGGTAGCCTGCGCGCTGCACATAGCCGAGAGCATAGGGGCGAGAGTGATAGTGCGCAGCGGCGCACATCTAAGCGTAGAGAATTAAGATAGGTTATGCCGGTTTAAAATCCGCGCGCAACAGGTGGCAGCAGGGATCGACGGCAATCGTTGCCGTCGCGCATGGTCAATCACAGCCACCCTGCGAGTAATTAGAGCTCTAATTGGTTTGAATGAATAAGTTTCACCACAAAAGGGAAAAGAAAATCGCGACGCGCGCCGATACCTGCTGCTATCCTGCCCACCGTCCTATCTGATTGAATGAGAGCGAGAGAGAAAGAGAGAGACGCCACTGAGGAAGAAGACGGAAGCGAGCAGGCAACGCTTCCTTCTTCTTCACTTAGTCCTGGATTGTCGCATAGTGCACACCTAGCTAGATGTCAGAAGCCATTATTGCCAAGTTATAGTAGTATTGGAGAGTGTTGTGGGAAGTAGTTTGGAGAGTGCGAGACAGCATTTCGAAAGAGCGACAGAGAGTTTGTAGGAGTACGGGAAGTCGGCGCAAAGTTGGTTGTTTTGGAGAGAGTAGGGAGAGTTTTTTTTTTAGAGAAAGAGAGAGAGAGATTAGGTGAGCTCCCGAGAAAAAGGAAATCGCTGTCCACCGCCAACTTGTGCCTCGCGCCGTAAACCACCGTAGAGAGAGAGAGAGAGAGAGAATTAGTGAAAGAGAGAGAGAGAATTAGTGAGAGAGAGAGAGAGAGAGAGAGAGAGAGAGTTGTAGGTCCGTACGAGCGACAGGCGTGCAACGGTAAGAAACTGGTTTACTGTCGTCGGGAGGCAACTTTGTTTCTGCCCCCGACCCTCAATTTTATCAATTTCTTTTGTGCATTGCGAGCGATAACACCTAGCGGGGAGGAAGTAGAAGCGGTTCTCTCTCGCGTGTGCGTGAATACCCAGCGTGCGAGACCGCGAGCGGCCATTTTGTCAACCGCGTTCCGCCAAAAGTAACCGCGTGCAGTGGCCACCGCCGGAGAAAAGATTTACTAGTGCTACTAAAGATCATAATCGCTAGCTGCCTTGTTGTTACTTTATTTTAAGTGTTGGGTTCTGTGTCGTCACCCGCGCATTTTCCTTAGTCACCCAGGGTATCGGCCGTCCCAGGCCGCCGCAACACCGACCACACCCAGAGGAAGGAGAGTCCATAGCCAGGCAGAGGAGGAAGAGCAGAGAACGCGTCGTAACCGTGGTCTGGCGCCCTTCAATAAAAATTCTGACCGCGCTCGCGCAGTATCGTGTTTAGAGAGAGGGGAGTCGTGGGGAATTTATAGCGGGCGCGAGAGTTCATCGCGCATTTCAAGCCCTCAGGGCGAGTTAGAACGTTATGAAGAGGGGGGGGAGGGTGGAAAATCCGCAACGTCACAAAATATATTAAAAAGATATATAATATGAATTATGAGTCTGAAAAGTTATTCAAGTGAAGATAATTAACATCATGTCGTAATATTTTATTGGACTACGTCTGTGAGATATATTTTATTTACAAAAGGTGAATGTGAGACAAATAATGTAAGTAAAATAAATTTCAAGTAATTATTCAATTATCATGTCAATTAGGAAAATGTATATGTAGCTTTCTGAACGCTAATTTTAATGCATAGTTTCAAACTTCTGTGCTTTATTGAAAAAATTAAATATTTATTCCCACATCAAATCATTAATATTAAAGTGGCATATTATTTATAACTAGATGTAATTATAAAGAGATAGAATAATATAAAGAATTATGATTCCGATGTTGTTTAATGATCATTTGGGAAAAGTAGACGGTTGTGATGAATTATGTGTCTGAAAAGTTATTCAAGTGAAAATGATTAATATCATTTCAGTGTTCCAACTAACCTCTCAAAATATTTATTGGACTACGGCTGTCAGATATATTTTATTCCCTAAAGGTGAATGTTATACAAATAATGTAAGTAAAATAAATTTCAAGTAATCATTATATTATTATGTCAATTATGAAAATGTATATGTAGCTTTCTAAATGCTAATTTTAATGGATAGTTTCCAACTTCTGTACTTTATCGAAAAAATTAATTATTTATTCCTATGTCAAATCATTAATATTAAAGTGGCATATTATTTATAACTAGATGTAATTATAAAGAGATAGAATAACATAAAAAAATAATTCCTATGTTCATTAAAGATTATTTGGGAAAAGTAGACGGTTGTGATGAATTATGTATATATTTCTATTTTTAACTGGATCTGGATGCTAAATTCCTGTTAATAAATAAAAAGCAATTTATAAAACAGTTGTAGTTGATAAAACAACATGTATTTATCATATTTAATGTGGCAAGAGAGTGAATAGATAGATATAAAGTGATGGACATATGTTTGAATGCAATCATCGTTGTAAAATCATAAAATAAACAAAAACAGCTAAAATTTGAAACTTCCCATAGCTGTATCTTTTCACAGGAAGCCCATTAGCCTAAAAGCCTTGACACAGCCTCTTTTTATGATAAAAGAAGCCTCTTAGACCTGGTATCATGAAAATCCAGGACCCACACTCCTTGGTCCCTCCTTGTTAGTGTTACATGTTATAGACTAGGCAGTGCTTCTCAAGATACATAAGTCTGTTTATGAGATATCATGGAAGATGTTCTACAACAACCAGTATGTTCCAAACAAAGAACTTTAATCTCACAACAGACTCAGATGTTTTAATCTCTTCTGAAACCTACAGCAGTGGTAATGGAGCCATGTCAAATCATCGTAGTAACAATAATCACAATAGTAACACATGCTAACTCGAACAATGTTAGTTCTAAAGAGAACACCAGTACTAACAACGATAGCAGCAACAAATAGTACAAGTAGAAAGGTAGCTGTGTCAGCAGCCGTGGTTTAGACTGCCTGCTAGTGTCCCTGCTTTTAGTTCGATATAATTTCAGTATCTTCGGGAGGTCTTTCCTAGCAACTTAAGACTCTTCTGGATCCTCGCTACATCTACAGGTGAGTTTTGAACCGTGAGTTTCCTTCATTCTTCATCGTAACCTCCAAGTGTAACCTCCTGACTCTTTTCCTCGGAGACAGTTCTCCGCGCTCCTGTAACCCATTTCCTATCTCCTCCGCTTCCTGCCCATCGGTGACTTGTCACTAATTACTTGTTGTTTGCCTAGGGCGAAGTGCTCCTGCAGAAGACGCCGCCTTGCAGATGAAGCCAGTGTCAATTCTACTATTCTCTACTACATGGCCGTTGCTAGGTAACTCAAGCTTCCCGAGTGAATGTCATGCTCCAGCTGCACAGCGTGGCGACCAAGAATGTTCGTGATAGTGGCACAGCTGCATCGACAAGGAAGCCATATGGGTAAATCAATATTCGTTCCTAACCTAGCTTTTCTTGGACTGGTATTTTTTTGTTGTTTTCAAACTTGACGTGGTGATGCAGCTCGCAATGACCGCAATGTACCGCTGCTTGCTCCGCTGCAATCCAGGTAACATATTCCGACTCCACTTACTGATTTGATTGATTCCAGATGCGTAGTTCTCTGTACTGCGCCACCAGAGTTGGTTTCTAGCCCGCAGCTATTGTGCTAGCTGCTGCTGGCTATTTTCCTCAGCATCGTTTCTTACACCTCCACTAGCACTACTGTGATCCCTGCACATATGGTTGTGTGGATTTTCGAGGGAGAAAGATATTTCCACAGAGTGTCACAGGTCTGGCGGGTGCTCTGGAAGGATCTAGCACAGTTGAAGATGTGCTAGCGTCGACATGCGGGTCCCAGCGCTGCTAAAGAGATCTTATTGTTCGTCTTTCATGACCGAATTTGAATTTGGGACATGTTACGGAACTGACAATCGAGTCTATTTTGTGGATTCGTTTTAAATTAAGGAGGTTCATAGGCAAAATGAAAATGCAGATAACTCAATGAAATTTGGCATACATTATTCTTCAAAGCATACAAAGCACCCCTGATTTTTTTCAATATTTTTCATAGATGTTTTTTTTTTATATACGAAGTAATGAAAAAACTTGAATTAACATTAGTTCTTATTGGAATCGGGTGGATCAAGTTCATTTACCTGTGAATACGATCTCAAAAAAGCAGATATCTGTATCAAAAGAGCATATATTAATGCTTGAAAGATGGAAGAATAATATTCTGACTTAATAAATACCACTTACCGACAATTTCAAAGAATAATTAATGTGTATCTGTGTGATGTTTACATATTTCTCTTGTAGGTAAGATGGCGAACATGGAGACATGACAACGCCGCAATTAGCAATATATATATATATATATATATATATATATATATATATATATATATATATATATATATATATATATATATATATATATATATATATATATATATAGATATAGATATACTTCAGGGTTAAAAAGAAAAAGAATACTTTTATAAGACATACTGTCGTACTTATTAAATAAAGAAATTGTTCTTTATATTTTTTGACTATTTGTGGTATTTAATTTTAGGGTTAACAATTAAAATAATTCAGAACATAGAACAAACTTTTATTGGAAAACTATTTACTACATTTGTAGCGCAATAATTCGCACATATACAGAGTTTCAAAATAGTTTATTAAAAACATTTATAATAGTTTTAACATGACCAATTTTGGTTTTTTTGATTTTCTTTTTAATAATATCTTTATATAAGTAATTTTATTATAAAATATAATATCAATAAATACTATATATATATCTGTTAGGATCCCATATATATTACTATATTCCACTATATATATCTTACGCCAAATAATTTTTGCTTACATTAATCAGTCATCTTCATCTTTTATACGTAATAAAATCACATTTTTAACTTTCTATATATTATATAATTATATAAGTAACGTTTATCTAAAGTTATTAGTCGTTTATATAAATTATAATACGCATTTAAAGCACATTTTTTTTTCTTTGGGAAAACATACTGTATGTCTTTCTATTAATATTGTTTATGGTAAGGTACTTAGATGATCAATTATATTTTTTAAAATACTCTGTTTTTTAATAATAGTAGCTTTCCCGTTAAGATCACCTCGTAATAAAGCTTTTGTTTCCTCCAATCCTTTCGTTTTGAATGCATGGACAATATTTTCATACGTGAAACGAGCACCCGCCAACATTTTTTGCTTCGTGTCACTTATAATTGACTTCAATGGAGTAAACGAAGGTAATATACTCTTGATACTCTCATTGTTCTCAATGTTCACAGCAATATCAGAAATCGACTTTCTAATTGTAAGAAAGTTATTTGTATCTAAAAAGGCCACACAAAGCTTCTCTAATAAAATAACATCAAATTTTGCATTATGAGCCCCGTCACAAGAGAGTGACAGAAGTTCAGAAGCTAAAACAGTCAGCTTATATCCAGTTCCTCTATTTGGAAATTTTTTCTAAAAAGTACCAGCGAATCTGAAAATCCTTCAATAATTTCTTCAAAATTTTGGAGAAGAGATAAATTTTTGATTGCCAATACAAAGCGAGTATAATCGAATGTGCAATTGTGAGCAACAAGTACACACTTTTTAGTTAAACTTTTGCTATGCGTTGAGGAAGGGTGCTAACTTCCTTGCCATTTTGAAAAAGTTGTCTTCGGACTGCACTGAATCCATTAACTTTTGTTGTTCTGCTATTTATGGACTGAGTTGGAGTAAGATAACAATTGAATATGTGCTTTCCACACTTCATAGAAATTTGTAGAATTTCATGCGTTGTACTTAATCCTGCAGTCTCCAAATAAAAAAATACTAATATTAAGTCATCACTTTGACATACAACTTTATTACTTGGCATAATTTCTATACAACTCTGAACATTTGATGTACATTGACTGAATAATGCCATATTAGTGTTATACATATCCCCCTCATCACGTTCCTTGCGATTCCTTAGTTGCGATCTTGTTGCTTTCAAATCTAACCTTTTTTTGTTTAAATGATGGCTGAGATGATTTTTGTCTTTTCTTTTCTAAAGCTTTGTCCGAATCATTTATACGTTTTACTAAATGTGCACTCCAAGACATAGATACTTTCTCCATAGAACGCCGAAGATAATCTTCTCCACAGTTTTTCTGGGCGACAGCGGCAGCAAATCTATAATCTCCAGATTCAGACGTACTGTACGACTTATTTTTTGGCGCTTTGCTGCACATAGAGTTATTCAAACTCTCATTCGGCTGACCACTGGCTGCACTTGCGAACTTTTCAGCATTTTCAGACAATTTTGAAAAGGTTCGTTTTAAAGCTTCAAATAAAATTGGATTCTTAAGCCTCACAGTCGGAATGTTTTCTGCATCGGCTTTACTTTGGCACCCGTCACCGCACTTTTCATGCATCCCATAGAGATGATCTGGTATGTTCTTTAAAGCGGCTTTTATTTGAATGATTTGCCCTTTATTCTGATGAATAGCGTAGGTAAAACAACGTTTTATATGTTTTATGTGGTCATTTAAAAGTTCTTGATCTGGATCTATGGACTTGTCCTTGTGAAGTTCATGTAAGATATTACCAAAACCTTTGGTCGAATGATTCATGTCAGCCTGCTTCACAACGATATGGTCACTAGCATTTTGAATGGATGACATACAAGCACTGTTGTTGTCACCAATAAAAACACCAACTTGTAAGTTTGCTTCTTTTAAAATTTGGCTGTTTGTGACAAGCTGTACAGCTCCATTCGCCTCCATAGCCTTGGCACTCCCACTGAAATTTCTCCTGTAGTCGTGTTCTTTTATTTTTCCAGTTATCGCTGCAACATCACAAACCCTGCACTTCCTATTTCTAGTACAGAAATCTAAAACTTTTCCAGTTTTAAGACCAATCAATGCGCAGTATCCGTTTAAACTGTCGTAGGTGTACCCATTTCCTCGCTGACTCCATATCCTACGATATGGCGTAGGATGCCAAAATTCTCACAATTGGTTTGTCGCTGTTCGATAAATCAGAATTTACAACTATGAAGCCTTCTTGTAATTTTGGTGGTCTACGAAGAGATAAAATATTTTGTAGGAATAATTGAAAACCAATTATAATTGATCAATGTAAATAAATTTTATTAAAGTTCATTACACTTTATTTATAAAAGCTTAATCTAGGTAGTGTAGTTAACTCTATAGATAATTATTCTAGGTATAAATTATAATATTACATGATTCAAGTTTCATCGACAAATCTCACAATACAACTTTGTAAAATTAAATCTAAATAATATTGTAAATAGGCTACTTTAAAGTGAAAATCAAAATTAAAGTAAAAAAATCTTTCAACACTATGTATAGCGTATAGTGTTAATAATATTAGATTGTAAAATTGATTGTAAATAGTAGTATAAATAAAATTAGATATAATTGGTCATATATTGGTGACTTCGAAGTAAAAAATTACATAATTCTAATTTGATTTTATTGTACTAAGATTTATTGTATAAATGAAAATATTTATTTTTTATTATTATATATCTAATTTTTTCATTTTAAACTAAAATTTTATACTTTTAAATCAATGAATTAATTATTCAAGTATACTGGTGAAAAAAAAATTACGCTAAAAACTTTGAAAACTTACAACAATTGTTTCAAATCGTCTAAACCGTGCAACGTGAGAAATCGTTAAACTGCTGCTGCTTCGGAGCAGCTTTCCTTTGCTATACATTCAATAACTGGTCCTATTATTCTTTCATGTTTTTTGAAAGTACATTCACTTATAGGAGGCAAACCTATTGCTGTAAAAGATTTGCTTATACTTGATTCACCAAGTCCAGAATGAATTGATCCTATAACAAACAGTAATATCAAAAATATTAATCTACTACTAAAACATGAATATATTTAATGTATAAACATATATATTTACCTAGTTCTATTTTTGTATTAACAGAAAAAACTGGATTCCCAGAAGTTGGATTTTTATACTCTTCTCCGCTTTTTATAACATTCACAAGATGGCAGTTCTAGCATCGTAAATGAAAAATAGAAGCAACACCCTGTGTCATATCTTTTTCGATATCCTGAAGTCTCAAGTATTCTTTACAACTGGAACATTGCATTTGTTTCGCGATGTACCCGATATCAACAATTCGGTTTCCCTTCAAGCAAACAGGCTGCTCGTCTTCCACATCCTCCCCAATATCATCCTTTACAATTTCTTCAACTTTTTTCCTGCGTTTCCCATTTTCAATGCGTTGTAAGATTGCGTCGTGAAATTTTTTCTTCACAAATTTTCCTTTTCATCGATAATACTATGCCATTGTGTACACGTGGAAACTTTGTAGGTTAGAATGCAGCGGAGAGATACGGCATGGCGTGCTCGTGCGTCTTGGTCACAACGTAATATATGTTACAGAGTAAGTTACGGCTGCCAACGTAAAAGAGTCTCGCATGATAATTTGCGACGTTGCCACGTCATTTCGAAAATTCTTACTTCAAAAATAAATTGAAAATGAAATGAAATAATACACGAAAACGATTTAATTTCAAATAGATACAATCATAATTGATTTTTGAATTGTATTTTATACGATATTGTTCCTTATTATGTGTACTGAAAACTTCTAATTTTATTATCTTAAGTTTGCAACATCGATGTCTTCCTGTGTTAAAGCATAGGGCCCTCCCCTCGCGCTTCAACCCCCCGCATGACTATTATGAACCTCCTTAAAGCAAGTGTACTCGTGTATGGCTGTTGCCGCTTGTATTCAGTGATGTTATGCACCAAAAAGAAGTTATGGGAAATTGTTTTTCATATATATAAAGGCCCCAGAAGCTGGAACATGGAATGGGCAAGTTACAGCAGAATCACACACATACACACACACACACACACACACACACACACACACACACACACACACACACGCACACATACACACGCACACACACGCACGCACGCACGCACGCACGCGCACACACACACACACACACTTCAGGTGAAGTCAGCAGCTCAAAATTTTAAAATCGCTCAAAACTCGTTTTCTTTTAGTTTTTTATGAAAAAAATGTTCCTCAACTTTTTCTTTGCAATCAAAGTATTTGCATCAAAATATTTGCAAAATCAAAAAGCTATGCAACATTGAAAATTCAATTCTTTTGCAATTTTTAATTAAAATCCAAGTTTATTCATTTTTTAACTCAAAATGTTGAAACTTTTTGTATAGAACATTGATTGGCAAAAAGTTTGCATTTTTTCTGTAGAATGTGCCAGTATTTATTTTATGACCCTTTTTGAAAGTCTCTGATTGGCTGCTTCTTAGTATACCTTCATCGAAGGATATTGAGGCTGCGGCCAAATATTTTTCATTCGACAAATTTTTTTTGTATTCTTCTTCGAAAACCCTTCAAAATGCCTTTTTGATCAATACTGGCCGAGCAAAGGGAAAAAAGTTCCAATTTTTTGAAATATCAAGAAAAATCCATAATTTCAATTTTTGATAACATGATTAATGAAACTGAATATTATTCATACATCTTATGGCATGGACCCTACCACTGAATTTTGTTAGAGCATCAAATAGAACATTATAAATATCTATTTTCAATAATAATAGACTTTCACAATAAGAAATATTTTAATAAAAAGAGAAAATTATATTTTAATAAACCGGTTATTAGTAGCTTGAAAAAATAAACATGTTAAAAAATTGACAACATTAAAGCAAGTAACCAGGGGCTGTTAGGTACTTGTTTATAAGAATAGGGTAGTCTAAAATCGTCAAATTGTTGGTTTTTAAGTGTTCTGTTATAAGAGAAAGTTATTTTTCATGCGTATAATAAGAAATAATATTGGTCTAATTATAAGTTAATTTAATTAATTTATTGACACGGAACCATTGATGTTGATTCCACAAAATGTTGCTTTTGTGTTGCTCCTTCAATATTATTTACTCAACAGTTGTAAAATATAATTATAAAAAATATTTATTGCATAAATAATATCAATCTATTACATATAGCACATAACGTTATTTGCACCTTTGTTGCAAGAACTTGTCTGTCGACCAATTTATTCTCTATTACTTTTAAGCGTATAATTATTTTTTCAACAGTACCTATTAATTCATAATTAGGAATCGCTTATTGTGTAAGCCTAATATTATTGAAAATAGATATTTATGTTCTATTTGATGCTCTAAAAAAATTCAGTGGTACGATCCATGTCATAAGATGTATGAATAATATTCAGTTTCAATAATCATGTTATTAAAAATTGAAATTATGGATTTTGCTTGATATTTAAAAAAATTGTAACTCTTTTAAAAATAAAATTACAAATTAAAAATAGAATTATACATAAAATTATAAATAAAATTATAAATAAAATTTATAATACATCAGTATTTGTCTTGTTATTGGAATATACACTGCAAAACTGTCTGTTGCCTGATTTCATTTTGACAGCTTTATAGTAATTAACCTCTATAGCTTAATTTATTATTAATTCATAATTAATTATCACTTATTGTGTAAGCCTAATCTTATTGAAAATAGATATTTATAATGTTCTATTTGATGCTCTAACAAAATTCAGTGGTACGGTCCAAGTCATAAGATGTATGAGTAACATTCAGTTTCATTAATCGTGTTATCCAAAATTGAAATTATGGATTTTTCTTGATATTTCAAAAAATTGGAACTTTTTTGCCTTTGCTCGGCCAGTATTGATCAAAAAAGCATTATGAAGGGTTTTCGAAGAAGAATACAAAAAAAATTTGTCGAATAAAAAACATTTGACCGCAGCCTCAATATCCTTCGTTGAAGGTATACTAAGAAGCTACCAATCAAAGACTTTCAAAAAGTATCATAAAATAAGTACTCGCACATTCTACAGAAAAAATGCAAACTTTTTGCCAGTCAATGTTCTATACAAAAAGTTTCAACATTTTGAGTTAAAAAATGAATAAACTTGGATTTTAACCAAAAATTGCAAAAAAATTGGATTTTCAATGTTGCATAGCTTTTTGTTTTTGCAAATATCGACCTAAAATGTGAGAAACATTTTTTTTCATAAAAAACTAAAAGAAAACGAGATTTGAGCGATTTTAAAATTTTGAGCTGCTGACTTCACCTGAGATATCCCATTTATATGGGCAGTTCTCTGGGAGATGGTGCGCAAAAAAATTTGTTGTCTTTGTTAACCATCCAAATATCATCGTAGGAATCCCATGAGTGCCCCTAAATTTTTTTAGATTTTTTGGAGCACTCCAAATAAAGCTGTGATATCATATATCTCGCCAAATCTATCATTTTTAGCTTTTTTGTTTATTTTCAAGCCTAATTAATAACTCCAAAACGATGCAATTACATTTTTTCTTGCAAATTTTATCAATTTTCAGAAAAAAATTATTTCGAAGTTATTGGAAAAAGTTTGAAGGTCATTTTGGCCATTTAAGCCTTAAAATGAGCTTTTCAAATAGTTCAAGCACAGCTAATATCAAGCGGATATGTCCTAAAATATACATAGCTGATATGGTCTCAGAATGTTGCAAGAAGTGATTTCCATGTAAAAATCCATTTTATCACCAAAAAAACTCCCAAATCAGTTATTATAGTACTCTTCCGAGTCAATAAATTAATTAAGGGGGTGCCATAGCCGTATCATTACCTACCGAGCTATTGGCACAGTTTCAAGCTTATTAAAAATGAAATACATAAAATCACAAAAAATCAAGGGAACACTTCGCTGCAGTTTTGAACGATCTATCACCTAGTACAGGTTTGAAGTCGAAATATCAAGTGGTTTTTGCAAAAACTTTGAAAGAAACCGAATTTTGTTTTGTTCAAAGTGTTAGAGTCATTTTGCTGTATGTGTGAGTGTGGGTAACAGGTCTATTGTGTGAATGTTGGCAGCGTTGCGAGAGGGTCGCGGGAGAGAGGAGAGAGCGCGAAGGAGAGGCAGAACCGTTTCCGCTCGCGTAGAGGTAGGACGCGAGAAGCGACAGCGTGCGATAAGGCTGTAAAGGACCACCGTGCAAGTCCGGGTGCGAGAGCTGGATAGCTGGGCTGACGAGCCGACTGCGTGTGAGAGCTGAATAGCTGAGCTGACGAGCCGACCGTGTGAAAGAGGCTGGATAGCCGGGGCGAGGAGTCGCCGTTCTCGGGAAAGAGCCAGTAAGGGCGTCGAGTGTACAAAGTGGGCGGTGTGCTAAAGTGAATATAACCATATACTAAATCTTTAATTAAGCAGTATGCCTATTTATTATCTCCTGACGTGGAAACCTCCATTATAAAAATAAACTTTATAATAATTCAGAAGTGGGATTAACAACTCAGTGTTCCCAGAATGTGGAAAGTGACAAACCAGGTGAATTAAACTCGCAGAACAATGATAAATTTGGGAATAATTTGGTGTAAATGTGAAAGGATTAAGAGTTGCAATTGGCGAAGAGGGGTTTTCCTCGAGGCGAAATTTCAAATTGACGCTTACGCCAACGGTCTCAGGTTTCCGAGAATTGTGTATGAGCGCGTGCGGTGCGCGCGCAGGCAACGACGCGCAGGCAGCGACGCGTTTCAACCTTCGACTCAAGTGACCTATAGCAGGACGAAGGAACGACGCATGAAAAACGCGTATTATGAATAAACAGTTTTGTGATGAAAGTGATTTCTTCTTCTAAGGGAAGGTCAAAAACTATAAGGTCGGAACCGTACGAAAGGAGAGTGTTAAACGAGAGATCTGGCGCCATGTACAATCAGACAGACCAAGGGGCAGCCGATGCATTGTTACAGCTACAGAATCAGCGCGCAAATAACTTCGCCGCAGCCCCGAACAATGTGTCACCGCTTTCACCTCAGCCGCAAGCGATGCAACCTCTGCAGGCACAGGGTGACATGGCACAGCTCATACAAGCGATGACGGCGCTCATGAATCAAAATGCTGCTCTAATGCAAAATGCAAATGCACAAAGGCAAGGTACGTTACATTACAATGTCCTCCCGGATCTTTCCCACAACATCGCAGAAGCAGCTGGAGTCTACGGTGATACTCCACCGCTGGACAGAGGCAGTCGCCTTCGAGACAGCGCGTAGCCATTTGACACGCGCGGCGAATAATTGGTATTTAGGAAATTTAGATACTATTACTAATTGGCAACAATTTCGACAGGCTTTTGCAAATACATTCCTGATACAAAAGACACTTACCGAGAGATTTCAAGAGATGCAAGGACGATGCCAAGGAGCAGATGAAAATACAACGGAGTATTTTTTTGACAAAGCTCGTCTATGCAAGGCGTTGGATTTCGGCTTTGAAGAAACAAAAACACAAATAGCCGTAGGGCTATGGTCAAGAGCGACGAGCGCAGCTATTATGAGTCGAACACACTTTGATAACGACGAGCTTCTACGAAATATTTTGGAATTCGAAGCCTTGGAGACGGCGAGGAAGCAGCGAATCACCGGCAAGGGTGACAATACAGCCAAATCTACAGCAGAGGATCGGCGTAAAGCACCGCAGCATTCACAGCGAAACAACGAGTCATCACGCGGCCCAGGGGCACCGCGAAACAACGAGCCACAGTGTAACGGCGGAGCACACCGAAGTAATGCACAGCAGCATAGCGATCCGAAAGCGAATAATGTAAACGGCGTAGAATGTTATCGTTGCCATGCGAGCGGGCACATTGCGAAAAATTGTTCGATGAAACGCGAAATTATATGCTTTAATTGCAACGAAATAGGGCACATTTCAAAAAATTGTTCTAAACCAAAGAAATTGTCTAGTGGTAACGTAAATTTAGTAGAACAGGGTAATCGAGATAACGAGACTAAATACTGTAAACGCGTTAAGGTAAAGGGAGTGGAGTTAAATGCTATAATTGATGCGGGTAGCTCAGATTGTACCATAAAGGCATCCGTTGTATTAGAAAAAGGATTCGGATTCATACGTGCTCTGAATTTGTTGATAGGGTTCGGTAAGATCGATAATCAAGTCAACTCATGCGGCATAATAAAAGAATCAGTAACGATTGACGACTGTAAGGCTGAAGAGATTCTTTTTAGAGTCGTACCAGATGATGTGCAGCCATATGATCTTATTATAGGTCGAAATTTTACGGAGTTACCACATATCACGTATTTCAAAGTTGATAATAAATTCGCGTTTCAAAATCGCGATGATTTTATTTTTAGCGAAAATCCAAAAATAGAGGCGGATAAGTCAGATAAACATGAAATTATTTTCGACGAGGAAAACGTGATTCCGGCCGCGAGTATTAAGTTTATTCGTGCTAAGTTAGGCACCGCGGACGTTACTCTATCAATTGAAAATACCGGTGATCGTGACATATCACTTAATCAACAAAAGAGGTTGAATAATCAAATTTTTTCAATAAAAGGAAACATTCCTGAAATGCCTCCTCGCAAGGAATCGATTACGAAGGAAGACGTAAATACGCCTCCGGCGTTGAGTCGAGAGAAACAAACGGAGCTTTTGTCGCTATTAAATAAATACAGGGAAGCGTCTGCAATGAACGATTTTGAGGTAGGATTTTCGGAAAAACAGTATATGGATATCGAAGAGAAACCGGGAAGTCAACCTGTGTATTCAAAGCCGTACAGAACGAGCGCTAAACAACGCAAAATTATGAAAACGATTGTGCGAGATTGGAAACAAGCAGGTATAGTAAAGGATACGGATTCCCCGTATGCTAGTCCGTGTCTTCTTATGGGAAAACCTGATGGTTCGTCTAGGTTAGTAGTCGATTATTGCAAGCTAAATAAGCAAACCGTGCGAATGAATTTTCCACTCGCAAACATTGATGACGGTTTAGAAGAGTTGCACGGTGCAAGAATTTTTGCGGTACTTGATTTGGCGCACGGGTATTTGCAAATGCCTTTAACTGAGCGGGCGAAAGAGAAAACCGCGTTTATCACCCCAGATGATGCCGGGCAATTCGAGCGTGCTATTTTTAGTTTAATGAATGCACCCTTTTATTTTACAAAACTCATTAAGAAAGTTTTTGGACAGTACGGTAATAAGTTAGCGCTTAATTTCTTTGATGATTTTTTAGTTTACGCAAAAACATGGGAAGAATTCCTTGAGAAATTAGAATTAGTTTTAACGTTACTGAAAGATGCTGGGCTTACCTTAAATCTAAAAAAAATGTAAATTCGCCCTTGATCGAGTAGATTATTTGGGATTATCCATAGGTGAAAATGGTATCAGTCCAGGAGAGAGGAAAGTACGTCACAATCATAGAATTTCCAACTCCCACGAATGTGCATGAAGCACGGCGTTTCCATGGGATGGCAAGCTTTTTCCGTCGTTTCATTCCGAAGTTTGCGCACATTATGGCACCGATCATAAAGCTATTTAGTAATAATGTCAAATTTGAATGGTCCGAAAAACAAGAAGCCGCGTTTCGCGAAATAAAAGACAAATTAACAAGCAAACCCATTCTAGCGCATTTTAATCCGAAAGCTGAACGTACCGAGTTACATACAGATGCCTCAGCGGATGGTTTAGGCGCGATGCTATTTCAGTCGAATAAGGCGAAAGAATTACACTTAATTACGCGATTAGTAGAAGAACATCGGATGTTGAGCGCGCTTATCATTCGAGTAAACTCGAGCTTTTGCAATAGTCTGGGCAATGGAGCGTCTGAGGCCGTGGTTAACTGGAATTCCTTTTAAGGTTATTACAGACTGTCAAGCTCTCGTTTATGTGAACTCAATGAAAACAAAAAAAAACCTCAGATTGTTCGTTGGCTAGGCTTAATCCGAGAGTATGATTGTGAAATTCACCACCGAAAGGGCGAGCAAATGCAGCATGTCGACGCGTTATCGAGAACTCCTGTTCAGCAAGCAGACGAAAACATTTCGACTGCAACTATGTTTAATATTATGATTCACGAAGATGAAATTTTAATGCATCAGCGAAGCGACGAATTGTTAGTTAGAAAAATAAGAATTTTAGAGAGTAAAGAGACCGAAAGAACGCGACGACAGAAAGGTGAAGTTTGTGATTATACATTGCAAGACGGAATTTTGTACAAGCGAAACGAAACCGGGAGAGAGTTGTACGTAGTGCTGCGAGCAATGAGAAAGGCTCTTGTTATAAAAAATCATGACTTAGATAGTCATTTCGGAGTCGATAGGACTGTGGGCCGTATAAAGAGTTTTTATTATTTTCCAGGGATGCATAAATATGTTAAGCGACATATTGCATCTTGCGTTGAGTGTCTTCTGGCGAAAAACAAAGTTGGCAAACAGATAGGTGAGTTACATCCTATCCCACCGGGTAAGCGTCCTTTCGAAGTTGTACATGTAGACCATCTTGGTCCTTTCGTGACGTCAACGCGGAAAAACAAATACGTGCTTGCGACAATATGTAATCATACTAAATTTGTTCAGTTGTACGCGGTAAAAGATGTAAAAGCGTCAACTACAGTCGCAAAACTTGAGATGTTGGTAGGAAGATTTGGTGCACCTGCACGTTTTATTACGGACCGAGGTACAGCTTTCACGGCGGGAAAATTTAAGGAGTTTTGTAAAACGCACGGTGTTAATCATACCCTGAATTCAAGTAGACATGCTCAGGCGAACGGCCAGGTTGAAAGATTAAACCAAACGATGCTACCGGCGTTGCAAGCTAATTTAGCAAATGGCGATGGAACGACTTGGGACAAAAATCTAGACAAATTAGAAAGAGATTTAAATAGTTCGATCAATAAGACGACGGGACGCCGCACTCCTTTTGAGATGATGTACGGATATATTGCGCGATTTAGGGAAGGTTTACAGAGAGAACTTACAATTAATATGGAAACGTATAAAATTCCGGAAGAAATTAGGGAAGAAGCAAGGTACAAAATAGAATCCGAACAGTTATTAGCTAAGGAACGTTACGATAAAGCTCGTATTAAAAATGTAAAATATGAGGTAGGTGACATTGTATTTATGCGATCAAATCCCATTGCGACAGGCGAATCCACAAAACTTCAATCGCGATATAAAGGACCTCTTGTAATAACACAAACACTACCATCCGATACGTATAAAGTTCAAAATCTCAATGCAAAAGGGGGGTCAAAAGTAGGCACTGCCACACACGTAAGCCAGCTAAAAATTTGGCGAGGATGTAATGATGACAGTGAGCCTGAAGGGGACGATGACGGTACCTCTATGATGTCCGAAGATACACGTGAAATAGATACGGAACCGAATGTTTCACTTGAGATCAGTGCGAAAGAGCTTCCTAAAGGTGTTAATGATGAAAGTCTAGATTGTAAAACAAAGGCATTTGATAAGAAAAATGATTCGGAGAAAACTGTCATTGCAAGCGAGAGTGAAAAGCAAGAAGGTGTAACTTTACGTAAAAGCGAGCGAACAAGACAGCTACCAAAAAGATTCAATAATTGAAAGAGCTTGGGGGCCAAGCTCCGATTAGGATGGCCGATTGTTAGAGTTATTTTGCTGTATGTGTGAGTGTGGGTAACAGTTCTATTGTGTGAATGTTGGCAGCGCTGCGAGAGGGTTACGGGAGAGAGGAGAGAGAGCGAAGGAGAGGCAGAACCGTTTCCGCTCGCGTAGAGGTAGGACGCGAGAAGCGACAGCGTGCGATAAGGCTGGAAGAACCACCGTGCAAGTCCTGGGTGCGAGAGCTGGATAGCTGGGCTGACGAGCCGACTGCGTGTGAGAGCTGGATAGCTGGGCTGACGAGCCGACCGTGCGAAAGAGGCTGGATAGCCGGGGCGAGGAGTCGCCGTTCTCGAGAAAGAGCCAGTAAGGGGGTCGAGTGTACGAAGTGGGCGGTGTGCTAAAGTGAATAAAACCATATACTAAATCTTTAATTAAGCAGTATGCCTATTTATTATCTCCTGACGTGGAAACCTCCATTATAAAAATAAACTTTATAATAAAAGTTTTTGCAAAAACCACTTTATATTTCGACTTCAAACTTGTACTGGGTGATAGATCGTTCAAAACTGCAGCGAAGTGTTCTCTTGATTTTTTGTGATTTTATGTATTTCATTTTTAATAAGCTTGAAACTGTGCCAATTGCTCGGTCAGTAATGGTAGGACTATGGTACCCCGTTAAATTAACTTAGAATTAGATAAATATTACTTTTTGTGCATACGCATGAAAAATAACTTTCTATTATAAAAGAACACTCAGAAACCAACAATTTGACCATTTTAGACTTTCCTATTCTTATAAACAAGTACCTAACAGCCACTGGTTTCTTGCTTTAATTTTGTCAATTTTTTGACATGTTTCCTGTGTTATTTTTTCAAGCTACTAATAACAGGTTTAATAAAATATAACTTTCTCTTTTTATTAAAATATTCCTTCCGCTTAGTACAGTTACAGATGAATAATTAATCAAAAAAGAAACACATTTTCATTAATGATCTTTGGATCACTTTATTATCAATTCAGCTATAAATGAAAAACTTACCTGTTCTAAAATGTAATATTATTACGTATTCATAAATTAATCTGCAGCACTTGGATAACATTACTTGAATTCAAATGATACATACCTATTAAAAAAATTAAAATCTCTGAACAAGGGAAGTGCACAATTTTCAGGTCATAGAGTATAACTTAAGTTTGCACTATATCATTTCTTAATGAAAAATATGAAACACAATTCCTGAGGTTCACTGACCATGCAAGCCCTCTTTGCATAAATAATGATCTTATTTTTACATTTATTTTACAAAGATTTATTAAGAATAAATTTAATCAAAACATATTTAATTATCTGCCCTTGCAAATCCCATGAATAGTGATTGTGAAGATTGAGCACTTTCCTTGTTCAGAAATTTTGCTTTCTTAATGGGTATGTATAATTTGAATTCAAGTAATTTTATTCAAGTGCTGCAGATTAATTTATGAATACGTAATACTATTACATTTTAGAACAAGTAAGTTTTTCATTTATAGCTGAATTGATAATAAAGTGATCTAACTTTTTTAATTAATTATTCATCTGTAACTGTAAGAGAATATTCATTTAAAGTTGTCAATTCAGAGAATATGCATGCTGACATAAATAAAAAATTCAATAAAAAGATGATTATTAAATAACAAGAACTAATTTGTAAACTCTAAAGTCAATCTTGTCAAAATTAGTTTTTTTAATATTTTTGGATCTGCGATGCAGACCTTCACTAAATAAAGTCAATATTTATAGAGATCTACTTAAAATATTCCTAAGCGGAAGAAATATTTTAATAAAAAGAGAAAATTATATTTTAATAAACCGGTTATTAGTAGCTTGAAAAAATAACAAATAAACATGTCAAAAAATTGACAAAATTAAAGCAAGAAACCAGGGGCTGTTAGGCACTTTTTTATAAGAATAGGAAAGTCTAAAATGGTCAAATTGTTGGGTTTTAAGTGTTCTGTTATAAGAGAAAGTTATTTTTCATGCATATACGTAAGAAGTAATATTGGTCTAATGATAAGATAATTTAATTGATTTATTGACACGGAACCTCTGATGTTGATTCCACAAAATTTTGTTTTTGTGTTGCTCCTTCAATATTATGTACTCCACAGTTGGAAAATAAGATTATAAAAAATATTTATTGCATAAATAATATCAAACTATTACATGTAGCACACATCGTTATTTGCACCTTTGTTGCAAGAACTTGTCTATCGACAAATTTATTCTCTACTACTTATAAGCGTATAATTATTTTCTCAATAGAACCTAAAGTATAAATTTCACTACTGAAAAGTATTTTTATTGTATACAAATTGTGAATAAGTAGAATAGTTAAGATCATGTTGTAATAATAATGAAGAATAGGAATAAGAATATAAAATAATAAGAACCTATTCTCGTGTCAACTCTCGCTTTACTCAATATATTTATAGTAAAAATTAATTTTTCATTTTCTAAATTCATTTTTTAATTAAAAATTAGATAAATTCAAGTAAATAAATCAATAGCTAATTATAAAAAGCTATAGAAACTCTACTACTTTTAGATATTAGCTTTAGTAATACAAGCACTATCAATACAAATGACTATCCCTTCTTAAAAACCGCTGCCAATTCATTGGCACGTAGCTTCCTCAACCGTAATTTGTTGATTCCTTTAATTAATTTTTATAACAAAATTTATAATTTTTTAAAAAATTTATTGCATAATTATAATTAAATTCAATTATTAATATTACAAATTGTTCATTTTTAAATTTATTTATTTATTTATTATTTATTTATATCAAATTTATATAAATTTAGAGCTGATAAATAAAGTTATCATTTGAAATAGAAGTAAAATATCTATATTTTATTATAAAACAAATAGCTATCACGGTTGTTTTGTTATTAACAAAAACGTGATTTTTTATATTTCATAATTCATATTTTTTAAGAAAAAAAAGTTTCTAGCTATCATTGTTCTTTTGTTATTAACAAAAACGTGTTTTTTTTAAAAATTTCATAACTCACAAATAAATTATAATAATGCATAATATAATGCATTCATAATGCATAATTCATAGTTATAACAGATTATAATAGATATAATTTTTAAACATTTTAATTCATTTTGTTGGTTGGTTTTTAAAAATTAAAAAAAAATCATCGAATGCCTACTCAATGACGTTTCCTCATTCCACACCACCTAGCGGTAGATATCACTGCGCGTTTTTTTAAAAATAAAATATAAATCTTTTTTAATTTAGAGATTAAATTATTTTTTGTAACACATGAATGATTTTCTGCGTTTTCCTACATAAAAATATGTTCTAAAAAGTGACTTTTTTTACCTATCGTGTAAAGAAATTCATTCTCTCCCTCTGCTCTAAAATTATGTAAAATCGCGAAAATGAATTTAGCATTGCTTTTTAGGTTCAAAAACGCATAAAATGGAGTTATGAGTTTAAAAAAAAAAAACACGTTTATGTTTTTGATGATAACTAAAGAACCGTGATAGATAGAAAATTAATTTTTGTTTAGAAAATATAGGTATTTTAATTCTCTTTCGAATGCCATCCACCCCATTCAGATACATAGAGCCGTTCTCGAGAAATTACGATTTTAAAAAAATGTCAAAAAATTTTTAACCTCAAATATCTCTGAAATTTATGGACCAATCATTTTGCCCAAAGAACTCGACCGAGAACTATAAAAAATCTACCTCTAAAAGGAATTTTGAAGCCATCAAGTCAATTTTACTCTTGTAATCGTTGGACGTACAAAACCGATTTTTTTCATTTTTCAATTTTTTACTCAAAATCTAGCCTACAGCATGTATTTAAATTTTAGCAGATTATAGCTATTTATATTCTGTATTATCACGATTTTTCTCAAAAAAATTGACCGTTAAGTTTAGGAGTTATAAGCTTCTAAATAAAAAACACATTTTGTTAATAACAAAAGAACCGTGATAGCTAGAACATTTTTTTTTAGAAAGTATAGGTATTTTAATTCTCTTTGGAACGCTATCCATCAGATTCGAATAACTCGATCCTATCATTAAAAAAAATCAAACAACAGTTTTGAGAAAATCGAAAATTTGAAAAAAAACAAAAACGGATCGCCCCAATCAAAAAACGGATTTTTGACCCATCACGCAAAAAAAAAAAAAAAAAATGAGACCTGTCCGGTAAAAAACGACCGTGTAGAAGCTGAGATCCAAGCGTACACACACACACACACACACACACTCACACACACACACACACACACTCACACACACACACACACACTCACACACACACACACACACATCCATACAGACATTTTTCAAAAACCATGTATTTTGATTCCTAACACCTCGGAACACAATTATATCATGTTTTTACAACAACTCAAAAATTTACTATCACAAAGCTTCCTCTAGGAGGAAGCAAAAAGTGATGGCCGGTGTTGTGAAGCCTCTACAGAATGAGTTGTGATTGGTTTTTGAGTTGAGTTGTGATTGGCTCTTGAGTAAAAGGCGCGAAAATTTAAAATTAGAGATTTATTTGAAGAAAATGTTTGTTTAATATATATATATATATATATATATATATAATATTTCATTACTTTTGCTTCCTCCTAGAGGAAGCTTTGTGATAGTAAATTTTCGAGTTGTTGTAAAAACATGTTATAATTGTGTTCCGAGGTGTTAGGAATCAAAATACATAGTTATTGAAAAATGTCTGTATGGATGTGTGTGTGTCTGTATGGATGTGTGTGTGTGTGTGTGTGTGTGTGTGTGTGTGTGTGTGTGTGTGTATGTGTGTGTGTGTGTGTGTGTGTGTGTGTGTGTGTGTGTGTGTGTGTGTGTGTGTGTGTGTACACCTGGATCTCAGCTTCTATTCGGTCGATTTTGACCGGACAGATCTCATGTTTTTTGTTTTTTTTTTTTGCGTGATGGCGGGTCAAAAATCCGTTTTTTGATTCGGGCAATGCGTTTTTGTTTTTTTTCAAATTTTCGATTTTCTCAAAACTGTTGTTTGATTTTTTTTAATGATAGGATCGGGTTATTCGAATCTGATGGGTAGCGTTCGAAAGAGAATTAAAATACCTATATTTTCTAAAAAAAAAAAAAGTTTCTAGCTATCACGATTCTTTTGTTATTAACAAAAAGGTGTTTTTTTTTAGAAGCTTGTAACTCCTAAACTTAACGGTCAATTTTTTTGAGAAAAATCATGATAATACAGAATATAAATAGCTATAATCTGTTAAAATTTGAATACATTCTGTAGGCTAGATTTTGAGTAAAAAATTGAAAAATGAAAAAAATCAGTTTTGTATGTCCAACGATTACAAGAGTAAAATTAACTTAATGGCTTCAAAATTCCTTTTAGAGGTAGATTTTTAGATAGTTCTCGGTCCAGTTCTTTGGGCAAAATGATTGGTCCATAAATTTCAGAGATATTTGAGGTTAAAAATTTTTTGACATTTTTTTAAAATCGTAATTTCTCGAGAACGGCTCTATGTATCTGAATGGGGTGGACGGCATTCGAAAGAGAATTAAAATACCTATATTTTCTAAAAAAATTAATTTTCTATCTATCACGGTTCTTTAGTTATCATCAAAAACAAAAACGTTTTTTTTTTTTTAAACTCATAACTCCGCTACTGCTACCTACCGATACGATATCTACCGCTAGGTGGTGTGGAATGAGGAAACGTCATTGAGTAGGCATTCGATGATTTTTTTTTAATTTTTAAAGAACCAACCAACAAAATGAATTAAAATGATTAAAAATTATATCTATTATAATCTATTATAATTATGAATTATGCATTATGAATGCATTATATTCTCCATTATTATAATTTATTTGTGAGTTATGAACTTTTTTAAAAAAACCCGTTTTTGTTATTAACAATTAACAATGATAGCTATAAATTTTTTTTTTCTTAAAAAATATGAATTATGAAATATAAAAGAAACACGTTTTTGTTAATAACAAAACAACCGTGATAGCTATTTGTTTCATTATAAAATATAGATATTTTACTTCTATTTCAAATGATAACTTTATTTATCAGCTCAAAATTTATATAAATTTGATATAAATAAATAATAAATAAATAAATAAATTTAAAAGTTAACAATTTTTAATATTCATAAATGAATTTAATTATAATTATGCAATAAATTTTTTAAAAAATTATAAATTTTTTTATTAAAAATTAATTAAAGGAATCAACAAATTACGGTTGAGGAAGCTACGGGCCAATGAATTGGCAGTGGTTTTTTATTCTGAAAGAATAATTTTGAATTGTTAAATAATATATGATAAATAGTTAAATTAAATATTATTTTGATTTTATTTTTAAAAATGAATAACTTGTTACAAAAACTTGTTTGATTGAAATTATTCATTTCATATTCGTGTAGTGGTACTAGCGTATTTAGATGGCATCACAATCGTTCCACAGAAAGAGCGCTAAAACGTAGCTGGTATACATCTTTCAATGCGATCAACACGTGTTCATGCAAGAGAGCGAGTCTTTTGTTTCACCCAGAAACCCTGCGAAAAATCGTTTTTCTTTATTTCATCATATTGAAAAGACATTAAGAAAGAGATTATTTCAAGTAAGGTAAGTTGAAATAACTTTGTATTAATAACTAAGAAAAAGTGAGAAAATAACGAAATAATTGTTTAGTGATGGAAATAGTTTAATATATTTAATACTACAAATACATTTATAATTCGTTCGTATAATGTTTATAACTATTTTCTACTAAAATACATATTAATAGTAATAATTTAAAAAAAGATTAAGAGAAGAGCATTAAATGAATGAATCATTGTTTATATGTGCAAATAGTTTATTTTAATATGTAACACATTTTCATTCATATTATACATTGATATTATTTGTTTTTGCTTGTTAAGGATTTAGATTGTCATTTCATTTATCTTATTTTAATTTAAACAGTTAACGATGGCTGCAGACAGTGAGTATACTCCTAATGGGGATTTTGAAGAGCTTGTTGATGGTGATGTCACAGTGTAAGTTTATTTTCCTACGTTTCTATTCTTTTATACAAAGAATGATATACATTTATGGTTAATTTTTAAATTCTATTTCTTTATTACAGAGAACTTTGTGGATAAGTCGACCAGGTTTTTGCCAGCAAAGAAGTTGGGAATAAAATTAAATACAAGTTATTTAAATTTGTTTTAAACAATTATGATGGAAAAAGGATTATAGGCTTGATTTGGGGGACTGAGCAAATTTCAATGTATGAGTCAGAAATAACATGCAATCGGGTAAGTTAGACTTCATTTTAACTGTCAAACTATGTTTATTGTAGTCTTATTACAAAAATCTTTTAATATCTATTTCGGAAAATTAACATCGATGGGGGAAAATGTAAAGCTGTGGCAAGCAACTACTTTAGAGAATCTGAACACTTGGTCCCGTTTGAATTGAGCATCCAGAAGAATACAGTAATTGAATACTTCGGAACTCACACACAAGCAACTGGATGTAATTCCCAGGTGACAGAAGTTGATTTTCAATCTGTTGTGAATGCTGAAGGAGTTGTGCGTAAGTCCCCTTCTTAGTTTAATATGATATTTGACATTTTTTATATTACTTTGAAGTAGAAAATTAAAAATAATAGATTATTATTACAATAATTTTTTTAATTTATATATATATTATAAACTTTGACTTTATAATCTGATGTATCATTTTTGGGTATATTTTTATATATACTTATAATATATATATATATATATATTTGTCTACTATATTTAATTTTTTGTTATTTTTTATAGGTATAAAAGGATACCTTAGAACGCAGTTTTCTCAATCTTTTAGTCATAACGAAACCATGTCCTACGGCTGTGGTTCTATTACTGATGGTCAATTTAAAATCACCGTCCAAATTGCAAACTTTGTGTCGTGTGATATACCCAAAGTAATATATTTGACAGTCACTGGTGAAGTTCAAAATCAAGGTATGTAAATAATTTTCTGGTAATAAATCATAATAAAAAAAGCAAGCAATATTAATCAAAGTTTTATTTTTAGATGTTCCAATTACTATTTTGTGCAATAGTATGGAATCTGTGACTATAATTGATGAAAAGGAGCCAATAATGACACGCCAACAGCTTAAGAAAGGTGTCAACACTCCGAAGAGACAACGGATGGATTGAAATTTACTTTTTTGAATTTCACTTTTTAAATTTACTTTTTAAAGAAACTTTTACTTTTTTAATAAGTTTATTATTCACAGTTAAGTATATGAATAAGATTCATAATTTTTGAAATTTTTCAATTAAAAAGAAAGTTTGATTGCTACTCGATTGCCATTTGGAATAATTACATTTATTAGTTTTTTGCAGGAACTCTTGAAATTTCTAAATCAATTTTGAAGTATTAAAAATTAATCTTATTTTTAAAAAATATTAAATTTCTATTATATTAAAACTGTTCTTGGTTTTTACATTTGCAAAAATCTGATATAAATAATACATCTTTCTTAAAATAAAGGGATACTTACTTTTTTATATAAATTTACAAAATTTTTTAAAAACATTGCTTTATCAAACTCTTTCTTAATTTAACCTTTGGAATTACTAATTTATATTATAATTAATTTTGAAAATTTTAAGAGTTCCTGGGTCCATCTAATAAATGAAATCATTCCAAATTGGATTAGAAACATTTATTCAAATATTTAATGTATGTGTTTATGCATATATTTAATTGCATGTATTTATATTACATTTGGTTTATTATGATTGTAACTAAAAGCTTTCATTTTGTTTTTTACGAGATAACACATTCTAAAATATTAAAATCAATTATCGATAATCAAGTAATGCAAACAACTCTCGGAAACTACTGTATGACTGTTCTCAGAAATGTATTCAAATTTGTTCATCTTTCTAGCTATACAAATTAAACACAAGAAAGTACTGAAATAATATAAAACTTTCTACGGAAGCATAAAATAAGGCAAATATAGACGTTTTTTCTGTATAATCTATAAAATAATAATATTTATGATTTTTAAAAGAAATCAAATAAATACCAGTCAAAAAGTCTTTCACTTCTTTGAGTCATTGTATGCTGAACAAATTATATGTAAGCGTTCAAATTGTTTACTGCAAATCAAACAAATGAAAGTTGTGAAATCAATTATCGATAGTCAAGTAATGCAAACATCTCTCGGAAATAACTGTATGACTGTTTTCAGAAATGTATTCAAATTTGTTCATCCTTCTATACAAATTAAACACAAGAAAGTACTGAAATCAATTTATTGTAGTCAAGTACCTATAAGATAACTTGACTGACATAATAGAACTTTTCGTACCTTGCATATAAAATTACATTTTATGTCCACGTTGTAACTTCAAAAATATTCAGCCAGGGGGCATAAAGTATTACTTAACGCCTAAGAGGCGCAATAGCTCACGTACTCCTATACAAAACTTTATAGAACCTACGCACTTTACGCCCGTGTAGGTGAATATTATTTTATGAATATTATGCTTTCTTTCCATTTCTAAAATTCATAAGAATGTTTTCAGATATTTACGAAAAGTCAAAGTTTTGAACTTTCTATAATATTACGCATCTTGGGAGGACAAGAGAAGTCTAGAGCTGCTCTAGCAGGGGTGGTTCTCTAATCTCCCACAGATACTTGCCTTATTTTATACTTTCACAGAAAGTTTTATATTAACAATATTATTATTATTTGTACAATCATGAAAAAAATGATTACCATTTGTAGAGAGTGCTTATCCCTTACGAAAAGATGATGTAGTTATTACTACACAAACGCTGTAGTAACAGTTCTGTAGTAGTTACTATACAATAACTACTGAAAAATACTGTAGTAATTTCGGACTGTAGTTATGACCACACAAAATTTCTACAGGAATTGTGTAGTAACTACTACAGGTATTTTGTAGTTACTACCACAGGAATTTTGTAGTTACTACTACAGGAATGTTGTAGTTACTATTACAGACAATTTTAGTGAAAACATCTTATAGAGGTTTAGCATCTTATTTAGCGCTGTGTCATCGCACAGCAGAGTCAGTGGCAAACAATCCTAGGTAAGGAGTTGTACCCGGGGGACTGCCGTGCATGACTGTCGGCACCTTATCGATTAAGCCTAGCGAGCTCAGATATCAAAATCAAGGTAATCCTTGTCATATTGACTCTCGGTAAAGAGTCGTTCGAACGGTTGAATCTCACGGCTTTACATACCCTCGCGGTTCCAATGTGTTTATGAGAGTTCCGACTGCTGCGCTGCTCTGCGGCATGCGGCAGAAGCTTGCTTGTCCAGAGCCTCGTTTATGTATGTTCGCTGCTAAGCCGCTATGGAGCGCAACAGCCGGGACTCTCATAAACACATTGGAACCATGAGGGTATGTAAAGCCGTGAGATTCAATCGTTCGAACGACTCTTTACGGAGAGTCAATGTGACAAGGATTACCTTGATTTTGATATCTAAGCTCACCGGGCTTAATCGGTAAGGTGCCGACAGTCGTGCACAGCAGTCCCCGGGTGCAACTCCTTACCTAAGACTGTTTGTCACTGACTCTGCTGTGTGATGTCTTCTTTGGCTACAGAATTGCAGCTTTGGAGGTTATGTCGTGTCGCTCAGAGCTCGAAAAATTACCCTAATGGCTTGTAGAGTCTGTCAGATGTACACGAGTAAAATCTATGAGATTTCATTTTTACCATACTATCTAGTAATTTTTCTAAGTTTTTGTTTGAAATTTTCTTACGAAAAACCAGTAATAATTATTATAATTAGAATAAATAGGTCACTTGTGACAGTCTGTGATCGGTTTCCGCACGCTATATGGTAATTATTATTCGGCACTCTTATAATTTTTCATCTAATTTTTTCTCAGTGTAGAAAGTTTAACAATAGAACAAATATTAACAATATTATTATTTGTATAGTCATGAAAAAAATTATTCCCATTTGTAATTTTTAATATCATTATTAAATGGTAGTATTGTTATTCACAAAAGTTTTAAATTAGTTTTTACTTTTGTAAAAAAATTTTTTAGAGATCGAGATTTCACAACTTTTTAATTAAGAGTAAAAGTACATTATAAATAATGTTTGTTAAGTATAAAACTACATGGAATAGTAACCAAACTTATTCTTGCCTATAAGTTTTTACTTTTGTAAACAAATTTTTTAGATTTGTACTACAAATGAATGAATCTTACAAATAAAAATTTGTACTAGAAATATGTATCAATTACTTGAAAATCACTGCAATCTTCTGTGTCTTCTTTACACTATACTGCCTATTATTACATACTTTTATATATATATATATATATATATATAAATCTTATTAACAGTTTTCAACTTTTCAGAACAAAAATATTTACGCTAGGAAGAATAGCAATAAAAATTCGAATGATTTTGTAGATTTTACTACAAAAATACCAATTTTCACTATAAATTGTAGTCAAATTTTTCTTAAAAATTTGCATCTGTCCCACGGTTACTATAGAAAACTGTAATTTTTCCTACACATTTTTTCTCGATCCTTGTATATACAGAGATAAATGTAGAATATGTTGAGCAATCTTAACTTCAGAATGCGTTACCAAACAAATATCGCTGTGGCCAAATTCTTCATAAAAATGTTTACAGCAGCAAACTTCACACGACTCATAAATTCATTGCAGTGCATAACTGTCTCCACTTCAGAAAATAAAATGTCAGTTGTATCATAGTGAGTGTAGTCGATGTTTGATGATAGTATAGCTTTCTGGCATAAACAAAGATTCTAATGTACTTTTATATAGTATCACATATTTTTCTTCCTTTGAAAGTTCATTCGAATTGGTGTACTATCTGTTTTATGTAAGAGTGAGGATCGATTCAATTTATGCCATTTCTATTTCTTATGTCAACTACAATATCCATAAAGGCAGGTAGTGCAAAGTTTTTTCACAAAATACTCGTTCCAGTCCATTTACTATTGTATTTTGTCAAATTAAAAAAGATCTTAACGCAGGTATGTCGTTGGATCAGTAGATCCCAGCTGCACAATTCTTTACAAGCAAGCATTGCTGCTTGTTTTTTTCTTGAAAACATAAGCGAGATGTGAATGTTGCTTTTACAGCTCAGTTTCGTTTCAGCATAGATTAAACTTTTAACGTATCCCACCCTGGGAAAATCATACATGCGAATAACTGAGCACTTTTATTTGTTGACATTTTCACAATAATAACACATCCTTTTTCCTTTTGACATAATCTTTGGTGAGATATGTTAGATATAAGTTCTTCAATTGAAAGTATGTAAATTAATAATGCCTCATTATCTACACATAATCTTGTAAGAAAACACAACCAGTTTATGAACTGGGAATCACTGAGAATCAAAGGTTTCTTGATGATATTCTTGTATAGATTAAACTTTTAACGTCTCCCACCCTGGGAAAATCATATATGAGAATAACTGAGCACTTTTATTTGTTGACATTTTCACAATAATAACACATCCTTTTTCCTTTTTTCGTTCGACATAATCTTTGGTGAGATATGTTAGATATAAGTTCTTCAATTGAAAGTATGTAAATTAATAATGCCTCATTATCTACACGTAATCTTGTAAGAAAACACAACCAATTTATGAACTGGGAATCACTGAGAATCGAAGGTTTCTTGATGATATTCTTGTATAGTAGATTAAACTTTTAACGTCTTCCACCCTGGAAAAATCATATATGAGAATAACTGAGCACTTTTATTTGTTGACATTTTCACAATAATAACACATCCTTTTTCCTTTTTTCGTTCGACATAATCTTTGGTGAGATATGTTAGATATAAGTTCTTCAATTGAAAGTATGTAAATTAATAATGCCCCATTATCTACACATAATCTTGTAAGAAAACACAACCAATTTATGAACTGGGAATCACTGAGAATTAAAGGTTTCTTGATGATATTCTTGTATAGATTAAACTTTTAACGTCTCCCACCCTGGGAAAATCATACATGAGAATAACTGAGCACTTTTATTTGATGACATTTTCACAATAATAACACATCCTTTTTCCTTTTTTCGTTTGACATAATCTTTGATAAGATATAAGTTAGATATAAGTTCTTGAATTGAAACTATGTAAATTAATAACACCTCATTATCCACACATAATCTTATAAGAAAACACAACCAGTTTATGAACTGGGAATCACTGAGAATCAAAGGTTTCTTGATGATATTCTTGTATAGATTAAACTTTTAACGTCTCCCACACTGGGAAAATCATATGAGAATAACTGAGCATTTTTATTTGTTGACATTTTCACAATAACACGTCCTTTTCGTTTTTTTCATATGACATAATCTTTTCTAAGATATACATAAAACTCCTTAACATTATTGGCTATATCTCCAAAATAACTCCAAACAATCTTCTTATGTAATATCTGTAAAAATTAGATATCCAAAAAATTATTGGCTATATCTCCAAAATGTCTTCATAACTCTTCTTGTGTAATATTTGTATCTGTAAAAGTAAAAAATCACACAAAGTATCAATTTTTAAAAGATGATTTTAGCAATTTAACATTTAGCCAGTAAGTACTTATCTAATAAAAGTTATTCCTCCGTTGATTGAAACATGAATAGATGAATTCTTCTTATCACCAGTTGACTGCTTGAGATCTATGAAATTTATATTAATTAACTAATAATTTTAAACTAACTCACGATATTTATTTTCTAATAAAAGTTTGCTACTTATATTATGTTATATGTGTATGTATATTTTCACATATACATATAGAGAGGTTATGTTATAATCCCTCTATATAAAGTGCAACCAGACATGTTCGGCGCCATGTTGATTTTTTCTCGAAAATCTCGAAGTATATCTCGAAAATCTCGAATCGCGTCAATTGCGTCTGCTAAAGTTAGAGGGACTAGAGTTTTAAATGCGAACTAGATTAAGTTTTGAATACAGATATTGTAGTAATATGTAAATTGTATTTTGTATTATGTTGACATGTTGTTGTATATTACATTATTGTAATTATTGCATTTGTAATATAATAATATTAAAGAGGCGTATACATTCAGATGTTGCGCCGTGTTGCATGCGCAGAGATGCAACGTGACTGTGACGCGCGTCATAAGACGGTCATGCGACCGTCTTAAGACCGTCGCAAGACCGTCGAAAATATGAAGCAAATGACCATACTTTGTCAAGTTCCTGATGACGATTATCGCCATTTTAACAGATTTGATATTGATAAATGCAACACATATTTGTCTAAAGTTTTTAAAACTCGTATCGTATATTTCTTAAAATAAACTTTTTATATTTAAACTATTTATTTAATAGCAAAACTTAGATTAAAATTAAAATTCATGACGTGACCAAAACTTTTAAGACGGTCATTCTACATCTATATAGATTTATAGGGTTATAGATTGGATAAATGCAATACATATTTGTCTAAAGTTTTTAAAACTCCTATATAGATATACATAAACTATTTTTTAACTATCAAAATTACAATTTAAATATATTTTATTACAAGAATAAAAGTTACAATCACAAAATAATTTATTAGATTAAATTAACTTTATAATGACAAATATTAAATGTAGATCCTATTACACTATACTCGGGACTACCGCTTTCAAATGTAGCTCAATCTGACACAAAATACAACAAACTTGCGGTTTTTATAGGCGGTGATCACGAATCTGATATAAAAAATAATGTAATAATGAATTTAAACAAAATTATTTAAACAAATTATTGAGAAATATAATTTTTTGAAACTATAATTACGGAACTGTATTATGTTTTGTTTTTGGGGTTGCTAATCACGAATCTGATATCAAAAATAATGAAATAATTAATTTAAACCGGATTATTTATTTAACAAACTATTACAAAATAGAATTTTTTGAAACTATAATTACGAAACATGTATTAGTACAAGTAGGCGGGGGATATGAGTTCCACGCATGTAAGGGAGTTATGTAGTCATAATAAATAAGCAAAATGATTATTTAAATAACTTGTAAACCCCAGTAGTCAGGGGATATGAGGTCCACGCATGTAATTTGCCCACCACTAAGCATCGAAGCCGAAGATTGGCTCCGATTGGCTGAGAGTTGGGTACCTTAATGCACAAGGTACATTATGTAGATACTCATGAATGACAGAAATTTTAAAACGGTAATTTCTCGAAAACACGTAAAATGTAGTTACGTCGTCATTCCTGGAAGCCACATATATGTATTTGCATAAATACTTGACCATTTTGATAGCTTTATTAACAAATTATTAGCAAAATAAAAAAAAAAAGAAAATCATCGCGCGAAGCGCGCGTGTCGAACTCTAGTATTAAAAACTTTCAAATCATGAAAAACATATAGTATACACGGGCGCCACGCATGTATATATGTATGTATTATAAGCAAAATATTATACGTGAGATGATATGTGTGTGTATATATAAAATAAGGTAAGCCCAGACGGCAAAACCGATTCAAAATGAATTCATTTTGAGTCCATCAAATTTTGCAGAATTCATAAAGAATATAAGAAACTGCTCACATTGAATTCATAACGTATTCTCCAATTGAACATTATATGTCAGTAAAAATGACCTTTTTATGAATTCAAAAAGCGGTTTACAATTTCCCTATGTATTAATTCTGAATATAAAAAGAATATGTATGAACTACATAATGAGAGCCTATTTAGTATCAAATGAATTCAATAATAAAGTTTAATTTTTATGATTTAAGTATTTAATTTGGACAAATGAGTATAAAATGTATTCTTTATGAACACTTTACGTAAAGCATTGCTGAATTTAAAATGAATTCAAAATTAATTCAAAATGCATTCTTTTAATGCGTATTTTTAAATTACGATAAAAGGATTTAGAATAATTAAGAATATATATGAAGTTCACAATGAATCAAATAATAAGTGTTTAATGAACAAAAAATGAATTCTTTATGAATACATTGTTTACGTACTTTTGATATGTTTTGGGCATCGAACAATTCAAAAATGAATACAAAATGTGTTCTTTGAAAAATTGGATTTTAAATAAGGAGGCAAGAGTTGGAAACGTAAGTTGGGTGGTAGAATATCTTATTATTTTATTACTAATTTAAAACAATAATTACATATGTTTTGTTATAACATAAATTAATGTTCTTTAAACAATTTCATACAAATCTCAGCTTTCAATGTAACATTATTATCATAAATATTAAAAATAAAAATAAAAAATAATGCTGTGACTGCATTCAAAACAATTTTTTCAATTTTTTTGTCTTTTTAGCCTATCACTAGCATGTTGTAGCCATACCATGGCTCTCTCTTCACAGTCTTTGAGATCGAATTTATACTTCTTGTTGATAGATTCTGAAAAGATTAAAATATTTTTAAATGCTACAAAAAAATGTTTGATTTCAGTAATAATTTCTTTTAATTACAAACCTAGTAAAATTCTACACAATAATTTGTCTTTAAATTTGTCAGTGTTTTTTAAACCTGACCATGAATACTGTTTAGCTAATTCGTCCGTTAATACATAATAGAAGGCTCTGTTGACCGCTTTTGTTACAGTTTTTCCACCGAGACCTTTAATTTCTTCTCTCTGTAAATAAAAGAAATAATAAAATCAAAATGTACACTAAAAATTCAACTATATCCTGTTAGGTTAGGTACTGATCATAATAATCTGAATAGGTACGTGGCATTAATAAGGGTTTATAAAAATTAATATCATAAAATGTAGTTTTAGCATTTAAAAATATTGCATTATGACACTGGTGCGAAAAAGAAAAATTACCATACAAACGGGTTTTATACAGTATTTTATACCACGAGAGGTTAAAAATCATGTCAAAGTTGCGATTTTTATGTTAGATTGGTATAAAAGGATTATTCTTACATAAGCGTCTCTTGCTTCTTTCGATTGCGTCAGCAAAGCCTCGAAGTCATCCACCTCTTCCTTTGTTTTTAAAGGAAATTCTGGCAAAATTTTCTCACTTTCGTCATTGGTTTCTGAAGCTCGTGCAAGACTAGTTTTAGCTAATCTGTTAAGTTTTTTTATTATCTGCTCATGATATTTTTTATATCGCGCCTCTGTTAAAAGTACTTCATTTTCCCTGTTGCACTGGCCGCTACTAGCGTTACTATCAGATGGTGCCATCATAAAATCTTCATTTTCATCATTATTTCTTTGATTACAGCTATTCGGCGAAATTGGAACTGGTGCTAAAATATTTTGCTCTGTAATAATCGAATTGTTTCAGCATTAATGGTCTATATTATTCATTTAGCGAAGCAGCTTTTTCTTAATTTTACAATAGGGGTAACTGGTATTCTTAATTTTTACGTAACAACTAATTACATTATTTATTTTACGTAACAACTAATTATATATTTACAAATTTAAAATAAAAATATTATAGATAATAGATTTCTAGCTGGTTATATTTCCATGGCTATAGTATGAAGGTCGAGAGTGAAAAACCAAGTATTGTACTATTTTTTGTTAAGAGGGTGTGTCGAAATTTCGGTTATTTTTGTTCGCAAAATTTTTTAGGGTACCGTTGATATTTGAGCTCAAAACTGCGTAGGTTGGTAGATTATTACATTGCGCAGGACAACTACCTGTTTATAAGACGTTATTCGATATATTTATTTTAATAATATAGAATTTATCGTGTTCTGCCGGTAAAACGGAGTACATGAGCACCACACCCCCTTAATGTTCTGTGAACTTAATCGGTTCTTTATCAAAACACATAATTAAAAGAAAAAACGAGATTATTATAAATAAATAAAATCAAGTCAAATTTTAAGATGAAAATGTTAATATACGATTAGATAGTATGTTCTACCACCACAGAGAAAAAAGAAATATGCACAGATACAAAGAATAACACAATTGTTTACAATTTTGTTACTATAATTTTATTTATTTTTCTCTCCTTCAATAAAGTTTCTCTCAATAAGAAACATAAATGAAACTATTCTTACATATTGACTTTAAGAAACGCAATTCTTGGTATTAAGTACTTGAAGACGATCTTTGGAGGCAAAAGTGAAAAGATCTTGGGTGTTTTTTAGCAACGTTTCGTTGGCTTAGTACGCCAACCTCATCAGGCCAAAAATAATAAACGTATATATCATACGACGATCCGATGTTATTATCGACAGTCGATAATAACATCGGATCGACGTATGATATATACGTTTATTATTTTTGGCCTGATGAGGTTGGCGTACTAAGCCAACGAAACGTTGCTAAAAAACACCCAAGATCTTTTCACTTTTGCCTCCAAAGATCGTCTTCAAGTACTTAATATAAAAAATGGATGGCGTCATACCTTCAATATGCAATTCTTGGTGTTTTCATTTATATCCTTTCTAATAACCAAGGACAGCTAGATTGTTCGATTTTTCACATCCAGTATAGGTATAAATATATAAATATGATAAAGCAGCGGTCATTCGAAGCAATTGTGCAAAAATAAATAATATTTTAAGTATTTTCAAGCAATTATCACCTTTCATGAAACAAGGTAGGGTCGGGCTCTTACAAGAAGAGTACTTATGACTGGTTTCTCGACAGCTACAAGTTTTATGAATCATTAAAAAAATGCTTACGATTCTTTGATCCAGATTGTAAATAATTTGAAACAGTTTTCATGCTCTTTATTTTTGGGTTGTTCTGTGGAGTTGTTCTAAAATTATTTTCGTGCATAGGAAGCACTTTTTTAATAGAGCGTTCTGCTAGACTTGCTGGACTAGACATTTTTTCAGATACTTTTCCGAGTTCTGCATTCTTCTGTAATTCTTTTGGAGTATAATTTTTCTTACAAAGAGGCGATGACCACTCATTCGGATTTTGCAGTTGATTTTCAGAGGTTCTTTGTGCCGAAGACGGCAAATACGGTTCCGGATTTGACAATCGATTTTTCTTAGGAGGGGGCGGTGACGACTCGGCTGGATTTTGCAGTTGATTTTCAGGAGACCTTTGTGGCGAAAACGGTAAATACGCTTCTGGATTTGGCAATCGATTTTTCTTAGGAGGAGGCGGTGAGTACTTGTCGAAATCTTGCAATTGATTTTCAAAGGCCGCTTGTGCTGAAGCCGACTTATACTTTTTATTTGGCGATCGATTTTCAGCATATATTACTGGCGAACAGGGTTTGTAATTGTCTGGATTTGGCAGTTGACTCTTCCCAGTATTCGTGTTATCTGTAAGTTAAAGGTAAAATAAATAATAATTAATTCAAAGGTACTTATGAGCATTAAACAAGCGCTCAAAAGTGAGGTACAAAAAGCAATTATTAATGATTAACCGATTATACAATAATAAAATTATAGGTCTTGCTAAACCACTAGATCAGATAGTAATTATTTTGTCTCAGAATATAAATGTTTAAATTTTAATATTTTACTAGAGAAGTAAAACAGTGTACGAAAAAGTGATACCTCTATTATGGGAAAATGTAAAATTAAGCATAATATAAATTAGTTTTCTCCACACGGCGCGTAAAATGCGTACCGTACGCCCTGCGGATGAAAAACAGCCTACGCATTTTACGCTCCTCGTGGAGAAAATTAGTATATGCACCAAGGAGTAAGTAAAGAATCCTTCAGATCTTATATTTGTCACCCTCGCCTTCGGCTCGCGAGACAATTATATGCGATCTTAGACATTCTGCACTTTTAATCCCTAGGTGCATAATCTACTATTTATGAATCATGAAAAATCAAAAGATTTTTTTACCTGCACTATCGTCGCTGTCAGCTATTGAACTATCACTGGGACATATTTTTTTCTTTTTTTGCATTCTTTTCGCATGCTCAATAGTTACTTGTGATTCAAAACTTTCAGAGTCCTCTCCCGTGCTAACATATTGCCCCTTTTCCTCCGCAGCAATGGCTATTTCCAGAGATTCTGCAGAATAAATCAGTTTTAAAATTTTTCAATAATTTTTAAATTAAAAAAAAAATTTTTTAAATTATGCATAGATAGGGGAGAGTGAGAGCCACCACGCGTTTCTCGCTTCTCACGGTATATAACGGCATCGTAAAATTCGATATTCCATAAAAAATTAAGGTGGACAGAGCTGGGGAACACTTTGGGGATCGTGAGAAACCAACTTCTTTATTTTTTCAAGTAACTTTTTATTGTTGAAGTAATTGAAAAAAAGTAATCCACTTCTTTATAATGGAGCTTCCCAGGATAATTTCATTTTTTCATATTTTTATTTAAAACTAGGGTCAATGCACCAGTCTGTAACCAGGCACCAGTGAATGACCATTTTTTATTTTTAAAGCTGAATTAAATATATTTACATTACTCATGATTATACCAAACTGCTCCCCTGTCCCAAAAGTCAAAAAATGTAGATTTTCAACTATGTAATATTTTTAAAATATTTTATTGAAGCAAATGAAAATATCAAGTGACCTGGTCACTCATTGGTGCAGTCACCCTATACATAGGCTATGGCCTAAAATGCTACGGGTGCTATCACTGTGATGCCCTCGAGGGTAAGTTTGTGACCTGAGCAAAACGAGGGTGTACTATTTGCGCATTCATTGCGTAATGTACGATATTTAATATCTTCCTATATTATATAGGTGTAAGGCTCAAAATGGGTACCTACTTAACTTGCTTTACTTGGGGTTAAATTCTTTCAAATTTTACGTTATTTTGAAGAGTGTCTGTCCTGCCCCCCCCCCCCTCCACTCCCCTCCACGTCTCCTTCACTGACCCCTCCACCTATCCCTCATATTACTCAATTTTTCTAAAAATTGTATATAGGGCGTTTCCGAATTCGCTAATAAGGAATCTGAACTCTGATTTTGAGATTTGTTGTTCGTGAAGCTAATGGCCATACTACCAGGTGATTGTTTATTTAGACAATAAATAAAACAAATGGTTACGACGTTTCGGACATTTTTTATTACGTCCCTCTTCAGGTAAATTAACGATCACTAAATAAACTAAATAAACAATCACCTGGTAGTATGGCCATTAGCTTCACGAACAACAAATACAACACAATCTACCATTAGCTTCAAATAATCAATATCAGATTTTGAGAATTCAAAATGGCGGATTCAAAATGGCGACCACAAATATGGAAAATTATCATAAAATTTAGAAAAATTTAGAAATTTTGTAAATTATACATAGGGGGTTTTGTGGATCGGAGATTACAAATCTAAGATGGTGGCCATATATTCAAATATTACTGGAATTTGCTGAAAATTACATATACCCAATTTCTGGATTCGCTGATTACGAATCTGAATTCTGATTTTGAAAATACATAATAGCGGACCAAATATGTAAGCTAAAAATGGAAATATGTTACTGGATTTTGCTGAAAATTGTATATAGGGTGTTACTGGATCCGCTGATTTCGAATCTGAACTCAGATTTTGAAAATTCAAATTAGTGGACCCAGGATGGCGGCCAAAAATTGAAATTTTACTTGATTTTGCTAAAAATTGTATATAGGGGGTTTCCGAAATCGCTGATTGCATAATCAAGCACCTCAACGTGAGAGCCAAGGGGACTCACGATAATCAGGCACTACAAAGGGAACCAAAATTACTACGTCCACGTTGTTTTTCCTGGGTAATGCTAAAAGTAAAAGTATGAAAACTTTCGTTTTTTTTATTTCCGACGTCAAATGAGGAGTATTTCAGTAAAAAAAAAATTGGACCTTGAAATGACTGATGGACACCAAGATGGTCGAATTTGAGATCACTACTAATTGCAATTAAAGAAAGCAACTAAAGTGAGCTTTGAACTATTTTCATCAACTGCGCCCTTCGGAGATAACCAATCCTCAAATTTAAATAATCTTTGAATGACCTTCAAGGTCAACCATGATTTTAGAAAGGTTTTAGACGTAAAATTTCCTGCTCTTTCGATTGCCGACGTCGAAAAAGGTGGTTTTCATTTAAAAAATGGATGTAACCTTGAAATAACCTTCAAGATCATCGTCAAGGTCAAATCCAAGGTCACCATTAAATTCCTCGTCAAAAGTTACTACAACAATGACCTTAACATTTTTCAAAAATTATTTACTTGGGAAATTATTCAGGTGCTTCCAGACTTTTTGGACACCCTGTATAATCCAGTTATTTTTAGACGTGTAGCATTACACATTCCTTCTGCAATATTTATATTCCTAATTAAAATAACAATAGCATTTCCTTTCAATTTTAATACATGAGGTGGAAGTGTTAAGCATTTCAACTGGATAATTTAAATGAATATTATCATCGCTACATTTGGGGTAAATCTAAAAGTAAATGTAAAGATAAATGTTTTAAAAGAATTAAAATGAAAAGTTATATATATACTAGGGGGGCTTCGCCCCCGGCTCGCTCCGCTCGCCAACCCCGATGTTTAGAGATAATTGTTAATAACAATAGATTACTGATATAGAATAAAATTGAAAGTAAATACTGTTGTTATGTTAATTAGGAATATAAATATTACAGAAAGAATGTTTTTCTAATTTTGAACCCCCATATTGGATCCTCAGTTAGAATTTTGAAAGTCTGATAGCAAAAACGTGACCAGCGAGCTCGAAAACCCCAGTGTACAAACTTTAAGCTAAGTCTCAGCTTCCTCCCAACTTTTGTCAGCAATATTGGATTCGCCATTTTGAATTTCGAAAGTCCAATAGAAAAATTTTGATCAGCGTTCGAAAAGCCATGTATTCGAAATTTCAGTCAACTCTAAACGCTTTTCTAACTTTCAATCACCATATTGGATTCGCCATTTTGAATTTTGAAAGTCTGATAGCAAGATCGTGAACAGTAACTTCTAACCTCCGTATTCTAATTTTGAGAAAAACCTAAGATTTTTTTGTAATTTTGAACCTCCATATTGGATCCTCATTTAGACTTTGGAAGTCTGATAGCAAAAACGTGACCAGCGACCTCGAAAACCCCTGTATACAAGCTTTAAGCTAAATCTAAGCTTCCTCCGAACTTTTGAAAGCCATATTAGTTCAGCCATTTTGAATTTTTAAGACCAATGGCAAAATTTTAATTATCGTCCTCCAAAACCCCTGTATACCAATTTTCCGCCAACTCTGTGCACTTTTCCAACTTTCGATCGCCATGCTGGATCCGCCATTTAGAATTTTGAAAGTCTGATAGCAAAATCGTTAAGCTAACTCTAAGCTTCCTCTTAACTTTTAAAACCCATGTATACCAATTTTAAGCAAAAGCTTCCTTGGAATGTTCAACCGCCATATAGGATCTGCCATTTTGAATTTTGAAAGTCTGATAACAAAATCGTGATAAGCCACCTCGAAGACCCCTATATACTTATTATTATTATTATTATATGTTATATAAAACACCTAAGCATAATAAAATAAAAAATTCTACGAACCCATAACAGTACCCCAGTAGTAGTGCGGAAAGCTGTTCGGAAAGTATAGTATAATTTGAAAACCGCTGCCAATTGATTGGCCCGTAGCTTCCTCAACCTTAATTTGTTGATTCCTTTAATTAATATTTAATAACAAATTTTATAAATCTACCACTACAAAGAATTTTGAAGCGATTAAGTCATTCTTACTCCCGTAATCGTTGGACATACAAAAACCATTTTTTTCTAAAAAACTAACCAACAAAATGAATTAAAACATTACAGATTATCATGATTTTTCTCAAAAAAAATGACTGTTTAGTTTGGGAGGTTTAAGCTTTTTAAAAAAAACACGTTTTGGCTAATAACAAAAGAACCGTGATAGCTAGAAACTTTTTTTTTTTAGAAAATATAGGTATTTTAATTCTCCTTCGAATGCTACCCATACGATTCGAATAACTCTATCCTTACATTAAGAAAAATGAAAAACCAGTTTTGAGAAAATCGAAAATTTGAAAAAAACAAAAACGCATCGCCCCAATCAAAAAACGGGTTTTTGACCCGCCATCACACAAAAAAAACAAAAAAAATGAGACCTGTCCGGTCAAAATCGACCGAGTAGAAGCTAAGATCCAGGCGTACACACACACACACACACACACACACACACACACACACACACACACACACACACACACACACACACACACACACACACATACACACACACACACACACACACAGATCCATCCATACAGACATTTTTCAAAAACCATGTATTTTGATTCCTAATACCTCGAAACACAATTATAACATGTTTTTACAACAACTCAAAAATTTACTATCACAAAGCTTCCTCTAGGAGGAAGCAAAAAAATATTATCGATGCCAATCTTTTACGTAATTCTTCTTACGTCCTTCTTTGCTAATTCTTTTTCCATCCAACAATATAACTAAATTTGACATGACGTATATCTATGAAAGATGGATAAGGCGTGGAGGGGTAGGTGGAGGGAACGTGGAGGGGAGTGGAGGGGGGGGGGTGGAGGGGCAAAACTCCTTCAAAATAACGTAGAAAATGGAAGAATTTAACGATAAAAAGTGGAGGGGAAGTCGAGAGGTAGGGAGGGGTAGGTGGAGGGGGGTGGAGGGGATCAGTACCCATTTTAACGCTTACACCTTTATAATATACGGAGATACACACACACACACACACACACTAAGGGGTACCCCCTGCTCGCTCCGCCCGCCAACCCCCATTCATAAGTTGGTAAACAATTTATTTATTAGATTTTATTCTAAGATTAAAAGACATAATTTAGAATAGAGTATTATAGAACTAATTTTCAACAAAATCTAAGCTTTTTTTCGAACTTTTAATGGTCATATTTAGCATCCGACATTTTAAATTTCGAAAGTCTTTAAAAGTCTTATAGTAAGATTCTGATTAACGACCTCGGAAACCCTTGTATACAAATTTTAAGCAAAATCTAAGCCTCCTTCGAACTTTTGACAGCCCTTTTGAATTTCCGAAGTCTGATAGCAAGAATGTGAATGGCGACCTCGAAAATCTATGTGTTACAATTTTGAGAAAGACCTAAACATTATCAAATTTTTAACCACCATATTGGATCCGCCATTCTGTATTTCGAAAGTCTAATAAAAAACTTGATCAGCGACCTCGAAAACCTCTGTATACCAAAGTTAAAGAAAAGCTAAGCTTTTTTCGTATTTTTAACTACAATATTGGATCCGCCATTTTGATTTTCGAAATTATAATAGCAAAATCTTGATCGGCGACATCGAAACCCCCTGCATATCAATTTTCAGCCGACTAAGCACTTTTACAAGTTTCAATCGCCATCTTGGATGCGCCATTTTGAATGTCGAAAGTCCAATAGCATAATCTTGATCAGCGACCTGGAAATCCCCTGTATACCGATTTTGAACCAAATCTAAGCTTTCTCCGAATTTTTAACCGCCATTTTGATTTTCGATAGTCCAACCGCAAAATCTGGATCAGTGACCTTGAATATCCCTGTATACAAATTTTCAACAAAATCTAAGCTTTTCTCGAACTCTTTACCGCCATTTTGAATTTCGAAAGTCTGATAGCAAGATCGTGATCAGCGACCTCGAAAACCCATGAATTCCAATCTTAAGGAAAATATAAACTTTTTCTGAACTTTTAACCGTCATATTGGATCCGCTATTTTGAATTTCGAAACTCCGACAGTAAAGTTGTGATTACCGACTTCAGAAACCGCTGTATTCCAATGTTCAGAAGTACTTAAGCTCTTTTCGAATTTGGCAGGGTATTAACACAACACTTTATGTGTGGTGTGAGAAAAAAAGTTGTTTGTGGCATGTGTAGCGAGATAATAATACGATGAATGAAAGGGGTTGTCATGAGGGGTGGCAAGAGAGAGAGAGCTGAGTGGGTCATTTTAATATAAAAAATCATAGAAATACGCTGATTTGTACGTTATTTTGAGGGGGGTAAGGGGGGCTGATGTTCATAAATAACGCTAACATCTATATAATATAGGAAGATATATATATATAATTTACTTTGAAAACAGAGAGGAACGACCTTCATTAGTAAAGTAATAGAAGATAAGTCTGGCTAAATTCATTGACCCAAAATTAAGTAATAAAGTGTATTTAATATTATTAATTTTAAAAATACAAGTTTTGAAAAGTAATTGACTTACCATAAGGTCCTAAGCATTTTTTTATATTATACTCGAACCAAGAATCACCAGGAGTCAGATTAGCCATTGTTTTATGACTGACTGGTCTTCTGGGCCAATAAATGATTTTCTTATCTTTATTGATCCAGGTCGACGGAGCAACTGATATATAATTCTCAAAAAGAACTACATAGTATTCTATTGGTTCCATTGTAGCCCACACCTAGAATTCATGAAACATGATGATTTTTTAAAATCAATAACAATTTCTTACCTATGAAATAATTTCAAGAATTTGCTAAAGCAATATGAATAACAGTAGACCAACAGTTTGGCAAGTAGCGCAGTCACCACCTTGATCGATCACTGAGGTTAAGTACTGAGGGATGGGTGATCGCATTTTTTTGCGACTACCTCATGTGATCGGTTAGGTGTTGAATTGCTTTAATTTCGTTTAATATCATATTTTATAGAAAAAATAATATTTATATTCAAATTTTTTTTTATTTTAAGACAATATATACTGTGAAAAACGAATTATTTCTAATCACCATTATTCTAGTTTTTCTCAGCAATTCATTTCTCCTTTTTAATTAATTAATAACATTTGATGATACCTAAAATATTTTAATTTGCAATTTAATAATTATGATTTCTATACCGTTAATTTTTTTAAATATAATTTTATGTATACTATTGAATAATGCGTTTATGCAAAATCAAATATGCAGAAAGAATGCAATTTTATATTAAAATATACATTTAAAAAAATTATTTGATGTAATTTAACTATTCCCAATCAGATATTGTAGATGATAAGAATCATACAGTCGCAATCGTTTTATTTTATATCCAATCTCATACTTCTTAAGTTTATTAATTGGAAAAAACCGCTGCCAATTCATTGGGTAACTTCGTCAAACTTAATTTGTTTATTCCTTTAAGGAGGTTCGATACCGAAATGAAAGAGGTTACGTCATTCCAAAAACTTAATATTGTTGTTCTTCGATTGATTTTCTATTAGTGTGCGAAATTTCAGATCGTTTGTCAACTTGGTTATGAAATTATTCAACTTCAAAGTTCCACTCTTATACACGGGCTCTTATGAAAGTACCTTAGTAAAACATAAAACACTTAGAATGCGTTTCTTTAAAAAAGGTTACAGCGAATAAAAAACTACAGGCAATATATCAAATATACAGGAGAATGTTTATACGCAATTTGAACGCGATAGATAACGCCAATTTCGAGTACTGCGGCAAAACGTAAACATACGATTGAGTTCGTTGGCTGTGGGAGGGGGTGCCCGGTGAGCGAAGCGGCGCGCGCGGTGAGGGGGGACCCCCTCCCTATGCCCTGCGAGCGGGGAGCTATCGAACCTCCTTAATTAATTTTTAATAACAAATTTTATAATTTTTGGAAAAATTTATGGCATAATTATAATTAAATTTATTTATGAAGATTAAAAAGTATTAATTTTTATATTTATTTATTTATTCATGTATTTAAATCAACGTGAAATAATGCCCTAGGTTTAACATAATATATACATATATAACATCATTAGGTTTGGGATGCGAGATCCACGCGTGTACGGGAGCGCGTCAGACGTCATAGAAGGCAAAATAATTATGTAAATAATTCTTAACCCCAAGTAAGCGGGGGATGCGAGTTCCACACGTATACGGGAGCTCATCAGACGTGCATACAAAGCCAAATTATTATTTAAATAATTCTTAACCCCAAGTAGGCAGGCGATGCGAGTTCCACACGTATACGGGAATAAGGCAGACGCGTATATATAGCAAAATAATTATTTAAATAATCCTCAACCCCTAGTAGGTGGGGGATGCTCCCGTATACGCGTGGAACTCGAATCTCCCGCGTACTCAGGGTTAAGAATTATTTACATAATTATTTTGCCTTGTGTGCACGCCTGACTCGCTCCCATATACGCATGGAACTCGCATCCCCCGCCTACTTGGGGTTAAGAATTATTTAAATAATTATTTTGCCTTGTATGCACGTCTGACTCGCGCCCGTATACGCGTGGAACTCGCATCCCACGCCTACTTGAGCGGCACTTTATCCTCGCACTCGTGATAAATAATATGAGAAACTAATGCGGGAAGTTGCACAATGTACTAGTACGCTCCACGGGAGGAAAATTGGCCAGCCCACGCTATGGGCCACTCTTTGTGTACTGTCCAAGTTTTTTCCTCCCTAGGTGCGTAATATACTATTTTTATCAAGACCCAATGGAGATAATCTCCTGATATTTTCAGATGCTACAGATAATACAGATTTAATTTTGTTTTTTCTTATTACCTTTATAAGTGGTTGAATTTTGTATTATGTACATGTTTTTAGGATTAGAATTTTAATTTAAAACGAACATTGTAATTTCAAAGATTCTCTTTTAATATATTTTTAATGATTAATGGTGTAATAAAGGTATAGCGTAAATAATTTCACTTCTAATAAATAAACAACATTTTTTCATAATATTATTTGCAGGAATAACTTGTAAATCCGATAATTTTTCCACTTGACAAATTCCCATTAACGATGAATCGCAGGGATAATTCTTTATTCCTGTAGTTCTTAAGAATTTGCGTCCAATTATTACAATTTTCTTATTTTGTGTTCCAATATACTCTATTTTAACGACTGATCTATCATCTAGTTCACAGTAATTATTTGGTTGACGTGTCGTGACAGTAAAATTTTGAAACACTAATTTGCCGTGGCTGTTTTTGTAATCGAAAGGTAGAGCTACATTCATGCGCGAAGATAATACAGGCCAACACAGTGTTGGTTTATTTCGTTTACACATAGGACGAAGTCCTTCTTCTAATCTCCGATGTATTTGTTGAAGTGGTTTTTCATTCTTCCTTAACAGTTTTTTTAAAAACTTCATGAAATTTTCATAATCGAAAGCTCTGAAACTATCAAGGGGTCCATGATGTTTTGCATCTTCTCCTAAATGTACAAGGTTGTGGACATTGGATGTAACATACTGCTTCCCATATAATCTTTTAAAATCTTGAACAAAATATAGTAGCAATTGAGATGCGTATGAATTATTTCTTTTATAATCATCGACATCACACAAAATCCGAATAGCACAACTTAAAGTGTTGAAATTTAGAACAAATTTTGCTTCTAATACACAGTCGACGATAATGGGACCTGCATATAATAAAAAAAGCCGAAGTGTGGCAGCATTCCACCGATTTAACTCAAAAATGGATTGCGTTTTGCGGTTGAACTCTAATGGGACATAATTTTTTAAATTAGTAAAAGCATTTGATAGATTTTCTGTTTCAAGTCCTGACAGTTTTGGCGTGAATTTTAACCACATTGTAATTAATAATTTAGTAACGCCTAAACACACCAAGTCCATGTAATCAAGGGGAAATTGTCGAATCATGTCAACTGATAACTCTTCAAACGGAGAGAATCCATGATGATGTTCACTTTGAATTCGGCTTCTAAAATTTGCATCTGTTCTTAAATGTGCATTTTCATTCAAGTATACCATTCTTCTCATGAATGTCCCCTCTTCAAAGCATTTGCCACATCCAAAATAACCGTTATATTGTTTTGTACATAAACAGAAACTCCTCGCTAGGCTATCACATATGATACATCGTAAGTCAACTGTATACTCTTTATTTCTGTAGCTAAATCCTTCAGTATTTATTTTCTTGAAGTCCTCAATAAATGGTGTCAAATACACAGTCGCCGAATGCGGTTTTGCAGTACCATGGTAGACGCCTATTACAAATGAAGGAACGGACGGAGTTTTCACTAATTTTCCCTGTATTGGCCACAAGGTTCTATTTGTGGATTTAGTGATTGGCAAACCATCAATGTTTATGTCAATAATGATATCTTTATCAATTTCTTCGCAAGATAAATTTTTTTCTAATGCATTTCTTAGACCATAATGAAAGTATTCTCCAGGCGGACACGAAGTCACTAACGTTCTTGTTGGCGTTTTCAGAAAAGCTCGACTATCTCTTGGAAGTTCTGTATGACCAAAATTTCGTAATATATTTAGAAGGCTAGACATACTATCGCGCCCAACAGATCCACATTCTACATACCATTGACGCAGTGCTTCCCTTAAGCTAATATCCTCTTCTTCGCTTCCTTCTTCTGTACACATACTTATATCATCATCCTCATCAGCCGTATCAACATAGTCGGCTAAAGAATCGCTGTTTGAATCTAAATAGTCTTTTTCATTATTTAATTCTGTATCATCAATACTTAAAGTCGATAAAAATCTGTCAAATTCATTATCAGACTGATGTTCAACTTCAATTACAACTTTATTTTGCTCCACTATATAAGGATTTAATATCTCTTCTTGATCTGGTTGAGTAAGTAATTCTGATTCCAGGTTTTCGTTAATATCATTTTTTAGATTATTTTCCAATGAATTATCTTGTTTACATGAATTTTCGCTACAATATTCTATTTCGCACAAATTTTCTTCTAGTTCTTTCATATCATCCTCTAATTCTTCGGCAAGTAGTCTATGTTGCTGTCGCTCAGATAATTCATGAAACGGTTTACGTGAGGCCATCTGTAAAATATTTTTGTATTGTCACCTAAGTCGTCTAATTTTATAAAAAAAGCCACCACCACTACACCATTTAATCACCAAAAAATGCCCATCTAAATACATGCACATGTATCAGTCGTATCAACATTACTAGAGGTGCGTGAATGCCAAAAACATTATAACAATTAATATATTTACAAAGAGAGGGTCATGATCTCGGATCACGGATTCGACTCTTTCTTTTTATTTTTTTTTACATCCTCTAATATATATATGGGCAATATAAAGTATATAAAAGTAATTGCAATGAATTACTAATATAGCGGGAATATATTGGTTTTATATATGGGACATTCATTGTCAAAAAAGCCACCCCCTCTGTCCAAAAATTGAAACAACCTAGGAAATTTTTCCGCCGGTCATTTTGAAGCTACACGTATGTAGTTTATAAAGCTGTGATCTTTTGTGGGAAAACCAAGATGGTGCACCTCAAAATGGCGCTAATATTAATCCGACATTTTGAATTTTGGAAATTTGAGTACGAATTCGTAATCACCGACCCACAAAACCCCCTATGTGAAATTTTCAAGAAAATTTATAATTATACTAAATTTTATGGTAATTATCTATATGTGTGGTAGCCATTTTGAATGTTGGAAATCTGAGTAGGAAATCGTAATCACCGACCCACTAAACCCCCTATGTGTAATTTTCAGCAAAATTTCTATATTTTTCTAAATTTTATGACAATTTTCCATATTTCTGGTCACCATTTTGAATCCGCCATTTCGAGTTTTGAAAATCTGAGTACGAATTCATAATAACAGAGCCACAAAACCCCCTATGTGTAATGTTCAGCAAAATTTCTATATTTTTCAAAATTTTATAATTTTCCATATTTGTGGTCGCTATTTTGAATCCGCCATTTTGCATTTTGAAAATCTGCGTACGAATTCGTAATCACCGACCCACAAACCCCCCATAGGTAATTTTCAGAAAAATATCTAAATTTTTCTAAACTTTATGATAATTTTCCATATTGGTGGTAGCCATTTTGTATCTGCCATTTTGAATTTTGAAAATGTGAGTACGGATTCGTAATCCTGGGCCCACGAAATCCCCTATGTGTAATTTTCCGCAAAAATTCTATATTTTTCTAAATTTTATGATAATTTTCCATTTTTGTGGTCGATATTATGAGTCCGCCATTTTGAATTTTGAAAATCTGAGTACGAATTCGTAATCAACGACCCACAAAACCCCCATGTACAATTTTCAGCAAAATTTCTATATTTTTCTAAATTTTATGATAATTTACCGTATTTGTGGTCGCCATTTTGAATTTTGGAAATCTGAGTAGGAACTCGTAATCATCGACCCACAAAACTCCCTATGTGTAATGATCAGCAAATATTCTATATTTTTCTAAATTTTATGAAAATTTTCCGTATTTGTGGTCCCCATTTTGAGTCCGCCATTTTGAAATTTGAAAATCTGAGTACGAATTCGTAATCAACGACCCACGAAACCCCATGTGTAATTTTCAGCAAAATTTCTAAATTTTTCTAAATTTTTCGGTAATTATCTGTATTTGTGGTAGCCATTTTGAATTTTGGAAATCTGAGTAGGAATATGTAATCACCGACCCACAAACCCCCTATGTGTAATTTTCAGAAAAATTTCTATATTTTTCAAAATTTTATGTTAATTATCCATATTTGTGGTCGCCATTTTCAATCCGTCATTTTGCATTTAGAAAATCTGCGTACGAATTCGTAATCAACGACCCACAAAACCCCCATGTGTAATTTTCAGAAAAATTTCTATATTTTTCTAAATTTTATGATAATTTCCCGTATTTGTGGTCACCATTTTGAATCTGCCCTTTTGAATTTTGAAAATGTGAGTACGGATTTGTAATAACTGAGCCATAAAACCCGCTATGTGTAATTTTGAGCAAAATTTCTAAATTTTTCTAAATTTTATGCTAATTATCTATATTTGTGGTAGCCACTTTGAATTTTGAAAATGTGAGTACGGATTCGTAATCACCGACCCACAAACCCTCCATATATAATTTTCAGAAAAATATCTAAACTTTTCTAAATTTTTTGATAATTTTCCATATTTGTGGTAGCCATTTTGTATCTGCCATTTTGAATTTTGATATGTGAGTACGGATTCGTAATCACCGACCCACGAAATCCCCTATGTATAATTTTCAGCAAAAATTCTATATTTTTCTAAATTTTATGATAATTTTCCATTTTTGTGGTCGCCATTTTGAGTCCGCCATTTTGAATTTTGAAAATCTGAGTACGAATTCGTAATCAACGGCCCACAAAACCCCCATGTGTAATTTTCAGCAAAATTTCTATATTTTTCTAAATTTTATGATAATTTCCCGCATTTGTGGTCGCCATTTTGAATCTGCCCTTTTGAATTTTGAAAATGTGAGTACGGATTCGTTATAACTGAACCATAAAACCCGCTATGAGTAATTTTGAGCAAAATTTCTAAATTTTTCTAAATTTTATGCTAATTATCTATATTTGTGGTAGCCATTTTGAATTTTGGAAATCTGGGTAGGAATTGGTAATCACCGACCCACAAACCCCCCATAGGTAGCTTTCAGAAAAATATCTAAATTTTTCTAAACTATGATAATTTTCCATATTGGTGGTAGCCATTTTGTATCTGCCATTTTGAATTTTCAAAATGTGAGTACGGATTCGTAATCCCGAACCTACGAAATCCCCTATGTGTAACTTTCAGCCAAAATTCTATATTTTTCTAAATTTTATGATAATTTTCCATTTTTGTAGTCGCCATTTTGAGTCTGCCATTTTGAATTTTGAAAATCTGAGTACGAATTCGTAATCAACGACCCACAAAACCCCCATGTGTAATTTTCAGCAAAATTTCTATATTTTTCTAAATTTTATGATAATTTACCGTATTTGTGGTCGCCATTTTGCCATTTTGAATTTTGAAAATGTGAGTACGGATTCGTAATGATCGACCCACGAAATCCCCTATGTCTAATTTTCAGCAAAATTTCTTAATTTTTTGAAATTTGAAATTTTAGCAGCCATCTTGATTACGCCATTTTGAATTTCAATAGTTTCAAAAATCTGAGTTCAAATTCGTAATTTACGCCCTTAAAAACCCCCATAAACCCATGAAAATCCATTCATATGAAAAATGTATGCCAGAATGGGTTATAAGAAAAAGAACCTACTCTACCGGATGTAAAGGGCACTAGAAAAGAAAATTTTATGTCGCGTAATAGAACTTACATTCTTCTAATTTTTGAAAATCAACTTCTCAGGTGATGTGAAGTATAATCGTGTTAAGTATCCCCTTCCTTATCGCCCCCTAAATTTGATTTTTCTTCGTATCTGTACGTAATTTTAGAAAAAACGTTTTTTAAATTTTTCGTAATGGTATGAAGAATGGCATATTAAATTTTCTAGTGTTTCAGGCAATATTTTTCCAAAAATTTTTTAGAAATTAGCAATTGATTACAACACGGATGGATAATTTTAAAACCTTTTTGGAAAATGCTGGTGGAATCTGGTGCAATCATTTTTTAATCAAGCAGTACACGGAGAAAAATTGATTTGTAAACTTTATTCTTTTTATAAGAAAATTTATTATTTTTTTATACTTAGTAGTGCTGAGACATACTCGACATGTGGGATTTTTACTGTTTTAAATAGTAACTTTTACGATTTTCGTAGCAAATTTTACTTTTTAAATAATAAATTTTTATTATTTTTGTCATCAAAAGTATTATTTTAGATAGTAAAGTATGCGACAAAAATTTGCTACAACTCCCTGCGAGAGTAAAACGAGGGAGGCTTGTCATAAAAAGGTTACATCGTTTTGAATCGAACTCATACTTCGCCATTGTTTAAAATGTTATATTTTAATAGTAAAACAAGTCTAAAAAATCAATAACAAAATAGTACGTCGATAAACTCCCTTGACGAGGGTGAAACTAAAAATTCTCTTGGAAAAACTCTACTCTATTAATTTTATGAGAGCTGAATTTAAATAGTAAACCGAGCATAAAAGAGGAAGCAAAATTGAAAAGGCAAATCGTTTCTCCAATTAAAATTTGTCGAATTAAAACTTAACGCTCAGATAGCCCTTAAATTGTACCATTAATCTAATTTTTTTAAATAAATTAAGCTTAATATTAGAATAAACAGAGCGAGGCTCAGGATCAAGTTTCCCACAAAATTGTCCCTATTTGTTAAAGTAATTTACAAATAAACATCTATAAATATTATCCGATAATTTATTTTTTTCTAAAATGAAGAAATTGAAATTGCTTGGGTGGTGCATACGATACCAACATGAAACTGTTACAATCAACACAAAACAAAATACTGAAAATCAGAAATAAAAATAAATTTTTCCAAATTGATTCACCGCTAGAAATAAGAAAATCGCTCCAGTTTGAATCAATATCTTTCCATTATACAACACTACGAAATAAATATATAAACAGTACAAGTACAGTAAAGACCGAGAACAAAACAATTCAACTACCAAAAAATGCTAAAAGAATTAGTGATAAAAATAGCTATGATGATGCTATAAGGGTTTTTAATAGGCTCGCTAATAATCATGAAGTTATGTCATTTAGTAGACAAATTATAAATAAAAAATTTTAAATGTTCATAGTAAAAGCGGCGATACAAAATTTAATTTAATAATTTAAATTTAACAAAATTATAGAACAAAAATTAAAATTATTTAACACTAATTTATCTGTTACGATATAATAAATTTCTATGCGATGCTGTCTAATCTCTACGCGCCTGCCATTATCTAGTATGTTAGAATATATTATTTAATTTGTAATTTTTTTTTTATGTACCAGACCTACGCACGGGCAATATTATTTGCCCTGGTAGGATTTAGTTACTTATTTAAATTTACTTTATGTAAATATATAATAATGTAAATGTAAATATTTTTCACAGCAGTTATACGCAAGTACATAAAAGTATTACTTGAAAAATGTGCACAGTTAAATTATAAAGATTAAAAGCATGTGTTATAATTATAATTAATATATTACCTTGTAGTTATCTAGCGAAGATAACGTACAGTAGAAGATAGCTTATTGTTATTCGTATAACCTTAGTAAATAGAATAGCTATCGGGTTAAGAACCAACTGAAAACCCAAATAAACTATAAATGGAGCCAAGACCCTATGGTTACTGCCGTATATATTGCTTATATATAGTTAGCAAATATTCAACCTGCAAAACATTTAATAGTATAAAAATAACAATAAGACAGCAATCAAATAATCGATTTGAATAGTTATAAATTTTAAAGCAAACCATTAAACAAACAATTAAAATGAATCTATTTAAATAATTGTAAAATCGAAAGCAAACAATGAAACTAGTAAAATATTAAAATCAGTAAAAAAATCAATTGAAAAAATATAAAAGAATTACTGTTATATAGCTAAAAAATAAAGTTGAAATAGAAATAATAAAAGTAACCCTATTAAAAATAATCACGTGAGTATTCACGTGAGTACTCACGTGAGCTCTCACGCGAGCTCTCACGTGAGCTCTCACGCGAGCTCTCACGTGAGAACTCACGTGAGCTCTCACGTGAGTAGTCACGTGAGTACTCACGTGATTATTTTTAATAGGGAAGTGCTTTATTTTTATACAAAAATTGTGAATTAATCTGTTTACCTTATAAAATATTCAAAGCAAAGGACATCCACAAAACCAATAGTGACGTTAAAATCAGCTTGCGATTGCTCAAAAGTAGACATCCACTCAGCGAAATCCCTGGTGCAGTTTATCGGAACTAGTATGGCTATTGCTAGCAAATATTCAACCTATAAAAAATTCAATATTATAAAAAACACAATAACTCAAGAGCGCGATTAAATAATTTATTCAAATATTTCTAAAATGAAAGCAAGCAATGAAACTATTAAAATACTAAAATCAGTAAAATCAATTGCAAATATATAAAAGAATTACTGTTAAGTTAAAAAAAATGAAGTTAAAGTAGAAATAGTAAAAGCATCTACTTTATTTCTAGATAAAATCTAAAGAATTAATCTGTTTACCTTATAAAATGATGAAACCAAAGGACCTCCAGAAATCGAGAGTGACGTTTTAAACAGTTTAGAAATGATCAGGGTCAGACATCCATTGAGCGAAAATCCAGCTTCAGTTGATCGTATTCAGTCTATGGCTATTCTCAGCAAATATTCAACCTATAAAACATTCAATAGTATAAAAATCACAGCAACGAGAAAGAGCACAGCAAGAGAGCAAAAAATAATTTATTAAAATATTTGTACAATTGAGAGCAAGCAATTTAACTTGTAAAATATTAAACAGTAGAAAAATCAGTGGCAAATATATCCAAGAATTACTGTTATATAGCTAAAAGATAAAGTTGAAATAGAAATAATAAAAGTAAGTGCTTTATTTTTATACAAAAATTGTGAATTAATCTGTTTACCTTATAAAATATTCAAACCAGAGGACATCCACAAACCAATAGTGACGTTGCAATCAGCTTGCGAATGCTCAAAAGTAGACATCCACTCAGCGAAATCCCTGGTGCAGTTTATCGGCACTAGTATGGCTATTGCTACTTAGCAAATATTCAACCTATAAACAATTCAATATTATAAAAAACATAATAACTCAAGAGAGCAATCAAATAATCTATTCAAATACTTCTAAAATGAAAGCAAGCAATGGAACTATTATAATATTAAAATCAGATAAATTAATTGCAAATATATAAAAGAATTACTGTTAAGTTTAAAAAAAATGAAGTTAAAATAGAAATAGTAATAGCATCTACGTTATTTATAGATAAAATCAAAAGAATTAATCTGGTTACCTTATAAAATGATCAAACCAAAAGACCTCCAGACACCAAGAGTGACGTTGCAAACAGTTTAGCAATAATCAGGATCAGATATCCATCGGATCCATTGAGCAAAATCCAGCTTTAGTTGATCATATCCAGTCTATGGCTATTCTCAGCAAATATTTAACCTATAAAACATTGAAATAGTATAAAAATCACAGCAACTTAAGAAAACAAAAATGTAATTTATTAAAATAATTTTAAAATATTAAACAGTAAAAAAGTCGGTTGCAAATATATCAAAGAATTACTAATATAAAGTTTAAAAATAAAGTTAAAATAAAAATAATAAAAGCAAGTACTTTATTTTTATAGATAAATTAACCTGTTTACCTAATAAAAATATGCAAAATCGAGGATCTATGCACAAATCAAAAGTGACGTTCCAAGCAAATACAGGATATTTACAAAGGAACAGACATCTATTGAGCGAAAAACCAACTGTAGTTTATCGTAACCAGTCAATATGAAATACTGAACCTATAAAAAATTCAATTATGGTAAAAATCTGAAGTAAAGAGAGCAAAAAATAAATCTACTCAAATACAATAATAAGAAAATTATAAATTAAAAGTTGCAATTAGTTAAATTAAAAGTTCCAAGACTAAAGGTTAATGAAAAATAAATTAATGATATTAAGATTCAAATTAAATACAAAACGTCTTCAAGGAGGAAGCAAAATTGAAATACAATTACATATTGACACATGTAGACAATAAATAAATAGATATTAAAGATATAGAATGTATTTAATAAATAATAATTAATATAATAATTAAGATATATTAATATCCCCAGACGGCAAAACCGATTCAAAATGAATTCTTTATGAATACATGAAATTTTACTAAATTCATAATGAATGTAGAAAATTTGTCATATAGAATTCATTATATATTCATTTTTTGATCATTATATGTCAGCAGAAATGAACTACGTATGAATTCAAAATAGGTTTCACAACCTTGTCATGTATTTGATAAAGGCATCCTGATTTATTTATGAATTCATAAGGAATACTATGGAAGTATGCATTGAAATAAAATGAATACATTTACAATTCATAAAGAAGTATGAATTGAGAATACACTTTGAGTACATTTTGAATTCCTTTTGAGTACATTTTAATTCTCTTTAAGTACATATTAAATTCACTTTAAGTACATATAAAATTCACTTTAAGTTCACATTAAATTCACTTTATGTACATTTTTAATTCATTTTGAATGCCTTTGGGATTCATTTTAAATTTATTTGAATTTTATATTCAAGAATTTGATAATATATTTTATAGAATATTATAGAAATTTATAATATCTATCTCTACCCTAGTGGAAACCCAAAACATTTTTTATCCAATAATTCATTTATTTTAGAATTAGCCATAAAATAGGAACTTTTCTTCTAGTTGTTAGCTTCTGATGAAACTGTTTTTTCTATATTATTCGAATATTAAATAGATTAGGAAAACACAGGCACATTTTTGATCTTGAAGGCACTAAAATTGACCATTATAACGAGTCAATAAATAGCTAAAAGAACTTACTGTTATGGTAAGGAGTAAGAAAGACAGAATCAAATGACAATAAATGAATATTTATAAAGATTTACGAAAGGAGTACTGCAGAATTTTTGTTGGTCTGCCTATATTGTTTATATTTTCCTAAGCTTGTAGATATTGATAAGTCCACGTATTTCATCGCCTAGCGTGTGAGAAAATTTGAAACGAAAATTCAAAACGTAGATTAAAACGTAGATTATGTGCGAATAATGTGAGTAAAAGCGTTTCACCGGGGTTCCCTATTAGAAAAAGTTGTTAGAAGTCGATAAGATTTCTTATCGACTTGAATGGGGAATCTTAATTCCATTTTCTGCATTAGAAATTGATAAAATGCGATAAAATCGATATAAGTCAATATAAGTAGATAAAACTATACGAAAAATCAATTGAAATCAATGGAATTTCAAGATGATCTTTTTATTGCTTTCAATTGTAATTTTATTTATTGATTTCAATTGTAATTTTTCTTATAGATTTTTATCGACTTATATTGACTTATATCGATTTTATCGCATTTTATCAATTTCTAATGCAGAAAATGGAATTAAGATTCACCATTCAAGTCAATAAGAGATTTTATCGACTTCAAGGGTGAGTTTTATCGATTTCTATTAATTTCTATCAATTTTTTCCAGCAGGGTTCATTTATTAATCATTTCTTTTGTTTATTTACTAAAATTCTGCATCTTTTTTGATAGACAAATGTCTATTAGAGTAAGCTTAAGAATCAAGCTGGTCGTTTTCAGACCTTAGACGATCCAAACAGATATTGTTTAATTTTATTGTTGTTAAATCAATTCATTAAAAGAAGTAATACACGGCAAGAATTAAATGTTTAAGCTTCAAATACTAAACAAAGAGATAAAATTTTCTAATCAAAAAAGAAATAATATTAAATTCTACTGCACACGTTAATATCATGCAAATCAAAAGATAAATAAATCATTCTATTCGAGAGAGATAATAATACTTCTGGCAGCTAATTTTTCATAATAACCAGAGACTTAAGTGCACAGGTACTGCTTCGGTATTTTCCGAGAGACTAGATACTTATTAGGGTATGCGTTCTTTTGGTTGGGTACGTATAAAAGAATGTTGAGTAAATGTGAAAATAAATTATTTAATTATGTAAATAGTATGTATACATAAGTTTTTTATAAATGTATCCATAGAATAGCAATATTAATTTCTAGTGCGTGTTGCAGCCATACCATGGCTTGTTTTTCGCAATCTTTCAGATCGTAGTTGTATTTCTTGCTGATTGTATCTAAAATATATAAAAGGTTTTTTTTAAAAGATGTAAATACTTTAACTTTAGACACGAGAAAAAGATGGATTACCCCAAGTATTTTTATGAGTTAATCCCTGATAGAAATGTCAACCATCCGTTTACCATCCGTTCGCCAATTCCGAAAGCGTTGGCCAACGGTATAACCAACCGATGGCCAAAACACCGCTTATTTCGTAACGGAATTAGTCCAGTGGTTGGTCAACGGCAAGTTAATTTTTAACAACGCAGAAAATAGTACATTTCGACACAGGTAGAGAAGTTGATTATTTAGCTCATGTGACTTTGTGTGTGAACAAGTCACAACAGCTAAAACGCACTAGTTTCGAACAGTATTCTATAACACGAACACCGAAAAATTATGTTGTGATTTTGAAGTTAGAATGGAACAAATATAATTTACACAACGTAGATGCCGGACAAGAGTAGTAATGTAAAAAATATGAATGAATATATATATATATATATATATATATATGAGGCGATTCGCCTCAACTCTCCCAGCGCGGCGCGCGAGCGTCAAATCATGCTATTTTCAAGTCGTGTTTACGATATCAATATGAATTTCAAAAAATTATGTGATAAGCGTTTCCGACGTATTTTTTCCTCAGCTTTCCAATGGTGTAAGTGGTTTTTCCGAAATTTTCCATTTTCACCCTCAAAAAGTATAAAACATACTATATCTCGGAAAGTATATTAATATTTTTTTTTATCATCTAGATCGAAAGCTGAGCATTTTTTACGTCGGAAAGAATTTTTTGCAAAATTTGCTCGAATGTTTTTCTTAGAGAAACAGAACGCGAAAGAGCAGACGCAGCGTCTCCTTCGTGCGCGGTATGCGGCGCGCTGTACAGCGCGTGGACTAGATGCATTTCGCTCTCTAGTAACCTTATTATTTTTATTTATCATTTTTAATTCTTTATGGAATATCTTTTTGCACTTCGAATTTCACTTATATGCACGATTGACATTTTCATAGGTTATTTCGCAAAAAAAAACCGCTGCCAATTCTTTGGCACTTAGCTTCCTCAAACTAATTCATCGTTTCCTAATTAAAAATTGAAATTCTGAAAATACATTTTTCATAAAAAGGAATGCTAAAGAATTTCAATAATACTTTGAACCGATGCGTCTTATACCAGTTTCTTGCAAAATAGTATATTACGTACCTATTTTAAAAAAAGCTTTGACAGACCACCAGGTTTAAAAAAAATTGAGATTAAAAAGAGATAAAAGAAGGGGCTAAAAATGGCACTATTAATACGTTTTGATATTTTAATTTACTACATTATATAAAAATATTAAAATGATAGTTCTCGAAAATAAATGTATAATATATATTCATATAAATAATCACTTAAAATTGCAACACAATATTGCCACCAACAAGTGTAATAAGTAACAGTTAAAATTTCAAGTCGATAAATAAATTATTTTTTGAGATATTAATTTTTAAATATAAAAAAGTTTTCATTAATAACAAATGACAGAGTGAAGATATTTTAAATTTTAAATTTTAAAAAAAGAAAATGTAGGTAATTTGAATACCTTTTAAGAGAAGTATATTATTTTATGTAATAATTACTATAAGATACGAAAAAATCAAAAAAACTAAAAATTCAAAATCGTTTTTTGGTTATAAAACAAAAGAAAATCAATAAAATCCCAAATCCATCAGGGTACTTTCCTTTTGCCGCAAGACGAAGCGAATAAGCTCTACCCGACGAAAATCGGTTGATTAGTTTCGGAGATATTAAGAGTTGAAATATACACACACACACGCACACACACACATACATACATTCACGAAATCAAAAATCATCAAAATCAAATAATATACACATATACCACCATAAAACATCTTTTTGAAGACTTTTTTTTCGAAAATTTTTTTCACCGTTACAAAGCTTCCTCTTTGAGGAAGCAAAAACATTACAATCAATTTGAAATAGCAGACGCAACGCTTCTCACTTACTTTTTACCCGATAGGTGGCTTGCGTATAGAAAATTTTTGCCCGAGAGTAATTTGATGTATCCAATTATATAAGTCTGATGAATTTTCGATCTTTGTTATCCTTGAAATTGTTTAAGAATTTTAACGCTGTTTCCGTTATATTTGTGTTCTTCGTGTGTTTGCTGATTAAATCATAATTTATTTTTGGTTTATTTATTGCATTTATTTTCTCGCTACTGAAATGGATCCAGCTTTGAAGCTGAAATGCATAAATCCTTTTAATAAAATTAATCACTCTGTGCGTAAAAATTTGTCGAATTTTCCTTCAATATTTAGGAGTGCGTATCCCCTCGTACCAGAAAACGCGAAAATTTGTTCCAACTGTCAACGTCAACTTTATAAACATAAGTTAGATTTACCTTCATGCGATGCCAAAAAAGCTAAAATTGAATGTACTGATGAATATCATAAAGCAGGCGTGGCAGTTCTCAACCAATTAAAAAAAAAATTTTTAGAATCACCGGGTAAGGAAGATAAAATTCAGCTCGAGAAGCGAAAAAGTTAGTAACTGAAAGTGGAATTTTTTCAAAACCTGAAAAGAAAAGGGGCAAAATATTTCCAGTTGAAAGTGTAGATTCAGTTAAACGTTTTTATGAGAGGGACGATATTAGTCGTGTAATGCCCGGATTAAAAGATTATATATCTGTTAAGCAGGATAATGGTAAAAGAGAACATGTACAGAAAAGGTTACTACTTGGTAATTTACGTGAAATTTATTGTTTATTTAAAAAAGAGCATGAATCTGTTAATATTGGCTTCACTAAATTTACTCAATTGAGGCCGCCGCATTGTGTTCTAGCGGGAAGCAGTGGTACGCATAATGTATGCGTATGTGTACACCACGAAAATATCAAGCTGATGTTAAATGCTATTAATTTACAGAGTTTAACTGAAGGTACTCGACTATTTCTTAAAAACTACCACGATTGCATCCAAGCAATCGTATGTAGTAATGCTAGTTCGAAATGTTACTTGGGAGACTGTTTAGATTGCCCCAATATGCCTGTATTACGCAAACATTTGCTTGAATGTTTTGAGAGAAATGATATTTTTCAAATACAGTATGAGTCATGGCTTCAGACAGATCGTTGCACAATAGTATCTACAACTGTAAATGTTTATGAATTCATGAACATACTGGGAGAAAAATTAATAAAATTTAAAACTCATGACTTCTTTGCGAGAGAACAATATCTTTTCTTAAGCGATTTGAAAAAAAACCTTCAAAAAGGAGAATTCCTTGTTTGTTGTGATTTTGCAGAAAACTATGCGTTTATAGTGCAAAATTTAACACAATCGTTCCACTGGAACAATAATCAAGCAACAGTTTTTACAACAGTGGTATATTATAACGAAAATCAAGATCTTAAACATATAAGCATTGCTATAATTTCTGATAATCTAAATCACGATACTGTTGCTGTTTATGAATATCAAAAAATTATAATATCGTATTTAAAAAGTAATTTCATAGTCAAGAAAATTTATTACTTAACTGATGGAGCAGGTCAGCATTTTAAGAACAAGTCTACCTTCCAAAATCTTCTGTTTCATCAAAAAGATTTTGGAGTTCCTGCTGAATGGCATTTTCATGCAACAGCGCACGGTAAAGGTGCGTGCGATGGTATAGGCGCAAATTTGAAAAGAGGGGCGAAAAGAGCAAGTCTTCAACTCTCTTCGAGTAATCATATTTTAACACCAGAAGATCTTTACAACTGGGCTTTACGTAATTGCAAAGAAACTAAAGTTTTTTACAGCACTAAAGAGACCTATGAAAAAGCCGTTTTGAAACTAAAATCAAGGTTAAGTAAAATTAAATCTATACCGGGAACTTTACAGTACCATGCCGTTATTCCAATGAATAAAACAACATTAATACTAAAAAAAACGTCAATGAGTTCAGAATATCAAATCTTCCCTAAAAAACCCGTAAAACAAAACAAAATAAAATTATCTACTTTAAAAAAAAATTATTAATATAAATACTAGTTTATTGTTGCTATTATTAAGGAAATCAAAATTTTAAGTGGTTGTTAGAGAGCGAAATGCATCTAGTCCACGCGGTGTACAGCGCGCCGAAAACCGCGCGCGAAGGAGACGCTGCGTCTGCTCTTTCGCGTTCTGTTTCTCTAAGAAAACATTCGAGCAAATTCTGAAAAAAATCCTTTCCGACGTAATAAATGCTCAGCTTTCGAGCTAGGGGTAAAAAAAATATTAAAAATATACTTTTCGAGATATAGTATGTTTTATACTTGTTGGGGGGGAAAATGGAAAATTTCGGAAAAACCACCTACGCCATTGGAAAGCTGAGGAAAAAAATACGTCGGAAACGCTTATCACATAATTTTTTGAAATGCATATTGATATCGTTATCACGACTTGAAAATAGCATGATTTGACGCTAGCGCGCCGCGCTGGGAGAGTTGAGGCGAAACGCCTCATATGTATGTGTGCGCGCGTGCGTGCGTGCGTGCGTGCGTGCGTGCGTGCGTGCGTGCGTGTATGTGTGTGTGTGTATTCGGCTTACTTGCGCATTTCTAAGTAAATAAATAGTTGGGGTAACCCATGTGTTTTTTAGTGAATAGTATATTTCTGTACTAACCTAATGCACATTTATAGATAAGTTTATCTTTAATCTTTTCTGTGTTTTTAAGGCCTGACCAGGAGTATTCCATGGCCAGGTCGTCCGTCATTATGTAGTACAAGACCGTATTTACGACTTTAGTTACGGTTTTTCCGCCGAGGTATTTGATTTCCTTTTTCTAGAAATAAAATAAAATCTGCTTGAAATTTAAAGAAATAAATGGATATATATTTTGACATATTACATATAAATCTACAGTTGCTTTAATTAGTCGATTTATGTTGTAAATGACTCCTAACATCACAAAATTGGTAAAATTCAATTTAAAATTTGAATTATGTTAGCTTAGAAAAGTTAAAAAACTAAAATTATAATTTCAAAAGTGATTCGAATGTATCTTGACCTGCTGAATGTAAAATAGTGCATTTTGCAACAAGGGGAAAAAGAAGCTATTTCAAGTGAGAATGAAGTGGTTAGTCAGTCGTAGTCACTTTTTTCTTTTTAAAGCGGAATCGAAATTGGACTTGTATCCCCTTTTTTGCATAAGCGGGAAAAAGTTAAATTAGTGGGAAAGAACTACCCATTTTTTCTGCATTTGCTGGAAAAAAGTAAATATCGTGAAAACACAGCTATGGATGTTTTAAAACATAATTTATGGAGTTAAAGCCATTGAAAGTATATTTTATTGATTATTAAAATAAAGTACTACATGTAACTTCCCTTCGCTTCTCTCGCTCGAGCTGTAAACCCACCCGCGGAAATTGAAAGTGACTTTTCTCCCTTGTTGTATAATATACTGTATTTCATTCTTACATAAGTCACGATCAAACTACACGATATTCTACACGACTTTCAGGCATGAAAAAGGGCTTATTTCATGCATATGTTGAAAATAAAACAGATTTTTTTATTAATTTATCTCAAACCACAAATTTATGATGAAATGGAGCCTGAAATTTGGATTTCAAAGTGCGTAATCAAAATAAACAACTAAATAAAAAAAATTTTAAGTATTCCCTATATACTTTGGTCTAAATGTTAATCTACAGATGTTTCCATCGATTGCATACGTAATTGGTCCCGCAAGATGATCCATATGAGTAGTATATGGGGGAATATAGGAAAAAATGGCGGCCGTTTCCAAGATGGCGCTTGGGGGAATATAGGAAATCCTTCGGGTCGTTTCGTCGGGTTTCGGCGGTGGTCGGGCGCGGTCCCTAATGAGCGTCGCCAGGGGTAATTAGTGGGGGTAATTAGTGACGGTTCCTCGGTGAGCTGGGGCGGTGAGAGGTTGCAATGTGGCGAGCGGTCGGTGGGTGGTGAGCCGGGGCGGTAAGAGATTACATTGGGCGAGCGGGTGGTGGCTGGTGAGCGGCAGGGTGGTTGGTAAGCGGGCTGTGACAGGTTGCATGGGTCGAGGGGGTGGTGGGTGGTGAGTGGGTGGTGAGTGATCGAAGGGTAGTGAGTGGTCGGAGGGTGGTTGCATGAGGCGAGCGGTAGGTGAGCGATCGGTGGGTGGCGAGCGGGCGTCGGGTGGATGCATGGGTGCTGAGCGGGTGTGGGGACGCCGCGCGGGTTGGGGTGTGGTCGAGTCCCCTCGGTTGGGTTCGGGCGCGGCCGGTCCCTCGGAGAGCGCCGTCATGGGTAATTAGTGAGGGTCATTAGCGTGGATGTGAGGTTCAGCTAAAAGAAATATATACTTCGAGAAAATACATTTAAATTATTTGTTTTATTGAAAATTTAAATATTACATATAGTTAAGAACAACATAATTTTGATTTACATGATTGCACATAAAGTTGTTTATTTTTTCTACAGCCGTTACCTATATGAGAATTAAATTTATTTTTACAATTTTTTCTACATGATATGCCGCGAATGCGCTTATAAAAACGATCTGGAATTCTGTCGTTTCTTGAATAGTTTGATGTAAATAATTTACAAAATTTTTCTAGCGAATATCCTCTTTTCATATAATCTAAAAACATTATACAAAACTGTCCACATACTTTAGAATTTAAACTTTGTAATTGTTGTGTATTCCATCTGTATGAGATAGTATTTCGTTGTAAAGATTTTAAATGTTGAGGAACCACTGGTGGCATACCGTAGCTGTCGAAAAAAACTCCTCGTCCTCGTTTGTCTATGAACATAGCGACCCAATGCGATCCTGGTTGTGTGTGTATATCTGTGTTAAATACGCAGCTCGTCGGTCTCGTCAATACCTTCGGAATCTTGTCCGCTGGAAATACACCTGGTGATTGTACTTTTAATAGCTGAAGAGCAGTCCGTATTTGAATGGTGTTCATTTTGTTGTTTATACGGTGATTTGATGGTTCTTGGAATATAATATGTACTTTCGTCGATGTTCTCGTATATGTGCTCGCCTGCTTTGTTGTGAGGTGTAGGAGGTCTGGTCTTTATTTTTCTGCTTGGCTTTGTGGGTTTATTAGATAAATCCTGAGGCTCATCAGAGTCAGGCTCTGCATATGTACTGTACGATGCACAGTCGACAACTGTTCTGTAAACAGATGTTGCCCCTGTATTCTCGTAGTGATGTCTATAATGATTACTATTTAATGTTGTCATGAGAGTGATGTTTTTATTAATCCAGGTTTTTATTCTTACTGCATTATTTAATGCGCACATAAATGCTTCTGTACATTGAGCACCGTGAAAACAACAAAAAATGTCGCTTTTATTTAATTGATGCAATGGAGGGCAGTTATAATTTTCCAAGTTTTCAACATATCGTGTAGTAATACTCTGAATGAGCGCGCTTTCTTGTGCACCTTTTACAAAAATTTGTCTTGCTGAACGTGTTAGCTCACGTAAATTTGCATGAAGCTGTCGATGAGGTAAGTCTCCATCAAACCATTCTATACCGTGATGATTACCAGTGAGCCAATTATTGTAGACTTGAATTTTAATTGGTAAGTCGGAGAATGAATGAGGCGCTGCCGCTATCCAGTGTGCTATGTACTCTTTTCCTAGAGCTACGACGGCTACTTCCTTTAGGACGAACTTATTATGACTGTCGCGGAAGCCTAGAACCTCGATAATATAATCCATTTTCGTGAGTGGGCTCTTCGAACGAGGTGAATACGTTGAAAGCTGAATGCGTACTACACTGCATGGGCTCGAGATATTTTCATTTTATAGGATAGACTCAGAACTTTCTAACGTTTTTTTTTTTTGAAGGTAATTAACAGTAATTTGATAATATGAAAAATAGCTTAAACTATGAATCACGTAACTTTCAAAAATATTTAAGCTGAAAAATCCATAATAATTTGACGTGATGAGTCTATTTCGAGCACGTTATCATATTCTGTATAAACAACACAATTAACAGAGTGTGATAAAACTTTACCAAATCGTAATTCTAAACGTACAGAGCCAGTTTTTACCAAATTCCAATGTGCATTACTATTTGCCGAAAGATCAGGCGTTAAATCAAAAGCATATAGGCAATAACCATGTGGGTATGATTCTCTTGAAATATTGTTTCCTTCGTTTGCAAAATGAATACCTGTTCCACTAAATAAAGTCTGAAATGCATCGGAATACGTAGTCGGGTATTCAGGTTGAATGGGTTTACTGGGAACTTGCATACCATCGACAGTTAATGCAAGGTAAGTAAGGTCAAAATGTTGAAAATTAAATGGATTCTCTTTTTTATCTCCGTTAAAAGCCTTATTCGATACAAAACCAATTATAATTCGTTTAGGTAACTGTCCCAAAATTATATTATCTAGCGTTTCACCACACGAGTTAGTGTGTAGTGTAAATGATTTAACTTCTACACGCGTTAAAGGGTATTTAGCGGTCCCTCTCGTAAGTGCTTTAGAATGAGCTAGGAGAACTCCTGGGTTAATCTTAGCTCGTCGTACCCTTAATGATGCTTCTAAAAGGCGTACCTTTACATTCTCATTTTCATAATCGATTAGGCAGAACACATCTTTTGAACGAATAAGCCTGACTCTCATTTCTACACCGTTAAGCAGAAATTTTTCTTGATTAAAAACATCACAATGTAGATGGCCTAGCAAATCCAGAGTTTTCCCTCCTTTTATAAAGCTATTACGTTTTTTAGCTCCCATATTAGCGGATAAATTTGGAGAAGTTGCGGTTACTTTCGTCAAAGGTGCGTTCATCTGCCCGGGTGTGTCTTCGTACCATAAAGATGAAGTTAAATGTGATTTTTTAGCCTCATTGCTGTAATTTAATAATGTCTCAATATATGCGCGATACGCATAAGCATTACTTGGAGGAGATACTGCTTTTTGATTGAAAAATACGTCGACTTGGTTAAATAAACTGTGTAAAAAATTGTTTACTGGAGCAACTAAAGTATCGTCTTCTATTTCTTCACCATTTTTCTCAAGTCGTAGACGAACACTAATCATTGTGTGTGCTAAATCAATGTAATCCTCAGAATTTCCAGGTATAAGAAATTCTAAATACGAGTCCTCTGAAATTGTAGTAACAGGTTTGTATTCAATCCATTGAGTAGATTCTATAGATGTTTGTGTCGGTGGTAGTGTGAATAAATCCAATTCGGACTTTGTACACTCACACGAGTGAGCGTGTAAAAAAGCCATTTTTGATATTATGCCGGTCCGAAAATATCGCTAACTGAGCGTTTCTTTTTATTTTTCTTTGATTTTATTTTCTTCGATTTTTTTATTTTTCGATTTACGCGCTCATGCACGCTAGACGTTAGCCTCTTACGACGTTTGGTTTTTGACTGATTCTTACGCTTGCGTGCCTGTCTTTTATAGCCAGATCCCTTCATAAGACTTTCCATTTTCTCTTCACCTTTGCTTTTCAGCTTATTACCAGACTCATGAACTCGACTTCGTAATGACTCTTTAAAAGGAATTTGATGAGAACTAACATCATCAATAATATTCATACCAGCTCGGAGAGCTTCTTTACCCACTGCTCGCGCTCCACGTTTTAAAAAAGGGAGTGCCTTACGAAAAAGACCACCGAGAAATCTACCTATCCCACCGTGCCCTCTCTGAAATGGAGACCCTGCGTAAACTTGTTCAATGCCTCCATTTCCAACCTGCGCATCGTAATATTCTATGTAGTGACTCATTTTTTAATTTTTAATTTTTATTTTATTTTTATTGATACTTTAATGAGCCCGTCTAAAATGAAGCGTCACTGTTGAAGTTCCACACTCGAATGGTACAACACGACCAAGGTGATCTCTTATATCTATTACAACAGTTCTAAAACTATTTCTTATAACGGGGACGTAGCTCACAGGTGTAAAAGTGTGATGCTGATTGGAACCAAAAACGTAATCTTTGTAATTTACAGGTGCTATGCGTAATAGAGGTGAGTGTACATCTCCAACTATACAAGGTTCACAAATATCCGAATAAATAAATAGTTGACGTGGCATAGCATTTAAAACATTTGCAGGGCGAGTAGCTACAGCCGGATTGGAATCTACATTTAAATAACTTTCCACATCGACAAAACCTAGAATATCTAAAATGCCTCGGCTTATTTTTAACGAATGTTCATATCTACATGTTTCAGGTGTGCACGTTCTCTCGGCAAATACAAAAGTATTATTATGTTCTACTCAAAATCTAAAAACAATATGAATACCATCTATTGCAATGTTTAGTACTTGTAGAAATTCCACAATGTTTATGTATATCCCATAAGGAATTTTACATTTTTTCACAATAATGTCATTATTTGTGGTTTTATGTGTATCTCTAAATATTGGTGATAAATTATACGTAGCTGCAATGTCTCTTTCTTCTTCACGGATATGTAGAAATGAGCGAGGAAAATGAATTTCTGTTATACCCACTTCCCAATTACCATGTAAATTAACTTCTAGAGGTAGTTTGGTTGTATAACATGCAGTAGTATTATCGGGAAATGTGTTTATGCTACTGTTACTCGGTAGAATCATATAAAATTGATTTTTCATTTTTTAGATATTTTGCACGTTTGAAGCCAGTATCCAGGAATTAAATGTACTCGGGTATCCCACCCAACTTACAAAATATTTTTTTCTCGAAGCAGTTCCACTCGTTTTTAGAATCTTATCAATTTTATAACTTGCATCCGATATATTTTTATCAATGACTGATAGTTCTTCTTCATAAAATATACCATCTACAGTTTCACCGTTCAAGTCTTCTATTTCATAAACAGGTGGTTTTTTATGTTTTAAAACACGGATTATTTTAAAAATTTCTTCGGACCAATTAGCCATATAACCTTTCTTAAAGGTTCCTTTCGTTCGACTGATACGAACTAGATTACCTACAACGTATTTAGCCTTTCTCTCGATTGTTTTGTAACGAGAATCCATATTTTTCTTGGCTGTAGAGGCATTAAAAACTGTCACACATGACGGCGCCATCTTTATAGTAGAATGATAAGCATTGTTGTATCCTGTAACAAGATCTTGTAAAACATCTATGTAACGTCTTGAATTTTTGTATGTAAAATATCGCCACATTTTTTCTTTGAGTGTACGATTAAATCTTTCAACAATCGCCGCCTTAATATCGGGGTTACGGGTCACGCGGTGAAGAATATTTTGCGATTTTAAAAACTGCTGCATAACTGTACCTGTGAATTCTTTTCCTTTATCAGTTTGAAATAACCGAGGAACTCGTCCACTATTTTACATTCATCTCCAACATAAATTTGTGGATGCCCTATAGGGAATTTACCGGATTTACAAATATACGGATACAATGAACAGATATCAACGTAACTTATGCTTTCGCTACCATAAACCTCTACGTTCGCTACAATATTCTCCGTGCGCCCTCCGAAAAAAGCATCGCGGGGTTTTAAAATATCATTAAAAATCATTGGGTGATTTTTAACGAAGTTTTTTACTTCAGGGTTATCTCTTTTCTCTTTACTGAAATCACATTCCCACATTTCTGTTAAAATATACCCTAAAGATCTAATTCGATTCGATAATTCTATTGTTTTATGAAACCGATCGTTATGAGAGTCACCATGACCTTCGATTTGTCTATATCTTTTCTCACCTACAAAACACTTATCGCAACCATGCCAGAAACATCCATGAAATAAATATACATATTTCAAACCGTTTTCATTTTCATGATATCCGTCTACAAGAATATTTTCTTTTAGCCGGAATTCATGATTTTTCCCAGCGTGGATAATGTTGTGACCAGTTTCTTTTTCAACAATAAGTAACCATTCTAAAGATACCCTAGAATGGTTACTTGTTTTTCTATACCCGCCTGGCGGAATAATACCAATGACATTATCCTTTAAAAAATTTTTACGATATAATTTGGAGCACGCGCTGGCTATTGTAGAAGCCTCTGTAAACGGACATGTTTCTCCCACCTCTATAAAATTTTTTCGAAATGCCGAACACGCTTTTCTTAAAATATCCACGTCAGCTAAACAATATTTTAAAATTTCTGTTTCAAAATTAAAAATATAATTATTACCGAGGGCATCAAGATACAACTATTCAAATTTTAATCTATCAGCATTATCCATGTTCTCTGGAGCATAAGACTCCCTAGAAGGTATAGGACCCGAATAATGTTGATTTTCAGATTTATTGAATAAATGTGGGAACCACCCTTTAGCATTTTGGCCTTCAAAACCAAAAGCTTTAGGCAGAGCCGAAAGTCTCATGTGAAAATAATTTAAACTGTCTAAAAATTTAATGTTTCTACCTATACTCATGACCATTATTTTTGTCCCATTTAAAATGATTTTCGGTGTTATCTGCATATTCTCTACTAAATATTTTAAAATAAACTGCCCGTCAAAACCTTTACTGTTATGAGCAATACAAATTAATTCTTTAATATTACTTGAACGTGATTTATCATCCAAAATAAAATCTATAAAATTTTTTAAGCAGTTATTTTTAAATAACAAATTTCTCCCACCGCCACAGAACTCACACCCCGACACCATATCAGAATCTATACATTTTTCACAACATAATTGTGCTACGCACAAATTAACATTGTGGAAAGTGCACGATTGAGCGCTGTCAACATGTTTTAAATCCTGCGTGGTTTCAAAATCATAGAAAAGAAAAGCGTGTTCGGGTACATCTTGAGACGGCTTATTTTTTTACGCTAGACATAAAACATTGGTGATTATAAGGCCGTTCACGCGCGCATGTTCGACAATACATAACCCCGCATGCATGTCTACTAACCTCTATCGATATAATTTTTCTACAAATACTACATTTTTTTAATGCATCGCAGACACTAACATTTTTTTTTAAACTATCGCTTAATTCATGTTGGCGAAAACATTCGGCACCATAAAACTCACGTAAACATTTCATACACTTAAGCAGCGAACTTTGCTTATCACATAAATTTGTGTGTAGGCATTTATCACAGCGCCCCGGACATTTATGTGTTGATACACGCTTTATACCAACGTTACAAATTTGACAATAATTATCACACGCCGTGATTCCTAGCATACTTGTTATTACATCGTAATGTTGGTCTTCAGGGGTAAATAAAATGTTTAATGTAAAATTAATTTTAATTTTTTCGTTTATTAAAATTAATACCCCATTAAATAACGGGGGCTCACCATTACCGACACAACCGCGTTTATACACCATAATCGCGATTCCCTCTTTTTTAAAATAAAATTGAAACTTTTCTAAATCACTTATTCCCCAACCGTTTTCATGAATGAAATTAATACGCGCTGATTTTATAAGAGCATCGGCTCTTTCGCGCTGAATTTTACTACCAGATTTTCGAATGTTACCCCAGTCGGTATATAATTCATGAGTGCAATTATCACCGGCAGCGAGTTTCCTCGCATGTACAAGGGCGACAACTAACGCGCGGGGTAAACATTTATTATCATGATTACTGATTTGGACTAATGTTAGACGGTCTACTACTACGACCAAACCCCACGGGTGCTCTAACGCGTATCACTTTTATAATAAAACTATTATCAATTTTAAACTCGCGCGCGCTTTGCGAAACAGCGCTAATCAACTTCCACATTTCTTGAACAGAATAATTTTTTAATTTTTTAAACGAATGAATTGGCCCCAACGGTAGTCTAACGGTGGATAAGGAAATCCCAATATAATCCTCAGGATCATATTCCCGTATTATGTAAAGAAATAAATTTTCAATACACGCGTTTAAGTCGGTAATGACGTCCCCTGTTATATTCTCATTTTTAAATTTTAAAACTATTTCACGCGCACTTGTTGAAAATCTACTATATTCCGTTTCCCTTTCATCGAGGACATTGAAAAACTCACCGTTAATACTTGATCCTCCTCCTCCTCCCTGCTGCTGCTCCTCGATCTGTCGCTCCTGCGGCTGCTGTTGTGGTTGCTCCAGTTGCTGCTGTTGTGGTTGTTCGGGTGCAGTCGAGTCAGGATGTTCCTCGATTTGTTGCTCCTGCGGCTGCTGTTGTGGTTGCTCCAGTTGCTGCACCTCCTGGTGTTGAGGGCGCTCATCTGATTCTTGAAAAAGATTGTTGATCTCCATTGAGCGTTCTATAAAAAAGGAAAATTTTAAAATAATTTATATAAGTTAAAAATTAATATGTTAAAAATGTTGTTAGATAAATATCTTGATAAATTACCTCGCAACAGTTCCGCGTAAGCAGCTAATAAAGCTCGTGCCAGCTGCCTCTCAGCATTACATCGCCCTAGGAGATGCACTGCGACCATCTCGAGAAACTCACTATGCTCTCTAAAAATTCCTCTTAAAAATGCACGACTTAAAAATCGGGCAGTCCTTGTTTCCACAAACGCCATGAAGCTAGCCACTGCTTCATTTCTAAATGCATATATATAGTTTCTGACGCATCGATTTTCACGCCCGTAATCTCTCAACTGATATGTACGCCTTCTTAAAATACATGCCAGACGTCTTGCTTCTATAATATCATTCTCCCGAGAGCGATTAATTGCTGCTGCTGGTGATGCCATACGTGGTACTTCATCAAGCAGTGCATTGAAAACGAAGAATACTCGCGGTACTAAATCCATTTTCACGTTTTTAAAAATAAAAAATTCTGCAACTAGTAAAATAAAGAATGGCAGAGTGCACGGATATAGACGAGTACACTGCTCGACAGAAAACTTGTGAATAATGAAAAAATCACGAGCTCCGGCTCATTTATGCCAGAGGTCCAACCACGCTTACCAAATTATTTTAGAACGGTATATGACTAAACCACTTTTCTGCATTCTTATAATGTGTATCAGCAATCATAGCCTACATCGATGCTATGTCTTGACATCATTGAAGAGCTTAGATACCGCTACAAGATCTTAGCAAATGATTTTACAATAGGGTAAATGAAAAACCGCTTATACGCATTCTCATAATTTTTTAGGCGATTATAGGCGCCGCCGCCGTGTCACTGCCAATGAGTATACTTGCTAATACCACTTTTTAATTTTCTTTTAATGTAAACCATCATAGAAAAGTGATTATATGAATATAGTATATAGTTTTTCTAAATTCCACACACTAATAAAATCATTAGTTACCCCGTTATCGACATTCTTACATTTTCTCAAGTAGAGTAGAGAAAAAAATGTTATCAATGGCACGAGAGAAACCATATATTCATTTATTTTAAAAGCTATTACAAATAACAGTTTTCTATTTTCATTACTCACGTTTTTCTCTTTCTCTATTTCCCTTAATTAGTATAGCTCAGTATTTAAGGAGAAGTCAAAATTGTACAAGGTACATATTAGTTTGTGCTACGACTAACGTAACATCTATCCTTTGTTCAATCGTATACTTCAAGAAGACAACACGTACAATATTTCAGTTTTTCTACATAATGTCTCAAACAACGAATCTTAAACGCATAAAAATGTCTTCGTTCAACTCTAGAGAAGAGGCAGTGCATTATTTAATAAATGCACGAGTTCATCCTATAAATGCATCATGTACGAAGAAAATTTTAACCGGACTCATCTCTCAAGGAAACGGTGATTTTACAAGTGTTGTGAAAATTATAAATAATTCATTTTCTGGAATCACGTTTACAAAAGAAGCTTGGGATGCGTTCAAGTTTTGTTTTAAAGATATCAGTGAATATTTTAATACAAAAAGCTCTACTACTCCTCAGAAAAAAACATTTGACGGAATCAATTTAACATACATAGCAACGTTTGGTACAAAAACTATCGTCCTCGATAGAGAAGACTCACCGAGTACTAGTTTACTAGATTCAGATGATGAAAATTCAACATATTCTAAAAAGAGGAAACTTTATACACCAGCCATAGTTATGCAAAAAACATCGTTTGACGGAATCATCAGGCTGTCAAAGTGCATAGACAGCTGTATAAAAATGAACGAAAAACTGTTACCATTAGTTTCAAAGTGCAACAAAAATTTTATTGCCGATGTGTGTAAAAAATTTAACGAGAATATATTTTTACCCGAAAAAGATGTGTTTGTAAAACAATATTTATCCTCTCACGATGAGAAAATAAAAAATAATATTACAACTCTATTTAATGATAATGAGTTTTCCACATATTATTTTGATATTGTATTTTATGAACTTATTAGTTTACACGCAAACTCAATAATTAAAAATGTGATTTCTAAACTCACAACTTAAAAAGTACATGAAATGTATGTGTGTAAATAAATTTTCAATAAAACAAATAATTTAAATGTATTTTCTCGAAGTATATATTTCTTTTAGCTGAACCTCACATCCACGCTAATGACCCTCACTAATTACCCATGACGCCCGCTCGCCACCCACCGATCGCTCACCTACCGCTCGCCTCATGCAACCACCCTCCGACCACTCACTACCCTTCGATCACTCACCACCCACTCACCACCCACCACCCCCTCGCCCCATGCAACCTGTCACAGCCCGCTTACCAACCACCCTGCCGCTCACCAGCCACCACCCGCTCGCCCAATGTAATCTCTCACCACCCGACCGCTCACCATCCACCACCCGCTCGCACCATGCAACATCTCACAACCCACTCACCACCCACCACCCCCTCGACCCATGCAACCTGTCACAGCCCGCTTACCAACCACCCTGCCGCTCACCAGCCACCACCCGCTCGCCCAATGTAATCTCTCACAGCCCGCTTACCAACCACCCTGCCGCTCACCAGCCACCACCCGCTCGCCCAATGTAATCTCTCACCGCCCCGGCTCACCACCCACCGACCGCTCGCCACATTGCAACCTCTCACCGCCCCAGCTCACCGAGGAACCGTCACTAATTACCCCCACTAATTACCGCTGGCGACGCTCATTAGGGACCGCGCCCGACCACCGCCGAAACCCGACGAAACGACCCGAAGGATTTCCTATATTCCCCCAAGCGCCATCTTGGAAACGGCCGCCATTATTTCCTATATTCCCCCATATACTACTCATATGAATCTTATCCTGTCAAACGTAAGTCTATACGAGTTTCCTACGATTTACTGTTTAACACGATCTTAACCTCGAAAATTTTATATATTCTTTAAAATTCTGCTTTAGAACTTCTTCACCAGCGAGAGGAGAGGAGACGGCCATGCGCACGTTTCGTCATCACTACGTCATCGTGCGTATGGAGCGGAGTAGGCGAAGCGAGAGAGAGGACGGCTCGTCGCTCGGCGTGCGCTTCTCGACAATGTTTACTTCCGGAGCAACGCGACAATGGCCGAGCGGCGTGACAATCGCCGCTCGGTCAAACTTTTTTACTAAATGTAAATGAACGGAATGACAAACTTATAGTCCGGGCGCCATCCCAGGTTCCGTGGCCAATTGCATGCCCCACCAGCCACCTAGGTGAAATTAAATTTTGTTTTGTTCAAAGTTTTTGCAAAAACGACTTGATATTTCGACTCCAAACTTTGACTGGATGATAGAACGTTAAAAAACACAGAAGAGTGTTCTCTTGATTTTTTGTGATTCGACGTATTTTGTTTTTAATCAGCTTAAAACTGTGTGAATTGCTCGATCGGTAATGGTACGAGTATGGCATCCCCTTAAGACTACACCAAAATTCTAAGCCACAATCCAAGCCCGAAGGGAGGAAAATAAACATGAACGATTTTACTGTAATTCATCGGTATCGTAATGGTAGCCGCGGGGGCTAAGGCGCGCAGCTACTTTTGTTCTTATCTTTTAGAACCGAGTTCGATCCCGGCTCGCAACTTTTTTTTTTTTTGTTCTATAATACATGTAAAATTTTACTTCTAATTGCGATATTTTTTTTAAGAAAACATTGCAAATAAAATTTTCTTATTACAAAATTATTTTATTGAAGTACTATGATATTATGGATGACATTTGGTTAGTTAAGAATATTTTTTATCCTGAAAAGATTAATTCACCGATAGTAAATTAATTAAATACATGGTTATATTTTTAATCTATATTCAATTTATATGTAGAATGTATAATCAATCACAGTCAAGATTGACTTTTTTAAGAATGAGGATGGCTAAACAGTTACCGTTGAGCACGCAAGATCCATTTACGAAATACATATTCCCATTCCCATTCTCTAATCCCTAAAATATACGTTACTTGTTATTAAAGTGAGTTTCTATTAATATTATTGATTAAATGGTAATAAACAAATAATATAAAATCATTTATAATCAAAGAATAATTAGAAAATCGCTCAACTGTATACCCGAAAGCACGATTTGCAATATGAAAATACGATTCGGTGATGTGCAAAAAATGCGCGTGTGCTTTAATTGTTTTATTTAAGCCTCAAAGAAACGTAGGATGATGAGTCTAAACGATTTTACACTTTGCATTCATATTTGTGGTGTAATTAAAACACCATATCCCTTCAAAATATTATCAATGATAGTCTATAACATACAAAAATGTTATTATATTATACACATTTATTACTCTAGTGGACTTGAAATTTTACTAATTTCCAAAATCATATTTTAGTCAATAACAAACAACTCTTCTGTAAAATATATAATTATTCCCGTGCTCTAATTCTTATTTTTTTTTAATATCACAAATCGCCAAGACTTCTGACGTTTGTAACCATTTTTAAAAGTTCGTATATAAATGTTAAACACTTTATGGGCTAAGTTTTTATGGAATGACGTTAATCATATAAGAGAAGGCAAGCATTTTGACAAGCATTTGAAAAATCTCTTATATATTTAAATATTCCTACTTCTCAAAATTGTTGCAAACAATTTAGAAAATCCGGATAATAGGCATCACAGTTACCTACGGCCTTCAGAATAGGGAAATAGGGACAGAATTTGTTGAATATAGGGACAAATAGGGACAGAAGTGTAGGCGGGGGATATGAGGTCCACGCATATAAGGGAGTCACGTAGACATGAAAAAATAAGCAAAACGATTATTTAAACAACTTTTGAACCCAAGGAGGCAGGTGATATGAAGTCCACGCCTATAAGAGAGTCATGTAGAGATGAAAAAATAAGCAAAACAATTATTTAAATAATTTTTAAACCCAAGTAGGCGGGGGATATGAGGTCCACGCATATTAGGAAATTTCGTAGACGTGCAACAGTAAGCAAAACGATTATTTAAATAATTTTTCTCAACTCAGGCATGAAATAGGGCCTTTGTCACGTGTGAAAGTAGGAGAGAAAATTTCGCATTTCAACCGTATTTTGTGATAGTGGTAAGAAATATCTATTTCTACCCTAAAACAGGTGAGAAATGAAAAACTGGTGAGAAATGAAGAACTAGTGAGAAATGAAAATTTCTGCCTTTCTTTAGGGGATATAATTAGTTTAAGTATAATCATTATAAATTAAATATGGTATATTATTTATATAATTTGATTATTCGTTATTAAACAAAATATCGATTTTTTGTTATTTAATATGTATTTTTGGTCAAATAAATGTAATTGAGATTTAATTATATATTTAACAGTCTATATTTTTTGTGCATTCATTTTGAATTAACTTGGTTTTGAACTGCGTTGTGTACTACTCGAAATGCCCAATCCTTTCTCCGATTCACACACGTAAACAAGGCCCCGTCATACCTTCTTTAAAAAAAATACGGTGTGTAACACGGGAACAAAAGCTATTTCAGACTCGGGTAAGGTGTTTTCACCACTCGCTAGAAATAGCTCATTTTCTCCTCTTGTTGCACAATGTACTATTAAAACCCACGTAGGCGAGGGATATGAGGTCCACGCATATAAGGGAGTCCCGTAGACATGAAAAATTAAGCAAAACGATTATTTAAATAATTTTTAAATACAAGCAGGCGGGTGATATGAGGTCCACGCATATAAAGCAGTCATATAGACATGAAAAAATAAGCAAAACGATTATTTAAATAATTTTTAAACCCAAAGGGGGGCGAGGTCCGCGCATATTAGGGAATTTTGTAAAGGTGCAACAATAAACAAAACAATTATTTAAACAATTTTTAAACCCAAGGAGGCAGGTGATATGAAGTCCACGCCTATAAGAGAGTCATGTAGACATGAAAAAAATATGCAAAACAATTATTTAAATAATTTTTTAACCCAAGTAGGCGGGGGATATGAGGTCCACGCATATTAGGAAATTTCGTAGATGTGCAACAATAAGCAAAACAATTACTTAAATAATTTTTAAATACAAGTAGGCGGGGGATATGAGGTCCACGCATATAAGAGAGTCATCTAGACATGAAAAATTAAGCAAAACGATTATTTAAATAATTTTTAAATACAAGCAGGCGGGGGATATGAGGTCCACGCATATAAAGGAGTCATATAGACATAAAAAAATAAGCAAAACGATTATTTAAATAATTTTTAAACCCAAGTAGCTAGGGGGCGCGAGGTCCACACATATTAGGGAGTCATGTAAAGATGAAAAAATAAGCAAAAAGATTATTTAAATAATTTTTATGCCCAAGTAGCCGAAGGACGCGAGGTCCATGCATATTAGGAAATTTCGTAGACGTGCAACAATAAGCAAGACAATTATTTAAACAATTTTTAAACACAAGTGCGCGGGGGATATGAGGTTCACGCATACAAGGGAGTCATTTAGACACGGAAAAATAAGCAAAACGATTATTTCAATAATTTTTAAACCCAAGTAACCGGGGGTCGCGAGGTCCACGCATATAACGGAGTTACGTAGACGTGCGACGTAAGCAAGACTTTTATTTCAAAAAATCTTAATCTCTATAATTCAACTCCCTTATATGCGTGGACCTCGCGGCTCCGGCCACATGGGATTAAAAATTATTCAAATAATAGTCTTGCTTATTGTTGCATGTCTACGTGACTTCCTTATAAGCGTGAACCTCACGTCCCCCTGCTACTTGGGTTTAAAAATTATTTAAATAATCGTTTTGTTTATTTTTTCATGTCTACATGAGTCCCTCATATTCGTCGACTTCATATCCCCCGCCTACTTGGGTTTAAAAATTATTGAGATAATCGTTGCTTATTTTTTCATGCCTGCATGACTCCCTTATATGCGTGGATTTCATATCTCCCGCCTACGTGGGTTTTAAGGACGTTCTCCGAGAAAACGATTTTTTTGTGATTTTCCTGAAACTTGCAGAGAACGTTTGATTTTGTGTGGTTAGTACATGCTTGAAAGCCCCACGTCCATAGCGGTATTCAAAATAGAAATATTTAACTTCAAAGTTTTTGTGTTAACACGGGATCCCTATCTAAGCTAGTTTTAAAATTACATTTTAATTTACTATAAAAAAAGTTTTCTTTGTGTTTCTTTTTCAACCGTAAGCCATAAAACTAGAAATCGAGAGGAATAATATGGTATAATTTTCAATATAGCAAGCGATATTAATTTCAGAGATATAGCAACGTAAACAAAAACTCCCATGTTATTTGTATATCTATATATAGTCACCCTATGTAAGTGCTATTTATTTAAATATCATATTGACACCTTTTATCTTACACTGACATTTTTTTTTTTATTTTTGGAGTAATGTATAGAGACTCATGAAGGATTTTCATTGTAAATAATATTTTTGAATCACAATTTTCGCGATATTAATGAATTTGAGTCGGAGAACGTCCTTAATAGTACATTGTGCAAGAAGGGGAGAAAATGAGCTATTTCTAGCGAGGGGAGGTATTCAGCACGAGTCGGAATCGAGAGCGTCGAAGGCGCCTGAGACAGAGACGAGTGCTGAAAACACCTCGCCCGAGTCTGAAATAGCTTTTTTCCCGTGTTACACACCATATTGTTTTTAACGAAGGCATGACAAGGCCTTGTTTACGTGTGTGAGTCGGAGAGAGGATTGGGCATTTCGAGTCGTATACGATGCAGTTCAAAATCAAATTAATTCAAAATGAATACACAAAAAATATAGACTATTAAATATATAATTAAATCTCAATTACATTTATTTGACCAAAAATACATATTAAATAACCAAAAATCGATATTTTGTTTAATAACGAAAAATCAAATTACATAAATAATATACCATATTAAATTTATAATGATTATATTTAAATTAATTATATCCCCTAAAGAAAGGCAGAAATTTTCATTTCTCACTAGTTTTTTATTTCTGACCAGTTTTTCATTTCTCACTAGTTTTTTATTTCTGACCAGTTTTTCATTGCTCACCTGTTTTAGGGTAGAAATAGATATTTGTTACCACTATCACAAAATACGCTTGAAACGCGAAATTTTCTCTCCTACTTTCACACGTGAAAAAGACCCTATTTCATGCCTGAGTTGAGAAAAATTATTTAAATAATCGTTTTGTTTATTGTTATACGTCTACGAAATTCCCTAATATGCGTGGACCTCATATCCCCCGCCTACTTGGGTTTAAAAATTATTTAAATAATTGTTTTGCTTATTTTTTCATGTCTACATGAGTCCCTTATATACGTGGACTTCATATCCCCCGCCTACTTGGGTTTAAAAATTATTGAAATAATCGTTTTGCTTATTTTTTCATGTCTACGTGACTCCCTTATATGCGTGGACCTCATATCCCCTGCCTACACTTCTGTCCCTATTTGTCCCTTTATTGAACAAATTCTGTCCCTATTTCCCTATTCCGAAGGCCATAGGAAACTGTGATGCCTGTTATCCGGATTTTCTAAATTGTTTGCAACAATTTTGAGAAGTAGAAATATTTAAATATATGAGATTTTTCAAATGATTGTTAAAATGCTTGCCTTCTCTTATATGATTAACATCATTCCATAAAAGCTTAGCCCATAAAGTGTTTAACATTTATATACGAACTTCTAAAAATTGTTACAAAAGTCAGAAGTCTTGGCGATTTGTGATATTAAAAAGAATAAAAATTAGAGCATGGGAATAATTATATATTTTACAGAAGAGTTGTTATTGACTAATATATGATTTTGGAAATTAGTAAAATTTCAACTCCACTAGAATAATAAATGTGTATAATATAATAACATTTTTGTATGTTATAGACTATCATTGATGATATTTCGAAGGGATATGGTGTTTTCATTACACCACAAATATGAATGTAAAGTGTAAAATCGTTTAGGCTCATCATCCTAGGTTTCTTTGAGGCTTAAATAAAACAATTAAAGCACACGCGCATTTTTTGGACATCACCGAATCGTATTTTCGTATTGCAAATCGTGCTTTCGGGTATATAGTTGAGCGATTTTCTAATTATTCTTTGATTACAAATGTTTTTTTAATATTTGTTTATTACCATTTAATCAATAATATTAATAGAAACTCACTTTAATAACAAGTAACGTATGTTTTAGGGATTAGGGAATGGAAATGGGAATATGTATTTCGTAAACTGATCTTGCGTGCTCAACGATAACTGTTTAGCCATTCTCATTCTTAGAAAAAGTCAATCTTGACTGTGATTGATTATAGATTCTACATATAAATTGAATATAGATTAAAAATATTACCATGTATTTAATTAATTTAATATCGGCGAATTAATCTTTTCAGGATACAAAATATTCTGAACTAACAAAATGTCATCCATAATATCATAGTACTTCAATAAAATAATTTTGTAAAACGAAAATTTTATTTGCAATGTTTTCTTAAAAAAAATATCTCAGAAGTGAAATTTTACACGTATTATAGAAAAAAAAAATAATAAGTTGCGAGCCAGGATCGAACTCGGTTCCAAAAGATAAGAACAAAAGTAGCGGCGCGCCTTAGCCCCCGCGGCTACCGTTACGATACCGATAAATTACAGTAAAATCGTTCATGTTTATTTTCCCCCCTTCGGGCTTGGGTTGTGGCTTAGAATTTGGGTGTAGTCTTAAGTTTTTCATTCCGTTCATTTACATTTAGTCAAAAAGTTTGACCGAGCGGCGATTGTCAGGCCGCTCGGCCATTGTCGCGTTGCTCGGGAAGTAAACGTTGTCGAGAAGTACGCGCCAAGCGACGAGCCGTCCTCTCTCTCCCCGCTTCCCCCACTCCGCTCCATACGAACGATGCCGTAGAGATGACGTAGTGATGACGAAACGTGCGCATGGCCGTCTCCTCTCCTTTCGCTGACCCCCACTCCGCTTGATGACGAAATGTGCGTATGCTTTGGGGCTTTGGCCGCGAGAGGCAGCAGTGCGCCGTGCTCGCAAACTTGCCTCACTTTTTCCGGGGCGCTGGTAATCTGCCTATTCATCTCTGCAGATATAGAGGAAAGTGAGTTTCAAGAAGGAAAAGAATGGGAGTCAAATGGCTGATTATTTTTGGAGTTTTATGGCATTTTTCTTTGTAGGCTTATTTCTCAAAATGTCATTTTTTAAAGTTTGTCGTAACTTTCCTCTGAGACCGGTCGATGAATTTTCATGAGACAAAGTGTAAATTGTTCCTAATTTATGTAGTTATGGGTGTAAGAGTTGCAATTTTAAGGTTTTCATGTATAAGTATTTTTTTCAGGGCAAAAACCCTAAAAATTCAAAAAAGTGCAAAAAATTATTGCAAAAAAATCAGTTTTTACCATGAAAAAAATACTTATAATAATAATGTAAATTTAATGATAGAGTCAAGTAAATTAGATAACATTTATGATTCTTTATTAATTTAAGTGAGAATGGAAAGTTGGAGAGGGGAAAGTGGATGGTGGTGGGGGTAAGAGAAAAGAAGAGGGTATGGGGGTATACACGGAGAAACATTTATTTGTAAACTTTACTCTTTTGATAAGAAAATTTATTATTTTTGTAGTAGTGCTGGAACATACTCGACATGTGCGATTTTTACTGTTTTAAATAGTAATTTTTATGATTTTCGTAGCAAATTGTACTATTTAAATAATAATTTTTATTATTTTTGTAGCAAATTTTACTATTTGAAATAGTAATTTTTATTATTTTTCCAGATAAAAAGTACTATTTCAAATAGTAAAATTTGCTACAAAAATAATAAAAATTATTATTTAAATAGTACAATTTGCTACGAAAATCATAAAAATTACTATTTAAAACAGTAAAAATCGCACATGTCGAGTATGTTCCAGCACTACTATAAAAATAATAAATTTTCTTATAAAAAGAGTAAAGTTTAGAAATAAATTTTTCTCCGTGTATAAAGAGGTGTATCGCGGGTTTCATTTCAGTCCCCGAGGAGGAGCCGATGCGGGCTCGAAACGTTGGGCAATTTGGTGGTGGGGGGCAGTCAGATCGTCCTTTGCTAACAAAGTTTTTTTTTCCAGGTTTTAATTAAGTTTTTAATTCAGATTCTGCGCGGATGATTATAAACAAAGGCAAGCTGCCTGCCATAAATATTAATTATTTTAATTTAATTTGTAAGACTGTAAGACCGATGGAAAAATTCTTATCAGTTGATAGTAAATTGCAGTCGACATAAGTAATATTTTTAATGAAAAAATACTTTACATAAAAACCTTAAAATTGCAACTTACGCCCTTAACTACTGTAACGGGTGCAGGCAATACAGGCGAAAGAGCCGCGTGTACCGCGCCGCGAGGTTTGAATCGTGCGCGCTTGCACGTACAGCGGCTCGCTGCGCGCCAAGCGGGACGCACGGGAGGCGAAGCAAGAAGAAGAAGAAGACGCCGCCGTGGCGCCCCGAAGGGACGCCGCGGCCATTGATGGGGAGTCTAGTCCTGTAGCGCAACAGGTGCGCACGTGCTCTCCCGCCTTACCAGTGCCGTGCTTCGGAGTGCCCCGCCAGTGCCGCATCCCGCCCTGCGGAATAGCCCTCTGCGCCTCCGATCCGCCGCCAGCCCCGCAGCGACGCATCACCGGCTGCCTTCGCCGGCCGGGCCACTCCGCCACCCGAAAAGTGAGAGGAGGAGAGAGAGAAAGAGGCGGCAGCCGAGGCTCGAGAAGCCACGAGGCCCGACGCCTCGCAGCGAGGAGGCGAGAGCGCGGGAGCGTGAGAGAGAGAGAGAGAGGGACAGACCTCGAGCGACGCGCTGGCCAGCGCCAAAGTAAGTGTGCGCTTCTTTTGTATTTTTGCCGCGTAGGTTTTGCGTGCGAGCGGCCACGCGTAAGAAGTGTTGCGCGGCTATCCGACGCCGCCTGCGTAGAGGCAAGCGGCCTCGTGTGCGAGAGCGCGGCGGCCATTTTGTGGCGTCTCGCGGCGCGGTGACGCCGGCCGTGCGACCGGCCGGCTTCGCGTAAGTCTCGGCCTGCGCGTTCGTTTTGTAGGAGATGTTCGGGCTCCGCGCCCCTTAGCGCGATTCCTTTCGACCAATAAACCTTCTTTATTTTACTTTTTCATTATTCGTGTCGAGTCTGTCATTTCGCGAGTAACCGTTCCCTATCTCCCCGAATACCGCCCTCTACCTTTTCAGCAGCTGCAGCTAGCCGGAGGCTTCACCTCCTAGAGGAGCAACGTCAACGGGGAAATTGTAAGTGAAAGTCGCTCAGGTTAACCTGAGCGACGTTGTACGGGAACACCGGCGAGAGTAGGTCAAGCTAGTGCATATCTAGCCGCCGGTGAATTGTGCGCCGAAGTCAGCGGCAGCGGCAGAGCGCAGCGCCGGGTCTAGTAGAAGGCGGCCTAAGCTTTCTACAGCGAAAGCCGGGCGCGCTTGTTCTGAGCCTGCGCCAACGCGCTCCGGCCGGCCGACGGGTCCGTTTACAACGGCGCGCTGCTCTGGGCGTAGTAGACGCCCGTATATCGCCTGGCGCATCCCAGAGAGGGATTAATACCCTCTTTTAAATTCACCCCGTTACAACTGGCGCCCATTAACGTGTTGCAGCACATTAGATTAGGGAACGGCGAATTTTACAGTAATTGGTTGATCGTCGAAACAGGTCGAGACGCGCGTTGCGAATAATTAATTATCGCGGTGATAATTAATTATTACAAAGTGTACAGTGTGTGCAAGAGTAACCAACTGGTGGTTTCTAACCTTGCTTGGAGGAATTTACCCGGTCTGCACGTATTTAGTGATGAACATTGCTTGTGAAGGCCGAGCATTTGTTGAAGTATTTAGCGAGGACGACAAAGAGATTAGGTAGCAATTAGCTATTAATTATGTATTATATTATAAAATTTATTGAAATTGTTTATATAGGTCCTAGCGTTTATCTCTTTGTTCATCACCACACGTGCACACCGGGGAGTAAACTAACGAATTACGCACCCAATATTTAAATATCGGGGATTTCGTTTGCAATTTCGGATTTAGGGCTTAATTCGCGAAGACGCCTGCGCGGGGGATACCGTAAGGTGCACGCGCAGTAATTTTGGGGCCGCGCATGCGCAGAATCCGAAAATAAAAAGTGAAAAATCACTATCGCGAATTCGGTTGCCCATCCCACGAGGAGGTGGGCATATTCACTAATTTCGGTTTTGCGCATGCACAAAAGGTCGAAAGATCAAATTTTTGTTTTTACCCGCAGAATCGTCTGCGCATGCGGCGGCGGTACTGATACATATAGTGATTTTAGTGCCGCGCATGCGCAGCGCCCGAAAATCGCGAATTTCAGTTTTGACCGGGAATCGGTTGCGCGGGCGACTATTACGCTTGCGCAATACGCCAAAAGCGACATAACCTCCAGGCAAGTGAGTAAAAGCGAGTTAACCTCGGTATAGCGTAAAGACCAAACCACCAGTTGGGGAAGATCGTTACTTCCTGAGCCAGTGGTAATCCAGTAGGTACCTTGTGAAGGATACCACTGGCCGTGCAAAAGCACTGTAAATTACGGGATTGAAGAGGAATCCCCTTGCACACGCACAACCAGCGAACGATGTCGTACAACATCCAGGAAGCTGTGGAGGATTGGGTGTGGTCGATCTCACCAAGCGAGATCAATAGCCACCTGTCGGAGTTGCAATTGAGGCGACACGACTCCACATTCTTGAGAATGCACAGGCTAAGCCAGTGGGTGCTGGGTAACTACACGCCTCAAGACTTCGAGGAGCCGGAAGAGCCGGGGGATGTAATCCCCCGGCGGATGGCACTAAGGGAAAACCTCTTACGGAGGATCCTGTTAGAAGACGACGGCTCCTTCGTCGAAGCGTCCAGTTGGGACTTACACCCCCTGGACGTAGTGCTCAAAAGCGAGCAGATATTGGAGATACTGCGTAGGACGACGGCGGAAGCCGTGTCCGACACCCCGCACTCACCACACCCAAACGCCACAGCCAGTAACCGGGACACTACGCAAAAACAAAAGGAGCAACGCACACAGCTACCTCTACAGCAGCAGGACAGCGAAGAAGAAGAAACTCGCGGCGACGACCAACAAGCGCAGCCAGGAGAGATGCTTCGCCTCCTGGCAAAGGACGGCTCCGAGTTTTATATCCCTCGGGAAGTCGGCTCGCTATTAGCGGAATTAATAGCGAAAGTAAGGTCGCTGGAGGAGTTGGTTTTAAACCAACAGCGACACGCCGCTTCCAGCACGCATATAGCGGAACCTAGGCAAGGTCACAACGTGCAGTTTGAAGACACGTACACCGTCACCGGCAACGATACGTGGATCGGTCCGCCATCGACACCACCGCCAGCTCGACGTGATGGTCAGGCTGGTTTACAAGGAGTAAACGCAGCCTGGGTGGGGGGTGACCGCCGAAGTTCGGAGAGAGACTCGAGCTGACCGACATATGGCGCGCCAGGCGCGACAGGGAACTTCTCGAGGTCGAGTATGTTCCACTCGCGAGACATAGGCCAAATCGTGAGGAAATGGCAAATTCGATTCTCTGGGGCGAGGAGCCAGAGTATCGATGTATTCCTAGCGAGGCTGGAGGACTGTCGAGTCCTGGCAAACCTCTCCGAAGAAGAGGTGTTGTCGTCGTTGTCAGAGCTGTTCACTGACACGGCGGCCACGTGGTACCGTAATGAGAAAGAGAAATGGGCCACGTGGCAAGGTTTCGTGACTGCAGCAAAACGCTGGTACGGGACGACGAAGAGGTACCAGCAGCGGTTGATAGCAGAGGCGAACAACCGCACCCAAGGGGCGGACGAGGCCGTGAGAGATTATATCACGTGCCTCATTGCGATAGTGAGGAAGATATCGCCGCCCCCCAGCTCGGAGCAATAGCTGGATCAGCTGCACCGAAACCTACGGCCCCAGCTGCAAGCGATGGTCCGTAGGTCAGACTTCAGCACAGTAGAGGAGCTACTGGAGTTGGCAGTGGACGCGGAGCAAACGTTGGAGAATTCCAAGACGTTCCGACCTCCACCACCGCCAACAGCGGCGCTACTGCCGGAAATGGCGTATAAACCGCCGGCAAACACCGACGCGCCATGAAAGCCGAAAGGCGATGCCAAGGAAGGCAAAGTGGCTGCTGCGGTGATCGAGAAGGACGCCAAGCTGGAGGGCTTGGAGGAAATGCTTCGGCGAGTGCTAAGCGAGCGTCTCTCCGACCGGCGAGGCTCCGGAGGAGAGCGCTCCGGGCGAAATACGCCCCCTGGGCCGCGCAGAGGGCGCGGTAACCAGCCATCTGGGCGTGGCGGGGCAAGGAGGCCCCCAGAACCGAGGCAGGGGGCGAAGGCGACGAGTCCACCGAACGGCTCCGCGCCCTCCGCCAGCCCCGAGGGTAACCCTCCGAAAGGACTAAGGCCGCCGCTGAGTTGCTACTCATGCGGCCTTGTCGGATATATAGCGCGCTACTGCCCTAATTGTGCGGGAAACGGGAAAGGGAGCGCGTAGAGGGGATCACTACCGCCCCCCTCCCCGACGAGGTCCCCAAAACCGAAGATGTTTTGGCCGCGTGCGATAGCCGCCCTGCCGCGAAAGAGTCCGCGGCACCCTCGCCAGTTGCGAACCGAGGAGAGGCCTCGGCGAAGCAACCGACCGACGCAGAAACAAGGTAGTGGCTGCGAATTGAGGTCGGCGAGTTTAATCTCCGCGCTTTGTTGGACCCGGGAGCATCCACGACGGTGATGGGCTCCGTCGGGCTCCAACTAGCTACAGCGCTGGACCGGGAGTTTGTAGCGTCCGAGAAGAGAGGGGTAAGGCTAGCGGATGGAAGCCGCAGCCCCTTGCTAGGCCACGTGATGCTGCCCATCACTGTGGCTGGCCTCACTCGCGATATCCGAGTCGCCATAATGCCGAATTTAGATGCCGACTGCTACTTAGGAGTCAACTTTGTACGAGCGTTCAGGGCCGTACTAGACCCGGATACGGATAGGCTATTCTGTAAGGAGACGGAAGCCTACGTCGAGCTGGAAGTAGCCAGCTTGACCCCCGATCCTAGCTCGGTAGCGGCAATTGGGCTCGAGGACGCTACAGACCTTCAGCGAGAGGAGCTGAAGGCCATGGTGGACGAGGTCCTAGGCAAGCTCCCGCCAGGATTAGGTTGCGTCAGAGGCGTCGAGCATGAGATTCATGTAGGAAACGCTCGACCAATCAAGCAGCGCCATTATCCAGTGTCGGATAAGGTGCAGGAGGAGATGCATCGCCAGGTTTGCGAAATGCTGAACCAAGGCATCATCGAGCCCTCCAAGAGCGGGTGGTCGAGCCCCGTCGTGATGGCGCCGAAGAGTGACGGCACACGACGGTTCTGCAACGATCTGCGGAAGGTGAATGCAGTCACCGAACCCGACGCCTATCCCCTGCCGAATATGCAGGATATTCTGCGGAAACTGAGGAAGGCGAAGTTCATCTCCACGCTTGACCTCAAGAGCGCGTATCATCAGATACCGTTAGCGGAGGAGGCGCGGCCCATCACCGCTTTCCCGGTGCCGGGGCTGGGCCTGTTCCAGTTTCGGCGGATGCCGTACGGACTGACGAACGCGCCGGCCACCTTCCAGCGGCTCATTGACCAAGTGCTCGGACCCGAGCTGGAGCCTTACGTCTACGCCTACCTCGACGACATCATCGTAGTCACAGAAACGTTCGAGGAGCATAAGAAGTGCTTGAAAAGGGTGTTGGAAAGGCTCGTCGCCGCTGGACTAACCCTCAACGCAGAAAAATGTGTTTTCTGCAAGCAAGAGGTAGCATATTTGGGCTTCTTGGTTAACCGGGACGGCACGAGGCCGAACCCGGCCAAGATCGAGCCAATTAAGAATTTTCCGCAGCCGCGGAATCTGAGGCAGCTGCGCCGATTCCTGGGTACTTCATCGTGGTATAGGAAGTTCATCCCGAACTATGCCACGATCGCCGAGCCGCTCACGAGTCTGACGAAGAAGAACCAGAAGTACGAGTGGCTCGACGAGCAGCAACGCGCCTTCGAGTTGTTGAAGGCGATGATTATGACCGCTCCGGTCCTACATCGCCCTGATCCCGACGGCCTTTTCATCGTGCAGACCGATGCGAGCGATGTAGGCCTTGGCGCGGTGCTGCTACAAGAAGTAGAGACCCAAGAGCGGGTGATCGAGTTCGCGAGCCGGGTGTTAACCCCGGCAGAGCGAAACTATAGCGTTACGGAGAGGGAGTGCCTCGCGGTGGTCTGGGCGATACACAAGTTTCGCCCTTACATCGAAGGCTACAAGTTTAGGGTTGTGACAGACCACAGCAGTCTGCGGTGGCTCTGTCAGATGAAAAATCCCACGAGCAGGCTCGCTCGGTGGGCGTTGGAGTTGCAAGGCCACAAGTTTTCGATCGAGCATCGAAGAGGCGCCTTGAACCACGTGGCCGACGCCCTCTCCCGGATGTACGAGGATGAGGAAGGCCCGGAGGTGGCTGCGGTGTCCTGGTCAACGGACACCGAGGACGCGTGGTATCGAGAGTGGAGCGCCAAAGTCCGAGAGCAACCCAACGATTTTCCAACCTACAAACTCGTCGCGGGCAACCTTTACCGGTACCGACCGAACCCGGACGTTGACGCGGCCCTCGGCGACGATGTGGATGCTTGGAAGCTGGTAGTACCAGAGGAGCATCGTCGCGAGGTGTTGCAAGAGTGCCATGACGACGCCACCGCTGGACATCTCGGACGAGAAAAGACGTTTGCCAGAGTAGCCCTGCGCTACTACTGGCCACGTTACTACGCGGAAACGCAAGAGTACGTGCGCCACTGCGAAACGTGTCAACGGTTTAAGGTGGAACAAAGAGCTCCAGCCGGCCTCATGGGTCGACGAGTCGTCGACAGACCCTGGCAGGTCGTCGCTAGAGACATAATAGGACCGCTGCCTCGCACCTCTAAAAGTTTTGAATACATTGTGGTGTTTCAAGACCTTTTCTCCAGGTGGGCGGAGGCTTCGCCGATACGGAAGGCTAACGCAAAGACGGTGGTAGGAGAATTGGACCGGAAGGTTTTCCTCCGGTTCGGTTGCCCAGAAGTGTTCCTCTCCGACAACGGCACAGAGTTCAAGAACCGTGTCGTAGAGGAATTCTTGAGGGAGCGAGGTGTGCATCACACCAACACTCCCACCTACCACCCGCAGGCTAATCCAGTGGAGCGCGCCAATTGTACTTTAAAAACGATGGTCGCCTCTTACCTTAAGGAGCGGTACACCACATGGGACGAGAAGCTTCCGGAACTTCTCTTCGCCATGAATACGGCGGTGCATAGCTCTACCGGAGTCAGCCCCGCCATGTTGCTTTACGGTAGGCAGCCAGAGCCCCCTGGTACGCAGCGTAGGCTGCAAGAGGTCGCAGCAGAGACCCCGGCACAAGAAGAAAGTTTGGCCCGTTGGAAGGAGCGGCTCGACGCCCTTCCAAACCTTCATCAACGAGCCGCCTCGCAGGCGAGAGCGGCTCAAGATCGCCAAGCCAGCTATTATGATGCCGGCAGGCGAGAGCCAGATTTCAAGCCGGGAGACAGGGTCTGGAAGCGCAGCCACCCACTCTTCTCGGCCGCGAAGGGCGTCGCGGCGAAACTAGCGCCTAGGTTTGAAGGGCCGTATTGGATTACGGCCGTGCTAGGCTCCAACACCTACCGATTGGTAGGTGAGGGGGGCCAAATTGAGGAGATAGTGGCCGCTGACCAGCTTAAGCCCTATCGCGGTGAGTCGCCTGAGTCGAATGGAGTCGACGCGGAAGGCGACCCCAGGGGAACGCCTGTGAGCGAACCACCCGCCCCTCAGGGGACAGGGGAGCCCCCCGAGAGCACGCGGGGGCGACCGCGGAGGGCGCGCGGCGCAACTACGGGTCCCGCCGAACCAACTTCGGTAGGACAGCGAGCCCCGAATGCTCCTCGCAGGGGACGCGGTCGTCCCCGCAAGCCTCCGTAGCGCTGCGCGCCTAGCGCTTATTGTTGTATATAGTGTATAGGTGATGTGCCCGAGAGGCTGGAATAAAAGGAAGAGCCTCCACCTAACCCGTTGTTTTCGCCTTATTTCTGCGCCCTTCCTCTTTTCAGATGTCGCGTACGGGGTACGCCAAATCTGGGTGGGGGGTGTAACGGGTGCAGGCAATAAAGGCGAAAGAGCCGCGTGTACCGCGCCGCGAGGTTTGAATCGCGCGCGCTTGCACGTACAGCGGCTCGCTGCGCGCCAAGCGGGACGTGCGGGAGGCGAAGCAAGAAGAAGAAGAAGACGCCGCCGTGGCGCTCCGAAGGGACGCCGCGGCCATTGATGGGGAGTCTAGTCCTGTAGCGCAACAGGTGCGCACGTGCTCTCCCGCCTTACCAGTGCCGCGCTTCGGAGTGCCCCGCCAGTGCCGCATCCCGCCCTGCGGAATAGCCCTCTGCGCCTCCGATCCGCCGCCAGCCCCGCAGCGACGCATCACCGGCTGCCTTCGCCGGCCGGGCCACTCCGCCACCCGAAAAGTGAGAGGAGGAGAGAGGGAAAGAGGCGGCAGCCGAGACTCGAGAAGCCACGAGGCCCGACGCCTCGCAGCGAGGAGGCGAGAGTGCGGGAGCGTGAGAGAGAGAGAGAGAGAGGGACAGACCTCGAGCGACGCGCTGGCCAGCGCCAAAGTAAGTGTGCGCTTCTTTTGTATTTTTGCCGCGTAGGTTTTGCGTGCGAGCGGCCACGCGTAAGAAGTGTTGCGCGGCTATCCGACGCCGCCTGCGTAGAGGCAAGCGGCCTCGTGTGTGAGAGCGCGGCGGCCATTTTGTGGCGTCTCGCGGCGCGGTGACGCCGGCCGTGCGACCGTCCGGCTCCGCGTAAGTCTCGGCCTGCGCGTTCGTTTTGTAGGAGATGTTCGGGCTCCGCGCCCCTTAGCGCGATTCCTTTCGACCAATAAACCTTCTTTATTTTACTTTTTCATTATTCGTGTCGAGTCTGTCATTTCGCGAGTAACCGTTCCCTATCTCTCCGAATACCGCCCTCTACCTTTTCAGCAGCTGCAGCTAGCCGGAGGCTTCACCTCCTAGAGGAGCAACATCAACGGGGAAATTGTAAGTGAAAGTCGCTCAGGTTAACCTGAGCGACGTTGTACGGGAACACCGGCGAGAGTAGGTCAAGCTAGTGCATATCTAGCCGCCGGTGAATTGTGCGCCGAAGTCAGCGGCAGCGGCAGAGCGCAGCGCCGGGTCTAGTAGAAGGCGGCCTAAGCTTTCTACAGCGAAAGCCGGGCGCGCTTGTTCTGAGCCTGCGCCAACGCGCTCCGGCCGGCCGACGGGTCCGTCTACAACGGCGCGCTGCTCTGGGCGTAGTAGACGCCCGTATATCGCCTGGCGCATCCCAGAGAGGGATTAATACCCTCTTTTAAATTCACCCCGTTACACTACATAAATTAGGAACAATTTGCACTTTGTCCTATGAAAATCCATCATGCGGTCTCACTGAAAAGTTACGGCAAACTTTTTTTCTTGAAAATGCTATAACTGAGGATAAAATGAGTTTGAGGACCTCTGCCTTGGCTCATTTTATTCAAAATAAGTTATATTTACAACATATTTTGATTATTTTATTATAATAATATTTTTTTAGGTAATTTTGACCAGAAAGGCCTATAGGTGTAAGACTGCCCAGGTTCAGTACGAATAATGTATAAGAAAAAATACCTTATGTTTATAAAGAATAAAAAGGAATTGAAAATATTTTCAGTTTTAGTTATTCCTAATAATGCGTATTATTATGTATGATACGAAAAGCGTTATGGACAAAGGTTTTAGAAGTTTTTGTTTTACAACAATCTAAAGTATAGCTAATTTCATGAGTCATATTTGACTCATTCCGTACTGAACCCGTTAAAGCATTTTCTCTATTTTAACAAACTTTGTATCTCATTTACAACATCAAAATATTTGAAGGTATAGCTAAATAAAGAGACTTCATTTTTATCAAAAGTAGTTCGATTTTGTTAAAAATTGCCTCGACCTCGAAAAAAAAGTAGTCCATTCAGAGAAATCCTGAAACATGTGTCTTATTATTATTTATAAAAAAAGTGCTTCCTGCAGTTTTAGTCAAATCCAGGATCTACATTCCAACACTGATACTTTCTTTGTCAGTTTTCCAGTTGCAGGGAAAAGAAGTATCTACCATATCAGATACTTTTTTGCCCGCTGGTCTAAAAAGACATTTTAGGGCCTATTTTTAGGTCTAGATAACGTTGAAAACCGTGCATGTGTTACAAAAACGTATATTGTGTCAGTTGGAGTCTATTGTAAAGAAAAAGAATGTTATTCACATTTCTACTACAATATCCACTTTTGTAGTCTAAAATGCAAGGCAAAAGTTGGGCCTCTTTTGCCCTCTTCCGAAATATAAGGTAAAGTAGGTAGTAGTGGGACAGTTTTGACCATACTTTTTTTATAATCTTTTCTATTGCCAAAACTAAGCACAATACATACAAACGAATTACCTCAGCAGGTAGCTCGTGTCTCAAGGTTTATTTTAAGAAAAAAAGATGCTTTCTTCCGTTGTTGCTGTATTAAAAGAATCTCATTAAAGGAAAATAACTATCGACTAGTATTACTATCGAATAGTAGTGGGACATGGTAACTTATTTATGACAGGGAGTGGGACGCCCATTTGACGCAGTAGTGGGACAATACTTTTTAAACGTGTCCCACTACTGCGATATGGGAATTAAGAGGTACCTATAGTGGGATAAAGTTTTCGCTATGTGTACAGCTCAAACATAACCTCAAAAAGTTTGAATCTTGTTATACATTAGTTTAAGAAATAAATCAACACAATAATGAAGTGACTACGTAGCTAACATCATAAAGAATGCTAATGAAGTAATGCTTTTATCACCTTAACCGTTCATCGTAGTTATTTACTGCTGCCCCACTTCTGGTCCCAAAATAGGTTTTGTCCCAGTACTGCCTCCTTTACCTTATCTCAAAAAATTTTTAAAATAGGCAACAAGGGAGAAAAGTCGCTTTTGATTCTTGCGGATGGGTTTGCAACAAGAGCGAGCGAAGTGAAGTGAGGGAGTATTCACCCGAGTGAATCACCGACTTTTCTCCCAAGTTACATATAGTACTTTATTCTCATATCAATCGTGGTATTGGTTAGAATTAACAAAATTATAATATATTTTTATTTAAAAAATGGTTCCTTCTGCGATTTGCTAACGCCGCGACGTATTTAGATACGTAGTTTCATAGAGCCCCACTTTCTAAGTCTACAAAAGTAGCTACAGTAGACATGAGAATAAAGTACTATGTATTAGACGGGAGTAAAATCAATAATTTCGTTGGGTGATTACTGCACTCGCACGTGCTTCGCTCGCTCGTGCAGTAAATTCACCCGCGGGAATGATCTACGCCTTTACCCCCTTGTTACATAATGTAATATTTTACCTGTACTATCATCACTGTCGGTTAGAGAAGTATCGCTAGGGCAGACTTTTTTACGTTTTAATCCTCTCTTTTTTTGGTCAATTATTTCAGAGATTTCATAACATATAAAATAGTTTTAAATTATATTTCTCTGAATATTCAAATTTAATGTCATAAAAATTAAACTTTTTATACGAATATAATTTTTAAAATAAATAAAAAATCGCTGCCAATTCATTGGCACTTAGCTTCCTTAAACTTTATTTATAAATGTCTTGAATTAATTTTTTATTCCAATATTTATAATTATTAATCTTAAAAGAAAAAAATTTGAAAAATTTGGTTTTTCTGTCTTTTAATCGATTTTGTTGCTTTAAAAAAATGACTATTACAACAAAAGATACTGGAGATTATATACACAGTGTTAGGAAAAAGTTTGGAAACCCCTGAAAATTTCGCCGGATTAACTTACAAGGAGATGATCAGGGGTGTAGGTCCTGGATTTGGCTAAAACTGTAGGAGGTACTTTTTAATGACAAATAATGAGACACGTGTCTCGGGATTTTCGTAAATGGTACTTTTTTCCGAGACCCAAGCTATTTTATGTCTAAAATGAACAATTTTCGATAAAAATGGGCTCTCTTTCTTTAATTATAGCTTTTTGAATATTTCGGTCATATAAATTGACTAAGAAGTTTATAAAAGAAGACAAAGAAAGCTTTAATTTAAGCTGTGTTTCATTAAAAAATGTCGATTTTTAAAAAAGTTATAGGCTATCAAAAATAGAGTAAGAAAATCACTAAAAATTTATCATTTTTTTCAAGCATTTAACTGGTGGTATTTTAAGCTACCTTCTCAGTTTATCTTTAACAGCCTATAACTTTTCTAAAAATGGACATTTTTGAACGAAACATAGCTTAAATTAAAGCTTTTTTGCCTTCTGTTATAAACTTTTTAATCCATTTATATGACGGAAATATTCAAAAAGCTATAACTAAAGCGACCGCATTTTTATCGATAATTGTTCATTTTAGACATAAAATAGCTCGGGTTTCGGAAAAAAAGTCCCGTTCACAAAAACCCTGAGACACGTGTCTCATTATTTGTCATAAAGAAGTACCTCCTACAGTTTTAGCCAAATCCAGAACCCACACATCTGATCATCTCCTTGTTAGTAACTTTTAACGAGGAATCCATTGGTGACCTTGGATTTGACCTTGAACCTCAATTTCAAGGTCATTTGAAGATCCACTTTTGTTTAAATGGGAACCCCCATTTTTTATGCCGGAACCGAAAAGGGCAGAAAATTTTACGTTATGAGTTTAGACCTGGGTTTAATCTGACCTTTACTTTTCGGGTCTTTATAACACTTTAAAAATATGTTTCTCAAGTATCACAGCTTGAAGATATGTAAAAGCTACAAGCCTACCGTAAGGTCCCTTCAATCTCTTCACTTGATACGTGACCCATTTCTTATTAGGCATCATTGAAGCCATTTTATTATGTATGACTGGTACATTTGGCCACTTAATACTGGTTTTATCCTCATTAAGCCAGGTCGAGGGAGCGACTGAAATATAATCTTCGAAATAGATTACATAAAATTCTATTTCCGCCATTTTTGTACCTATAAATACAAAATGTGTGATGATTGGATTTATGAACTAATGAAGTTATGGGTTTATGGAATTATGGAATTATAGGTTTAGAGGATCACTGAATGAATTCATTGAACGAAAATATTTCTTCATAAATTAAAGAGATATTTGAGATTAATATGTTTTATGTCTTTTTTGAAACAATTATAACTCTCTAACTAATTGGGTAATTGAAGGCCTGAATGCAATAACCTGCTTACCGCTCGAAAACGTCTAAAAGTATTGTCCAACGGCTCAAGGTGGGGTCAAAAATTGATCTTGCCTAAATCGAAAAACAATACAACATGACCACATTTTTTTGTTTTTCGATTTAGGCAAGATCGATTTTTGACCCCACCTTAAACCGTTGGACAATACTTTCACACGTTTTTGAGCGCTAAGCGGGTTATTGCATCCGGGTCTTCAATTGTATCAAACGGATAATTACATTTTTTTGAAAAATGAGACGTTCGTATTAATATTTTGTGATTAGGGGAATGGACTTCAACGAACGAGTTATTGTTTAAAAATTGATATATTTTAAACCAACGTTTCGAGAGTTATTTACCCTCCTCTTCAGGGCTTATGCCATCAAATTTTAACGCATAATAACGTCGTTAAAGTCAATCGCTATTGTAGTTGTTAACAGATAATTACATGGTAATACACAATAATATAATCTAAAATCTGTTAATATTTCAAGCCATTCTAGTATTATTATTTCTGCTTGACTTGAATTATCGGTTGAAATTATGTATGTGGAAGTTTTCAGAATTACTAATTACTAATTTAGCATTAGTTTTTAACCTATACGTCGCTAGGATTCTGGCGATATTTTTCCTTAAGAAAGTTCCAAAGGACTCATTAATATTTCTTAGGTTTGACTCGGACAAAATTGCGATCTCAAATAACGTCCTATTTAAGATTTTCCGGAATTCTAGAGGTTAGAAATTAATAATCAAATCTATATTGAGTCATAATTTCAAAAAGAAATATATAAAATGTTATTTCAAACTATAAAATATTAAAATTTTTTGGATTTCGATCTCCCATACTGTATTTACCATAATAAATTTAAAAAAATTAGCAATATTTACTTTTCTAGCTAGAGTAATTTTAAACGAAGATATTTAGATATGACCTTTTATTTACTAAAAGTAGTTAAGCCTTGAATTAAAGCTTTTATAATTCAATTAACACTTTTTCGGCGCCGTGCCCCCATCTTGAATAATCAATCGAATACCTGTTATTGCGAGTAATCCGCAATTTCGATTGACAATTCATACTTCATACATATAACTTTCTGTGGTTTACTAAACAGTATTAAAATCTTATATACCAGTTGTTATAGTGCATTTTAAAATTATACTTTTAACAAAAGAGCAAAATAAAATTTTTTATTTTAAATATTCACGCGATGTTCCCATTGTGTATATAACAACCAATAAAATCTGTCTTATCGTGATGATAGTTTTCATCCATTACTTTTTTAAGAAATGATTTATGAGAAGTTCTTAGTTATATGAAAACCATATAATTATTTTTTCCTTAAAGGGCTGCCGAAGAAACTAAATTGGTTTTTCAAAGTTTTCTCTGTGAAAAATTAATAGATCTAGCTGAAAATTCGTAAGCTCACTCGAAATTTATATATAAAATGCGGATAACTTTTTTTTTGTTAAGTTTCGTATTTCTAATGTATCGAATAAAATACGCCATGGCGCTAACATTTATTAATGCATTGAGTTCGGCATCCTCTTAAAAATGCACCGGAAAACAAAAGTAACTATTTCACACATTTTAGGAGATAGACTATAGAAAAAATACCTTATAGTTATAAACCAGGATAACTAATTGAATTAAAAAAATTAAGAGTAAATGATGTAATTGTCACAATATATATATATATATATATATATATATATATATATATATATATATATATATATATATATATATATATATATATATATATATAATCATATGAACATCGACTTATGCTGACACCAATGTATAAGACCACGTGACCTGTCTGCATAAGTGTAGTACCGTTTATACAAGTGTCTGCACAAGTCTAGCGTGACTAAAGAAATAATCCCTCTACTTATGCTGACGTCTGCATAAGTCGGTCTCTGTCTGCATAAGTCTATTTAAATTTCGGAAAGTGTCTGCATAACTAGCGTTTCATATATTTATATATATATATATATATATATATATATATATATATATATATATATATATATATATATATTAGGCTAGTAAGTTTGAGGAGCTCAACCCCGGTCGGTCAGAGTGGCTAAAGAAATAATAACCCTCAGGTTACCGACTCTAGACAAATAGACTCTAGAAAACCCCTCAAACTTCCGCTCGGATGCTGAATATATAGATTGGAAGTTTGAGGAGGCTCCTCAAACTTCCCATAACCCCTCAAACTTCCAAGCGGGTGCTGAATATAATCCTCAAACTTCCAGAATTTCATATTTATATATATATATATATATATATATATATATTATTTATTGAATATCATTCATGGTGTAATAACGGTATTACATAATTTACTTCATTTCTTATAAAAAGACAACATTTTCTAGTAATATTCTTCGCAGGAATAATTTGTAAATCAGATACTTCTTTAACTTTGCAAATTCCCATTAATAAGGAATTACAAGGATAGTTTTCAATTCCTGTTGACCTTAAGAATTTTTGTCCAATAACAACTATTTCATGATTCATTGTTTCTATATACTGTATTTTAACAACGGTTTTGTCATATAGCATACAACAGTTATTAGGTTGACGCGTAGTTAAAGTAAAATTTTTAAAAACTAATTTTTCGTAACTATTTTTACAATTTAAAGGTAGTGTTACATTTATGCGTGAATGTAACAGTGGCCAATGTAATGTTGGTTTATTTCGTTTGCACGTAGGTCGAAGTCCTTCCACTAATCTGCGGTGTATTTGCTGCAAACGTTTTTCATTTTTCCTTAATAATTTTTTCAAAAATTTCATATAATTTTCAAAGTCAAATGCACTAAAATTATCCAGCGCTCCATAATTTTTCGAATATTCTCCTAAGTGTGAAAGATTATGTATAGTCCACGTAGTATATTGCTTTCCATAGATTCTTTGGAATTCCTTAACAAAATATAGTAGTAATTCTGATGCATATAAATTGTTTTTTTTACAATCATCAACGTTTCATAAGATTCTGATGGCACAGCTTAAAGAATTGAAATGTAAAATAAATTTTTTATCTAGTACACAATCAATAATAATAGGACCTGCATATAGTAAAAAAAGTCGAAATGTAGTAGCTTTCCATCGTTTTAATTCAAATAGTGATTCCGTTTTGCGATTAAACTCTGATGGAATATAATTTTTTAAATTGGTAAAAGCACTAGACAAATTTTCTGTTTCAATAGCTGATAGTCTTGGTGTGCATTTTAACCACAACGTTATGAGATACTTAGTAGCACCTAAACAAACTAAGTGCATGTAATCATGCGGAAATTGTTTTATCATATCGATTTCCAATTCTTCGAAAGGAGACTCTCCGAGATGGTGTTGTTCCTGAATTCGGTTTCTAAAATTTTCATTTGTTCTTAAAGTAGCATTATCATTTAAATAGAGCATCCTTTTTTTGAACGAACCTTCTTCGAAACATTTCCCGCAGCCAAAATAACCATTATGCTGCTTTCTACATGTACAGAAACTCCTGGCTGGACTGTCACAAATTATACACCTTAAATTAACTGTATACTGTCTATTTCTATGGCTAAATCCTTCACTATTTATCTTCTTAAAATCATCAATAAATGGCTTTAAAAATATATTCACTGACTCTGGATTATTTGTGCCATGGTATACACCTATTACAAATGGAGGAATATGGTGGTATTTTACTAATTTCCCTTGTATTGGCCATAAAGTTCTATTAGTAGATTTTGTAATGGGCAAACCATCAATGTTTATATCTATTACAATATCATTATCAATTTGTTCGTTCAACAAAATATTTTGTAATGCAGGTTTTAAACCGTAATGAAAATACTCCCCAGGTGGACACAAAGTCACTGTAGTTTTTTTAGGTGTCTTTAATAAAGTCCGTGAATCTCTTGGGAGTTCAGTATGGCCAAAATCGCGTAATATATTTAAAAGTCGAGACATATCATCACGCCCGAGAGATCCACACTGCATGTACCAATGACTTAGTGCTTCCTTTAAACTTAAATTGTCTTCTTCGCTTCCTTCATCTGTACACATACTGGTATCATCACGACTTTCATCATCATTATCTTCATTATCATCATAGTCAGATAAAGAATCGCTTTCTGAACTTGAGTCATTCGTATCACTGCCTATTTCATTATTGGATTCAGTATCAATACTTAAAGTAGCTAAAAATTTATCGTATTCACTAACTGGTATATTTTGAACCGCATTTGTAGATTCCTCTTGATTAGCCACATGGGCGACTAGTTCACTTTCTTTTTGGTAGAAATGGCTTTCTCTTCCATGAGAATGTGATTCTATCTTTATATTTGTAACACTGGAATTTTTTTCATAATGTGTTAAAGATTCATATTTTTTATTTGAATTTTCTTCGGATTCCTCGGATTCCTCAAACTCTTTATCTAATTCAAGCATATCATCTTCTAATTTTTCTGCAAGTTGTCTATATTGTTGTCGTTCAGATAATTCATGAAAGGGTTTACGTGAAGCCATCTGGAAAAAATTATTCTACCATAGTACTTATGCTTATTTTATAAAATTACCCATCACCACTACATCTATTTCTTGCCAAATATTAAGCATGCATACCCACATGTACCAAGTATATCAACATCGTATATGTATATGCACTATAAGTGCATCAACATCGGTAGAGTATCAATGGTTCATAAACTCATATGGGTTCATAAAGGTCAATGATAAATAATAAAATAAAAAAGTATTTATTTATATATAATCTCTTGCATTGATAGCAAAGAATGTCAGTACTCTAGTCAGTACCTAGGAGATCTTTCTGACAAGTGGTAAAAAGGTGGCAAGTAAGAGTAACTGAATTTTATAGCAAAAATTGCAAATAAAAGCTGTAGTAGAACCTAAATAATATTATTTTTTTAAAACTAACTTCCAATTAGAAAAGTATCTTTGTTGTTATCCAACTGTTAAAAACTCATGCCTATTTTAATTATTTGGCTCAAAATATATCGTTTAATTAACGATTAATATTGGTAAATAGTTTTTACTTATGAATATTTGTATAAATGAGACTATAACGCCGCACGATAATCTATTTTAAATACTTATAATAATAATTCTATGATTTATAAAAATTTATTCAAATCAGCGATAACTTCGTGTAACTATATTTCGGAATGTACGAGAAGAAAGAGGCTACTGTGTAAAAATTTTTAAAAATAAACATACAGTGAAGTCGCAATATGTTGCCACTCTCGGGGCTATATGGAAGGAAATTTCCACGAAAAGAAAATATATCACGAGTCCTCTCAATGCGGCAGTTCTTTACCGAAACTGCGCGAGTAAACAAAACAAATGCTGGGAGGACGCATGAGTCATGTGGTTGTTGAGTCACCAGCACTGACCATGGCGCGTGGTGGGGGAGTCAGTATAAGCAGTGATATATCGAGAGACAATACTTTGCGACTCCACTGTACTTGATTACTTTGGCATAGACTCTATAATGTTAATTCATCGGAATACCGAAAATAAATGTTTTTTTTCTATTAATAGCTGCTTACACTATCTATAGAACCCTTGACTAATATATTAGTACCTGACATTTTTTAAAATATAAAAATGAGTGTGTGTAATAGTGTGAAATCCAGGAATATTCATCGTCAATGGGACCGAAATATTTGCTTTTATTGCTTGCATTCGAGTTCATAGCTTGAGAGAAGAGTTCTCATTCGCGATCTTGGCGCATTTCTTAAATTGCTGTTTGTACTCCCATGTGCGATGTTAATCGACAATGGGTGTCAGTGGTGTGTTGGTGAACATAGCAAATCTATTTTGATACAGTGGTGGTCAATCGGTGAAGATATGGGACTAAAGACCGACTTGACGAGTAATTAATCTCAGTTTTACCGATCGAGTCACTAAGGGACCCCATCTGTCTGAGTTGTGCGAAGCTTTCGACCGAGACCTGGAGTAGAATCGGTTTTAGATACTCATGCGCTAGCGCCCAATCATTGTATGTACTTATTTAGTACGACGCACATATCAGGTGCATACGGAAGTCTGAAGCCATCAACTACGGGCTCCAGATTTGTCCTCCGCCACCTACATCGAACCCACGTGGGATCCAAATGGTTTCCACATGGTTCCCACATGGCTCTCATATTCTCTGTTATAAAAGGGTTTTGAGAAATGCATACATCAGCCATAGCTGAGCGGAACAATATCTCAGCCGGTTATTATGATTTTCCATTTCTATTTTATTGAGATTATAAATAATTGCTTGTTATAGTTTAATCATATTCTATTTTCAGTATGTTTCAACTTTTAACATTATTTGCATTGCTTGAGAATGTCATTTTTATGTGAGAACATACTGTGGGTGTTTGAAATAAATTGAGTGTACACTGAGTTGCAACATTAATTAACAATATATTATCAACAATTACAAACTCTTAAATTACTTTCGCCTTAACACCTTATAATTAAGATAACGTTGATTGAACTTTTCAATAATGATAAGCTCCGTCTGCGATGAAACTCACCTCTTGAGTGTAGTGAGTTACGCCAATAGTAAGTTTTGCCAGATAATGTAAGTTGAGGTTTGAAAAGTCTGGCGCTCCTCCTCACAGGTGAAGACGCTGCTTAGATAAATGTCACAATTAGTATTACTAATTGATTGTGACTTGAGTTGGCCGAAATTAAGCGTGTCCTTGAAATCACTTTGTTCACGCGCACTCGAGTGTGAGAAAATGGCCGCACTTGTAGAATTATGAGTGAATTACCTTAACTGGTTGTAGCAATTATACTAATCGTACTGGCAGGTGAGTTGCCAAGCGTGATGTGAAGCACTAGTAGAGAATGTCGATGAAGTGAGTGGTGTAGTTGAGCCGAGCCAGTGAAAATCTTGAGAGAAGCCGATGAAATGCAGTAGCAGTTGAAATTGAGATGTAGTCTCTAGGAGAGCTAATTGCAGAAAGAGAGAGTGATTACACAAACTACACTCAATAATCTTTGATGATGATTAACCGTCCAAATCCCGATGATATTATTGATCCGGTGATGTTGAGGCTGTATAAGTGATGAGCGTTTCCTTGAGAAGAGTGCAGGTGTGATCGAGAGTCAGTGACAAGATGCCGTGTGAGGAGATACCGTCTGAGAATATGCCGTGTGAGAAGCCACTGTATGAGAAGATGCCGCTTGAGACGATGCCGTGTGAGAAACACTGCCGTTTGAGAAGCTACCATATGGAAACCATTTGAGAAGCCGCCGTATGAGATAACCATGCAGAAAGAGAGCCAATAAACTTGAGTTATCCACAGAGAATTACCGAAGATTCATAATGAGTCTTTCCACGTGGTAGACCGTTACTCAGAGAGAGTTTGAGTGAGAGCGATATTTCTGCCTTCTTCCTTGTTGATTCAAATTAACCAAAGTCAAATTAAGTTCTCTCTCATTTAGTGATGGGAGAGCGAGAAAGCTAGCAACAGTCCGTGAGCACTGCAAAAATCAGCCTCACGTCTCAGCTGTTCCGCAACGAAGCCGCGAGGTTCTGCCGCGTCGCGGCGGCGCAGTGAACCGCGGGGAATTTAAATCTGCCTAATTCCCAAACAAGCGGAAAATTCAAATTTGCCTAATTCCCAAACATGCATAATTTTTAAATTAACATGTACCCTTGGGGCATGTTCGCCGATCTCTTCAAATCAAGCTCGTTAATAAACTAATTATTACAATACTTTATTATTTTAAATAAAAATAGTTCAATAATGCGAACTGAAAGCTGTAATCCGACAGGCACATGGCCAACCTGCTCCGCTCGTGGGGTAAGTTGACCAAAGATTGTGCAGTTAAAAAACTAACTCAGACTTTTGAATGTTCTTTAGATATAGTACTTTTAGAATATTCAAATACTTTTGTTAATTAATATTTTCTTAACAAAAAAAGAAAATGTAAAAACTAGGCCAACTAGCCCCCCTGGTCTCCCTTACGACGTTCACCCACACGCCGAGATACGACTTTCTTCAGCCACCAGCTAAGATACGACATTGTTCTGCTCAGCCGTCGAAATGCTTTCTCATATAAAATAAATATTAAGATATTAAAATTATAAAATGATTTAAACATGCATTTTCATAAATTAATAGAATAATTCTAATATTATTTAATATTCTAAATTAATAAAATTGTCAATTGATAAGAATTTTTCCATCGGTCTTAGAGTCTTACAAATTAAATTAAAATAATAAATATTTATGACAGTCAGATTGCCCTTGTTTATAATCACCTCCGCAGAATCTGAAATAAAAACTTAATTAAAACCTGGAAGAAACTTTGTTAGCAAAGGACGTTCTGACTGCCCCCACCACCAAATTGCCCAACGTTTCGAGCCCGCTTCGGCTCCTCCTCAGGGACTGAAATGAAACCCGCGATACACCTCCTTACATACCCCCATACCCTCTTCTTTTCTCTTACCCCCACCACCATCCACTTTCCCCTCTCCAACTTTCCATTCTCACTTAAATTAATAAAGAATGATAAATGTTATCTAATTTACTCGACTCTGTCATTAAATTTACATTATTCCGATTTCTTAGAATGTGAATACTTTCAAGGCTTTCCCTCTTATATTTATTCTTAATCCCCTGTTCCAAAATATCCACACTCCCAAAATCGAAAGAATGCAAACTATTTAAACAATGTTCTCAAACCCGATGTAAAACTTGAGCTGCTTAAACTATATTGATGTTCATATATTTTCTTTTTCAAATATCTACCCGTTTGACCAATATAACAACCATTACAATCCCTACAATTAATTTTATGAACTACTCCCGATTTTAACTAAGACACAAAAAACTAATTCACAAAGAACAGTTGACATATAGAATCATAATATCATCGATAAATTTTCCGACGTATAGACTTGCTAGATTTTTGTCTAATATATTGTTCAAGATAGTGGGTAAAACAAATTCATATATTAAAGATAGTTGGAGTTTTTATGATATAATGAAAGATATTGTTATTCCGAATGATCATAGGATGGTTTCATTGGATGTAGTGTCTTTGTTTACAAATATACCTTTAGAGTTGTTGAATGATATTATACAAGATAAATGGTCTGAAATTAGAGTACAAACTAGTTTAACACAAGATGAATTTATAAGGGCACTTAATTTGGTTTTTAAAAACGCAATTTTTTCTTTTGATAATAGTTTCTATGAGCAAAGATATGGCTGTCCAATGGGATCACCTTTGTCACCTGTTATAGCGAATTTAGTAATGGAAAAATTGGAAAGTGTTGCTTTGTCTAAGTTGGTTTTTCAGCCAATTATTTTTAAAAGATATGTTGATGACATTTTTGCAGTTGTACCTGAATGTTTTGTGGATGTAATGGTGGATGAGTTTAATTCTATCCATGATAGAATTAAATTCACAAAAGAAGTTGAGAAAGATAATCAATTGAGTTTTTTAGATATTAGAGTCATTAGAGTTAATAATAATAGAGGGAAATTAGATTGGTATAGAAAACCTACATGGTCAGGTAGATTTTTAAATTTTAATTCTCACCACCAATTCGGAAACAAGACAGGTGCGGTCAAGGGTGTCATTGACAGAGCAATTAAATTGTCACAGAAAGATTTTAGGAAAAAGAATTTAAATTTAGTTAGAGTAACATTTATTAAGAATAGTTATCCGGTAAAATTTATTGATAAAATGATTGATGAGAGAGTGTGGGAAATTTATAATGGTGGATTGAAGCAGCGGGTAGATAATCAAACAAGGAATAGAAATCGAAAGATTGCATATTTTAGTTTACCATATGTTAGAGGTTTGTCGGAAAGGATTAGAAGGGTTTTTAGTAAACATAATATTCAAGTTTTCTTTAGGAACGATAATAATTTAGAAAGGTTATTTAGTAATTGTAAAGACAAGGATGATAAATGTTTAAAATCGGGAGTAGTTTATAAAATTAATTCTAGGGATTGCAATGGTTGTTATATTGGTCAAACGGGTAAATATTTGAAAAAGAGAATATATGAACATCAATATAGTTTACGCAACTCAAATTGTACATCGGGTTTGAAAGAACATTGTTTAAATCGTTTGCATTCTTTCGATTTTGGGAGTGTAGATATTTTGGAACAGGGGATTAAGAATAAATATATAAGCCTTGAAAGTATTCACATTCTAAGAAATCGGAATAATGTAAATTTAATGATAGAGTCGAGTAAATTAGATAACATTTATCATTCTTTATTAATTTAAGTGAGAATGGAAAGTTGGAGAGGGGAAAGTGGATGATGGTGGGGGTAAGAGAAAAGAAGGGGGTATGGGGGTATGTAAGGAGGTGTATCGCGGGTTTCATTTCAGTCGCTGAGGAGGAGCCGGAGCGGGCTCGAAACGTCGGGCAATTTGGTGGTGGGGGGCAGTCAGATGGTTCTTTGCTAACAAAGTTTTTTCCAGGTTTTAATTAAGTTTTTATTTCAGATTCATAGTCAAGATGGCGTCGGCGAGGAAACGACCTCCCGATAAGAGTAGTAGAAAATATTACAAATGTCATTCAAAAACACCGTTGGCAACGGTAATTTGTATTATATGTGGAAATGCATATCATAATAGTGATTTCTATAGATTGAGCAACACAAAAGACATAGGAGATAACTTAGTGATCTACCCGGAGCATGTGCACGTGGATAACATAACCAACAATGAGGAGAATGAGAAAGAGGAAAATTTGAGTGAGACAGCGAAAATGATCATAGCTCATATTAAAATGAAGCAAACCGATGAATTGAGAAGAGAAATCCTAGAGGAGCTAGAAAAAAAGACAATAGAAGTACAAGGTATAACAAAAAATAATATAAGTGAAAATGAGGTTATGGTAGCTGAAAATATGTTATTAAAACAACTGAATAAAGAACTGCAAGATAAAAATAAACTATTGCACGAGTTGCTTGAAGTTTATAAAGAAAAAGAAACAAATAACCATTTTACAAAAAAATCTTTCGCTGAAACGACGAAGGAGACAAAGGAGATACAGATACAACCGAAAAAGATACCAAAAATCGTCGTTAAAATTGGTAAATATAAACATGGTGATGTTTTAGATACAGTTACGAAATATCTAGTGAAAGAAAAAGACATACAAATCAAAACTGTATATACCAAAAATAAAAGTGATATAATAATTAACTGTATGAACATTGAGAGTGTAGAAACTGCTGAAAAAGTACTTAAAAGAAAATTACCAAAGTGTGAGATTGCTGCTGAAAAATTAAATAACCCAAAAATAAAAATAGTTGGAATAGACAACTTCACAAAGATGGATATGAAAGAAATTGAACATGATATAAATTCTAGAAACTTTGCTGACCCAAGCTGCTATGGTACTGTCCTACATATGTACACAAACGAAAAAACAGAACTCAGTTCTATTATAATGGAAATACCACCCGAGATATACAAGAAGATCAGAGAGAACGGTAAGAGACTTTTTGTAGGACATCAAAGGTGTATGGTCTATGATCTAATAAACATCTCACCATGTTACAACTGTGGGAGGTTGGGGCATAATGGAAGCAAATGTAGAAACAGACAAATATGCACAAAATGTACAGATAACCATGAAACAAATAAATGTGTCAGCGCCAAAACAGAATGCACTAACTGTATCTTTAGTAATAATACATATAAAACAAAATTATACACTAATCATTCTCCATACGACATGAGCAAATGTGAAATACTAAAAAACAAGATAAAAGAATATATAGATGCAACTGATTACCGTATCAAGCCTGAAATACCGACCTGGAAACCGGCAAGGCCGTCTCGACTACAACAGAGTGCAACTGAAGATAATCAACTTAGCAGACCTGCCGTACCGGCGGAAACATTAACAAGACCATCATTGCTCACGCTAAATCAGAGACAAAGGGCAGCGAGCCGAACTACAGGAAGTATTTCCAGCACAGGAATCAGCCCAAATGCAACGCCAACAATAATAAGTGCAACAAATGGCGCAGAATCGTGAAGTATAAGAAGATATACACGAACAATTATACAAACGGGAAGTTACATATAATGATTTGAGGTCTCTTAATCAAGATAGAAAAGCAACAGATAATCTGATCTTATATATGAATATAAGAGGTTTAAAAACTAATTTTGATAAATTGCAAATCTTGATTAAAAGGCTCAAAATCAAACCATATGTAATTGTATGTGCTGAACCCGGTAATCTAGAGCACTATCAATATTACAGACTAAATGGATACAATATATATTACAAACATAGCCATGTTAACAAATCAGATGTTGTAGTCGTATACGTAAAAAAAGATGTAAATCAGACAGCGAATGTAAAAGAGCTGGGTAGGCTAAAAATACTAAATACAATTATAAAACTTAATAACAATAGTCAGTTGGAAATCTCAGCTATGTACAGATCACATGATCTGCATAATACACAGTTCACTCTAAAAGTAAATCAATATCTGCATCAAAAGAGAGACGTTAAAAACCACCTGATAATAGGTGACTTTAATATTAACATAATGTTACAGGACAACATTAGTCAGAATTTTTTATATAATTTTCTTCAAAATGGTTTTTACCCTGGCTTTATTGATACGACCAGACCATATGATATAACTACTGATAGTGGAACATGTATAGATAATATTTATATAAAAACTAGCTCAATCAACACTAAAACTTTCAAATTAAAGACACTTATTACTGATCACTACCCGCTTTTCATAGACATAAAAAAACCACTAATGGATGCAGGCATGGAGAATAAGAAAACTAGTTATTCATTAAACTATAAAAAAATAGCTTTATAGCAAATCAAAAATACTGGAGGGATTACAAGCATATCGAGGATCCAAACGAAGCAATAGACCTTTTTATAGATTAAATAAAACATTGTCAAGAACTATCAATAAGGAAACAGGCTAAAGTCAAGTATGCACCTAGAAAAGAATGGATTACTAGTGCATTACTAAAATCTTGTAAAAAAAAGGACGAATTGTATAAAAAACTCAAAAAGAATCCAATGAACGATACATTACAAAATGAATATAAAAACTATGTAAAATGCTTAAACAAAGTTATAAAAGATGCCAAAATAAAATATGATAAGGAACTTATAGAAAAAAACTCAGGTAATCCAAGGCAGCTATGGAAAATTATAAATTCCAAACTTGGCAACAAAGGTAAAAAAGACAATATTATACATGAAATCTATAATGAAAACATGGAGAGAGTAAAAGAACCATCCAAAATTGCAAATATCATGAATGACTATTACGACAGGATGGGAAAAGAAATGAGTGACAAAATTATTGCTCCAAGTAACGATTCTTTTCAATTACCACCATGCAACATAAATTCAATATTTCTAAATTTTACAAATGAACACGAAATTAAAAGAATTATCCAAAATTTGAAATTCAAGAATGGGGGAGTTGATAAGATAAATTCTAAGACACTTAAAACAATATCTGATCATATAGCTGATCCCTTGGCACACATCTTCAATAAATGCATTGAAAAGTCAATATGGCCAGATGCCCTTAAAGCTGCTGAAGTGATACCAATTTACAAATCAGGGAAAAAATTATGAGTTAAAAACTACAGACCTATATCCTTAATTTCGAATATCGCAAAAATTTTTGAAAAGGTCATATACAAAAGAATCTTTAGTTTTATTAACAAACACAAAATATTAAGCGAAAAACAGTTTGGATTCATAGAAGGCAAAGGAACCAAAGATGCTTTAAGCTATATTACGAAAATAATTTATAATAACTTAGATAAAAGTTAGCCAATAATAGCCGCTTTTCTAGATCTTGCCAAAGCTTTTGATACGGTTGATCATAATATACTACTACTCAAGCTGCAAGCGTACGGGATAAGAGGCAATGCTTACGAATTGATGAAAAGCTACTTATCAAATAGAAAGCAGATAGTAAGAATTGACCAAAGCGGAAGTGAACCGATAACAGTAACTATGGGAGTGCCACAAGGGACAATCCTAGGCCCGCTGCTTTTTATAATATATATAAATGATCTACTGACAACGATGCCAGAAAACTCAATTTTATCATATGCTGATGATACAGCAGTTATATCGGCAGGTAAAACATGGAAAGAAGTAGAAAAGGAAATGAATCAAAATCTAAAAAAAGTAGCAATAGGGCTCTCATTGAATAAATTAACTTTAAATATAAGTAAAACTGTTTATATAACTTTCGGGAATTACTGCGACAGTGTTCCACAAAATGTTGATATCTTTATTAACAAAGAAAAACTAAAGAGAGTGGACTCGAGTAAATATTTAGGAGTGAATTTTGATTACAATCTAAAATGGGATGAACATATTAACTACCTAATTAAAAGAACAAGCTACTTAAGTTTCATATTCTACAAAATCAATAAATTTATGCAAATAAATACGTTAAAAGTTATTTACTATGCCTTTTTTCACAGTGTTATCAATTATGGGATAATAGCTTGGGGTAGTGTCTATAAAAACAATCAACATTTGCTCCAAAATATACAAAACAGATTACTCAAACTAGTGTTCAAAAACACTTTCGTGCAAAATAAACCAATGAATATTAAGCAACTATACACATGGGACTGTTTAAAATATCATTACAACGAAATGAAAAATTTATTCTCAAACTCAAATAGTAAGACTAGATATAAAGCTATCATATTGCCAAAAATGAATAAAAGAGTGAGCGATAAAAACAATTATATAACTGCAATAAAGACCTTCAATCTACTGCCAAACGAGTTCAAAACGTTAGAAATAGACAAAAGAGCCACTAATTACAAGTTTAAAAAATGGATTACGAATAATATTCCGTGAGAATGATCCTTATATTTCCTTGAAAAGATTTGATACTTTATCAAATCAAGTATAGAACATATATATTTATTACTGTTTATTACTGTGTATAAATTTTATAATATTGTTAAAAAATGAAGATTATTTATCAAATAGTTTTAAGATTTAGTATGTAGTACTAGGTTTAAGGAATCTATTAGTATTAAGTATACTCCGGACCTGCAAACAGGGAATTTATTTCCTTCGGCAGGGTTACTATGTAATGTAATGTATGTGATACTCTGGATAAATAAATAAAAGAAATAAATAAAAAAAAAAGATTCTGCGGGGGTGATTATAAACAAGGGCAATCTGACTGCCATAAATATTAATTATTTTAATTTAATTTGTAAGACTGTAAGACCGATGGAAAAATTCTTATCAGTTAATAGTAAATTGCAGTTGACATAAGTAATATTTCTAATTAATAAAATTGTGTATTGAATAATTTAATTGCAAATCTTCCGATTTATTTCCTAACCTTAAAAATTACAATTCATGATAATATGTCATTTGCTATAAGAGGCGTTTCACGTCAGCTCTCTAGGCGCGGCGCGCGAGCGCGAAATCATGCTGTTTTCAGCTTGTGTTTGAAGGGCTAAAATGTATCTAAAAAAAATAATCCCCAAGTGATTTCGATGTATTTTTTCCTCAGCTTTCCGATGGTGCTATTAGTTTCTCCAAATTTTTCAATTCTAAGTATTTCTTGAATAATATCTCGAAAAAATAAAAAAACCCCTATGTAGAAAAAGGCTATATCCATGTAAAATTTCCTCCTCTTTCGATCTAGCAGGTAAAAAAAATATTAAAAATATAGTTTTTGAGATATAACACGTTTTATGTTTTTTTGAGGTTAGAATTGAAAAATTTTGAGAAACTAATAGCACCATCGGAAAGCTGAGGAAAAAATACATCGAAATGACTTGGGGATTATTTTTTTTAGATATATCTTAGCCCTTCAAACACAAGCTGAAAACAGCATGATTTCGCGCTCGCGCGCCACGCCTGGAGAGCTGACGTGAAACGCCTCATAAATGCATGTACGCTTTTTAAGGGGCAAGTTGGTAAAAAACTGCATCTATGAAATCGAAGGTATTTGTTGACAAATTTTGTTCTATAAATAAATTGCAGATCTTAAAAATATGAATGAAAAATACGAAATATTAATTTGGACAAACTATATTTAAATGGTCCATCAGAAGATGCACAATTAGCATCAAATTACTATGTATAAACTTAAAAATATTTTTTAAACATTTTATATATCCTAACATTTCATCTACATTTAAGTGAAGTTGCTGTTGTTCTTTACGTTGTTCCTCATATTCCTGTAAAATTTTATTTATTATTAATCGAAGTTGTTGTTATTGTTGTTGCTGTTCATTTTGTACTTGTAAAATTTTATTCATTGTTAATTGAAGTTGTTGTAGTTGTTTTTGATATTCTTTTTGTTCATGTAAATTTCTATCAAACTTTTCGTTAAGTTGATGTTGATTTTCTAGTATATCTTCTTGATTTGCATTCGTTTCCGCATTTCGAAGACAGTGAACTAAACAAACCCCAATCAATTATGTTCAAGTAGAATGTAAAATGACCATAATCATTATAAAATTTATATTAATGCAAGATTTCTCTAGTAGAAATCATTCTATTTAAAATAAATGAGATTAATGGGTGACTAATTGAAACAGGTAATTCCTGGATAGTGATGAAACGATGTTCTCGGTCAGACTAATATTATTATATTAATTTCTCATTATATTATATTATTTCTGAAGATGAAAATAAAAATAATGATTTTCTTCCTTGATTCAATGTCTCTCACTTCTTACCATAAAAGTAGGCTTATTATTAGTAATTTCTTAACTAAGAAAATGAACCTTTTTCTAGCTTTTATAGCACTGCGTGGCATAAATCAGTATTTATGTCGATGTAAAAATAGACTGTCAATGGCACGGAATTCATTCAATTATTCTATGCAATAAATTGTGAATGTGTCCGGACATGACCAAAAAATATATCTAGTTTTTGTCGATTACACAATCCTATACAAAAAGAAAAGGTTCTGTACTTTAGATCGGACTATCATATCTCAGCGTATTTTGGCCCCTTAAGTATGATTACAAGGCCAGAATTCGTTCACCACGCCTGAATTTTGAGATATCATTAGGTATAATATTTTTGAGATATCTTAAAAAACAAAGTAAAAACAATTTTTTGTTAATTTTTTCTACAAAACAATGTAGCATTGTTTGCGCCCTTAAAGACCAATTTTACACCATTCCTCTACAATTTTTTTTCTCGGAAATCTGAATATGTAAATTTCGAGATAGAAATAAAGAATTTCATTTTAAGAGGAGATATGTGCGAGTTTACAAAATTCAGGTATTTAGATCTTGGAGAAAAAAAATGGTAGAGGAATGATTCAAAATTGATGTTGAAGGGCACAAATAATGCTACATTTGTAAAAAGCTTGAATCTTATATCTAATGATATCTCAAAATTCAGACGTGGTGGACGAATTCTAACCTTGGAATCATACTTAGGGGGCCAAAATACACCGAGATATGATAGTCCGATCTAAACTACAGAACCTTTTCTTTTTTTGTGGGACTGTGTTATTAGTGGAACTAGGAATTTATTGGGAAAATAGTAGATTCGATTTCCACCAGAATTATAGTACGTAAGTATAATTCAAAGTGTATAATTAAAATTACTAAAGTTCGACCTACTCACCACAGCTACAATTCAGCAATTCACATTGACACTCCATTTTGTATATAAATTACATTTAACTCATTAGTTAAAAAGATATCTACGGCTGTGAACACGCAGTACACGTTCGTTAATTAAACGGCCTTTAAATCTAGAAAAAGCATAAACACACTTTTCTATAAAAATAATGTATGGTAACTATTTACTAAAATTTTATAAAAATAGATTTTTTATAAAAATTATATAAAACCATTATTTTTCAACAAGTAGGCTGTATAAAATTTATATAAACTTGATAAAAGAATTATAAATTTTATTCATTTGAGATAGACTCGATAGAAAAATGAGCAGGTAATAATTGAATAACAATGAACAACTAATCAATTTCACTAATACTAAATTCATTACAAAATTGTTTTAAGAACAAGTTTGCGTATCTTATAGATAAATCCTAAACCAAAACAAACTTGTATCTCAGCCCGATATTGAACAACGCCGTATCTCTAGTCGAACCAACGTCTTAACATGACAAACGGGTGAACAAGGTAGTACTTCGTGGAATTATTAGGCATGAGATACAACTCACGTGACGAAATACGATTCCCACGGTGGTGTTGAATCAACTTTAAATGGGTCAAAAAAGTACCACAAAAATACCATCGGGACTCGATTCAGCAATAAAAAATAAACGAATTTTTATGTTCAGAAAATGAGCCGTTTTCGAAAAAAACGATTTTAAAGTAAAAGAAATTAAATAACTAAAAAAGTGAAATTTATATCAGTTTCGCTATTATCGCTATAATCGTATCGCTAATTAAGTCTTATACTGCCGCTAAATTGTATATGGTACTGTGGGAGTGATGAAACGTAACCTAAAATAATTTCGGTATTCAATAGTATCTTTAAAAATCTTGAGAACGAAAATATTCAATCGGTTGTGGGGGGAAAAAATATTGATTTCTGAATTAAGTCTTATAAATCTACTAAATTTCAAATAGCGCATCGACAAAATACAACATAACCTAAAAAATTATGTTGTGTTTGTTGTATTTTTAAATAATATCGTAAATGAAAAAATTCAATCGATTGTCAGGGAAAATAGTCGTACCGCGAATTGTCATATACTGACGCTAAATTATGTATAGTGCCGTGGAGGTGATGTAACATAACCGAAAATAATTTCGGTGTTCAATCGTATTTTTAAATAATTTGGTAAATCAGAAAATTCAATTGGTTGTGGGAAAAAAAAATATTCATTTCTGAATTAAATCTTATAAATGTGCTAAATTTCAAATGGCGCGTTGGAAAAATATATCGTAACATAAACAAATTTGTTTGCTCTGCTGTATGTTTAAATAATCTCGTGATTATTTAAAGACAATCGTATATTTAAATAATTCGTTGAATGAGTGAAATCAATTGGTTGCGGGGAAAAAGTAATCAGTCCTAAATTAAATCTTATAGCTCCAGTAAATTTCAGGTAGCGCATTGGAGAAATATACCCTAAGCTAATAAAATGTCGACTCACAATCGTATGTTTAAATAATTCCTTGATTGCGTAAAATCAATTGGTTGTGAGAGAAGAGTAACGTATTAGTAACGTATTAGTAACGTAAAAGAATTTTGATGCTCAATCATATCTTAAATTAATCTTGTGAATGAGAATAATCAATCGGTAATAAAGCGAAAATTTGAAGTTCACATAAAAAAATCTAACTATACTGATATTTAATTGGAAATGTTCTCAGGAACCTATGGTCATAGGTCTCAACTGAAATAAATTAGAAACTATTCCCCTTTATGGCAGAGTAAAATGAAAAATAAGATATACTTTTATGCAAACCAATTAAAAGGTGTCATAAAAAAAATTAAAAATAATGAGTATTCTACAAACTGCGAAAGCATGTATATACCAATATATATTATATAATATGCGAGCACAGCAATGAAATTTAAATGAATATTAAATACTGATAGATGAAATAGAAATTGCAATTATAAAATCTAATAAGCAACTATTTTAGTAAAGTTATAAGCAAATAATTTGCAGGAAGAGTAAAATGAGGTGGTGAAAAGCTGCTTAACTTTTAGATTGGGCGGTTGCAAAGGAAGGATAAAAGAACCAATAAATTGCTATAGTTCTGGCGCAGCAGAGCACACAGGAGACTGAGTCGACAAACGAGTGCCTCGCAAACCTTGTACCTCGCATTCGAGTGATTGTACCGTAACACGACGATCTCGAAAATATTCATTTAAAATTGATTATTAATAAATAAACTTTTCATGATGAAGAAAAGTAACAAGCATAATAGAAATTAGTGTTTCTCAGTATTGTTATTTTAAAAACATTATTAAGATAACCAACAAACTTATTACAATATAATTTGACACTGCACGAATTCAGAATAATGATTTTATATTAAAGGTATATTGAAACAAAGAATATGCACCATAAAGATAAAAAATTAAATTAAAAAATTATATTTGTTTTCATCATATTTTAAATTTAGATTTCTGATGTTTTTGTAGTAATGTCGACTAATTAAATGTACCCTGAGGCATAAAATAATTTTTAAAAAGCATGGAGAAATTTGATATACAAGAACTTTGACGATATGCATGCCATAACACATGTCCTTGTAATTTTAAGTCATAGTGTAAGCATGATCATCGTTATTTATTAAAATATAAACGGAAAAATTTTACATTTGCGCTTTTCCAAGGGTGAAAAACTGAAATAATAGTAAACAGATTACTTTACTTTTTACCTTTTACAATTGGAAATAAAACTGGAAAAGATTGATCCAAATAACTGCCAATGATAAACCAATGACAAAATGCAATTCAAAATCCAATTGAAAATCTAATTCAAAATGCAATTCGAAATCCAATTAAAAATTACAATAAATTACAATAAATCGATGATCCCTGTCGTAAATTTTAAATATTAATAACAGTTAATAACTGTTAAAAATTATTTGAAACTATTTAGAACTATTTAAAACTGTTTATAAATGTTATAAAATGTATGATTTTGGACCCTTTTTTTCTAATTGTAATACTTTGTAACAGTTTCAAATAATTTTAAATTTGATATATTTCAGGAAAAATTAAGAATTAATAAATTATTATTATTATTATTATTATTATTATTATTATTATTATTATTAATTAATAATTATTTAATAGCCTCATTATTATAATCATGAGAATCAAGGAGCGCGGGAGCACTCCAAAGGCAAGTAACCGTCAAACAATGCAGAAGAAGCCTAAGGTGTGTTTAATTATACTAATAATTAATTCCCTAGTAGAAATGAAAAATGAAAATAACTGTAAATAACTGTAAAAAACTGTAAATAACTGTAAATAACAGTTTATAACAGTTTATAAGTGGTTGATTTGAGACGTTAATAACAGTTATTTACAGTTATTTACAGTTATTTACAGTTGTTAACAGTTATTACCAGTTATTAGCAGTTATTAACAGTTATTTACGGTTTTGCAGAAAAGTACCTGCGAAAACGGAGGTGCTGATAAAAGTTAGTTACAGTTATTAACGGTTATTAACAGTTTTTAACAGTTTTTAACAGTTATTAACAGTTATTTACAGTTTTGTTGATAAGAAAAAAGTTAGTATTATAGCGAAAAAAATAAACTGTTTATAACTGTAAATTTCTGTAAATAACTGTTAATAACTGTTAATAACCTTTAATACCTGTTAATACCCTTTATCAGTACCTCCGTTTTCGCAGGTACTTTTCTGCAAAACTGTAAATAACTTAATAACTGTTAATAACTGTAAATAGCTGTAAATAACTATAAATAACTGTTATTAACATCTCAAATCAAACACTTATAAACTGTTATTTACAGTTATTAACAGTTATTAACAGTTATTTACAAAAATCATTTCCGCTAGGGTTATTATTATGTTAATAATAATAATTAATAAATATTTAAACGTTATTAAATAATTTAATAACTCTTACAAACTGTCAAGAACTGTTACAAACAGTTACAAACGATTAATAACGTCCAAAATTCTACATTTTGTAACATTTTTAAACAGTTTATAACTCTTCCTAACAGTTTTTAATATTTTTGAACGAAAATATTTCCACTAGGGAGTAAATGGAAAAGTATCCTGTACAATATAAAATTCTATTAGATATTTATATTAGCTTTGATAATGAATAAATTGTAATTATAAACCATGCAAATTGTATAAAAAATTCAAGAAATGCAAACAATTTGAAAAACTAAAAGAACGGAACGTGCCAGAACTGAATAATTTTTTATATAGAAATAAAAAACATTTCAAGGAAAAGAAACGTTGGTAAATACAGAATAAGTAGATGATTTTAATAGTTTTGCTGAAATTTATAAATATAATTTTACCTGTAAGTATCAGCTGTCACTTTTTCATTTGACGAGTGAAAAATTCGAATGAATTTAAAGCATAACTCCACTACAATGATCGTACCATATTGGATAAAAACATTAAAATCCAGTGTTGATACCGATGAATAGAACAATGAAAAAGTATCCTGTAAAACATTCAATTATATTAATATTAGCTTTATTATATTATATATTAATATTAGCATTGGTAATAAAGAAATTATAATTAAACAGAGTGTTAATTATAGATAAAAAAGTTAAAAATACAAATAACTTACACCTTGAAATTTTAGAGAAAGAAAGAAGTGAAAGAATGGATGGGACCACAATAGAAAAACTATTATACAGGAGAAAAACAATGCTTTGAAGGAAAAGAGAAGTGTATACATGCACACATTCAGATAATATTGAAAGTTTGACTAAAATTTATAAAGATAATGTTACCTCTAAGTATTTTCTGTCTTTTCAATTCGACGACTGAAAAAATCCAAAGAAGTTAAACGTTAACTCCAGCATAGATCCAGTATCGACTGTAGAAATCACATCCAATGGTACATAGAAATATCCAAATCCAGATTTAGTACTGAAGAATACAACAATGGAAAAGCACGCTGTAAATTATATTTATATTAAATATCCAAATTAGCACTGATAATATAGAAATTGTAATAAAAACTTTGCAAATTTAAAAAAATTTCTAATATATAAACAACTTGAAGCTTGAAATCTTAGAGAAAGAAAAGTAAAGGAACGGATAGGACTAAGAATAGCTTTTGATATAGAGACAAAAACAATAATTTCAAGGAAAGCAAAAGTATGTAGAAAATGCAGATAATTTTATTAATTTAAGTAAAATATATAAACATAATCTTACCTGTAAGTATTTGCTGTCGCTTTTCAATTCGACGACTGAAAAAATCCAAAGAAGTTAAACACCATAGATCCAGTAAACAGAAATATTCAAATCCAGATTTGATACTGAAGAATACAATAATGGAAAATCACGCTATAAATTATAGTTATATTAAATATCCAAATTAGCATTGATAATATAGAAATTGTAATAGAAAACTTTGCAAATTTAAAAAAAAATTCTAATATATAAACAACTTGAAATCTTAGAGAAAGAAAGATAAAAGAACGGATGGGACTAATGGGTTTAAAGTTTGCAACGTTGCGATCCAACGAAAATTCGATTTTCGAAAAACACATTTTTCCACATGAATAGCATAATATACTGCAAATAATGGAAGAATACATGAAAATTGATCAAAATAAATCAATTCCAAACTACCCCCCACCCCTAACACGGAATTCGTAAGACAACCTAAGAGAACGAAAATTCCATTTTTCTAAAATCAAATTTCTCAGGGAGAATGACACCAGATATTGTAAATAACACAAGAATTCATCAAAAATAATTGATATAAACCGATATCAAATTATCCCCACCCCCAAAACCACCCCAAACGGGTGATTATACAGGGTAGATGTAAAAATGCAATAAAAAAAAATTCTCCCTCGGCGGCTTTGAGATTTTCCAAACTTTTTATTGTAGAAATTACTTTCTAGAAACACAAGCTACATGTAAAAAAATTAAGAAGAAAATAAACTCCCCGGAACATTTCCAAACGGGCCCAAAAAGTTGATAATACAGCGTATTTGCAGGAAAAAAAATTCTCACTCGGCGGCTTTGGCCATTCCAAACTTTTTATCGCGAACATTACTTTCTAGCAGCACAAGCTACATGTAAAAAAATTAAGAAGAAAATAAACTCCCCGGAACATTTCCAAACGGGCCCAAAAAGTTGATAATACAGCGTATTTGCAGGAAAAAAAATTCTCACTCGGCGGCTTTGGGCATTTCCAAACTTTTTAACGCGAACATTACTTTCTAGCAGCACAAGCTACATGTAAAAAAATTAAGAAGAAAATAAACTCCCCGGAACATTTCCAAACGGGCCCAAAAAGGTGACAAACAGCGTGTTTATAAGAAAAAAAAATTCTCCCTCAGCGGCTTTGGGCATTTCCAAACTTTTTATCGTGGAAATTACTTTCTAGCAACACAAGCTACATGTAAAAAAATTAAGAAGAAAATAAACTCCCCGGAACATTTCCAAACGGGCCCAAAAGTTGATAATACAGCGTATTTGCAGGAAAAAAAATTCTCACTCGGCGGCTTTGGGCATTTCCAAACTTTTTATCGCGGAAATTACTTTCTAGCAACACAAGCTACATGTAAAAAAATTAAGAAGAAAATAAACTCCCCGGAACATTTCCAAACGGGCCCAAAAAGTTGATAATACAGCGTATTTGCAGGAAAAAAAATTCTCACTCGGCGGCTTTGGGCATTTCCAAACTTTTTATCGTGGAAATTACTTTCTAGCAACACGAGCTACATGTAAAAAAATTAAGAAGAAAATAAACTCCCCGGAACATTTCCAAACGGGCCCAAAAAGTTGATAATACAGCGTATTTGCAGGAAAAAAAATACTCACTCGGCGGCTTTGGGCATTTCCAAACTTTTTATCGTGGAAATTACTTTCTAGCAACACAAGCTACATGTAAAAAAATTAAGAAGAAAATAAACTCCCCGGAACATTTCCAAACGGGCCCAAAAAGTTGATAATACAGCGTATTTGCAGGAAAAAAAATTCTCACTCGGCGGCTTTGGGCATTTCCAAACTTTTTATCGCGAACATTACTTTCTAGCAACACAAGCTACATGTAAAAAAATTAAGAAGAAAATAAACTCCCCGGAACATTTCCAAACGGGCCCAAAAAGTTGATAATACAGCGTATTTGCAGAAAAAAAAATTCTCACTCGGCGGCTTTGGGCATTTCCAAACTTTTTATCGTGGAAATTACTTTCTAGCAACACAAGCTACATGTAAAAAAATTAAGAAGAAAATAAACTCCCCGGAACATATCCAAACGGGCCCAAAAAGTTGATAATACAGCGTATTTGCAGGAAAAAAAATTCTCACTAGGCGGCTTTGGGCATTTCCAAACTTTTAATCGTGGAAATTACTTTCTAGCAACACAAGCTACATGTAAAAAAATTAAGAAGAAAATAAACTCCCCGGAACATTTCCAAACGGGCCCAAAAAGTTGATAATACAGCGTATTTGCAGGAAAAGAAATTCTCACTCGGCGGCTTTGGGCATTTCCAAACTTTTTATCGCGAACATTACTTTCTAGCAACACAAGCTACATGTAAAAAAATTAAGAAGAAAATAAACTCCCCGGAACATTTCCAAACGGGCCCAAAAAGGTGACAAACAGCGTGTTTGTAAGAAAAAAAAATTCTCCCTCAGCGGCTTTGGGCATTTCCAAACTTTTTATCGTGGAAATTACTTTCTAGCAATACAAGCTACATGTAAAAAAATTAAGAAGAAAATAAACTCCCCGGAACATTTCCAAACGGGACCAAAAAGTTGATAATACAGCGTATTTGCAGGAAAAAAAATTCTCACTCGGCGGCTTTGGGCATTTCCAAACTTTTTATCGCGAACATTACTTTCTAGTAGCACAAGCTACATGTAAAAAAATTAAGAAGAAAATAAACTCCCCGGAACATTTGCAAACGGGCCCAAAAAGGTAACAAACAGCGTGTTTGTAAGAAAAAAAAATTCTCCCTCAGCGGCTTTGGGCATTTCCAAACTTTTTATCGTGGAAATTACTTTCTAGCAACACAAGCTACATGTAAAAAAATTAAGAAGAAAATAAACTCCACGGAACATTTCCAAACGGGCCCAAAAATTTGATAATACAGCGTATTTGCAGGAAAAAAAATTCTCACTCGGCGGCTTTGGGCATTTCCAAACTTTTTATCGCGAACATTACTTTCTAGCAGCACAAGTTACATGTAAAAAAATTAAGAAGTAAATATATTCTCCGGAACATTTACAAACGGGCCCAGAAAGGTGACAAACAGCGTGTTTGTAAGAAAAAAAAATTCTCCCTCAGCGGCTTTGGGCATTTCCAAACTTTTTATCGTGGAAATTACTTTCTAGCAACACAAGCTACATGTAAAAAAATTAAGAAGAAAATAAACTCCCCGGAACATGTCCAAACGGGCCCAAAAAGGTGACAAACAGCGTGTTTGTAAGAAAAAAAAATTCTCCCTCAGCGGCTTTGGGCATTTCCAAACTTTTTATCGTGGAAATTACTTTCTAGCAACACAAGCTACATGTAAAAAAATTAAGAAGAAAATAAACTCCGCGGAACATTTCCAAACGGGCCCAAAAAGTTGATAATACAGCGTATTTGCAGGAAAAAAAATTCTCACTCGGCGGCTTTGGGCATTTCCAAACTTTTTATCATGGAAATTACTTTCTAGCAACACAAGCTACATGTAAAAAAATTAAGAAGAAAATAAACTCCCCGGAACATTTCCAAACGGGCCCAAAAAGTTGATAATACAGCGTATTTGCAGGAAAAAAAATTCTCACTCGGCGGCCTTGGGCATTTCCAAACTTTTTATCGTGGAAATTACTTTCTAGCAACACAAGCTACATGTAAAAAAATTAAGAAGAAAATAAACTCCACGGAACATTTCCAAACGGGCCCAAAAATTTGATAATACAGCGTATTTGCAGGAAAAAAAATTCTCACTCGGCGGCTTTGGGCATTTCCAAACTTTTTATCGTGGAAATTACTTTCTAGCAACACAAGCTACATGTAAAAAAATTAAGAAGAAAATAAACTCCCCGGAACATTTCCAAACGGGCCCAAAAAGTTGATAATACAGCGTATTTGCAGGAAAAAAAATTCTCACTCGGCGGCTTTGGGCATTTCCAAACTTTTCATCGCGAACATTACTTTCTAGCAGCACAAGCTACATGTAAAAAAATTAAGAAGAAAATAAACTCCCCGGAACATTTCCAAACGGGCCCAAAAAGTTGATAATACAGCGTATTTGCATGAAAAAAAATTCTCACTCGGCGGCTTTGGGCATTTCCAAACTTTTTATCGCGAACATTACTTTCTAGCAGCACAAGTTACATGTAAAAAAATTAAGAAGAAAATAAATTACCCGGAACATTTCCAAACGGGCCCAAAAAGGTGACAAACAGCGTGTTTGTAAGAAAAAAAAAATTCTCCCTCAGCGGCTTTGGGCATTTCCAAACTTTTTATCGTGGAAATTACTTTCTAGCAACACAAGCTACATGTAAAAAAATTAAGAAGAAAATAAACTCCCCGGAACATGTCCAAACGGGCCCAAAAGGTGACAAACAGCGTGTTTGTAAGAAAAAAAAATTCTCCCTCAGCGGCTTTGGGCATTTCCAAACTTTTTATCGTGGAAATTACTTTCTAGCAACACAAGCTACATGTAAAAAAATTAAGAAGAAAATAAACTCCCCGGAACATTTCCAAACGGGCCCAAAAAGTTGATAATACAGCGTATTTGCAGGAAAAAAAATTCTCACTCGGCGGCTTTGGGCATTTCCAAACTTTTTATCATGGAAATTACTTTCTAGCAACACAAGCTACATGTAAAAAATTAAGAAGAAAATAAACTCCCCGGAACATTTCCAAACGGGCCCAAAAAGTTGATAATACAGCGTATTTGCAGGAAAAAAAATTCTCACTCGGCGGCCTTGGGCATTTCCAAACTTTTTATCGTGGAAATTACTTTCTAGCAACACAAGCTACATGTAAAAAAATTAAGAAGAAAATAAACTCCACGGAACATTTCCAAACGGGCCCAAAAATTTGATAATACAGCGTATTTGCAGGAAAAAAAATTCTCACTCGGCGGCTTTGGGCATTTCCAAACTTTTTATCGTGGAAATTACTTTCTAGCAACACAAGCTACATGTAAAAAATTAAGAAGAAAATAAACTCCCGGAACATTTCCAAACGGGCCCAAAAAGTTGATAATACAGCGTATTTGCAGGAAAAAAATTCTCACTCGGCGGCTTTGGGCATTTCCAAACTTTTCATCGCGAACATTACTTTCTAGCAGCACAAGCTACATGTAAAAAAATTAAGAAGAAAATAAACTCCCGGAACATTTCCAAACGGGCCCAAAAAGTTGATAATACAGCGTATTTGCATGAAAAAAATTCTCACTCGGCGGCTTTGGGCATTTCCAAACTTTTTATCGCGAACATTACTTTCTAGCAGCACAAGTTACATGTAAAAAAATTAAGAAGAAAATAAATTCCCCGGAACATTTCCAAACGGGCCCAAAAAGGTGACAAACAGCGTGTTTGTAAGAAAAAAAAATTCTCGCTTAGCGGCTTTGGGGATTTGCAAACTTTTTTTCGTGGAAAATAGTTTCTAGCAACACAAGCTACATGTAAAAAAATTAAGAAGAAAATAAACTCCCGGAACATTTCCAAACGGGCCCAAAAAGTTGATAATACAGCGTATTTGCAGGAAAAAAAATTCTCACTCGGCGGCTTTGGGCATTTCCAAACTTTTTATCGCGAACATTACTTTCTAGTAGCACAAGCTACATGTAAAAAAATTAAGAAGAAAATAAACTCCCCGGAACATTTCCAAACGGGCCCAAAAAGGTAACAAACAGCGTGTTTGTAAGAAAAAAAAATTCTCCCTCAGCGGCTTTGGGCATTTCCAAACTTTTTATCGTGGAAATTACTTTCTAGCAACACAAGCTACATGTAAAAAAATTAAGAAGAAAATAAACTCCCCGGAACATTTCCAAACGGGCCCAAAAATTTGATAATACAGCGTATTTGCAGGAAAAAAAATTCTCACTCGGCGGCTTTGGGCATTTCCAAACTTTTTATCGCGAACATTACTTTCTAGCAGCACAAGTTACATGTAAAAAAATTAAGAAGAAAATAAATTCCCCGGAACATTTCCAAACGGGCCCAAAAAGGTGACAAACAGCGTGTTTGTAAGAAAAAAAAATTCTCACTCGGCGGCCTTGGGCATTTCCAAACTTTTTATCGTGGAAATTACTTTCTAGCAACACAAGCTACATGTAAAAAAATTAAGAAGAAAATAAACTCCACGGAACATTTCCAAACGGGCCCAAAAATTTGATAATACAGCGTATTTGCAGGAAAAAAAATTCTCACTCGGCGGCTTTGGGCATTTCCAAACTTTTTATCGTGGAAATTACTTTCTAGCAACACAAGCTACATGTAAAAAAATTAAGAAGAAAATAAACTCCCCGGAACATTTCCAAACGGGCCCAAAAAGTTGATAATACAGCGTATTTGCAGGAAAAAAAATTCTCACTCGGCGGCTTTGGGCATTTCCAAACTTTTCATCGCGAACATTACTTTCTAGCAGCACAAGCTACATGTAAAAAAATTAAGAAGAAAATAAACTCCCCGGAACATTTCCAAACGGGCCCAAAAAGTTGATAATACAGCGTATTTGCATGAAAAAAAATTCTCACTCGGCGGCTTTGGGCATTTCCAAACTTTTTATCGCGAACATTACTTTCTAGCAGCACAAGTTACATGTAAAAAAATTAAGAAGAAAATAAATTCCCCGGAACATTTCCAAACGGGCCCAAAAAGGTGACAAACAGCGTGTTAGTCAGAAAAAAAAATTCTCCCTTAGCGGCTTTGGGCATTTCCAAACTTTTTATCGTGGAAATTACTTTCTAGCAACACAAGCTACATGTAAAAAAATTAAGAAGAAAATAAACTCCCCGGAACATTTCCAAACGGGCCCAAAATGTTGATAATACAGCGTATTTGCAGGAAAAAAAATTCTCACTCGGCGGCTTTGGGCATTTCCAAACTTTTTATCGCGAACATTACTTTCTAGTAGCACAAGCTACATGTAAAAAAATTAAGAAGAAAATAAACTCCCCGGAACATTTCCAAACGGGCCCAAAAAGGTAACAAACAGCGTGTTTGTAAGAAAAAAAAATTCTCCCTCAGCGACTTTGGGCATTTCCAAACTTTTTATCGTGGAAATTACTTTCTAGCAACACAAGCTACATGTAAAAAAATTAAGAAGAAAATAAACTCCCCGGAACATTTCCAAACGGGCCCAAAAATTTGATAATACAGCGTATTTGCAGGAAAAAAAATTCTCACTCGGCGGCTTTGGGCATTTCCAAACTTTTTATCGCGAACATTACTTTCTAGCAGCACAAGTTACATGTAAAAAAATTAAGAAGAAAATAAATTCCCCGGAACATTTCCAAACGGGCCCAAAAAGGTGACAAACAGCGTGTTTGTAAGAAAAAAAAATTCTCCCTCAGCGGCTTTGGGCATTTCCAAACTTTTTATCGTGGAAATTACTTTCTAGCAACACAAGCTACATGTAAAAAAATTAAGAAGAAAATAAACTCCCCGGAACATTTCCAAACGGGCCCAAAAAGGTGACAAACAGCGTGTTTGTAAGAAAAAAAAATTCTCCCTCAGCGGCTTTGGGCATTTTCAAACTTTTTATCGTGGAAATTACTTTCTAGCAACACAAGCTACATGTAAAAAAATTAAGAAGAAAATAAACTCCCCGGAACATTTCCAAACGGGCCCAAAAAGTTGATAATACAGCGTATTTGCAGGAAAAAAAATTCTCACTCGGCGGCTTTGGGCATTTCCAAACTTTTTATCGTGGAAATTACTTTCTAGCAACACAAGCTACATGTAAAAAAATTAAGAAGAAAATAAACTCCCCGGAACATTTCCAAACGGGCCCAAAAATTTGATAATACAGCGTATTTGCAGGAAAAAAATTCTCACTCGGCGGCTTTGGGCATTTCCAAACTTTTTATCGTGGAAATTACTTTCTAGCAACACAAGCTACATGTAAAAAAATTAAGAAGAAAATAAACTCCCCGGAACATTTCCAAACGGGCCCAAAAAGTTGATAATACAGCGTATTTGCAGGAAAAAAAATTCTCACTCGGCGGCTTTGGGCATTTCCAAACTTTTTATCGCGAACATTACTTTCTAGCAGCACAAGCTACATGTAAAAAAATTAAGAAGAAAATAAACTCCCCGGAACATTTCCAAACGGGCCCAAAAAGTTGATAATACAGCGTATTTGCATGAAAAAAAATTCTCACTCGGCGGCTTTGGGCATTTCCAAACTTTTTATCGCGAACATTACTTTCTAGCAGCACAAGTTACATGTAAAAAAATTAAGAAGAAAATAAATTCCCCGGAACATTTCCAAACGGGCCCAAAAAGGTGACAAACAGCGTGTTTGTCAGAAAAAAAAATTCTCCCTTAGCGGCTTTGGGCATTTCCAAACTTTTTATCGTGGAAATTACTTTCTAGCAACACAAGCTACATGTAAAAAAATTAAGAAGAAAATAAACTCCCCGGAACATTTCCAAACGGGCCCAAAAAGTTGATAATACAGCGTATTTGCAGGAAAAAAAATTCTCACTCAGCGGCTTTGGGCATTTCCAAACTTTTTATCGCAAACATTACTTTCTAGTAGCACAAGCTACATGTAAAAAAATTAAGAAGAAAATAAACTCCCCGGAACATTTCCAAACGGGCCCAAAAAGGTGACAAACAGCGTGTTTATAAGAAAAAAAAATTCTCCCTCAGCGGCTTTGGGCATTTCCAAACTTTTTATCGTGGAAATTACTTTCTAGCAACACAAGCTACATGTAAAAAAATTAAGAAGAAAATAAACTCCCCGGAACATTTCCAAACGGGCCCAAAAAGTTGATAATACAGCGTATTTGCAGGAAAAAAAATTCTCACTCGGCGGCTTTGGGCATTTCCAAACTTTTTATCGCGGAAATTACTTTCTAGCAACACAAGCTACATGTAAAAAAATTAAGAAGAAAATAAACTCCCCGGAACATTTCCAAACGGGCCCAAAAAGTTGATAATACAGCGTATTTGCAGGAAAAAAAATTCTCACTCGGCGGCTTTGGGCATTTCCAAACTTTTTATCGTGGAAATTACTTTCTAGCAACACGAGCTACATGTAAAAAAATTAAGAAGAAAATAAACTCCCCGAAACATTTCCAAACGGGCCCAAAAAGTTGATAATACAGCGTATTTGCAGGAAAAAAAATTATCACTCGGCGGCTTTGGGCATTTCCAAACTTTCTATCGTGGAAATTACTTTCTAGCAACACAAGCTACATGTAAAAAAATTAAGAAGAAAATAAACTCCCCGGAACATTTCCAAACGGGCCCAAAAAGTTGATAATACAGCGTATTTGCAGGAAAAAAAATTCTCACTCGGCGGCTTTGGGCATTTCCAAACTTTTTATCGCGAACATTACTTTCTAGCAACACAAGCTACATGTAAAAAAATTAAGAAGAAAATAAACTCCCCGGAACATTTCCAAACGGGCCCAAAAAGTTGATAATACAGCGTATTTGCAGGAAAAGAAATTCTCACTCGGCGGCTTTGGGCATTTCCAAACTTTTTATCGTGGAAATTACTTTCTAGCAACACAAGCTACATGTAAAAAAATTAAGAAGAAAATAAACTCCCCGGAACATATCCAAACGGGCCCAAAAAGTTGATAATACAGCGTATTTGCAGGAAAAAAAATTCTCACTAGGCGGCTTTGGGCATTTCCAAACTTTTTATCGTGGAAATTACTTTCTAGAAACACAAGCTACATGTAAAAAAATTAAGAAGAAAATAAACTCCCCGGAACATTTCCAAACGGGCCCAAAAAGTTGATAATACAGCGTATTTGCAGGAAAAGAAATTCTCACTCGGCGGCTTTGGGCATTTCCAAACTTTTTATCGCGAACATTACCTTCTAGCAACACAAGCTACATGTAAAAAAATTAAGAAGAAAATAAACTCCCCGGAACATTTCCAAACGGGCCCAAAAAGGTGACAAACAGTGTGTTTGTAAGAAAAAAAAATTCTCCCTCAGCGGCTTTGGGCATTTCCAAACTTTTTATCGTGGAAATTACTTTCTAGCAATACAAGCTACATGTAAAAAAATTAAGAAGAAAATAAACTCCCCGGAACATTTCCAAACGGGACCAAAAAGTTGATAATACAGCGTATTTGCAGGAAAAAAAATTCTCACTCGGCGGCTTTGGGCATTTCCAAACTTTTTATCGCGAACATTACTTTCTAGTAGCACAAGCTACATGTAAAAAAATTAAGAAGAAAATAAACTCCCCGGAACATTTCCAAACGGGCCCAAAAAGTTGATAATACAGCGTATTTGCAGGAAAAAAAATTCTCACTCAGCGGCTTTGGGCATTTCCAAACTTTTTATCGCAAACATTACTTTCTAGTAGCACAAGCTACATGTAAAAAAATTAAGAAGAAAATAAACTCCCCGGAACATTTCCAAACGGGCCCAAAAAGGTGACAAACAGCGTGTTTATAAGAAAAAAAAATTCTCCCTCAGCGGCTTTGGGCATTTCCAAACTTTTTATCGTGGAAATTACTTTCTAGCAACACAAGCTACATGTAAAAAAATTAAGAAGAAAATAAACTCCCCGGAACATTTCCAAACGGGCCCAAAAAGTTGATAATACAGCGTATTTGCAGGAAAAAAAATTCTCACTAGGCGGCTTTGGGCATTTCCAAACTTTTTATCGTGGAAATTACTTTCTAGCAACACAAGCTACATGTAAAAAAATTAAGAAGAAAATAAACTCCCCGGAACATTTCCAAACGGGCCCAAAAAGTTGATAATACAGCGTATTTGCAGGAAAAAAAATTCTCACTCGGCGGCTTTGGGCATTTCCAAACTTTTTATCGTGGAAATTACTTTCTAGCAACACAAGCGACATGTAAAAAAATTAAGAAGAAAATAAACTCCCCGGAACATTTCCAAACGGGCCCAAAAAGTTGATAATACAGCGTATTTGCAGGAAAAAAATTCTCACTCGGCGGCTTTGGGCATTTCCAAACTTTTTATCGTGGAAATTACTTTCTAGCAACACAAGCTACATGTAAAAAAATTAAGAAGAAAATAAACTCCCCGGAACATTTCCAAACGGGCCCAAAACTTGATAATACAGCGTATTTGCAGGAAAAAAAATTCTCACTCGGCGGCTTTGGGCATTTCCAAACTTTTTATCGCGAACATTACTTTCTAGCGACACAAGCTACATGTAAAAAAATTAAGAAGAAAATAAACTCCCCGGAACATTTCCAAACGGGCCCAAAAAGGTGACAAACAGCGTGTTTGTAAGAAAAAAAAATTCTCCCTCAGCGGCTTTGGGCATTTCCAAACTTTTTATCGTGGAAATTACTTTCTAGCAACACAAGCTACATGTAAAAAAATTAAGAAGAAAATGAACTCCACGGAACATTTCCAAACCGGACCAAAAAGTTGATAATACAGAGTATTTGCAGGAAAAAAAATTCTCACTCGGCGGCTTTGGGCATTTCCAAACTTTTTATCGCGAACATTACTTTCTAGTAGCACAAGCTACATGTAAAAAAATTAAGAAGAAAATAAACTCCCCGGAACATTTCCAAACGGGCCCAAAAAGGTGACAAACAGCGTGTTTGTAAGAAAAAAAAATTCTCCCTCAGCGGCTTTGGGCATTTCCAAACTTTTTATCGTGGAAATTACTTTCTAGCAACACAAGCTACATGTAAAAAAATTAAGAAGAAAATAAACTCCCCGGAACATTTCCAAACGGGCCCAAAAATTTGATAATACAGCGTATTTGCAGGAGAAAAAATCCTCACTCGGCGGCTTTGGGCATTTCCAAACTTTTTATCGTGGAAATTACTTTCTAGCAACACAAGCTACATGTAAAAAAATTAAGAAGGAAATAAACTCCCCGGAACATTTCCAAACGGGCCCAAAAATTGATAATACAGCGTATTTGCAGGAAAAAAAATTCTCACTCGGCGGCTTTGGGCATTTCCAAACTTTTTATCGCGAACATTACTTTCTAGCAACACAAGCTAGACGTAAAAAAATTAAGAAGAAAATAAACTCCCCGGAACATTTCCAAACGGGCCCAAAAAGTTGATAATACAGCGTATTTGCAGGAAAAAAAATTCTCACTCGGCGGCTTTGGGCATTTCCAAACTTTTTATCGTGGAAATTACTTTCTAGCAAAACAAGCTACACGTAAAAAAATTAAGAAGAAAATAAACTCCCCGGAACATTTCCAAACGGGCCCAAAAAGTTGATAATACAGCGTATTTGCAGGAAAAAAAATTCTCACTCGGCGGCTTTGGGCATTTCCAAACTTTTTATCGTGGAAATTACTTTCTAGCAAAACAAGCTACATGTAAAAAAATTAAGAAGAAAATAAACTCCCCGGAACATTTCCAAACGGGCCCAAAAAGTTGATAATACAGCGTATTTGCAGGAAAAAAAATTCTCACTCGGCGGCTTTGGGCATTTCCAAACTTTTTATCGCGAACATTACTTTCTAGCAACACAAGCTACATGTAAAAAAATTAAGAAGAAAATAAACTCCCCGGAACATTTCCAAACGGGCCCAAAAAGGTGACAAACAGCGTGTTTGTAAGAAAAAAAAATTCTCCCTCAGCGGCTTTGGGCATTTCCAAACTTTTTATCGTGGAAATTACTTTCCAGCAACACAAGCTACATGTAAAAAAATTAAGAAGAAAATAAACTCCCCGGAACATTTGCAAACGGGACCAAAAAGTTGATAATACAGCGTATTTGCAGGAAAAAAAATTCTCACTCGGCGGCTTTGGGCATTTCCAAACTTTTTATCGCGAACATTACTTTCTAGTAGCACAAGCTACATGTAAAAAAATTAAGAAGAAAATAAACTCCCCGGAACATTTCCAAACGGGCCCAAAAAGGTGACAAACAGCGTGTTTGTAAGAAAAAAAAATTCTCCCTCAGCGGCTTTGGGCATTTCCAAACTTTTTATCGTGGAAATTACTTTCTAGCAACACAAGCTACATGTAAAAAAATTAAGAAGAAAATAAACTCCCCGGAACATTTCCAAACGGGCCCAAAAATTTGATAATACAGCGTATTTGCAGGAAAAAAAATTCTCACTCGGCGGCTTTGGGCATTTCCAAACTTTTTATCGCGAACATTACTTTCTAGCAGCACAAGTTACATGTAAAAAAATTAAGAAGAAAATAAATTCCCCGGAACATTTCCAAACGGGCCCAAAAAGGTGACAAACAGCGTGTTTGTAAGAAAAAAAAATTCTCCCTCAGCGGCTTTGGGCATTTCCAAATTTTTTATCGTGGAAATTACTTTCTAGCAACACAAGCTACATGTAAAAAAATTAAGAAGAAAATAAACTCATCTGAACATTTCCAAACGGGCCCAAAAAGTTGATAATACAGCGTATTTGCAGGAAAAAAAAATTCTCACTCGGCGGCTTTGGGCATTTCCAAACTTTTTATCGTGGAAATTACTTTCTAGCAACACAAGCTACATGTAAAAAAATTAAGAAGAAAATAAACTCCGCGGAACATTTCCAAACGGGCCCAAAAAGTTGATAATACAGCGTATTTGCAGCAAAAAAAATTCTCACTCGGCCGCTTTGGGCATTTCCAAACTTTTTATCGCGAACATTACTTTCTAGCAGCACAAGCTACATGTAAAAAAAATTAAGAAGAAAATAAACTCCCCGGAACATTTCCAAACGGGCCCAAAAAGGTGACAAACAGCGTGTTTGTAAGAAAAAAAAATTCTCCCTCAGCGGCTTTGGGCATTTCCAAACTTTTTATCGTGGAAATTACTTTCTAGCAACAGAAGCTACATGTAAAAAAATTAAGAAGAAAATAAACTCCCCGGAACATTTCCAAACGGGCCCAAAAAGTTGATAATACAGCGTATTTGCAGGAAAAAAAATTCTCACTCGGCGGCTTCGGGCATTTCCAAACTTTTTATCGCGAACATTACTTTCAAGCAGCACAAGTTACATGTAAAAAAATTAAGAAGAAAATAAATTCCTCGGAACATTTCCAAACGGGCCCAAAAATGTGACAAACAGCGTGTTTGTAAGAAAAAAAAATTCTCCCTCAGCGGCTTTGGGCATTTCCAAACTTTTTATCGTGGAAATTACTTTCTAGCAACACAAGCTACATGTAAAAAAATTAAGAAGAAAATAAACTCCCCGGAACATTTCCAAACGGGCCCAAAAAGTTGATAATACAGCGTATTTGCAGGAAAAAAAATTCTCACTCGGCGGCTTTGGGCATTTCCAAACTTTTTATCGTGGAAATTACTTTCTAGCAACACAAGCTACATGTAAAAAAATTAAGAAGAAAATAAACTCCGCGGAACATTTCCAAACGGGCCCAAAAAGTTGATAATACAGCGTATTTGCAGGAAAAAAAATTCTCACTCGGCGGCTTTGGGCATTTCCAAACTTTTTATCGCGAACATTACTTTCTAGCAGCACAAGCTACATGTAAAAAAATTAAGAAGAAAATAAACTCCCCGGAACATTTCCAAACGGGCCCAAAAAAGTGACAAACAGCGTGTTTGTAAGAAAAAAAAATTCTCCCTCAGCGGCTTTGGGCATTTCCAAACTTTTTATCGTGGAAATTACTTTCTAGCAACAGAAGCTACATGTAAAAAAATTAAGAAGAAAATAAACTCCCCGGAACATTTCCAAACGGGCCCAAAAAGTTGATAATACAGCGTATTTGCAGGAAAAAAAATTCTCACTCGGCGGCTTCGGGCATTTCCAAACTTTTTATCGCGAACATTACTTTCAAGCAGCACAAGTTACATGTAAAAAAATTAAGAAGAAAATAAATTCCTCGGAACATTTCCAAACGGGCCCAAAAAGGTGACAAACAGCGTGTTTGTAAGAAAAAAAAATTCTCCCTCAGCGGCTTTGGGCATTTCCAAACTTTTTATCGTGGAAATTACTTTCTAGCAACACAAGCTACATGTAAAAAAATTAAGAAGAAAATAAACTCCCCGGAACATTTCCAAACGGGCCCAAAAAGGTGACAAACAGCGTGTTTGTAAGAAAAAAAAATTCTCCCTCAGCGGCTTTGGGCATTTCCAAACTTTTTATCGTGGAAATTACTTTCTAGCAACACAAGCTACATGTAAAAAAATTAAGAAGAAAATAAACTCCCCGGAACATTTCCAAACGGGCCCAAAAAGTTGATAATACAGCGTATTTGCAGGAAAAAAAATTCCACTCGGCGGCTTTGGGCATTTCCAAACTTTTTATCGTGGAAATTACTTTCTAGCAACACAAGCTACATGTAAAAAAATTGAGAAGAAAATAAACTCCCCGGAACATTTCCAAACGGGCCCAAAAAGTTGATATTACAGCGTATTTGCAGGAAAAAAAATTCTCACTCGGCGGCTTTGGGCATTTCCAAACTTTTTATCGTGGAAATTACTTTCTAGCAACACAAGCTACATGTAAAAAAATTAAGAAGAAAATAAACTCCCCGGAACATTTCCAAACGGGCCCAAAAGTTGATAATACAGCGTATTTGCAGGAAAAAAAATTCTCACTCGGCGGCTTTGGGCATTTCCAAACTTTTTATCGCGAACATTACTTTCTAGCAGCACAAGCTTCATGTAAAACAATTAAGAAGAAAATCGACTCCCCGGAACACCCCCATGCAGCATATTATATATTCAGGTATATAGGGGACGTGACCGAAGAAAAATTCTCTCTCAGCGACGTTTTGCATTTCCAAACGTTTTATAGCTGAAATTATTTTATGAGCACACAAACTACTCGTGAAAAAATTATGAACCAAATCGACTCCCCGGAAAACCCCCAAACAGCTGATTATATAATCAGATATATAGCGGTCGTGACGTAAAAAAAATTCTCACTGCTCGGTGTCTGGCATTTCCAAACTTTTTAAAGCTGGAATTACTTTTTGAGCATAAAAACTCCCTGTAAAAAAATTACGAACCAAATCGACTCCCCGGAAAACCCCCAAACAGCTGATTATATAATCAGATATATAGGCGTTGTGACCGAAAAAAAATTCTCTCTCAGCTGCGTTTAGCATTTCCAAACTTTTTATTGCTGGAATTATTTTATGAGCACACAAGCTACTCGTAAAAAAATTACGAACCAAATCGACTCCCCGGAAAACCCCCAAACAGCTGATTATGTATCAGATATATAAGGGTCGTGACGGAAAAAAAATTCTCACTGCTCGGTGTCTGGCATTTCCAAACTTTTTAATGCTGGTATTACTTTTTGAGCATAAGAACTCCCTATAAAAAAATTAGCAACCAAATCGACTCCCCGGAAAACCCCCAAACAGATGATTATATAGGGGACATGACGGAAAAAAAATTCTCTCTCAGCGGCGCTTGGCATTTCCAAACTTTTTATCGCTGGAATTATTTTATGAGCACACAAACTACTCGTAAAAAAATTACGAACCAAATCGACTCCCCGGAAACCCCCCAAACAGCTGCTTATATATTCAGGTATATAGGGGACGTGACCGAAGAAAAATTCTCTCTCTGCGACGTTTGGCATTTCCAAACTTTTTATCGCTGAAATTATTTTATGAGCACACAAACTACTCGTAAAAAAATTATGAACCAAATCGACTACCCGGAAAACCCCCAAACAGTTGATTATATAATCAGATATATAGGGGTCGTGACGCAAAAAAAATTCTCACTGCTCGGTGTCTGGCATTTCCAAACTTTTTAAAGCTGGAATTACTTTTTGAGCCTAAAACTCCCTGTAAAAAAATTACGAACCAAATCGACTCCCCGGAAAACCCCCAAACAGCTGATTATATAATCAGATATATAGGGGTCGTGACGGAAAAAAAATTCTCACTGCTCGGTGTCTGGCATTTCCAAACTTTTTAATGCTGGAATTACTGTTTGAGCATAAGAACTCGCTATAAAAAAATTACGAACCAAATTGACTCCCCGGAAAACCCCCAAACAGCTTATTATATAGGGGTCATGACTGAAAAAAAATTCTCTCTCAGCGGCGCTTGGCATTTCCAAACTTTTTATTGCTGGAATTATTTTATGAGCACACAAGCTACTCGTAAAAAAATTACAAACCAAATCGACTCCCCGGAAGCCCCCTAAACAGCTGATTATATTACTGATATATAGGGGTCATGACGGAAAAAAAATTCTCACTGCTCGGTGTCTGGCATTTCCAAACTTTTTAAAGCTGGAATTACTTTTTGAGCATAAAAACTCCCTGTAAAAAAATTACGAAACAAATCGACTCCCCGGAAACGCCCTAAACGGCTGATTATAAAATCAGGTATATAGGGGTTGTGACCGAAAAAAAATTCTCTCTCAGCGGCGTTTAGCATTTCCAAACTTTTTATTGCTGGAATTATTTTATGAGTACACAAAGTACTCGTAAAAAAATTACGAACCAAATCGACTCCCCGGAAAACCCCCAAACAGCTGATTACATAGTCAGATATATAGGGGTCGTGACGGAAAAAAAAATGTCACTGCTCGGTGTCTGGCATTTCCAAACTTTTTAATGCTGGAATTACTTTTTGAGCATAAGATCTCCCTTTAAAAAAATTAGCAACCAAATCGAGTCCCCGGAAAACCCCCAAACAGCTGATTATATAGGAGACATGACGGAAAAAAAATTCTCTCTCGGCGGCGCTTTGCATTTCCAAACTTTTTATCGCTGGAATTATTTTATGAGCACACAAACTACTCGTAAAAAAATTACGAACCAAATTGACTCCCCGGAAACCCCCCAAACAGCCGATTATATATTCATGTATATAGGGGACGTGACCGAAGAAAAATTCTCTCTCAGCGACGTTTGGCATTTCCAAACTTTTTATCGCTGAAATTATTTTATGAGCACACAAACTACTCGTAAAAAAATTATGAACCAAATGGACTACCCGGAAAACCCCCAAACAGCTGATTATATAACCAGATATATAGGGGTCGTGACGGAAAAAAAATTCTCACTGCTCGGTGTCTGGCTTTTCCAAATTTGTTATAGCTGAAATTATTTTATGAGCACACAAACTACTCGTAAAAAAATTACGAACCAAATTGACTCCCCGGAAAATCCCCAAACAGCTGATTATATAATCAGATATATAGGGGTGTTGACGGAGAAAAAATTCTCACTGCTCGGTGTCTGGCATTTCCAAACTTTTTAATGCTGGAATTACTTTTTGGGCATAAGAACTCCCTATAAAAAAATTACGAACCTAATCGACTCCCCGGAAAGCCCCCAAACAGCTGATTATATAGGGGTCGTGACGGAAAAAAAATTCTCTCTCAGCGGCGCTTGTCATTTCCAAACTTGTTATAGCTGAAATTATTTTATGAGCACACAAACTACTCGTAAAAAATTACGAACCAAATCGACTCCCCGGAAAACCCCCAAACAGCTGATTATATAGGGGTCGTGATGGAAAAAAAATTCTCTCTCAGCGGCGCTTGTCATTTCCAAACTTGTTATAGCTGAAATTATTTTATGAGCACACAAACTACTCGTAAAAAAATTACGAACCAAATCGACTCCCCGGAAAACCCCCAAACAGCTGATTATATAGGGGTCGTGACGGAAAAAAAATTCTCTCTCAGCGGCGCTTGTCATTTCCAAACTTGTTATAGCTGAAATTATTTTATGAGCACACAAACTACTCGTAAAGAAATTACGAACCAAATCGACTCCCCGGAAAACCCCCAAACAGATGATTATATAGGGGTCGTGACGGAAAAAAAATTCTCTCTCAGCGGCGCTTGTCATTTCCAAACTTGTTATAGCTGAAATTATTTTATGAGCACACAAACTACTCGTAAAGAAATTACGAACCAAATCGACTCCCCGGAAAACCCCCAAACAGATGATTATATATAAAGATTTTTGCCATTTTCAGATTTAGCTAAAGTTGACTACTTAATATATTTAAAAAATGATAATAACTGTATCTCTTCGCTTGTCATTCTTGCAGTCACCAATAAAACCACTTCGACGAATTCCAACCAAAATTAGAAACTATAAATTAATATTTCGTTCATTATGATGGGTCTGAAGTTTGCATCGTTGGAATGCAACGAAATAATTTTTTACAATTGTTTAAGTTATTAAGCAATGAAAATTTTATCTAAACCTTTGTTATTTTATACTATAAAACACTAAATCTACACGCAAAATTAATATAATTTAGTATAAACTTGAAGTAAAATGAATTATTTTTTTTTATTTCGTTGCACTCCAATATTGCAAACTTCAGACTCATTCATTATGAACGTTCGGAATTTCAAATACGTAAATAACTTACATATCTCTTTACTTTGTCATCGATAAGATTCATTTGTTTTTTAATAAAACTTAAGATACATATAATGTAAATATTAATATATTATGACTAAATTTATTAAAAAGTTAATAAATTTCGTCATAAATACTCATAATTCATTATATTCTCCAAAGGAACATTTTTTTATTATCTTCTATTAATTACGAATATTGAGGGGAATATCGTAGGAATGTAACCGAATAGTTCGAAATTTTTTTAGTTCTTCTTTTTGCATTAAAAAATAGCATGTAGGTGAAAAAAATTTCTTAAGCATATGAAATTGCAATGTTTGGACATATATAAAGCTCATATAACACTTTTCATTTCATTTTAAAGTTTTTAACAATAACTTTTGACTCATGTATTTTACGAGTTTTTTTCGAGTAAAAAGTCGGAAAAAAGTTCGATTTTGAGTGGATAGTCTTCATTGTTTGCATGAAGTTCATAAATGTTTTCGGAGGCTTTAAACCTTATTAGTTTACTAAATTAATGTAAGGGTTATAAAACGTGCGTGATTTTAATACATAATTCTATCATTTATATAATTTTGTTCATGTTTTATAAAAAAAATAGGCAGAAATCTTCGAACTACTCGAACCACCCCTAGAATATCGGCATGTTCTTGTTTATGCACATAAGGATTGTGCACATATTAATTGTGCACACTTTAGCATTGGTATATATCTATATATATAGATATGTACCAATGCTATCTGCGCACAATAAATATGTGCACAATCCTTATGTGCACAAACAAGAACATGCCGGAATATCCTGGGCGAAGAAATATAATTACTTTTCTGAGAGTAGGAATCGAGTCTTCATAGAAAGAACAATTGTTTTTGAATCAGACACAGATTTAGACTGAAAAGATAATTTCTATTTTAAAAGTATAACTTGGCTTTAAATAGAAAATTATTTTATTTAAATAATAATAATACATGTTTGTAAGAAACTATTGCATCTTCTAGAAAAAATGTTCATTATGTCAATTAAAAACATTAGTAAAACTTGGTTTTCTTCTCTCTCTAAAGCAGTTGACAGACAAATTATGCTTTAGCTACACATTGGCATTACTAATTTTTTAAATAGGAAACTTGTGGAGGTTCGCTGCAAACTTACGTTTATAAAATAATTTTCTTTACGAGTAACAAATACCTATATTTAGGGAGTATCTTTGCCCACGATATAGATATCGAAAGGCTTCCCTTGAAAATTTAATCAATACGCATTGACAAATGTCAGTAACTTTTTCCCCCTGAAATTTCTTAAAAAATTTAGAAAATTAAAAATCTTATATTTGGGCTAATTTTCACAGCACATCAACCTACCAGGGCTCAAATTAAAGGTTTTGGCAAACAAAGAAAGCTAAACAAATTGTGCAACGATCGTAAGTGTGTTCCTGTTCCCATTAAATAAATATATTGATTGGAAAGGGACATGAACAACATAAAAAATGACTGAATGTCGACCTTTTTTTTTAATTTTGTGTACATAGCTAGATTCTTTACCCTTATTTATAATTGTTTCTTTTTTTTTTTTTTAAAGGCAAACATTTTGAGCTTTAACTCATTTTTTAGCGCTCAAACATTGGAATTCCCAAAAAGTTAAGAGTTCCTGAGATTTACTCATATATTAATGTGAATAATTATTTATGATACAAAGTAATATTAAACATGCACATCTCTTTTTAGATGGTAAACGATAAGTAACTGTAATAATTTTTACTTGATGTTTAATTTTGTGACTATTATTCAAAATCTCTTAAATACTGAAGATTAATATTTAAAAAATCTATAACTCTTTGAATATTGGTTTTTCGTATATGTTGAATGCAACATTTTAATTTTAAAATTGCCTAAATTTTCAAGAAAAAATTATTCTGATCTCAAAAGATTGTTTTTATTTGTTTAAATGGCGTTTTTGTTTAAACAAATGCATTTAAATCAAGGTTCCTGCCATTTTGATAAATTGTAAACTAGAAATTTAGATTTTACGAATCAAAATCTATAAAAAACGATGGTTACTTTATTCAATTGCAACAGGCGGTATAGAAAGGGAAACAGAAGCGAAAACTTTTGCGGCGCCTGGGCTAGCTAGAATCGCTAGAAACTGAAAAACGGCTCGCCAGCGGCAAAGACACTCAGTCCACGCGCACGCTGACATAACAACAATGCCGCCGACGCTGCAACCGCACTCGGTAGGTCCCGCCTCCCTTCTCCTTCAGTCAATTGCTGTTTGCAACTTCTGCGTGCTTTTCTCAAGCTTAATTTTATCTAATACAAAAAATTTCCTAGCGGCTATTTCAGTATATAGTTGGAGTAAAGCGCGCATTCAGGGATTTTCAAAATCATTATATTTGAAAGTTAAACCGATACTTGACAATTGGTGCGATGGCAAATCAATTTTAATGTTTACTAAATAAACAACTTACTGTTTAAAAAAAAAAAAAAAAATGATGAACATATGACTTTTTAATACATAATAATATATTACAGTTCGTTTACTCAAAAATATAAAATTAAGGTAATGTTACGAAATAATTAATACATTAATAAAACATTAATAATTAAATTAAAAACAAATATTTTATTTAAAATAAAAAATATAAATACATGTATAAAAATGAATAACTAAGTAAAATATAATATTATTATTGGTCCTCCACAAAAAGTTTTAATTTTATTACCACCTATAGATGATTTTGTACCGAACTGCCAATGTAAAGCATGCATCAAAAACTCATGTTGTTGTGTTTGAGTAGCAATTCCATGCTGTTCCTTCTGTTTTTGTCAGAAAAATGAAACTTGTAAAAATAAATTTGAATAATATTATATTTTACTTAGTTATGAATTTTTATTCATGTATTTATATTTAAATTAAATATTGATTTTTTGTTGGTTTAAACAATAAGTTGTTTATTTATTAAACATTCAAATTGATTTGCCATCGCACCAATTGTCAAGTATTGGTTTAACTTTCAAATATAATGATTTTGAAAATCCCTGAATGCGCGCATTACTCCAACTGTATACTGAAATAGCGCTAGAAATATCGAAAAATTAGCTTTTGTTAAATAACGAAATAAATAGTTAATAACAGAAAACTTAAAATAATGCAAATGAATATGGTGGTTTTTATCTCAAAGAATAAGAGGAAACTTTCATTTTAAAAAAGTTCATTTTTTTCAAAGTTATTATTAATCAAAGTTGCAAAAAAAACGTAAAAATCAAATTTCAAAAATTCATAACTTTTCAAATTTTGAGTTTATAGAGATTTTGCAAATAGACGTGTTCTTTAAAGTGAGCTAAAGTTTTAGGAAAAAAAATACTCTGGGGCAAAAAAAATATTTATTATTATTTGTTTAAACAATTGCATTTTAAACAATTTCTACCACTTTTTTCGAATTTTAACCTCGATATTCGGATTGTACGGGTCAAAATCTATAAGAAACAACTGTTTTTATCCGGGGACATATTGCATACGGGACGGTACCCAGCTCCTAGACTATATATACTGTAGGCGCTTGGCTCTCCGGCGTGCGCTGCGCCGTCGCCGCACCTCGAGCACAGGCTCTACTGTTGCCCGTTGTCTGCGCTCTCTACGTCTCTGTGGCAGCTAGCTATCTCTCTCTCTCCGCGGCTCTCGCGCTGCTGGGCTCGGCCGCTATAGATTCTAACTATACCTATAGCTTGCGGCTCGCTCGACCGGCCGAGTGTTTATGTTTCGCCGCGCTCCGACTTTCGTCGGCTTTGTTATTGTTGCGAGCTCGTATACGTTCGGATTATAAGCGCTTTTGAAAACTATATATATAACTCTCTCATAATACATATTCCTACTCTCTAAGGCCTAATATATTATTGATTAAATGTTAATCAACAATCAAATACCTCAACAGTAAGAGTAAAATTTCCAATTATCTTACGGTGCGATAAAATTTAAAAAACATTTTTATTCAGAGAATAATTAGAATATCGCTTAACTCTATAACCGAAAGTACGATTTACAACACGAAAAAACAATTCGGCGATGCGCAAAAAAGCCGTTAATTGGTTTATTTAGACGCAAAGAAACTAAAATGACAATCTCAAGTCAAAATCCATACGGGCTAGGATGATGAGCCTAAACGATTTTACAGTTTGCAGTTGTTTGATGTAATCAGAACACCATATTCCTCTGAAATATAATTAATTATAGTCTATAATATAAAAAAATGTTATTATATTATACACATTTATTACTCTAGTGGAGTTGAAATTTTAATAATTTGAAAAATCATATTTTAGAATAGATAAATTACATAAAATAATTTTTTTAAATGAATATATTTTAATATAAAATTGCATTCTATGTGCATATTTGATTTTGCATAAATACATTATTGAAAAGTATATATAAAATTATATTTGAAAACATTTACGGGGAAAAATCGTAATTATTAAATTGCAAATTAAAAATACAAAGGTTTATGTCAAAAGTCAAATTCACAAATTTTTTACATGGTTATTGGCGCGTGAATATATCGACGGCTGCGCGGAACAAGGTTGTATTTCAGCGCGCGGACGAAGAACGTTGTATCTCACCGCGCGGACGAAGAACGTCATATCTCACTGCGCAGATGAAGAACGTCGTATCTCAGCGCGCGGATAAAGAACATCGTATCTCACCACGCGGACGAAGAACGTCGTATCTCACCGCCCGGACGAAGAACGTCGTATCTCTCCGCGCGGATAAAATATCTCGGCGCGCGGACAAAAAACATCGTATCTCGCCGTATACTGGCCGTGTACGTCGCAAGAACGCCGAGATACGACGTTCATCGTCCGCGCGGTGAGATACGATATTCTTCATTCGCGCGGTGAGATACGATGTTCTTCGTCCGCGCGGTGAGATACGACGCTCTTCGTCCGCGCGCTGAGATACGACGTTCTTCATCCACGCGGTGAGATAGATACGACCTTGTTCCGCTCAGTCGTCGATATATTGAATAAATAAATTCATTGAACTAGGATTCGTTATGAAAAAAATCTTTAAAACAAAAGTGATCATCGGGTGGGGAGAAGATTCTATCTCGGCGAATCGCGTGAAAAGGTCCTATTCCAGACGAGCGCGTAAGAAGGTGGGACTCTACTGAGATAGGACCTTTTCACGCGCTCCGTTGAGATAGAACCTTCTTCTTCCCACCCGAGGAAATATCCTCAAATTATAAAAAATTATATAAAAAATTATAAAAAAATATAAATTTCTTCTTTTTTCTACATATATTTCCTACCTATTTACCGCTCTTTATGTGTGCCACGAAAAAATTATGATTTCTTCGACGAGGGGCGCATCGACATCACGTTCTTTAGAAATGGGTGTGAAGTTCGCAACGTTGGAGTGCAACGAAATAAAAAAAAAACATTTTTCTTCATGGTTATACTAATTAATATTAATTTTGTGTGTAGATTTAGTGTTTTATAAAATAAAATAACTTTCTAACAAAGGTTTAGATGAAATTTCCATTGTTTAATAACTTAAATTAATTGTAAGAAATTAATTCGTTGCATTCCAACGGTGCAAACTTCAGACCCATCTTTAGAACGTATTTTTAGAAACTTATAAAAACAAAAAATTTTTTTCATAACGGACAAATAGTATTTAATTTTAATTTTGATAAACATGCAGCATCGCGGAGATAATATTTTTGTTAATAGTAGGCACACCGTATCCAAAATCAAATTTACCGAAAATTTAACAAGAGTTGATAGCTTAAATAAATTGGTACAGCGTTTTTTACCATATTCTGGCAGTTTTTTTAGCAACGTTTAAAAGTATAAAATTGTCTTCAGTACGGAGGAAATATCTAAATTTAGGCCTCTTCTGATGTCCCATGAGCTTATCCTTGCATAATAGTAAGTTCTATGTAGTGGAACATGTTACTGGAAGTGGATTATATAAATATTTGCTTGACTTAGCTAAATATCTGAGAACCATAGATATGTCACAGTACTATAAAAGTTATTTCCCTCTTATGTCTCGATAAAAATAAAAAATTTCTTTGAAGGCACATCTACAGGACAAAGGTTTTCTGAATGTTAAAAAAAGTAAGTACAAGCTCAATTCAATAGTATCATTTTTCGTCGAAACTTATAAGTCAATTTTGCATTAATAAGAAGTTTGACTGTTTTTTTAAATGACGAAACTTGGAAAAGATATTTAATTTTGAAGGCACATCTACTAGACAAACTTTCTTGTTCTTTAAGCCTTTCTGAATGCGAAAAAAATTATATACTTTTAAATCTAAAAATTAAAGATAATTTCGTCTTTTTTCTAAATGACGACACTTATAAATACTGGCATCTACCTTTTTGATCTTGCAAGAATAATTATCTACACTGAAATTATTACTTTAAAAGTTACAGTTTTCTAAGGAATAATCGTTATTACAATTATAACTTCCCATAATAATTTGTTGCAGGCGATAATTCAATAAATATCTGAAAATATAAAATATCAATATTTTTTAATCATCATATCAGCTTTACGTAATGCATATTGTAATTGAAGTAAATAAGTGAATAAGGAACATCAGTCATCCCATTTAATTTTTTATTTAAAAATTATAAGAAATACGTTAAGCTGATGTGATGATTGAAAAAAATTGATATTTAATATTTTCAGATATTATTTGAATTATCGCTAGTAGCAAATTATTATAGGAAGTTATAATTGTAATAACGTTTATCACTTAGAAAACTGTAACTTTTAAAGTAATAATTTCAGTGTAGATAATTATTCTTGCAAAGATCAAATAGGTAGATGCCAGTATTTATAAGGTGTCGTCGATTAGAAAAAGACAAAATTATTCTTAATTTTAGATTTCAAAGTAAATAATTTTGTTGACATTCAGAAAGGCTTAAGGAACAAGAAAACTTTGTCCTGCAGATGTGCCTTTAAAAAATTTTTTAATTTTTTTCGAGAGGTAGGAGGAAATAACTTTTATAGTACTGTGATACATCTATGGTTCTCACATATTTAGCTAACTATAAGTCAAGTAAATATTTATATAATCCACTTCCAGTAACATGTTCCACTACATAGAACTCACTATAATGCAAGGATACGCTCGTGGGGCATCAGAATTTAGATATTTCCTCCGCGTACTCAAGACAATTTTATACTTATAAACGTTAATAAAAACAACAGCCAGAATATGGTAAAAAAACGCTGTACCAACTTTTTTAGGCTATCAACTCTTGTCAAATTTTCGGTAAATGTGATTGGATACGATGTGCCTACTATTAACAAAAATATTATCTCCGCGACGCTGCATTTTTATAAAAATTAAAATTAAATACTATTAGTCCGTTATAAAAAAACTTTTTTGTTTGTAAGAAACTATTGCATCTTGAAGAAAAATTGATTATATCACATAAAAACAGTAAGCAAATTAGTAAAACGTGTTTTTCTTGTCTTTATATATAAATGGGTCTGAAGTTTGCATCGTTGCATCGCATATATAAAGCAGTTGACAGAAAAAAAATTATACTTTAGGTACACATTGGTATTAGTAATTTTTTAAATAGGAAACTTGTGGAGGTTCGTCGCACACTCACGTTTATAAAATAATTTTCTTTACGAGTAACAAATACCAATACTTAGGGAATATCTTTGGAAATGATATAGGTATAGATAAGGATGCTAGCTTTTCCCCTGAAAATTTAATCAATACGTATTGACAAATGTCAGTAATTTTTTACTAGGGGTGCACGACTACTCGAAGATCCGAACTATTTGCTCTATAAACTCAACTCGACGAACTCAAGTCGAATCAAATGTTTTACTTGATATATTGAGTAGTTAGAAATAGTTCGAGTAGTTCGAACTTTGATCGAGTGGTTTGAAATTATAGAACACTTCCAACTTCCAGTGCATAGTAGTGAATAAATTATAAAAGAATTATAAATAAAAAATTATTGATAATTATAAGTAATCTTAGGATAATTATAATTATTATCGCTAAGTAGTAGCTAAATCCAAAAACAAATTACATTCAGCTAATTAAGTATATAATATTATAAGTTACTAAGAGAGCCAGCTGGTTCTATCTAGATCGAACTACTTAATTCGAGTAGCTCGACTTCATTCGAGTAGTTCGAGTTGGTCCGAGTAGTTCAATCTGACTCGAGCAGTTCGAAGTATAATGTACTCGATTCAAGTTCGAAGAAAAAGCTCGATACAGTTCAAACACGCCAAGCCGAGTACTTGTACACCCCTACTTTTTACCCGTACTAGATTCTAAAGCAGAGCGTGCTACGCGCGCCTGAACACGAACCTATCTTACCTACTGAATTCGCAAATGAAATTTTTTGACAACGCTCTGAAGTTGGCTCTGTAAGCTTCAATTCGATAATAATCACTATCACCTTTTTACAATAGGAACTAGATTCTAAAACAGAGCGCGCTACGCTTGCCTGCACGCTAACCTATCTTGTTTGTATTGTTTGCAGATTTGTCACTGAATTTTACAAACAAATGCATATAACTTTGCAGGTTCTGAAAATTTTTCAATTTTGATATCGGCGACTTCCCCTGAAATTTAAAAAGGAAGAAAATGAGACCTTGCAAATTAAAATTGAATGAAAAACAAAAAAGATTTGTATTTGATATTGATTTTTTTTTTAATGCACAAAACATACTTTTGCAAAATTGGAAATTCTCTAACAAAAATATTTTCCGTTATGTTCAGAACTCTGCTTCGTGTCATATTAGTTTTCAGATTCGAATGTGTAAATGAATTTTTGTAAAAAATGTTCATAGCTTTAGGTCTACTAGACCGCTGGAGCCACCTTAAAAAATTTTCATAGCACACCGACCTACCAGGGCTCAAATTAAAGTTTTTGGCAAACAAAAAAGTTAAACAAATTGTGCAACGATCGTAAGTGGGCCCCTGTTCATATTAATAAATATATCAATTGAAAGAGGACACGAAAAACATAAAAAATGACTGATTATTGACCGTTTTTTTATTTTGAGTCGATTTGGTTCATAATTTTTTTACAGGGAGTTTTTATGCTCAAAAAGTAATTCCAGCTTTAAAAAGTTTGGAAATGCCAGACACCGAGCAGTGAGAATTTTTTTTGCGTCACGACCCCTATATATCTGATTATATAATCAGCTGTTTGGGGTTTTTCCGGGTAGTCGATTTGGTTCATAATTTTTTTACGAGTAGTTTGTGTGCTCATAAAATAATTTCAGCTATAAAACGTTTGGAAATGCCAAACGTCGCTGAGAGAGAATTTTTCTTCGGTCACGTCCCCTATATACCTGAATATATAATCAGCTGCTTGGGGGTGTTCCGGGGAGTCGATTTTCTTCTTAATTGTTTTACATGTAGCTTGTGCTGCTAGAAAGTAATGTTCGCGATAAAAAGTTTGGAAATGTCCAAAGCCGCCGAGTGAGAATTTTTTTTCCTGCAAATACGCTGTATTATCAACTTTTTGGGCCCGTTTGGAAATGTTCCGGGGAGTTTATTTTCTTCTTAATTTTTTTACATGTAGCTTGTGTTGCTAGAAAGTAATTTCCACGATAAAAAGTTTGGAAATGCCCAAAGCCGCTGAGGGAGAATTTTTTTTTCCTGAAAATACGCTGTAATCAAATTTTGGGCCCGTTTGGAAATGTTGCGGGGAGTTTATTTTCTTCTTTATTTTTTTACATGTAGCTTGTGTTTCTAGAAAGTAATTTCCACCATAAAAAGTTTGGAAATGCCCAAAGCCGCCGAGGGAGAATTTTTTTCCTGCAAATACGCTGTATTATCAAATTTTTGGGCCCGTTTGGAAATGTTCCGGGGAGTTTATTTTCTTCTTAATTTTTTTACATGTAGCTTGTGTTGGTAGAAAGTAATTTCCACGATAAAAAGTTTGGAAATGCCCAAAGTCGCTGAGGGAGAATTTTTTTTTCTTACAAACCCGCTGTTTGTCACGTTTTTGGGCCCGTTTGGAAATGTTCCGGGGAGTTTATTTTCTTCTTAATTTTTTTACATGTAGCTTGTGCTGCTAGAAAGTAATGTTCGCGATAAAAAGTTTGGAAATGCCCAAAGCCGCCGAGTGAGATTTTTTTTTCCTGCAAATACGCTGTATTATCAACTTTTTGGGCCCGTTTGGAAATGTTCCGGGGAGTTTATTTTCTTCTTAATTTTTTTACATGTAGCTTGTGTTGCTAGAAAGTAATTTCCACGATAAAAAGTTTGGAAATGCCTAAAGCCGCTGAGGGAGAATTTTTTTTTCTTACAAACACGCGGTTTGTCACCTCTTTGGGCCCGTTTGGAAATGTTCCGGGGAGTTTATTTTCTTCTTAATTTTTTTACATGTAGCTTGTGTTGCTAGAAAGTAATTTCCACGATAAAAAGTTTGGAAATGCCCAAAGCCGCTGAGGGAGAATTTTTTTTTCTTACAAACACGCTGTTTGTCACATTTTTGGGGCCGTTTGGAAATGTTGCGGGGAATTTATTTTCTTCTTAATTTTTTTACATGTAACTTGTGCTGCTAGAAAGTAATGTTCGCGATAAAAAGTTTGGAAATGCCCAAAGCCGCCGAGTGAGAATTTTTTTTCCTGCAAATACGCTGTATTATCAACTTTTTGGGCCCGTTTGGAAATGTTCCGGGGAGTTTATTTTCTTCTTAATTTTTTACATGTAGCTTGTGTTGCTAGAAAGTAATTTCCACGATAAAAAGTTTGGAAATGCCCAAAGCCGCTGAGGAGAATTTTTTTCTTACAAACACGCTGTTTGTCACATTTTTGGGCCCGTTTGGAAATGTTGCGGGAGTTTATTTTCTTCTTAATTTTTTACATGTAGCTTGTGTTGCTAGAAAGTAATTTCCACGATAAAAAGTTTGGAAATGCCCAAAGCCGCTGAGGGAGAATTTTTTTCTTACAAACACGCTGTTTGTCACCTTTTTGGGGCCGTTTGGAAATGTTCCGGGAATTTATTTTCTTCTTAATTTTTTTACATGTAACTTGTGCTGCTAGAAAGTAATGTTCGCGATAAAAAGTTTGGAAATGCCCAAAGCCGCCGAGTGAGAATTTTTTTCCTGCAAATACGCTGTATTATCAACTTTTTGGGCCCGTTTGGAAATGTTCCGGGGAGTTTATTTTCTTCTTAATTTTTTACATGTAGCTTGTGTTGCTAGAAAGTAATTTCCACGATAAAAAGTTTGGAAATGCCGAAAGCCGCCGAGTGAGAATTTTTTTCCTGCAAATACGCTGTATTATCAACTTTTTGGGCCCGTTTGGAATTGTTCCGGGGAGTTTATTTTCTTCTTAATTTTTTTACATGTAGCTTGTGTTGCTAGAAAGTAATTTCCACGATAAAAAGTTTGGAAATGCCCAAAGCCGCCGAGTGAGAATTTTTTTTCCTGCAAAAACGCTGTATTATCAACTTTTTGGGCCCGTTTGGAAATGTTCCGGGGAGTTTATTTTCTTCTTAATTTTTTTACATGTAGCTTTTGTTGCTAGATAGTAATTTCCACGATAAAAAGTTTGGAAATGCCTAAAGCCGCTGAGGAGAATTTTTTTCTTACAAACACGCTGTTTGTCACCTCTTTGGGCCCGTTTGAAAATGTTCCGGGGAGTTTATTTTCTTCTTAATTTTTTTACATGTAGCTTGTGTTGCTAGAAAGTAATGTTCGCAAAAAAAAGTGTGGAAATGGCCAAAGCCGCCGAGTGAGAATTTTTTTTCTGCAAATACGCTGTATTATCAACTTTTTGGGCCCGTTTGGAAATGTTCCGGGAGTTTATTTTCTTCTTAATTTTTTACATGTAGCTTGTGTTGCTAGAAAGTAATTTCCACGATAAAAATTTTGGAAATGCCCAAAGCCGCTGAGGAGAATTTTTTTTCTTACAAACACGATGTTTGTCACCTCTTTGGGCCCGTTTGGAAATGTTCCGGGAGTTTATTTTCTTCTTAATTTTTTTACATGTAGCTTGTGCTGCTAGAAAGTAATGTTCGCGATAAAAAGTTTGGAAATGCCCAAAGCCGCCGAGTGAGAATTTTTTCCAGCAAATACGCTGTATTATCAACTTTTTGGGCCCGTTTGGAAATGTTCCGGGAGTTTATTTTCTTCTTAATTTTTTACATGTAGCTTGTGTTGCTAGAAAGTAATTTCCACGATAAAAAGTTTGGAAATGCCCAAAGCCGCTGAGGGAGAATTTTTTTTTTTCTTACAAACACGCTGTTTGTCACATTTTGGGCCCGTTTGGAAATGTTCCGGGAGTTTATTTTCTTCTTAATTTTTTTACATGTAGCTTGTGCTGCTAGAAAGTAATGTTCGCGATAAAAAGTTTGGAAATGCCCAAAGCCGCCGAGTGAGAATTTTTTTCCTGCAAATACGCTGTATTATCAACTTTTTGGGCCCGTTTGGAAATGTTCCGGGGAGTTTATTTTCTTCTTAATTTTTTTACATGTAGCTTGTGTTGCTAGAAAGTAATTTCCACGATAAAAAGTTTGGAAATGCCCAAAGCCGCTGAGGGAGAATTTTTTTTTCTTACAAACACGCTGTTTGTCACCTTTTTGGGCCGGTTTGGAAATGTTCCGGGGAGTTTATTTTCTTCTTAATTTTTTTACATGTAGCTTGTGCTGCTAGAAAGTAATGTTCGCGATAAAAAGTTTGGAAATGCCCAAAGCCGCCGAGTGAGAACTTTTTTTCCTGCAAATACGCTGTATTATCAACTTTTTGGGCCCGTTTGGAAATGTTCCGGGGAGTTTATTTTCTTCTTAATTTTTTTACATGTAGCTTGTGTTGCTAGAAAGTAATTTCCACGATAAAAGGTTTGGAAATGCCCAAAACCGCCGAGTGAGAATTTTTTTTCCTGCAAATACGCTGTATTATCAACTTTTTGGGCCCGTTTGGAAATGTTCCGGGGAGTTTATTTTCTTCTTAATTTTTTTACATGTAGCTTGTGCTGCTAGAAAGTAATGTTCGCGATAACAAGTTTGGAAATGCCCAAAGCCGCCGAGTGAGAATTTTTTTTCCTGCAAATACGCTGTATTATCAACTTTTTGGGCCCGTTTGGAAATGTTCCGGGGAGTTTATTTTCTTCTTAATTTTTTTACATGTAGCTTGTGTTGCTAGAAAGTAATTTCCACGATAAAAAGTTTGGAAATGCCCAAAGCCGCTGAGGGAGAATTTTTTTTTCTTACAAACACGCTATTTGTCACCTTTTTGGGCCCGTTTGGAAATGTTCCGGGGAGTTTATTTTCTTCTTAATTTTTATACATGTAGCTTGTGCTGCTAGAAAGTAATGTTCGCGATAAAAAGTTTGGAAATGCCCAAAGCCGCCGAGTGAAAATTTTTTTTCCTTCAAATACGCTGTATTATCAACTTTTTGGGCCCGTTTGGAAATGCTCCGGGGAGTTTATTTTCTTCTTAATTTTTTTACATGTAGCTTGTCTTGCTAGAAAGTAATTTCCACGATAAAAAGTTTGGAAATGCCCAAAGCCGCTGAGGGAGAATTTTTTTTTCTTACAAACACGCTGTTTGTCACATTTTTGGGCCCGTTTGGAAATGTTCCGGGGAGTTTATTTTCTTCTTAATTTTTTTACATGTAGCTTGTGCTGCTAGAAAGTAATGTTCGCGACAAAAAGTTTGGAAATGCCCAAAGCCGCCGAGTGAGAATTTTTTTTCCTGCAAATACGCTGTATTATCAACTTTTTGGGCCCGTTTGGAAATGTTCCGGGGAGTTTATTTTCTACTTAATTTTTTTACATGTAGCCTGTGTTGCTAGAAAGTAATTTCCACGATAAAAAGTTTGGAAATGCCCAAAGCCGCTGAGGGAGAATTTTTTTTTCTTACAAACACGCTGTTTGTCACCTTTTTGGGCCCGTTTGGAAATGTTCCGGGGAGTTTATTTTCTTCTTAATTCTTTTACATGTAGCTTGTGCTGCTAGAAAGTAATGTTCGCGATAAAAAGTTTGGAAATGCCCAAAGCCGCCGAGTGAGAATTTTTTTTCCTGCAAATACGCTGTATTATCAACTTTTTGGGCCCGTTTGGAAATGTTCCGGGGAGTTTATTTTCTTCTTAATTTTTTTACATGTAGCTTGTGTTGCTAGAAAGTAATTTCCACGATAAAAGGTTTGGAAATGCCCAAAGCCGCCGAGTGAGAATTTTTTTTCCTGCAAATACGCTGTATTATCAACTTTTTGGGCCCGTTTGGAAATGTTCCGGGGAGTTTATTTTCTTCTTAATTTTTTTACATGTAGCTTGTGCTGCTAGAAAGTAATGTTCGCGATAACAAGTTTGGAAATGCCCAAAGCCGCCGAGTGAGAATTTTTTTTCCTGCAAATACGCTGTATTATCAACTTTTTGGGCCCGTTTGGAAATGTTCCGGGGAGTGTATTTTCTTCTTAATTTTTTTACATGTAGCTTGTGTTGCTAGAAAGTAATTTCCACGATAAAAAGTTTGGAAATGCCCAAAGCCGCTGAGGGAGAATTTTTTTTTCTTACAAACACGCTATTTGTCACCTTTTTGGGCCCGTTTGGAAATGTTCCGGGGAGTTTATTTTCTTCTTAATTTTTATACATGTAGCTTGTGCTGCTAGAAAGTAATGTTCGCGATAAAAAGTTTGGAAATGCCCAAAGCCGCTGAGGGAGAATTTTTTTTCTTACAAACACGCTGTTTGTCACATTTTTGGGCCCGTTTGGAAATGTTCCGGGCAGTTTATTTTCTTCTTAATTTTTTTACATGTAGCTTGTGCTGCTAGAAAGTAATGTTCGCGATAAAAAGTTTGGAAATGCCCAAAGCCGCCGAGTGAGAATTTTTTTTCCTGCAAATACGCTGTATTATCAACTTTTTGGGCCCGTTTGGAAATGTTCCGGGGAGTTTATTTTCTTCTTAATTTTTTTACATGTAGCTTGTGTTGCTAGAAAGTAATTTCCACGATAAAAAGTTTGGAAATGCCCAAAGCCGCTGAGGGAGAATTTTTTTTTCTTACAAACACGCTATTTGTCACCTTTTTGGGCCCGTTTGGAAATGTTCCGGGGAGTTTATTTTCTTTTTAATTTTTTTACATGTAGCTTGTGCTGCTAGAAAGTAATGTTCGCGATAAAAAGTTTGGAAATGCCCAAAGCCGCCGAGTGAGAATTTTTGTCCTGCAAATACGCTGTATTATCAACTTTTTGGGCCCGTTTGGAAATGTTCCGGGGAGTTTATTTTCTTCTTAATTTTTTTACATGTAGCTTGTGTTGCTAGAAAGTAATTTCCACGATAAAAAGTTTGGAAATGCCCAAAGCCGCTGAGTGAGAATTTTTTTTCCTGCAAATACGCTGTATTATCAACTTTTTGGGCCCGTTTGGAAATGTTCCGGGGAGTTTATTTTCTTCTTAATTTTTTTACATGTAGCTTGTGTTGCTAGAAAGTAATTTCCACGATAAAAAGTTTGGAAATGCCCAAAGCCGCTGAGGGAGAATTTTTTTTTCTTACAAACACGCTGTTTGTCACCTTTTTGGGCCCGTTTGGAAATGTTCCGGGTTGTTTATTTTCTTCTTAATTTTTTTACATGTAGCTTGTGTTGCTAGAAAGTAATTTCCACGATAAAAAGTTTGGAAATGCCCAAAGCCGCTGAGGGAGAATTTTTTTTTCTTACAAACACGCTGTTTGTCACCTTTTTGGGCCCGTTTGGAAATGTTCCGGGGAATTTATTTTCTTCTTAATTTTTTTACATGTAACTTGTGCTACTAGAAAGTAATGTTCGCGATAAAAAGTTTGGAAATGCCCAAAGCCGCCGAGTGAGAATTTTTTTTCCTGCAAATACGCTGTATTATCAACTTTTTGGGCCCGTTTGGAAATGTTCCGGGGAGTTTATTTTCTTCTTAATTTTTTTACATGTAGCTTGTGTTGCTAGAAAGTAATTTCCACGATAAAAAGTTTGGAAATGCCCAAAGCCGCTGAGGGAGAATTTTTTTTTCTTACAAACACGATGTTTGTCACCTCTTTGGGCCCGTTTGGAAATGTTCCGGGGAGTTTATTTTCTTCTTAATTTTTTTACATGTAGCTTGTGTTGCTAGAAAGTAATTTCCACGATAAAAAGTTTGGAAATGCCCAAAGCCGCTGAGGGAGAATTTTTTTTTCTTACAAACACGCTGTTTGTCACATTTTTGGGGCCGTTTGGAAATGTTCCGGGGAATTTATTTTCTTCTTAATTTTTTTACATGTAACTTGTGCTGCTAGAAACTAATGTTCGCGATAAAAAGTTTGGAAATGCCCAAAGCCGCCGAGTGAGAATTTTTTTTCCTGCAAATACGCTGTATTATCAACTTTTTGGGCCCGTTTGGAAATGTTCCGGGGAGTTTATTTTCTTCTTAATTTTTTTACATGTAGCTTGTGTTGCTAGAAAGTAATTTCCACGATAAAAAGTTTGGAAATGCCCAAAGCCGCCGAGTGAGAATTTTTTTTCCTGCAAATACGCTGTATTATCAACTTTTTGGGCCCGTTTGGAATTGTTCCGGGGAGTTTATTTTCTTCTTAATTTTTTTACATGTAGCTTGTGTTGCTAGAAAGTAATTTCCACGATAAAAAGTTTGGAAATGCCCAAAGCCGCCGAGTGAGAATTTTTTTTCCTGCAAATACGCTGTATTATCAACTTTTTGTGCCGTTTGGAAATGTTCCGGGTAGTTTATTTTCTTCTTAATTGTTTTACATGTAGCTTGTGTTGCTAGAAAGTAATTTCCATGATAAAAAGTTTGAAATGCCCAAAGCCGCTGAGGAGAATTTTTTTTCTTACAAACACGCTGTTTGTCACCTTTTGGGCCCGTTTGGAAATGTTCCGGGGAGTTTATTTTCTTCTTAATTTTTTTACATGTAGCTTGTGTTGCTAGAAAGTAATTTCCACGATAAAAAGTTTGGAAATGCCCAAAGCCGCTGAGGGAGAATTGTTTTTTCTTACAAACACGCTGTTTGTCACATTTTTGGGCCCGTTTGGAAATGTTCCGGGGAATTTATTTTCTTCTTAATTTTTTACATGTAACTTGTGCTGCTAGAAAGTAATGTTCGCGATAAAAAGTTTGGAAATGCCCAAAGCCGCCGAGTGAGAATTTTTTTCCTGCAAATACGCTGTATTATCAACTTTGGGCCCGTCTGGAAATGTTCCGGGGAGTTTATTTTCTTCTTAATTTTTTTACATGTAGCTTGTGTTGCTAGAAAGTAATTTCCACGATAAAAAGTTTGGAAATGCCCAAAGCCGCTGAGGGAGAATTTTTTTCTCTTACAAACACGCTGTTTGTCACCTTTTTGGGCCCGTTTGGAAATGTTCCGGGGAGTTTATTTTCTTCTTAATTTTTTTACATGTAGCTTGTGCTACTAGAAGGTAATGTTCGCGATAAAAAGTTTGGAAATGCCCAAAGCCGCTGAGGGAGAATTTTTTTTTCTTACAAACACGCTGTTTGTCACATTTTTGGGGCCGTTTGGAAATGTTCCGGGGAATTTATTTTCTTCTTAATTTTTTTACATGTAACTTGTGCTGCTAGAAACTAATGTTCGCGATAAAAAGTTTGGAAATGCCCAAAGCCGCCGAGTGAGAATTTTTTTCCTGCAAATACGCTGTATTATCAACTTTTTGGGCCCGTTTGGAAATGTTCCGGGAGTTTATTTTCTTCTTAATTTTTTTACATGTAGCTTGTGTTGCTAGAAAGTAATTTCCACGATAAAAAGTTTGGAAATGCCGAAAGCCGCCGAGTGAGAATTTTTTTTCCTGCAAATACGCTGTATTATCAACTTTTTGGGCCCGTTTGGAATTGTTCCGGGGAGTTTATTTTCTTCTTAATTTTTTTACATGTAGCTTGTGTTGCTAGAAAGTAATTTCCACGATAAAAAGTTTGGAAATGCCCAAAGCCGCCGAGTGAGAATTTTTTTTCCTGCAAATACGCTGTATTATCAACTTTTTGGGCCGTTTGGAAATGTTCCGGGGAGTTTATTTTCTTCTTAATTTTTTTACATGTAGCTTGTGTTGCTAGAAAGTAATTTCCATGATAAAAAGTTTGGAAATGCCCAAAGCCGCTGAGGGAGAATTTTTTTTTTCTTACAAACACGCTGTTTGTCACCTTTTTGGGCCCGTTTGGAAATGTTCCGGGGAGTTTATTTTCTTCTTAATTTTTTTACATGTAGCTTGTGTTGCTAGAAAGTAATTTCCACGATAAAAAGTTTGGAAATGCCCAAAGCCGCTGAGGGAGAATTGTTTTTTCTTACAAACACGCTGTTTGTCACATTTTTGGGCCCGTTTGGAAATGTTCCGGGGAATTTATTTTCTTCTTAATTTTTTTACATGTAACTTGTGCTGCTAGAAAGTAATGTTCGCGATAAAAAGTTTGGAAATGCCCAAAGCCGCCGAGTGAGAATTTTTTTTCCTGCAAATACGCTGTATTATCAACTTTGGGCCCGTTTGGAAATGTTCCGGGGAGTTTATTTTCTTCTTAATTTTTTTACATGTAGCTTGTGTTGCTAGAAAGTAATTTCCACGATAAAAAGTTTGGAAATGCCCAAAGCCGCTGAGGGAGAATTTTTTTCTCTTACAAACACGCTGTTTGTCACCTTTTTGGGCCCGTTTGGAAATGTTCCGGGGAGTTTATTTTCTTCTTAATTTTTTTACATGTAGCTTGTGCTACTAGAAGGTAATGTTCGCGATAAAAAGTTTGGAAATGCCCAAAGCCGCCGAGTGAGAATTTTTTTTCCTGCAAATACGCTGTATTATCAAATTTTTGGGCCCGTTTGGAAATGTTCCGGGGAGTTTATTTTCTTCTTAATTTTTTTACATGTAGCTTGTGTTGCTAGAAAGTAATTTCCACGATAAAAAGTTTGGAAATGCCTAAAGCCGCTGAGGGAGAATTTTTTTTTCTTACAAACACGCTGTTTGTCACCTCTTTGGGCCCGTTTGAAAATGTTCCGGGGAGTTTATTTTCTTCTTAATTTTTTTACATGTAGCTTGTGCTGCTAGAAAGTAATGTTCGCGATAAAAAGTTTGGAAATGCCCAAAGCCGCCGAGTGAGAATTTTTTTTCCTGCAAATACGCTGTATTATCAACTTTTTGGGCCCGGTTGGAAATGTTCCGGGGAGTTTATTTTCTTCTTAATTTTTTTACATGTAGCTTATGTTGCTAGAAAGTAATTTCCACGATAAAAATTTTGGAAATGCCCAAAGCCGCTGAGGGAGAATTTTTTTTTCTTACAAACACGATGTTTGTCACCTCTTTGGGCCCGTTTGGAAATGTTCCGGGGAGTTTATTTTCTTCTTAATTTTTTTACATGTAGCTTGTGCTGCTAGAAAGTAATGTTCGCGATAAAAAGTTTGGAAATGCCCAAAGCCGCCGAGTGAGAATTTTTTCCAGCAAATACGCTGTATTATCAACTTTTTGGGCCCGTTTGGAAATGTTCCGGGAGTTTAGTTATTTTCTTCTTAATTTTTTTACATGTAGCTTGTGTTGCTAGAAAGTAATTTCCACGATAAAAAGTTTGGAAATGCCCAAAGCCGCTGAGGGAGAATTTTTTTTTCTTACAAACACGCTGTTTGTCACATTTTGGGCCCGTTTGGAAATGTTCCGGGGAGTTTATTTTCTTCTTAATGTTTTTACATGTAGCTTGTGCTGCTAGAAAGTAATGTTCGCGATAAAAAGTTTGGAAATGCCCAAAGCCGCCGAGTGAGAATTTTTTTTCCTGCAAATACGCTGTATTATCAACTTTTTGGGCCCGTTTGGAAATGTTCCGGGGAGTTTATTTTCTTCTTAATTTTTTTACATGTAGCTTGTGTTGCTAGAACGTAATTTCCACGATAAAAAGTTTGGAAATGCCCAAAGCCGCTGAGGGAGAATTTTTTTTTCTTACAAACACGCTATTTGTCACCTTTTTGGGCCCGTTTGGAAATGTTCCGGGGAGTTTATTTTCTTCTTAATTTTTTTACATGTAGCTTGTGCTGCTAGAAAGTAATGTTCGCGATAAAAAGTTTGGAAATGCCCAAAGCCGCCGAGTGAGAATTTTTGTCCTGCAAATACGCTGTATTATCAACTTTTTGGGCCCGTTTGGAAATGTTCCGGGGAGTTTATTTTCTTCTTAATTTTTTTACATGTAGCTTGTGTTGCTAGAAAGTAATTTCCACGATAAAAAGTTTGGAAATGCCCAAAGCCGCTGAGTGAGAATTTTTTTTCCTGCAAATACGCTGTATTATCAACTTTTTGGGCCCGTTTGGAAATGTTCCGGGGAGTTTATTTTCTTCTTAATTTTTTTACATGTAGCTTGTGTTGCTAGAAAGTAATTTCCACGATAAAAAGTTTGGAAATGCCCAAAGCCGCTGAGGGAGAATTTTTTTTTCTTACAAACACGCTGTTTGTCACATTTTTGGGCCCGTTTGGAAATGTTCCGGGGAGTTTATTTTCTTCTTAATTTTTTTACATGTAGCTTGTGTTGCTAGAAAGTAATTTCCACGATAAAAAGTTTGGAAATGCCCAAAGCCGCTGAGGGAGAATGTTTTTTTCTTACAAACACGCTGTTTGTCACCTTTTTGGGCCCGTTTGGAAATGTTCCGGGGAATTTATTTTCTTCTTAATTTTTTTACATGTAACTTGTGCTACTAGAAAGTAATGTTCGCGATAAAAAGTTTGGAAATGCCCAAAGCCGCCGAGTGAGAATTTTTTTTTCCTGCAAATACGCTGTATTATCAACTTTTTGGGCCCGTTTGGAAATGTTCCGGGGAGTTTATTTTCTTCTTAATTTTTTTACATGTAGCTTGTGTTGCTAGAAAGTAATTTCCACGATAAAAAGTTTGGAAATGCCCAAAGCCGCTGAGGGAGAATTTTTTTTTCTTACAAACACGCTGTTGGTCACATTTTTGGGCCCGTTTGGAAATGTTCCGGGGAGTTTATTTTCTTCTTAATTTTTTTACATGTAGCTTGTGTTGCTAGAAAGTAATTTCCACGATAAAAAGTTTGGAAATGCCCAAAGCCGCTGAGGGAGAATTTTTTTTTCTTACAAACACGCTGTTTGTCACCTTTTTGGGCCCGTTTGGAAATGTTCCGGGTTGTTTATTTTCTTCTTAATTTTTTTACATGTAGCTTGTGTTGCTAGAAAGTAATTTCCACGATAAAAAGTTTGGAAATGCCCAAAGCCGCTGAGGGAGAATTTTTTTTTCTTACAAACACGCTGTTTGTCACCTTTTTGGGCCCGTTTGGAAATGTTCCGGGGAATTTATTTTCTTCTTAATTTTTTTACATGTAACTTGTGCTACTAGAAAGTAATGTTCGCGATAAAAAGTTTGGAAATGCCCAAAGCCGCCGAGTGAGAATTTTTTTTCCTGCAAATACGCTGTATTATCAACTTTTTGGGCCCGTTTGGAAATGTTCCGGGGAGTTTATTTTCTTCTTAATTTTTTTACATGTAGCTTGTGTTGCTAGAAAGTAATTTCCACGATAAAAAGTTTGGAAATGCCCAAAGCCGCTGAGGGAGAATTTTTTTTTCTTACAAACACGCTGTTTGTCACCATTTTGGGCCCGTTTGGAAATGTTCCGGGGAGTTTATTTTCTTCTTAATTTTTTTACATGTAGCTTGTGTTGCTAGAAAGTAATTTCCACGATAAAAAGTTTGGAAATGCCCAAAGCCGCTGAGGGAGAATTTTTTTTTCTTACAAACACGCTGTTTGTCACCTTTTTGGGCCCGTTTGGAAATGTTCCGGGGAATTTATTTTCTTCTTAATTTTTTTACATGTAGCTTGTGTTGCTAGAAAGTAATTTCCATGATAAAAAGTTTGGAAATGCCCAAAGCCGCCGAGTGAGAATTTTTTTTCCTGCAAATACGCTGTATTATCAACTTTTTGGGCCCGTTTGGAAATGTTCCGGGGAGTTTATTTTCTTCTTAATTTTTTTACATGTAGCTTGTGTTGCTAGAAAGTAATTTCCACGATAAAAAGTTTGGAAATGCCCAAAGCCGCTGAGGGAGAACTTTTTTTCTTACAAACACGCTGTTTGTCACCTTTTTGGGCCCGTTTGGAAATGTTCCGGGGAGTTTATTTTCTTCTTAATTTTTTTACATGTAGCTTGTGCTGCTAGAAAGTAATGTTCGCGATAAAAAGTTTGGAAATGCCCAAAGCCGCCGAGTGAGAATTTTTTTTCCTGCAAATACGCTGTATTATCAACTTTTTGGGTCCGTTTGGAAATGTTCCGGGGAGTTTATTTTCTTCTTAATTTTTTTGCATGTAGCTTGTGTTGCTAGAAAGTAATTTCCACGATAAAAAGTTTGGAAATGCCCGAAGCCGCTGAGGGAGAATTTTTTTTTCTTACAAACACGCTGTTTGTCACCTTTTTGGGCCCGTTTGGAAATGTTCCGGGGAGTTTATTTTCTTCTTAATTTTTTTACATGTAGCTTGTGCTACTAGAAAGTAATGTTCGCGATAAAAAGTTTGGGAATGCCCAAAGCCGCCGAGTGAGAATTTTTTTTCCTGCAAATACGCTGTATTATCAACTTTTTGGGCCCGTTTGGAAATGTTCCGGGGAGTTTATTTTCTTCTTAATTTTTTTACATGTAGCTTGTGTTCCTAGAAAGTAATTTCTACAATAAAAAGTTTGGAAAATCTCAAAGCCGCCGAGGGAGAATTTTTTTTTATTGCATTTTTACATCTACCCTGTATAATCACCCGTTTGGGGTGGTTTTGTGGGTGGGGATAATTTGATATCGGTTTATATCAATTATTTTTGATGAATTCTTGTGTTATTTGCAATATCTGGTGTCATTCTCCCTGAGAAATTTGATTTTAGAAAAATGGAATTTTCGTTCTCTTAGGTTGTCTTACGAATTCCGTGTTAGGGGTGGGGGGTAGTTTGGAATTGATTTATTTTGATCAATTTTCATGTATTCTTCCATTATTTGCAGTATATTATGCTATTCATGTGGAAAAAAGGTGTTTTTCGAAAATCGAATTTTCGTTGGATCGCAACGTTGCAAACTTTAAACCCATGGGGGTTTTCCGGGGAGTCAATTTGGTTCGTAATTTTTTTATAGCGAGTTCTTATGCTCAAACAGTAATTTCAGCATTAAAAAGTTTGGAAATGCCAGACACCGAGCAGTGAGAATTTTTTTTCCGTCACGACCCCTATATATCTGATTATATAATCAGCTGTTTGGGGGTTTTCCGGGGAGTCGATTTGGTTCGTAATTTTTTTACAGGGAGTTTTTATGCTCAAAAAGTAATTCCAGCTTTAAAAAGTTTGGAAATGCCAGACACCGAGCAGTGAGAATTTTTTTTGCGTCACGACCCCTATATATCTGATTATATAATCAGCTGTTTGGGGGTTTTCCGGGGAGTCGATTTGGTTCGTAATTTTTTTACGAGTAGTTTGTGTGCTCATAAAATAATTCCAGCAATAAAAAGTTTGGAAATGCTAAACGCCGCTGAGAGAGAATTTTTTTTCGGTCACAACCCCTATATATCTGATTATATAATCTGCTGTTTAGGGGGTTTCCGGGTAGTCGATTTGGTTCGTAATTTTTTTACAGGGAGTTTTTATGCTCAAAAAGTAATTCCAGCTTTAAAAAGTTTGGAAATGCCAGACACCGTGCAGTGAGAATTTTTTTTCCGTCTCGACCCCTATATATCTGATTATATAATCAGCTGTTTGGGGGTTTTCCGGGGAGTCGATTTGGTTCGTAATTTTTTTACGAGTAGTTTGTGTACTCATAAAATAATTCCAGCAATAAAAAGTTTGGAAATACCAAACGCCGCGGAGAGAGAATTTTTTTTCCGTTACTACCCCTATATAATCAGCTTTTCGGGGGTGTTCCGGGGAGTCGATTTGGTTCCTAATTTTTTTGCGGGTATTTTGTATCCTCAGAAAATAATTCCAGCAATAAAAAGTTTGGAAATACCAAACGCCGCGGAGAGAGAATTTTTTTTCCGTTACTACCCCTATATAATCAGCTTTTTGGGGGTGTTCCGGGGAGTCGATTTGGTTCCTAATTTTTTTTCGGGTATTTTGTATCCTCAGAAAATAATTCCAGCAATAAAAAGTTTGGAAATACCAAACGCCGCGGAGAGAGAATTTTTTTTCCGTTACTACCCCTATATAATCAGCTTTTTGGGGGTGTTCCGGGGAGTCGATTTGGTTCCTAATTTTTTTTCAGGTATTTTGTATCCTCAGAAAATAATTCCAGCAATAAAAAGTTTGGAAATACCAAACGCCGCGAAGAGAGAATTTTTTTCTCTTAGGTCATCTTACGAATTCCGTGTTAGGGGTGGGGGGTAGTTTGGAATTGATTTATTTTAATCAATTTTGATGTATTCTTCCATTATTTGTAGTACATTATATCATCCATGTGGAAAAAAGTGGTTTTTCGAAAATCGAATTTTCGTTGGATCGCAACGTTGCAAACTTCAAACCCATTGGGACTAAGGCTGAATAGTTTTTGATATAGACAAAAAAACAATAATTTCAAGTAAAGCGAAAGTAGTACATGTAGAAAATGCAAATAATTTTATTAATTTAAGTAAAATATATAAAGATAATCTTACCTGTAAGTATTTGCTGTCGCTTTTCCATTCGACGACTAACAATTTCCAATGAAATGAAATCACAACTCCAGTATAAAAATCAGATGGTAGAAATAGTAAATTCCAGTATTGATACCAAAGCTGTAAAATATACAATTCAAAATTAATTAAAAATTCCAAATTCAAAAAAATCAAAATTCAAAATTACTTCAGAAAGTATATAAAAAAATTGTACTTATGTTTGCGAAAACATAACCTCCAAAAAAATGCAAGTGTATAATAGTAATTAATTCTAAATAGACGCAAAATTAGCAGTAAATAATTAAGAAAAAGAAATATTTACTTTTATGCAAACACTTATAGAAATGATTAATAGTATAAGTATTACGATAAGGCTATTCAGACACAAGAGGATGCCATCAGAGACAATTTATAGATCCGTTAGCATCCATAATCAGAAAGCTTCTATTACATAAAATTATTATTTAATATCTATTTAATTATATTTACCTTAATGGCTGTATCAAAATGTTTCTCCTTATGACCAGATAAATTGACAGATAATCGAACGTGATAAAAATTTTCAATTTATCAACGATGACATGCGCTCGAGGAATCCAAACGGAAAAGGAAGAGGAAGAAAGAGTAGAGAGCGCTGTTGTCAGTATTAGTGTCCAAATACCGTATTTACGGTATCCACGAATGAAAAACGCTGCTTGCTCGGTTACTGACATATCGACATTGGTTTAGTGACAGCATTCTCTACAAAATTATAGAACAGAAAGAATCGAAAAATACTAATTAATCTATATAAACAAAATTATTAACAAAATTTAAATAAAATAAATTCAATACTTTGAAGCCAGAACACTATAAATTTTTCACTTAACTCCCTTGATAGATTGCTGTTTTTCACTTCGTAAACAAAGTAGCTAACCGTACCTCACATGAATACGGCGGGGTAAGCGCATGTGTGCGCGCAATAGCTAACGGCCTTTCCACATCGAGTGCGTCGTGCGCCGTGCGCCGTGTTTCGTGACCCGTCATCCTCCAATTCTTGTAGATCGTGTTACTCATAAGCCCATTTTTGATAATACCAAAAATTCCAACCAATCAGCAACGCGGTCTACAAGAATTGGAGGATAACGGGTCACGAAACACGGCGCACGGCGCACGACGCATTCAATCATGGAAAGGCCGTAAGGCTTTAACATCGTTGCCTCGGTTGCTGGATTCAGATCCAGTAGTATGGGCTATGGGGGTTTCTGGCACTTTATCCTCCCTACCTTGCCGACCACGGGTTCTACTCCTCGCTAACTTACCAACAGTCGATACCGACCGATTTCCCCGGCCGGTAGTGCATGCTCCTGCAATACCAACCGGTTTTCATTTACCATGCCGATCGCGACCGAGATTTCCCCGGCCGGTAGTGCATGCGCCTGCAGTACCAACCGGTTTTCATCTACCATACCGATCGCGGCCGATTTCCCCCTGATGGTAATCGATCAGATTGATTTACCAGCGAGCATCGGGATGTTACATGTGTCCTGATTATCTTTTTTTGCAGTGCAATGTTAGATGACACATATTTATTTTACTTATAGCTATATTTGGAAAATGAAGAATATAAAAAATCTAAAAATTTTAATTATGTTGTTAATAAATTACTTTGATATAAGAGATTACAAGATAATGTTTTAAGAAACTTTCTTAAGATTTTTTAAAGCAAAGGCGCAAATGCATTGTAATCAACAAATAGAATGAAATAATGAAAATAAGATTTAAATATTATGTTTGAGGGTGAGGTAACTATAAATAAAAACACACATATAATAAACCTTATGATAAATATTTATTAAAAAAATATAATAATAAAATAATTACAAATAAAAGAAAGTTATGAAACAATTTTTTTAATATCACCATTAATCGGATTATATTTAATGATGCGATCATGTAAAATTAGACAATAAGCTGTTGTTCCTTCAGGTATATTCTCCTTGGTCTCAAACTCTAGACGAACATCTACAGCAGCTTGCTTCAATGATTCATTTTGTTTTGAACAATCAATAATTATTAATGGAGTATATTTCTTGAAATCCTTTTTACTGAGAAATGGATCTGTTGAAACACTTACACCGTGATAATATTGTTTTTGAAAATTTACATACATTTCATATAATATTGCATACTGATTTTGATTTATGTCTAGGTTTAGATTTCCATATGGGTAGTATTGAGAATTTAGAAAAAGTTTTACATTTGATACATTACAATGATCAAACTGACTTGTATTTTTAGTTCGTTGTCCTTTTCTATTTGTTTGGAATGCAAGAATAACAAAGCGTGGTTTTTCCAATTGATTTGATGTTTTGACTGTCCATACATGTCGTGATGTTGCGGGAAGCACAGGGTATTCATATAATTCCCACGAACGAAAACTCATTGATATTGCTATATCTTTTTTAATGTAGTTATAAAGATGTATATTATGTTTATCTGACAGTATTACATAAGGCATTAACCATTCTATTCTACTTAAATTAATTTTAAAATCCTCATATTCGGTTCTATCATCCCGTTCGACTCCTTCTTGATATACAGCGTTTATGTAATTTCTAGATCTTGTCAGTACAAGTTCATGCTTTACGTTTACAACAATTTTACGATAATCTTCAGCAAATCCTAAAATCATTGAAAGTGGTATAGATATATCAAAGTTTCCATTATCATCAACAATTTTGTTAGTTTCTTCAACATCGATCCATCCAGAATTTTCAAGAATTTTACTTTGATTTGAATTGAATGAAGCATAACCTTTCATAAGAGTAGTTAAACCTACATTTTTACACTTATCGATTTTTATAGCATTTATCTCATAGCGAATTTCTTCAAATAAATGACATATTGCATTGTTTACAAATTGAGTCTTTTTTACTGGTTGTCCATTTGCAAGTGTAAGACTTCCACATATATGTAAAGAACTTCGTGATGGTAATAAACATAAGTCTTGATGTTGGATAGATATACGAATTTCATCACTATTATTAAATGCTAGTGAAGTGTATGGTTGATGAGCGTGAATCTCATAGTGTGATATAGATTCATCGAAAATAATAGGTGTCTGTACATTAAGAATTTTCTCCATTATTTTCAAAGATGCAACGATAACAGCATATAAATATACAAGTTAATTGGCGTAAGAACGTTTCCTCTTGCGATTCTCTTCGTTTATTTTTAGTTTTAGTCCAAGACTTTTTAGAAACTTTATGTTTCGTAGTGTTAGTTGCTTGACTGCTTGTCGTTGACTGATTTTTGGATGGCATATTGAAGTCTTGATATAGTTTTCTGCTGCTGTTGCCTTAAAAACAATACTCATTATACAGCTTTCTTCAAATGTAAACGAATTGTAATAATTTCACCTCGTAGGTTAACCAAATTTCCGTTCTGATTACAATACGTAATTGTAAATGATCAATAATTTTAACATTAACTGGGAGATATATGATTTGCTTAGGAATTTCAATAATTTTAAATCCTGGTGGCACGGCTGGGAAAAATTCGTGAATCGTATGAACTTTATTCTGATTGATATAAGCTCCAGACGAAATATTACATTCTACTCGTAGAGCGCTTATCTGTAAAATGGAGACGGGCATGTCAGAGATGTGATTTATATAGGATTCCAACAACCGTTGAGTGAAACCTAACAGTCTACCAATAGAATCGTATGGTTGAAAATCGATTTGTGATCGATAGAGTTTTATTATTAGGTGCAATACTTATTTTAATTTCTTTGGACTCCAGAGTCTTCTGTAGAAAACTTTCTATATCACGAATTTCATAGCTACCTGTAGGTATTTCAATAACTTCTTCTCCAACATAAAATTTGTTTTGTCCATAGTCTACATTAGGAATAGAATTAAATGTTAATAATTCAATTAATCCAAGAACATACATTTTCTCAGGATCAAGCTCTATCGGTAGAAAATAATGTGTTTCTAGCAGTGACGAAGAGCCAGATAAAGTAAGTGTCAATGATTCTATCATCTTGAATAATTTAGTTAAAGTGAATCTGATTTAGCGGGGAATCTTCTTATATAGATTATAATTGTCAGAATGATCAAGTAAATTACATAAAAATTTTAAACAAAGATGACCACATATACGAGGGTCATTTGACAAGTACCTAGCCTCACCGCCAGATGGTGCCACTATCGCACCAGAAATACACTACAGTGCAGTATCTTCCTGTAAACGGTTACAGACGAAATTTCAGCCGGATCGGAGTTGTAGTTTATTTTTTAGAGCGTGTGAAAGCAAATGTGTCCGTTGATTTTTGAAAAAATGGAGAAAGAACAATATCGGTCGGTGATTCGATTCTTGTTTTTGGAAGGGAAATCGCGCAGTGAAATTAAAGAACGCTTGGATGCAGTGTATGGGGATGCTTCTCCTTCGATGGCGACCGTTAAATTTTGGTATAACGAGTTTCAACGTGGTCGTACGTCGGTTTTTGATGATCCACGCCCAGGTGCTCCGAAAACAGCCACTACGGAGGAGAACGTGACAAAAATACACGATATCGTTTTGTCAGACCGCCGATTAAAGGTGCACGAGATAGCTGCGATAGTAGGCATCTCAGAAGAACGCGTGTGGCATATCCTACATGAGATTTTAGGCATGAGGAAGCTGTCAGCAAGGTGGGTGCCGCGTTTGCTGACTGCAGACAACAAGCGCATCCGTGTGACCAGTTCAGAGCAGTGTTTGGAGCTGTTTAATCGCAATCCAAAAGAGTTTTTACGTCGTTACGTGACCGTCGACGAAACATGGATTCACTACTACACTCCAGAAACCAAGGAGCAGTCAAAACAGTGGACCTTACCCGGTGAACCTGCTCCGAAGAAGGCGAAGACGGTCCCGTCGGCCGGAAAGGTGGTGGCCACTGTTTTCTGGGATTCTCAAGGTGTGATTTTTATTGACTATCTGGAGAAGGGCAAAACGGTCACAGGACAGTACTACGCCGAACTATTGAGCCGATTTGATGCCGTGTTAGAAGAAAAACGGCCCCATTTGTCTAAAAAGAAAGTGCTTTTCCACCACGATAATGCACCGGCTCACACTTCTGCACTCGCCACGGCTAAATTGGTCGAATTACGCTACGAACTGCTGCCCCATCCACCGTATTCTCCAGATTTGGCTCCGTGCGACTTTTTTTTGTTTCCGAACCTAAAAAATTCGCTCGCCGGGAAAAGATTCCACTCCAATAACGAAATAATCGCCGCCACGGAGGCCTATTTTGCAAACCAAGAGCAAACATTTTTTTCAACGGGGTTAAAAAAATTGGAACACCGCTGGACCAAGTGTATTCAACTAAAAGGAGACTACATTGAAAAATAAATTTTATTTTTTGTAAAATTTTGGTGTTTTCATTTGTAGGCTAGGTACTTATCAAATGACCCTCGTAAATGAATTATATGTTTGATACCGCTGATAATTATATTTAATTTTTTCAACATTCCAATATTGCATAAGATCCATTGGAGGCTGTAAATCACCAAAACTATCAAAATAGATAACATTTTTACCATTTTTTTTATAAGCTACCCAATGTGTACCGGGACCTGTACTATCATCAAGATTAATGACAGCTGACTCATTATACAGTAGTCCACTTGATGGTCATGCATTCCTCATGAATACTCCTCTAAAATTAAATATTTTCAAGTGATGAGCATATTTTCTTAAATCTAAATTTGTTAAAGCACGTTTCGGAAGTATTACTTTAATAATGTTTTTTTTCTCTCGTCACGAACTTTTTTTTTTTTTTTATTACTTTTTTTTTCTTCAAGCAAATCCCATATCCTTTTTGATAAGGTTTCAAGTATAATCCTTTACCAAGAGCCAAAGCTTCTATTTTTTCATTATGTCGTTTCATTTCCTCCAATTTTTGTTTAGCATTGTTTGTTTTATTAATAGATTGAGCTATACCAGCAGCGCCACCTGCTAACGAACCTACTGCACTTAAACCTGCAAATATTGGAATAAGTGCAGGAAGAAAGCCACCTACTTTTGGAACAGGCAATATTCGCGGAATATTAATATACTTTTTACCACCAATCTTCTTTATACTATTACGTGCAGTTCTGAGTGCTGATTGAATAGCAATTCGTGAATCATTACTTGGTTTGATAGTCTTTGACATTGATTTTATTAGTTTTTTCAATGTAAGCATTGCCTTCTTCTTATTTTTTTTCCTCTTACCAATCCCCATTCTAAGCTTAGACTTAGCTTTCATGATGTTCGCAACAGTGTAAGCGGCTGCTTTTTCACTTAGATTTGCGTCTTTCGCTAAGACACGTTGCCAAGCTCTTTCAGCTAAAATTTTATCTGCAACATTTCTCGCTTCAACGTTTTCACGGTTTTTCGAATAAGCAATATCGTGTTCTTTGCAAGCAGCGTCTAACGGATTTATACCGGGATCGCCACGTCTTAGTCTTTGTTGTAATTTCGTTCCTGGTCCGCAATACTGGTAACCAGGTAAATGAAGTTCGAATGGTAAATTATTTATGAATTTGTTCACTAATCCTCGACCTTTATGAATGATCATAACTCTTTAAAAGTTTTATGCTGACTGACTTAATGGTTATAAATACACGCTTTTATAGCTTACTGTCACAGTTTCGTTTATAACTTCAAGCACAATGGATTTTAAAAAACAAACTATTAAATTACCGGTGATAAATTTTGATACTTTTACTGAGCCACATAGAGAAAAATATAAACGACACGGAGAACTACTTCCAAATAACATTAGAGCATGCATCACAGGCCCTTCAAATTGTGGTAAAACAAATACTTTACTAGCACTTTTAACTCATCCACATGGTTTAAAGTTCGAAAATATTTATTTGTATTCAAAATCTCTTAATCAACCAAAATATAAATTTCTGGCACAACTCATCGAGCCAATCGAAGGAATTGAATATTTATCTTTTCATGAGCATGATACAGTTATTTCACCTGACGAAGCTCTTCCGAATTCTATTATGATATTCGATGATATAGCATGTGAAAAACAAGATATTGTTAAAGCGTTTTATTGTATGGGTAGACATAAAAATGTTAACTGTTTCTATCTCTGTCAATCTTATGCACAAGTTCCTAAGCATTTAGTACGTGACAATATTAATTTTTTAATTGTGTTTCGTCAAGATGATATAAACTTAAAGCACATTTACAATGATCATGTTACCACTGATATGACATATCAATCTTTTAAAAATTTATGTTCATCTTGTTGGAATGATAAACATACTTTTCTCGTAATCGATAAAGAGCGTGAAATTAATAATGGTAGATATAGAAAAGGATTTGATTGTTTTTTTATAAATATAAGTCGTTTGGAAACTAATTAAATAGTATGTCATTAGACATTGAACTAATAAGATGGCTAACTTTACCGACGAGATCAATATTTTACAACAAATGGAAAAAGCACGTGATGCTATCAAACAAAAATATAAACTGTTGAAATCAAGTAAATGAGACATTGAAAAAGTTATGAATGAAACATTTAAGCCAATCGTTCAACCATTAGAAAAATTAGTGAACATTTCTGAAACAACTATAATCAAGAAATAAAAAATCAAAATGAATTAGCAATAAAAAATAAGCGAAATAGTATAAAAAAGGAAGAGAAAGTTAAAAAAGAAGAGAAAGATGAAAAACAAGAGATAGAAAATGAGTATGATACTTCATTTGAATCAGCAAGAAGTGAAAGTGAAAGTATTGAAGATGATAATGATAATAACACTACATTAAAAAGTGATAATATTAATGAATATTTACAAATTTCAAATAAAGGTAAAACTGAATTATCAACAAGGAATGATATTACTGAATATTTGCAAATGTTGAATAACAATAAAACTGAATCACTAGATACTACAAATGGTGTACGTAATGTCACGTCCTAAGACACAACACGACTGGGATTGTTAACTCGATTAAGAGTTACGCTCTTTTTAGGCCGTAGCTGCGTTAGCTAATTAACCTTGGTTGAGCTTTGAGTTGGAAGTACAAGGCGCTTGTAGTAGTGATTTTAGATATTTGTTGGTAGGGAATTTTGGAAAGTTAATCAGGACCAACAGGTACGGCACACTTGTCCCTTAAGAACAATTTTGTTGCACTACGTCCCTTGTATGGATAGGATGTAGGTCACGAGCCCAGGAGTTTAAGGTTTTAGGAAAAAAAACTAATTTTACCCAATCTCAGGTTATTCTCAGGTTCATCGCATAAAAATATATACAAAAAAAAAAATTTTCCCATCGTAGACGGTTCCGTTACACCCCCCTACTAAAACGGTTGCTACTACAACAAGTGTAGCAAGCGTTACTCTGAGTAATAATGATAAGATATAATTTGGAATGATAAATGGATTTTATGATTATTGTAAAAGTACGAAAAATGTAAATATTTCTTTCTTATATCTTGATTAGAAGAATTAAACTAATTTATAAGACTTTATATCGAAACGTTGATTTTCGAGCAATTCATCAACATAATTTTGTATTTGTTATAACAAAAATACTTCTTTAGATAACAGGAAAAACAAATATCAATCATTTGTATCACAAACAAAATTGAATTGATTTTTAAACTAACTTGAAATTCAAATGCACATTATTTCTAAATAATTTATAAAGGTAGTAAGGATAAAGATTCTTTGTTTTTATTGTCATCATCGGATATAACTTTGTCTCTCATAGGCTGAGTCGCAATATAGGTTTTATGCCTTTATGTTGGCTGACTAGCATTTGGTTAAATCTGAGCTTTAAAAACGGATTTGCCGCACGTGCTAGATTTCGTTTGTCTGAGATTGTGACGTATTGATCGTTATTTAATTGATACAATAGCCTTTAAGGTTTTCAAAAAGAAAACTTCTCATGATCTAAACGTAATAGAGAGAGTTTTGTATATGTGCAACAAGACATTTTTGCATGGTCACAAATTGTGATTCCAGAAGCTTTGTTATCTGCCTGTGTAATAAATAAATTAGAAAATGTGTTGAAGGTCAAATTTTGTTTTAAAAAAAAAAATTCTATTTCTATTGTTTGTGACTTCATTATCTATGAAGCAAAGATTTTGTTAAACAAATTTATAATTAATTAATAATAAATATGTTATTTCTGAATTTCTCGAAGATGTATGTCTTTAGAATATTAAAAATAATTTGTATATATATAATTCTTCTCCCATAATAATCATCACCATGCATCCTGAATCCATCAAATAATTAATATTACAATAATAATGTTATTTGTTATATTATTTGAATTTCGAGTTTTTCAATATCAATTTAAATTTCCAAATTATACCTTTTGACAAATATAAATTTACAGCACGCCTTTTAGGATATATCTTGCATACACTCATTTGATATTCATGGTTGGGGTAATTGTTATAATTATTATTTTTTTTTTTTTTTATTTTACTTCATCTGTAATCAGAGAGAACTATTAATATTTGATATAGAATGATTTAAATTTTAAAAATTATAAATAAGAATAAGCTGGAAATCTGGTAGAATATTGGTTAGGGAAAGAAAAAAAAAAGAGAAAAATTCAATCTTTAGTCTAATTTTAAATGTCATTTGGGGGAAAAAAAGAAAAACCAAAAAAACGATAATTTTTTTCAAATTGGTAATAATTTTAATTCAAGATTTATTTCTGAATTAAATTCATGCTTTAATAAATTCTGTATAATATTTTTAATGTCGAAATGGTTATATATACAGTAGCTGGGCTGGCAACACATTTGTTTATGCAGATTATTTAGCAATGAATTACAAGTAATCAAATTTTTCTTCGATTCATTCGAGTTGATATTGAACTTGAAAGGTAATAGTTTTATATCCCGTGAATATCCAAATGGTAATTTAAGTGGCTTGAACATTAATTGAATCATAGGTGTCCTCTTTAATAAATTATGAAAATACTTCAAAGCTTGAAAAATAAAATTACATTTTGAAACTTTACCTTTATTGGTAAGACAATTATTTTGTAAATTTTTATCTGGCTTTGAAATGTGATATGCTTTTGTATCCTTCGTTTCAAACGTATTGCAATCAGGTGAAATGCAATTTGTTTGATATTTGGTTTTATCATCACTTATATTTAAAAGGAAGTTATGTCTAGGAGAACTGGTGTTATTTCCAATAGCGTTATGAATGCTAAAATCAGAACCTATATTTTGATATTTTGAAAGCGCAGAAGCTTCGTCAAATATAATATCTGAGTTTGAAACTGGAGAATTAGAAAATGCTTTTAAATGGTTTGCTTCCTTGCAGCCTTTAGGCGCGATTGATGTTGGTAAAATTATAAATGATGTAAAATTATAGACTTTATTAGTACTATGTGAGTCACTTGAAACAACCAAGTCACTAGTGGAGTTTGGAATTACAATTATTTTATCTTGATTATTTAATTGTCTTAGCATATTCGAGTGCTGCAAAATCAGATTCAGTAAGTGAATTGCTACTTGTATTGGTTTGATGTGATTTTCTGGTATCACAAGGATTTGATTTTGAAATTTTAATTGACTTGTTGGAACTAGCAATATTACTACAATCATTGCTACGTTTACTTGAATTATGAATTACATTATTTAAAGAATTTCTGTTAGAAAAATTGTTCTTATTTGTCTGAAGATTAGAAGAAACATCATTATTATTCGTATATAAATTTTTAAATTGTAATTTAGTTGTACAGCACTTAATTTCATTTGAAAATGATTGAGAATTATTACATGATTTAATTTTTTCAATGGAAACAGCATTCTGAACAGTTTCACGCAAAGTTTTACATGGTTTACAATATGAAACAGATTTTAATCCTTTTATAAAATGTTTAATAAGTACATTCTGAGCTGTTCTACCAAATTTTATGTTATTAGTTAGTGTAGTTTCTGGATCACATTCTTTTGCCACTTCATTAGTTTTAATAATTAATCTATTCGCATACTGAATAATACCTTCGTTGGGCAGTTGGTAAACGTTCTGTAAGGAATCGTTTAATTTAATTAGTAAGTCATTTTCTAGAACTTCTTGAAACTTGTTAGCATCTGATTTATTTAATAGCTTATTGCTATCATTTAAGGTATTGGGTGACCAAATTTCAGATTTTTTATTTATTTGAATGGAAGACGATTGAGATTTATAATTAGATATTTCCTGTTCTACCGAAATAGCATGCTTAACGGTTTCGGTGAAAGTTCCACATGGATTAACGTGAGCCCATAAATGAGGTTGTAGTCCTATTAGAAAATGTTCAATAAGCACATTCTGTATTGTTTTATTAAAATTTATGTTATTGTTTAGTATAAATTCTATGTCACATTTTTTCATTACTTTATTAGCTTTAATAATAAATCTGTTTGAGTACTGAGTTATACATTCAGTAGAAAATTGACAAATATTTTGCAAAGATTCATTTAATTTAGCCAATAGATCATTTTCTAAAATTTTTTGAAATTCATCAGTATCTAACTTGTCTAAATGTTTAATATTGTCGTTTACGGTATTAAATGACCGGGTTTCGGATTGAATCGGACGATTAGAACAATTAGTCGCGGTATGGCCTACTCCAGAGCAGAGTTGGCATCTTACTAGTTTGGGGCATTCTAAAGCTATATGCCCTAGCTTATGACATAGTTGGCAAATCTTTATTGTAGAGCATTGTGGTGCAATGTGACCACGTTTATGGCACAATTGGCAAACGGAAAACATTTTTAGAAATAGTAAGATACAGTGAGATTGGTATAGTAAGTAAATAATTTACCTTGAATGTGTAATAATTTTGTTTAAAAGCCTTTTACAATTTAGTAGAATAAAAAAAACTATCATAATAAAATTCAGAGGATGTGGAAAGAGTAATAGTTTTTCAAAATTTAATAGAACAAATTTGAACGATCTAACAATTTAAAAGAGCATAGTAGGATTTAGAGAATTCCGAAAGAATAGTAATTTTCTTTATACAACTTTTACTTTGACAAAATTCAAAGGGTTTAGAAGATTTTCCTTTATTTAGTTCATAGAACTAAACCCTTTAAATACCAATCGTTCAAAAGGGTAAATATAATAAAGAATAAAACTTCAATTTTCAAATTGGCATAAATTTTTTTCACGATATTTAGTTATAATTTTAATTTCACAATTTTAATTTTATTCTCGTAAGGTTTTTAAATATGTTTTGAATTCTAATGCCTTTAATTTTTAATCTACAATAGTTTGGAAAACGTTTCATTAAAGATAAGTTGTAATTTAGAAGACTTGTTTTTTTTTTCAAATTAAGTTTCACTTAAGTCAAATGCAAAACTGTCTTGTGAGTTATATACTTATTGTTAGAACATCATTCGCTTTGTAAAGTAGTAAGGGTTGGAAAAGGTAAATGCAGATTTACTTTAATTTAGTAAAATTTCTTTTGAATAGTTATTATTGATTTAAAGATTTAGAAAAAAAAAACTTAGCGAATATTATTTTCACTTTTTGAATTCAAATAAAGACTTAGAAAAATAAAATTCAGTTTTGTAGATTAAAAACTTGAAATCTTTTTGTAATTTTTGTTTTTGTTTGTTTGTTTTTCAAAATATAGAATTACGATACGGTGGATTCAGAGAAAACAGTGGGCTTAGAATTTTTCTGATAACATAGTAGTTTCAGTTTCCCTTTTTTTGTAAATATAAACGTTTTATAAGACTTATCTTCTCTAAAATAGAGGTTTCTTTTCAATTTTTAATGCTTTAAGATATAGTGAATACAGTGGATTTGGTAATAAATTTTAGAAATTATTTTTCTTAACTTCTCTTCTCAATAATAGAGGGTTTTTAAGTTTGTGGATTTAGTAAGTTAAATTTTTAGATTTAGTATACTTTTGCATAGAAGTTTAATAATACTTCTCTTCTCTAATTTTTATAGAGGATTCAGATTTAGTAAATTTTGTAGAAGTTTAATAATACTTCTCTTCCCTAATTTTATAGAGGATTCATAAGTTTGTAGATTTAGTAAATTTTATAGAAGTTTAATAATACTTCTCTTCTCTAATTTTTATAGAGGATTCAGATTTAGTAAATTTTGTAGAAGTTTAATAAAACTTCTCTTCTCTAGTTTATAGAGGATTCATAAATTTTGATTTAGTAAAGATTTAATAAAAATTTAGTTGAGAGGCCGTTGCGCATAGTCATCTTCTTGTGACTCAGAGGCTTTGGGGCGTACACCAATATTTTGCAAAATTATTATTTTTTTGATTTAGTATAACGTTATTTAAAGATTTAGTAGAGAGGCCGTTGCGCGTGGTCATCTTTTTGTGACACAGAGGCTTTAGGGCGTTAACTAATATGATAAAATTATTTTTCAACTTAGTGAAAATTTTTCAAACATGTTTTTTTTTGTATAAAATGTTTTAATTTTAGATTTTGAAAATTTTGTTATTTGAGAATTCTTTAATTTCATTTTTTTTTTTATTTCATTTCGTTCAATTTCTTTAATTTTAGATATGTATATATTTTTTTTTCAATTCTCTTTTATTAGTTAGTCCAACTTATTTTTTTTTTTTTTTATCTCTTTACTAACATTTTCTTCAAATAATATTTAGTATAAGTATATTTCACCCATTTGTATAATTTAAAGATGAAAAAGAATTCAGTAGGAGGTTGTTAAAAGAACTTGGGAAAAGAGACATTATAATTTTTCAGATTGTTACTGGAATTACAGAAATCAGAGATGGAAGATGTTTGAAGTTGAAATTTATTCACTGTTTTGATAGATACATAAATGCAGAACGTTCCATATTAATAGACACGTAGACGATCAAGGGCAACTAATAATTTACTAACTTAAAGCACGTTGAATCAAACCCACTAATGCCAACATAACTGAGGTTTCAAAGATTCACAAGGAAAACACTACGAACACGAATGTTGAACACATTTCCGGATATCATTGAAAGTACATTGACGAAGGGAAAAGTGCTAATTTGCACTCCTTGTGAGACTCGGATTTTACCACTGAATGATGGGGTGAAGCGGTCTGCAGCGCTGCCACGTACCTTTCCTAGCGGCCGAAGTAATAGAATGCGCACAAACTTTCACTTATTTCTTTCCTACCTGAACAGTAACAGATTTTCTAAATTCACAAAAAACTTTTAAATTTATAATTTTCTTAGTTCGATTTGTTCATTTCCTGATTTATTCATTGATTTTAATATTATTTATTAATTCATTTATTTATTCACGTATTATTTAAGTTTAGAAAAGTAAATGAGCTTGGTTGTCTTTTACACTTTGCACCAACTTTCATTAAATTTACACTTTATTAATTCTTTTATTACATAATGTAAGTAATATAGCAGAGAAAAAAAACGACTAACATGACTCTAATTATACTTCCTTCTCAATCCATCCCCCCGGGGCCTCCAAAAATTTTTTAAAGTCTTATGTCACGTCCTAAGACACAACACGACTGGGATTGTTAACTCGATTAAGAGTTACGCTCTTTTTAGGCCGTAGCTGCGTTAGCTAATTAACCTTGGTTGAGCTTTGAGTTGGAAGTACAAGGCGCTTGTAGTAGTGATTTTAGATATTTGTTGGTAGGGAATTTTGGAAAGTTAATCAGGACCAACAGGTACGGCACACTTGTCCCTTAAGAACAATTTTGTTGCACTACGTCCCTTGTATGGATAGGATGTAGGTCACGAGCCCAGGAGTTTAAGGTTTTAGGGAAAAAAACTAATTTTACCCAAACTCAGGTTATTCTCAGGTTCATCGCATAAAAATATATACAAAAAAAAAATTTTCCCATCGTAGACGGTTCCGTTACAGTAAGTTGCGTGGAGGTTATATGATTGGTAATGCTTCTATATATTTTAATGATAATTATATAATTATAGATGATAGAAAATATGTGAAAAGTCAGGGTCTTGTAGAACTAATATTTAGAAAAGAACCAAATGAAAGCCTTATTTCAAATAAAGATATGAGTAACTATGGGGAAATCTTAAATATGACTAATGCTTACAGAAAATATTATAAATCAGAAGAATCTGTTCGTGAGCAAAATACATTGAAATATAAGAATTTTATTTCTAAATTAATAAAACCGTCTAAACGTTTCTCTACAAGTGGTAAAGGATGAACTTTACCCCCACCATTTAAGATAGCACGAAGAATGGCCAATATCGACTATATATACCGGGATGATCCTAATGAATTAGTAGAACGATTAAAATTATTATTAGCTGAAAAATCAGCTGGTAATCAGAATCATATAAACGAAATTCACTCGATCATGGAGGAGCTACGTGAAGCTAATATTATACATTAAATTTAAGATGAGGGTAGATGTGTTTGGACGTCATTTAAATGAAATTCAAGGTATTCCAGGTCCTGCTGGTATTGGATATAAATTCACAGATAATGGTCGGTATGACATTGACAATAAAAGACTGTGTAATGTTGCAGCTCCTAATGAATTGACTGATACTGCAAATTTAATAACTTTACATCGAATAGTCAGAGCTGAAATTGATAGCGTATTGGATATTATAAAAAAAATAAAATCTGATATTCAAGATTTAGATGTAATCGTTGAAAATCACCGAGATGAAATTGATGAAAAACTAAACAAACATGACATAAAAATTTAAGAGATTAAAAAGTTAATAAATGAAAATTATTCATTCTCTCCATAAGCAACGCTGCAAAACTATAAATACTTTCACACACTCTTTAAATGTGCATTAAGTATAATGGAGCAGAAATACAAAGATATAAAATATACTCCTTTTAAGGAGGCTGAACGAAAAAAGGAGACACATAATTTTGAATGTACAAAATATACTGAAAAATCTAGCTTTGATTGGAAAAAATATTCTACTAATACTTATTCTCAACCTGAAAAGAAAGGATATAAAAACTTTTAAAGAAGAAGAAGAATGGAACATAAACAGCTAGTAGAAGAACTTCATAAACCAGCTCGACGTAATTATTAGCGTCGAAAGTTTGATTTGCGTGATATAGATGAAACATGGCAAGCTGATTTAGTAGAAATGATTCCATATGCGTATAAAAATAAAGGTTATAAATATTTGCTTACTGTATTAGATACCCTTTCAAAGTTTGCTTGGGCTATTCCAATAAAACAAAAAAGTGGTAAAGATGTTAGTAAAAGTATGGAATCAATATTTCAAGAAGGTCGCATACCAAAAAATCTACAAACTGATCGTGGTAAAGAATTTTATAACAAAAACTTTCAAGATCTCATGCAACGTTACAATGTGAATTGGTATTCAACATATAGTAATCTAAAAGCATCAATATGTGAACGATTTAATCGTACTTTAAAAAATAAAATGTGGAAAAAATTTAGTTTGCGTGGTAATTATACATGGATAGATATTTTACCTGATTTAGTATCACAATATAATAGCACATATCATCGAACCATTGGAATGAATCCAAAAGATGTAACTCCATCAAAGGTGCAACAAATTCTTAGTCGTGTTAATAAATCTCAAAAAAGAATAATTAATAAAGTAAAATTTAAAATCGATGACAAAGTCAGAGTAAGTAAAAGTAAACAAATTTTTGAGAAAGGTTACACACCAAATTGGTGAACTGAAATTTTTACTGTTTGTAAAGTTATTAATACAGTTCCTGTGACTTATTTTATGCTGAAGAACTTCTGAAGACTAAATATCCTGATATTTATCTAGTAGAAAAAATATTGAAAAAACGTGGTAATAACATCTATGTAAAATGGTTAGGTTTTGATAATTCTCATAATAGTTGGATAGATAAAAATTATATAAAAGATTAATAGGAAAATCTGAAATTTGTAATATATTTTTATTAAAATTATAAAAAATTACATGTAATATATATTTTAAGATAACAATAAATGATATCAATATAAAAATGTATTTATTTATTTTTTTAAATTCCTCACATTTTGTTAAAATTATTGGATCAAGTACTTTACTAAGTTTTTTAATTCTCAATCGAAACCGTTCATGATCACGTGCAAACATTTCCCATTCACCTCGTCGAGCGTTTTGATATGCATATAGCCAAGTATGCTTACATGAATAGATATCTTTTCTTGAAAACGAACGCGCTTTACCTGCTTACACCTGAAATAAATGTTTACTATTTTAATTTATAATTTATTTATGTTTGATTTAAATTAAAAAAAATAATTTACATATTATAATGTCCCCAAGCAAGTGTCTCTGTGCTACCTTCTTGTAAGCATCTTTTATCATCATAAGGACTTAGTGCCTGTATAACGCAATCTATTGATATTGTTCGTAATGAATCGTCGATGAAAACCCAAATTACCTTATTAAAGTACTTTTCAAAACATGAATTTCTTAGAACAAATTAGAGATTATTTGTATGCTTTGGTTTTATAACATATAAAAAATCGAGGTCTGCCTAATGCATGTTTGCAAAAATATAGTCATTTTTATCTTTATATCTTTTATAAGAGAAAGTTAAAATTAAGCTATAGGCTTGTGAAACAAAGTATGCGGTAAGCTACCTTTCGATGAACTACGTTTTTTATTTTATAGGGCCCTCTAAAGTGAATACATAAATTTTGCACGTATGATCGAAAATTTTCGATCGGCGGGTATACCTGGATGACCTTATTTAAGTGCTTTTGGAAACATGAATTTTATAATTAATAAGGCTATCCCATAGCTCGTTCGCATTATCTCTTCATAGTTAAAAGTTAATAGTATAGTTATATGTTAAAATAAAATAAGATTCGACATTACAATTTTTGTTGTTGTTTTTAGAAGAGTATTCCAACCTACATTTCAATGTAAACAAACGCACGTACTTTGATTTGACGGCTCTTGAGTTTTTTGCGCGCCGCGTGCCATCGCGCGTTCCGAAACAAACTGAAAATTGCGAAAAAGAGGGGAGGGTGCCAGATCCGCCATGTTGGCAGGTTTAGAGTCGCAGCGCTGATCTCAGCTTCTACTAGATCGATTTTGCCCGGACAGATCTCATTTTTTTTGTTTTCTTTGTGTGATGGTGGGTCAAAAACTTCTTTTTTGATTCGCCAATGCGTTTTTGTTTTAATTCGAATTTTGGATTTTCTCAAAATTGATTTTTGCTTTCTTTTTAATGATATGATCGAGATATTTGAATCGAATGGATAGCATTCGAAAGAGCATTAAAATACCTATATTTTCTAAAAAAAAAATTTCTCTAGCTATCACGGTTCTTTTGTTATTAACAAAAAGGTGTTGCTTTTTAAAAAGATTATAACTCCTAAACTAAACGGTCAATTTTCTTGAGAAAAATTATGACAGTGCAGAATATAAATAGCAATAATCTGTAAAAATCTGAATTCATTTTGTCGACTAGTTTTTGAGAAAAAAATTGAAATGTGAAAAAAATGAGTTTTGTATGTCCAACGATTACGGGAGTAAAGTTGACTTAATCGCTTTGAAACTCCTCTTAGAAGTAGGTTTTGGATAGCTCTTGGTCGAGTTTCAGGTTAAAATTTTTTAACCTTTTTTTCAAATCGTAATTTCTCGAGAACGGCTCCATGTATTAGCTGCAAATTTATAAACAATTTTGTATGTGATATAGATAATATGTGTGCGAATTTTTATCAAGATCGTACGATTATTTTTTGACATACTTGGTTTTGAAAATTTTCGTATTTTACGAAGTTATTTTCTTTGTCGCATGATAACTAGAGAAAACGAAAATTGGTTTAATCATGTCGAAATTTTGTGGAAATGTAGAGTCTATATATTATCGTATAAGTCCTTTAGATAAAAGAATTTTCTCATAATTTTTAGAGATATTTAAAGTTAAAATTCTTTTACAAAAAGTTCGTATTTAAAGTTTTTTACAAAATTGTAATTTCTCAATGACGACTTCACGTATCAGCTTGACATTTATAGACTATTTTGTATACGATATAGGCTATACCTGTGTAAAATTTCATCCAGATTATATGGTTATTTTTTGAGATGTTTGATATTTAAAATTTTAGTATTTTTGAAAATGACTTTGTTGTCGCACAATTTAACTACATTAAAATTGTTTTAATTTTTTGAAATTTGGTGGAGATGTAGAGTTTGTATATTATTTATTAGAAGAATTCTTAGGGTAAAAGAATTCTATTTGAGAATTCCATAAATTATAATGAGGACATGCTGTGGGTGTTTACAAAATAAATTGAGCCAAACACTTTGGTAAATTAAACTATAATATATTCACAATAACTATAAAATTATAAATTACTATTACAAATTTGTCGATATAAAAGTTGTTTCAAGAGTAAGTATAAAATGTGTGAGATGTTACAAGTAAATAGTTGACTGTATGACTGTTACATAATTCTGAGTGTATGAGTGTTACAAAATTCTGTGAGTATTGGTGAATTTGCTATTTGAGTGTATGAGTTTTCTGTGAGACGTTGCGAATCACTGATGAGTGTACTAACCATACAATAATCAACACAATCAATTATTATTGAATTAATTGTGGTTGAGTTTTCAATGAGATGACACGATTAGGTATTACTGACCTAATCGTGCCTGAGTATTTTCCGCTGTACAGCTTGGTTATGCTTTCCGTGTAGCAGCGCACCTTCGTATAAAATGGCCGCATGTATTTGAGTTGTTACCTTATCATACGTAGAGGTTATATTAATCTTTACGCCGACGAGTTGGTCCCGTGATGGTGATTCCGCAACGAAGCTGAGCAGTGGAGAAGAACCGTATGTTGAGCATGACAACGAAAGATGAAATAAGCCGGTGAGATGAGTGTGAGGATGCGAAGCAGCCGATGAGAGAAGCCAGTTGAGCAAAGCCGATTGAGAACTGCCAGTGTAATTTTCCTGCTTGAAAAAACCATGCCCAAATCCCGTTGATATTATTGATCACGGTGATCATGAGTTTACTGCCGGGGTTGCATTGGTGAAAGTGCAGGTGTGAGCGAGAATCCGTGCAAAGTTGCTGAGTGAGTATATGCCATGTGAGGAGAAGCCGCGTGAGAAGCTGCCTTGTGAGACGCACTGCACTATGAATATGCCGTGTGAGATATTGTCTCGTGGCGCGCTCGAAGCATCGAGCGCCGGTGAGAAGATGCCGCTTGAGTATCACCGCCGTGTGAGAAGTTTCCGTGTGAGAGACACTGCTGCGTGAAAACATGCCGCGATAGACGACGCCATATGAGATGTTGCCGAGCAGCAGTCCATGTTGAGAGAGTGAGAAATACTACACTTGAATTTTTCACTTGAGAATCGCCGGCACAGTAGATTTCCCTCGTGGTAGACCATTACTGAGAGAGACTTTTAGTGAGTGGTTTGAGTGTATCTACTGAGAGCCAAAGTACCGTGAGTTTTTCCACGAGGCGAACCATTACATGGATACTAACTGAGTGTGAGAATTAAGAGAGCACTTCCGTCTTCTTCCTCGTCTCGTTGTTATCGAGGAGTGAGTCAAATCACCGTCTCTCTCATTTACATGTGTAAGCATGAGAGAGACAGCATGAGTTTTGCCATACTCGGCTAATCAGTATAGCGATTCAGCTGTTCCGCAGAGAACAGCTGCTGAGTGCTGCCGTCGCGCGGCTGCCTGCTGAGTTATCCCTCAGTCGCGCAACCGCGGAAAATTCAAAACTTGATATTTCCCAAACATTCCGCCCGCCATCAACCGATAGGTTGATTAATATTCCGATGATGCTGGTCCGATGGCGAGTTGCTGACTTCCGAGTGGAATGAGAGCCATATACTATGTGAGGATTATCCGTATTGAGTACCATGAACTCCACTTGATTTCGTGAGATAAGTGATGCCTTTTTTATGTTGATTGAGACCGTTTTTGAAACGACTTGCTGCCAGCGTTACTGAGTCATCCATGAAGGAGTTTCCCAACTGGACAGCTGAAATGCATTGACAGTTAGAAACCAAGTGAAACATTGAGTTTAATACCTTGATGATGAGGACAAAGCCACAGTGAGTGTATCTTCTGAATCCTTTTGGAGTGGTTGCAATGGCTTTGAGTTGAGCAACCTTCACTTGAGTCAGCAATAATAATGAAATTCCAATTTGAGAATAATGTTGTCCATGGTCTGTTGGCGATGAAATATTATTGATTTCAAGTCCCTTTTTCCCACTTACGTCATATGAAATGCAGCAGGTGGGTTGAGTGTGCATGGAGTGTCATCATTGATGAGTTGTACCAAGTTGAGTTTTTTGTTGAGAATGTTGCGAAGGTAGTTCTCCAATTGAAATAAACCATAATTAAACCGTAATGAAACCATTCGGATGAGTAGCCACTAACCATGTATGGATGAACAGCTAATGACAATGTTGTAAGAGAGCACACAAATACAAATCCAGCACTTGTATGTTTTGAATTCACACCCCTTCGATGAGTTGATGAGTGGTTCTGCAAGTTGACCCCAGTTTGAGTGAAGAGTAGTGATGGGGAGGTCCAGCGTCCTGGATAGTTGCCCCCATGAGTTGCTGAGTCCGATGAGTCCGGTACCTAGCACAAGTCACAGAGTCTAGAATAAGTGACTTGGCCGGAACTCTGCTTCCAATAATCCAAATTTCCTGCCTGATGTGTGCAAAGTGAGTTTTCTCGGTGCCACCGAGAGATGTTGTTATGTGAGAATGCCGAATGATCAGTGATGAGTTGACTGCACCGTATTAATGTAGCTGGATGTTGAGTGATACTCCAGTTGAGTTTCGTAAAATCGACCTCCTACCCTGATAATTCCTTTTGAGTACATGCAGTCAATCTATTGAGTAGAGAATTCCGTGGGACGTGAGATATTTCAACATGAGCAGTTCAAGATGGAAATGAACTTGCTGAGTTTTCTTGATCCAGAAGAATTTTTCTTTGCTGATCAGATCAGCTGTGAGTCTCGTCTTTGTTGAATTTTCCCTTTTGCGGACGAGATCCCATGAACTTTCCGAATGGGATGTGGCTGCAGTGAGTGTGCCCTTTGCTTCTTTCTGGAAGGTATTCCTCATTTTCTGAGTCTACTTGAGATGGTCATGGTGATTAATTGTCTTTGGTTGTTGGAATTATTCTTTAAGTGAGTGCAACCCTGGTTTCAACAGATTCCTTCCATCATGAGGCACGTGAGATTATGCGTGTGCATACCATATTCTCATCGTTCCATCAATGAACATGAGTGCTTGGCAACTGAACATTGTCCAAACATACCTTCTGAGTAACCTTGCCGCTCTGAACTCCAACCTTGATCTGGAGTTCGGATTGAGTGTTGTCTTCCTTCTTGATGAGACTAGGAATAATAAGCCAATTGTGAGAAATGTGGTTTACCGTGGGGTGCTGTAGCAGTTGCCTATTGCGAAGCATTCGAAAAGCCATAAGTTTTGAGAACCGAATCCAATTGAGTGAGATCTTCTCGAATTGCAGCCATTCTTCGCAGTTGAGTTAAACTTGGTTGTCCCATGAGTACTTGAGTAGCCACAGCTCTTGTAGGAGAATTTGAAAGAATAACCACATATGAGATTGTCCATGCGGGGTCGAATAGTAGTGAGTTTTGAAAGATAATTATCCAGTTGTAATTATTTCTTGAGTGAGCGGCAATATCATTCAGATGTGAATTTAAGTGATAGTGAAATCCGTTATAATTTGAGTAATTTCATGACGCAATCATCAGAATTAACTGCTTCAATTGCTGTTGAATTGTGAGAAATTCCTTGTTAACCATCGGCGAGTTGAATTGCAATTTTGCTAATGCAGAGCCGCCCGCCGTGCAGAATCCTGATATCTGCATGGTGCTGTAAATGAATGTGTCCGTTGATGCAACTCCATATGTGAATTTGCTAAACCGAAGTGCGTGAGTTGATCCGGTTCATTTATCTATGATATGCGTTGTAAATTACATCTTAAGAATGTCAATTAAGAATAATTCACGCTGGATGCCAATTCGAGTGAGTTTGCCATCCCTTTTAAGGTTAAGTTTGATGATCCAACAATAATCATCAGTGTCAATGAGTACATCCACAAGTTGAGGCTACCAAAATATGTGCTGAGCCAATAAAGTTTTCTTTCGTATAATTCCAAATAAAATGTTAAGATAGTTCCGATGGTACTGTAGATGGACTTGGCGTATGATGAGCAGTAATCCTAACCTCGAATTCCAATAATTGATGGATGAGCGGTGCCATGAAGCGTTGAGGATTCAAATCACATCCTTTGAGATAAATCACAATTCTGACATTGAATGGATTAATAATCCAAGTTTGTGAGGTGTCACCGGTGTGTCGTATCATTTCAATGCAGTTGCAATTATTGACGATTAAGTAACTGAGTGTTGCAGGTGAGTTGACCTTGAGTGTAAATGATTGCACCAAAATCCAATTGTTGAGTATTTTTGAATATGATCCATATATAGTGAGAGATACTTCATCTTGCACCTATTGTTGATATGCAGTATTGCTGCATAAATCCAAAATCTGAAGGACATTGCAATTGTAAGAAAAGTAAGAAGAGTGTAATTGCATCTCTCCATCTCGATGCAACGTTGATTATTGTGACCGCCACAATATACGAGTGAAATTACTTTTAATAGGCGCAAGTGTGGTGAGTAATGCATATTCAATGTATCACTTTCGGTTGAGATGCCCTTGTAGAATTCCTGTGAGGCTCCTTTCTGAGTTAACTGCTAAGGCAGCGCTGAGTTTGTACGTCCACACAGTGATCCACATGTAGTGAAGAATTTGTCCGTTAATTCCTTGAGGTTGTCCGTTTGAGAGTTGAGAGTGTCCAAGTCACTGGTGAGAATAGCATCCATGAGTATGTCAATCTCCTTGGCCTCAGCATCCTCAGCCATGATCCAATGCATGTAAACAGTTCAGCAATGAGTAAAATGCAATGACTATAATACACACCACAGCATGTTTAATCCGGCTCGAAGGACCAAATCTTTGAGAATTCCATAAATTATAATGAGGACATGCTGTGGGTGTTTACAAAATAAATTGAGCCAAACACTTTGGTAAATTAAACTATAATATATTCACAATAACTATAAAATTATAAATTACTATTACAAATTTGTCGATATAAAAGTTGTTTCAAGAGTAAGTATAAAATGTGTGAGATGTTACAAGTAAATAGTTGACTGTATGACTGTTACATAATTCTGAGTGTATGGGTGTTACAAAATTCTGTGAGTATTGGTGAATTTGCTATTTGAGTGTATGAGTTTTCTGTGTGACGTTGCGAATCACTGATGAGTGTACTAACCATACAATAAGCAACACAATCAATTATTATTGAATTAATTGTGGTTGAGTTTTCAATGAGATGACACGATTAGGTATTACTGACCTAATCGTGCCTGAGTATTTCCCGCTGTACAGCTTGGTTATGCTTTCCGTGTAGCAGCGCACCTTTGTATAAAATGGCCGCATGTATTTGAGTTGTTACCTTATCATACGTAGAGGTTATATTAATCTTTACGCCGACGAGTTGGTCCCGTGGTGGTGATTCCGCAACGAAGCTGAGCAGTGGAGAAGAACCGTATGTTGAGCATGACAACGAAAGATGAAATAAGCCGGTGAGATGAGTGTGAGGATGCGAAGCAGCCGATGAGAGAAGCCAGTTGAGCAAAGCCGATTGAGAACTGCCAGTGTAATTTTCCTGCTTGAAAAAACCATGCCCAAATCTCGTTGATATTATTGATCACGGTGATCATGAGTTTACTGCCGGGGTTGCATTGGTGAAAGTGCAGGTGTGAGCGAGAATCCGTGCAAAGTTGCTGAGTGAGTATATGCCATGTGAGGAGAAGCCGCGTGAGAAGCTGCCTTGTGAGACGCACTGCACTATGAATATGCCGTGTGAGATATTGCCTCGTGGCGCGCTCGAAGCATCGAGCGCCGGTGAGAAGATGCCGCTTGAGTATCACCGCCGTGTGAGAAGTTTCCGTGTGAGAGACACTGCTGCGTGAAAACATGCCGCGATAGACGACGCCATTTGAGATGTTGCCGAGCAGCAGTCCATGTTGAGAGAGTGAGAAACACTACACTTGAATTTTTCACTTGAGAATCGCCGGCACAGTAGATTTCCCTCGTGGTAGACCATTACTGAGAGAGACTTTTAGTGAGAGGTTTGAGTGTATCTACTGAGAGCCAAAGTACCGTGAGTTTTTCCACGAGGCGAACCATTACATGGATACTAACTGAGTGTGAGAATTAAGAGAGCACTTCCGTCTTCTTCCTCGTCTCGTTGTTACCGAGGAGTGAGTCAAATCACCGTCTCTCTCATTTACATGTGTAAGCATGAGAGAGACAGCATGAGTTTTGCCATACTCGGCTAATCAGTATAGCGATTCAGCTGTTCCGCAGAGAACAGCTGCTGAGTGCTGCCGTCGCGCGGCTGCCTGCTGAGTTATCCCTCAGTCGCGCAACCGCGGAAAATTCAAAACTTGATATTTCCCAAACAAATTCATTTATGAATTTCAGAGATATTTGAGGTTGAAACTATTTTAGCCCTCTTCTAAAATCGTAATTATTCGGGAACGTATTTGTGTATACTAGAAAATGGAAATGGCATGCGCTATACGCTACACGCTTTGCGCCGATGTGCGCGTGTTGTATACCTGCTTTTGTTTTGTAATAGCCATTTGTTATTTTTAAGGTTAGTACCTTTTACTTAGATCGGAAATTACAGATAGAGCACACAAATACGGACTGCAGACCACTAGAGACACCTACCCTATGTGTGAAATTTCACAAAGAAAATATAATTTTAAGTAAAGGTTATTTAGAAATTTTAAAAGGTTTTGATGATAATATTACAATCAATTATTTTATTTATTTTTCACACATAATTTAAAAAAAAATCAGACCATATTTTATTCATATTTTATACATAATTTAAAAATTAATACTTTTTAATCTTCATAAATGAATTTAATTATAATTATGTCATAAATTGTTGCCAAAATTATAAATGTTGTTATTAAAAATTCATTAAAGGAATAAGCAAATTAAGTTTGACGAAGCCACGAGCCAATGCCGACACCATATTTTACCGACACTATATTTTTTTTAATTTATGGAATTATATAAATAATTTTTAAATGCCATTAATATTTCACATACAGTAATCAAAATAATAACATTTGAATTATCGTGGAAACTGCACCTTATTTACATAAAAATGTCTGAACTCCTTCAAGCGAGCGATAGCGTAACGGATAGCATGCGTGCGTAGTAACCCAAGGGTCGTGGGTTCGATTCCCCGTTAGGTCGAAAAATTTTATGTACAATTTCTTCTGCCATAATAAAATTGCGATTAATGTAGAAATAAGTTAAAAATAATATACGAGAATTGTAATACTTCTTGAGAATTGTTAATATTATTTATAGCTTTATGTTACTCTTTCAAGATATTGAGAAAAGGTTTCTGGAAAGATTAATAGAATCTTTCATGGAAGCTTTCTGCCAATGAGTTGCCCCAGAAATTTCGATCTTCGAGGAATCTTTCATGAAAGCCTTCTGAAAGATTTTAATGAATCTTTCTGAAAAGTTTCAGAAATTCATTGACCTACGTTACGGGAGTCTTGTTGAAACATTTCCTGAAAGCTTATGGTTCTCATTTGTGAAAGCTTCTCGTAAAATTCCCACGTAATTTACGAATCTTTCAGCAACTTTTTCGAAAACTTGAAAAAAGGTCCTTGTAACGTTTCCTAAAAGATTAATAGAATCTTTCATGTAAGCTTTCTGAAAAATTACGAATCTTTCTTGTAGCTTTCAGAAAGCTTCTAATTATTTTTCTACAAACCTTAAAGAAATCTTCCCGAAAGGTTTCCTGACAGGTGACTGCAATTCTTCAAGGAATCTTTATATGAATAATTGGTCCCAGAAATGTTGAACTTCCGCGAAGATTCCGCGAAAGCTTCCTAAAAGATTCTTGAAGGTTGCTGCATTCTTTTACGGAATCTTGCTGAAAGATTTCCTCTTCCTTCAGAAAGCTTTCAGTTATAACATTTACAAATACTTTAAAGAAACCCTCCTGGAAGGTTGTCTCAAAGGTTACTGCAATCTTTGAAGCAATCTTACTGCCAATGATTTGTCCCAGACATTCTGAACTTTCGCGGAGATTTCATGAAAGCTTCCTGAAAGACTGCGAAACTTTCTTGCAAGCTTGCAGAAAGCTTCTAATTATCTTTTTAGAAACTTTAAAGAAACCTTCCCGAAAGGTTTCCTGACAGGTGACTGCAATCTTTCAAGGAATTTTTATGTGAGTAAATTGTCACAGACATTTTGAACTTCCATATAGATTCCGTGAAAGCTTCCTAAAATATTCTTGAAGGTTGCACGAAAGCTTGCTGAAAGATTCCCTCTTCCTTCAGAAAGGTTTCAGTAACCTTTTCAAAAACTTTAAAGAAACCTTCCTGAAAGGTTTTCTGAAAGATTGCTGCAATTTTTAAATGAATCTTACTGCCATTGATTTTGTTCCAGACATTCTGAACTTTCGCGTAGATTTCATGAAAGCTTCTTGAAAGACTGTGAAACTTTCTTGCAAGCTTGCAGAAAGCTTTCGGCAATCTTTCATGTTATGTGGGTTGTAGATCAGAGAAGTGACTAATAAAACATACTCTTTTATATTGTAGAACAGCTCTCTTATTTCTTGCCTCATCCTGAGCCTTGCGCACCAGCTTCCACGTGCAGCCGTGGAACTGCATTTCGTGCTACTATTTCCCACATTGGTAACGCCGACGTGATCATTATTTCCAGAAGGCAACCTACACTACGAGGATTCCTCGGCAGCATGCCGAGCGACCGAAACGTGTGCATTCACGTTCCAGCAGGCAACGGCCGTGCGGTGAGTTCTTGCAACTCAGGCGAAAAACTCATCGAGCGCAGCGCGCCTTTCATTACCGCGAGGCTCGGAATTTTCCGGTAGGCTCAGCAGCATCGCCATTGAGGCTCCCTGGGCTTGGATTCACGTGAAGCCACCGTCACCGGCGCCTTATCATCGCACCCAGGGGTGCGTCTCCAAGTCAGCGCAGCGCATCGTGTACGAGATCTTCGCTGAGGGATTGCGTGAAGCCACCATCACCGGCGTCCTATCATCGCATCCTTGCTGCAGCCGCCCACCCACGCACCTCGTCGAGCATCTCCGAGGCGGCGTATCGGTGCACAGCTTAAGGTAATCGGCGTACAACCTCACTTGCATTACAATGTAAGATTGCGTACGACTAAACGCCGAACGAGCGTAGAACATTTAATATCTCGCGCTGCGCCGCCATATTGAAATTGCGAATTTCAACGTTGTGCATTCGCCGAAGCGAGTCACATTAGGTTAGTTCTTGGAAGTGCGAGCGCGCGCTAGTGAATTGTTGGAAACAGCGTCTTTGTTGTCCGTGGTCGGCTTTCACGGAATTTACCTTCGCGTAACCTTATCCTCGCATTTCGACATCTAAATAGCAATTTTAGTGTATATAGGAACTTTAACTTAAAATAAACGTAACTTCACGAAATTAATCCGTTCTAGCGATTTCTATTGAACACGGCGCAGGGAATTTCTTTTCAACAAAAATCCTCTAGTAATTCAAATTACGCGAACGTCAAAAATCGTTGCTTAGGCGGAATCGTCTGCGTAGTAGTGTAACCGAGCAATTACAGCGTTTCTTTTTCCAAAGCCTCGTGCAGGAAAATATTTAGTTTTAGCCAATTTAGTTGTACTGCACCTGCGTGTGCAAACCAACTTGCAAATTTTTGTAAGCTCACGCGTCAAGAGAATCCGTGCGTCTGATCGTCAATCATGCCCAACGACGAGGAACTTACTCAAGCTCGCCAGGAGCTAGCGGAGCTTTACGAGCAAGTAGCTGCCTTGCATGCTACGGGCAATACTCTAAATAACCAAGCCACGGTCCCGGGGTCAAGCACAATGGGCCTCGGCCTAAGTGCTAGGAAGGCAAGTCCCCGAAAGGGGCAGCTGACCGTCCCCGCTACTACTATGACTAAACCACGGTCCCCATACCAGCGGTAAATGGAATATATCGGCAACAGAAAATCGCCTCTTTCTCTCGCGATAATCCAGCGGTATGGTTTAGTCATGCAGAGATCACCTTCAGGAACGCAGGTATTACGGTGGGCGCGACCAAAGCAAACTGCATTGCCGAGAAGCTAGAAATGGAAGCATTTGAAGCTATCAGGGACATTGCCACTCCCGAGCCTCGTCCCGCGGATATTTTTGATCAAGTCAAAAAGCGTCTGATCGACACATTCGGCGCCTCAGCCGAGCCGCGTTTGCATTCACTCATCAAAGGTCAGGTCTCGACCATCGAAAATCCTTCGATCATTCTGAACCGCCTTTGGGGCTTCAACACAGACGCGAGTGACGACGTTATACGTTCTGTCTTTTTAGACCAATTACCCTCACAGTGAACAACGATCCTCGTGATTTCTGAACTAACTGACCATAAGCTCGCGCAAATGGCCGATAAAATCATAGAAGCAACGGATCCGAACCAGACGCAGGTCTTAGCCGTCCGCAACCAGGAGTCAATCATTATTGCTAGCATCGCGACCCAATTAACTCAGATTCTGAATAGGATAGTTGAGGTAGAAGCGTTCCAGAAAAATCCTCGCGGACGCAACCGATCCATGTCGCGCCGTGGCAGATCTCAGAGTAACCCCCGGTCGGGCTACTCCCACTCTAATCCTAATTTTAATTTTAACCCTAACTTGAACTCAAACCTCTGTTGTCTATATCGCAAGTACTCGTGGAATTCTTCCTCCAAGCCGGAAAACTAGAGCGACCTCCCCGCGTGGAGACCGTGGACGCAGGTCCGGTGCTTTCAAAACGTCTCCACATCCACGACACTGAGTCAGGTTACGTTTCTCTCATTGACATCGGAGCGGAGATCTTCCTCATTTCAGTCAGCCCAAAGACGAAAAACCAACTCAGTGACCTGAAACTCTACGCGGCGAATAACACGCCGATTGACACGTTCGGCAAAACGCGTTTAATTTTAAACTTTCACCTCAGATGCCCCAGTTCGTGGAACTTCTGCGTTGCAGCAGTTCCCTACCCTATAATAGGAGCCAACCTGCTTAACCATCACGCACTCAAAGTCGATTTTCGCAGACAACGTCTCATTGATTCGACCACGAACGCGGCGTCCATAGGTACCGTGAAAGACCCCCCTTTAGTGTTAGCGTGTTAGACTGGTCTCGAGATATAGTAAAATACTTACCGAATTTCCAGAAATTACTGGTGTGTATCAAACCAAACCCATTATAGCACGTGATGTGTTTCACCACACCCAAACGAAAGGCCCCCCGGTGGCTGAGCCGGCCAGACGTTTAGCACCCGAAAAACTGCGTATCGCAAAAACTGAGTTCCAATATCTTCTGCAACAGGGCTTTTGCAGACCCTCTAGCAGTCCGTTGGCGTCACCTATCTATATGGAGAACAAAAAAGATGGCTCGCGTAGACTGTGTGGGGACTACAGACGCCTGTACGCGGTTACAATACTGGATAGGTATCCTATCCCACATCTTCAGGACTTCTCCGTTAAACTATATGGGAAAATTATTTTCTCAAAGCTAGATTTGTGTAAAGCTTACTACCAACTCCCACTCACACCGGAAGATGTTCCCAAATCAGCAGTGATAGCACCGTTTGGCTTGTTCGAATTCACTGTAATGACCTTCGGGCTTCGAAATACAAGCAAGTCATTTCAAAGGTAGATTAATTAAGCCCTGCGTGGGCTTGACTTCGCTTTTGCATAGATAGATGATATCCTCGTTACCTCCTCGAACGGGGAAGGGCACGAAGAGCATCTCCGTATCGTTTTCACCCGCTTAAAGGAATTTTTCTTGCGGCTGAACTTAAGTAAATGCGTTTTCGGTCAGAAAGAAATAACCTTTTTAGGCTATTGTATCAACGATCAGCGATCTCACCCCACCAAAGAACGTGTCAAAGCCATTCTCGAATTTCCTAAACCTAAATCTGTTAACCAGTTGGGCCAGTTTCAAGGCCTTGTAAATTTTTATGGACGCTTCCTGCCCAATGCAGGGGACGTCCAATCTCCCTTAAGGGGGCTAGACACCTTTTTTCTCTGAAATAAGAAGTCACATTTTAATACATAAATGTAAACTAATTCTTTCATACTTTTTACATATAAAACTGGGTATATTTACCTTACCTTAAAACTTTTTCCGATGGGCCTTTTATATGGTCCAGAACCATAGTCATCGATGAAACAAGTTTTTTCACTAACCGTAAGCTTTGAAATTTTCCTGTGGATGGATTGACTTCAGATTTGAACTGAATTACTCCTGAATAGTATAATTCGCATATGAGTGTAGGGATTTTTGATCTAATGAGAAAAAAAAAATTGTGCTGTTTTTCAAGAGTTTTTTTTTTAATTTTTTAAAATTTTTTATATTTTTTCATAATTTTTCTGATGTAAAAATTTTTTCCGACATTTAATCCTAAATCCCTACACTCATATGAGAATTATAGTACTCAGGAGTAATTTAGTTCAAATCTGAAGTCAATCCATCCACAGGAAAATTTCAAAGCTTACGGTTAGTGAAAAAACTTGTTTCATCGATGACTATGGTTCTGGACCATATAAGAGGCCCATCGGAGAAAGTTTTAAGGTAAGGTAAATATACCCACTTTTATATGTAAAAAGTATGAAATAATTAGTTTACATTTATGTATTAAAATGTGACTTCTTATTTCAGAGAAAAAAGGTGTCTAGCCCCCTTAAACTACTTTCTTGTTGGAGCCCCAAAAAATGACAAACGCGAAGTCCCGTTGACTGCGGAAAGAGGAAGCCTTCAAAAAGATAAAGTCGGACCTTGCTGAGGTTACCCTTCTCAGTCATCCCTCTATGGATGCACCTATTCGCGTCGTATCGGATGCATCGGATACTCAGATGGGAGCGGCGTTAGAGTAGCTTCAGCGAGTCTCTTGGAGACCGCTAGCTCTCTTTTCGCGTAAATTTACTTCCGCGCAGACGAGGTACAGTGCTTACGACCGCGAGTTAACCGCAGTCCACGAAGCGATCCAAACCTTCAAATACTTCCTCGAAGGAAGGTATTTCTTAATTGTTGCCAACCACAAACCCTTTCATGCGTTTCAACAACGCTTAGATAAGGCGTCACCGCGTCAACGCCAACAACTCTCGTTTATTTTGCAATATTCGACGCGTTTGGAACATATTCCTGGCGTCAAAAATGTAGTAGCCGATGCACTGTCTCGTGTTGAGATGATCTGACTACCGCTCGAATTTGATTCGGTAGAACTCGCTTGACTCCAAAAGGACGATCCGGAACATGCTTAGCTGCACGAATCCTCATCACTCGCTCAACTTGAAATGTATCGAGTGGGGAGAGGATCACCACCGAATATTTTGTGATCTTTCCGGAACAGAGCTTCGACCGTACATCCCAGCTCCGCTGCGGAAACGCGTCTTCGAACTCTTTCATAACCCTGCCCATGGCAGTGTCAAGGTAAGCGATCAGATCATAAGGCAACGGTACGTTTGGCCTGACATGCACCGCGAGATCAAAGCTCTTTGCAAAAACTGTCTGGATTGCCAGCAGTCAAAAATTGCAGTTTGCAGCTCCAGACGGACGTTTCCAGCATGTCCACATGGATATTATCGGACCGATGGTGAATTGCGATTGCTACCAGTACTGCCTTACCCTGATCGATCGCTTTTCGCGCTAGGTAGAAGCGATTCCTCTGAAGGATATTACCGGTATCACGTGCGTTTTTCGATAACTGGATCTCTCGGTTCGACGCCCCTAAATTGTTGACGACCGACCAAGGAGCACAGTCCGAGTCACAACTCTTCGCTGCATTATTATCATTAATTGGCTGCAAGCGAATTCGAACGACTGCGTATCACCCTGCCGCAAACGGCATGATAGAACGTTGGCATAGGAGCCTTAAAGCTGCCATAATGTACCGCGATGATCGCAGTTGGATGAGATAATTGTGGATGGCACTGCTTGAATTACGAACACTCGTTCGTCTTGACACAGGTGCTTCCCCGGCGGAATACCTGTACGGAACCACCTTGCGCATACCCGGCGAATTCTTTCTGTATGATGATTTCTCTCCAAACTCGCAGATATTCTTAGAAGAATTTCGCGAACACATGTGGAACGTCCAGCCAGTACCGGTTGCACTTCGTCACAAAAAGCGCGGATTCTTTTTCAAAGAGCTACACACGTGGTCACATGTATTTTTAAAAGTTGCCGCCTCAAAAAAGCCTTTATAACGACCTTATACAGGGGCACATCAGGTATTCGAGCGCACCTCTGATAAAGTGTACAATATTAGTGTAAACGGATCACCTGGTAGGGTGTCCGTAAAATTGTTAAAACCAGCGCACTTCATCCTTGAGGATCTAGCGTCGGTGCCCATTCAGGGCAACCAAGCGCCTGATCGCGAACCTCAGCGGCCTGTACTCAAATCATACGCCAAGAAAAAAGTGCAGATCTCGATTTAATTAATCCACCTCAGTATTATTAACTTAGTATATCGTCACAGTGCCCTTAAAAACTGTATACTGCACCTATGCAACTCATATTTTAAGTTAGTTAAAACACATCTCTCTCCGCGTTTATCGAAAGTATGTAATTTTTCGTTGTCACTCGAAGGGGAGTATGTGGGGGCTATCCACACTGTACGCTCCGTAACCAACGGAGTGGGGAGAGAGAGTGATGTGAAGTGAGCGAGTGCAGTCGGCAGTCCGTTCCGAGATCCAAGACGGATCGATTGTAGATCAGAGAAGTAACTAACAAAACGTACTCTTTTATATTGTAGAACAGCTCTCTTATTTCTCGCCCCATCCTCAGCCTGCGCACTAGCTTCCACGTGCAGCCATAGGACTGCACTTCCTGCCACCTTTTCCCACATCGCGCGACCACGAGCGCTCCCTGTGTATGAGATATATCTATATAAGATATAGATCGCGCTCGTTTTCTGCTAGTCTATAGTGAGTAGTGCTAGTGCGATGTACCGTTGCGCGAATGTGTCCATAGTGTATTGGTGTGTGATGTCAACAATAACATCGTCAGGCTCCCGGCGTTCCCAGCGATGACAGCGGCTGCTATAGTATGCCACCCTGATAAATGTCATCCCTTTCATCGTGTTCTCGCCGATTAACGATGATTCGTCGGAGATGGGAAGGCAGTGTGTCAACGTCGAGAGCAGATTTAGTAAGCCCTTTCTCATTCCTAATCCCTCTGATGGGTGAACTGATGGTACTTTCTCTTGTTGCAGGTATCTGTGGCAGCGAGAGTAGTGTAATCTATTTATTAATTATATGTGGTTTTTAGGTGTGCAACTTTCCTTGTTTGGCTCTTGTAATAGTGACTATTTGTACAGTTAATCTCCTACTTGTGTTTTCAGCGACTCTCAGGGTGGAGCTGTTTCCAGCAATGAAACAACGGTTGAAGGTCTCCACCAGTCCTTCCCCTTTAGTGGTTACAGGTAGCTGGTTTTTGTGTCATCTATTTATTAGTCATATGTGATTTTTAGGAGCTCAACTCTCCTCGGTTGTCTCCCAGAATAGGGACTGATCTGCTGTTCATGTGTTTCGTTTGTCCCTAGGCTGTGGCAGTCCCTGATATTGAGACACAATTGACGGTCTCTGTCAGTACCTTCCTCCCAGGTGGTGTGGTTCCTGACGTAGTAGATCGCTGTTAGATGATTCTCAGCAGACTGGCATCTATGGAGTAGTCCCAGCCTAGACCGCCCAGCCCTATTTAGCTGCTTCTGCAGCTCTAAGTGATCCTCGAATGTTAGTGCTTTAGAGTATGGGGTATAGGTAATAGGAACTGGGGGATATCATAAAAGTGCTGTGTGTGTGGTTCAATGCGATACGGGTAGGTAGTTGTCCCTGGTAATTAGCTCGTCTAGTTAATTTCTAAGTTTAGTCAGGGTGTAAGAACTTGTTTCAGGGTATCTGTTGTATTAAAATACATCATTATATATTTCGCAGACCCAGTGAGACTTGCCTATTTAATAGTTTTCTGCACAGTGTAAGACTGACAGGGTCAGCTAGAACATTGCTTTTTTTGTGCATTGAAATTTACCATACATAATATTACACAATTTCGATTCTTTTAGTTCAATCGCTTAGGTCCTGGGAACATAGTTAATAGATTAAGCTGTGTAATCTTATATATTAAATTTCTTATATTTGTTGTCAAAACAGTAAGCTAACATAATAATATACTTTTACCAACCCAATTTATATACATTTTTCTAATTTTAATTCTACTACATTCTAAATTCTCTAGATTATTTGACAAGGAATTATAAGTTCTGACAGCTTCTATGTAACAGTTTTTGTTAGTTACTGTTTTACTTTTTTTTATTGGTATCTGTACACTTCTATTTCTTGTATTAACTGTTTTTCTCTGATATTTAGTTTCTCATAATGATAGAAAACGAACTGAAGAGAAAATAATTATTTAATATTTAAAGGGCACACTTCATTCACAAAAGTATTTTTTTATTTAATTTTGCAGATTTTATTTTGTAGATTATTCAATGGTCATACAAGAAAACGGATCGAGGTTTCCGCCTCTGATTTTTCTGAATTTTTAATATGTTGTAGAGGACCGAAAAATAAGAGAAACGTATTTTTTTTATCGGCCCAATCCGATATTAAAGGGGTGAAAACCGACCTTAAAGTTTACCCACGAAAACGGGTTTTTTTTTAATATCTTTAGTTCTAATTAATGATTTGTAATGAAACAAATTGAAAAATTCTTCTCTTTGTATGGCGAAACTAGCAAGTATAATTTGCACCCCGGGGGTGGCAACCCTTACATTTTATTTCAGAAAAACCTTATTTTGCTTCCTCATAGAGGAAGCTTTGTAATAGTAAAATTTTAATTTTCTTTAAATTATTGCTCTAGAAACATGAATAAAGGTGTTCGAAGTTTGTGTCACATGATTTTAGATAATGTCTGTATGGATGTGTCTGTGTGCGTGTGTGTGTATGTGTGTGTGTGTGTGTGTGTGTGTGTGTGTGTGCGCGTGTATGTGTGTGTGTGTGTGTGCGTGTGTGTGTGTGTATACCGCATTATTTTCGGATCTACGCGGTCGATTTTAACCGGACGGATCTCATTTTTTTTGCTTTTTGATTCCGAATTCGGGAAAAAAATAATTTTGTACGACTGATTCGTTTTTGTTTTATGCCGAATTTTTCATTTTCGAAAAATTTATTTTTGATTTTTTTTTAATGATTGGATTTAAATTTTATAATCGGATGGGTAGCGCTCGAAAGAGCATAAAACGCCTATATTTAAAAAAAAAAATTTCTCTAGCTATCACGGTTATTTTGTTATTAACAAAAACGTGTTTTTTTTTTTAATGCTTATAACTCCCAAACTCAATGGTCAATTTTTTTTTAGAAAAATTATGGTAATGGAGATTACGAATAGCTGTAATCTGTATAAAATTGAATCCATTCTGTTGGTTAGTTTTGAGAAAAAAATTAAAAAATGAAAAAAACGTGTTTACGGTGGCGACAATGTACGGGAGTAAAATTGTGTTAATCGCTTCAAAATTCCTTGTAGAGGTAGATTTTTGGTTGCCACCTGCACCCATCTTTGGGATAGATGATTGGTTCATAAATTTCAGAGATTTTTGAGGTTAAAATTTTTGTAACCTCTTTTTCGAATCGTAGTTTCTCGAGAACGGCTGTATGTATCAGAATGGGATAAGTAGCATTTAAAAGAGAATTAAAAGACCTATATTTTCTAAAAAAAAAAAGTTTCTAGCTAACACGGTTCTTTGGTTATTAACAAAAACGTAAAACATGAAAAATGAAAAATTGAGTTTTGTATGTCCAACGGTTCCGGAGGGAAAATTGTCGTTATTTCTTCAAAATTCCTTGTGGTAGATTTTGGATAGCTCTTAGTCGAGTTCTTTGGGCAAAATAATTGGTCCATAAATTTCAGAGATATTTGAGGTTAAAATTTTTTAAACTTTTTTTTAAATCGTAATTTCTCGAGAACGGTTCTATGAATCAGATACAGATTTCTAGACAATTTTGTATGTGATATAGATATTATGTATGTGAATTTTCATCAAGATCGTACGATTACTTTTTGATATTCAAAATTTTCCTATTTTACAAAGTTATTTTATTTGTCGCCTGATAACTAGAGAAAACTTGTTTTAATTTTTTTGCCTCCTCCTAGAGGAAGCTTTGTGATAGTAAATTTTTGAGTTGTTGTAAAAACATGTTATAATTGTGTTCCGAGGTGTTAGGAATCAAAATACATGGTTTTTGAAAAATGTCTGTATGGATGTGTGTGTGTGTGTGTGTGTGTGTGTGTGTGTGTGTGTGTGTGTGTGTGTGTGTGTGTGTGTGTGTGTGTGTGTGTGTGTGTGTGTGTGTGTGTGTGTGTGTGTGTGTGTGTGTGTACGCCTGGATCTCAGCTTCTACTCGATCGATTTTGACCGGATAGGTCACATTTTTTTTGTTTTTTTTTTGCGTGATGGCGGGTCAAAAATCCGTTTTTTGATTGGGGTGATGCGTTTTTGTTTTTTTTCTCAAATTATCGATTTTCTCAAATCTGTTTTTTGATTTTTTTTAATGATAGGATCGAGTTATTCGAATCTGATGGGTAGCGTTCAAAAGAGAATTAAAATACCTATATTTTCCAAAAAAAAAAAAAAATTTCTAGCTATCACGATTTTTTTGTTATTAACAAAAACGTGTTTTTTTTAGAAGCTTATAACTCATAAACTAACGGTCAATTTTTTTTGAGAAAAATCATGATAATACAGAATAGAAATAGCTATAATCTGTTAAAATTTGAATACATTCTGTAGGCTAGATTTTGAGTAAAAAATTGAAAAATGAAAAAAATCAGTTTTGTATGTCCAACGATTATAAGAGTAAAATTGACTTAATGGCTTCAAAATTCCTTTTAGAGGTAGATTTTTTATAGTTCTCGGTCGAGTTCTTTGGGCAAAATGATTGGTCCATAAATTTTAGAGATATTTGATGTTAAAAATTTTTTACATTTTTTTAAAATCGTAATTTCTCGAGAACGGCTCTATGTATCTGAATGGGGTGGGTGGCATTCGAAAGAGAATTAAAATACCTATATTTTCTAAAAGAAATTAATTTTTTATCTATCACGGTTCTTTAGATATCATCAAAAACCAAAACGTGTTTTTTTTTTTAAACTCATAACTCTAATGATGTTATCATTAGTATATTATAAAAGTATATAGTATTAGAACATATTTTTATGTAGGAAAACGACGAAAATCATTTATGTGTTACAAAAATTAATTTAATCTCTAAATTAAAAAAGATTTATATTTTATTTTTAAAAAACGCGCAGTGATATCTTCCGCTAGGTGGTGTGGAATGAGGAAACGTCTTTGAGTAGGCATTCGATGATTTTTTTTTAATTTTTAAAAAACCAACCAACAAAATGAATTAAAATGTTTAAAAATTATATCTATTATAATCTATTATAATTATGAATTATGCATTATGAATGCATTATATTCTGCATTATTATAATTTATTTGTGAGTTATGAACTTTTTTAAAAAACACGTTTTTGTTAATAACAAAAGAACAACGATAGCAATAAATTTTTTTTTTCTTAAAAAATATGAATTAAGAAATGTAAAAAAAACACGTTTTTGTTAATAACAAAACAACCGTGATAGCTATTTGTTTTATTATAAAATATAAATATTTTACTTCTGTTTCAAATGATAACTTTAATTATCAGCTCAAAATTTATATAAATTTGATATAAATAAATAATAAATAAATAAATAAATTTAAAAATTCACAATTTTTAATATTCATAAATGAATTTAATTATTATTATGCAATAAATTTGTTAAAAAATTATAAATTTTGTTATTAAAAATTAATTAAAGGAATCAACAAATTACGGTTGAGGAAGCTTCGGGCCAATGAATTGGCAGCGGTTCTTAAATTTGGCGGAGATGTAGAGTGTATATTATTTATTATATGCGTTTTTAGAGTAAAAGAATTCGTTTATGAATTTGAGAGATATTGGAGGTTAAAATTGATTTAGCCTTCTTTTCAAATCGTAATTTTTTGGATATATCTATACTAGAAAATGGAAATAACACGTGCTATGCGTGCGCGTTGTTCACTTGCTTTTGTTTTTTATTGAGGGTAATTTACAGCACGATCAAGTTTTAACCACTTATTATACTCATTGAAGAATATATTTGGTTGAAGTTTCAAAAGATTATCTTTATTTTTTACTCAAAATATCGAAATTTTTTGTATAGAACATTGATTGGGAAAAAGTTTGCATTTTACTTGTAGAATATGCCAGTATTTTTGTTGTAACGTTTGTGGAAAGTCTCTTGACTGATTGACTTGATTGGTGACTTTATAATAAACATTCATATGTGTAATAAACGTATATACATGTAATACAGAGTTTGGTAATTAGTTCGAATTTATTTTTATGTTTTCAAAATATTATGGATTTAAAATAATATTACCCAAACTTGAAGGTGCACCATAAAAAATAGTTCTGCTACTTTTTTTTGTGAAAATCATCAGACGATTCGGAAACGTGATGTAGAGACAAGTCAATAAAATATTATACATGTTATTTGAAAAAACAAAATTTAATTCATAAGCATTTTGTTGATGATAATATAATAATAGGGTAAACGCAACCGTTGTCGGCCACTTGTTTAATATGTTACAGATATTATTACTTAACATCATACATTTTTATTGAAAAGTATTTAAATTATATACATTTTATTTTTTTAATATTTAAATTATCTTCACTCTGTCATTTATTATTAACGAAAATGTGCTCAAAATTATTTAATAAATTTTTCAAATAATAATTGATTTATCGACTTCAAGTTTTAACCACTTATTATACTCATTGAAGAATATATTTGGTTGAAATTTCAAAATATTATGTTTATTTGTTTTAAAAAAAGAAAACAATGTTTTATAAAAAAGTGGGAGTTTTGTTGTCACGCGATAACAATATTAAGAAAATCAACCAATAGTCCTAAAATTTGGGAGAGATATATTTTTTATATCTTCAAACTGAATTCGTTGCCCAATAAAATCGAATTATTACGACGAAAGATATTTGAGGTTGAAAATAAAACTAATCGAACATATGATAATATTTTGAAAAAATTGATTTATAAAAATATCAGGTTGTCGCACGAGAAAAAGAGTAACAAGAATGAATTTTCGAAAAATATATATGAATTTATTACGAATATTCATAAAGAAAATTGGGTCTGATACAATTAATTATTGTTATAAAAAATTAAAAAAAAAATGAATAAATACATTATTTTGAGGAAGCTAAGTGCCAATGTATTGGCAGCGGTTTTTAAACTATTATTGTATATAATATTTGCAATAAAACTAATTGATTATTCTAAAAATCATTTTTGGGCTTAAAATAAAAAATTAAAGTTGACGTGTTTCAGGGTTTTTGCAAATATTGTGCAAACATTATCGGGGGTAAACAACCCCTTAGGCGCAAAATACTTTCGAACCGTTAAAATAAATATTTTGTGTTATGTAAGGCATAATTTATTTTTATTTCGGCTAATTTTTTTTATTGGCCTAATTTCCTATTATTAAAGGGGTAAAACGCACCCCTAAAACTCACCCCTAAAATAGGTTTTTTCTAGATATCCTAAGTTCAGATTAAAATTTAAAATGAAATAAAATTGAAAATATTTCTCTTTGAAATGCCAAATTATTTCGGAAAAACTTTTTTTTTTTTAATTATTTTTGTATATAATATTTACAATAAAATTAAATAATTATTGTTAAAATTAAAAATCAAAGTTGACTTGTTTCAGGATTTTTCTAATAACAGCATTATCAGAGGTTACCAGCCCCTTGGGCGCGGAATACTTACAATTAGTAGCATTGAAATAAATATTTTGAGGTGTATAATACATATTTAGTTTATATTCTTGTCAGTGTTTTTTACCGAAATAACGTAATTAATGAAGTCGCTTATAAACTCTTATACTAATTGTGCAAATTACATTCGAGTATTTTACTTGTATTTACAGGTAAATAAAAAGGATGGAACTGGGAAAAGAATGGGTGACTTAAATGATTGACTGATCTAATGAATAGAAGCCAATTGATATTATTATAAAATATTAATTTTTATTATGTAATTACTTTTTATTAAAAGTAATAGCATATTATGCACCATGGAAGGAAAAGACTTGGACAGTCCACAGCTCGTGTAAATTGCCACCCGAGCCGAAGGCGAGGGTGGCAAAAACGAGCTGGCCCTACTGAAAAATCTCAAGTGAGATCTCAGGTGAGATCTCAGGTGAGATCTCATCTAATTTCTGGTCTCAATTTCTCATGTGACATTAGTAAAAAAATTTAAACTAACAACTCACGTGAGAATATCACGTGAGTTTTAGGAACTTGTATTTTTCACATTTGTTAAATTTCAAACTCGATTCAGATGAGAATACACCTGAGAATCTCAGGTGGGTTTTAGCAACTTGTATTTTTTTACTTTTGTAAAATTTTAACCTCGATTCAGATGAGAATACACGTGAGAATCTCACGTAAGTTTTAGGAACTTGTATTTTCTTACTTTTGTATAATTTCAAACCCTATTCAGATGAGAATACACGTAAGAATCTCACGTGAGTTTCGGGAACATCTCAGGTGGGTTTTAGCAACTGTATTTTTTTACTTTTGTAAAATTTTAACCTCGATTCAGATCAGAATACACGTGAGAATCTCCCGTGAGTTTTAGGAACTTGTATTTTCTTACTTTTGTATCATTTCAAACTCGATTCAGATGAGAATACACATGAGAATCTCACGTGAGTTTCGGGAACTAGTATTTTCTTACTTTTGTTAAATTTTAAACTCGTTTAAGATGATAATACACCTGAGAATCTGAGGTGAGTTTTAGCAACTTGTATTTTTTTACTTTTGTATAATTTCAAACTCCATTCAGATGAGAATTCACGTGAGAATCTCACGTGAGTTTTGGAAACTTGTATTTTGTTACTTTTGAAAAATTTTAATCTCGATTCAGATGAGAATACGCGTGAGAATCTCACGTGAGTTTTAGGAAATTATATTTTTTTACTTTTGCAAATTTTAACCTCGATTCAGATACTTTTGTCAGTCTCGCTGTTGGACAAGTTAGGAAGAGCACGTGCAATGAGAATACACCTGATAATCTCACGTGAGTTTTGGGAACTTGTATTTTTTTAATTTTGCTAAATTTTAAACTCAATTTAGATGAGAATACACCTGAGAATCTCACGTGAGTTTTGATAACTTGTATTTTGTTACTTTTGTAAAATTTTAAACTCATTTCAGATGACAATGCACCTGTGAAACACACGCAATTTTTAAGAACTAGTATTTTCTTACATTTGAAAAATTTTAATCTCGATTCAGATGAGAATACACGTGAGAATCTCACGTGTGTTTTAGGAACTTGTATTTTTCAACTTTTGTAGAATTTTAAACTCGATTCAGATGAGAATAGACCTTAGAACTCGTGTAAAAAAGTTTGTCTGGGAGTGGTCTGGCAATTGTCTGGCACAAATCTAGCTTCAGAAGTCTAGTACTTGAGTCTGGCAACGGCCACTTTGCGAGATATATAATTATTCGTTAAAAAAGTCTTGGAAAAGTGCCAGACATTTTCCCAGACTTATAAAAAAATTCGTTTGAAAGGTCTGGGAAAATGCCAGACTTTGCCCAGACAAATTTTTTCTTATAAATGTCCCAACTTTGGTCAAATTTTAGCCAAACTTTGTCGTAACTTTACATTTGTCTTGCTGTTGGACAAGTTAGGAAGACGACGTGCAAAACGTCAACGTTACCTAATGTTGTACGTAAGACCGGCAATGTCGAGTAACCATCAACAGCAATCGGGAACCAGCAGCGCAAGCAACGGCGCGGGCGCATGGCAGACGATGCCCAGTGGATGACGAGAGTCCTGGAAGCTGTAAAACGGCGCAGTGACCGAGCAGCGGCGTAGAAAATTATCGCTCTGCACCTCTGGTTAGGCTATGGGCCTTCTCACGATAGAGAGCGGCGCGTATTCGACGTCCTCACTGAAGGCCAAATTTAAATCACCTTTACGACTGGATATGAAACTTGTGCATTTAATTCTTGTGGACACTTTTCCATCGTCTCCGTCGTCATCGTTATTGCTGCTCACATAAATATAACATATCATGTAGATCGCCAGCTAAGACAAAAAAATTATCACAAAGCATTTTGTTCCGAAAGAAATTTAATATGTTTCGCAATAAAAATACTTATCTGATAAAATCGCCTCTATTGAGTTTTCCGTTTATACGCAACCATTATTTATACCATTCCATTATTTAAGCCTGTCTGCATTAACTCCGACAAAAGTTTGTAACCAATTGATAACCCCTCTTGTTGTCGTCCGATGAAAATATTTCGAAGTCCAAATAACATGAAACTAGCTAACGTGAACTACGTTCACGTCGTTTGGACTACTTAGAAATATTTTCATGTCACGACAACAAGAGGGGTTATAAATTGGATACTAATCTTTTTCGGAGTAAATGCAGAATGGCATAAATATAATGAAAGATGCGTATAAACGGGAAGCTGCAATGAAGGCGATTTGATCAGATAAGTATTTTTATTACGAAAAATATAACACTTATTTTCAAATCAAATGCTTTGTGATAATTTTTTTATCTTAGATGGCGATCTACATGCTATGTTATTTTTATGAGAGCAGCAGCAACAATGACGACGGTGACGATGGAAATGTGTACATAAGAATTAAATGAACGAGTTTCATATCCAGTCGTACGGGTGAATTAAATCTCGCCTTCGATGAGGACGTCGTGTATGCGCCGCCATCGTCTGCCATGAGCCGTTGCCTGCGCTGCTGATTGCCGATTGCTGTTGTTGCAGGGTTCTCGACGCTGCCGGCCTTTCGTACAACATTAGGTAACGTTGATATTTTGCACGTCCTCTTCCTAACTTGTCCGACAGCAAGACTGCCAAAAGTATCTGAATCGCGGTTAATATTTTACAAAATTAAAAAAATACAAAGTTCCCCAAACTCACGTGAGATTCTCACGCGTATTGTCATCTGAATCGAGTTAGAAATTATACAAAAGTAAAAAAATACAAGTTGCTATAACTCACCTCAGATTTTCAGGTGTATTCTCATCTTAAACGAGTTTAAAATTTAACAAAAGTAAGAAAATACAAGTTCCTAAAACTCACGTGAGATTATCACGGGTATTCTCATCTGAATCGAGGTTAAAATTTTACAAAAGTAAAAAAATACAAGTTGCTAAAACCCACCTGAGATTCTCAGGTGTATTCTCATCTGAGTCGAGTTTAAAATTTAACCAATGTGAAAAATACAAGTTCCTAAAACTAATGTGTTATTCTCACGTGAGTTGTTAGTTCAAATATTTTTTACTAAGGTCACATGAGAAATTGACACCAGAAATTAGATGAGATCTCATCTGAGATCTCATCTGAGATCTCACTTGAGATTTTTCAGTAGGGGGGGGGGGGGGCTGGCCAATTTTACTCCCGCGGTGCGTATACTATTTTTCCTCACATCGAGGCCGAAAATGCCATGTTTCCGTTTCGGAGCCGGGCGGGAATGAGGCACTTTCGGCCCGGTGTAAGGAAAAATACAGGTATATTTTCACAAATTGTCAAAAAAGATTCGAAGAAGCTATACAAACGAGCTTATAGTTTGTTCCTTATCAGAATTAATTTTGTTTAAGGATTATAGGTTGAACAATAATGAAAATCTTCAAAAAAATTTTTTAAGCACAGTGATTTCTGACACCATGAACATTTTATAATAGCAGTATTTTTACATCGTGGTACCTCACAATGAGGTTGGGATCCACCAAAGCTAAATGGCACCGGATTTACAAAATCATTTGGTTTATTATCGATATAACCGCTTTTATACCAAGAGTATTTAAACAGATTTAGGGTAGTGGTCCGTATTAGTGTGCCTGTCCATATTTGTGTGCCATATTATTAAAACATATCATAGAAATGAACGAGTAAAGAAGTAACACTAAAATATTTTTTTTCATAAAGTATAGTTAATTAAGTTTAAATAGAATTAATTACTTAATTTGTTTTCATTTACTATAACATTAAAAAAGAACTTTCAAAAATATGTTTTACGGTTTGCGGTGTGTCACGGTGTTTCCTTGTCCAAACTTGCTAAAAAATGACATTTTTAAAAGTAACATTAAAGAATGTTTCGGAAGGATTTTAATGTGGGATACAATTGATTACATTATAAAATAATATTATGTTATATAATAAAACTTAATATAAAGGTTTTCAATTGATTTTAATATTTCATTAATAGTGTCTACTAATAGGGCAGTGAAAAACGACTTGTCCAGATTTGTGTGGGCACAAATACAATACGAGCATGCTTGTATCGGCGCTTGAACAGAAAGGTTAGCTTGTCTGCGCACAAACGTTGTTTCATATCGCATTGACGACCTTCAGCAGTTTTTACCGTATTGGAATTAATTAACATTCAATGTAAACAAGGGTTAGAAATTGATTATAAATGCACTACAGTTAACAAAATAATTTAGTTGGCAATGATAATATTATCAAGACACACTAATGTGGAGCACACAAACGTGTACACCCACATTAATACGAGGCACACAAAAATGTACTTTGTTGTCTGCTAGGGTGTTACGTCCGTGACATATTTCTAAAATCAATTTACATGCATATTTCTCATCAGTAATTTTCTGACCCACAAACTGATGTAATTGTAAATCTGAAAACGCAGCATTTCGGCTAGGAAACAGCGTGACGTAGCGAGCCACCTACTTCACGAAGGTGTACGCTCGTCGAAACTTTTATGTAGACTCAGCATTTCTCAACTTCGAAACCGAACGATTTTTGTCAAACGTGTACTAAATTTGTTTAAAAAGATGATTTTGAGTCAGCATCAAAATCATCTTCAACCTAATTTAACCGCTTAATAAATACGGCGACTCTCACTACACAAATTAGTCATCGTGAACAGATCGCGAACTCCGTACAACTCCAGTCGACAAAAGGAGTAGCGAATATTGTATACGGGTCAAATACCCTACATTCAATTACGAAGAGAATTTCTTATATCTATAAAATCAATAATCTATCGGTATTATACATTGTTTAACAAAGTTAATAAGTTGTAAATCGCATAGTCTTATTTATAAAACTTATATCATTCAATAAATAGTGCATCTAACTAATCAGCTGTTTATTATTTACGAGAACCTACGCCCAGAATAAAGGTAATATAAATCAAATATCAATTGAAAATATAATATATATATATATATCAATCAAATATAATTTGAAGATAAACCATACAAATTTCAAATATATATAAGAGTATTTTCCCGGACAATCAACACCTAACATTGGTTCCGGTACCGATAGAACAATCGTTCACTAGACTATTTCAAATTAAAGAATAAAAATAACTTTTCTCCGGAACTTAACATTGGTTCCGGTACGAATCGAACATTAGTTCACTAGACTATTTTAAAAGAATAAAATAACTATTCTTCGGAACATAACATTGGTTCCGGTACGAATCGAACATTAGTTCACTAGACTATTTTAAAAGAATAAAATAACTATTCTCCGGAACATAACATTGGTTCCGGTACGAATCGAACGCAAGTTCACTAGATCGCATCAATCAAGCGATAAATCTTTCAAATAAGTTCTTGCAAAACGAGCAGGATACTCTTATAACAAAATTTAACTAATATAGAATAAGTCCGAGCTTCACATTTTGCAGTAAGTAGTTGGGGTCATTCATTGTAGCATGAATTGACAAAACTACCAAAGATAAATGCGTACGGCTCGTCGAGTTATTAACAAAATATCTAACAAATGATAAATACAAGAAAGGAGAATAATTTTCTACAAAACAAATGACATTTTATACATTACGCAAAATACAAATACAGTCTAACACATATTAGAAAATTGAAATCGTAATACATATTACAATACAAATAAAAATATTACAATCGAAAAAAAAAAATAGGGCACTACAAGGAGTAATAAAACAAGAAAGTAAGAAAACAATTATTATCCACAATTATGTAACAAATTATAATTGAAATAGCAAGTGACAAAATAAAATTACATAGTGAAGTCAAAATATATTACTTACGCGAAAAATAATAGCGACCAAATGCCAAATAAGTAAAAGAAAAAAAAATCAATAATAAAAGATTTAAAAGAGAAAATAACGAAACAAAAAGAAAATATTACAATATATAAAAAAATATTATAAGAACAAATTATAATTACAAAAAAATTAAGAATAGTTACCAAATAAATAACATTAAAATACTAAGTAAGCGGAAAAAAAATCCATAGAGATATAAAAGTGACAAATAAATAAATAAACTATATTATCAAATAAGTAATTGCCAACGGAAATATATATTACAATACAAACGAGAATATTACAAAGGAAAAAAATACAATACGATATTACAAAGAGAAATATAATAAAATAAGAAAATAATGTATAAACATAAAAGATAAATAAGAATCACATAAAAGAAAAAAATAAAGAAGAGAAAACTCTAAACTATAAAAGAATAACAAATGCATAGCAAAAATAAAACAAGCAGTTCAAATAGAACAAACTAAATATGTTCAGAAACAATCAAACCAGTATTTCTTTTTGGGAAATTTCAATACCATCCGAAATAGTCCTTTGTCAAATTTGTAAAAATCAAGGTCATGAAGCTTTACTTTGCCCATATACAAGATGTATTTATTGCAAAAGTGGAAACCACATATCACACTACTGCGATTCAGTCAACATTAAAATGAAACTTGAATGTAATCTGTGTAATAAACAGGGACATACTATAAACGTATGTAAATTCAATAAAAGTAATTTAACTCATTGCCAGTATTGTCAAAGCACAGGACATACAATTATGCAATGTTCTCTTAGAATCAAATTTAAACATGGCTGTTATCATTGGGTACTCACGAATCACTCAGCAAAAAAATGCTCATCGCCTTACTGCAGACCTACGGAAAAAATAATTTGGTGTGAAATTTGCTCAGGAAAAGATCACGACGCATCGAATTGTGAAGAGGCGAAAACTTTATTTTCAAAGATTTGGGTAAAATTGAAGAATGTGAGTCACTCAAACAATACCCGAATAATAATACTGTTGAATCGCATAATAATATAATAAAAGAATCAATTAACGATTTCAAAATACAGAAAAATAAAATTAATGCAACTAATATTAAAATTTACGATGAAAATAAACTAATTACAGAAAATAAACAGGAAATTAAAATAATTAATAATGATGAAGAAATTAATTTAATTGTCGAACCTTTTATAAAAATGAATGAAATCACTGATGAACCAAAAGTTAATAATATAATTATAAAAAATCATGAAAATATTAATGAAATTAATTTTATAGACTTTAACAAAAATAATCATGAAAATGAAAAAATTATGGAAACAAATTTAATTGAATTTATGGAATCTGTAAAAGATTATGAGACTAATAATAAAATGAATTTCAATGAATCTAATATGGAAACTTATGAGGATGATGATGAAATTAACTTAATTGAATGTGATATAAATAACCAAAAGAATGAAAATTCAAATGAGAATAATGAAAAAAATAATAATTCATTGGAAACAGTAACTTTTTATGATGATCTTAAGGACATTTTATTCGAAATTTCTGGTTTAGCCGAGTCATCTGATTCCGAATATGTTCAAATTAAAACTAAATTTGAACAAAAGCCATTTGAAAATCTGTTAAAAGAGAATGTAGGATTAATATATTCCGAAGATTCTTTATTAAATGATACAAAAAATGTGAATAACTTATTAAATAATAATAAGGTAGTTTTTGAAAATGAAAATAAATCAAAATATATGTTTGAAAATCAAGAATTTCAAAAACATCCAGAAAATAAAAGTCAACTTAAAGAAAGCTTGGATAATCAAGATCATAACGTAATAATCAATCTAAATACAAATCCTAATAAAGTACACCAATTGCAGTTAGTTTTTAACTATCCTATCAAAGTAAAATCTAATAAAAACGTCAGAAAACTAAAATGGATATCTAATTATAAAGAATATTTTAATGAATTTGTAAAAAATACAAGATTAAAATTGAAATCTAAAGATTGCTACAATAAATTCAAAATCATGAAAATTTTCAAAAGAGGGGACAAAACATGGCCAATTAAAAAACCAAATATGAACAAGTTGAAACGGATCAACACAAGAATTCGCAATGCTATTGGAACAAAATAATATCAACAAGCAAAGATAATAACAAATAATAATACAACATTTTTGTTTTAGGATATGGACAGCATACTCAAAATTTATTATAACCTCTACTAATTTTTCAAAATTTTTATTACAGCAACAGGGAATAGCGTCATTGCATAAATAGCATCATTGCAGCCTAATTTTTCATATGAAGCAAAATCATCCTACTTCTTGGTCAACTAGTATATAAACCTAAGGTGATCTAGATTTTATCAAATATACAATTTAAAATTAGAATCACTTATCATTCATTGTTCGTATCAACTTATCAGTATTTTATGAAAAGGAACTATATTCCCTAAGTAAGATAATAATTTTAGAAAGACGTGATCGAAATAAGATAAGTTTAAATAAGGAAATTATAAGAATATTTTCATACATGATAAATTTTAGAAATAATACTACAACTAATAATAATATCGTTGATAATTTGAAATATATAGAACAACAAACAAAATAATTATGATTACATATTAAAATATCTCAATTTTCGTTCTGCAATAATGAAACAAGCAAAAATTTTATTTGTAAAAATGATGTGTTATTAAATAATAAAAACCGCTGCCAATTCATTGGCACGTAGCTTCCTCAAACTTGATTTACTGATTCCTTTAATTAATTTTTACTTCCAATATTTAAAATTTCATACTTTATTTTGTACGATGTAAACGGCTTAAAATCGTTTTTATAAGTCTAACAACTCGTCAGGAGTTTGTTTTACACGAGAATATTAAATAGTAAAATTTTTTGTTTTAATATTATCCACAACTTTTGTATTTAACATTTTCGTGTAAAATCAAATCCAATCAAGTTATAGCCAAAAATCGCCCATTTTATTTATAACTCCTCAAATATTTTAAATATAAAAGTTGTCGATAATATTGACATAAAACTTTTTCCCATTTAACATATTTCTGTTAAGTTAAATCCTATCAAGTTATATAAAAAAAATAAGAAGGTTCTACTTTATTTTTACTCTTTCATACATAGAGCCATCCTCAATACATTTTAAAAAAAAGGATGCCAATTGCTTGATGCCAGATCTCTATACTCATTTTTTTTGTATATGTAGGTTTGAATGTTATGCATTTTTAAGCATGAAAATGGGTATTTAGAGGGTACATTGTTTTCCAAGGGTTACCACATTTTAAACAGCTTTCCGCACCACCACTGGGGTACTGTTATAGGCGCGTTGAATTTTTGATTTTATTGAGCTTAGGTTTTATATATAAGAAATAATAATAATTATATATGATTTTGGGACATGCCGAAATTATATAAAATTACACAATAATTTTTTATATAATGACCCTAAACACAACCATGAAATTCATCGCCAGTAGCCCTAAAAACCATGGGAGTCATCCCTCCGTAATCCTCCTTGACTCCAACCTAGCCCTTCCTTCCTCCACCATGTAAGATGTGAATTAATTTTCATTTATCAATTGTAATTAATTTTCATCATCATTTAAAATAAAAATTGTACTAAATGTACAAACTTGAAAATATGATAATGAAAATTGATTCACATCTTTATTACATTTAATAAATAAATATTTCATATAAAAATAAATATTTCATATATGTGAAATATTTGTTTATTAAATGTAATACAATAATCAAATCATTTATGATATTAGGCTAATGTGAAAATACAACATGTCTTATACTTTCACAAAAGGAGAATATTGTAATTAAAGTGATTATTTTTATATATTTGTTGGGCACATTAATATTTTAAGAAAATATAAAAAAATAAATCAAACAATACGACAACATAATTTTTTAAATAGTGTAAATCAATTGTCAAAAATTTCTTTTCATACAATATTATCAATTATTTAATAATTTTCTATAGTATATATATATATATATATATATATATATATATATATATATATATATATATATATATATATATATATATATAAACATATATAATGAATTATTTTTCATTAAATGTAAAAAAAAATAATCAAATTAATATTATTATATTATAGTTATGTAAATTAATAAAATGTCTTATATTTAACAAAAAAGTAACTTTATAATTAAAATGATTATCTTCTTTTAATTATATATTTTTCAAATTTTCTAATAAAAAAGATTTTAAATAGTATATTAAGCCCATAAAAAATAAAAGTAAAGAATATAGCGCATTCGTGTCGGGTGACAATTTACGCACAATCTGAGGCATTCTTTATTTTATAAATTGGTGTGTATACTTTTTTTGCCTGGCAATCCCGAAAATACTATTATTTTTATTATTATTTTTCCTCTCTTCAGCTACTTTATCTAGCCGTTCTTTTACTAGAGCTTCGCAAATTTCCATTTGCTCCAATATTCCTTCATCACGTTTAAAATTTAACCATGCATTTGCTATACTTTCTGGCCAATCTTTGCTGACGTTAATGCTTTTTGAAAAAGTTTACGTAAACACTTTGTTTCACCATAACATCTGAAAAAATTGGTAGTTAAGTAATAACCTCATTATTGCAATATAAAAAGTAAATATTAAGGATTAGTAATTAGATTTACTAAAAAATAATTAAAAATTAAATACCTTTCTAGTGAAATATATTCTAACCAACTGGCAGCTGATTGAGAATGACCTTGTGACATGTGTATCTACCCATAAAGATTTAGCTTTTACCATATCGTTGACATGTATTGCTTCAGTTCTTGTCCAAAATTGCAAAATTTCATATCTACCCATACATTTAAAAAAAATTGGGAAAATTTTATGGAAAATATTAACTTGAAATTTTTTTAAATATCTTTGAAATTTAAGGACCAATCATTTTGCCCGAATAACTCGACCGAAAACTATCCAAAATCCACCTCTACGAGGAATTTTGAAGCGCTTAAGTCAATTTTTACTCCCGCAATAGTTGGACATACCAAACTCATTTTTTTCATTTTTCAATGTTTACGTTTTTATTAATAACAAAAGAACCGTAATAGCTAGACAAATAATTTTTTTTAGAAAATATAGGTCTTGAAATTCTCTTTCGAATGCCGCCCACCCGATTCAAATACATAAAGCCGTTCTCGAGAAATTACGATTTAAAAAAAAAGTGAAAAAAATTTTAACCTCTAATATCTCCGAAATTTATGGATCAATCCTTTTGCCCAAAAAACTCAATCGATTGTGATACAAAATGTACCACTAAAAAAAATTTCAAACTGATTAAGCCAATTTTACTCTAGTTATTGAACGACAAAAAAAAACACTTTTTTTATAAATTATTTTTTTCTCCAAAAATAATGAATAAAAAAACCTAAAAATTTAGTAAGTTATAGTACTCAGTATTCTTTATAACCAAAAAAATATTCATGTTAATATCTTTTTTAATTTTGAAATATAACCTATTTACTAAAAATGACGTTTTCATGAATAACTTATGACGAAATATAGCTAACGGCTTTTTTTTTTTTAAATTGTAGAAAATTTTATTCTGCATACAGAGAATTTATCGTATATAAATAATATTTGTTCTAAATATAAAAAAAATTGAAAATAAAAATTTTGAAAATTTAAAAATGGCGATAAAAAACAAAAAAAATCGATTTTGACAAAAATAAAATATTGACCCCAATTGTTGAAGCAAAATCTGAAAAAATGATCACTCTCTCGTTAAAATCGGTTGAGTAGATCATGAGATATCAGAGTATACGGACATACATACACACACACACACACACACACACACACACACACACACACACATCCATACGGACATTTTCTAAAAATGGTGTATTTCGATTCCAAATTTTCTATACAACATTCCTAAGACATTATCTCACAAACTTTTTTTTTTACTATCACAAAGCTTCCTCTAGGAGGAAGCAAAAATTATTTAACAGAAATTTTAGTCACAAAGTAGAAAAATTTTAGAGGGATCAATTTAATAACTTATGATTTTATAAGAAAATATAGAACTAATCCAAAAGGAAAAGATATAAAAACATTCCCAAACCTTTTCACATAAGATAAAAAAAAAAATAATTTGACTATAACTTTATGCAAAATTAAACTGTATTTGCCTAAAAAACAAAACAATTGTTCGCACTCATAAAATTTTTTAAAGGGTTTAAGAACAGGAAAAATTGTCTATTGTTCACATTGCTAAGATTAAATAGAATATATGTATTAGAAGTGATCAGTTCAGACATATCTTAACATGATCATCCTATAAGATACACTATTCTGCATCGAATTGAGTATGTAAAATATTTTTCTACTCTAACAGATTGCGTATTCTTTAAAGCAAACATGTGAATGCTACCTATGCCAGAAAAAGATTAAGTTCTAAAATGAACTTTTGATATGGCTGAAAATTTTCAAACGAAGGTAAAATACAATGATGCATAAAAGCTATAACAAGTCAAAATTTATCAAAATCATTTCGAGTTATTTCCATTATTTTTTTTACGAAAAAAAAACCCACACAAATTGTATTTTTCTTTTGGAAATAATTATAATATGATTGTTAAAATAATTCTGTTATAATAATATCAAAATCCCTTTAATATTATTCTATTTAAAGAAAGAAAAAATATATCTTTTGCCTAATATCTCAGCAGGGAGGGAAGTAAATGATCACTTGAATCATTCCCTATATAATTCTCCACATCTTTTAATTACTACAAAATTATTTAATATACACGTTATTTCTAAATTTTGTTAATCAATGACTTTATTTTATGTAAAAACAGCAAAACAAAAATTATTACTAATTACCGATAACAAAATAATTAAATTATCGAAATGCTATGTAAAATTAAGATGTACGTGTTTATATGAATTCTTCGAAATTTGACTAGAAAAGTCGGTATTCAACGTGAGATACAAAGTCAAACGGTAGGTTAAGTGTAGACTAGTTTTAGGAAGGAAAATAATTAATTTATTTTATAGAAACATATAGACGATACGAAATTTTATTTAAAATTATTAAATATTTATTATTATTTTTATTTGAATCTTAATTATTGTTTTTATTATGTATCTTTTGTAACGAAAAAATCAGCGTCAGTCATTTTCTCGAATGTAGAAACTGTGTTTATTTGCATTTTGTGCACATAACACCGCAATGAAGCGAGTAATCGAAAAGTATAGCAGTTTTTGTGAATTCAGCACTTCCAAATACCGCAATTCGAACTACTTACGGCCTGCGCCTACGTAATTTCTGTCATAAAAAAGCGAGACACCCAATATAATTAACAAACGTCAATTAATTTTTGTAAACGGTATCTCTGATGCTTAATAATACACTTGTTGAATACGACATTCAACAGTCTAAGGGGAGAGGTGTTACGTCCTGAGACGCATTACGGAATTTAGAATACTATTTAAAATTTAATGTTATCAGATATTTCCTGACAAACATCGACGAGAACGCAATTTTATACGACGCAGCATTTCGTTCAGGTGACATCCTGAACGTAACGAGTCACCGGCCTCAAGAAAAACAACGTATTATATTTTCTTCAAAATCAGCATTTTTTCAATACTATACTGCCGAAATTTATACCGGAATTTTTGCATTTTATTTATAATTTATTGTAAAAGCATTTCCTTAGAATATTCATACGATAGCACAACTATTATATTAAATAGAAACCGAATCCAAAAATTACGATTATTACAAATTTTTATATTATACAAGTTATTATTATGTTTAAGCGTTAATTTAAGATTAATTATTATTTTAGTGTTTCTCATAAATCAAATTCTAAAATCACTGATACAATTTTATTAAGTATATTCTGGTGTTATGAAGAAAATTAGTGAATTTATTATTCGAAATCTTACTATCATTTTATTATTACTGAAAATTCTGTAACAGAAAATCACAGATGTTTAAAATATTTTAATATCTGTTGAATCTCTACGATATTCAACAGTCTAAGGGGGGAGGTGTTACGTCCGTGACGTATTTCTAAAATCAATTTACATGCATATTGCTCATCAGTAATTTTCTGACCCCCAAACTGATGTAATTGTAAATCTGAAAACGCAGCATTTCGGCTACGAAACAGCGTGATGTAGCGAGCCACCTACTTCACGAAGGTGTACGCTCGTCGAAACTTTTATGTAGACTCAGCATTTCTCAACTTCGAAACCGAACGATTTTTGTCAAATGTGTACTAAATTTGTTTAAAAAGATGATTTTGAGTCAGCATCAAAATCATCTTCAACCTAATTTAACCGCTTAATAAATACGGCGACTCTCACTACACAAATTAGTCATCGTGAACAGATCGCGAACTCCGTACAATTCCAGTCGACAAAAGGAGTAGCGAATATTTTATACGGGTCAAATACCCTACATGCAATTACGAAGAGAATTTCTTATATCTATAAAATCAATAATCTATCGGTATTATACATTGTTTAACAAAGTTAATAAGTTGTAAATCGCATAGCCTTATTTATAAAACTTATATCATTCAATAAATAGTGCATCTAACTAATCAGCTGTTTATTATTTACAAGAGCCTACGCCCAGAATAAAGGTAATATAAATCAAATATCAATTGAAAATATAATATATATATATATATATATATATATATATATATATATATATATCAAATATAATTTGAAGATAAACCATACAAATTTCAATACACATATAAGAGTGGATTCCTCGACACTCAAGACTTAAGGGGACGCCGGAGTCATTCGCCGACACTGACCGGACCCTAGCGCCACGCTCTTGGTAGTGGTACCAAATTGAATTAAATAAAAATAAGAAAATCTACCTTACCGACTCGTAGAAGAATGACGCAGCGCCACCAGTTGGAGTTTGGGGCAATTATTTTTATAATGGTGAAAACGGTGGAACATGCAAGCTATAGTTGACCTTTCGACTCGGTATTATCACTGTTGACGTATTTGATAAAATATTTCAATATTTCATTACGTATTTATTGAAACTCATACAAGACTTGTTTATATCTATACTCTTTGCAATGCATTACTAACAGTATTTTACTGTTTTTATATGCACTCTGCAACGTATTTATTGACATTTCGCCTATACGTTTCTTGCTTGCCAGTACTAGCTACATTTTTCAACGTATTACTAATACGTTATAGTATTCTACTGTTTTTATGCATATACCATGTAACGTATTTTGTGGCATTCAGCCTACACTTTTTTTCTTGCTCTTTCGAACCAAACTCTTCAATGCGTTAGTAACAATAGTCTACTGTTTTAGATCTAGCATGTAACGTATTTATTAACGTTCAGTCTATACGTTTTTTGTTGCTAGTTCTAACTGTACTCTTCAATGCATTACAAACAGTACTCTACTGCTTTAGGTCTAGCATGTAACTTATTTATTGACATTCAGTCTATACGTTTTTTCTCGCTAGTTCTAATCATACTCTTCAATGCATGAGAAACAGTACTCTACTGTTTTAGGTCTAGCATATAACGTATTTATTGACATTCAGTCTATACGTTTTTTCTTGCCAGTTCGAGTTATATTTTTTAATGCGCTAGTAACAGACTTTACTGTTTTAGGTCTAGCATGTAACGTATTTATTGACATTTCAGTCTATACGTCTTTTCTTGCTAGTTCTAACTGTACTCTTCAATGCATTACAAACAGTACTCTACTGCTTTAGGTCTAGCATGTAACTTATTTATTGACATTCAGTCTATACGTTTTTTCTCGCTAGTTCTAATCATACTCTTCAATGCATGAGAAACAGTACTCTACTGTTTTAGGTTTAGCACGCAACGTATTTATTGACAGTGAGTCTATACGTTTTTTCTTGCTACTTCTAGTTATATTTTTTAATGCGTTAGTAACAGTACTTTACTGTTTTAGATCTAGCATGTAACGTATTTATTGACATTTCAGTCTATACGTTTTTTCCAAGAACTATACTGTTAAACAGTACATTACTGTTTTAGATCTAGCATGTAACGTATTTATTGACATTTCAGTCTATACGTTTTTTCTTGCTAGTACTATACTGTTAAACAGTACTTTACTGTTTTAGATCTAGCATGTAACGCATTTTACTTGTTTATATCTATACTCTTTGCAATGCATTACTAACAGTATTTTACTGTTTTTATATGCACTCTGCAACGTATTTATTGTCATTTCGCCTATACGTTTCTTGTTTGCCAGCACTAGCTACATTTTTCAACGTATTACTAATACGTTATAGTATTCTACTGTTTTCATGCATATACCATGTAACGTATTTTGTAGCATTCAGTCTATACTTTTTTTCTTGCTCTTTCGAACCAAACTCTTCAATGCGTTAGTAACAATAGTCTACTGTTTTAGATCTAGCATGTAACGTATTTATTAACGTTCAGTCTATACGTTTTTTGTTGCTAGTTCTAACTGTACTCTTCAATGCATGAGAAACAGTACTCTACTGTTTTAGGTCTAGCATATAACGTATTTATTGACATTCAGTCTATACGTTTTTTCTTGCGAGTTCGAGTTATATTTTTTAATGTGCTAGTAACAGTACTTTACTGTTTTAAGTCTAGCATGTAACGTATTTATTGACATTCCATCTATACGTTTTTTCTTGGTAGTTCTAACTGTACTCTTCAATGCATTACAAACAGTACTCTACTGCGTTAGGTCTGGCATGTAACTTATTTATTGACATTCAGTCTATATGTTTTTTCTCGCTAGTTCTAATCATACTCTTCAATGCATGAGAAACAGTACTCTACTGTTTTAGGTTTAGCACGTAACGTATTTATTGACAGTAAGTCTATACGTTTTTTCTTGCTACTTCTAGTTATATTTTTTAATGCGTTAGTAACAGTACTTTACTGTTTTAGATCTAGCATGTAACGTATTTATTGACATTTCAGTCTATACGTTTTTTCTTGCTAGTACTATACTGTTAAACAGTACTTTACTGTTTTAGATCTAGCATGTAACGTATTTATTGACATTTCAGTCTATACGTTTTTTCTTGCTAGTACTATACTGTTAAACAGTACTTTACTGTTTTAGATCTAGCATGTAACGCATTTATTGACATTTCAGTCTATACGTTTTTTCTTGCTAGTACTATCTGCACTCTTGGAGGGTATTACGAATACAACTCTATTGCTTTTATATATGGTACTCCACGTTATCACAGTTGGTATTAACTTGCATACATTCGTTCCCTTAGTTTTCCCCACGTATCTTCTTCCGTTTCGTCAGCGTTTATCTTGGCAATGACCTCTCAAAGTTACAGCATCACTTGCCGACGTCAAGGATAGTGGAATTATGCGAAGAAGTGCTGTCGTCTGCAGGAACTCCTCGCCGTAGGCAGAACAAAATACATAGTGAAATGTCAAGCATTAGGGATGAGGAGGGCAGTGTCTATCTGCCAGGAAAAAGGGAGCAGGTTTAGAGGGTGGAGGTTTAGAGGTTATGTCCGGTTACAGTAAAAATAGAGTCCCATTCCGAAGGGAAGTACTTACACTACTTATTCGAGTTGGTTGCAGGAGTGACGACTTGAGCTTGGTGTACCATACTACCATCACCATCGTTTCCCCACGTATAACCAATAAATTCCCGAGATCTAAAGGTAGCAGTCACAGTAGGTAGCCAGTCTTCTTCTATGAGCCGTCTACCGCCATATTTGCTGCTTTTGAATACAATCTGCCTGATTTTGGCTTCACAGAAGGCCTCTTCGTTCTCGACTCTAAATTTGGTACTCATGGGCAAATAAGGTGGATCGTCCTCCTGGAAAACATTGCAAGATATGATTCCCCGCTAACTGATTAGTTATTGGATGAGAGAAGAGCCGTCGCCACAGTACCGCAGCTCGACAAATAAATCACAAAGAGCTAAGGAGCATTGTGCAAAAAACAGAAATCGTTTTATCGATGCTCTGATTTCGTTCATTCTAACAGATGGGAGAGTACTTCGAAATCGCTAATCGCACAAGAATACGCGATGGGCATGCCGCAAGTATGCGTACTAAAGGGAAAGAACGTTACAAACAATATGAACGATCTAGAGGAATTATACACTATCTAAAGGTCCATGAAAAGCTCCAAATTACCGAATAGTAACTAATCTGATGTCAGGAGTTGGAAGAACTGCAACAAAAAAAATCAGATATACCCAAAATCCTTCTCAGCAACAGCAACTACTGCTAGTTGAACACTAAGTTATCTAAGTTAAATAGAAGTTTATTAATTTACTTCAGTCTCTCTGGGAAATTGTAATTGTAAAAAATTATTTCATTGCATTCAAACGATGCAAACTTCAGAGCCATACAAAAATTTTACACCAGCTCAGGTCACCCGTTACTGGTTTAACTACAATTGCAAGCTGTGGGAAGAAAATCAGACCCATCATAGGTTGTAGGTTATGGTACTCGGTTTGCATAATCCTTACATGCTCTTACAGATTAAACATTCAACTATCATCACCTTCGTAGGGCTCGACGCTTCTCTTCATAATACGCTGCTATGCCAGCCTCGTCCCGCGGTCACGTAAAATGCGCACATTTTCAGTCCCTCATCTTCTCTTCCTCTCCGTCGAACGCGTGCACAGCACAATTACCAAACGGGGGAGACAAACGTGTTACGTCTTCTAGGTGGTGACTTCTTGTCTGGACTGCTTCTCTCTCACGACGTTGTACATTTATTAAAAATATAAATTGGTACGAAAATAAATTCTTCAGCGCCACGTCCCTCTACATCAGCTGGATTGAAAAAACCTGCATGTAAATTTATTTATTAATTATGGTGTCAAATAATTTTTTACAATGATCTTATGATTATTATAAAATTATTTATGACAAAATTTTGAAAATAATAATTCAAACTACAAAGAATTGTAATGTAAATGATGTTATAAATATAGAAATTATATTATTTTAGAAGTATTCATAATTTTGCTAGAAATTGAAATAGTTTTAATGAAACAATGTAAATAAAAGGAGACTTACTATTTTCCTTCAGCCTCAGCAATGTTTTATCGTTCTTCAGCCTTATGTTTTATGAACTGCTTTTCTTTTTAACTCACTTGAGCTTCTTCATAATAAGTTCGCAATTTCATTAGTCTGGCTTGGTTTTTTATGTTAAACTGCTTGTCTCCAGTAATGTACTCCTGGCAAATCTTATTTTCTTCTAAGTCAGCAACTCTATGAGCTGCAAGCTATGCTTCACGCCATAATTTACAGCAGTCCTACATGTTGGATATCAGAGATTCCATCGTTTATCCAAAATAATGTAATATATCAGGGTTGATGACCTAATACAAGAATAAATGTTACTTGTTACTTTTTCCATACAACTAGTTCTAATACAATAAAAGTTTCATTATAATTATATAAATTCATTATATATAATAAGTTTTTGATCAGAATCAGAGTCAGAGAGCGAAGAAGAAGGCACGAACAAAGAAGAAGAATAATGTAAAAGTGATAGAGAGATGAGAGTAGATGTAGAGACGCAAACACGTATATTAACACTCACACAGAGAAAGACACAAGGCAACAAGACATACACAAACACAAACACAGAAGAATTTATGAAATGATTTTGTAATAACACTAATAACACACACACACCCACATACGCACACAAAGTTAAATATAACAAACAAAAGTGAAGCTCCTCTCAGCTCTGTATACTTTCAACGATTAAACCAACTCACCGAACCAGTGCCTCTAATCTCACTCTTAAAAAAGAACAGCTCCAACCAATAATAAAACCAAGTCACATCACAGCACCAATCTGAATTCTGACAGTAGAGAGCCCCTCGTCGCTGGCGTCCGTACACTCACAGTAGTCGTCGTTATTTTCCTGAAGGTTATCAGCTGCCTGCCATGGAGTCACTCGAAGTCCGCGTCCAGCGTGTACTTAGGTAGAGCGAACTCTTAGAGGCACGCCGCCCACGCGTGAAACCTTACCGTCAGCAGCTATAGGATTACGTGGCGGTCAAGCGCGCCGAATAAGGTTAAGGTGAGCAGCGGGAGACACTGCATCTACACACGTACCAATAAACTGAAAATTGATGTTTTTATGAATAACACGGTACACATCGTTTTCTTTTAGCATGGGATTATATATGGGGGGTAATAAGTATATACTTACGAGAGCTGGAGCGATAGGCGAAGCCGTCGAACTGCTACGCGTCAGCTGCTAGTCTACTGCTCGCGCGGTGCTCCGACGCCTGCGCCAGAGAATATAGAATATATTATCTTTACGCATAGAAGGTCGGATCGGGGGGTTTCGGTGAAGCCGAGTTAAGCGTTAGTTCCGTACCCCATGAGGCAGGCGGCGCTACGTTCGGGGTACGCGCGAGATTCAAATAGCATTAGTAAGGAATCAAGTTGAACCGTAAATCTTGGTCATTTATTTGGATAAAGTTACTAAATATTTAGTTTATAATTTTTTATTAATATTTTTAAGTAAATATATACTTAATTTATAGATGGACGTTACATCTTTGAAAACTAGACAAATTATGTGGAATTTAATAAATTCGTTAAACGATACATATTGAATTAACTATCACACGTTTTAATGAAAATTAAAGTTAGATAAAATGTTCTACAAAAGTTGTTATGAGTTTTAAAATAATTAGAACTTTAACGAACAAGATTTTAGCAACTAATTTTATGATAATACTCCTAAAACATCAGCAGTATTTAAATAAAATTAGTTGCCAAAATCTTGTTAGTCTAAAGTCCAATTATTTTATAACTTGAATGAAAATGTTAATAAAAAAATTAAAACAATTATAAGTAAGCTTAAAGTATTTAGAAATATTATAATTTTTTATGCAGCATATTGGTAAGTATTTTTTTATTTGAATGCGTGCACAAAGTGTAGATGTTAGTATATAAAAGAGTAATATATTTATAAAAAAGATACAATTCATTTCAAATAAAATTGATTTTATAAAAGAATCTTACTTTTCTAATGATATCATAAAACTAAATGCATTAGTTATGCATATATACAGGGTGTGTCAAAAGTTCCGGGACGGCCAGTTATCTCAGCGGGAATGCATTTTCGGAAAAAATGTTTCATACAAAAGATGTAGAATTTTTCCCTGGCTATCTGATGGTGACCTTGAATTTGACCTTGGGCTTGACCTTCAAGGTCATTTGAAGGTCAAGTCGAATTTTTTAAATGGGAACCCTCCTTTTTTATTACGCAAACCGAAAGAGGGAAAAATTCTCTTTCCAACGATATAAGACACATATGCGGTCAAATGTGATCTAGAGGTCGTTTCAAGGTCAAGTCGGTAAAATGAGGTCAAATTGATCTTGGGCAGTCCAAAGCATGGAAAATAAGGGCGTTGGGAAAAAACTTTCCATACGAAAGTTTCCGCAAATCGAATGGAGCATTTGATGGTGACCATGAATTTGATCTTGGGCTTGACTTTCAAGGTCATTTAAAGGTCAAGTCGAATTTTTTGAATGGGAACCCTCTTTTTGTTGCAGAAATGCGGGAAAACTTACCTTTCCAGGGGTGTAAGATACATACGGGGTTAAAAGTGAGCCGAAGGTCATTTGAAGGTCAACGTTCTTATACTCCGATCATCTGGACACCCCATCGAATTTCGTGTATCAGGGCGTTAAAAAACATTTTTTGTGCAAACGTTTCTGGATCAAAACCCAGACCTGGGACCTGTCTAATCACCGCTGACCTTGGAACGACCTTGGGTTGACCCAACGGGGCAATCCGACCCCAGATACGGGTTCAGCGACCTCGAAAACCCATGGGCCCGTGGTTTCAAGCACCTCCTGCAATTCCTTCTGGTTTGACCTTGGAACGACCTTGGGTCGCCCCAACGGGGCAAACCGACCCCAGATACGGGTTCAGCGACCCCGAAAACCCATGAGTCCGTGGTTTTAAGCACCTTCTGCAATTCCTTCTAGTTTGACCTTGGAACGACCTTGGGTCGATCCAGCGGGGCAAACCGACCCCAGATACGGGTTCAGCGACCCCGAAAACCCATGGGTCCGTGGTTTCAAGCACCTTCTGCAATTCCTTCTGGTTTGACCTTGGAACGACCTTGGGTCGACCCAACGGGTCAAACCGACCCCAGATACGGGTTCAGCGACCCCGAAAACCCATGGGTCCGTGGTTTCAAGCACCTTCTGCAATTCCTTCTGGTTTAACCTTGGAACGACCTTGGGTCGACCCAACGGGGCAAACCGACCCCAGATACGGGTTCAGCGACCCCGAAAACAAAATAAATATGCGCAAGTCATTTGGGATCTCATGTTTATGTGGGTTCTTATATTTACTCATACTTATTACAGTGTGGGTCTCCCATTCAATAGTCATTTCAGTCTCACCTATCGAGCCAGTGCTGTGATTCTCGAGAAATTTTATCTACAACTATTGAGAAATATTTTTTTTCGAATATTTCACTTTTCTACTTATAGCTCATTTGACATCTCTGTCCCAACCAGTCATAAGCTCTCGGCAGTGTTTGATGCTCGATTCTTTGTTCTCGTTGAGTTTGAGTACATACAAAATCGTATCCCAACTCTTACAATGCAGCGACTTTCTGAAAGAGACAGAATATCGCTTCTCATGATTCGAGGTTGGGGAGATGTGAAACATTCTTTCATGCAGGTAAGAAATGTTTTTAATGAAACTTTCAGAAATGGGTTAACTCCGATTTCAAAATCAACAGCTGAACGTACTGTAAAACGTTTTGAAGATATCGGTAGTGTGAAAGATCGTCCACGAACAGGATGGCCAAAAACAGCTACTACAGAAGAGGCATCATTAAATATTGTACTCTCGGCTGTAGAAGATCCTCATTGCACTCTTAGCAAACTCGCTCAAGAGCATGAAACAAGTAAGAAATCTGTTCATAGAGTATTACGAACAAATAAATTTCATCCCTTCAAAGTAAAACTTGTTCATGAGTTAAATGAAGACGATTTTGATCGTCGAGTTGAGTTTTGCGAATATATGATGGAACGGATCGATGATGATCCTAACTTTCATCACAACATAGTTTTCTCTGATGAAGCAACATTCCAACTCAATGGTACTTTGAATAGGCATTACAGCAGGTATTGGGCTGCTGAGAACCCCCATTGGATGCGCAAAGATATGACACAAAATCCTCAAAAGTTGAATGTTTGGGCCGGGATATTAAACAACAAACTCATCGGTCCTTTTTTCTTCGAAGGAAATATGAATGCCGAAATGTATGAGGATATGCTCCGTAATCAAATAGTGCCGAGAATTATAGAGGTAACTGGTCAAAATTTTGAACATACTTTTTTTCAACAAGATGGAGCTCCAGCGCATTACGGTAGAAATGTTCGCAGGTATTTAGACGTCGTTTTTCATGATAGGTGGATAGGACGAAGAGGCTACATTGAGTGGCCAGCCAGATCACCCGATTTAACGCCGTTGGACTATTTCCTATGGGGTTATCTTAAAGATATAGTTTACAAAACTAAGCCTCGGAATTTAGAAGAATTACGACAACGTATACAAGATGAATGTGATAATATGCCTGCTGACTATCTCGTGAATGCCGTTGAAAGCTTTTACAATAGATTAGGCTACTGTCAAGAAGTTGATGGAAAACAATTTGAAAATTTATTGAAATGATTCTCAAGACCTCTAAAATTATTGAAACTTTTTTAAAGTCTTGCCTTGACTGGCTGGTCTGCGGAGGTCTTGCCTTGACTGGCTGGACTGCGGAGGTCTCTTCTTGACTGGCTGGACTGCAGAGGTCTCGCCTTCACCGGCTGGCCTGCGGAGATCTTGCCTTCACTGGCTCGACTGCGAAGGTCTTGCCTTCACCGGCTGGACTGCGGAGGTCTTGCCTTGACTGGCTGGACTGCGGAGGTCTCGTCTTGACTGGCTGGACTGCGAAGGTCTTGCCTTCACCGGCTGGCCTGCGGAGGTCTCGCCTTGACTGGCTGGACTGCGGAGGTCTTGCATTGACTCGCTGGACTGCGGAGGTCTTGCCTTCACCGGCTAGACTGCGGAGGTCTTGCCTTCACCGGCTGGACTGCGGAGGTCTTGCCTTGACTGGCTGGACTGCGGAGGTCTTGCATTGACTCGCTGGACTGCGGAGGTCTTGCCTTGACTGGCTGGACTGCGGAGGTCTCGCCTTGACTGGCTGGACTGCGGAGGTCTTGCCTTCACCGGCTGCCCTGCAGAGGTCTCACCTCGACTGGCTGGACTGCAGAGGTCTTGCCTGCACCGGCTGGCCTGCGGAGGTCTTGCCTTCACCGGCTGGGCTGCGGAGGTCTTGCCTTGACTGGCTGGACTGCGGAGGTCTCGCCTTGACTGGCTGGACTGCGGAGGTCTTGCCTTGACTGGCTGGACTGCGGAGGTCTTGCATTGACTCGCTGGACTGCGGAGATCTTGCCTTGACTGGCTGGACTGCGGGAGATCTTGCCTTGACTGGCTGGACTGCGGGAGGTCTTGCCTTTACCGGCTGGACTTCGGGAGGTCTTGTACAAAAAGTGTTTTTTTAACGCCCTGATACACGAAATTCGATGGGGTGTCCAGATGATCGGAGTATAAGAACGTTGACCTTCAAATGACCTTCGGCTCACTTTTAACCCCGTATGTATCTTACACCCCTGGAATGGTAAGTTTTCCCGCATTTCTGCAACAAAAAGAGGGTTTCCATTCAAAAAATTCGACTTGACATTCAAATGACCTTGAAGGTCAAGCCCAAGGTCAAATTCTAGGTCACCATCAAATGCTCCATTCGATTTGCGGAAACTTTCGTATGGAAAGTTTTTTCCCAACGCCCTTAGTTTCCATGCTATGGACTGCCAAACATCAATTTGACCTCATTTTACCGGCTTGACCTTGAAACGACCTCTAGATCACATTTGACCCCGTATGTATCTTATATCGGTGGAAAGAGAATTTTTCCCTCTTTCGGTTTCCGCAATAAAAAAGGAGGCTTCCGATTTAAAAAATTCGACTTGACCTTCAAATGACCTTGAAGGTCAAACCCAAGGTCAAATTCAAGGTCACCATCAGATAGCCAGGGAAAAATCCTACATCTTTTGTATGAAACATTTTTTCCGAAAATGCATTCCCGCTGAGATAACTGACCGTCCCGGAACTTTTGACATACCCTGTACAATATAAAAACGGCGGGAGAACAGCAACAGAAATTATAGAAAAGCGCGGCGGCGCGAAAACAACAATCAGTGTTTGTTTTGTTTTCATTCCGCGAGTAACGGCCGATCCATGCAGATGTGCCGTATATAGTTTTTACTTGAAGTGCATTTATCATTCAGTTTTATAAGTTCAGAAGTAGTAAGTTTTATTATTAGTGAAAGTAGTATTATTATTAAGTTTTATATTTTTGCATATACTTTGTAAAAATGCTTCGGATCGTGTGTGCATACAAGTCGTGTAGAAACACGTCTTTTAAACATCAACATCTGACGTTTCACAGGTTTCCGACTCAAAATACTCCCCGGTAGGTATTTTATCGTGAATATATTAGCGGACGTGAATTTCTGAAAACCATTAAGTCAAAAGTTTTTTGTTTACTATCTGTTAAGTAGATAACATGAACGTAGATTTATTAATCATGTAAATATACACATATATTCAAAGTTAAATTTTATAAAGTAGTACAATTTTAATTGGGATTCTTTTTAATATTTATCGTTCAATGTTGTGCCAAAATATCATCTAAACGTTATCACACATTGAGTGAAAATTATTATTACAATATTTTGAAAAGCAACATACTCAATTCTAATAACAAACTTTTTATGTTGTAGTTTATTATTTATTTTGATTTTCATTCTCAATATATTATAATATATTATAATTATGTAAATAGTTAAGAAGTGTATAATAGAAAGTTGAGTGAATGATTTTAATAAAAACAAAGATTCTGATTTCCCCTTTAGGTAAGGAAATAACAACTAAACCTTAGTAGGAAAATCTAAAAATAACACAGAAAATTTTTTTCCTGATTTCATTTCCCACATTATCATAATAAAAAATAACATTTCGTACATTAATTTTTTTACACGAAATTTTATTCTATATCCCCTATACATTAGCCGTAAGTAAATCATAGTTGTTTGTAATTTTTAGAGTATGGTGATTTGCTTTGGTGATTGCAACTAGTAAATTTTCAGATTTTTATTGTTTAAAAGTTTTCAACAATACTTTGCGATGTATTTGCATGATTATTTAAATATACTTTTGATATATTTCTTTTACATTAAATAAATGAAATGACCACTTTTTACAAAATATAACCAATCAATAAAATATATAAAGATGTGTAATCAAATTTCTGTTGAATAGTATCTATTATACACTAAGAGTGTAAAATATGATGTTATATTGTATTAAAATAATTTTTTGTATTACTTATTATTGATTGGTTTAATATATAAGCTGTTTTTGCGGTTAGAGGTTTTGCTTTGTGTGCTCATCCCTAGTAGAAAAAAATATGTTTCGAGTGGCTTTTTTGTAAATCGCATTTTACGCTAAACTATATGCACTTTTATTTTTCCTTTGATTGTAAAATTATTAACTTTTTTAGGCGGTGTACATCATAAGAATGGTCATTTTTAAATAAGTTTAATCAATCTAAATTGGCTTTTGGTCGCTTAAAAATATTTGCAAACGTTATATATATATATATATATCTGTGTGTCATATCGACGCCCGGTACGAAGAAAAGCACAATTTAGGCCTGTATAAAATACCGTTCGAAACGAGTGCGGAAGTTGATTATTTACTTCATGTGACTTTTCGTTGAAAAACGTCACATGAAGTAAATCATCACCCTCCGCACCAGTGTCGAAATGTACTAATAAATTATTCGCATATCGTTTGACATTTTTTAAATTCATTTTTATAATTTGTATTATTCATTAAAATGATGGTCTTAACGTATTATCAACATCGTATGAATAATGTAGTTTGTATCAATATAAGTAAAATTGCTATAAGGGTACAAAATATTTAAAAGTTTAAATCGTGATGTTAATATTATAAAAATAAAAAATAATAAAACAGATTTATAACGGCTAAAATGGTCAATTCAGTTTGATTTAACTCAGCAAAAATTTCATTAAAAATTATAGCGATGTGAAGTATTATATATTTAATACTATACATATAGTTTACGAGAGTGGTTACGTCGTTCTGGTATTGAAGATTTTGACATCAAGAAGATTGAAAGTAAGCGCCTTTGCAGTGAGCATTTTTTGATTACCGACTTTTTAGTTCAAGGTGTTGGGAAAAAAGTAGTTAAAAATGATAGTTACCCTATTGATGTAAATGACATTATTTTGAATGAATCGCATTTAACAAATGATCCAACATTATTAAATAATGACAATTTAAATAACAGTTTGATTAGTAACAAAAGCGTTCATTCGGATAACGTCATTGATAACTCAGATATATCTATTGAATATCTTGATGATAGTAGTGTAAGTGCATGTATTCCGAAAAGCAGGAATGAAGTAGTGCATGATCAACTATTTAATGAAAAAGACTACTTGAATGATGTAGAGAACGTGACAGATGTCACTGTACAAAAGGATGCTAAGAATTCAGATTCTCCAGCAATTTGTACAAATCGTGGCATGATTCAAAGATCAAGACGTCGCATGAGAAAGAAATTAAAAAACCTCGATTCACTTAAAAGTACATCAGCGGGTCTGATTAAAAAAATCTAGAACTCATTAAAGAAAATGAAAAGCTACGGAAGCAAAATAAAGTTTTGTTGCAAAAAGTTCGACGTCAAACGAAACGTTTAAACACCAAAAAAGATTTAAATGTAAAAGAGATATTGGAAGCTGCTTCAAAATTTTTAAACGAAAATGCATTAACATTTTTAAAAATGCAACTAAATCATACTAATAAGAAAAAGAAATGGGAAGATGACGAGAAATTGCTTGCTTTGAGTTTATATTACAAGTCGCCGAAAGCTTACAAGTTTTTAAAACAAGAAAAAAAATTAAGTTTACCATGTTTAACTGTAATAAAAGAGTGGGTTAATGAATTAACTTTGATACCGGGTATCAACGAAGATTTATTCAAATTGCTTAAAAGTAAAGCCGAGTCAATGTCTAATTATGAAAAAGAATGTGTGCTAATGTGGGATGAAATGTCAATTAGGCCGTTTTTGGAGTACAATTTAAAAGAGGATTATATCGAGGGTTTTGTTGATTTAGGTAAATATGGAAGAACGGAAGAGCAAGCAACTACCGTATTAGCATTCATGCTATCAGGTTTATCTTACAATTGGAAGCAAGCAATTTTCTTTGCATTTTCAAAAGGTCCCGTACCTGGTGATAGATTAAAAGATATCATTCTTGATGTGATTGATTCCGTTGAAAAAGCAGGGTTAAAAATTAAATCAATGGTTTCGGATCAAGGCGCGTCAAATCAAAAGGCTATAACTGACTTAAATATTAGCGAAGATAAGCCCTATCTTGAACGACACGGACGTAAACTTTATTTCAATTTCGACGTTCCTCATCTCTTTAAATGTTTTAGAAATAATTTAATGAAATACAATTTTGTATTAGACGATGAAACGATTTCATGGGATGCTATTCGGGAATTACGTGAAATTGAACATTTTAAAAGTTGTAGAGCTGCCCCAAAATTGACCGATCGACACTTAGATCCTAATAATTTTCAAAAAATGAACGTAAAGTTAGCTGTACAGATTTTTAGTGGATCAGTGTCGAGAGCGATGATGGCGAGTTTCGGTACTAAAGAATTAATAAATCCAAATTGCGTATCGACAGCTTCCTTTTTATGGTCAATGAATTGTATTTTTGATTGTTTGAACGCAAGAAATCCTAATGACTCTAATCCTTTTAGTCGCGGTTTATGTGATGCTAAACCTCAAGTAGAAAAAGCTTTGGATGATGCGATACCGTGGTTAGAAATTTTGCAGATGTTTGATGGTAAAAAGTTTAAATATCCAGATTGCTTTGTAAATTTAATACTCTCGATTAAAAGTATTTTAATGTTTTGGCACGACTTAAAAAATGACGGTAGATATTATTTATTAACCGGGAAGCTAAATCAAGATCCGATTGAAAACTTTTTTTAATGAGAGCTTTGTCAGGTTTCAACTCTAATCCTACCGCAATGCAATTTAGGAAAAATTTTCAGCATGGCACTGTCACTACACTGCTTTTCCCACCTCCGGGAGCAAATTGTAAACCTGATGAATGCATGACCTTATTGACTAATTATACCGAAGTAATTAAGATTCGTAAAAATAATGAATCTGATGCAGAAGAAAAAGCAAATGAAATTAATGCACGATTGCAAGCATGGGCAATTAATGAATATTATGATGAAGATGATGTCTGTTACTTTAGAAAGATGTTCAATGAAATACGTAGCAGGATATTTAATTTATAAATGTTTGAACAAATTTGGTTGCCTGAAATGTAAAGAGACATTAACGCGAGGAAATCAAAATTTTGAACAGTCTACAGATTTGTTGATTTTTTGGAAAGCATATGCAGTACCAGATAAGGAATTAGGCAATCTAAAAATTCCTTGTGACACCTTTTATTCGATTATTATAAAATGTTACGATGTTTTTGATAAACAGTTTAAACTTCATTATACTGAAAAAAACATTGGCTTCATGTTAACTAAATATATTGAAAATGAAATTTTAACTGAGTTTAATGATTTTTGGCTAATTGAAGAATGCTTGAATCATAGAGAGTACATAATTAAACTTTTTGTTCGGCTTCATATTTTTTATTTCCTCAAGTGGATGTTCAGAGATCATCGCGATTCTGGAAGTAAGAGATCTTGTAATTCGAATCAACAAAAGCCTTGCGCAAAGTTGCAAAAATTGCAAAAGTAAATTGTTACGCAAGTTTTTTATGAATTTGTTTGTATTGAATTTGAGTAGATTTCTTAATAAATAAATTAATTAATTTATTTATTTATTTATTTATTTAACAATTTATTTATTGATTGATTTATTTAACAATTTATTTATTGATTGATTTATTTAGCAATTTATTTAGCAATTTATTACGTTCTTTTTGGAAAATAACGTATCATACTGTTTTATTGCATGCTGTTGATTGCCATGATTAAACTATAGGCTTTAGTATTTTGTCATCACGTTAACTTTTGCTAATGCTGGTTTATTAAGCACTTTTTTAATATTGAAAATCTGCTATTGAAAATGTTTATAATACTTGTTTTAACATTTTTTTTATTATAAATATATGCATGTTTAGTTGTGTACGTCGTACGTAGCTTTGACTTGAAAAATCAAGTCTCATCCATTCCGATTATCCAACGTATGTACCTTCGTTTCCCTTTATCCTATCCTATCCTGGTGGAACGAAAACCTGCCACCTTCCCGTGGTTTCCATCGAGTAATGACAATAACCAAATTTTTTGTTACTTAATTAAAGATTTTTTATTTATTTTTAAATCCACTTATATGCAAACTCTATTTATTATTACTTATTAAATAGAAAAGTAAAACTCTTTAATACTAAAAATCTTGTATTAATTTAATGTTATTGGCATTAGCTAAGTGCAGGAAATCAAAGTTAAAATCCTTAACATTAATTTTGTGAACTTTTTAATATAAATTATTCTTTATATAAATATTTTATATATAAATTAAAATGTTATTATTTAAAGTTATATGAAGTCAAAAATTTAGGAATTTTTTAAAAATATGATAATTTCTATTATTATTTAAAATAATAATTACATAATTTTCTTATAATGACCAATATTTCGTTTTATTATTGTATCTTTATTAATTTGTAATTATTTATATTACGTTTTCTATAACCAAAAATAGCTTTCTTTGATTTTTGCAAATATTAAATGTATAATATAAGTGGTTTGATTTGATAAGATGTAACGTCCATCTATAAATTAAGTAAGTAAGTATTTACTTAAAAATATTAATAAAAAATTATAAACTAAATATTTAGTAACTTTATCCAAATAAATGACCAAGATTTACGGTTCAAGTTGATTCCTTACTAATACTATTTGAATCTCGCGCGTACCCCGAACGTAGGGCCGCCTGCCTCATGGGGTACGGAACTAACGCTTAACTCGGCTTCACCGAAACCCCCCGATCCGACCTTCTATGCGTAAAGATAATATATTCTATATTCTCTGCCTGCGCGGTGGACCGTAGACGGGTCGGGGGCTGTGGCTGAGTCACCGTGCGCATGCGTACTTACTGACATATCGCGGCCCCTTAAAAATTAAAATTGCTAAAATTACTAGAAATTTTATTTCTAAATAAATTGAAATTGTTCATTTTTAAACATTTTTTCTTTAGTTTTATTATTTATAACTGAAAAAATAAAAACTTTCTTACGTAGAATTCTGTAGTAAGTGCCATTGTACATATAATTTCATTTTTTTTTAGAAACAATGTTTTTAAGTGTGACAATGATTCAAAATTGAACATAGTTTTTAAAGCTAACAATTCATTTCCTTCAATTTTTAACATTATAATTATTAATTACTCGAGGCATAAAATCTTGATATCAGATGTAGAGATATAAACTATAAGTAATCGAACTATAAGTACTAAGTAGCAGTATCAAGACTTCAAAAATTGAAACGTCAATTCAGTATTTATTAAAGTTGTTTTTTTTAGATTCAAGAGAATGCATTTTTAGATAATTAAAAATATTTTCAATACAGAAATATTTAAATACTTGTTGACTGAACAAACAATTTTCAAATTTACTTTCTTTAAATCACTGTTGTGTAAAAACTCTTGTATTAATTGAGGAAATAAATTATTATGATATGACACGGTACATGTAATCCTTAAGAAAGAATAAAGGCGATTGAAGCGATTGAAAAAGATGTCTTTAATGGAAGTTTTATAAACCAGCTAAAATAATGTAGGATCTTACTCGGTTTTTTTCATTTTCCTCAACATCACAGCCTCATGACCATCAATCAATCCATAGTCCTATGTCAGAGGAAGAATGTACATCTTGGGACGAATAACAACCTGTCCTTTAAATGCAATTAGTTTGTCAGAAACACTGTGGCGAGGATTAATTATGGGAGTTTCCATGAGAGATCCAAATACTGATCGTAAAAGTACCACCATTCGTATCTTCAATTGATAATTTCCGTTTTGTGGATTTATGACCAATCACACCCAAGGCTATTTCGATGTCTGCAAAGTTTTTGTTTTCTACACTTAGCACAAAACCGGCACAACCAATTCTTTTAGCATAGAAACATCCACGTTAATATCTCACATGTAATGTCTGTACACATCAGTACCTAATGTCAACAGAAATTTACATTTTTATTAAAAATTATTATATTGTTAAAAGTTTTAAGAAAATCTTATATAATAATGCTTCTAAACTACTTACAAAGATATAAATAGATTAATTATAAACTAGGATGTTTTTATTAGTTCTTTAAAATTGATTGACGGCAACCAAAAATCAATATTTACATTATCATATTTAGCTTTGATAAGAATGACGCTAGAGACAATTTTAGGAGCATAATGAGTTTGTCCAAAATAATCAATGAAGCCACTTTCCAAGTCAATGAGGTAATCATGATAGTATAATCCACCTAAAAAATTGATTTATAAATTAAAATATTCACATACAGAGAAAAGGAAGGCAAGAAAGTAAGAAAAAATAATGGAAAAAGTAGAGTTGGAAAGAATGCAAAAGACAATGGAGCAGGAGAAAAGAAAATACAAGAATCTGAAGGAAAAAGTGGAGAGAATGGAGGAGAAGCTGAATGCCTGGAAAGAAGAAAGAGAGCAAAGAGAAATTGACAGGAAGGATACGAGAAAAATAGAAAGTATGGGGGACAAAATTAAGAGGTTAGAAAGCTGGGTGAAAAATCTGGAAAGAGAAGAAGACTGGAGAAGCGACAAAAAAGTGATTAGAAGAGAGGATATAGACAAAACGAAGATAGTGGTGTTGATTGGGGTGTCAGATACGATGGGATAACAGTGGGACGGTGGCTGCAGAACTGGCTTGGAAAAGGGAAGATCAAGACAGCACAGATTGCAGGCGTGGCCAAGAGCATGAAAGAAGAAGATTTTAAAGATTTTAAAGAAGAGTTTTTAAAGAAATTTCTAATGCAAAGAAATGAGGAAATCTTCAAGAAAGGGATATAATATGTGGTGAATGAAGTGCTAACATCAGAGAAGAAAAAAGCGACATGTGCGAAGCCGTAGGAAGAAAGAGAAGTGACAGAAGAAGAACAGAAATCTAGGATTGCTACAAGGTTTCGCAGGCCAAGAGAGGAGATGAAAAGGAAATGAGGTAAAGAAAACAAATAGGAAGAAAGCAAAAAACAAAAAAAAGGTGGAGACGAAGATGAAGAGCCGAAACAGGAGGCAGAGTAGAACGAAAGAAAGAGGCAGAGTACAGAGGGGTAGAAGGAATCGAGTAACAGAGGGGAAGAAGAAACAAAGAACACAAATGCAAATACATATACACAAACACAAAATCACGTATAGGTTAGGTAATACATAACTTTTGCAAAGAAGTATTACCTATTACAAACTTTAACTTCTACGCTCGACCTCCTCGTCAACGTTGCAATTGTGATCCGGCGAAGAACCAACTCTGTCAGGTTATCACGTAATTTCTCTAACTTGCACAGCTCTTCTATTATACAGTTTTGGCGTTGTCATTGCTTCAAATGCACATCAAAACTGCATGAGTGTGAGACTTCCTAAGTGTGAGAGAAACATTCGCTGAAGAAGACTCCGCCGACCGCTAACCTCTCTCTCGCACTCATGGGTTTAAATGCGTACCGCTGGAATCACTCTGTCTCATGACCGTGAACTCACCCTGAGCTCAAGCCAGCTATCAAGGTCGCGAGGGAACATCTTCTTCACAGCTGTCATAGTATCGTCTGATCGTCTCTATCCCCGTATATAATGGCATTGTATACATAGTACACTCGACTCGACACGAATATATTCTGAACGTAAAACGGTCGAAGTGACGGTCACAAAACCGAGACTGGCAAGTTTGCATGCGCTCAAGATAGCATGCAAACGTACCAGTCTCAGTTTTGTGACCTTCACGCCGACCGTTTTACGTTGAGAATATACTTCCTTGTAGAGGTATTTTTTCTTCCTTGTAGAGGTATACTACTATACTTAAACGTGGTAGTATCAACAAAAACAGACGAGATTCTACATCAATCAGCGAATTATCGTAAAGGCTCAATCCATCTACTTATTGTATTTATACTGTAAGCAAATCACTTCGAGACACCACAGGACCACAGCTTATATAGGTAGCAGAGGGAAAGGCCAAAATTGATATTCCCGGTGAATGCCTACACCGTATAGTAAACACACACAATTCAGGCTTCATAAAAATACACACAGAAAATTCAGTTGAATGCTGCTTATGCGATGTGCCAATTATACATGAAAAGTTGTAAGGCTTGCAACCAGCGAGCTAGAGAGAAACATGTCGACTCCCGGAACAAGCGCGCAAAGTCTCTGCGGCTGTCACAACAATGCGCGAATTCTTGCCCGGCCAGCCAATCAACGTCGCGCGCTGGCGCAACTGTCATGGCGCCAGCTAGGCGCCAACTGAACTACGAATTAGGGTTTGTGCGCGCGTTTTCAAACGGTCACATGACTCGTCATTACAATGTCGGTTACACGAGATCGATTATAGAACATCATAGCATAGCATATACTTACTTACTTTTAGAGCATATCGACGGCTGAGCGGAACAAGGTACTATCTCGCGGCCAAGGCTCACAGAACGTGCTATCTCGGCCGAGGCTCAATAGGAAATATACTTCAGTTTCCTTAAATTCCCCTGTTGTCTGCGGCGTGTTTTTCGTTTGTAGTATGTTAAAAAATGCTATTACCCACGTAATTAAGGATTATAATTTTTAATCAATTACCGAATCCGTGTTAATGCTGAATTACAATTTCCCTCGTAAATTAAACCCACGTTCAATTAAGAATTAATCTTCTAATAGGTAATAAAACATATATTTAATTAAGAATTAAACGCCTGTTACTTAAACGCGGGTTCAATTAACGATTACAATTTTGATTCTTAAGCAAACTGAGTAATTAATTAAATATTAATTCATTATTTGGAACCCTGCAAGAGTTCGCAACGTTCCGATTTTGGATTCCATCTTCTGTTCGCAGGCTAAAACATTTCTGATTAGCAGCGAGTGGCTAAGTGCGAAGCCGCGGGGCCTGTACAGATAGCCTAACTTACTTTTTCTTTAATTTTAATAATGATCCTCTGGTTTTTCAGTGATCTTCGCATTCAAAGATATGCCCATCCCTTAATACCTACTTATTCACTTTCTTGCTACTTAAAACATGAGAAATACTTATTGTTTTATCAAGTACAACTATTTCCTAAATAAAATTTCATTTATGAACTTAAATTCAGCATTAATATCCAATTAAAAATAGAAAAATGTAAAAATTGTTGTTTTGGTCAATTCTGACCAGAAAAATAAGCATATTCCCTTACAACCGCCTATTTTTTTCAAGCTAATATTCAATTACATCCATGGCAATTATCTTTTACCTATTTTATGTTATTTATCCATAAGTATAAGTAAATAAATTCATAAAAAATACCCTCTTACAATTTTAATGGTTTCATTTAGAAACAAATAATTAATAATTGAAAGACATAGAAAGTCTATAGCCGGGTTTGCAGGTCAAAATGGCCCTCTCATGAATTCATTGCGGAGCTGGACTAACTTAAAGGGTGTTAAAAATATATCAAATTCCCCTCATTGTCAGCCCCCTAACCTCAAAGATGAGCCTGAAACCCTAATTTTTCGTTTTTCAATCTTTTTGCAATATCTCCACGAAATTTCCGCCAATCGAGATCATTTTTTTTTCTTTTAATCTAAAGATTTTTTTAATGCGCATCTAACGGTGCCACTCTCATTTTTTTTGCCAAAAATTAAAAAAGTTACACAGTTCTTTGTTCTATCGATACTAACGGTCGTGCTGTCCAAGGAGTCAGGATGGTAAATGACAAGCCGTGTGTTTAGCTTAATGTCGACGTTTCGGACTCTTTTTTTTTATTGAGTCCCTTCTCAAGACTCTAATACAAAAATCATATATTTATAAACTTTTGATACAAAAATAATAGAAAAATTTACATACAAATTACACATAATTACTTACAAGAAACAATAGTCTAACAAATTTTTAGGTGGTCACAGCGATACCACCAGTCAATTGAAAGTAAATTCGCAACATTTTGGCCTTTATATACCGTGGAGAATTACATATGTATTTGTTACATTAATACAAGAAGCCAATCATACATTGTATAAGGCGGTGCTTATTAGCTGTACAGAGAGAGAGTATTAGACAAATATATGTCAAGGAGGTGTCAAAGAGACGGGGAGGGCCCAAGATGACTGTGATTTTATATTTTGGGCGTGGCCATCTCTTTGTCTAACATACTCTCCTAATACCTTCTATCTTCTGTGATTGTGTTTGTAGGATATTGCTGTTGTAGAAAATGATTTTTATTGATAAAAGATTTATATTCGAACCTGAGTGTTTTTGTGTCTTGTTGATTATTAATATATTGTTTTTGCGCATGTATGAAAAGCATCTCAGCTAACTTTCGTTTAAACAAAAAACGTTCATTATGTAAAATTTTCACTTTTTCAAAATTGAACTTATGTTCCGTTTCTTCCATATGAGTATAAATAGCACGACCGTTAGTATCGATAGAACAAAGAACAAAGAACTCTTGAAGCAGCTGTCGTTAGAATCATCATCTCAATCAAAAGTTACACAGGTTTTAAAATTTTAGTTCAATTTTTTTTAATACTTTTTGGAATGACACCACTCTGGAAAAAATTTTTTAAATACGTTTTTTGATTTTCTTTCAAACTGCGCTTGTAATATATATCGAACCTACCCGAAAACTACAAGAAAAAAATAATTTAAGCTTAAAATCGCCATAAAACCGTAGTTATGCTATTTTTTACATAAAAGAAAATTTTCGTACTTTGTCACTAACTAAAAAAGTGCCCTAAATTATTTCAGATTTTTTGAAATAGTGGAACATGATTAACAAAATTAAAAACTCGATTTTTGATCGATTTTGAGGCTTTTAATTCGATTTTTCATCGATTTTTAGGCTTTAAATTCTATAAAACACCAAATAAAGCATCAAAAATACATTTACATTATTTATTTTCATTCAGATAAGTCCTCGGAATTATTTCAGACTTTTTTAAATAGCGAAACATGATTAAAAAACTAAAAACTCGATATTTCGTCGATTTTTAGGCTTTTAGACCTGCAAACCCGGCTATACCTTTGAAACTTTTCGAAAATTAGGATTTACAAAGATTCATAGATTTTTTACAAGCAATATATTAATTTACTAATTATTTAAATTATTTAAAATTTATTTTACTCACAATATTAAAACTCCATATTATTAAATTTTAATATAAATCTGTCTTAACAATATTGATGGATTGATGGCAACTCGGGGATGCATTTTTTTATTGAGGTATTCATTTTTTTAATGAGATATAAAAAATGTATTTATTTGTAGGTATTTAACAATTAACAAAAAATTTCATGAATTTACTTATATAATGAAAAATGGCAAAAAATGAATTCAAACAGCGATTTAATAATAAACTTGTAGTCATCATTTTTCACACATTTAGTAGATAGGTAGTTTATGTCTTGTTTTTTTTATAACTTGTTCTTTACCTTTTATAGTTATTTATTAGGAATATTATTTCTTTTCCATCTTCATCTTCGATTATCGCAGAATGGTTTGCACATGCTTGGTTACTGATTGTGAAATGTATGCAAACATACACATCAAAGTAGTTTGTAAACTGAAATAAAAAAAAATATATATTCTTATATATATATATATCGATAAGCATAATATGAAATTATATTAAAAATTACCTTGCACATTATCGATATATTTGTGATGTTCTAGTCTTGAATTTAGTTTTATATTTGCACAATCCATCTCTTAGATAATTTAGCTCATGAGTCACATAAGCTAAATAATTGACTTACGCACTAGTTTCGAACGGCATTTTATATCACGAGCGCCGAAAAATCACACCAAAGTTGTGATTTTGAGGTTAGAGTTGTATAAAGGGATTTTATTGAATAGTTTAAGAACGGGCCCCACCAACGCCCGTTTACGTGAGGCGCAACCAATCTTTGTCATTACCCGCCTCTCCGATAGTAAAATTATTGCCATTATCTTCAGCAATTTCTTCTCTGTATAACATTTATATCATTTGGATCCTTTAGACCCATGTAAATTTAAACTTCTTAAATAATGAAATTTTATTTTAGGATATCGTGAATTTTTAATTTTTTATGCAATAAATGCTGAATACAAATCATGGATTTTGGCAGTACATTAAACAACTTTTTATACTTATTCTTGTGGAAAAGGAGTTACTTGGCCTGTTCTTACAATGTCTACGAAATGTTTCCTCAGGAGCACTGTATTTTTCGAATATCTTATTGTGGCTGGGTTTCCACCTGATTGTATAGTTTCTGCAAATGCTGCAGCATAAAGGCCGCAACTAGAACAATCTGGTTGACGAGTTAACATTCGTTCAAATATTATATCTTCGTCCTTGACATTGGGAAACCGAGAACTTATGTATTTTTTTTTCTAGTTCAACTAATTGATAATTTGTTAACGTAGGCAGGCTGTCGTAGATGTGTATTTTTAAACCGTCAAAATACAGAAGTCTCCAGTGACGTGTGCAAGTTCCACCAAGAATTTGATAACTTGGTGAATCTACTGGTTCTACAACGCCTTCCACAGTACTATATAAATACAAAACACTTTGAGTTATCAAAGTCGGACAATGAATCTGTAAAACACGTGTAAAAGCATCCAAAGAATCATCTTCTGGCCAGCTATTTCTTGTTAATACATTGCGTTCAAGAATATCTAGATTAAATTGTCTTGTATCGATAACATTTCGTAATTCGTGAACGTCTCTATTTACACGATAAACATTAACGAAAATAGGCTCATCATCATCATTATCATCATTTTGTACTATTTTTGGGTGCTTTTCTCGTTTATGAGGTAACTGATTAAACATCTTTCTTTTTCTATTCGTAACTATTATGTTGTTACATTTATCTTCAATGTTTTGCTTATTTTTCATGTTAACTGAATTTTTAGCATTTTTTTTCTCCTGAATAACATCCACGGTATACTGAGGATTTCTGATAGGTATACTTCTATTATGACGACTATCTAGAATTTCTGGTAACATACAATCCATATAGAATCGAATAAGTTGCGATTCCATTTTAGTTTTCCAAAATTCGTGATCAACATCAACTCTTATAAGTTTCCTGCTATGCGGAGTATGTATTACTAAGATACAGTAATTTCTTCGAGTTATATGTAATTGTCCCTGAATTTGATAATAAACTTCATGATTTTTATTAATTTTTGTAATGTTCCTTGGATTAAACATGGCTTTTATATTTTTATCAGTCTTTATAACTTGCTGTGCCGTCATGTTAGCAGCTCCGTAAGGGCATTTTATTTCAAGAAGGCCATCATCTCCAATAAGTGCATCCGGCATACAAGCTAACATTACATGATGAGAATCAATGAACAAAACACATTCATTTATTTTATTTTTGAAAGTCTTTTGACAATTTTTGTTTTACGACTTTTTCTTGTTCGACTCCATATGGAATAGAAGCTGCTTTCTCAATAGATGGTATAACGGAGTTCCAGGATAAAATACGGAGAAAATAATAATCTCGGTTCTCCGTATTCTATCGAACTCGTTTGACTCTCGTTCCCGCGAATTCACGCATCTCGAGCGTTTGTTGACATCGCTCGAACGATGCATGCGCGGAGGGCTGCGCGACTTTGGCGGTTGCAAAGTCGCGCTCGATTCATTTTTAATGAGTTAATTTGATCGTCCGCGAAGAAAACGGTATCGTGCGTCCTTACCGGTGCAGAGCAGCGCCCGTCCACGTACCGACCACGAAGAGCAGCGCACGTGAGCAATACGAGCCACTCCTGGGGTCCGAAGCGTCTGTAGGTGAAGGCTGGATGTTAGGACTCGGCCTGAACACTCCGAAGTCGACCGGAGGATAAGGCCTGACGCAGGAGCGGATTCGTGAGCGAGCGACGAGAGGAGTGCACTCCTCTCCCGGTAAGCGCGTATCGAGACGCGTATTTTTATGTAAAGTCTTTTTTTTCACTCAGCGTTACAATGGCGCCTAACATGTTGAGTTTAAGGAGAAGGTTAGCGGCCGGTACATTCGAGATCGGCCTATTCAAATCGCGTTTCGTTTAAATTCGCCCGCGCGCGAATCACTGCACCGGTCTAATCAGCAGATGGCCAGTGGCCATAAGCCGTTATAGCTGATAGGCGCAGTGATTTAAACTCGCCAAGTCGAGGTGCCGGGCGTAAACAAACAGACAAGAAGACACGCGGCTCGCATAGAAACATAAACACAAAACAGCAGATTGCTTGTTTTTATAGGTGTTTATGTTTATGCTCGGACAGTATTGTGTATACTCGTCCCGAGCCTTTTAAACTGCTGTAAAGCCAGAGCGAGAGCATTTAAACGACGATTGTAGTTGTTTTCGTCGTCATATGTGGCGAAATTAAATTCCTTTTTTTTTTGAAGCGAGATTTTAAGCGATTTTCACGCGTTTTTTTTTGGAATAGAGTGACCGTGCCTGTGCGTGCAGCCGGTCGAAAGTGAGAACACTTTCATTCCTTTTTTTTTATTGCGGGTTTTAATCAAATCGGTATCTTCGCTAAAAATTTTTTTTTGGAATTGCCACGCTCTCTCCCTAGCTAGCTGCATCGAGATACGTCGTTCTCGAGCGGCTTGGGACAATTGTGTGTGGTAGTTAGGATTCTAACATTGTAATTTGCGTAACAGACGGCCAATTCGAGAGAGAATCTCAGCAGTTAGTTGCGCACACACACAATTCGTCGCCAAATTTTTGTATAATCGGTCTAGCTTCAGAAGATGGAATCATCGACCTCAGAAGAACTAGCCGAATCGATGGAGCAGTGGCGCAAAAATCTAAAGTTGAGCTTCCAAGCTGTAATAGAAGCAAATATAGCTATAGATTTAAGAAGCACTGGATATATCGAGGGGGATTCTAGGCGAGTCACTCAATGGCTAATGGGAAATTACTACCCGGCCCACTTCACACAGGAAATAAGTGGAAGTGCAATTGAGCAGTTCACAAGAAGACTCGAATTGAGGAATAAGTACGTCAACGGAACGATCCTCAACGCAAGCAGAGCTCCAGAAGCGAACTACAACGAAGATCCCTCGGCCCACAGCCTGTTTCAGCAATTGACGTCGAACAAAGCAGCCGACAACAACTTGCTGAGATCCATGAAGACACACGTATTGCAGATCATGGATCAAAGAGCAGGCAGGCCTCCCGACGTAAGAAACGAGGCTCTCACGTTACTATGGAGCCCTTTAACTCCAGCGGGAGGACCGGGTGAGGTCCAGATGCAACTAAAGTGCAGCATAGCCTGGGGGAGAGGAGATTCCCCGATCTCCTCCCAGTCCGAAGGATCCGAGAACGTGAGTCGCTCGGGGAAAGCAGACCGCTCATGGATTTCGGACAGCTGTGCCGCAACTTTACCATCGCCAGCAATTTTAGCGTCCATCCACGAAATCGACGTCGGAGTAAGCACAGCGTGGGGGAGGGGAGATCCTCCAAGCTTTCCCCTGTTCGTGAAGTCTGATACTCCCCGTCGCTTGGCATATACAGACTGCCTGAGGGCACCGAACGGCTTTGCTGAATACTCACAAGCTCATGACGACAGAGCAAATACAGCCTGGGGGAGGGAACATCCTCCAAGCTCCCCCCTGTCCGGAACGTCCGATATAAGCCGCTTGGAGAATATATCGGAAGCGGACGGTTGTATTACCGTCTCTCAGACTCCTGAAGACGAAGAACAGCCAAGTCTTCCAAGGAACAGCGAGAGAAAGATTGACAAGCTGGTGACGGCACAACTGGTGGACTGCACGCCGATTATCTGGCAACTCTTTGACGCATCAACGCAAACAGAAATTGAGCGTCGTTGCGAGTGTAAGTGTAATCGGACGCGCAAATTGGAGGAGGAGAAATTTAGACGCTTAAGCGAAGAAGTGAGACGGCTGGACGACGAGCTGCACCAGCTGCGAGTGCAAATGTCATCGCTTCATGATTCAGCTGCGTCTAACAAGATCCGAGTTGCAGGCGCAACCAAGCGCTCTGCCAAGTCGCGACCTCGATCGGGCCAAGGGAATAGAGACAACCTCAAGTCGTTCCAAAGCCCGCAAAAGTCCAGCTCGACAGGGAAAAAGGAGGCGTACGCATCGGCCACGCAACGACCTCCAAGGTCACCCAAAGGAGACCAACACAAGAAACCCTCGAGCGGACCCGGTTCGAACCAAGAGGTGGGTTCGAATCCGTGGAGGACGGTAATTTCTCGATGCCGCAAACGGCGGTCAACTAAGCCAAACTTGGCCACTCGAGAATACCGCTCATCAAGGTCGAGGAACACGCTCGGATCATATAACTCCTCACCACCGAGTCCAACCAGAAAATTGTGTTGGACGTGCCAGTCATCGACGCATCTTCACTGGGCCTGTCCGCAGTGGCAACAGCGCCCGGAGAGGACAAGAAGACGAGACGACCTCCAAAACGCCCTTCCGAAGAGGAGCGAAGGCGGTCGTCGACCGGAGCCTCAGCGCCATGAGAGCCGACAGCCTCCGGTCCGTCAAGCATCATATGACGAGTCCCGACCACCGTTAGAGTTCAGCGGACTCACGGTGAAGAGCGACCCACCGTGCGCATGCGTACGATCCCTCGACGTGGATCAAGTGGTTGCCGCTTTGATGCAAGCAGTAACCAGCGCGTATCCGGGCATGTCGCTCAGCTCGTCAACGCCGCCGTTGACGTAAAGTCGTGTTGAACGAGAGCCTCGGTATCGAGTTGCTTCTCTCCCGCTACGCAACGTCTGGGAGAGGGGTATAACGGAGTTCCAGGATAAAATACGGAGAAAATAAGAATCTCGGTTCTCCGTATTCTATCGAACTCGTTTGACTCTCGTTCCCGCGAATTCACGCATCTCGAGCGTTTGTTGACATAGCTCGAACGATGTATTCGCGATCTGCGCGGGGGGCTGCGCGACTTTGGCGGTTGCAAAGTCGCGCTCGATTAATTTTTGAATCAGATTCTCTCGGGCTGTCAAACCGCGCATACGCGAGTTAATTTGATCATCCGCGAAGAAAACGGTATCGTGCGTCCTTACCGGTGCAGAACAGCGCCCGTCCACGTACCGTCCACGGAGAGCAGCGCACGTGAACAATCCGAGCCACTCCTGGGGTCCGAAGCATCTGTAGGTGAAGGCTGGATATTAGGACTCGGCTTGAACACTCCGAAGTCTTCCGGAGGATAAGGCCTGACGCAGGAGCGGATTCGTGAGCGAGCGACGAGAGGAGTGCACTCCTCTCCCGGTAAGCCTCTTTGTACTTCCCGCGCAGCGATTTATTTGTGTATTTTCGACTCGCAGCGGCGAGTGGCCGGTGGTGCGTTCACCGGCCCAGCGAAAATAGATACCTTGATCCGCCCGCGCCGAGCGGCGGATCCCGTCTTCTTGTCGGCGCGCAACGCGACGCGTTTTTGATGTAAATGATTAATTAGAATAGACCTTGTTATTGTGCTGTGAAATAATTGAGACTATTCTTCATTTATCGACCTTAAACTAACCTTCTCCCGGATACCGCCGCCTCCGCGGGAAAACGCTCCGCTGGTCGTTTTCATATCTGAGCGTAGCGGCCGCGCGCTTTACTCTTTGAGCGCGCGCTTTTAACGCAGCGATCCAATTAGTTGGAAAGCGAAGTTCGCGTGCGATCTTCGCGTTGTTTCCGGATTCCAGGAGCAGATCCCTGGGCAAGTCATTTTAGTCTGACACCCGCGGCACCGTGTTCTAGGGCATTCTGGCCTGTGGCTTTTTGGGATTTTACCCCAGAAGCCATCCCGTTACAATGGATATAATATTTGTTTTACTTTTGTAGTACAACTTGTACGAATGTTCCAGCTACAAGCAGTTTTGAAATTTTTTGCTGTTAAAAGATTTCGCTTCAGAGCATGCCATAAAGAAGAGTCTCGTTGATCCACTGTGTCTCGTTCAATTTGCATTCGATTTTTTTGATTTTCACGTAGTTTTTCAATAAATCTTTTTTTTAAATCATCCAAAATTTTTATTGTTTTGTCAGGTTCTTCATGTTTAGACACATAAAATTTTTCTGAATTTTTGCCTGACGTATACCTTTTTCTTTTCCAACCTTGAGCTCTCCTTCTTTCTTTTGTTCTTGCTACTTTTAATTTTCTATTTTTTGTAACATTAACGAGAAGGCATGGAACTTTCTTCTTCATAGATTTATATAATCATACTAAAGATTATTGCGTATTAAAGTCTAAAACAGCAACTGCAACTCTCATGTCATATTGATTTGCTAAACCCCAGTTTAAATGTTTTCCGCCGAGATCATGACATATCAGAGAATTTAATGATTCTGCCACATTATTTGTGAGTCTGTGTAAAGACTATCACTATGTTGGCTCAAGAATTCGATGGCTTCTTCAACTTTTTCATACAGATCAACAGATTGTAATTTGGAAACGTAATTTTTCTCTTCTTCCTATACACAGTTATTACCTCGTTCTTGACATTTTTTATGTTCTCCAAAAATGTGACTGGGAATATTTAGTATATCAAGCCTTGATTCATCAACTTTCTGTTTCCATGGCCGATTCTCACTAACTCTACGTAAAATTGATTCTTCAATAGCCATTCGAACGTTAAGAACGTTTGATCCAATTATATTTCGTAGTTGCACAAATCCTTTAGTCCTTTGCCCCTTTGACTGCGTTGTTCTTGATGCTCTTGTAAGTTTTTTACATAAATTTCGTAATAGATGATTTGTACACAAAACTCTTATAGTTACAATATTGTGATCTCTATAGATATTGTTGTCTATGATTGATTTATAAACAGAACTATCTTCATCGCTTACATAGATAAGACCATGATTTTCGATACTGGATTTGAAGCCTTCTATTATTATATCAGCTTCCATCGCTGATGATGGTGCATGAAAACTCCAGTTTTGGTAACATTCATGTTTCTTCGGGGTTTTACCATTATTATAAACTCTAGCGCATGTTACGCAATACTTATTACGAGTAGAAACATATAAAACTTTTTCAGAATAAACGTCTATAATTGCGGCCATACCCGATAAAGAATTATAACTTGTACCAAATGATCTTTTCATCCAACTACCGTCAGTTACTACAGCTGTATAACATATACCTGTATCTTTAACGTGACCTCTGTCCAAGGCTAAGCTTTTAGCTTTTTCACCAGCCTTATTCATGTTAGTCTGGGCTGCTTTTAAAATTACGTTGTAAAGTTCGTTTTTTACTTCTGTGTATGCTTTATCTGATAAACAATGAATGTTGTTACCCGCAAGAAGTTCTTTCAGTTGAGTATGACCGACCTCAATTGTCACAGTAGCACTTACAGCTACTGTATTGATGTTCATATAAGTATCATCTTCTTTTGGTTCCGACCATACGGATGTTTCAAATTTACAATTTTCGCAATAAAAAAAGAATTTGCTCAAAAATCCATATCGCCTCGTATTATTTTTCAAATAAATCCAATTTTTAAACCAACAGTTATGTATTTCTGCGTGATCACAAAAAGATTTTTGCATTTCCTTCATAACATATTCAAAATCTACAATTTCTCGACAGCTGTGCTCGTCAATTTCATCATTACAAATGCTGTCGTTATCATTTTCAACAGTAATACTCCTTTTATCTTCTTTTTCGTGAGTTTCATCTGCTTCCACAATATCCCTAGCATCCTCATTTTCGGTAAAATATTCACCTTCAGGAATATTGTACATGTTAAAATTTGAATCAGTACAGATACCTTCAGTAAGACTTTCAACCTCCTGACTATTGGCAAAATGGTGGCCTTCAGAAATTGTAGGTACATTCTGATTATTGGCGGAATACATCCCTTCAGAAATTGTAGGTACATTCTGATTATTGGCGGAATACACGCCTTCAGAAATTGTAGGTACATTCTGATTATTGGCGTTATACACGCCTTCAGAAATTGTAGGTACATTCTGATTATTGGCTGAATACATGCCTTCAGTAACGCTTTCAATCTTCTGATTATTGGCAAAATAATTGCCTTCAGAAATTGTAGATACATTCTGATTATTGGCGAAATTTCGCACATTAAAATTTTCGGCGAAACAAACGTCTTCAGTAATGTGTTCGACATCCTCATTTTCAAAATCATATCCTTTTTCAGCAATATTAATTTTTAATTGCGGTCTAAAATAATTATGATCTTGAAAAGGATCGACATTATCACTAATACGAGGGTCATTTGATAAGTACCTAGCCTACAAATGAAAACACCAAAATTTTACAAAAAATAAAATTTATTTTTCAATGTAGTCTCCTTTTAGTTGAATACACTTGGTCCAGCGGTGTTCCAATTTTTTTAACCCCGTTGAAAAAAATGTTTTCTCTTGGTTTGCAAAATAGGCCTCCGTGGCGGCGATTATTTCGTTATTGGAGTGGAATATCTTCCCGGCGAGCGAATTTTTTAGGTTCGGAAACAAAAAAAAGTCGCACGGAGCCAAATCTGGAGAATACGGTGGATGAGGCAGCAGTTCGTAGCGTAATTCGACCAATTTAGCCGTGGCGAGTGCAGAAGTGTGAGCCGGTGCATTATCGTGGTGGAAAAGCACTTTCTTTTTAGACAAATGGGGCCGTTTTTCTTCTAACACGGCGTCAAATCGGCTCAATAGTTCGGCGTGGTACTGTCCTGTGACCGTTTTACCCTTCTCCAGATAGTCAATAAAAATCACACCTTGAGAATCCCAGAAAACAGTGGCCATCACCTTTCCGGCCGACGGGACCGTCTTCGCCTTCTTCCGAGCAGGTTCACCGGGTAAGGTCCACTGTTTTGACTGCTCCTTGGTTTCTGGAGTGTAGTAGTGAATCCATGTTTCGTCGACGGTCACGTAACGACGCAAAAACTCTTTTGGATTGCGATTAAACAGCTCCAAACACTGCTCTGAACTGGTCACACGGATGCGCTTGTTGTCTGCAGTCAGCAAACGCGGCATCCACCTTGCTGACAGCTTCCTCATGCCTAAAATCGCATGTAGGATATGCCACACGCATTCTTCTGAGATATCTACTATCGCAGCTATCTCGTGCACCTTTAATCGGCGGTCTGACAAAACGATATCGTGTATTTTTGTCACGTTCTCCTCCGTAGTTGCTGTTTTCGGAGCACCTGGGCGTGGATCATCAAAAACCGACGTACGACCACGTTGAAACTCGTTATACCAAAATTTAACGGTCGTCATCGAAGGAGAAGCATCCCCATACACTGCATCCAAGCGTTCTTTAATTTCACTGCGCGATTTCCCTTCCAAAAACAAGAATCGAATCACCGACCGATATTGTTCTTTCTCCATTTTTTCAAAAATCAACGGACACATTTGCTTTCACACGCTCTCAAAAATAAACTACAACTCCGATCCGGCTGAAATTTCGTCTGTAACCGTTTACAGGAAGATACTGCACTGTAGTGTATTTCTGGTGCGATAGTGGCACCATCTGGCGGTGAGGCTAGGTACTTGTCAAATGACCCTCGTAAAGGTTGCATTAGAATGCACCGCTATTTCAAAATCATCAATTTTTTTCAAAGTATCTGCACATTCGAATGCAGCTTCATTAGCAACAACTTCATTTTTTTCATTAACAGTGCATTGACTGTTAATCAATCGCCTGAAATTAAAAAATTGTATAAAGCAACTTATATAACAAATATACAGGGTTGTGGCACCACTTGTCAGTCATACTCTGGTTGTCACACAGTTTCGTTGTAACAAGTTAGTCAAGAACACTAAATTAATAAATCTTACATCAAAATGTAGACTGTTTACTTAGCAACTATACATATTAACATTGAGCACACTGTCCTTTGTTTTGAAAAACGCGAAACACGAAATTGGCCACATTCGATCGTTTTACAAATACTTATGGTTCTATTTTATTTTAATTTTTAATTTATTGCAATAAATGGACCAAAGCCCTTCAGAAAATATAAAAGAAGTACAAATGTTGAGCAATATGTAATATTTCCAAGAGTTACGAAATTCGGTGAGATTTATTGCAACCGTTTTTATATAATAGTATTACTGTCTACAAGTTCCAAATTATTAATTTTTTTATTTATAAATCGCAAAAGAAAAAGCGGTCGATAATAAGGCGGCTGACAACTGGTGCTTTTACCCCAGGTAAGTTTTGACTATGGTAAAAATGAGAATTCACCAATTTTATGGGAAAAGAGCAGGGGATAAAGAGGGCCACCCCAGAGTACATGCTTGTCACCCGAGCCGAAGGCGCGGATGTCAATTTATACGTGCTCTGAACTGGCTAACTCTTTACTTCCCTAGTTGCGTAATATACTATTCTTACAAAAACAGTCAAAATTATTATAAGTATAATAAATAAGTTACTTGTGACAGTGTGTAATTGTTATACAGCGCTCCCATTTTTTCCAAAAAGGCTTGCAGTAACGGATAATGAATTCAAAGTGTTGGTACATTACAAACGGTACATTACACTACATGACTACGAAGATACACTCATGGGAAAGGGATTCTGTCCGAACATGGTGTAATTATTTACGGTGGTTCTATTAAAAGTCTGAAGTCAATTGAGTGTTAATAAAAATATTATTTTTATTGTTCAATATTCAAGAAATATTTTGAAACGATAAATTAATTAATATAATTGTTCAATTTTGATATACACAGTGACCCATTTTAATAGCCGCTCCCGGATTTCTCGGAACCTAAGCCAGATAGAGAAAAATGGTTCAGACAAAAGATATAGGGGACAAAGGGGGCCACATAATGGCGCTAACGTCTTTGACCTTGAACTTGACCTTTGAGCTTATTTCGAGGTCAAAGTGGTTTTTTCATATGGAAACACCTAGTTTTGACCCCGGATTCGGAAAGAGCGGGAAATTTTACGTTCAAAATCATATTGAGAAGTTTTTTCCAAGGTCATTTAAAGGCCAAATCTAGGTCAAACTCAGAAAAGTCCGTTTAAGGACGCTTGCACACAAAATGAGTTTCTATAGAATCTTATGAAACTTGCAGGGTAGATTCTTATTGTTATTATGTGCAACATCTGCAAACTTCAGAAAGCCTAGCAACACCGTTCATGAGATATAAGCTATCAAAGTTAGACAATTTAATACGGTGTCTTATGAAAAAGTCGTGAAAAAATTAACGTTTTCATTAATAACGCCAAAAGTTTTCTATAGAATTGAACGAAAAAGAGATATTTTACTAATGATGATATTTTAAATAAGCTCTCCAAAATCCAGAAAGTCTAGCAGCACCGTTTTCGAGATACAGTTGTTTAAAGTAGGTAACTTCGGCCGCGCGTGTCCTTGTGTGCGTGTAAACAAACCAATGGCGTGCTCGCGCGCTACGCGTGTGTCTACACAGACGGAGCGCTTCGATGTGAATGTACACACCGATGAAGCGGCGCCATGTGTACGTGTACAGTCTCGCGTGAAATTTTGAGAGTGGGGAGATCCGAGAGAGCGCTAGGCGTACGGCGTTCGACTCTGCGTACTTTTGACTACGATTGCAATGAGCAAGCGTCCTTAAAATCGTTTTCTTCCATGAACCACAGGCTAAGCTGGTTCAAATTGATCGTAGGCTTAATAGAGGAACCCAAAATTTACACATCCTAGTAAACAAAACTCAAACTCGCACATCCTAACCCCATACACTTCATGCTCTCACCTGCTGAACTGTTACACCCCGGTCCCACAACCATACCCCACACCCCCCAGTCCCACACATCCCTACCCCACGCATGTTAATCCCATACACCCCAACACACATCCTGAACCCTGACAAATTTTTCTCAAGGGCAAAATGATTTTTTAACGGAAACTTTAAGATCGTTGAAGCTTCTGTTATAAATGTATTAAACTTACTTTTTGCGCTACCCAGAAACAACGACGTGGACGTAGTAAGGATTGTTTCCTTTGGGGTGCTTAATTAAAGTGAATCCCCTTGCCTCTCACTGGTCGGGGTGCTTGATTATAGTGAGTCCCCTCGCCTCTCACTAATGTAAATAAATTTTTATTTAATCTCGAAGCAAGTGTTCGAAATGACGACCATTTGCTTCAAGGCACATAGTCAAACGCCTTTGAAAATGGCGAACTGTGTTCTGCAAAGTTTGCCTCGGAATGGTAGCGCATGCTCGACGAATCCCATTCTGACTATCTGCTCTTGTAGTGGGTTGTTGCTCAAAAATAGCATTTTTTAAATAACCCATAAATAGAAATCTGGTGATGTAAGATCGGGTGAGCAAGCAGGCCAGTTAACCGGACCTCCTCGACCAATCCATCTGTTACCATAGTGCTCATTCAAAAAAGCCCTTACAATTCGAGTGAAAAATCAGTTTGCCCTTGAGAAAAATTTTTCAGGGTTCAGGATGTGTGGGTTTGGGGTGTATGGGATTAGCATGCGTGGGGTAGGGATGTGTGGGAATAGGAGGTGTGGGGTATGGTTGTGGGACCGGGGTGTAACAGTTCAGCATGTGAGGGCATGAAGTGTATGGGGTTAGGATGTGCGTGTTTGAGTTTTGTTTACTAGGATGTGTAAGTTTTGGGATTGGGGTGTGTGGATTTTGGGTGTGTGGATTCCTCTATTAAGTCTACAATCAATTTGAACCAGCTTAGCCTGTGGTTCATGGAAAAAAACGATTTTAAACGGACTTTTCCGAGTTTGACCTAGGTTTGACCTTAAAATGACCTTGGAAAAAATTTCTCAATATGATTTTGAACGTAAAATTTCCCGCTCTTTCCGAATCCGGGGTCAAAACTAGGTGTTTCCATATGAAAAAACCACTTTGACCTTGAAATAACCTCAAAGGTCAAGTTCAAGGTCAAAGACGTTAGCGCCATTATATGGCCCCCTTTGTCCCCTATTACTTTTGTCTGAACCATTTTTCTCTATCTGGCTTAGGTTCCGAGAAATCCGGGTGCGGCGATTAAAATGGGTCACCATGTATATTTGAAAAATAATACTTTTGGTTTTTATAAAATGAAGTTTAAAAAATTTGTTGTTTTGACTAGTAAATGCTGTCAATCTATTACCCTCAAACCATGACTTTTCCGACTTCGATCTAAAATATCTTTTAATTTTATCCCGCTGTGGCTATATTTTTAAATGTATTTAGAAAATGTGAAATCATTATTTTCGATATCTCGTTTTTGCTTCCTCCTAGAGGAAGCTTTGTAATAGTAAAATTTTGGACTTCTTTAAATCTCTCTAGAAACATGAATATAAGTGTTAGAAGTTTGTATCACGTGATTTTAGAAAAATGTCTGTATGGATGTGTGTGTGTGTGTGTGTGTGTGTGTGTGTGTGTGTGTGTGTGTGTGTGTGTGTGTGTGTGTGTGTGTATCTGTGTGTGTGTGTGTGCGTGTGCATGCGTGCGTGCGCGTGTGCGTGAGTGTGTGTGTGTGTGTGTGTGTGTGTGTGTGTGTGTGTGTGTGTGTGTGTGTGTGTGCCGCTTTATCTCCGGATCTGCCCGGTCAAATTTAACCGGGTGGGGCTCATTTTTTTCGTTTTTTTTATTCCGAATTCGGGAAAAAAATAATTTTTTATGATTCACCGATTCGTTTTTGTTTTATGAAGAATTTTCGATTTTCGAAAAATTTATTTTTGATTTTTTTTAATGATTGGACTCGAATTTTTGAGTCGGGTGGGTAGCATTCGAACTATCATAAAAAACCTATATTTAAAAAAAAAATAATTTCTCTAGCTATCGTGGTTCTTTTGTTATAACCAAAAACGTGTTTTTTTAAAAAAAGCTAATAACTCCTGAAGTAAACGGTCAATTTTTTGGAGAAAAATCATGATAATGCAGAATATAAATTGCTAAAATCAGTGAAAATTTTAATCCATTCTGTTGGTTATTTTTCGAGAAAAAAATTGGAAAATGAAAAAAATGAGTTTTGTATGTCGAACGATTACGGGAGTAAAATTAACTTAATCGCTTTGAAATTTCTCCCAGAGGTAGATTTTGTATAGCTCTCAGCTGAGTTCTTTAGGCTACATGATCGGTCAATAAATTTCTGAGATATTTGAGGTTAAAATTTTTTTAACCTTTTTTTCAAATTGTAATTTCTCGAGAACGGCTCTATGTATCTGAATCGGATGGGCGGCATTCGATAGAGAATTTAAATACCTACATTTTGTAAAAAATATTATTTTTCTAGCTATCATGGTTCTTTTTTTATTAATAAAAACGTAAACATTAAAAAAATGAAAAAAATGAGTTTGGCATGTCCAACCATTGCCGGGATAAAAATTGAATTAATTGCTTCAAAATCTCTCGTAGAGGTGAATTTTGGATAGTTTTCGGTCGAATTATTTGGGCAAAATTATTGGTCCACAAATTTCAGATATATTTTAGGTTAAAATATTTTTAATCTTTTTTCAAATCGTAATGTCTCGAGTAATGCTCTATGTATTCGAAGGGAATGGGTAGCATTCAAAATAGAATTAAAATACCTATATTTCATAAAAAAGAAAAATTTTCTAGGTTTTTCTGTTATTATAAAAAACGTAACCATTGAAAAATGAAAAAAAGAAAAAAAAAATTATTTAAATTTTGTATTTGCAACGATTGCTGGAATAAAATTGACTTAATCGCTTCAAAATTTCTTGTAGAGGCGGATTTTGGATATTTTTTTGTCTGGTTCTTTAGGCAAAATGATTGGTCTATAAATTTCAGAAATTTGAGGTTAAAATATTTTTATTAAAATTAATAAGTGAAATCATTGAGTTTTTTATGGCTAGCGATTTGGGAATTAAAATTGACTTAATTGCTTAAAACTTTTTTAAAGAGATGTATTTTGGATAAAAATTTTTTATAGAGATATATTTTGGATAGCTCTCGGTCGAGTTATTTGAGAAAAATGATTGGTTTATAAATTTCAGAGATATTTGATTTTAAAATTTATTAACCTTTTTCTTTTCAAATCGTAATTTATCGAAACGGCTCTATGCATCTCAATCGAGAGTTTATCATTCGAAATAGAATTAATTAAAGTACCTATATTTTCTAAAAAAAATATATATAGCTTCATTTTATTCGAAAAAGAGCCTTATTGGCTGATCAAAACAAAGTTCGGGTTCACGATGGTGTGAACAAGCCTATTATAGAGTTTATCGAGATGCATCTTCATCATGCAGGGAGGCACAGCCCCCCTAGTTGTAAATACTAATGAATTTATTAATTATTGAAAAAAATATATAATGAATAAACATATTTTACATTTGAACTATATACTATACATGTAGGAGTGATAAATTCATTTGGAGGAAGCAAAGTGCCAATATATTGGCAGCGGTTTTTAATATTAATCTCATGTGTCTAACTACTTCAATTTCAATGATTTCCCATGTCAGTAGCATGGCTTCCATACTTCCCCATATTAAAACACAACTTTTCAAAAATTATTATTTCAACTATTACGTCGACAATCTGTATTTAAAGTTATATCAATTTATTTTTTACCTCAACAATAATAGTATTTAATCTTATTTAGATTTGATGACTTTACGACTTTAATAGAACCACCTTCTCATTGGCCGACTCGGCGTAGTCCCGGCGATCTTATTGGAGAATTTTAAACGTTTGGACAAAACTCTTTTTTGTTGGGTGTACCTCGATTTGTGTCTATCGTCAACACTTCTACCAAGCTCTTTATGCCCTAATATGTAAAAACTCAATATTTTCTGCACTAGTTCAGTACCTACAGAAAATATCAGTGTCAAAATACTATACATGCTAACGTGTTTTGTCAAAAATATGCCATGTTTTTAATGCTTGTATCAATAAAAAATCATACGTCATTAATAAATGATGTATGCAGAAAGAAGTATAAAGTACCCGTATAAAAGTCAGAATATTTAGTCAGCACTGTAAAAACCGTTTTGCACGATACTAAAATAACACACCTCTAGCTTTGTTTTGCTCTTGCATTTTACTACCTACATAATTATGAACATTTCCAAAAGTAAAGATCATTTTTAAATTTGAAAAGTCAAGACCACAAGTTACTATATATTATATCGACGGCTGAGCGCTAGAACGTGCTATCTCGGCCGAGGCTAACAGAACGTGTTATCTCGGTCGAGGCTCATAGAACGTGCTATCTCGGCCGGGGCTCACAGAACGTGCTATCTCGGCTGGGCTCACAGAATCGGGCGTTTCGTTTGTAGACGTTGTAAACAAAGCTTAACCGAGATGAAAATATATTCCACAAAACAGCGATTAAAGTTAAAGAAAAGAGCTTTAATTTGATATGAAAATCGTTAAAATCGGTTGATTCTGTGCAAAGCTACGTGAATTGAAAATGGCGAAAAATGAACAAAAGCCTCGGCCGAGATAGCACGTTCTGTGACCGCGGCCGAGATAGCACGTTCTGAGAGTCAGGGTCCAGATAGCACGTTCTGTTAGCCACGGCCCAGATAGCACGTTCTAGCGCTCATCCGTCGCTATAATCCTCAGCAATGAAAACTGTTTATTAAATTTAATAGTATGTACATTTTTTATAAATTAAAAATCTTCAGAAATCAAAATGTTAAGGATAATATTAATGTTGAATAATATTTAATTTTGTAGCTCATAAAGGCCTGTTTTCATTGCAGATAGCAATATTTCATATCAATCATTTTTTTGTTTAAAAAATGGTCTATTGCTTTAGAAAATAATATAACACTTTGGCGGTGTACAAAGTGCAGAACTCTATTATGATAAAACTAAAAGTTTCAGTAACTAATAAATAAATATAAAAGGAATTGTCAATACGCAGCTATGAAAATAATTAGATGATTAATCAGCTCAGTTTTCACCTGAATATTCACCTGATTTTTTGAAATGATTAGTCACTGACTTTTAACCTGATATTTCACTTGATTAATCACCTAATGTTTTTACATTGGAAATTAATATTTTCTGACTAACTTAATTACTTAAAAACTTTAAAGAAGAAAAAAAGAAAATAGGCATTTTATATGATTCACATAAAAATCTGTCGATTGATTGGGTGAAAAATGAGGTAAAAAAGTTAACTGAAAAACAGAAGAGGGAAAGTCAATTTATCAATCACTTTAAAAAATCAGATGCATATTCAGGTGAAAATTGAGCTGATTAATCACTCTTTTTTTAATTGTATAATCCTTCATTTTTATGTAAATCTTCGTGTAAAAAAAGTTTTTATTGCTACGTATAAAACGGTTTCTTAGAACGACGAATAAGTACTCCTACTCTTGATTAGCATCACATATTAATTGCGTGATGCATTACTAGCGACCTCAAAACAAACAGTAAAAGCTTGAAAAACTACTTTATACGATGGCCATTCACAATACGTGAAAACAATAAATAATTATCTACAAAGTTCGCGTTGTGATTAAAAGAATTAGTATTTCGTATGTAATCGACATATAACCGCTGAATATAATAGTACACGTACTTTGTCAATAACAGAGAACAACATTATAAAACACTAAAACAAACCGTCTTTTCTTCCATGCATTCTTGGTGGATCTTTTCCGGGAATGGAACTGTCTATTAGAACCTCTCTTCGATGAAACTTTTTTTTCCATTCACAAGTTTCACTTGAATTTATCATAAAAAACAAATGATCTTAACCCAAGCTATGCGAAAAAAAACCAAGAAATGTATTGACTAACTTCAACGCGAGTGGTGAAAAAAGAAAACAAATACTACTTCCTCCTCCTCCTCCTCCTCCCCCACTATAATTTTTTGTTCCTTCCTCCTTCCTTCTCTCTCCTGTTTTTTCCTCTATAATAAATCGCGGATGTCGATTAGTTATCGCATCTTTAGTGACAACTTCAGACAGTTATCTAAAATGTTATTGGTGGAAATATATAGAGCCAACTTCACAGCGTTTGCTCTCATTGGTCAAAGCCATCTGCGCGCGTAGCGCGCATTTATAAATACAGTAGTTCTTACTACATATATAGCATATAGACACCTATAAAAATTTGGCACGAGCAGTTGGCAAGATTGATTATGAAAGAGGTATTTACATATATATTAGAGGCCTGCCCGCACATAACGCTGAGCTGCGACTTGTTTCTTGTAGATCTTATCGCTGATTGGCCAATATTTAAATATTAATAAATTAGCTTTGCGATCTAAAAGTGATCAATGCGGTAGCGTATTTTAGCGCCGCGCCGCGCAGCGCTTATGTGTACCTAAATTCTTTCTAAACAGCTTTAAAACTTTGCCAGCTGCGAGTACGAATTGGATGAGAATAACAATAGTATATTACACAACAAGGAAGGTAAAAAGTTGGCCAGTCCAGGGAACACGTAAATTGACACCCGAGCCGAAGGCGAAGGTGACAAACATGTGCTCTAGGATGGCCCTCTTTATCTCCATATTGCATACTTCTACGATTTTTCACCATACCCTGGCCGAAAGTAGCCGAAAGCTCCCCGCTCCGAAACGCGAATGTGGTATTTTCTGCCTGGGTATGATGAAATAGTGCATTACGATACTAGTGCGAGAAAGTAGATTTTCGTCTCGTGTGACGTTTACACCTGAGCGAAGCGAGGGTGGAAAGGCACGCGAGACGAGAATCTCGTTTCCGAACATGTATCGTACAGAACTTTTTGATACGGCGTGTGGAAATTTCGATTTTCAGCACACGCTTTTTGCCAAGCGTGTGGGAAATCGAACTTCCCGCACGGAGTGTGGAAAACGATTTTTTTTTACGCACTAGTATCGTAATGTACTAATACGCAACGTGTGCTCTGGACTGGCCAACTCTTTACCGCCCTTGTTGTGTAATATACTAATTTCATCATACCCGGCCACCCGGCTCAAAAATACTACATTCACGTTTCGGAGCCGGAAGCGAAAGTGCCACTTTCGCTCCCGGCTCGAAAACGCGAATGTGGTATTTTCGGCCCGGGTATGGTGAAAAATAGTATACGCTCCACGGGAGTAAAATTGCCCAGCCTATATCTCGTGTTTGCCACCCTCGCCTTCGGCTCGGGTGGCAATTTACACGTGATATGGACTGTCCAAGTTTTTTCCTCCCTAGGTGCGTAATATACTATTAATTGACCGAAACAAACAATTATCGTTTATGGATTAGCCTTATTTGTAAATATAATTATGTGAGTAGATTCACCGGCTTATCCCTATTATATACAAAATATTATAATTTATTCATATTCCTGATATATAATTTATCAATTTATCTAAAAATTAGTGTGTAAATTACAAAAAAAAATATTAAAAAATAAGGTAATTTACTATTTGTTATAAATTTTTTATTGCCTAATGTAACTAAGTGCCTAATTAAATCTAACTAAAAACTTAACGCTTGTCAATGACGAAAAATCTTTAATTACATCACATTTCCTCACGATTCATTCTACTGTTGTATACATGATAATTATTTTAGTTACCTGAAATGATAATAATTAAAAGAAACAAAATTTTATTTCACAGCTATATTCTACTGAATGTTTATAACAGTTGCTAGGAAAATAAATTTCAAGTAATTATTTTTGTCAATATGTATTTACAAATTGTTATTTCATAAAAAATAGTCAATATATTGTCAAAATTTATAGTCCTTCATCACTTTCTTAGAATGTTTTCATTATTTTTTTGGATAACCTATTCTAATATTTTTATTTTCATTTTCATTTAACCAAAATCGGTTCGAATACGAGAAATGAGTACGAGCTCAGGCAAGAGCAATGGCCCCGCAAGAATGAATTGTCTTCTATCCTTGTAACATTCAATATTAGAGTGCTATGATGCTTAATCAGCAATTTTGTATCAACCTTCAGCGACGGCAAGATATACAGCACTTCTATAAATCTTTTGCTAATATTTATTTCTTCTGAATATATCCAATGATCCAAATGATCCCTTGTTTAAGTTGAGAGTAACTTGAGTCAGACAAGAAGCTCCTAATTAAAAGTTATTCTTTCATTTATTAGAATTAGCTCGCTGGCTGTGAAAATAAATTTCCATGGCATTTTTCATTTTTGTATTTTAGGTTAAAGCATCTTTATAATAATTATAAACATTAATATTAACGACTATCACTTATGGATAATAAAGTAATGTATTTATAGTGAATACTTGATATACTTATTTGGAATCATGTCCATTACCATGTACATAAGCCATCAAAAGTGAAAAACCTTCTAATTGATATGAATTTTAATGTATTCATTCGAAGTCTATAAAAATTGATGTCTTGTACAATAATAAATACAATACTAAAAATAAGATCGTTTACTTAAATGAGATCTGATAATGTGCTGTATATTCTACGTTTATTTTATTAGGAGAGGCTCAAAGTTCCAGAATCAGAATTTCCCTAAAACTCGCAGAGGTTAAACAACGGGGTGATGACAGTATAAGGACTACATTGCTCCAGACCAGGAAAGAAGAAGAAACTCACAGAGGTTGTAGGCGATAGTCCACAATAACCCCTGTACAGTTATAAACCCTAACACATTCACTGAAAAAAGTGGCAACTCATTTCTAATTTAAAAAAAAGTCAAAATTTTACTAATATTCAACATATTTTACCTTTGACCGCAGTCTTCGCCCTGTAACAAAAATATATCTTATGACTTATATTGTTAAAATACACATAAATTATGTAAAATTTGAAGAATCTAGTCAAATAATTCATTTAAAAAAATTTTATTACCTGAATATATTCATTTTCTGGTGATATTTGCATTATTATTTTTTTGTAACTTGATTGTTAAAACAAATTCCAGAACTCCTTTCCTCTTTTCATAAGGGCATTTGTTAATGTGCAATTTTATCACATATTTCGAAGAGAATAAAATGCTGTCTACGATAATTCAAGAGGATTCGTATTCAAAATCCAAACAATCCTCTCGTCTCGGATTAATTTCTCATTAGGTCAAAATAAGATTGCTGCTCTCTGACAGAGGAGGTGGTTTGCTTCCACATCCTAGAAAGAAAAAGAAAAACACACACAAAGAACCAATTACTCAAGTAAAAAGTGAAGCACATCATTTTACAAAAGTTTTCTCAAAAAAATTTTGAGGTTATACTTATCTGATAAATACTGCCCTGGTGATCTTCCTTTTGCTCTGTACATTCTAGCAGAACTAACTGATTATTTCTACAGTTATTCGTAACAAAATACTGCAGTTTTGTGGAGTTCCATTCTGGACTTCTAACAAGCCCATCATGTCGTTTTATCGTCAAAAAGTGATACATGTATAGCCATGTAGGTATACATGAGTATACGGCCTATAACAGCCTGTATTATGGTCCATATTCGGTTAATAAAACAGTCCTATAACATAATCAGTTTGATAAGAATGAGCCATTTGCAGCATTCTAATTAGAAATATGCCACAAAGGAGCACATCACAACTGATAACAAAAGAACATTGTCAGCGCAAGCCGCAATGCAATTTAGATCTCATAATTTTACGTTTACTGCTTCACCAGCTTGGATTAAATACTTTAAAAAAGAGTTTAGAAGCACTCAAAGAAGAGTTACAAAGTACGACTCATAAAATATCAGCAGAAGAAATTGAAATTTCAATGGCAGTTTTCCAAGCAGTGAAGTTACAGCTAATTTTAATTGAGATTTTATTGTAAATACAAATCAGATAGGGTGTGAATATATAGTAAATGTATATTCTACCTTGGAGCACACAGGGCAAAAAATGTAAAAGTTTTTTGCACACTCCTACACCGTCTAGTACACTGTAACTGCATCAGGTATATTTATACCAAAAGTATTTATCTGCTTGTAAGAAGTATCTGGAATATTTGGACCTAGCGTACAAGAAAAAGTATATATGCATAATCAAGTCAATGTAATAATGTGTTTATAACGTGTTCTAAATCAGGAATCTGCTTTCGTTTTGCTGTATAATGTTAATGTATCGAAGCCATATGTAAAAACCAATAATTTTGTGCACATAATTGATTCTAGGAGTATGGACATGCAAAAGCGAAACTTTTCCAAATTTAAAAAACGAATAAGAAGATCGAAGCATCATATATGCTGAAAATTATACCACCAAATATTACACACTTTTTACGCTTCTGCCCAGATGATGCCATCGCTATACTGTTTCTTGAGGCCTTGACTCCTAGAGATTTCCCAGCCTACCACACATCGTATTACACAGAGGAGAAAAAAATCACTCTGGGCGCCGGTCGCCGGCATAGTCGCATCACTCACTTTCGTATGTTCGAGGTAGTCTCACTCGACAGTAGACAGTGATGCTGTGTCTTCAATTCTTTAGATCTTAGTTTAGTGACCTGTTTAGTCGCTCTCAGACTGCAGCCTGTAAGTACCGACTTATAACAATAAGAACCTTCATCGACTATCGTCAGCACGAACACGTCGAACCTTCACTCGCGGCTGAAAGTAAACAAACCCAATCGCGCACGCGCGCGAACATGAATCGCCACATGAAAACTTGAAGCAGTGCCATCTGTTGGATGTAAGCGGAAACTTCATACACAGAAGAAAACAAACATGGCTTCTAGCGGACGACGGGACGAGTCTATGTCACAAAGTTTTTCAAACTTTTCTAAGATATTAGACTTTTATGAGAGATGCTAAAAATTTGCCACAAATCCTCGTGTAAATAGAAAGTGCGGACAAGTGCCACTTTTGAAAATAAATGCCGCATACTTTCATGGTAAAGGAAAAACGAAGTACTCTGATACGTCACTAACGCCGCGGTATCAATGCGGCAAAAAGCGTAAATATAATTTTTCTTTTTTTTATAAGTTTTTGTGTTTTGGGAAGCTGTCCGCACTTCGATTTTTTATTTCCCACAACCATGCCAAATTTCAAAAAGATCCGTTCATTTATTCAAAAGAAAACTTTGAAAAACTGATTTGGCTGAATTGATGGTAAAACAGGCAAGGTCAGCGTCCCCTTAACAAGGGCACACAAATGCGTACAAAATTTTTTTTTTTATATTGCTTGAACTTTCGTAAATATTAATATTTTTCTATAAAAAAAATTGTTTCGTGTAGATTATTACTTTTATTATCAATATAAACCTGTCCGGAATCTCTGAGACAGCTTAAATAGTCTTTTATTATGCGATAAAACTGAATAGTTTCTTAAAACCACACTAATACGGACACCTACCCTATGTATCGAGGAGAAGATAACCGATTGTGCACCAAAGATTGTAATTTAATTACATTATTTCGTACGTGCAAACTTATGTCTTTATCCAACAAAATTACACTATCGGAAAAGTGTTTTACAAAATTTGTCCATATACGAAAACCCAACACATCCAGCGGTTGTATTTTTCCAGTTGTACCTTTAGGAATTTTGAAAAGTTTCATGTTTTTATCATCAGGTTTCTCTCTTTCGACTGCTTCTGTGCAATGTCCACTCCAAGAATCTAGCAATAACAAACTCTTTTTTCCAACATTTGGAAAAAATATATCCCTTAACCATTTTCGAAAATAATCTGAAAATAAATTGTAAACAAATAAATTTCGCAGATCATTACAGTAAACTATTGCTATTTGTATTACATCACTAATTTTGATAACTATTTATTACATGAAATCAAATTAACAAAAATAAATAATAATGAAATTTATTAATAATTTACAAAAACTTTTTTATAACTTTCGGAGTTTACGTTAAAATACCTAATTTTAAAAATAATTTACTAATAATTGTAAATGTTTTTAATATGAGTCTACTGAAATTAAAAATTTACAAGTAAAATCTTTAGTTAAACTCTGGTTAAATTGAAGGAAGGTATCTTTGACGGACCTCAAATTCGCAAAATGTTCAGGAACGAAGAATTCGTCAAAAGTATGAATGATACCGAGAAGGCAGCCTGGTTGAGCTTCAATGAAGTTGCAACAAAATTTCTTGGTAACAATAAAGATGAGAACTATAAGAGCATCGTAGAAACTGTGGTACAAAACTTCAAAAAATTAGGTTGCTTAATGAATTTATAACTCCACTTTCTCGATTCGTACATTGATGAATTTCCACCAGACCTAGGTGATTACAGTGAAGAGCATGGTGAAAGATTTCATCAGGATATGAAGGAATTTGAACGTAGGTGGCAAAGAAAATATGTCGTGAACATGATGGGGGACTATTGCTGGGTGCTAAAAAGAGATGTACAATCTAATAACAAAAAGTGGCGTAGAAATCCTTTGCATAGGTCGTTCGATGACAAGCGTATACGCAAGCGTAAGCCAATTTAGTTCTTGTGCAAATTGACTGAGTAGTTTTTTGAGGTTATCTCCGAAATTAGGCGGTAAAATCTCTTTTTCCATAACAAATTCAGATTCAGCAAGCGAAAATACATAAAAAGAAAGTGTTTTTGGTGTGATGGAAACAATGTCTTCTTTTTCTTCTCAAGTTTTTCCACAGAAACACGGCTTCTCGACAGTTTTTTGAGGTTATCTCCGAAACTCGGCGGTCAAACCTCTTTTCCCATAACAAATTTGGATTCAGCAAGCCAAAATACATAAAAATAAAGTGTTTTTGATGTGATGGAAACAATGTTTTTTTTTCTTCTCAAGTTTTTCCACAGAAACACGGCTTTTCGACAGTTTTTGAGGTTATCTACGAAACTCGGCTGTCAAACTTCTTTTTCCATAAAAAATTTGGATTCAACAAGCCAAAATACATAAAAATAAAGTATTTTTGATGTAATGGAAACAATGTTTTTTTTTTATTCTCAAGTTTTTCCACAGAAACACGGCTTTTCGACAGTTTTTTGAGGTTATGTTCAAAATATGCTGCCAACCCCCTACTTTTAACGCCGGATTTGGATTCAGCGGGAAAAAATACAAAAGAAAAGTATAGTCTCCATCCCAGAACCGACAGATTTTTTTTTTGTGGGCCTGTGTGTTTATGCAGTAAAAATGAAAATATAGTCATGTAATTATTTATTCCTCTATTTATCTTATGTTGTTATATTTAGAATGTTAAAATAACGAAATTGTCAAATTCATTGTCAGTCATTTTTATTTTTTAAATAGAAAAGTGAGTCTGTAAACAAATCAATCTGAAATAAATAAAATATTCATGATTATTTATTCTGAATATACACATCATACATATCAAAATATTTATTTCAATGGTACTAATTGTAAGTATTCCGCGCCCAAGGAGCTCCTAAACCCCGATAATGCTGTTATCAGAAAAAATCCTGAAACGAGTCAACTTTGATTTTTAATTTTAACAATAATCATTGACGTCATCGAAGTCATTGACGGCATCAACATGGCGTCGGGTAGCAAGGAGCCACTGAATGCTATGTAACCTGTCACGTTCAGGATGTTTGTCATTGCGTCCGTGTCCGTGTCAGATTGGGGTTTTTGGGAGGCCCGAGTCTAGTACGCGAATTCCGTCAGGAGGATCCCCCAGGCCTCGTCGTTGCGCATAGGTGCGCCTTGCACTTATATGTCGCGGACTTGGCTCCGGGGGGAGGATGGGGGTGAATATTAGTTTATTAGGAAAGAGTCGCCCGTTCGCTACACGCCTTCCGTTGTGCACCGGCGGGGCTCATCTGCTCATCTTAGGCCTCAAGTCGGCAATAGGATAGGAGAGGAGACGTTTGACCGTTCGCTGAGCGCCTTGCGTTGCGCAGCGGTGGATCGATGCGTGTAGGCTGTAGGACTGCCGAAACGAAAGTGCCTCTCCAAGCTCGCACTATATAGTCCAGGCGGTAGAGCAGTAAAACCAAGCTTTGGTGGACCTTCTTTGAAGTAGAGCATATTATAACGTAGAAAGTTCCGAAATAATATGTAGAAAAAGAATCTGAGTTTGCCTATTCAAAAAAATGTCTGCTAAATTCAGTATAGCAACAAATGTACCGAAATAACGTAAAAAGGCCTATTTTTCGGCATATTTTCTCTTATAACTTGAGAAGGAAGCGTTTAATCGAAAATAGTCATAGGACATTTTTTGTTTATCTGACGTTTTTCTACAAAGTTAATGTATTTCCGAATCGAAAAATTTTATTTTGCGCTAACAATGAGTAAAAAACCGTTAAAAATGATATGTAAAATGTAACTAATTTTTAAGGGGCGTAAAAATCAATGAATGTTAATGAAAATTTGTGAAATGGTAGCTCATTATATGATAATACTACATAAAAAAATTCAGGATGATCGACGGTGTAGTTTTCCAGTACGGCTGTTGTTAACTAAAAATTTATAACAATTTTGTCGCGTGCCATGGGTTTAAATAAAGACTCCACGCGGTCGCTGAATTTTTTACACATACTTTGGCTTATAGTTAATAATATGCAATATCAAAAATAGCCTTTTTTGCATTATACGGGTGCTTTAGAATTTTTTTTAATTTTTTCAATTTTTTTTCTTTTATAAATAAATGCAATTACATGAAAACGGCTCGATGAAAATGCAATGTTAAAAAAGGCTTGAGAAGCTGATTAAAAAACGCTTTAATCGAGCTAAAACTGACCCGATTCAAATGACTACAACCGGAGATATTAGAGCTTTAAGTCAACCTAAATTTACGGCTGACTTAAACGTGAAGTAGACAAATAAAAAATGTAGTGTTGTAGCTAATTGTAAGAGCTTTTAATATCCGTTGAGTGCATTTCCGGCACTTATTTGATTCATTAAATAAAAATTATGAAAGGAAGCCTGATCGTTGAAATTTCTCGGCGGAACGGCGCAGGAGGCGGAGTGGGGATGACTGCGAGCAGCTGTGCTGCCGCGCGGCACTGTCTCTTCAAAACGGATATGCACGATAAAACTTAACTTTTCTCGGGAACGAATTAACTTATAGACTTCATTTTTTTTTAATTTGATATTGCGAATCGAGAAGAATAGGAATTTCGCATTTAAAATTATGTAAATAAATAAATTCTAAGTGAATTTTACGCATGAAGAATTAAGCAATTTTTTTTTTCATTAAAAATTTATTTATGACATGAAATTAATGTTTTTAAAGTACATTAATAACTAACAGATTATTCTAAATTAATGATTTTGCAATTTATTTGTAAAAAATGTGTAGTTTTATTATAAATATATTTAAATTAAACAGTATATTTTTTCATTGTATGTAAATATATTGTTATATTAACATCTATACAAACAAAATTATGGAAAAAAGTTATGGATTGAATTTCAAAAATTTTAAATATCAAAGAAAGAATAGAGTAGTGCCGCTTTCAAACGTAACAGTAATTAAGCTGAAAAATGAAGAAGTGATCATCAATCCCACTCTTTTATTTCAAAGAATTGCTGTCGCTATGGAGGGTGATAATGAATTGAAAAATTATCTAGCTTACGAACTTGCGCCTTTCCCATTATCTTTATTCGACAATTCCAATTTCCAAAAAACAGAAAAGTCTAAATTGTACGATTTCTTTGAGCCGGAAAATGTTCAAATTAATCTCGAAAATTGCCGGCATGTTGTAGATGGAGGCTATTTATTGCATAAAGTGCAGTGGCGCCAAAAAGATTTATTTGAAAATATATTAGATAGCTACGTAAATTACAAGAAGCACTATGCCTCTAATAGTATTGTTGTATTTGATGGATATCCGGAGAACAAAGCAACAAGTACAAAAAATGCAGAGCGTCAACGGCGACAAATGCGGCAGCAATGCAGAGAGATTATTTTTGATTTATCAATGTCATCAACGTTTCCACAAGAAAAATTTTTATCTAATGATAAAAATAAAAATCGCTTAATACAGTTTTTGAGAAATAAATTGGAAAATGCTGGCTTTGTAACTAAGCAGGCTGTCGCAGATGCTGATTGTCTTATTGTGGAGTCTGGACTCGAAATCAGCGAGCCACAAAAACCAACAATCATAGTTGCCGAAGATATCGACATTTTGATCATTTTAACACAAAGGGCGTCGCCAGAAAATTCTATTTATTTCTTAAAACTCGGAAAGAATAAAGACTCAGAAAAAATTTTTTCTTGTGATTCTTTGATCCATAAAAATTTAAAGGATGTTGTGGCATTTATTCATGCTTTTTCTGGGTGTGATACCACATCAGCTTTTTATAAGCAGGGGAAAGGAAAAATTCTTAAAATATTGCAAAATGATAGTGAATTGAGAGATAAAGTAAACATTTTTTATTCAAGCAGTGCCACAAAAGCAGAATTAACAGCAACCGGCCAGGAAGTTATTAGAGCGTTATACAATCCTAAAAAAAAGAACAACATAAGTTTGAATGAATTGAGGTACACAATTTTAAAAAAATGCTCACGACAAAAATCCTTTAATTTGGCTTCTTTACCCCCAACAGAGTCTGATCTAATGTGCATTCATGTAAAGCATATCTACAAATCCAACAGTGGCTAGGTAATCCATTGAACCCGGTAGATTAGGGGTGGAAAATGCAGACAGACTGTTTGGCCCCAGTCTACGTTGAAGGTTCTTTGATCCCTGATAATATTTAAAAAAATATCAGCTGCAGATGTACAGAAAAATGCAAGAAGACATGCGGCTGTGTAAAACACGGCTTGCGATGCACAGATTTCTGCAAAAATTGTCACGGGCAAACCTGAAGTAATAGCGATGTGCTGCAGGTTTTATTGAACGAAAATGTAGATGAGTTAGAGAACGTGGAAGTCGAAATAAATGAAGAAGGACCTACACCTACTTTTTCGTGAGAGCGACGAAGAAGCACAAACAAAAATCGAAGCAAACGATACACAGCCTGTAAAAAAACGAAAATTTGTATAAATAGTTAATAAATTTATTAGAATGTTATTTTTTATACGTACATTATTTTCCAGTTCCTCTCTCCATGTTTAATAGATTCATATTTACCAATATATAAACAGAAAAGATTACATTTTTTACAAATAAATTGCAAAATCATTAATTTAGAATAATCTGTTAGTTATTAATTTACTTTAAAAACATTAATTTCAAGTCATAAATAAATTTTTAATAAAAAAAAAAATTGCTTAATTCTTCATGCGTAAAATTCACTTAGAATTTATTTATTTACATAATTTTAAATGCGAAATTCCTATTCCGCTCGATTCGCAATATCAAATTAAAAAAAAAAATGAAGTCTATAAGTTAATTCGTTCCCGAGATAAGTTAAATTTTATCGCAGCTGCTCGCAGTCATCCCCACTCCGCCTCCCGCGCCATTCCGCCGAGAAATTTCAACGATCAGGCTTCCTTTCATAATTTTTATTTAATGAAGCAAATAAGTGCCGGAAATGCACTCAACGGATATTGAAAGCTCTTACAATTAGCTACAACACTACATTTTTTATTTGTCTACTTCACGTTTAAGTCAGCCGTAAATTTAGGTTGACTTAAAGCTCTAATATCTCCGGTTGTAGTCATTTGAATCGTGTCGGTTTTAGCTCGATTAAAGCGTTTTTTAATCAGCTTCTCAAGCCTTTTTTAACATTGCATTTTCATCGAGCCGTTTTCATGTAATTGCATTTATTTCTAAAAAAAAAATTGAAAAAATTAAAAAAAATTCTAAAGCACCCGTATAATGCAAAAAAGGCTATTTTTGATATTGCATATTATTAACTATAAGCCAAAGTATGTGTAAAAAATTCAGCGACCGCGTGGAGTCTTTATTTAAACCCATGGCACGCGACAAAATTGTTATAAATTTTTAGTTAACAACAGCCGTACTGGAAAACTACACCGTCGATCATCCTGAATTTTTTTATGTAGTATTATCATATAATGAGCTACCATTTCACAAATTTTCATTAACATTCATTGATTTTTACGCCCCTTAAAAATTAGTTACATTTTACATATCATTTTTAACGGTTTTTTACTCATTAAACGCTTCCTTCTCAAGTTATAAGAGAAAATATGCCGAAAAATAGGCCTTTTTACGTTATTTCGGTACATTTGTTGCTATACCGAATTTAGCAGACATTTTTTTGAATAGGCAAACTCGGATTCTTTTTCTACATATTATTTTGGAACTTTCTACGTTATAATATGCTCTACTTCAAAGAAGGTCCACCTCGAATGCTCTACCGCCTGGACTAATACAGCCGGTCGCTCGCTCGCGAAGAAGAAGAAAGAGAGTCGAGGAGAGGGGAGCGCTAGCTGAATAGGCTATGTGTGCGGAACGCGCAGAGAAGCCGCACGCCGCCCCCCTCCTCACGCCTTCATGCTGAGTAGTGGGAATGCTGCCAGTCGCTCTGCCTCTCTCTCTCTCTCTCTCTCTCGCTATAGTTGTACGCATGCTCGCGCGTGATATCCCTTCACGCGCTATATGTACCAGCTGAACTGTTACATCGCCCCCCTCGAACAAAATTGAATGAAGTCAGAAATTTTGTTCGATTCGGTAAAGTCCAGCTGAGCTTAAACTTATATACAACGTACGATAATATTAGTCTGTTTTACATTAAGCTATACAATCCAATGTAACATTAAATAATTAATTGTTAGATTTCGACTTTGCTCCCTTATTTGAGCAAACTTTACTTTAAAAAAATTTACATTTTTTCTATCTTATTCATATTATTCTTATTTTTATTTACAGTTTTGTGCCATTTTTTTTTTTTTTTTTTGAAGGGTCAAATGACGAAGACACTTGAATAGTCTCAAATTAAACTTTATTTTTTCCTATTATTATTATTTTTATTTTCGGCATTTTTTAGCCATTCTCGCAATTCTGCGTTGTCCTTCAAATCATCCCGGTTAATTAGGACCCCTGCGATATGATTCTTTTTTGGCTCTAGGTCATGAAACAAAATTGAAGACCAAACAAAACAAAAAATTTAGACTAGGATTGCTTGATTTTACACTTTTTATTTTTGTTACTATTTGTGTGTTTCTGTGTGTGTGTTACCTTGACACTTTGGAGGTTCAGATGAATGCCTTTTCCGCGCCATCATTTTTTTTTCCACATTTTTCGGCATCGGTATTTGAGTTGATTTGGATTTTCTCCCCAATAGCGGACATGTTTGGGTCACTCTGCCCTCCTCAAACCATCCAAATGATTCCGGAGCGAATGGTGTGATGAATGGAATAATAATTTTATCCACCTCTTGAGGTTTTTTGCACTCGTGCGTCTCCGTTGTGCTTGCCACGGAGTCTGGCTCGTTTGCGTCGCACTTTCCTTTACTTCTACCAACTCGGTGCCGTTTTGTGTCACACTGTTGCGCCTTTTTGTTGCCATTTTCATAAATTATGCACTTGCTGTAGTTTCCACAAAGGCTACTGGCCGACTGATCTCCGAGTGTCAACATTTTTGTGACTGATATGTTTGGAGTGCTTGTATTTGTTTTTGTGTGTGTACCTATGTGTATGTATGTGTATGTGTGCTTGCCCTCGCGTCTCTTAACTCTGTTTACTTTTGTAACCTTTTCACCTTTCTTTCATAATATTCCCTGTCTTCGTCACCTCGTCCTGTACTTATATTGAACTATGTACATTTCAACTTTTACATTCTAGTGCGAGCTTGGATTCTATATTTTCTTTATTGATTTTATACATTTCTTATTTTTAAATGACAATACTTTATTACCTTTACATTTTTGTTACAATTTCTTTTCGAAATAAGGTTTAAAATTTTTCATGTGGAATTGACCTTCCTCCTTTCCTTCACTGTCTATAATGATATAAGTATCTTCCGCAACCTTTTTCTTTATTATGTATGGATACATAAAACGTTCATATACATAAAAAAATTTATGTACCTGCTGTTTTTCCGAACTCGAGACATTCAAAGGTTTTAACAAAATTTTTTCTCCTATTTCATATTCTTTATGAATTCTGTTTCTATTCTTTCTATTTGCCCTTTTTTGTACTCGCCTGTGCATCCTTTCTCTAGCCAAGAACAGTCTTCTCTCGTAAGGAATATCATCGGTGCTTTGCACTTTCATATATTTCTCCCAGACTCGTGTGGGTTTTTTATTAAAATGTAGTTCTAGTGGCGTGTAACCCGTAGTTTCGTGGTGAGTTTCATTTATGATTTTCATTATTATTTCTGTATATCTCGCCCACCCCTTATGCGCGTGTTGTGAGTATACGCGAAAAAATTTCCCTAGTTCTCTATGTATACGCTCTACTATATTCGATTGGGGATGACTTACCGATGAGAGAATCGTTTTTATTCCATTATCTCTTAACTTGTCCTCCCATTTCTTTGACGTAAATTATGTTCCATGGTCAGTCATTATTGCAACTGGTTTTCCATGTTTAATTATATAATCTTTAAATATTTTATTTATTACCGCTAATGTATTAACTTTTTTTATCTTGTAAATTACCACGTATTTAAAAAAAAACATCTATTGTTGATAATATATAGTTTACCCCGCCTACCGAAGTCGGAAGAGGAGCATAGAAGTCTATTGATAAAATTTCGTTTGGTTTATTTACCAGTATCGGTTGTACTAATTCATCGTACCGAATTGTTAAATGTTTGGATCGTTGACAAATTTCGCACGGTTTCAATATTTTCTTTATTCTTTTAAACATTTTCGGAGCGAAAAACGATTCGTTTATTATTTTAAACGTTTTATACGATCCTATGTGGCCGTATGCCTCGTGAATATCGGTTACGAATTGTATTAAAATTCTGTCCGGCATTACTACCTTATTTACTGTATTTATTGTTTTATATAATAAATCATTTTGAATTTTGAAATTATCCACTATCGATTTGTCTTTATTTTCTAATCTATCTTTTATTTTTTGACAATATTTGTCTGCTTTTTGCTAGTTAACTAAGCTTTTTATTAACTTAATTGTTTCTTTTTTTTTAACTCAATTTTATTTAACAGTAATTTTATTTGTCAGTATCATTTTTTAAGTTTGAGTTCGGATGCATTTGTCTGCTTAAATAGTCCGCACTAGAGTTTCTTTTACCCTCAATGTGCTCGAGTTCAATATTAAAATCATGGATTGATAAACTCCAGCGCATCATTCTCGCGTTGTTAAATCTGCTCGTGTTTAAAAATGTAATTGCCTGATGATCCGTCCTAACAACTATCTTTTTTGCGCCTTTTAAGTATGACTCTAATTTATGTAATGCCCATACCACGGCGATTAATTCTTTTTCTGAGGTAAAATGGATAATTTCGCTGCCTTTTAACATGCGACTAACAAAACAAACTATTTGCTCTTCTTCTTTTTCATTTAACTGTGACAAAATCGCGGCAATTGCGTAATTACTCGCGTCGGTCGTAAGAATGAATGCCTTATATTTGTCTACATACGCTAATATCATGCAGTTATCAAAAGCACAATTTATTTTATGAAAAGCTACAGAATGATATTCCTGCCATTTAAATTTGACATCTTTTCGTGTTAATTCTAATAGAGGAATTGTTAATTCTGCATAGTTATTTAGAAATCTAGAATAAAAGTTAACAAAACCTAAGAATGATTGAATTCCTTTTAAATATATTGGTTCCCGAAAACATTTTATTGAAGTAATTTTTTCTGGATCCGGAATAAAGCCGTCTGGCGTTAATATATATCCTAAGAATTCTATACGCTCATGACAGAATGTTGATTTTGCGAAATTAAAGGTAATATTGTGATTTAATGTTCTTTGAAAAAGTAACTCCAAATGTTCTAAATGTTCTTCGAACGTGTCTAAACGCGCGTGCACATCGTCTACAAACGTTAATAAAAAGTGCTGTAAATCAGTCGTTACATCTCCGAATGCACGAATCAATGCCGCTGAACTAGTTTTAATTCGAAAAGCCGAGACATTCAATTCAAATACACGATTTAAGATCATAAATGCTGTATATTTTTTACTTTTCTCTGACAAACCGATCTGCCAATAACTACTTGTTAAATCTAAAATTGACATAAAGGGTTTTTTTGCATCTAAGTAGAATTTCATCTACTGAAGGTGGAGATTCGTAATCATCCATAAGTTTTTCATTTAATTTGCGACCGTCTAAGACCAGTCGTATATCGTCCTTTTTCTTTGGAACGACTAACATCGGGCTTATATAATTACTCTGAGAAGGTCTAATGATACCTAACTTTAATATTTTCTCAATTTCTTTTTCTACTTTATCTCTGTAATGAATTGGTACCGGGTATGGTTTTGAAAAAAACGGTGTATTGTCTTTTAGACGTAACACATGAGTATAATTGTTAATTACCCCGGCTTTTTTAGAAATACGGGTTTATATTTTATTATTAACTTTTTCAAAGATTGTTTTTGTTCGATTGATAATATGTCGCTTCCCGTGTAAAAAAAATTAGTCTGGCACTGGTCTGGGAGAGGTCTGGCTAAAATAGTCTGGCTGAAGTATGGCTTTAGTCTGGCTACGGCCACTATGCCAGACTTATAAATTTTTTCTGAAATAAGTCTGGCAAAAATGCCAGACTTTTTGCCAGACTTATAATTTTTTTCTCAAATAAGTCTGGCAAAAACGCCAGACTTCGTGCCAGACTTTTTTCGGTGAGCTTCGTCCCAGAATGATGCTGTAGGTCCTGCAGCGACAGATCAACTTCACCTCGAGATGCGTCATTTTCCAGGCGTGGAGCTCGGCTGACGGAAGGCTCATACCTGCGCTACTCTAACCCAAACTGTGCCGGCGCCGCCGATATCGCAGTCGTTGTCCTCATCGTAGGCGCCGTCACCGTCGTCCTCACCATACTATCGAGCGCTATTTAATGCTGCTTAAGTCTGGATATGCTGCGGAAATTTAAGGCAACGCTAGCTAACCTGAAAATATATACCACAAAGTATCCAGTTTTTGTGGTATAAAAAAATATTTTATTGAAAGCGTCAACTTATCTGATAATTCTGCTATTGCTGTTGACCATGGTTCGACATCGAATTCAATTTCTTTCGTTTTTAATTTCTCTGTAGGTATGCATGGCAAAAGATATTCATAACCCAAATTGAGACAATATTTTGAAGTCTATAAACAACATGAAATTGCCATATCATGTGTTTTGTCGACAGCCCAAATATGTGATCATAGCAACACATGTTCAATACAAAGAACGCTGAACTAGTTTCACGACGTTTATGGACTGCAAAATATTTTCAACGCAATACATGAATTTGACTTCATGATTTCTTCATGACTGCACACCTTACAGAAGAATGAAAAGCACGAGCAATTGAGTTCTACATCGGTTCTCCTCGAACAGCAATTGCAGAATTATCAGATAAGTTGTCGCTTTCTATAAAATATTTTTATATACCACAAAAACTTGATAATTTGTGGTATATATTTTCAGGTTAGCTAGCGTTGCCTTCAATCTCAGCAGCAGATCCAGACACAAGCAGCATTAAATAGCGCTCGATAGTACGGGGGGGGGGGGGGCGATGACGGCGGCTACGATGAGGACAATGACTGCGATGTCGGCGGCACCGGCACAGTTTGGGTTACAGTAGCGCGGGTATGAGCCTCACGTCCACCGAGCTCCACGCCTGGGAAATTACACATCTCGAGGTGAGGTTGATCTGATACTTCAGAGCCTAGAGCATCGTTCTGGGGCGAAGATCACCGAAAAAAGTCTGGCACAAAGTCTAGCTATTTTGCCAGACTTATTTGAGCAAAAAATTATAAGTCTGGCAAAAAGTCTGGCATTTTTACCAGACTTATTTGAGAAAAAATTTGTAAGTCTGGCATAGTGGCCGTAGCCAGACTAAAGCCATACTTCAGCCAGACTAGTTTAGCCAGACCTCTCCCAGACCAGTGCCAGACTAATTTTTTTTACACGGGTTGTATTAATTTTCTGTTCGATCTCATCAATAGTGACATCGAACTCATTGTGGACGTAATCCTGGAATTCAAGATCCTCGTGTGAATGTAGTGATTTAAGGTCATTTTCGCCATTAAGACATTCAGTAATCTGAAACCCAAGATCCGTCTTTGAATGTAATGATTTATGGTCATTTTGGCCATCAAAACATTCAATAATATTCAAAGTAGAATATTGTTTTAAATCAATTATGCTAACTATATTATACAATATCGACTCTGTTTTATTATTTACCGTAATCTTTATATTTGTCGCCTCAGTGTTAATTATCATTTTTAATTTTTCTTGGGAATCAATCCGGATTATACATTCTTTTATTAGCTTTGGTACCACGATATATATTAAATTCATTGTGGAATTATTTATTTGAGTAGGTATCATCACCTGTAATTTTAAGCGTGTCGATTTATTTCCTGTCGCTGCTTTAATAAATTTTCCGCATAATGGTAATGTCGGACATGATTTGAAATATTCTAAATTCTCATTGTAAAATTTTTCCGATGTAGCTGTTACTTCGCTACCAGTGTCTATTAATGAATTAACTATTTTTCCATTTAATGAAATATTTATCTCTGAACACTGTGAATATTCAGTAGTTTCCTCACTAGGATCAATATCAAAGGCTAAATCCTCTTTAACATTTATTAAACTATCTATGTTAAAAGTTAAATCTTCTGAAGTCTTTATTAAATCGGCAGACAGTAATTCGATTTTATTTGGAAATTTACGCGCAGTTGCATCTCGATAATTTTCAATTTGCGTACTTTCCGAGTCTGGAGATACAACTACATGTAGTTTTCCGATTTCGGAGTCGATGTCGTTGCTGCTATCTCAATACCTAGAATATCTATATCGTTATGATATTTTTGCGCGGTTTTATTGCTCACTGGAGGTGTGTGCTTTTCCGTATCACGTTTCGGAGTTTTATTTTTGCTGTGAATTTGAGTAGCATTTACATTTCGAGTATGCCATTGTTTTCTTGGTTGGTTTTCACTTACGTTTTGATTTTGATTCTTATTTTGAGAGTAATTTTCCCTTCTCTCGTCAGATTTTGCTTCGTTTTTATTTTGGTCTCTGTTATTCCTTCTATTCTTGGCTCTCTTATCATCATTATCATAATCGGTTAGAATTTGAAAAAGCGTATTTTTTATTTTAATTGTTGACCGGAGAAAGCGTGTCTGATCCCTTTCTCAAAATGTTCTACTAATTTTTCTGCTATTTCCTCGTCGAAATATGATAATTCTAACTCCTTCGCTTACCCGAAAATCGTTGTCGCGTAAGTAACCCTATCCAATTTGCCCCCCGCATAGAAGGTACCGAACTCCACTTTCCGACGCGTTTGTCGTTGTATCGTAGAATTCCAAAATCTATCTTTAAATAAATTCTTAAATTCCTCGTATTCTCGTACGTCACTTTCGTGGATATACCACTAATCTTTTGCTAATCCCTCTAGAGCTTGGGAAACTATTTGAATACTTTCTCTTGCGTTGATTTTCATCAGTGAAATATATCTATCTAAATCACTCAAGAATTTAACTGGTCTTTCCTGATCAGTACCCTTGAAAGAAGGAATCGGTATCTTTATCTTTGATTTTTCTGAAGTTATAGGAGTATTTACATTACTGCTATTATCATTATTAATTTTAGTCTTTCTTAATTGTTCAATTTGTAATTGTAAATCATCACAACTTTCTTTAAGTTTTTCTAATAAATTATCTTTAATTTTAATAATTAAGTTGTCATTTTCTACAAATTCTTTCAATTCTTTCAATTCGTGGTTCATATTTTCCACTTTTGTGGTCCGCGATTTTACACTCTCCGACAAAGCCTCCAATTCGTCTTTTCTCGGGCATGACTGTAAATGCATATTATGTATTGTACACAGCAAGTAGAAGAAGGTAGTGCGCGTTTGTTATGATCATGACCTACGCTCGCGGAGCACAATTATCACGCAATATATCAAAGGAATTTGCTTACGCTGATATTTCCTATCTAAATTTTAATTTCGTTTCAAAATTTTACCCGTGATAGAATATTATTTCTACTTGTCAATACTAATGAAATTTAGCTTTCTATTTATACAAGTTACTCTAATCTTTCTCATCATTTTTTTTTGTATTAATTTTGTGCTTTTTAGTATTTTTTGTACTTTTTCATTTTTTAGTTTTAATACATCTTAATATTATTCATCAGTAATAGAATTATCTTACTTCAATTAACTTTTTCTTAATTTAATTTTAAATTTTCTAATTTGCTTGTTAGAGCATCGATATCCTTTTTGCGCTCTTCTAAACGTTTTTCTAGATTTTTATACTTTCCAGTCGTAAATGCGGTTAATTTGCCCACGTGTTTACCTATCTTGCGTTGTTTCCGCGCCATTCGTAGGACTTTATTGACAATATAATTATTAAATTCCGATATTTTCTTATTTAATAATTCTTGTTCTCTTAACTTTAGTTCTAATTCTGTTACCCTATAAACTAATCTCGACTCCGCGAACACCGGGTGCACGTCAGGAATCATTATTTTTCTATTCTACCTATTTATAAAAATTTTCTAATACAATAAACTCAATTACGAAAATGATAAATTCCCTGTGAAATCAGTACGTAAACACTTAAGGTATGATAATAGAAACCGCGCGTTTGTTATGCTCCATGACCTACGCTCACGAAGCACTGCCAACACGCCACATACCAAACGAATTTGATTATTTCGGAATTGCCGAACTACGATCAAATTCTATCTTATTCAATAAAAATAAATCAGGAAACGATAGGGAGGGTCAACCCACAAAATAAACAACACATCACATAATAATTTTTGTAATTCTTGACTCATATTAGTTATGTTGACATGTAGTTGTTACTACAATAATTTTAAATATATGTTTAAGATGTCTATATCATATTCCCTGAAGAGGCTGACAATCAAGTGCAGCGAAACGTTGGATAATATTATTACGTGATGTGTTGTTTATTTTGTGGGTTGACCCTCCCTATCGTTTCCTGATTTATTTTTATTCAAAAAGATGGAGGGTAGTCAAATTAACTATATCTATCTTATTCAGATTTTCACACTATTACAATTTTCCCATTCCCTACAAGAGAAAACTGTTTTACAAAAAGAGGGCTTTGATAAAATCTATTTATGACTTTCACGTTTTTTCCTGCACTAAACCAAGCCCTTTTTCCTGCCCCCTGCGCAAATCACGCTATACTATCTCACTTGGGTCCTTGTTCGGGCGCCATGTTGTAACCTGTCACGTTCTGGATGTTTGTCATTGTATCCGTGTCCGTATGAGATTGGAGTTTTTGGGAGGCCCGAGTCTAGTAAGCGAATTCCGTCAGAAGGATCCCCCAGGCGTCGTCGTTGTGCATAGGTACGCCTTGCACTTATATGCCGCGGACTTGGCTCCGGCGGGAGGATGGAGGTGAATATTAGTTTATTAGGAAAGAGTCGCCCGTTCGCTACACGCCTTGCGTTGTGCACCGGCGGGGCTCATCTGTTCTTCTTAGGCCTCACGTCGGCAATAGGATAGGAGAGGAGACGCTTGACCGTTCGCTGAGCGCCTTACGTTGCGCAGCGGTGGGTCGATGCGTGTAGGCTGTAGGACTGCCAAAACGAGAGTGCCTCTTCAAGCTCGCACTGTACAGCCGGTCGCTCGCTCGCGAAGAAGAAGAGAGTCGTGGAGAGGGGAGCGCTAGCTGAATAGGCTATGTGTGCGGAACGCGCAGAGAAGCCGCGCGCCGCCCCCCTCCTCACGCCTTCATGCTGAGTAGTGGGAATGCTGCCAGTCGCTCTGCCTCGTCCTCTCTCTCTCGCTATAGTTGTACGCATGCTCGCGCGTAATATCCTTTCACGCGTTATATGTACGAGCTGGACTGTTACAACGTTATATAAATTCTATAAATGTCACTCAACTCAAAAAGTTGGTACAGTAATGTGTATTTTATGTGGTGAATTTCAACACACAATGAAGTAGTTACAAAATATAACGCTGGTGTGCCTGTGAAATTTCTAAGCAACTCATTTATCATCTGCCAAGAACACCCTAACTTTGCACTAACCTCAAAATTGCCATATGGTGAACTGAAAGGACCTGCTGTTGCTTTTATAGCTCAATACAAAGTCGAAGACAGGGAACTACAGAAGCAAGAGATATTAAATGAAATTGATCTAGAGTCAAATAAAGGAAAAACACTAAATGATACCATCAATGAAGAACCAAGTGAAATGAAAAATAGAAAGTAGAAAACAAATTATTACAACAAATAGTTCAGGTACTGCAAGAAAAAATGAACTACTTAACAAACTACTAATCCAAGAAAAAGAAAAAAATAACAAAACTGAAAACCAAGCATGTGCAACATATGCAAATGTCCTTACACAAAGCAATATTAAGCCAAAAAACAAAAAAGTGCCAAGGCTCATTATCAAGAAAACCAACAGCAAAGATGAAACAAATTTCGTGAAAACTGTGTGCAATTACTTAACGAAAGACAAAACAGTACAAGCAAAAAATATTAATACTAAAATCAAGGACACTGTGAGAATAAACTGTATGAACGTAGAAAGTGTAGAGAAAATAGAGTTAAATTTAAAAAATAGTCTAAACGAAAACTTTAAAATACAAAAAGAACAAATAAATAAACCTACAATGAAAGTAATAGGAATAGATAAGCATTTCTCAACCAAAGAAGAAGTAGAAACTGGCATAAACGAAAGAAACTTCAGCAACATGGATGAAAAGTGCAAAGTGCTGTATATTTTCACAAACCAAACATCAAATAGTGCAATAATAGAAGTACCTTCTAGTATGTATAAACATATAAAGGAATATAGAAGCAAAATTCTAATAGGCTATCAAAATTGCAGAGCCTATGACATTATTAATACAAATCCGTGCAATAAATGTGCTGGCTATGGACGCGGTAGCAAAAAATGCACGAACAAGGTTATGTGCTTTAAATGTGCAGGACCACATGAAGCAAGCAAATGCAATTGTAACACTTTAAATTGCGCAAACTGTGACTATAGTAATAAAAAATATAAAACAACTTATAAGGTAAATAATAGTGCAATTGATAGTGATCAATGTGAAATTTTAAAAAAGAAAATAAAAAGATACATAGAAGCAACAGATTATCCATTACAACCTACTTATCAAAAATACTTTGGTAAAGTAGAAAACAGAAAACATACAGATAAAGTAAATGAAGAGGAATCTACAGTACCAACAAATGAGACAACTTCAACACCGATGATAAATAGAATCAGACAAATAACTTTCAGAGATCTACCACTAATTGGACAAACATTCACAAATACAAGAAGCAGAAATGGATGAAACAGAGAAAATTATAAACAATGAAATAATAGTTGATACAGTAAGTAAACTAAACAAACTTCTGAATATTGAAAAAAAACTCATTGTATGCATAAATATAAGAAGTATGAACCACAACTATAAAAATTACTAATATTCTTATAGAGCCTTACAGTAAAACCATGTATTATAATTTGCACTGAAACTTGGAATATGGATCATCATGAATACTTCAATATAAATAGTTACAAAATATTTTACAATAATAGCAGAATAAATCAGAATCATATGTAGATAGACAACAAATTAATTGAAACAACTCAGGTAACTGAAATAAACAAACTTAAAATAATAAATTCAACAATAATAATGGACAATAACAAACAAATACTAATATCAGCATTATACAGATGTCATAGCTTAAAGAAAACAGAATTTATAATATATTTCAAAGAACTGTTGATAATGAACAAAAAATTTAAAAATAACCTAATAATCGGTGACTTTAGCATAGACATAAACAGAAATGAAATAATAGACCAAGAGTTTTTACAGATCCTATTAGAAAATGGATATCATCCACGATTCAATCAAATAACTAGACCAGCAAACAGCGACATTGGTAAAGGTACTTGCATAGACAATATTTACTTAAAACTTGATAAAATTGCGCACAAAAGTTATACGATAACAATACCTTTTAATGATCATTACCCGATATTAATGTCTATAAAGAAGATAAAAAAAATGATAACAAAACCAATTACAACACAATAAATTATAACAAATTAAAAACTATAAGTAAAAATATAAACTGGGGAGATATCTCCATAATCACAAACCCAAACAATGCACTAGATCAGCTGATACTCAAAATTAAAAATTGCACATATGAGTTAACTAATAACAATAAAAAAATAAAATCTACACCCAGAAAATGCTGGATAACCAAAGCCATAATTAATTACATCATGTGAAACGAAAGAAAAATTATACAACATATGGAAAAAAGACCCACATAATACATCAAAAAAAGATGCTTACAAGAATTATGTAGAAATGCTTAACCAAACTATAAACGAAGCAAAAAATGGCTATGATAAAAAACAAATAGAAAAGAACCAAAATAACCAAAAGAATCTTTGGAAGATAATTAATAAAAAACTTGGAAAAGAAACCAATACTAATAACAACATAAACTACATAAAAAATAACAATATAAAAATCACTGACTCAACTCAAATAGCAGAAAAGATGAATGAATACTTTTGTAATATAGGAAGAAAAATGAGTGAAAAGATAGTAACTACTCGAAATGAAAATTTACAAGTGCCACCCATGAATCCCAAAACCATGTATCTATTCCCAACTAACCAAATAGAAATGAATGACATTATCACAAGTTTAAAGAACAAAAAAGGAAGTATAGATGAAATAGATGCACAACTTATAAAAACACTAAAACAACACATCAGCAAACCGCTTGTAGGCATCTACAACACATGCATAGAACATGGTGTCTGGCCACATGCACTAAAAATAGCGAAGTCATTCCGATATACAAAAGAAAAGAAAAGCGTTTACCAAACAACTATAGACTAATATCTCTTATCTCCAATATCGCAAAAATATTTGAAAAACTATTACACAAACGGTTACTAAGCTTTCTAGATAAAAACAAAATTATATCACAGAAACAATTCGGCTTCAGAAAAAATAAAAGTACTAAAGATGCACCAAATGCTGTAACAAGCTTAATATACAATCAAATAGATCAAAGTGAACCTATAGCAGCCACCTTTCTTGATCTTGCCAAGGCATTTCACACAGTGAATCATAACGAAGCCTACTATTCATAAAGTCCCAACTTAGACGCCAATGCAATAAGGTCCTAACTCAACGTTCCGTGCAAAAAAGACCTATCTCAACGATAATTCAACAAAGACCTATCTCAAAGCTCAGTGCAACAACGTTCTAACTCGAAAATCCAGTGCAACAAAGTCCTAACTCGGAGGTGAGTGCAACAAAGTCCTAACTCGGAGATAAGTGCAAAAAAGTCCCAATTTGAAGTTGACTGCTAGAAGGTCCCGCTTCACAATAAAAAGCAATGAAATAGTTATTGAAATGGAATGATTTTAATAAAATAAATTTACAATACCCAAATGGGCACGGGAAGCGAGATCCACGTAGAAATATACGCAAGCGAGCCAACAAAAAAAAATTTCACTGAAACAAAATGTCCAAAACACAAATAGGCGAGGCACTACTCTGCTTTTCTGATGTAATAGACATCATTTTGTTGCTATACAGGTATATTTCTAAACAGCTCGCAGCACTCTTAAAAATAATAAATAAAATAGCAGAGAATAATGACATAAATTGAGTAGAATAAACGATTGAGAGTAAAAAGTCGTCTATTTTCGCAAAAACCCGCTAGTCGTTTTTATAAATCACAAAGAGGCAGAGGAGGAAGCGATATTTACACAAATAAATATACGTATGCAGGCGGGCAAGTGAGATGATGGAATAAGCCCAATCCTGATAACCTTAATAAGCAGCGGGTTAAAGGTAGGTTAAGGACGTTCTCCGAGTCGAAACAGCAATCTTAGTTTTTATATTTTTAAATAATGTTTTATTAATTTGATAATCCAGGAGTAAGTACATGCAACAAATATATACTTGAAAGAACATAAGACAATTTTTTTCAGACAAATTCAGGCAATAGTCAGTATGCTATTGTTACAATTAAAGACAGAAACTTCAATAAGTTCTTTAAATTTTTTTATTTTTTATCCGATCTTAATGAAATAAAGCTTATTTTGTTCGTTAAGAAATTTCAGGGAGAGTATCGATGGGAAAATTTATGATACGAATTACCAGTATGGCGCAATATCAATTTATTTAAGAAAGGAAGTCAAGTTTTCATCAAAACTTTCTTAAACAAATTGATATTGCGCCGTACTGGTAACTCGTATCATAAATTTTCCCATCGATACTCTCCCTGAAATTTCTTAACGAACAAAATAAGCTTTATTTCGTTAAGATCGGATAAAAAATAAAAAAATTTAAAGAACTTATTGAAGTTTCTGTCTTTAATTGTAACAATAGCATAGTGACTATTGCCTGAATTTGTCTAAGAAAATTGTCTTATGTTCTTTCAAGTATATAATTGTTACATGTACTTACTCTTGGATTATCAAATTAATAAAACATTATATAAAAATATAAAAACTAAAATTGCTGTTTCGACCCGGAGAACGTCCTTAATCGTGCGAAAAGACGCGCTGTCGAAGACGAGCTTCCCACGCGAATTTGTGCTTTAATAAATCGAAATCGGTGCTAAACATAAAAATAGTTTAAACTTACCTGGAAGCAAGCTCGCGAGGACGAGGCGGTTTCTCGTAGATGAGCTACGTACGCGTGGTTCCATATTTCGTAAGCGGAAATACTGCTCCAGAATAAAAGTAGCTCGAACGGGCCAGGAGTCGCCCTCTCGAAGGCGAGCTTCCCACGCGAGTTTTTGCTTTAATAAACAGAAATCCGTTCTGAAAATAAAAATAGGTTAAACTTACCTGGAAGTGGGCTCGAGAGGACGAGCTTAGGGCGCGTGTTTTGTCTATATAACGTGAAAACGCTGCTACAAATTGAAGGCAGCCTAATCGTGCGAGAAGGTGGATTCTCATAGACGAACTACGTACGCGTGATTCCGTATTTAGTAAGCGAAAATACTGCTTCAGAATAAAAGTAGGGACAGGAGCCGCGCTCTCGAAGAAGAGCTTCCCACGCGAGTTTTTGCTTTAATAAATAGAAATTCGTGCTGAAAATAAAAATAGTTTATACTTATCTGGAAGCGGACTCGAGAGGACGAGCTTAGGGCGCGTGCTTTGCTTATAAACGTGAAAACGCTGTTTCAAATTGATGGCAGCCTAATCGTGTGAGGAGGTGGATTCTCGTAGATGAACTACGTACGCGTGATTCCGTATTTAGTAAGTAAAAATACCGCTCCACAATAAAAGTAGGGACAGGAGCCGCGCTCTCGAAGAAGAGCTTCCCACGCGAGTTTTTGCTTTAATAAACAGAAATTCGTTCTGAAAATAAAAATAGGTTAACTTACCTGGTGGGCTCGAGAGGACGAGCTTAGGGCGCGTGCTTTGCCTATATAACGTGTAAACGCTGTTACAAATTGAAGGCAGCCTAATCGTGCGTGATTCCGTATTTAGTAAGCGAAAATACCGCTCCAGGATAAAAGTAGGGACAGTAGCTGCGCTCTCGAAGAAGAGCTTGCCAAGCGAGTTTTTGCTTCAATAAATCGAAATCGGTACTGAGCATAAAAATGGTTTAAAATAACCTGGAAGCGGGCTTGCGAGGACGAGCTTAGGATAGATATTAGATTTTATTAGATTTTTATCATGTTACGTGACAACTGATAAAGGTTGTCACGCGACCTGTTTAGTGTTTTAATTATTTCGGTTGATCACCTAAGGGTATCAATTCACCCTTAACTGGCAGGAACCTGGCCACTATCCCGGTCACTCTTACACTCCCATACGAGTAAGAGTGCGGCAGATCTACTCTCTTATGATTATTAATTTCGCTATCTTTTTATATACGGGAGGTGGGGAGAAAGCAAGTATACTACCTTCAAATTCAAAGCATAATTTATTTCTATAATCTTATACAATAGAAATCTAAGCGTATCTAGTTCTACGCATAATCTGATAAACTAGGAAGGTTGGGTGATCACGATATTTCAATCAGCGCCAGGCTATGATTCGTGCCCTTGAGAGTCACTAGATAGTTAATTAAGCCCTTCACGAGCGTCAGTAAGGCAAAGAAAAACCAAAAAAGATATCACCGGGTGCCTGTGGCACGACCTTGGCTCGTGATTGCAGAAGATTGAGACCTCGCACCATTAAGGGTCGACTGCGTTCGATGGGAAATGGACGGAGTTGCTCGGATTGTAATGATGAGGACCAGTGAGGGAAGGGCCGTCCGTACCTGGCTACGAGCGGGTCTACTATGTCTTGGGTATTTTTCCGCGAGCCCCCGTGCTCGTCTCCAATCACAACGTAAGAAAGCGCAAGCGTGTTTTAAGACAATCTTGAGGCGGGAGAGCCTTATAAAACAGTGTTTCGTGGGCTTCGCCGCGCGCTGAAGTTAAGTGGTGAGCGAACCATGCGAAGATCCGCACAAAGCGAAGCAGCCGATAACAGTTAGCGCGCTCCCGTCCCGATACACTTTTCCAATTGGAGGCGGCGACGGCTGCAGCGCGCTGCTGTAGTGGCGAGCGTGCCGTGCGAAGATCCGCACAAAACGGAGAGGCCGATAACTGCTTGCGCGCTGCTATAGTGGCGCAACTTCTATAGGAGAGAGAGAGCGGCTCCGCAGAAGACCCGCACAAAACGGAGAGACCGATAACTCGTGCTTGCTGTTCAGCCACTCGCTTTACCCGGACGGGGAAGAAAGAAGAATATGTGAATATAAGGGAAAGACTCAATGGAAGGGAGATGACCCTCAAAGATGCGCAGTGATTCGGTCGATACTCTTGGTTTTACAATAGTTATAATGGGGCCCGAACCCCGGTTCAATCTCTGGAGAGAGAAACCTCCCAAACTACAAGGACTATTCAGCGGTCGCGTATTCGTCACATGTCGCTGTTTGAAATATGCATGTATATATATTGTATTATCCTCTTAAGGGGATGCCATACTCGTACCATTACCGACCGAGCAATTCACACAGTTTTAAGCTGATTATAAAAAAAGTACGTCGAATCATAAAAAATCAAGAGAACACTCTTCTGTGTCTTTTAACGTTCTATCACCCAGTCAAAGTTTGGAGTCGAAATATCAAGTTGTTTTTGCAAAAACTTTGAACAAAGCGAAATTTAATTTCGTTCAAAGTTTTTAAAAAAACGGCTTGATATTCCGACTCCAAACTTTGACTGGGTGATAGAACGTTAAAAAACACAGAAGAGTGTTCTCTTGATTTTTTATGATTCGACGTACTTTTTTTATAATCAGCTTAAAACTGTGTGAATTGCTCGGTCGGTAATGGTACGAGTATGGCATCCCCTTAAGACGCGTCGCACAAAAATAACGGGAAAATGATATTTTCGATTAGGGCGTACACACTTCCCTGGGGTATGGCACGATGGGTTATACTTTATCGCTAATACTTAATAGTAACTAAAACTACCGCAGACGATCGTTCTAGGAATCACGTATCGCTATTCACGAAACAGTTAAAATATGTAATCGGGAGACAGAGAATGCTTCGTTGTTTTGAGAGGAAAAGGTGCTCGCCCCTTTTAGATGATATTGATTCCCCATCTACACGATTTTTATTAACAATATTTCGCCGTACAACATATAAAAATTGACAAAGATGACAAAAACCAGAAAAATGTAAACCCAAATTATTTATTTCTTTTTAGATTATTGCTTAATCTAAAATAGCGTCGAAGAAAAGGAAGAAAACTATTTTTATTTCCTCTTAGTGAATCTTGTCAAACCTAAATTTGCAAAGCGTCAATTTCGGATACTTCCAAAAGGGTTAATATTAATTTGACTTGCGAATCCAACTTAATACTTAAATGCTAAGGAAAAATGGAAAACCAAAATTTTCCCCCCCTAAACCTACTGTTAGAATTTTATGCAATTTTCGGATTATAGAATGATTAATCCCGCTGAATTATACAATAGCATGCATGTATTTTTACATTAATAGTAACGCAAAATGCAAAAATTAGGAGTATATGTACGTATATCTTAAGATATGAATATGCACGCACACATACGTATAATATATAGATATATATATTTTCACCTATTATTTTAACAGTAACGAATTATTTATTTTGGCTCGAACTTATAGAAACTATATATAAGATATACCTACACGTATATGTCTACTCCTATCGACCCGTAACAATATGCGCCTAATAATGATGGGTTTATATATATATATATAATATTAAGACAGTTGTGATTCTTATAGTGCTATAATATAGTAAATGATACCTTTGAATTTCTCCTTTTATTATCCCTTCGTTTTTTAGTGTGATTATAGGTCCTTCCCCTGAATTTCCAAAAATGCAATTGCTTAGTGCCTGATATTGATTCTCGATATTCTCGAGATTTGCTGATTTGGATTTCGTATATTTCTCTCGCTTATATTTCTGTCTACTTCTGTATAACTTCACACTTTCACAAAATCGTTATATCTATATTATTAATTCAACACTTCTAGTCCTATACGCTGTATTTATTATTTTTTCTTTGTATTATATTATTATTTATACTTAGACAAAGTATTTGGCTTCACACTTATGCGAGCATCGGATACCGTATGTACTCTTCGCTTTTTGAATCGACTCGCACTGCCGCGCGGCTGAAGTTAAGCGCCAATGCATGGCTTCCCCTGCGCGTCCTCTCTCGCACTCGTGTGCTCAGGAGTGTCGGTAACCGGCCTGCGCCTGATAGGTGCTGCCCTCGGTGAAGTTACTGCCGCATCAAGCGATTTTTCAAACACTTGCAGCGCTAGCTGTTGCTGCGTGGTCAGCATCGCACGAGCAGCTCGGCTACCTCCCCCACGAGCACGACCGAGCGAGGGTGTTACATTTCTTAAATGATATGCTCGAAATAATGCGCTACTTACGTAGTCGGAAACGCTCACAAGGAACGCATTCCTCGATTCGTTATGGCAAGTAAAAAAACGGAAAGGAAAATAATCTATCGAAATAAAATAAAAGAGCAAAATTTTTATCTGTCACGTAACACCCTCCCCCGATTAGAATTGTTGTCGTCTCGACAAATCTCAAGCGGTTGGGTTGATGAAGCGAAGGAAGTCATGCTGAGCGAATGGTGTCCCTTGTTGAGTCGCGGCGTATTGTAGACTCCCAGGGCTAAGTTCCATTACAGAGAGCGCCAAAACGCGTAAGGTTCTTGGGTGGAGTTGACATCCCCTATAGTTGTAATCCCTGGAGGTCGAGTAGGGAGCGGACAGGGTCTATTACCAGGTTCGGCTGGTTGTCCTCTTTAGGGCCAGTCTTGAGGAATTCCTCGAGTAAGGAGATGGGGTCCCTTTCCGTGCCTTCTGATTCAATGGTTCGTTCTCCACAGGGGAGGGCACCTCTATAATCCCAATTAGATGGGTGGCAATTGCGTTGATGTTCCTCGTAGTCGTCTCGGTGGATCGCCTGTCCATAGAACCAGTGTAACTTCCCTTCGGGTTGGGAGAATTGGCGCGGCGGATAGGCTTCAAGGGGTGCCTTGACGACCCCGGTTCCCGTACCGTACCTCGCACGATATTTACGATCTCCTTCCTCCAAGGCTTTCCTCGCTTCCTCCAGCGTGTTGTATTCGATGAAAGCTTGGGTTTGAGGCGAGCAACGTACTGGCATCATCCTTATGGCCCCATACTTAATGGTCCCAAACCTTCCGTATTCAGCCTTGATGTCCTTCGCCGTGGATCCTCGGGGGACGAGAATGTGAACGATGCGAGGCTTGAGGTTGTCATCCTGGTCTGGTGTAGGGTGATGCACGATCTTAGCGTAGCGGCCGAAATGCGTAGGGTTGGATGCATGCAGGCCCTTTTTTGCATCCTCTGGGTTTTGATACTGAACGAATCCTTGATAGACTCCGGTCTTCATACGGACCGCTTCCACATGTGGGTTTCCTCCAATCCTTCTATACTCCTCTTTGATGTCTTCGAGTCTTTGTCCGTAGAGAACTAGGATGTGTAGCCGACAGAGGTCGACATTCTCTTCCTCCTTGGGCACTGGGGAGTGCAGGCATACCACCGGGGACGGGTCCGGGCTCGTGACTGATTCGGGTACCTCTATCTTCAGGAGATTGGTGGGCTGACGAGCGGCACCCAACTTGGCTTTCCAATAGTCGTAGGCCTGGCGGCAACCAGCCGGGGCCAGATATTCGACTTCCAGCCGCAGGGAATTCTTCTGCCCTTCCAATTTTCAGTTAGCTTTCGTTTCACCGAACTCGCCCATTGACCGGAGCAGTCCAGGGAGATCGGTGCAGCGACATTCCAAGAGGAGGGTATTTCTGCTTCTCGCATCTCGAATTACCGCTAGGAGTTCAAAGTCTTCGTCGATCATTATTTCGTCCGAAAGGGGGGTCATTGGATTCTCTTTATGTTCGGGGACGAAAGATAATAGCAGGGCATGGGCGTCCTCAGCTCCACCTTCGTCTTGGTATATCGCAGGGACGTCTATCAGCCCTGCGGCGCGTCGTAGTACGGTGAGTCCTTTCAGATCTCCTACTCCCCATAGTGTTTGTTTCAAGGCGCCTGGACGCGTATGTTCATTGCAGGTAATCGTCAAGGTAGCGGGGGCGGTAATCCTAACATTCACTATTTCCAGTTGGAGATCAATTTCTGAAAAAAAACACAAAAAAAAAATAATATTAGCTTGACATATGATTAAAAGGTGTGAACCGAGAAAATGAAAGGATAGGCCAAAAGGGAGAAGGTGAACGAGATTCACATTAAAGCGCTAAAGTTTGTTGTAATTTACAAGGTCCTCTAACATTTCTTGGTTTCGATCTCTCGCTGTCTCTGGTAGGTGGTGAGGTGTAACTCTCGATTCCTCACATCAATAGAGTAACCGCAGGGCAAATGTCTTTTCCTGGTGAGTCTCCTGGTGGTTTTATATTGCCCGTGGGCGGGTCGGGCTTCGTAGATGGAGGCACATTCTTGTAAGGAGAGAGAGGCATGGCGGCTATGATGGTATCTAACGAACGGTTATCTCGAGCGGTGTAACAATATTCCATTCGCCCGAACCGGGCGAAATGTCTGAAGAACTTTTCCTCAACCTTCTGTTCAGCCAACAACTTGAGCGCCATGGTGGGTTTTCTTCCTGTCCAAGGTAACAAGCAGAAAATTCTTCTGGGGTCTATCGGGTTGACTTCTCTAGTTGGTCGGATGACATGAACCTCGGATTTGATTCGCGGGGGCGATGGCGGATGAGATCGGCCAGAGGATCCTATCTTTAAAGTCGCTTGTAACAACCACAATTCCTTCTCTCGTTCAGCCTTTTCGGCCTGTTGGATGGTCTCAAAGGTACCTCTGACCGTATGAGTGCCGATAGTCTCTGAAAGTATGTGCGTGACGACAATGGTGACGGCAGGTTGGAAACATGATACGATGGCTTCTGGTGTAAGGTCCTTTCCGCAAGTGACCATAACCTCGCGAGACATGGTGGGATGGGGGCACCGGGTCTGAAGGTCGTGCGAGGCTCTGTAAGTTGAGGTAAGATCAGTCCGTTTCCGCAGTTTGGGCAGGACAGAGAGTACTTCGGCTGGCATGCATGGACAAGGTGGGCTGGTGCGGAAGGTTAATGGTCCCAGGGCTAGGTTCCGCAGAGGTGATAGTGAGGACCTTCGCATCCGGTCCTCGAGGTTGGTGACACAACTTAATTCTCACAAAGATGATAAACGCTATGATGATAATGGCTTGGATGGTAAGGCCTCCGTACGTCAAGTTGTGGGTGTAAGTGGAGATTCGGTTATGCCGTCCAATTTCGTCCATCTGTGTTATGATATTTTTCAGCGATTGCTTATGAGGGGTCCAGGACGACAAACAGGTCGTTGACGTTTAAGCTGGTCTCTGGTTTGTAGAGATACTGAACCGTGGAGACTCTGACGTCTTTTGCGATTAGTGTCGCGGACGCAGTCCTCGCCAAGCATCCGGAGGCTAACCGCAAAATGCCGACCCCTTGTAACTTGGCGTTCTCATATATCTCTCCCGGACAGGAGATACGGAGCCTCTCCTCAGCAATAGCGGTGAACAGCCATGTCCAATCAACTTCCAAGTGAGCCCATTGTGTCGTTAGGTTTTTCTTGATGGCTACGCTGCAGGAGTCGAGTGCGGTTCGGCTGGGGTGGAGCAACATCTCGATCTCGCATCCCTTTTGGGCTATCAACGTGACTCCTCCAGTGGAGCAGATGCGACCGTAGTGAGTGCTCAGGCACTTATCTACCTGATCTTGATTGAGAGGGAGATAACTCTGCTGGTCCTTGCTGAGTGCTATATGCGTGCAACTAGGAATGATATAGGCGGCCCCGTACGTGTTGTTTCGTAAGGTCTGAGGGATGGCCAGCGGATGGAGTTTGTATAACTCATATGACATCCTGTCAGTCAGAGGTAACGTCAGGCTAACGAGGATCCTTCCGTTACGGTAAGTGGCGTCTATTTCTGCAATCTTCACTAAGTCTTCCGCTCGGAGATGATGGAGAGGTATCGGGAGTTCTAAGTTAGTCTCGTGTTGGCGTATGTCCGCGGCAATCTGGTGGAGAGTCTTCTTTTGTAGCAGTCGGGGGTGGAGTTTGCGATCCATCAGCGAGTTGAGAATGCTAAGTAATTCCCGATTGCTGTAGATGAGATGATCTAACTTGGCCTCGGCTTGGCGAAAGAATATAGTGAATTCCCATAGCAGGTGATTTTTATTGGCCTCGAGGGTCATGGTCTTGGTTTTCTCCCGTAGTTGGGTTTCCATATTCTTTAGAATGAGACGATGTGAGGCGGTTATATTGTAGAGTTCTTCCAGACCGGCCGTCATGAGGTGTGTCTTCTCATCGGAAAGTTTTACCAATTATGATTGGTCGTGGAACAGTTTGTCGATGTTTTTGTTGATCAATTCCGCATCGTCTTCGGTAATTAGGCCAAAAAGACTTTTGGTGAGGCTTCCTGGTGATTTCCTCGTGAATGCCGTTTAAGGTGCGGAGTTTAAGCTCCATAGCGTCCGTATTTAGGAACAAATGGCATTGTTGGCGATCAAATTGAGAGGTGCACCGGCGCAAGTGCTCGTCATACTGCTGAGTCGGTCCATGTGTTTTGATGAAGGCGGGGAGGTTCATGTAAATGATGATTTCCCATCCTCCCTTCCGGATTTTTACGGGTTGCATCCGTTCGTAATATATACCCGGATTCGCCGTGATGGTTGTTCTCTCATAGTAGGTGCCAAGGACGGGGCACCCCCAAAGGAAGCAGAGGAAGGAAGCGCAAGCCAGAGATAGCATAACCGAGCAGCACATGCTAGAGAATCTAAAAGGTATGCAATTGTATTATTGAGTCGGGCCGGGGGGAACGAGTTTAAGTTTATCCATATGCTTGCGGATACGCTTGCCATTGGGAAGTTCTAAGATTACGTTAATTCGACCTACGATTTCCTTAACGCATAAGGGTTTATTATAAAAACTATCGAATTTAGACCGTCTAGGTTCATTTAGAACCCATACATAGTCGCCGATTGTTGCTTTCAGTGGCTTCGCGTTTTTATCATAGCGTTCCTTGGCACGTGTTTTTGCCAAAATTTGATTTTCTCCGGCGACGATTTTCATTTCATTTAAGCGGGTGGCCAAATCTTGAAGATAGAGGTTATATATGCGTAACTGCTCGGCTTTAGGGATTTTCATAGGGAACCGGGCTACGCGTCCATATACAAGTTCGAAAGGGGAGAAGTTAGTGCTACTGTGTACGCTAGTGTTATACGCGAACGTAGCGAATGGTGCTAGGCTATCCCAATCATCGAATTTTTCAGAATACGTACGGATAAAATCCATAAGTGGGGCTTGGCTTCGCTCGAGTGACCCGTTAGTCAGCTGGTGAATTTTAAACATCCTCATTAACCCTACTACTACTTCCGATAGAAAACTAGTTCCGCGATCGGATAATATGGCTCTCGGCGCCCCAAATTGGCAAATTAAATTTTTTGCTAGACAGTCCGCAATAGTGGTAGCCTTTAAATTGGGTATGGGTATTGCGATGAGGTATTTGGTGAGGTTACACTGCATGCTCAGTAAATGACAGTTACCTCGACGGGTGGTGCGGAGTTTACCTACTGTGTCAATGGACACCTTGTCGAAGGCTTCTATGGGGGTATCCGTAAGAATCATAGGCTCCCGAGTTTTAATTCTCTCGATCTTTTTCATTTGGCACTCCGGGCATCTCCTGACATAATCGAAGATGTCGTTCCGCATGCCGGGCCAGTAATATTGTTGTCGTATTTTCCTATATGTTTGATTTATTCCCTTGTGACCACCAATCAAACTATTATGGAGGGTTCCAATAATTTCATGTTTCTCTCCCTCGGGCGGTAAATATGCTTGTCCGTAGCAAATGTTGACCTTAATGGTGCTCTTTCGGAAGGTGTCGACGACAAGTTCGGCCAGAAGTCCGAGATTCAACTTATCGGCAAAATCCCCTCGACGAGATATCCGAAAACTGTATAAGTTTTTCCGAATCATTATGTCTCGGAGTCTGCCCAAGATCTTCTTTAATACCGCAATGTCGATTGGTGAGTGATAATGGTCTATAACCACCAGGGAAAATACATTGTGATTTTTATAGGGAGTTATAAGTATTTGGCCAACCTTGGGTTTCTTAGCCTTGAGTGAACCTTTATTAATGGCTCCGATTTCCGAGAGCAACCGCGACACGAGCGTGTTGAGTTCACAATCCCTTGCTATAAGATGCACAAAGTTGTCCCTGTTGTAGGTTAACCCTTCCCTGGATATGACAACATTGTTTTTGAGGGGTAAAAAAAAGGGTGGAGGAGGATGATGTAATGAACCCTTTGGCCCGGTTGTCGCTGGTTCGCCTTCATCCGAGGTGTCGGTTTCCGTGGTGGAGGAGGAAATCGCATATTGATTTAGAGAGCGTTGTTGTCCCATCATGGACATGAAAAGAGCTAGTGTATCAAGGGTGGGTGATCATAATTAATCCGGACAGACTGGTCCACTTCTTGTTCTTCTTGGATCCTGCCTAGGTTGGGGAATCGTAGACTTTCCCTCCTTCCGACGGGATCAACGGGGGTGCTTTTCGCGAGGGGCGTACCAAGGCCAACTCCAGAAGTGGCAGGAACGGGGTCGTTCTGCCGTTTTTTCTATTAGTTCTTGGACTCGCTGGGCCATAACGTCGTCGTTTTGCGTTTCGGGGTCATAGGGGTCCATTGCACTCAGGTACTCTTGCACTTCCTCTTGGGCCTTGTCCCCGTCGGAGAAGTGGCTAGGGAGTTCGATTCTTGATTCTTCATGTAAGTCTTCTTCCATCCTCATTTTACTCTCGTGGAGTCGGAGGCTCTCTTCGAACCTTCTTGCCGATTCGAGGACTTCCTCCTTAGAAAGGTACGATCTAAAGTGGTATTATTTTGGGTTTCTGGATCGTCGCTTGATTCTGAGATTACCTCAGCTTTCTCTGCGGGAAGATCGTTACAAGATTCGGGGTCTTCGGTGACAGACTCTGCGGGGTCTTCCCTGGAGTCGTTCTCCCTTAGGCAGCTTCGGCGAGGGTCATATGCAGGTGGAGTCGGCTCGGTGGGTTCGGTGCCTTCTTCAACCCCTGTGGACGAGAGAAAGGAGTTCGAAGGTTGCATAAAATGCGGTCCTTGTGACACGTCTATGCCACTGTGTGTGGGAGTCATGGAAATTCTTCACTCCTTATTTGTTGAGCTGTCTTCTCCCGAGATTGATTTTACAGCGGGGCCCTGGGCTGCGGCCTGGCTCTGAACTTTGGTTGGTCCTCCTAAGGTCGCGGGACCTTTGCTACGGTCGATAGTTGTTGGTGAGGCTCCTATTTGTTTCTTGTTGGTCGCTATCTGCATCCAGGTCTGGTGAGCGATAACACTGGTATCTAATCTTGGGGGAAACTTACGGGTTTTGGAACCGATTGGGCGACCCTTTGCTTTAGGTTTGGTCGTACTTACGGGTTCTGGTGCCGAAGCCAGCCGAGTACGGGGTTGAACAATACCCGGGGAAGGCGTCGGCTTCGCCCCTGATGGTGTTGGGACGTCCTCTGACTTTTTGGCAGGTTTAGGCCCGTCTTTCCTTTTCATCATCAGCACATGGGCCTTAATTTCCTCAAACCCTTTATTAATGTGGTCTTCTGATGGTTCATCGACGGGGTTGCGTGACAGGGCGTCGGCGATTCAATTTAATTTACCCGGTTTATATTTGAATGAGTATTCGTACCCGGTGAAACGGAACATCCATCTCATCAACCGTTGTCCGGGGTCCTTTCGGCTGTGCATCCAATTTAGTGGCTCATGGTCAGCCACCAAGACGAATTTTCGTCCCAGTAGATATGGTCTAAATTGGTTGAGCGCGTATAGCACGGCGAGGCACTCCTTTTCAGTGGTACTATAGTTTCTCTCGGCCTTATTAAGGGACCGAGAGAGGTAGGCGACAGTGTGGTCAAATTTCTCCTGTTCCTGGCTGAGGACAGCTCCGATGGCCGTGTCGGAGGCGTCCGTGGTTAGAGTAAACGTTTTCTCAAAATCGGGGAATAGTAAAATGGGGTGCTTGCACAGACGTTCCTTTAGAGTTTCAAAGGCGACGTGCTCGTCCTCTTCCGAGTTAAACTCCTTGTCCGTTTTCAACAGATCATGAAATGGTTTGGCGAATTTCGCGGAGTCTTGGATGAAACGGCGATAATACCCAGTCAAACCTAGGAATTCTCGGACGTTCCTAACCCCTTTAGGTAGTGGAAACTCGGACACGGCTTTAACCTTTTCGGGGTCTGGTTCAACCCCCTTTTCGCTTATTACGAGGGTCATTTGACAAGTACCTAGCCTCATCGTCAGATGGTGCCACTATCGCACCAGAAATACACTACAGTGCAGTATCTTCCTGTAAACGGTTACAGACGAAATTTCAGCCGGATCGGAGTTGTAGTTTATTTTTGAGAGCGTGTGAAAGCAAATGTGTCCGTTGATTTTTGAAAAAATGGAGAAAGAACAATATCGGTCGGTGATTCGATTCTTGTTTTTGGAAGGGAAATCGCGCAATGAAATTAAAGAACGCTTGGATGCAGTGTATGGGGATGCTTCTCCTTCGATGGCGACCGTTAAATTTTGGTATAACGAGTTTCAACGTGGTCGTACGTCGGTTTTTGATGATCCACGCCCAGGTGCTCCGAAAACAGCCACTACGGAGGAGAACGTGACAAAAATACACGATATCGTTTTGTCAGACCGCCGATTAAAGGTGCACGAGATAGCTGCGATAGTAGGCATCTCAGAAGAACGCGTGTGGCATATCCTACATGAGATTTTAGGCATGAGGAAGCTGTCAGCAAGGTGGGTGCCGCGTTTGCTGACTGCAGACAACAAGCGCATCCGTGTGACCAGTTCAGAGCAGTGTTTGGAGCTGTTTAATCGCAATCCAAAAGAGTTTTTGCGTCGTTACGTGACCGTCGACGAAACATGGATTCACTACTACATTCCAGAGACCAAGGAGCAGTCAAAACAGTGGACCTTACCCGGTGTACCTGCTCCGAAGAAGGCGAAGACGGTCCCGTCGGCCGGAAAGGTGATGGCCACTGTTTTCTGGGATTCTCGAGGTGTGATTTTTATTGACTATCTGGAGAAGGGCAAAACGGTCACAGGACAGTACTACGCCGAACTATTGAGCCGATTTGACGCCGTGTTAGAAGAAAAACGGCCCCATTTGTCTAAAAAGAAAGTGCTTTTCCACCACGATAATGCACCGGCTCACACTTCTGCACTCGCCACGGCTAAATTGGTCGAATTACGCTACGAACTGCTGCCCCATCCACCGTATTCTCCAGATTTGGCTCCGTGCGACTTTTTTTTGTTTCCGAACCTAAAAAATTCGCTCGCCGGGAAGAGATTCCACTCCAATAACGAAATAATCACCGCCACGGAGGCCTATTTTGCAAACCAAGAGAAAACATTTTTTTCAACGGGGTTAAAAAAATTGGAACACCGCTGGACCAAGTGTATTCAACTAAAAGGAGACTACATTGAAAAATAAATTTTATTTTTTGTAAAATTTTGGTGTTTTCATTTGTAGGCTAGGTACTTATCAAATGACCCTCGTATGTGGCCTAGGAAGGCGACTTCCTTCCGCAAGAAGTGTACCTTTTCGGGTTGAAGCACTAATCGGGTTACAGAAAGCCGGTCAAAGAAGTTTCGTACCCGTTTGTCATGTTCCCTTAGAGAGTTGGCATGGATAATGACGTCATCCATATAGACAAGCATTTCTTTGCAGTTTAATCCCCTCTTTATTTGGTCCATCAGCCGCTGAAAAGTGGCGGGGGCGTTTTTGAGGCCCATGGGCATGCGAGTGTACTCATAGTGGCCATTGGGGGTGGAGAAAGCAGTTTTCCACTGGTCTTCCGGTGCCATCCTTATCTGGTGGAACCCAGAGGCGGGGTCAAATACCGAGAAATACATTGCTCCTCCCAACTGGCCCAAGATATCAGCTATGTTAGGTAGCGGGTACGCATCCCCTACGGTTCTTTGGTTCAGGTCGCGAAAGTCAACAACCATTCTCCACCTGGGGTTTCCTTGCGAATCCACTCGCTTGGGCACTATCCAGATAGGCGAGTTACTTGGGCTGTTGGATGGCTCGATAATTCCATCATCGAGCTTCTTCTGGATATCCTTAGCGATGTTCCTTGTGTATAAGTGGGTGCCTATATTGTTTCGCGTTGACGGGCAGGTCATTTTCAGTCGGGATATGATGTTCAACCGCATTTGTACAAGGGAGTGGATCTCCCGGTAACAGAAAAATCTGCGGAAAATGCCGAATCAATTTCAGCACGCCCTCTTTCTCTTCGTAATTGAGATGTTCGGTAGGTATTATTTCCTTGAGCTTCCGAACCCTGTTCTCCGTGTCTTCGATGGGGTTATCGCCCGAAACCGCGATATCCTCATCCGAGCCAGGTTCGAAGTCAAGATTGGCATATTCGAAGGGCAGGATTTCCCGCGGGTCGACCTTGATAGAGACATCATCGTCACGAGTATTTATCGTCATGACCTGGCAAGTGTTGTTGTAATTTCGCAAGATTCCTTCTCCTACGTACACGTCATCATATCCAACGTTTACCCGAGGTAAGTATCCATCTCTGATTTCTGTGCTAATAATGTTGATTTTGATGACGCTCCGAGTCCTCTTGGGGATGACATAATGAACTCGGGCAGGAGAAGTGTTCGGCGGGTTACCAGAGTCTGAAGTATTCGCGTCTAATGGGACGTCTTCCTCCTTGTCGGCGGGTTCTTCGGGCTTATCTATCTGGACGATGTGTTGTTCATTCCGTTTACCGGATTCTACGCCCTCCATCAAATTGGCTTCGACAGGATTTCCAGTACGAGGATTGATAAACGGGAGGGGATGCATAACGTCCCCTCCGATCATAAGGGCATTATAGTGATAAGATATAACGGCTTGTTCCTTTTTCATGTAATCTCGCCCTAGGACACCGTTTTGTTCTATCGGAAAATCATTCAACGTTACAAGGAAAAGAGTCGGCCGATCACGAATGTTGATGGTTACACTTTCCAAGGTATCGACCGTTAGGTCATTGAACCCAATAAGTGGTGTCGCTTGGTTGGTATCGACAAGGATGTGTGGGTGAAGAGAACCGATTTTTATTAGATTGACCGTGGCCCCGTTGTCGATCATGAACGTAAGACAAGGTCGTCGTCCCTCCGGCACCCTTACTCTTACCACTGTGGGGTCGTTGGTTTCTGTATTTTCTTCTCCAGTAGCTCCACAGGAAACAATCCTAAACCCTCCTTGAGCCGGGCTAGGAGTACGCGGTTGGACGGTCCCGGAGGGTGATTTGGCGGGTTCGGTGTTGCCTGCGAGTTCAACGGGAGGTTCGTGCTCCTGGTGGGGCCCGCCGATGGCTGATTTGGGCGAGCCCCCTGCAAGTTTAAATTACCGACTCCATGAATGAGGGATCCGTAGTCATTAACGCCACGTCCTTGATCACCAGGGGGATGAGTGTTGGTATGGGGGTCGTATAGGCGGGGATCTGAGTATGCGTTAGACCGATTCTGTCCGTGATAACCGCCTCGGCCTCCTCTTCCTCTTCGCGGCGGATATCCCGAATTAGCATATGGACGGGGATCTTGGGACGGGTTTTGTGCCTGAGGTTGATAATTCGCCCCTGCAGATACATATCCAATAAACGACGGATCTGCTTCCGAGTAAGTTAGTGCGGTTTCGTCGAAATGATTGTCAACAGGAGCCTCTGGTTTGAAATAACCGACGAATGCGGGACCCTGAGACAGCACTGCTTCTTGAGATGGTGATCTTGCTGGCGCCCCGGGGGTGAAGGCAGGGTAAAAACGAGCGCGTGGTCGCATATTTTGTGATAACTCACTTTGTTCAGCATAATGCCCCATTTGGGCGGACTGGCAGGAATCCGGTAAGATTCGCGACCGAATGCGGGCTTCGATCCGTACAGCTTCCTTATAGGCAGTCTCCAGATCTGCGGGATGAGATGCGTCTACAGCGACGCTAATATTACCTGGAAGTCTTCTAATGAAGTTGTCAATGGCAGCCTCCTTCATGGGGGTCATCATGGCCCCCACGTATGCGTCTCCCTTCTCTTCCTTGAGGGCATTTTCCGCCTCCATAAGCAAAATATTTAATCGATCTCGGAAATCACCGACCGTGTCCCCTTGTTTCATTCTAAGATCGTTTAATTGCGAGCAATAGTAGGTGAATGTTTTCCCGGGAGCAAACCGCCGTTTAAGATGTCGCACCAAATCGTCGACAGTGGCGAACGCCATACCGAAAGTCGAGTTTCGAGCTGAGCCCCTCAACTTCCCTAAAACCTTCTTGAGGAAACAGGGGAGTTGTTCCGGGGTAATGTCGGCTGCAGCGTTGCGGACATCTTGGATGAAATCTTTAAGGGGAAGGTTCGTCCCGTCAAAGGATGGGACGCTTCCAATGGCAGACTGCATGGCCATAGTGTGAGCCATGTTCGTCATCAGCTGTGAGTATTCGGCCATCGACCCCGCGGCCGCGTCGGCCGCTTGATTGTTTGCAGGCATTTTTTATTTTGTCTTATCCTTCCAGCTACACCAATAATTAGTTAAAAATCTACGTCTCGTCACGCAAATTAAGATCTTCGAGGGCTCCGCAGAGGGAATCGATATCCGTCTCGACTTCTTCTAGGCGTCTGAGGATTCCGTCGATCTCCCCTCTGGACTGGCTAGTCCACGATTCGATGGTTCGTTCTATTGATCTGATGGATTCACGAACCTCAAAGTTCGCTTTCACAAGGAAAAAGTTATGGGCCCGCTGGTCCTTCTCTCGGAGCGTTTCGAGTTTACTAATAAGTCTGGCTTCACTAAACACCACTCCGAATTCAGGCGCCATATCGGCAGCCCATTTTGGCGGGGATTGGCAGAATGGAGTGGGCACAAACACGAAAAAGATTTGAACGCTTACACGATAATTCGACAACCGAATTGGCAACCTACCTTCCAACGACAAGCGGCGTTATCGCAAAAGGGCGGGGAGGAGTGATCGTCAACAAAGGAAATAAGGTGGGAACATAGAAATAATTCGCATGCAGAGCGCACAAGGTCAACCATGCACAGATGGGCGTTCGATGGGAAATGGACGGAGTTGCTCGGATTGTAATGATGAGGACCAGTGAGGGAAGGGCCGTCCGTACCTGGCTACGAGCGGGTCTACTATGTCTTGGGTATTTTTCCGCGAGCCCCCGTGCTCGTCTCCAATCACAACGTAAGAAAGCGCAAGCTAGTTTTAAGACAATCTTGAGGCGGGAGAGCCTTATAAGACAGTGTTTCGTGGAGGGGCCTGGCTTCGCCGCGCGCTGAAGTTAAGTGGTGAGCGAACCATGCGAAGATCCGCACAAAGCGAAGCAGCCGATAACAGTTAGCGCGCTCCCGTCCCGATACACTTTTCCAATTGGAGGCGGCGACGGCTGCAGCGCGCTGCTGTAGTGGCGAGCGGGCCGTGCGAAGATCCGCACAAAACGGAGAGGCCGATAACTGCTTGCGCGCTGCTATAGTGGCGCAACTTCTATAGGAGAGAGAGAGCGGCTCCGCAGAAGACCCGCACAAAACGGAGAGACCGATAACTCGTGCTTGCTGTTCAGCCACTCGCTTTACCCGGACGGGGAAGAAAGAAGAATATGTGAATATAAGGGAAAGACTCAATGGAAGGGAGATGACCCTCAAAGATGCGCAGTGATTCGGTCGATGCTCTTGGTTTTAGAATAGTTATAACGGGGCCTGAACTCCGGTTCAATCTCTGGAGAGAGAAACCTCCCAAACTACAAGGACTATTCAGCGGTCGCGTATTCGTCACGTGGCGCTGTTTGAAATATGCATGTATATATATATTGTATTATCCTCTTAAGGCGCGTCGCACAAAAATAACGGGAAAATTATATTTTCAGTTAGGGCGCACACACTTCCCTGGGGTATGGCACGATGGGTTATACTTAATCGCTAATACTTAATAGTAACTAAAACTACTGCAGACGATCGTTCTAGGAATCACGTATCGCTATTCACAAAACAGTTAAAATATGTAATCGGGAGACAGAGAATTCTTCGTTGTTTTGAGAGGAAAAGGTGCTCGCCCCTTTTACATGATATTGATTCCCCAATTACATGATTTTTATTAACAATATTTCGCCGTACAACATATAAAAATTGAAAAAGACGACAAAAACCAGAAAAGTGTAAACCCAAATTATTTATTTCTTTTTAGATTATTGCTTAATCTAAAATAGCGTCGAAGAAAAGGAAGAAAACTATTTTTATTTCCTCTTAGTGAATATTGTCAAATCTAAATTTGCAAAGCGTCAATTTCGGATACTTCCAAAAGGGTTAATATTAATTTGACTTGCGAATCCAACTTAATACTTAAATGCTAAGGAAAAATGGAAAACCAAAATTTTCTCCCCCTAAACCTACTGTTAGAATTTTATGCAATTTTCGGATTATCGAATGATTAATCCCGCTGAATTATACAATAGCATGCATGTATTTTTACATTAATAGTAACGCAAAATGCAAAAATTAGGAGTATATGTACGTATATCTTAAGATATGAATATGCACGCACACATACGTATAATATATAGATATATATATTTTCACCTATTATTTTAACAGTAACGAATTATTTATTTTGGCTCGAACTTATAGAAACTATATATATTCATATGCTAAGATATACCTACACGTATATGTCTACTCCTATCGACCCGTAACAATATGCGTCTAATAATGATGGCTATATATATATATATATATATATATATAATATTAAGATAATTATGATTCTTATAGTGCTATAATATAGTAAATGATACCTTTGAATTTCTCCTTTTGTTATCCCTTCGTTTTTTAGTGTGATTATAGGTCCTTCCCCTGAATTTCCAAAAATGCAATTGCTTAGTGCCTGATATTGATTCTCGATATTCTCGAGATTTGCTGATTTGGATTTCGTATATTTCTCTCGCTTATATTTCTGTCTACTTCTGTATAACTTTATGCACACTTATGCGAGCATCGGATACCGTATGTACTCTTCGCTTTTCGAATCGACTCGCACTGCCGCGCGGCTGAAGTTAAGCGCCAATGCATGGCTTCCCCTGCGCGTCCTTCTCTCTCGCACTCGTGTGCTCAGGAGTGTCGGTACCCGGCCTGCGCCTGGTAGGTGCTGCCCCCGGTGAAGTTACGGCCGCATCAAGCGGTTTTTCAAACACGTGCAGCGCTAGCTGTTGCTGCGTGGTCAGCATCGCACGAGCAGCTCGGCTACCTCCCCCACGAGCACGACTGGACGAGGGTGTTACATTTCTTAAATGATATGCTCGAAAGAATGCGCTACTTACGTTGTCGGAAACGCTCACAAGGAACGCATTCCTCGATTCGTTATGGCAAGTAAAAAAAAACGGAAAGGAAAATAATCTATCGAAATAAAATAAAAGAGCAAAATTTTTATCTGTCACGTAACAATCAATATCTTACATTAGATATTAATATATATATCAGATTAGATATTAATGTTGAATATTTAAATTTCATTAAATGTTAATATTTAAAATGCCTTTGATCTTTTATTTTTATCCATTTATGTGAATTTTGATAAGTTTAATGTATAATAAAGAACGTATTATATATTTACATGCACACTAGATTTTTAATTCTAAAAGGAAGGTTACAACGAATAGAAATTAATTCTGGTTTATTAAAATTAATCCTAAAATATTTTTTACAGTAAATCTTTTACTATTAGTTTAAGATTTTTAATTTCTTTTGTTTATTATTGGATTTATTCATATGGATTCACTGTATAATACATTTTTCTGCAGTATGTTATAATATTATACTTATTGCTGCCTGTAAATTTTTTGTAAGTACCATTATCGATATTACTTATGATAAAAATATTTAGATACATAACTTGTATTTTAACTGTTTTACTGTCGCATTGAAAACTAATAAATTGCTTTTTTTATTCATTTTATTTGAACTAGTGAAGCTTTGGCGGTGTTCGTAACAATTTCGAATTCTGTTTCCTCTACAATTTTTCAAAAAGAGTTCAGAGAAACATAAAAAGGATTCCAGATGACTTATCATTTTATTGATACTCGTTAATTTATTGGAAATAAGTTTGAACAGTATACTTTATTATGGATGCAGAAGCTGGGACATCACAAGGTATGATTTATTGAGAAATATTTCGTGTTTATGCCGAGATCAGGATCGTGTGTGCCATTCCACGCTAGATACTCGTAAAAGACTTTTAGTCTTCCCACCGCTAACTCAAGAATATTGAACAACATCTCACACATCGTGTGTGATGAATATTTAAGAGTTGACGCGAATTTTACATATATATATGGGTGACAATTACGCTTGATAAGACTGCCAGAAAAGAAACATCCATTCCAATCGTGTGTTGGGAACGCTTTTTTCTCCTGATAATAGCACTGTCGCTTATGTACAGCAGCGTGTGACTATATTTTGAAATATTTGGGAACACAATTGAGCACTCTGTAAATGGGAAAGGGGCGAGACGTTTAGCTCACTGACTGATTACCGTAAAGGTGATCCCAAGCTTGCGGGTGAGAATCCACAGGTAAAGCAGCGGTTCTGAGCTTTTAGAAGCCCTCCAAGTGTACCGTTGACCCGAACTTCCGAATCACAGTTTTTAAAACTGCCTGATTTTAAAATACCATTTTAGCACTTTGTTGTAAACGACAAAGTTTTATAAACTTAATTTTGGTTTAATTTTTTAATAATTAATAATTGTGTTACGTGCCAATATTTTTATTCTTAATTTATTGATTTTAATTTATTCAACTTATTGTTAGCCGAGTAGCTTGCCATTGCGCAAAAAGAAATTAGGAAATAAGAATCGCGCGATGTCCAGAAATCGCTGCGCTAGCGGGGCAACGGCCTTGATCCGGCGCGACGACCGCGAGGAAACTGTTGTTTAAGAGTAATTTTTATAAGTTCGTTAGGCGCTAGAATATTGACATCGTGTATTAGAATATTACCAAATTTACCACTGTTATACGGGACCACTGGACTATAATTGAAGGAAAAATAAAAGAAAAGAAAAAAAACTGACATATTTCATTTCAATTTCCGAAAACCCATAATTCCACACATTATTCCATTCTTCAAGGAATCCATCGAGTTACAACAAAAGGTGAGAATCTTTATTTATAGCAATTCATTCATTTGGAAATTATTCGTTCGCGTGCAAGAATTTTAAAGATTGTTTTTTTCGGGCATTTGTTCATAATTTTCAATTGTTGTTAATCGCGTACTTGTTATTCGTAGCTGATATAGGAGCGTTTATTCCGTAAATTCTATAAAACTACTGTGAGACCGGCCATAACTGCGGGGTAATGGATCAGGGTTTCTAGTGCCGTGCGACTTCGTTATTGGCATTTTGCTCGTTAAACTAATAATTTACGATAAATTGTTAATGCGGATTACCGATAATTAATAACAATAGAAACTTAATAATTAGTAATAATCTAATAATATAGTAATTAATAATAACGAAAATATACAATATTAATAACAATAATATTATTAATAATAACCTTAATTGTTTTTTTTACAAATAGTTGTTAATAAATTTAACCCCCTTTTTTTCCCTAATAATTAATCATTAATCTAACCTAACTACCATAAAACCATCTTACTAAACCCTAGCCCGGATTTCTCTCATGCATTAAGAAGTTGAGAGGATCATTATAGCATGATCGTCTAAACTTCCGAAGATTGAGGTGTACGATCCGTCGAGATTTAGGACTAATACGCGCATCAGATCAACAAGAATAAAAACCAGGAATATGCAGACAAAGGGAAGCGCATGAAGGAGAAGGAACTATCAGCCCTTTCTCTATGATCGAAATATACCGTCATTAGATACCCGTAGTAAGGCGATTAGGATCTCTTAGGTAAAAGGAATGATAGATATCCTGGGCGACATCCCAAAATAATTTATGGTTCTGCCCTTACGTGCGAGTATCTTAACCTCTCACGTAACAAATTGCCCTAGTAGAAATCTTAACCATAAATTAGATATTTTTCGCTAATTTTATGGCTAAAAATGAACATTGTTTCTATTTCATAATTATGTACAAATCGGAAAAAAATCATGGTATTTACATTTAATAAATAATACTTTTACATAAATCATATTACTTTTATATAATTATTTATGCTAATAATGCTTACATTTAATTAATACGTTAGCTATAAAATACCGTTAAGTTTCTACCAGGGTATTGTATAGAGTTTTATATTGTACTAACTTCTTTTCGTATAGTTAAATAGAAAATCAGTTAATTTTAATTAGAATGAATTAAAAAAATAAAATCTACAAAATAAATATTAAATTATATTTACGTAACTATTTAAAAAATAATTTATCTCTTTATCTCTCTTTTTCTCTTTCGTATAGATCCATCGCAATGAAGAAATTTAAATGAGAATTTGCTGAATATTGGTGGATATGAGTACAGTACTATCAAAGAGAGCAACGAAAATTCAATTGACTATTCTTGCGATAATAATGATAGTAGTATTGATGAGAATTTTCATAACTTTATTTCGCAGTCTTCGTTCGAATATGAAGATAGATTTGAGATCCCTATAGAGAGATCCTCATATTATGCAATAGAGAAACCATTGTTACATGTTATTAGCTCAGAATTTTCATTAGATGTACCTAAAATTTCTGATAATGAAGTAAATAACAGTATTCATGATAATCATGAAAACATAGCTCCTGATGGATGTGACACAGAAACTTCAAATGGAAGTTTCATAGAACTAAACGAAGTTTTCTGTAGTTCCGAAGATGAAATAAGTAACTTAACTTCCGATGAAAATCAAGGAACGTAGAATATCTCAAAGGATGATTGTGTTGATTTCAATCTCCAAGAAGAAAATAAAAAGAAAAGGAAGTATGTGCAGAAAGTGAACATTACAAAAAAAAGACAGCGTTACCCGGAGAAGTGGGAAAGTGGGAAAGAAATATAGTAAAAGCAGCGGTAAATGCAGGACTCGAATATAAGTTAACTACTACTAACAAAATTGTAGCTGCACGTACTTTACAACGAACTTGTGGCCCAGGTTGCAGATTCAAATGCGAGGAGAAAATTACAGAAGATACAAGGGAAGATTTTGTTCATGAATTTTGGAGTATTCAAGATCGTGAGTCAACCAAAGAACCAACCAAAGGTAAACGAATTCACGCAAGAGTGTACAGTATTTCGGATGAGAGGAAAAACATTACTGTGTGTCAAACCATGTTCTTAAATACCTTAGATATTAGCATGTCAATGGTTCGTACTGCCTTTGAAAAAATCAAGAATGGAGAACGACATTTAACTGACAAAAGAGGAAAATCTGCAGCAAGAACAAAAATGATTGACGAATCTAAAACGGAAAGTGTAATAGAGTACATCAATCTTTTTCCGAGAGTGCCATCGCACTACACGCGTAAAGATTCTAGTCACGAGTACCTTGAAGAAAACTTATCTTTAAGCGTGATGTACAACTTATATGTAGAGTGGGCAAAAAACAACAACAAAAAAGTAGCAACCAAACACCACTACTCGGACGTTTTTAAAAATAAATTTAATATTAGTTTTTTCAAGCCCAAGAAGGGCCAATGTGATATATGCCAAGGATATGAAAATGCAACAGAGGTAGACAAAGCCCAGCTTGAAGAAAAATACAAAAATCATTGCTCCAATAAAGAAAAATCTCGAACAATTAAAGAAGAAGATAAAAAGAATGCAAGCAAAGACCCGACTACATCTGTTATATGTTTTGATTTCCAGAAAATACTATCTACGCCTAAGACGGAAGCAAGTTGCTTATATTATAAAAGAAAATTATGTGTATACTTTACTATTTACGACGTGGTACGTCACCAAGGGTTTTGCTACATATGGACAGAAAATGACGCAAGAAAAGGAACGAACAAAGTATCATCTTGTTTATTACATTATATACAAAAAAAGGTAGCAGATGGTGTAGAAAACTTTATATTGTGGTCAGATAACTGCGACGGTCAAAATAGGAATTCTATTGTTTTTACGATGTTTGTATATGCCTCTGCAAAATACAGCATAACGATACGATACAACTTTCTTGAGACAGGCCATACTCAGAATGAAGGTGACGCAGTACATGCAGCAATATAGAGGCATGCCAAAGGGCGAAAAATTTATACACCGGATGAATGGTGCGAAATAATACGAGGGGCAAAGATAAAAAATCCAAAGTATGAAGTAATCAATGTTACCCATGATATGATATATGATTTTAAAGAACTTTCTCTCAAGCTTAATTGGAATAAAATAACATTAAAAAAAGGAAAAAAGAGTATTGTACCCATAGGAGTGTCAAAATTTAAACAGGTAATAGCCATTAAAGGACAATACAATCAGCTCCTATACAAAAAACCATTTGATGAAGATTATCAAACACTAATTACGCGCACAGGAAAGAATAACGCCAATGTCCAAAAATATATTTTAAAAAAGGCATGTTCTAATGTACAAGGAGTCAAGGCAGCGAAAATCAAAGATTTAAAAACTTTATGTAAAAGCAACATTATAACGCCACAATACCATCCGTATTATAATTTATTAGATGTTAAAAATCTAACAACGATACTGACAGTGCCCAAGAAGAAGACGACAATTAATTACCATAAACACTTGAAAAAAAATTATATTATATTATTTGTTAAATGAATGTAATTATGTATATAGGTAATTTCACGTGAATCGTAAGGATCAAAAAATTAAAGTCACTTAAACTTTTATACTTCTCGAAAAATTTTTAACTAAGTTAAGCTCACTCGAAAACGCGGCTTCTGGTCCGTTCAAGCTACTTTTATTTTGGAGCGATCATTTCGCTTAGTAAATACTGAATCACGCGTAAGTAACTCGTCTACGAGAAGCCGCCTCTTCGCACCATTAAGCTGCATTCAATTTGTAGAAACATTTTCATTTTATATAGTCAAAGTACGCCCCCTAAGCTCGTCCTTGCAAGCCCGCTTCCAGGTAAGTATAAACTATTTATATTTTCAGCACGAATTTCTGTTTATTAAACCAAAAACTCGCGTGGGAAGCTCTTCTTTGAGAGCGCGGCTCCTGGCCCGTTCGAGCTACTTTTATTCTGGAGCGGTATTTTCGCTTACTAAATACGGAATCATGCGTACATAGCTCGTCTACGAGAATCCACCTCCTCGCACGATTAGGCTGCCTTCAATTTGTAACAGCGTTTTCACGTTATATAGGCAAAGCACACGCTCTAAGCTCGTTCTTTCGAGCCCACTTCCAGGTAAGTTTAACCTATTTTTATTTTCAGCACGAATTTCTATTTATTAAAGCAAAAACTCGCGTAGGATGCTCATCTTCGAGAGCGCGGCTCCTGTCCCGTTCGAGCTACATTTATTCTGGAGCGGTATTTTCGCTTACTAAATACGGAATCACGCGTACGTAGTTCGTCTACGAGAATCCACCTCCTCGCACGATTAGGCTGACTTCAATTTGTAACAGCGTTTTCACGTTATATAGGGAAAGCACGCGCCCTAAGCTCGTCCTTTCGAGCTGACTTCCAGGTAAGTTTAACCTATTTTTATTTTCAGCACGAATTTCTATTTATTAAAGCAAAAACTCGCGTGGGAAGCTCATCTTCGAGAGCGCGGCTCCTGTCCCGTTCGAGCTACTTTTATTCTGGATCGGTATTTTCGCTTACTAAATACGGAACCACGCGTACGTAGTTCGTCTACGGGATTCCACCTCCTCGCACGATTAGGCTGCCTTCAATTTGTAACAGAGTTTTCACGTTATATAGGCAAAGCATGCGTCCTAAGCTCATCCTCTTGTGCCCACTTCCAGGTAAGTTTAACCTATTTTTATTTTCAGCACGAATTTCTGTTTATTAAAGTAAAATTCGCGTGGGAAGCTCATCTTCGAGAGCGCGGCTCCTGTCCCGTTCGAGCTACTTTTATTCTGGAGCGGTATTTTCGCTTACTAAATACGGAATCACGAGTACGTAGTTCGTCTATGAGAATCCACCTCCTCGCACGATTAGGCTGCCTTTAATTTGTAACAGCGTTTTCACGTTATATAGGGAAAGCACGCGCCCTAAGCTCGTCCTTTCGAGCCCACTTTCAGGTAAGTTTAACCTACTTTAATTTTCAGCACGAATTTCTGTTTATTAAAGCAAAAACTCGCGTGGGAAGCTCATCTTCGAGAGCGCGGCTCCTGTCCCGTTCGAGCTACTTTTATTCTGGAGCGGTATTTTCGCTTACTAAATACGGAACCACGCGTACGTAGTTCGTCTACGGGAATCCACCTCCTCGCACGATTAGGCTGCCTTCAATTTGTAATAGCGTTTTCACGTTTATAGGCAAAGCACGCGCCCTAAGCTCGTCCTCTCGAGCCCGCTTCCAGATAAGTATAAACTATTTTTATTTTCAGCACGAATTTCTATTTATTAAAGCAAAAACTCGCGTGGGAAGCTCTTCTTCGAGAGCGCGGCTCCCGTCCCTACTCTTATTCTGAAGCGGTATTTTCGCTTACTAAATACGGAATCACGCGTACGTAGTCCGTCTATGAGATTCCACCTTCTCGCACGATTAGGCTGCCTTCAATTTCTAGCAGCGTTTTTACGTTATATAGGGAAAGCACTTCCAGGTAAGTTTAACCTATTTTTATTTTCAGCACGAATTTCTGTTTATTAAAGCAAAAACTCGCGTGGGAAGCTCGCCTTCGAGAGGGCGACTCCTGGCCCGTTCGAGCTACTTTTATTCTGGAGCAGTATTTCCGCTTACGAAATAGGGAATCACGCGTATACATAGCTCGTCTACGAGAAGCCGCCTCGTCCTCGCGAGCCTGCTTCCAGATAAGTTTAAACTATTTTTATGTTCAGCACCGATTTCGATTTATTAAAGCACAAATTCGCGTGGGAAGCTCGTATTCGAGAGCGCGTCTTTTCGCACAATTAAGCTACCTTTATCCCGCTGCTTATTAAGGTTATCAGGATTGGGCTTAATCCATTATCTCTCACTTGCCCGCCTGCATACGTATATTTATTTGTGTAAATATAATTGTGTGATTTATAAAAACGACCATGGGATTTTTGCGAAAATAGGCGACTTTTACTCTCATTCGTTTATTCTACTCAATTTATGTCATTATTCTCTGCTATTTTATGTATTATTTTTTTGTTAAGAGTACTGCAAGCTGTTTAGACATTTACCTGTATAACAACAAAATTATGTCTATTACATCAGAAAAGCAGAGTAGTGCCTCGCCTATTTGTGTTTTGGACATTTTGTTTCAGTGAAATTTTTTTTTTTTTTGGCTCGTTGCGAATATTTTTACGTGGATCTCGCTTCCCCTGCCCATTTGGGTATTGTGATTTTATTTTATTAAAATCGTCCCGTTTCAATAATTATCTCATTGCTTTATATTGTGAAGCAGGACCTTCTTGCACTTACCTCCGAGTTAGGACTTTGTTGCACTCACCTCCGAGTTAGGACTTTGTTGCACTGGATTTTTGAGTTAGAACGTTGTTGCACTGAGCTTTGAGATAGGTCTTTGTTGAATTATCGTTGAGATAGGACTTTTTTGCACGGAACGGCGAGTTAGGACCTTATTGCATTGGCGTTTGAGTTGGGACTTTATGAATAGGAGGCGTCGATAAGATACTTCTCAATAAACTAGACAACTATGGAATAAGAGGTAAAGTTTACAAACTACTAAAAAGCTACTTAGATAACAGAAAACAAAGAGTAAAAGTAAACAATTCAAATAGCAAATTCGATGCAATACAAATGGGAGTCCCCCAAGAAACAATATTAGGACTATTATTATTTATTATCTACATAAATGACATGTTTCAAACTCTACCAGAACTTTCAATATTGGCTTTTGCTGATGACACTGCAATAAATGTAAAAGGAAAATCATGGCTAGAAATAGAAATAAAAATAAACCTATACCTAAATAAAGTATCAAACTGGCTGGCTCTAAACAAACTATCATTAAACATTGATAAAACAGTTTACATGGAATTTGGAAGTACACGAAACAGCACTCCGAGAAATTGAAATATCTGTATACAAGGAAAACAAATAGCAAGAGTTGACAGTACCAAATACCTAGGAATAACCATTGATAGTAACATGAAATGGGAAAACCACATCACAAATATTTATAATAAATCAAAATATTTAATCTTTATTTTTTATAAACTCACTAAAATATTATAGCAACAAAATCTCAGGATGCTCTATTACGCTCTTTTTCATAGTATCATGACTTATGGCATAATTGCATGGGGAGCAGCATACATAAACATAACGAGAACTCTTCAAACTCTACAGTACAGAATTCTCAAAATAATAAACAAAAATAACTTTTTAAATGAACAACAGCCACTAAATTTAGATCAACAATTCATTTACGAATCTCTATTATATCATTACGAAGATTTAAAAGATAACTTTATAAATTCAAATAGCATCACGAGAAAGAAATGCATCATAGTTCCAAAACAAAACAGAAGAATAAGCAACAAGATCAGTTATTTAAGGGCCATTACTTGTTATAACAGTCTGCCTAACAATCTCAAAACACTAACAAACAAAAACAACAGAAAAGTTAAACTAAGAGAATGGATAAAAATAAATTAAGATCAACAAGTTATGAACACACAGCAAGCGAAGAAATAAGAATAGACTGCAATAAAATCAGAACAATCTTACATGAAGTAAAATACACTAGAAAGGGCTATGCCCTAATATTACAATATAAAGGAAGGTAAACAACCGCAAGTATGACTGTCTAACATCGGAAGTCCATGTGGATAAGACTATGCTTGACTCGTTATTATTAGATACTAGAACATACATCTATTAGAAAATCAAATGCATACGACACCAATTCACTCACACCAACGAATGACAAATTATAACTACACCAAATTAAAAAAATTCAACAATGATAGATACTTGCCAAATATAAACCTAATCGCAGACAGCATAATCCAGTTATTTACTACAGAAACGGAAGAAAAAATTAAACAACCTAAAAAAGAATATTCTTTTATAAGGAAATTTACTAAATGGCCCACTCGAACAGTAATCCACAAACAAAAACATACAACAAAAATTGTCCTTATTGCCATGATCCTAAAACACGTGGAATTAAGCATACCCATTTCTTAAAAAGCACAGATACAACTGAAAATCAAGGTAAAAATAAAAAACCAACCAAAACAGAACATAATCGAATAGAAGAAATATATGATATGATTGACAATATAGCCAATGAAAATAGCATTAAATTACTACAAAAACCAGTAACAAAAGAACCAGGAAACAAAACAACTACAAACAACATCCGTATGACATATGGTGATATTAACTACCTAGGATCAAACAAAGTACTTTTTTATTTTGATAGAGGAATCAGAGGCAAGCAAACTTTTACTAATTCAATGTACCCACTACATGCACAACCAAAACACAAGGCTATAGTAGTAATAGATGAAATAGTCTTCACATCAAACTGTAAATGCGATTCGAGTAACCAACACAGGGACATGTTCCCTCATTATAGGGTCACTTGTGCAGTTGTGATTACATGCCCAGCTCAACTCAACAAACATGAAAGGATAATTTATGCAAGAAACAAGAATGCAACAACTGATCTATGCTAATAAGATATTAGTGAGAGTGGTAGTGACATAGTTTTATTTATAGTTGAAACTTGTTTCTCCCTGTAACCAAGTTACAGGAGAGTAAACAAATACGCTCTAAAAGAAATGTATTAGATTGTAAGTTTAGCTTGTAAGTTTATTATATATACCAGACCAGCATACAGGAATTTACTTCCCCTGCTGGACTACTTTTGTAATGTAATTTTGTATTACTCTGGTTAATAAATAAATAAATAAATTATTTAATTTTATTGCAAATATTATATACAAAAATAATTAAAAAAAATAAAGTTTTTTTGAAATAAAATATAAGGGTAGCTACTCCACGCTAATTTGGCATTTCAAACAGAAATATTTTCCATTTTGTTTCATTTTAAATTTTAATCTGAACTTGAGATATCTAGAAAAAACCTATTTTAGGGGTGAGTTTTAGGGGTGCGGTTTACCCCTTTAATAATAGGAAATTGGACCCATAAAAAAAATTAGCCGAAATAAAAATAAATTATACATTACATAACATAAAATATTTATTTTAATGATTCGAAAGTATTTTGCGCCTAAGAGTTTGTTTACCCCCGATAACGCTTGTATTTGCAAAAACCCTGAAACACTTGAACTTTAATTTTTTATTTTAAGCCCATAAATTATTTTTGTAATAATCAATTGATTTTATTACAAATATTATATACAAACATAGTTTAAAAAATAAGGTTTTTCTGAAATAAAAAGTAAGGGTTGCCACCCCCGGGGACCAAACTATATTTGCTAGTTTCGGCATTCAAAGAGAAGAATTTTCCAATTTGTTTCAATTCAAAACGTTAATTAGAACTAAAGATATTAAGAAATAACCGTTTTCGGGGGTAAACTTTAAGGGCAGTTTTCACCCCTTTAATATCGGTTTAGGCCGATAAAAAAATACATGTCTTTTATTGTTCGATCCTCTACAACATATCAAAAATTCCAGAAAATCAGAGGCGGACACTTCGATCCATTTCCTTGTTAGACTATTCATATGAATATACCTATGTAGGAATAAATCACCCCAAGCTATTATCCCATAATTTTTAATACTATTAAAAAGAGTATAATGTCAACGATGTTTTAGTTTTATTAGAGATGATGTTAATGGTAGGAAGTGATAAATTTGTTATTCAGGAATCTAATGGCCATACTACCAGATAAGATTGTTAAATAAATTATAACAACATTTTAGAATTAATCAACGTTTCGGACACTTTATTGTCCCTCTTCAGGATCTAACAATTACAATAATTAAATTAAATTAAATACACTTGTTTACAATCACAGAAAGTTGCGCAAAATTACAATACTTACGAAAACGTTTGAAAGTCAAATCTTAGTACGCGGGAGAACAATCCACTCGTCAATGATTTATTGTGTGCGATTGTCGGTCTTTTATATCAATAAATGTGTATGTGTGAGTGTACGAATTTAAACTGTACGTAACAATGTTGCAAGGTGGGGGTTACAACAACATGTAAGAGCTAGGGCAGAAAAACTAAGCCAAACGAACGATTTGGAACATATACTATTGTGTGTGTATGAAATCATAGTTCTTGATTAGTGATGTGTATTCGTTGGCTAGTCTATTTATTTCAAATTGTTTATTGATATAATTTTTTTGTGTATGTATAAATGTGGCTTCTGAAAGGAGTCTTTTTTCTTTATTAGTTTCGGAATCAAGTATTTTGATATTTTTAAAATCTATGGTATGTTTATTGTCTTTTGTGTGTGTATATAGAGATGAATTTTCATCCACCGATGAGTATTTTTTTTCGTGTTCCTTAATTCTAACATTTAACCGTCTGCTCGTTTGTCCGACATATGAGGCATCGCAATCCTTACAATTAATTTTATATATCACATTAGAATTATCACAGGTATTGTTCTTATCTTTGCCTAATTTTATAATACTATTCAGTTTGTTTTTGGCACTATAGAGAACATTGTATTGTATTTTTTGAATAAAGTATGCATACAATTTTCAAGTTCTTTAACGTATGGTAGACAGATGAAAGTATTTTTGTTTTTATTACTGACTGTATTCTTTTGTGTGTTTCTTAACTTTTTTAATCGTCTTTTTATATGTATTTCTATTAGATCAGTTGGATAATTATTCTGTTGTAAAAGTTTCTTGATAAAAGTATGTTTTTATTATGGAACTTACTGTGTGATAATTTGAATACTTTGTCAACCAAACTATAGATAATGGCAATTTTGTTACATTGTGGATGTTGCGAATAGTAATTCAAATATCTTCCAGAGAATGTCTGTTTTTGGAACCAATCTGTGATAACGTTGCGGTGTTTATCTATTATTATTTTAACATCGAGAAAGCTAATACAATTGTTTTGTGGTAATTCGACGGTAAATTGTAGATTTTCGTCATAGGAATTAAAAATATTTACAATATGTTGGATAGAGTTTTTAGGTATACATAAAAGAATGTCATCTACGTAACGATAATAAAACAATGGTTTTCTGCCCTAGCTCTTACATGTTGTTGTAACCTCCACCTTGCAACATTCTTACGTACAGTATAAATTCGTACACTCACACATACACATTTATTGATATAAAAGACCGACAATCGCACACAATAAATCATTGACGAGCGGATTGTTCTCCCGCGTACTAAGATTTGACTTTCAAACGTTTTCGTAAGTATTGTAATTTTGCGCAACTTTCTGTGATTGTAAACAAGTGTATTTAATTTAATTTAATTATTGTAATTGTTAGATCCTGAAGAGGGACAATAAAGTGTCCGAAACGTTGATTAATTCTATAATGTTGTTATAATTTATTTAACAACCTTATCTGGTAGTATGGCCATTAGATTCCTGAATAACAAATTTATCACTCCCTACCATTAACATCATCTCTAATATAACTAATCACAACGTGTGGCCTAATAATACGTTGTCACCTTCTACCTATCCACGCCATGAATATGGAAAGCTCCGCTTACACCGTGGAGATAATTTCGGAGGGAGGATCATCTCTCGCCGGCACTGCGGACCAACATGCACGTATGTTCAACGAAAAATCACAGAAAGAACTGTTATTGCATTACCTTACAGCACGCAAAGACGTTAAAGTTAAATTAGTATTTTATTTGATTTTCAAATTATTTGGTTTGGATACAAAAAGAGAATTCCAAAAACTGAGTGACTTGGCGTATAATGTGAGTTGTTATCATGAAAGACGAAAATTTCTAGTAAATTGCAGGTTTTTCGGTGTAGATCCTAAACACTTAGATTTCATCACAAAAAATATAACAAAAAACCATATGTTTTCCAATAATTGCAAAGAAAAACAAAATAAGTTGATCGAAAAAATTAAAAGTCAATTGTTAAATATTGAAATTAGTGACGTTCACATACATGTATCAAAATTAAATAAAGACATAGATAAAAGAAATAAGTTACTAGTGAAATCTGTTGGTAAAGATCTTTCACATTGGTTTATCGATTATTATAAAACGAAACTCAAATTTATTTTGATACCATTAAAGAAAAAACTAGAAAAGAAACTAGATGTTATTTATTACCTGAAATATAAAGTTTACATAGATAAAAGCAGATATTAAAATCATTTGTATACGAACGACTATAATTCTCATAGGGTCGATATCCTGCATGAAAACACACTGGTTATTGAACTAAGCTCTCATAACAACACACACGAAAAATGGTGTGTGAATGTCGCGAATGTCGAATTGCCTGTTTATGTAAGTGACGTATTAAAACTTGGAGAAAAATTCAACTTTAACAATCGATTTGATAATTTCTTAACATTAGATTATGTAAAGAATTTTGAGTGTATTCTAAATAAATATATAGATAACAAACAAGTTCCGAAACTTAGAGTAACCTTCCTGAATGGCAACAAACAATTTTTCAACAAGAATTTATCACAACATACATACTGTGATAGAAAATTTAAAATAGATTTACAAAAAACTAAAGATTTCATTAAAAACAACCCAGATTTATTAATTACCAGGGCCGACAAAGGGAATACCACAGTAATAATTAAAAAATCCGAGTACACAGAAAAAACAGAAAAATTATTTCAAGATAAAAAATATTATAAAGAAATCAAATCAAACCCGTTACCAGGCCTTGAAAGAAAAACCAACGAGCTAATAAAATGGCTAAACAGGATTGATTTTTCAGGGTCCGGAAAAAAATTTACTCCCGTTTTACAGAAATTTAACATTGCTAAAGCCTATGGTCTAATTAAAATCCATAAGAGCGGTTTTCCAGTAAGACCAATAATTTCGGCAGTAAATTCTCCTGTGTATTATCTATCAAAATTCTTTACAAAATTCTTAACTAAAAATTTCAAAATACCAGCTTCACATATTAACAACAGCTTAATATTAAAAGATAAAATCCAAAAGCATGTAATTCCACCCAATTTCGAAATAATTCGTCTTGATGTTGTGAGTCTTTTCACTAACATCCCCGAGTATTTGGTCTACAAAGCAATAGAAAAAAGATGGACGCAATTACACAATAAAATAAATATGAGTTGTACAGAATTTTTAAATATTATTAAATTCATTCTAAATAATAATTACTTCCAATTCAACAATAAATTTTACCAGCAAATATTCGGCTAAGCTATGGGAAATCCCATTAGTCCCATCTTGGCATACATAGTTATGAAAGATTTGGAGATCGAATAGATTGATAAGTTGAATTTCAAACCATTATTTTATTATCGTTACGTAGATGACATTCTTTTATGTATACCTAAAAACTCTATCCAACATATTGTAAATATTTTTAATTCCTATGACGAAAATCTACAATTTACCGTCGAATTGCCACAAAACAATTGTATTAGCTTTCTCGATGTTAAAATAATAATAGATAAACACCGCAACGTTATCACAGATTGGTTCCAAAAACAGACATTCTCTGGAAGATATTTGAATTACTATTCGCAACATCCACAATGTAACAAAATTGCCATTATCTATAGTTTGGTTGACAAAGTATTCAAATTATCACACAGTAAGTTCCATAATAAAAACATAACTTTTATCAAGAAACTTTTACAACAGAATAATTATCCAACTGATCTAATAGAAATACATATAAAAAGACGATTAAAAAAGTTAAGAAACACACAAAAGAATACAGTCAGTAATAAAAACAAAAATACTTCCATCTGTCTACCATACGTTAAAGAACATGAAAATTTTATGCATACTTTATTCAAAAAATACAATACAAATGTTGTCTATAGTGCCAAAAACAAACTGAATAGTATTATAAAATTAGGCAAAGATAAGAACAATACCTGTGATAATTCTAAAGTGATATATAAAATTAATTGTAAGGATTGCGATGCCTCATATGTCGGACAAACGAGCAGACGGTTAAATGTTAGAATTAAGGAACACGCAAAAAAATACTCATCGGTGGATGAAAATTCATCACTATATACACACACAAAAGACAATAAACATACCATAGATTTTAAAAATATCAAAATACTTGATTCCGAAACTAATAAAGAAAAAAGACTCCTTTCAGAAGCCACATTTATACATACAAAAAAAATTATATCAATAAACAATTTGAAATAAATAGACTAGCCAACGAATACACATCACTAATCAAGAACTATGATTTCATACACACAAAATAGTATATGTTCCAAATCGTTCGTTTGGCTTAATTTTTCTGCCCTAGCTCTTACATGTTGTTGTAACCCCCACCTTGCAACATTGTTACGTACAGTATAAATTCGTACACTCACACATACACATTTATTGATATAAAAGACCGACAATCGCACACAATAAATCATTGACGAGCGGATTGTTCTCCCACGTACTAAGGTTTGACTTTCAAACGTTTTCGTAAGTATTGTAATTTTGCGCAACTTTCTGTGATTGTAAACAAGTGTATTTAATTTAATTTAATTATTGTAATTGTTAGATCCTGAAGAGGGACAATAAAGTGTCCGAAACGTTGATTAATTCTAAAATGTTGTTATAATTTATTTAACAACCTTATCTGATAGTATGGCCATTAGATTCCTGAATAACATGTTTTAGTTTGCACAGTATTTGTCTTTTTGCAGGAAACAGGGAAATAGATATTTTGTTTCTTTAATTATTCTTCCAATGTTTTTATCCCATTGAATACCCTGGTTAAAATGCCCGTTAAGGTTCGGAATGCATCAGAATGGTTTTTTTCCGATCCTTTCAGATCCATTAAGGCCACTTCCGTACCTATGTGGAGTGGAATATTGGGAAAATGGTGAATATTTCCGAACCTTGTTAAAAATAGATTTTTACTTTCAGTGCTATGAATAGCCGAATTACGAAAGTCTTTTGTCTACAATAATTTTTTAAACGATTTATTTCTCCATTTAAAAAATTGGTAAGTTATCCGATCCATCAAGTTCCTTTCCGAAATATTTAAGATGAAAATAATTTCAATATACTCTTTAGAATAACGAAGGTTTGAATGAAATACGTTGATTAGAGCAAGAATAAACAATTTATAGATTTTCTGAACCTTTTCGGTTTCATCCGAAATTTGAAAAATTGTCCTATAATTTGATCATTAAAGATCTTTATGAAATGTTACCTCTTATTATAAAGATAGAAGAGATGCTGATAGAAAAATAAAATACATAAAAATGCATAAGGAATCATTGAGAAAACAAGTATAGCATAATACCAGTTTATTAGATTTTTTTAAACCTTTATGAACCATTACGAAAGTTTCTGGATTGTCATTAACTATTACAAACTATACCGAAATCGATCGAATATCAATAAACTTTTTCCCTTTGTCATAATATATAATTAATTCTAATAAGATTATCGTTTATATATAAAATGATAATAACACATGAAGTATTTTTTTTTATTTAAAACTTTATTATTGAACTTCAAAATTATTTGGCATAAGTCCAACATACTTTACGATTCTTAATAAATATTGGAATAAATATTAATAATCTTGTGCATTTATTCCGAACGATTCCACGGTTACTAATAGCCAGAAACATGATGGTTCACCAAAGTCCGGAATTGATCGTAATGATTCATTATACTTCAACAAGGTTCGGAACTTACTAATAGCCAGAAACATGATGGTTCACCAAAGTTCTGAATTGATCGTAATGATTTATTATACTTCAACAAGATTCGGAACTTACTAATAGCCAGAAATATGATGGTTCACCAAAGTTCTGAATTGATTGTTATCATTCATTACTCTTCAACAAGGTTCGGAACGAACCAACCAATCCTGAATAAATATACCAAATTATTTTGTAATAAATCTTAATAGATCGGAAAGGTTCTAAAAAGATCACCAAAATTCATTACAGTTTACCTCCATATCATACAAGTATCGAAATTATAACTCTGATGCCAACACCCGTTTTAGCTGAGGACCCAGGTTCGAATCCCGATGACATCGAAAATTTTTTAATTTCTTTATTTACAATTTCAAGCTTTCTACAATTTAATATTCTTACAAATTATGTTATAATTTAAAAATAATTTCAATCACAATATATTAATTATTAATACACATTTAAATAAACATTAGATTGGGCATGACGTTAATATTTCCATAATTAAGCGCGAAAATCAGGATAATTTTTTTTTTCTGTATCCCTAATATTATTTATTAATAAATAATTATTTATGATTTATTATTTATTAATAAACAAATAACGATTTTTTTTGTGAGAAATTAATTAACAACACTAAATAAATGTTCATGTAGGTTTCCCTACACGGGGACAGTTCCGAACGGTTCCACGGTTAATAATAGCCAGAAACATGATGGTTCATTAAAGTCCTGAATTGATCGTAATAATTCATTATACTTCAACCAGGTTCGGAACGAACCAACCAATTCTGAATAAATATACCAAAGTATTTCATAACAAATCTTAATAGATCGGAAAGATTCTAAAGACATCATCAACATTCTTAACAGTTTACCTCCATGACAGTTCGGAAGAGTTCAGAAGAAATTGGTTCCAAAAACCGGAAAGGATCGGAAAGGTTCCTTAGATCCGGACATTTCCGAACCTTGAAGATCATTTTTACCAGGGTTGTGTTAATATTGATTTGGCTGTAGGTAAAGAAAAAAAATTTTTAAGCAAAATTTCGAGACATGTGTCTTCTTAAATATGATTTAGAATACAGTTTTATACTATTTAGGCGAAAAAAAGTTCGATCTGTGACAGCCTGCCTGAATTTGAATGGAATCAGCCATAACTGAAAATGTATTTAAAATTATATTATTTACATGATTTTGCTCGAGAATCAGGTTCTCATCGTGAACCACAGGGTCCACTACTCTTACAAATCACTTATTTATAGTATAATGATTATATTTCATATTTCTACGGGAGAAAGATGTTCTACGCCAGTCCCATCAATGTTATAAATATAAAGATAAAAATACCTTGTGTTAAACTACTATGTGAATATAAAATATGGCTTAGGCATTGTAAAACCGCAGAGCAACAAAATTTTCGATTGTACATAAGACGAGAAAATGCAGGTTATAAATTTGTATGCAACTGACCGAGATAAAAACTTTGATATTTTATTTAAGGTATCTCCGTCGCGCTGGGCCGTATCTATGAGGGACCCCGTTGGGGGGGGGGGGGGGGCAATATTTTTTATTGTCAAATTTCCTGTAAATTTTTATTTATAGTAGTACAATATCATATACTATATATATTGTCCTATTATATGCGTGTAAAAAGCAAGATTTTCGGTTTTTATGAAATTAAATTTAAATTTTGCTGTTGACTTGATATTTTCATTACAGAATAAAATTTTATAACTGCTATACTCTGTAGGTTGTTTTATGAAAAAATTAGCAATTTTCATGAAATGACGAGGAAAAATGCTTTTCTCTCCATAAGATCCTATGTTAAACATTAAATTTTTACAAATTTTTTCTTTGTAGTTCACCCGGTGACTCTACTTGAGAAAGATACAAAAAAAAAAGTTAAAATTCGTACTTTCAGTAGGTATTTTTCTTTTCTCTTACTTATCGACTTCACCAATTGGCCGAAGCCACCTTAATTTGATGTTTACTATAACATAAAACTAGCAAACAGTATAAGGAAATATCTGAACCTAAGAAATATAATAATAATAATAATAATAATAATAATAATAATAATAATAATAATAATAATAATAATAATAATAATAAGGAGAGTGTATAAAATGTAAAAGCGTTAAAGTAACATAAAAGAATCAGAGAAAACGAAATTGGCTGGTGTTGTTTGCATGGCAGCATATTATGTAGCTTCTCACGTTTGCCTTGGTTCGTTTGGTCTTTAAGTATCTTTGCCTTCCCCTTAGGAATGTTGAATGAGTGCATGATGTGGGTGCGTCGAGTCCCGTACAAATTCATTACCCCTATATCGGAGGCAAAAAAGGAGGAGTTCTTATGATCTTGAACATTTTTCTGTCAAGCTGGAGAAATTCTTTTTATATACTTCTAGTCATTGAACTCGTAAAAACGCTTGCTCGGCGTCCCTGTGCATATTATAACCTCATATGCGCATATATACGCGTATATGCGTGCGCGTGCGTGTGTGCGTGTGCGTGTGCGCGCGTGCGTGTGCGTGTGCGCGCGTGCGCGTGCGTGTGCGTGGGTGGGTAGGTGTGGGTGTGCGTGTGCGTGTGTACGCTTACTTACACATTGCATGTGCAAGGGCATCGACAAAACTGCAAAACTGACCTTGTGAATAATCATCAGGCCGTCCCTTCTCTTCCTCTTATTCTTCGGATGAATAGAGGGAGAAAAGACCGGAATAAAGACTACAAAGGCATCAAACGTAGTCGGTCTACGTATATAGATATAGGATCTCAGGACCGGTCCAGAGAGGGATTCCGTTGAAGGGTTTAGTTCATTGGCGTAGACCCGTGCGCTTACAAGTATAAAAGGATGCCACGGGCTTGTCAAGACGTTTACTGTTCTCGTACCGAGCATCCAGTACATTCACCTAAACAACATGCTTAAACTGGTAAGTACTAAACTTAAGCGTTCCGTTTATACATTTTTATAAAATTTATTCAATTACAATGTTATATCAAGAACTAACATAAACTGGCAATTGAAATTTTATCTGCATTTCAAAATATCATTATAGTGTTCAAATGTTTTAAATATTTTTACACGAGCGAGGAATGTCAGATAGTTCTTACATAAACCTTTTATCGCGAGAAAGTCACAATAGTAAAATGATACAAATGTTTATTTCATACTGTTATGTAGATTATAATTTTTCGATACAGTGTGTGTAAAATGCATATTTTAAAAATCGCTTTTACGTCCCCTGTATCGAAAAACATCGTTCAATACACGTGTGGAAGACGATTATATGCTCGTGTGATTATCACTCTTGCTTTACTAGGGCGATAAACCTCACGCTCGTGCTAGAATCAACCCCTTTACTTTTGTATCGAAATATACTATTTTGATATTAAAACTGTAAATGTTCAACTGATATACATAAAAGAGAGTGATATCGACTTGGATTTTGTAGTTCTTGTTTGCCGCCATTCTGGCATTAACTGCTGCTGTGCCCACTCCAGTGCCGGCTCCAGTACCAGCTCCAGCGCCGGAGCCCAAGCCGGGCGCGATTCTTGCTGCACCAGCCTACTCGGCGAGTTACATCGCCCCGGCAGTCACATACAATGCCTACGCCCCTCTCACGTACTCGTACAATCTGCCAACATATTACAGGCCAGGATACCTTCTGTAAGCCACTCGCGCGCTGATATCGGGTCTAATAGCCAGATGAACGTAACTGCCGACGACGATGATGACGACAGTTGAACGAATCACCAAGAAAGCTATGGATACCAGTCATGGCGCGTCCCATGAATCTTTTCTAAATATTTGCAGCACAAATCATATGCACTGCTCATTTTATACACCAACTTTATCCTATATTTTAACTATCTACTAATTTTTCATCACTCACTACTGAACAGGTACGCCAGTGCAAAGATTTTTCTTCCAATATTAATTCCATCGCGTTAATAATTCATCTTTTGGGGTCATAACTTGAACTCCCATAATCGTCGCTGATGAATTTTATGTGCACATCGAAAGAACCAATTTACAATAAAGTTGCTTCATGATTAATTTTTAATTGCATTTTCAGTCTTATTTATTCCCCCTTTATCAATATCTCCTTTATTGTATTATTAGGATTCGCCATTCAAAATGTTATACTAGTTTTTGTATATTTATTTTCAAACCTCCTAAAAGTTGTTTTTTTATTGTTGATTAAGCCTTAAATTTATAGTGACTTTTTACACTGCACAAGACTACATAGAACTGATATTTTTCAAAAATGGTAGTGTTATATTAAAATTTAAGGAAATTGCAATTTATTAAAAATTAAATTTTCTACTTAAAGACGTTCACTAATTAAAAGCGAACGATGGGCGAAAATTTATATAACGGATGTGATAGTCCTAATGCCAAAACACCTTATTCTTATATAATTCTAAGGGCTTTGACAACATATAAAAAAATGTAATAATTCAAAATTTGGAATGTAGCTAGTGTAAGTATTGCTTATAAAAAAGTACATCAATTTATTATGGATATCTTTATTTTTGATCGGATTTGTAAGGGATAGAGCTGAGCTTATTATCTTCCTCATACAATTTGAAGTAGTGGTAATAAAATTACCACAAAATAATTGAGACATTATCAAAGGCCTATATTTGTTTATAAAAGTAACATGTGAGCCTTATATATTGTCACGTGATTTATTACATGATATCTTACTTGATTAATCACTTGATTTGTCAGATGATAAATCAGATCAGATCCATCACACAATCCTATCACACAATACCAAAGAAAAGTTACAAGAAAGTGAAAATATTGAAAATGCTTTATCTCTGCATAAAATGGGTTTAGAAGCTTTTACGTTAGTTTATTTTCTTGAAAATAATATCACTACTAAAAATTTACCGTCTAAATGTTTTGCTAGGCATACTATGAGTGCCCCTGAATTTTTTTTAGATTTTTTGCAGCCCTACAAAAAGAGCTGTGGCATCATATATATGACCAGATTAAGTGACCATTTATATCATTTTAAGCATTAAAATTGACTTTTGAAAAGGTGCGATCCGGGTAATCATCATACGACTGGTCTTAAAAGTAGTGTAAAACAGGTCAGAATAAAGCTGTAATGCAAACTGTCATTTTTTTCATATTGTTAAAACCCTAAATTAGGCATATTAATGCTTCCCAAGTCGATGCATAATAAATTCAAGTTTAGCGGCTCACAAATTTTTTTAGGTATCTGCATACCTTAAAGGTTACCTTAAAAAAGAACGTACAGAAAATTACATTTTGTGACAGTTACTAACAAGAAAGGTCTAACATCAAGAAAGGTATAACATTTTTTCTCTGTTTTTATTTGTTTAAATGAATTATTACCTGTTTTTCAAAATCTGCTTCAAATTTGACTCCAGGAGTTTTCACTACAACTCAGCTTTAAAAATATTAAAAAAATGTTAAGATAATTACCACCAAAGTTGCGTTTTGAGACGCAACATTAGTTCATTTTTCTTGTTTATATCAAATTCTGCTCATTATTAGTTCACTGTATTTTGCATTTATTTAATTGAAAGTACATTTCAAACAAAATTCTAATTTGATTGTTTGTATTTTATGACAATGTACCAATTTAAATATAATATTTTATAGAAATCGTGAAAATTCGATATTTGAGGGCCAATCCGTGGAATATGGAGTAAAATAAAAAAATCCATATAAATTACATTCAGCAACGTTTCGCCAGCAAGGTTCGATGGCCTCATCGGGCTATTATTTATTCCAAAGAAAAACAACAAATAAATATTACAAACACAATACAAGATTTTCGATGAAGAGCACAAACTTTTCTTACCAGTAAATTTAATTATTAATTATATAACATAATGATATTCGGAAGTGGAAGGAAAAACGACTTCCACTGACACCGTCAATGTTTTAAACTGCGAATGAAAACAAACCAACCGCCGTTGTCTTATATACAGTCAACGGCGTTGGTGTGTTTATTCTGGAAAAGGTTATTAGGCTTCTTGTACGTGTGGCTCAGTGATTGTGTGTCTTCTTTTCTATTGAGAGTGTGTTTATACATGTTAATGTGAAGCATCTCGGAAATAAGTCGCTTATTATAATTCTTTTCTCGACCCAAAATTTTTACATTATTCCAATCAAACTTGTGGGTACTATTTTCAACAATATGTAGTGGAACGGGTAGTAATTTATTTTTGCACTTTTCATGTTCAGATATTCTTTCTTTCAATTTTCGTTTTGTTTCGCCAATGTAACATGCCGAACAATCCTTACAATCAAACTTATATACTACACCCGTTTCATCCCATTCCTCCGATTTATCTTTGCCGAGCTTAATTATGTCTGCGAGACTATTATTGACCAAAGGCACAGTGCGAATATTGAATTTTTTTAATGAACCAGCAACCTTATTAAAAAACTTATCATGATAAGGAATTGCTAAAGAACCTAACGGCTCTTTATGATTAATATTCCGTTTTAGAGTTGGAATTCTTATTGAACGGAGTCTATTGTTTATGCAGGAAACTATAAATTTTAAAGGGTAATCATTTTCTAATAATGTTGTTTTTATTCTGTTTATATTTTGAGTATGAAACTTTTCATCTGAAAGTAATATGGATCTTGTAAGGTTTTATAGGTAGGTTCTGTGGATAGGGGAGGGAAACCAGGTTAGGAGTCACCTTAAGTGCAATGGTGACTAAATGTGCATATACGGTGATTGAGTGTTGAAGATATCGATGCTGCTTGCTCTGCTGCTGATGTCCTCGGTGGTTGGATAAATAATTATATTTATGTAAATATTCTCAAATAATGAATTTAATATTAAAAGAATTGTTATAAATAATAGCAAAATTTGTCGTATTAAAGTTATTTAACAAACAGAAAATAGTTAATTAAAATATTCAAAAATAATTAGAAAAATAAAAAAAGTTCAAATAAGTTATTAATAATAATAGTAATAATAATTGATATTTTATTCGCAAAGGTAAATGTCAGGAGATAGGAAATGGTGGAAAACGCCCAGAAAAATTAATAACAAATATGATGTATCAGAAAATGTGTTTATTTCTTTCCCTTACTTGGGAGATCTCTTATCCATGTATCTATCTATATATATATATATATATATATATATATATATATATATATATATATATATATATATATGTGTGTGTGTGTGTGTGTATGGGTACAGTCAACTTACAAATATGAATACAAAAAAAAATAAAATTTCACGGCTCGATATAAAACAACTTCGTTCTAATTTCCGACGTCTCCTACAGATAACTTTCACGCTGTAGTCGGTCCGCTCGTCCCCTATGTTATTTACCGACTCCGTATGCCTATATAGGCGTCTGCACGTAAACACCCGTAGCGGTGACCGACGTGCCTCGATGACGCAAGGTTACACCCGAACGCCGGCAATGCGCTATTATTCTATCATAAGTCCGCTGCGTCTTACTACAAACTAATATGTGCGGCGTACGTGCCTCGGTGTAAAAGGAATCCCGGTTGCCCTCAAAAATAATTCGTGTGATATTTAAGTAATCATCCAAAAAAACAAAAGGAAACGATCGCGCGCAATACAGATCGCGTGAGCCACACAGAAGACTTATAGAAGTCGCGCTCGGAAAAATGAACCGTGGCACCCCGGGAAATAAAAGCGTGTGGAGACTAAAAACTCAGCACGTGAAGGCTAAGGTTTTCCGTGGGAATTTTCCGGGATATGGCGCTCGGAAAATTGCACCTCCACTATACGAAATCTAAAAGCGCGTACCGGTCCAAATTCCCTGCACACAATATTCTAAATTTTCCGCCGGAATTTTCCGAGATATGGCGCTCGGAAAATTGCACTTCCCCTACACGAAATCTAAGAGCGCGCCACGATCCAAGATCACCGCACGCGAAAATTTTAATTTTCCACCGGAATTTTCTTAGATATGGCGCTCGGAAAATTGCACTTCTACTATGCGAAATCTAAAAGCACGCCACGATCCGAAATCACCGCACGCGAAAATTTTAATTTTCCGCCGGAATTTTCCGAGATATGGCGCTCGGAAAATTGCACTTCTACTACACGAAATCTAAAAGCGCGCCACGATCCGAAATCACCGCACGCGGAAATTTTAATTTTCTGCCGGAATTTTCCGCACGATGGAGAAAAATTGAACGGAATATTCAAAAGAAAGAAGAAAAAAAAATGAAAATCCAACGAAGTCACCCGAAATCACTCGCGTCGCATTTATATATATATTTATCCTCTATCTACGGTGGAGATCCCCAGGTCGAAGGGCAACCCTGTCGCCCATCTGTAGGCTTGCCGTGCGGCAAGTCCTACCAGCACCGGGAGGGAGGCTATGCCGTCCCTTCTTTCTACACCCTGCTCCTGAGTCCCTATCCTAATTGTCGCCGAGTTGGGCGAACCAACTCGACTCGACCTGGTTTATCTCGGAGGAGTAATCCCAGGCCGGGCGTGCACTAAACTTACTTCAAATAATGTGTAACCGCGAGAGGAAAAGTCCTGCCTCGGCACCTGGTCATCGTCGACGTCGTCGCTCCGGGCACAGCTACCACCCCTTCTTCGCAGCGCACGTGGCTATCTTGCGCTCTAGAGTCACTGGTGAGCACGAGGGGGCGACCAGCTTGTACCGCTGGTGGATATCAACTGCTTTGCTGGCTACCGCTCCTCCGGCTCGCGACCCTCTAGTGGCGAGAAAAACCTGTTTTAAGGGGGTGCGCATAGACTCATTTACGTAAGTCATGAGTAAGTGATGCGCATTCCCTACCCGTCGACTCCTCTCCGGTACCCCTACTCTGGGCGTCCATCGTTGTCCCTTCGCTCCTCTCGTCAAGGATAGGTGCATGAATAACGAGGAGAATTAAATAAAGATTATTCATATTCTGTCTCACTCGCGCTTATGTGTAAGGCTATAGCGATGTCCTTGTCTCATTGCATCAGCCAGCATGTGGTTGCTCTGCTAGCTATAGGTATAGCGAGACTCAACACTATAGCAATATAAGGCTAGAACAAAAAAACTCGGTACTGTAGCATATTTTAAAATACATCAGCGCGAAATTCAAATTCTTGGTGGTTTGACTCCTGTCTTACGCGTCTGAGGCTCGGATCATTATGAACATTAAAACATTTACAACAATCCTTATTTATGTTAATTTAACATAAAGAAACCATCGTTCAAATACATTTAGATACACTTAAGGTCGGGGAAATTTGTAATCAGAATTCCCGTTCGCTTAATCATATCCTTGCCGCGAGGTCGTGACTATGTAACGTCTGCGTTAGGTTCGTTACAATCTATCTATTAAATTTGAAATAATATTCCGTTTTTGCTGGATTGTGTGGTTCGACTTAAAATTCAATAATCTACCCGGACATGTCGGCTTTTGGTACCAATTTGTGACTAGTTTATTTTCAATCTTAATAATTGATACGTCTAAGAAATTAATTGAATTATTTTCTTCAACCTCATGTGTAAACTTTAGGTTCTTATTGTATTCATTGAAAACTTTTAATACTGTTCCCACCTGCTCATTATTCACACACATAATAGTATCGTCTAGATATCTCCGGTAAAACAAGAGCTCGCAATTATATTCAACTTTTAGTTTTTTTATACATTCTATTTCTAAATCTTCCATTACAAGGTCAGCAAAAATTGGCGAAATCGATGATCCCATTGGTGTGCCGAAAATTTGTTTATAAATTATGTTATTGAAAGTGAAATAAGTGTTGTCGAAAAGAAATTTAGTAATATTGACTATTTCATCAAACGGAATTTTACTCTTTTTATGTATATGTGTATATCTTATATCTAAATTCTTCAATACTAACTCACAAGGTATATTAGTAAACAAAGAGCTGACATCGAGTGAAAGCAAACTAAAGTCAGCTGGTACGTTTATATTCGAGATTGCCTCTTTAAATTCAATGCTATTATTAACGCGTGACATAGGTGGTTTGATACATTCTTTTAATTCTAAATATACAATTTTTGCAAGAAAATGAGTGGGACTATTGACTAGAGAAATGATTGGTCTTAATGGGGCATCAGCTTTATGGATTTTTGATAATCCATATGCTTTCGCTAGTGTGGTATCGGTTTATGTAAGATTCTTATTATAATAGTGTCTATTTAAAAATTTATTTTCGTTCAAATTAGACAGGATTTTATGAACTTTAGATTGTAACGATCTAAGCGGGTTTCGTTTGACAATATTGTAAGTGCGTTTATCATCAAAGAGTCTATTCATCTTTTCTTTGTAATAATTTTATTCATACAGACTGTCAAGTTTCCTTTATCTGCGCGAGTGAAAAAGATATTGCTGTTCTGTTTTAAGAAAATTTTCGTATCACCAAGTTTTTTAGCAAATTCTCTGTCTTGTGAAGCGATATGTCAAACTTTTTTCATTTAATTAGTTAACGCGTTGGTAACAGATTCTCTGATATTATTCTTAACAGTATGACTAACATCGATTTTCCTTAAAGAATCTTCCACATTTTTAACTGTTACAACTACATCTTTCTTTGTCAAATTTTCTCTAACGTTATACTTAGGTCCTAATGATACAACATCGATGGCATTTTGTGGAATTTGAATATCTGAAATATTTTTTATCCATTTACTATTATCACAGTTTTTTACTGTATTTTTTTGTTGGGTTTTCATTACAATCTCAAATTTGCGATCAAGTTTCTTGGATACATTGTTGAAAATTTTCTTACTTTTTTCTTCTGTATAATGTACAAAATTATTTTTCAATGTTACGTTTACCTTTGAATTATTGATTACTCTACTAAGCGAATTTAGATTCTTATATAAAAAACTTTTATGTATGTGAATATCCTTAATTTCTAGTTTCAATAAAAAACGCGACTGTTCAGATTTAAAACGACGAAGTGCACTAATACAAAACTTACTTCTAAACGACAAATTACCGAAACGCTTGAACGCATTATCTATGTGCCGTGGAGAAAGGTCACTGCTCCTGCATCGAAGTAAATATTCACAGTGGGCATTGGACACCGCCAACTGAGGTCTTAACTTGATCCATAGTTTGAAAATCTTCGTTGTTTTGCAACCATGATTCGATGTTATTATTTTAAAAAATCTCCTTCCTGTGGGAGTCTGGTCATTTTTCAATCGTAGACCGTGATCCAAATTGTTTATTTGAACACCCTCCATTATTCAAAAAATCGTGAAAATTCGATATTTGAGGGCCAATCCGTGGAATATGGAGTAAAATAAAAAAATCCATATAAATTACATTCAGCAACGTTTCGCCAGCAAGGTCCGCTGGCCTCATCGGGCTATTATTTATTCCAAACAAAAACAACAAATAAATATGACAAACACAATACAAGATTTTCAATGAAGAGCACAAACTTTTCTCACCAGTAAATTTAATTATTAATTATATAACATAATGATGTTCGGAAGTGGAAGGAAAAACGACTTCCACTGCCACCGTCAATCTTTTAAACTGCGAATGAAACCCAACCGCCGTTGTCTTATATACAGTCAACGGCGTTGGTGTGTTTATTCTGGAAAAGGTTATTAAGCTTCTTGTACGTGTTGCTCAGTGATTGTGTGTCTTGTTTTCTATTAAGAGTGTGTTTATACATGTTAATGTGAAGCATCTCGGAAATAAGTCGCTTATTATAATTCTTTTCTCGATCCAAAATTTTTACATTATTCCAATCAAACTTATGGGTACTATTTTCAACAATATGTAGTGGAACGGGTAGTAATTTATTTTTGCACTTTTCATGTTCAGATATTCTTTCTTCCAATTTTCGTTTTGTTTCGCCAATGTAAAATGCCGAATAATCCTTACAATCAAACTTATATACTACACCCGTTTCATCCCATTTTTCCGATTTATCTTTGCCGAACTTAATTATGTCTGCGAGACTATGATTGACCAAAGGCACAGTGCGAATATTGAATTTTTTTAATGAACCAGCAAACTTATTAAAAGACTTATCATGATAAGGAATTGCTAAAGAACCTAACGGCTCTTTATGATTAATATTCCGTTTTAGAATTGGAATTCTTATTGAACGGAGTCTATTGTTTATGCAGGAAACTATAAATTTTAAAGGGTAATCATTTTCTAATAATGTTGTTTTTATTCTGTTTATATTTTGAGTATGAAACCTTTCATCTGAAAGAATATGGATCTACCTATTAAATTTGAAATAATATTCCGTTTTTGCTGGATTTTGTGGTTCGACTTAAAATTCAATAATCTACCCGTACATGTCGGCTTTTGCTACCAATTTGTGATTAGTTTATTTTCAATCTTAATAATTGATACGTCTAAGAAATTAATTGAATTATTTTCTTCAACCTCATATGTAAACTTTAAGTTCTTATTGTATTCATTGAAAACTTTTAATACTGTTCCCACCTGCTTATTATTCCGACATGTACGGGTAGATTATTGAATTTTAAGTCGAACCACACAATCCAGCAAAAACGGAATATTATTTCAAATTTAATTGATAGATCCATATTACTTTCAGATGAAAGGTTTCATACTCAAAATATAAACAGAATAAAAACAACATTATTAGAAAATGATTACCCTTTAAAATTTATAGTTTCCTGCATAAACAATAGACTCCGTTCAATAAGAATTCCAACTCTAAAACGGAATATTAATCATAAAGAGCCGTTAGGTTCTTTAGCAATTCCTTATCATGATAAGTCTTTTAATAAGGTTGGTGGTTCATTAAAAAAATTCAATATTCGGACTGTGCCTTTGGTCAATCATAGTCTCGCAGACATAATTAAGCTCGGCAAAGATAAATCGGAAGAATGGGATGAAACGGGTATAGTATAAGGTAAAGGAGGCAGTACTGGGACAAACCTATTTTGGGACCAGAAGTGGGAGAGCAGTAAACAACTACGATGAAAGGTTAAGGTGATAAAAGCATTACTTCATTAGTATTCTTTATGATGTTAGCTACGTAGTCACTTCATTATTGTGTTGATTGACTTCTTAAAGTAATGTATAACAAGATTCAAACTTTTTGAGGTTATGTTTGAGCTGTACGCATAGCGAAAAATTTATCCCACTATAGGTACCTCTTAATTCCCATATCGTAGTAGTGGGACACGTTTCGAAAGTATGATCCCACTACTGCGTCAAATGGGCGTCCCACTACCGGTCATAAATAAGTTACCGTGCCCCACTACACTAGTAGATAGTTATTTTCTTTTAATGAGATTCTTTTAATACACCAACAACGGAAGAAAGCATCTTTTTTTCTTAAAATAAACCTTGAGACACGAGCTACCTGCTGAGGTAATTAGTTTTTATGTATTGTGCTTAGTTTTGGCAATAGACAAAGATTATAAAAAAAGTATGGTCAAAACTGTCTCACTACTACCTACTTTACCTTATAAGTTCGACGGTAAGGATTGTTCGGCATGTTACATTGGCGAAACAAAACGATAATTGAAAGAAAGAATTTCTGAACATGAAAAGTGCAAAAATAAATTACTACCCGTTCCACTACATATTGTTGAAAATAGTACCCATAAGTTTGATTGGAATAATGTAAAAATCTTGGATCGAGAAAAGAATTATAATAAGCGACTTATTTCCGAGATGCTTCACATTAACATGTATAAACACACTCTCAATAGAAAAGAAGACACACAATCACTGAGCCACACGTAGAAGAAGCTTAATAACCTTTTCCAGAATAAACGCACCAACGCCGTTGACTGTATATAAGACAACGGCGGTTGGTTTTCATTCGCAGTTTAAAACATTGACGGTGGCAGTGGAAGCCGTTTTTCCTTCCACTTCCGAATATCATTATGTTATATAATTAATAATTAAATTTACTGGTGAGAAAAGTTTGTGCTCTTCATCGAAAATCTTGTATTGTGTTTGTAATATTTATTTGTTGTTTTTGTTTGGAATAAATAATAGCCCGATAAGGCCAGCGAACCTTGCTGGCGAAACGTTGCTGAATATAATTTATATGGATTTTTTTATTTTACTCCATATTCCACGGATTGGCCCTCAAATATCGAATTTTCACGATTTTTTGAACAATGGAGGATGTTCAAATAAACAAAAAAAAAATATAACATTTTATAGCGTGTGGAGCAACTTTTGTAAATACAAGGATTCTTGCATGAATTAAGGCGGTGTTACACTGCCGGCCTCTGAGGCCCAAATCAGCTGAAAAAACTAAAAAAATAAAGTACAATATACATTCTATAAATATGTACACTATTTCAGATAAAATGGCCCAAGACTTAAGATGGTTCGATAAACACTCTCAAGTCAATTAAGTATCCACAAAAACAAACTAAAATTGTCTTAATACTTGCGTTATTAATATCCATAAAATTCAGTATCAAAGTATAAGATAATTAAATAGTGTATTATATAAAAAATAATTTAATATTACACAAAGAATTGTTTGATGTAGAAGCTTATGATTTACGTCGCTAGCCATAGACGTGTTCAAATCGGTAAATATGACGTATACTGACTATTACGTCAAGTTAACCTATCTCAGTACTTTTACACGAATTTTCATATTATTAATTGTTTATCTCGAAAATTACCGCGGCTTCATACATTTTTTATGTTATCATTACAAAGCTTAAACTTTAACCATCTCTTTACTGAACTTCCTCTGCAGTTGATTTCGGTATTAACTTTGGAAGTTTCTACACAAAATACATGGTTCTACTATAATTTACATGTGAAAGTATATATTTTCACGAATTGTTTACTCAAAAATTAGCGCCGCAACCTGTATTGAAAAAAATACCAGAAAATTTATCAACATCTGTAGAATAACATATATTTTTTTTTGTAAATGCCCCCGTAAATGACATTTTAATAGAACCACCTTAATCTGTAGACCAATTTTATTCAGAAATATAACATTTTCAATATTTTGTCATTGGTGTAGTTTTTTGAGAAATCCATTCCATGGACGGATTTTCATAGGATGGCGCCTAAATTACATGAAATTCACGCAGTTATGGCATGAAAAGTTGAAAATATAAGATTTCCTGAAGCAAGTATTTTTTTATGCAAAAAACTACTTTTAATTCATGAATTTTATGAATTTGTATGTATTTTTGTACATTTTAGCATTTTAAAAATATTAGTTTCAGAAAATCATAAATTTCCAACTCTTACTACCATAACTGCATGAATTTTAAGTAATTTAGGCCCCATCACATGAAAATCCAAGGAATGGTTTTCTCAAAAAAACTCCACCAATGTCAAAATATTGAAAATGTTATATCACTGACAAGGAAAGAATACTTGGTGTCCGCCTCCGATTTTCATGAAACTTCGCATATAAGTAGAGTGTCAAAAAATATTCGACACGTATTTTTTTTATCTGCGGAAAAACATATCTAAGGGGTGAAAACGGCCCTTAAATTTCACCCCCAAAAACTATTTTTTTTAATATCTCAAGATGGAATCAGAATTTTTTAATGAAACCAACACCTATTTGTTTCTTATGAAAAGTCGAGTTTTTCGACACAGTTTTAATGCTGGAGGATTGCATTCCCTATTTTTTATAAGGGTAAATATGATATTTTCTCTTGTATTTTTGATATAAAAATGTTTTAATGAGCTAAATTTGATTGAAAATTGCCATGCTATAAAGAAAATTGAAAATTATAGTTGACCTGCTTCGAGATTTAAAAATAAAAACATGTTGATGGGGTGAATTACCCCTAATTTAATTAATCACCTTTTTGTTAGTGTCTGCCTCCGATTTTCATGAAACTTTGCAACTGGTTAGAGTATCGAAAAATATTTGACACATATTTTTTTTTATCTGTGGAGAAAGACATCTGGGGGTAAAACCACCCTTAAAGTTCACCCCCAAAAACAGTTTTTTTTAATATCTCGAGATGGAATCTGAATTTTTTAATGAAACCAACAGCTATTTGTTTCTTCTAAAAAGACGAGTATTTGGACACAGTTTTAATGATAAGGGGTTGCACCCCCTATTTTTATGGGGGTAAATATAATTTTCTTCGCCCTGCTTTAAAATAACAAAGTTTTGACGAGCCATATTTGATTAAAGAATGCCATGTTGTAAAGAAAATTAAAAATTATAGTTGACCTGTTTCGAGGTTTAAAAAAAACACATAGAAGGAGTGAGCTACCCCTACTTTAGTTATGTATCTTTTAGTGATTAAAAAAAATTGATCACAACATTCTTTTTGATTTTTAATTGTGAGATGCTTATTTCAAATCATATTTTAGGTGAAATACTAAAATTGACTACTAAAATTTAATACATTAAATAAAAATTTGCAAGAAAACTTTTATCGATTATTTTTTTTGTTTATAAAATTAATGATGAAATTATTTATAAACAAAGAATTTTTCTGGGTAAAATTCTATTAAAAATTCATCTTTTTTTACATTATATTAGGCTAATATTTCATTTCCCGTATTGATACTTGTATTGTTGATGTCACAAAAATTTAAGTTTTTTTTATCAACGAAGGTTTCATTCTTACCGAAATATGCAATATAATTATAATTATATTAAATTTACATTACAATTTTCAATGTCATTACGCTTCTACGAATATTTTTTTCGCGATGACATTTATAAAAATATTGGTAAGTTAAAAATAAACTTTGAATACGAGATAATTCTCGAGTAAACAAGAGATATTTTTATTTGACTGTGGTCAGTTTGTAGTGTTTCTTTGTATTAACTACACGCTAGCTAATAAACTGATTACATATTGCTGGTGTTTATACTATTGTTTAATTGTTTAAATTGATATAATTATATATTTTATTACATACTCTTAAAAAAAAATTTTAAATTACACATTGAGGATACAGAAAATATATTATTAAAGAGGGCTTGTAAGTATTGCTATTTTATTTTTAGTCATATGGGCGAAACGTTTAAACAAAAAAGAACTTTCTTGAAAAAAATAAAATAGTTTAAATATTAAAATGATATCTAAAGTCAAATATTAAGTTTGATTAAAAGTAGTGATATAATGTAAATAGGATATTATAAAAACGTAAAATAAAATAATGATTCTAATAATGTTCAATTTATTAATATAACCATGATAAGAAGAATATTTGTAAAAAAACATCGACTTGTTTTCATTTTTTTTTCTAGACTTAATAGAATTTATAATATTTATTATATACATAAATATAATATCATGATATATTAATAAATTTTTCGTTTGCCTTTTATTGAGTGTATGTTAAATAATTAAAATTATCTTATAAAGTCGTCAGATTTTTCAACCCAAATATCTCACAGATACTATAACAAAAATGATCCACAAAATTTCTGAAAATTATCTCCGCACAAATCGAAGACCTGAAGTCGAAATTAATCAAATAAATGTTTACAAATTAATTTTTTAATTAAAGCACGTGGTGGCCGGTAAAGTTTCTTATTCTCATTCGACATGCCCTCAATAACTGTTTTAAATAAAACTAGTATAATATTTTATTGTAATGAGTGTCTTGCCCATTTAATACAATTAATAATAGTACATTACGATACGTGGGCCGGAAATTGGATTTCCGGGCCGTGCGTGGTATGACGCCCGAGGCGAAGCCGAGGGCGTCATGATGCACGGCCAGGGCATCCAATTTCCGGTCCAAGTATTGTATACTATTTTTCTTACTCCCCGGCCGAAAGTACGTTCTGTAATTGTTAAATAATTGATAAAATTGCGTTGTCGTCTGCTAGCTGTGTTTGAGTGTTAGTTTTTCTTTCGGCCCGCTCGATAGTACTGCCTCTGTCGGCCGCTTTGGGTAGCTCGGTTGATATTACCGACCGTTTTTTCTTTCGACCCGGCGTGGAGAGCTGGTTTTTAGGCCGTCTGCTACTTTCGCTGTTACACAGATGGTTTGATGCCCGCCCGACATTAGCAAGACCGAGGCGAAGCCGAGGTTTTGCTGGTCGGGGCGGGCATCAGAAACTCATTCATTAAAATAAGACAACACCACTTTTTATTTCAACTAACTCTTTTTTCTCGTCACACGTGTACTTTCCTCTGTCTATTTCGTACGTGTCTAACCTTCACACCACACAAACATATTTTCCTCGGACGCTCCCGTCCGTACGTTTACTTAATTGTTTCTACACGACTCGAAAGTACGTGTAGGAAACAAGAGGAAAAAACAATGACCACGATCAAACAACACCACTTTTTGTTTCATTTAACTCTTTTTTCTCATCACCCGTGCACTTTCCTCTGTTTATTTCGTACGTGTCTAACCTTCACACCGCACAAACATCTTTCGTCGGACATGCACGCAGGCGCTCAAGCGCAGCGGGTCAGGAAATTTCGGCAGCCAATCAGAGCGCGCGGTTGGTCTAAAATAGGATGCGAAAGTTTCTCTTTCGGCCCGGAGATGCGGGCTGGAAGTACGTACTTTCGGGTGGGCGAGTAAGAAAATAAAATTAATGAAATCGTATGAGCGTGCGTGTGTAAACGCGTGAGTGCATAAATACATATATTCAATTTCATTATTTTATATATTTATTATATTAAACTGGCACGATCCTCTCTATGATATAATAAACAAATAAAATAAATTAAATTATTTGCGTGTGTCACATAATATTGTAGTACGAGGGTCATTTGACAAGTACCTAGCCTCACCGCCAGATGGTGCCACTATCGCACCAGAAATACACTACAGTGCAGTATCTTCCTGTAAACGGTTACAGACGAAATTTCAGCCGGATCGGAGTTGTAGTTTATTTTTGAGAGCGTGTGAAAGCAAATGTGTCCGTTGATTTTTGAAAAAATGGAGAAAGAACAATATCGGTCGGTGATTCGATTCTTGTTTTTGGAAGGGAAATCGCGCAGTGAAATTAAAGAACGCTTGGATGCAGTGTATGGGGATGCTTCTCCTTCAATGGCGACCGTTAAATTTTGGTATAACGAGTTTCAACGTGGTCGTACGTCGGTTTTTGATGATCCACGCCCAGGTGCTCCGAAAACAGCCACTACGGAGGAGAACGTGACAAAAATACACGATATCGTTTTGTCAGACCGCCGATTAAAGGTGCACGATATAGCTGCGATAGTAGGCATCTCAGAAGAACGCGTGTGGCATATCCTACATGAGATTTTAGGCATGAGGAAGCTGTCAGCAAGGTGGGTGCCGTGTTTGCTGACTGCAGACAACAAGCGCATCCGTGTGACCAGTTCAGAGCAGTGTTTGGAGCTGTTTAATCGCAATCCAAAAGAGTTTTTGCGTCGTTACGTGACCGTCGACGAAACATGGATTCACTACTACACTCCAGAGACCAAGGAGCAGTCAAAACAGTGGACCTTACCCGGTGAACCTGCTCCGAAGAAGGCGAAGACGGTCCCGTCGGCCGGAAAGGTGATGGCCACTGTTTTCTGGGATTCTCAAGGTGTGATTTTTATTGACTATCTGGAGCAGGGCAAAACGGTCACAGGACAGTACTACGCCGAACTATTGAGCCGATTTGACGCCGTGTTAGAAGAAAAACGGCCCCATTTGTCTAAAAAGAAAGTGCTTTTCCACCACGATAATGCACCGGCTCACACTTCTGCACTCGCCACGGCTAAATTGGTCGAATTACGCTACGAACTGCTGCCCCATCCACCGTATTCTCCAGATTTGACTCCGTGCGACTTTTTTTTGTTTCCGAACCTAAAAAATTCGCTCGCCGGGAAGAGATTCCACTCCAATAACGAAATAATCGCCGCCACGGAGGCCTATTTTGCAAACCAAGAGACAACATTTTTTTCAACGGGGTTAAAAAAATTGGAACACCGCTGGACCAAGTGTATTCAACTAAAAGGAGACTACATTGAAAAATAAATTTTATGTTTTGTAAAGTTTTGGTGTTTTCATTTGTAGGCTAGGTACTTATCAAATGACCCTCGTAATTATAATTCCCGCCCTCCCTCTCTTTCTCGCCATGTCTCTTTCGCCCTCTCTCTCCCTTCCACGCTGTTCTTCCTCTCTCTCTCTCTCTCTCTCTCTCTCTCTCTCTCTCTCTCAACATCCGTCAAACGGAGTACCAAAAACTTTAATGGGAGCTTAAAGATTTTTTTAAATAATCAACATGTTTATTAAAAGCTAATTTTTAAGTGCGTTCTAACAACACAATTTGTCTAGTCATTTTAATTCTTCTAGTCTCATCGATTCAATAAGCACTCTGCAAATGGTAATAATTTTTTTCATGACTGTACCAATAATAATATTGTTAATATAAAACTTTCTACGAAACTATAAAATAAGGCAAGTATAGACGTTTTTTCTGTATAATCTACAAAATAATAATATTTCTGATTTTTTAAAAGAAATCAAATAAATACCGGTGAAAAAGTCTTTTACTTCTTTGAGTCATTGTATGCTGAACAAATTATATGTAAGTCAGTACATTCAAATTGTTCATTGCAAATCAAACAAATGAAAGTTGTGAAATCAATTATCGATAGTTAAGTAATGCAAACAGCTCTCGGAAACAATTGTATGACTATTCTCAGAAATGTATTAAAATTTGTTCATCCTTCTATACAAATTAAACACAAGAAAGTACTGAAATCAATTTATTGTAGTCAAGTACCCATAAGTTAACTTGACTGAATAATACAACTTTTCGTAACTACTTAAAAATATTCAGTCAGCGGGCATAAAGTACTACTTAACGCCTTACAGACGTAATAGCTCCCATACTCCTACCAAACTTTATAGAATCTACGCACTTTACGCCCGTGTGGGCGAAAATTATTTTAATTATATAACTATTATGCCTTCTTTTTATTTCTAAAATTCGTAAGAATTTTATCAGATATTTCTATAATAAATATTATAAATTTCTATAATATTACGCATCTTGGGAGGACAATAGAAGTCTATAGAGCTGCTCTAGCAGGGGTGGTCCTCCAATCTCCCATACATACTTGGCGGGCCCGACGGTTTGCAGTTTAAGGTGTAGACATGGTCATTTTTATATAAATATTCATATGTTTAAAAATCAGATAAAATGTATAAATGGGTTGCTTCTACATATTAAATAGGGCTCAGTATTGAATTTATTACTCTGTCTTTAAATAGAAAGTGCAAACCCGCATGAAAATATTGGACATCAGATTTCATTTGGGAATATCGGACCACAGATCTTATACGAGAATATCGGACATCAGATCTCATATGAGATCCCATAATATGTAAAATTGCAGATGACATCACACATACGATATCTCATATGAGATGTCATATGATATTTTCACGACGGAAAAGAATAAAAAATAGTTGGCTTGCAAAATGGTTAATAAAACCTAAAGCACTTTTGAGTAGACAATAAATTTATATGCATTTTTTATCTCATTCCCGCTTAAAAAAGACGCACGCAAGGAAAAATATTTTGAAATTAAATAAATGAAAGTAATGAAAGTAAATCATGAGATTCTGCACATGTAGGGATATTATATTTAAACGGTATCAATTAAAAATTTGAGCCAATGTAATTATTTATAATGGGCTTATAGGTATAAACATTGTTAATGAGTTTATGCAAAAATTTAGTATTCTGGATTTACAAACCCCCGGTAAACTGCAAACCGTCGCACACTGGGGCCGAAAGGTTCAAAACCACCTAGAGGTCATAATTCTCAACCGAATTTGAAATTTTAAAAACAGTAAATTTTGTGACAAAATGCCAAAGACCGCTACGAAGCCTAATTTTGAAAATATGAACCTATAAACCCAATTTATAACCTATAACCCCAAAATTTACACTTGTAATTCCTAAAAATGCTATAAAACTTCAATTTATAAATCCTTGACACATGCTCTCTTAATCTTGATTCATAAAATTGGTCTACAGATTAAGTCTTGGGCCATTCCGTCAGTAATAGTGTATATTTTTAGGATATACATTGTAGGTGGTTTAAATAACATTTTTCTCTTTTTTATAGCTGATTTTGGTCTCAGAAGCCACTAGGTGTAAGACCCCCTTAAGACTTATGAGGTTAGGGCTTATAGGTTTAGATTTTATGAGTGCATGGCTTACTGGATCAAAGGTCAAGAGTTCACGAGTAAAGGGCTTACAAATTAAAGGTTTATCGTATTTTTGGGATTTGCAGGTCAAAAATTGAATTGATTGGTTGATGTGATAGGATTATATGACTCCTTAGATTTATAGGTTAATTTTTTGGAAAATCAGGCTTCGTAGGGCTCTTCGATATTTGATAACGAATGTTCCTAAGCAAAAATTTTGAGATTCCGTTGAGAATTGCGACCTCTAGGTGGTTTTGAACAAAAAAATCCGTATGGCGCCAGTGTGCGTCGGGCCCGCCAAGTATATATGGGAGATTGGAGGACCACCCCTGCTAGAGCAGCTCTATAGACTTCTAGTGTCCTCCCAAGATGCGTAATATTATAGACATTTCAAAATTGAGAAATATCAATGAAAAATGGAGATGTGGTGGTAACTATGTAATTTTGTTATACCTATAGGCTTTGACTTTTCGTAAATATCTGATAAAATTCTTATGGATTTTAGAAATAAAAAGAAGGCATAATAGTTATATAATTAAAATAATTTTCGCCCACACGGGCGTAAAGTGCGTAAGTTCTATAAAGTTTGGTAGGAGCATGGGAGCTATTACGCCTGTTTGGCGTTAAGTAGTACTTTATGCCCGCTGACTGAATATTTTTAAGTAGTTACGAAAAGTTGTATTATTCAGTCAAGTTAACATATGGGTACTTGACTACAATAAATTGATTTCAGTACTTTCTTGTGTTTAATTTTTATAGAAGGATGAACAAATTTTAATACATTTCTGAGAATAGTCATTCAGTTGTTTCCGAGAGTTGTTTGCATTACTTGACTATCGACAATTGATTTTACAACTTTCATTTGTTTGATTTGCAATGAACAATTTGAATGTACTGACTTACATATAATTTGTTCAGCATACAATGACTCAAAGAAGTAAAAGACTTTTTCACTGGTATTTATTTGATTTCTTTTAAAAAATCAGAAATATTATTATTTTATAGATTATACAGAAAAAAACGTCTATACTTGCCTTATTTTATACTTTCGTAGGAAATTATTACCATTTGCAGAGTGCTTATTGAATAGATGAGACTAGAAGAATTAAAAGGACTAGACAAATTGTGTTGTTAGAACGTATTTAAAAAAAAGCTTTTAATAAACATGTTGATTATTTAAAAAAATATTTAAGCTCCCATTAAAGTTTTTGGTACTCCAAGGGCGGGCGGGAGAGAGAGGGAGGGCGGGAGAGAGAGGGAGGGAGAGAGAGACCAATACTTGCCTTAGTTTAAACTTTTGTAAAATGTTTTTTTAGATGGATTTCACAATTTTTTAAGAGAAAATAATAATTACAGAGTGTGATAACGTTATGAGAGTTTATTATAGTATATTTTTAATATTAGTATTAAATGGTAGTATTGTTATTCACAAAAGTTTTAAATTTGAATGTTTTTTCAAGGAGCTCGATAAAATCATTACATTTTAAAATTTTTTGAAGTAACCCATATGGAAATAATAAATGTATGAAATCGTAGGAAAACGTATAAAAACCTATAAAAATGAACCTTTCTATTGGTTTTTGGACATATTTTATACGGTTATATACATTTTTATACATTTTTTACATTTTTATACAGTTTAATACATTTTCTTACAATTAAGAAATTCTTCCATGTCAACTTTGTAAAAAGGTTAATATAATAAAACATAGGAAACCCTATAAAAATGTATATTTCTGTATATTTCCGTAGATCTTTTCAAATCTATTACATTTTTATACGGTTTTATACATTTTTATACAGTTTAATATATTTCCAAACAAAATAAAAAGAAATAAATAGAAAAATAAATAAATAAATTATGTTTTTATGTTTCTAAAAACTTAATTACGTTTTTACGTTTTTTACGTTTTATGAATTCTGTAAAACGTAAAAAACCGTATGAAATTGTATAAAATCGTTGCAAATCGTAGAAAACTGTATTAAATTAATGTTAGAAACCGTATGAAACCGTATTAAAACATATTAAAACATATAAAGTTGTCCAAAAACCAAAGTTTACATCCGGTTTTATACGTTTTTATAGTTTTGTGCGGTTGTATACGGTTTCATACATTTCTTTTTTTCCATACGGGAATATAATCAAATATGTATTTCTTTAGGGATGATGATTAATTAACAATACAGTTAATTATAAAGTCATATGATACTAATTACATTGTGTGATAACGTTATGAGAATTTATTATAGTATATTTTTAATATCATTATTAAATGGTGGTATTGTTATTCACAAAAGTTTTAAATTTGAATGTTTTTTTAAGGAGTTCTGTAGATCTTTCAAAATAAAGTTTGTTAGTATATTATTCTTGTATAGAACATCTTGTTGGCTGTTTCAAAAAAATATTTAGGCTCTTCTTAAAGTTTTTTGTGGAGTCCTTATACAGTTGAGTAGACGAGAGAGAGAGAGAGAGAGGGGCGTTCAATTTTTTTTAAAAAGCGACTTAACAGTTGTTTAGAGAGATAATAATTCAAAATGCAACCAGTTTATGAACTAAGAATCACTGAGAATAAAAGTTTTCTTGACATTCTTGTATAGATAAAACTTTTTTAAATTATCATCTGAATCTTGTCTAGAAAAATATTTACTAAGAACTCTGAAACATTTTGACGTCTCCCATTGTGAGAAAATCATACATTAGATTAATTGAGCACTTTTATTTGTTGAAATTTTCACAATAACACATCATTTTTAATTTTTTCAGTATTCCCATGTTTATTAGACATAATCTTTTCATTGACACTTGAATAAATATGTACAACAGCACAGCACTGACATCGACTAAGTTTTTTAAAGATGACAGATGCTTTTTAAGCCAAGGCTCAGACCAATATTTCAAATCGGCATCATAAATTATATTGTATATTTATATCCTCACATGTCATTCAACAATATATTCTTCTATGCCAAAACTTATTATGAAGTGTATGAACCTCATAGCGCGTAATTATTTATTAATACTCGCTTGTTCTATTTTCAAAACATTTGTAACTGATTTTTAATAAAAGTTTTAAAATTTGATTATAAACACTTCATGTAATACATCATACCAGTACTTTATTTTATTTATTACACAAAACACTGAAAATTATATTGTATATTTTGTAATGTAGGATTCTAGCTTATTCGTGAATATATTAATAACGTGGGATTCTGGTTATGGTGAATAACTTTTCAGTACTCAAAGCAGAACAACCAAACATTACTTAAAATAATAAAGAAGATTTATTAACATAGTTTCTATTATGAGAGTTGTACCGATTTTACATATATATTACAAACGTTTTGCTGTACCGACTAGCAACATCTATATTGTGTGAATCCGTGCATATTGAAATATGCGATACAAGTAATTTAGCAATTACGCGTGCAGGCCAAATAACAATGATTTACCTTCCGGGGTTTCGCTCGTGGACGCTGGCGGCAAGACTCCACCCTCGGACCATCGGCTCGCTCTCAGTCACACACTCGATCACACACACGCTCGGAACTCTTTACGGGAGTTCAACGAACACAACGAAATCAGTGGTTTAGTAATAGTATTGAAAACGTGAATAATACTCGGCCAACACGCCGTAAATCGATTAGTACCGTTAACTCCAAAGTATCGCAAAAGTCTCTAGCTAGAAGCGCGCGCGTATTGTCGAACTCACGGTTCAGCAGAGAGTGAGCGCCCTTCGTCCCGTCGCTAGCTCCGTCGATCATCGCAGCGCTGTTGTCGGTTCGCAGCTCGGCATGTCCGGCTGGCACATTTGGCAAAGTCTCGGTCTTAACACTTTTCCATAGCGGCAGCAGCAGGCTTCTGGTATGGCTGGGCCAGGGCCATTTATTGTGCAGCATTTGTATGCCTCGAGACGTGCCTCGTGTCCGGCTCGGGGGCGTCCGAGCTACTCGGCTTCACGCCTCAGGAACTGATGATTCTCGGTTGCTGTTAAGGATGTGCGGCTCGGGCGGCTCGCGTTCGAATACGTCAGAACGTTCATATTTCGCGCATCTCGCGCGTTTTCGCATTGTCTCGATACTCGCCTATACTCACGCGCACACGCATTCATGCGGTAGAGGATAGTCCTGGCGTCGCCTTGCCGGACTCCCGCTTACTATATATAACTCTCTCATAACTCCCCCCTCCTTAAACAGGGCCTAGGATTTCGCAGAAGTCCGAAGGTACGGCCGCAAAATAGCTTTCGGAGAGTTACATCCATGAGTTTTCTAGTACGTATTAAAAAAATTGGATCTCGGTAACGAACGTAGAGAAAAAACAATAAAAGAATAATATGAAAAAATGATTAAGATTGTACCGAGAATACAAAAGTAAGAGGAAGAGAAAAAAAATTAATCGGCTCTCCTAGCCGTTTCAAGTTCCGTCTATCATCCGGTACCTGCAAATGATCTTCATTACCTTACCTTGGTCTCGTTCTGATCGTTTCATTCGCTCTCAGAGGAATATTTTAATGTTACGTGCAGAAATTATGAAAAGTATAGCAAGTGTTAAAGTTATGTGTATGTAAGGGGATGATATTCTGTAATTTAAGTTAGGAGAATAGGGAGGGGATGAGCCATTCTCAGGTTTTAAAGTAAATATAACGGTACCGTATTCTGTACTATAATTCTTTTATTAGAGACTCCCTCACAACTACTTCCTTAAGATGCCGATACTTTCTTGCCAGTAGGCCTTCAGACCCTCATCCCAGTCTTCGTGGCATCTCGCACACTCCCTCTTGGTCACGCCCGATGTCCCGCATCCGAAGCAGAAGCGGTGTGCTCCTACCACTCGCCCGCAGTCGCGAAAGAGGTGGTCTCCTCCGTAATTCCAACAGCCCGCTGCCTGGTTTCGTCCCGGCTGGCCGTTCTCTCCCCGGGGATTGGTAGGCCTTGGTCTTGGGCAGGGTATCTTTAGGGAGGGTGGTCGGAACCTGTCGCCTGGGACGATAGAAGCCACAAGCTTTTCCAGCTCCCGCTTGTGGCTGTCGGACCACTGGGTCCAGTTTCGGGCCGTCTTAAAAGCGTCCCCACCTGCCGGTGGGACTTGGGACACGTGGGCTGGTACTGCTGGTGGGTTGGTTGGGGTGCTGCTTTTAAAAGGTCAGCCCATCCATAGAGCTTTGTTGGCCTCCTCCATTTTCCTTCTGAGCTCCCTCATCTCCTCTTGCCCCTTCTTCTCGGCGCCGGGTTCTGGCGCGGGTGACAGGTCCGGTTCCTGTTGTGGTCTTTGAGCCTGAAGGCTGGCCTCGAGTTGGGCTGCCACCGATCGTGACCTTCGGCGTCGCCCCTTTTTGGGATCTCCCTCTTCTAGCCCGTTGGCTCGTGCGAGACGGAGGCTGTCCTCCAGGTTCGATACCACCGACCGTCCCCGCGGTCGCATGGTCAATTTGGCTCGGTACTGGCTCATCTATGGGGGAAATGGGAGGGATGCGTGGATTATTTTGTTTACATACCTTGTGCTTCAAGTCCTTGATGTGAGCCTTGCCGGCTTTCTTCCCGTCTAGCGTCTCGAGCTCCACTAATACGGGTGAACGTAAGCTAATAATACGGTACGGGCCGTCAAATTTCTTGGCTAGTTTAGCTGTTACAAAATTAACCGCTGATGAGAGAATTTTCTTTCTCTTCCAGACTAAATCGCCAATATTAAATTTGACCTCCCGTCTCGTAGCGTTATAGTATTTGGCCTGTTTTTCGGACGCTTCGAACTAGAATTTCGATACCAAGTCGCGCAGGGCATGCAATCTCGTTACGCGATTTTTCCATTGTTCGACGGACATTTGCTCAATCGGGACGTTAGCGTTTTCCTCTTTTTCTATAGTATTTGCTAACCTTGGTTCCCTCCCGAAATTTAAAAACGCCGGTGATGTTTTTGTCGAGGATTATTCCGCTGTATTTATCGCGTATCGGAACTCGGGGAGATGTTCGTCCCATAGTCTATGATCGCTATCAAGGTAAGCTATTATAATCTGTTTCAAAGTCCTATTTGCGCGTTCGACAGGATTCGCTTGTGCATGATATGGCGGTACTGTCGTGTGTAAGATTTTATATTCTTCAGCTACTTGCACTAGTATTTTATTAACAAATTCTGTACCATTATCAGTTACTAACACTTTTGGCGCACCATATCTGCATAAAATTGTATCCTGAAACAGCTTTTTAACTGATTTACCCGTGGCTTTTCTCAACGGAACTATCTCCACCCACTTAGTAAAAAGGTCTTGCAATACTAGCGCATACACTGCACCGTTTTTACTTCGTGGTTGGGGGCCTATGATATCCATAGCTACCGTTGTCCATGGCCCTTCTACTGTTCGCACGACCATAAATCCCGCCGGTTTATTCTGATCGACTTTAACTTGTTGACACGTTTCGCATTCTCGAACATATTGTACCGTATCTTGCCATATACCTGGCCAACAGTAGTCGCGTGTCAGTCGTTTGTAAGTCTTACGTATTCCTAAGTGTCCCGCTTGCGGTTGGTCGTGACATTCGCGTAATGCTTTTAGTCTAAGTTCCGTTGGTAGGACTAGTTTCCACGAGTCTAAATCGTCAATTTCAAGTGAGTCGAGTAGCTGATCTTTATTATGGAAATAAATTTTTCCTTCATGTACCGTTCAGTTTTTAAAGAGTTTCGGGTCGGTTTCTATCGCTTTAATCCTCTTTTCGTACCACGCGTCCTTTGTTTCGATGATCGCGTTGAGGCTTTCCGATTCGTCCTCGAACATGCGGGACAATGCATCCGGTACATGGTGGAGACTACCTTTACGATGTTGTACATCGAAGTTATATTGAGCTAATTCCATCGCCCATCGCGCAACTCTACCCACTGGAATTTTCTGTCGATACATCCACCTTAGGCTACTATGGTCCGTGACTACCGTGAAATGATAGCCCTCTAAGTACTCGCGGTACTTCCTTATGGCCCAAACAACGGCGAGGCATTCCTACTCAGTCACGGTATAGTTACGCTCAGCTTTATTTAAATTTCGACTCGCGTAGGCTATTATGCGCTCGTGACCGTCTTGCACTTGCGTCAGAACCGCGCCTAGGCCCGTCGAGCATGCGTCGGTTTGGAGAGAGAAAGGCAGTGAAAAATCGGGGCAAGCTAAAATAGGAGCGTTTGTTAGCCTCTCCTTCAAGGTATCCATTGCCTTCTGCTATTCCTCTCCCCATTTCCAGTACCTGCTCTTTTGCGTCAGCTCGTTTAACGGCTCGGATATTTTCGTGAAATTGTCGATAAAGCGACAGTACCACGACGCCATTCCGGTGAATCTACGCAGTTGTCGCAAGTTTTTCGGGACCGGATAGTTTTTAATAGCCTCTACTTTAGCCGAATCCAGTTGTAGGCCGTTAAAATTTACGATGTATCCGAGATACTTTACTTCGGTACAGCCAAAAATTGACTTCGCCCGATTCATCGTTAAATTCGCTTGTTTTAGCCGAGTTATCACGATACGTAGCCAATGCAAGTGTTCCTCGAACGTTTCAGAGACAATCACTATATCGTCTAGATAACAATATACTCTGCCATCCATTTCTGGCGTAATAATTCCATCCATTAGTCTCTGAAACGTCGCGGGACTATTGCTTAATCCGAAGGGCAGTCGCGTGAATTGGTACAATCCGCGACCCCGTATCGTAAACGCGTTATACTCTTTACTATTTTCGTCAAGCGGTACTTGAAAGTATGCCTGACTCAAATCTAAAGTACTGATGTATCGCGCATTTCTTAGTTTACTCAAGATTTCGTTCATATTCGGAAGTGGATACGCGTCTTTTTTCGATAGTTCGTTGATTTTTCGAAAGTCGATACATGGACGACGCGTTCCATCGGGTTTTAGATGCATGACTACGGGACTTGACCATGCGCTGCTCGATGGTTCGATCACACCTTCTTCTAGCAATTGATCCATTATATGATACATTTCCTCCCGCACCTTAGGGGATACGGGATAGTACCGCTGTTTGACAGGTTTCGCGCCCTGTACATCGATCGTATGCTTTGTGAGGTGTGTCAACCCTAGTTTTGGCTTTCCGCTAGGTATTAGTTCGTCCAACAGTCTTTGTAGTCTGTCCCTTTGAGTCTCATCTAATCCGCATATCCCAGCTACCGGTTCATTATCTGAGTACGTGTCCCCTCCAACCCCGTCGAAAGGCATACACATATCGGTACCTAGTTGCCACGTGCGCTCCCTAAAATTAATCGATATGTCGAATAATTCGAGCGCGTCCATCCCCAGGACACAATCGTAAGCTAAAGCTTTCACGAGACGAATGGCCATTTCGTTGCTCGTGCCACAAATACTAACCGGGATTCTAATCTGCCCTGAAATTCTTTCGAGTGACCCATTAGCTAATGTAATAGTTCGCGCATCAAATGCTTCGAAAATCCGGTTTCCGAACTTATCTGCGAACTTTGGACCGACGTACGTCCTAGACGCGCCTGAGTCCACTAGAGCGACTGCAGGTATCCCTGATACCTCGATTCTAATGAAAAATCGCCTGTCTCTTACGATCTCTGGCCCTAAGGGGTGGCAGAACTCAACAACATCTCGAAGCTCCCCTAACTCTGCAGTTCTGCCGATGTTGTATTTTGTAGCTGGTTCTTTTATTAAAATTTCCTTCTCGCCCTCTGAAGATAGTTCCTCCGGTAATTTTGATTCTGTGTGTGACGTCTGATTGGTTTGCTTTTCCACGAGGTTGGTGTTCTTCGGTACCGCACTGCTCTTCTGTTCATCCTGAGATGAACTCTTTTTGTCATCCTCCCTGACTTCAGTGTGGTCCTTCGAGTTCTCGTCGCACCGAAAATCAATTAGATTCTCCACCGGTTTATTCAACAAAACGTTGTTTTTGATTCGAGACTTTTTCGTAGCGATAGCGGGACTTCTCGTCTCCTTTTGGTCTCGCGTCGTATCCCTTTTGTAGCGCAACGAATCTTGCTAGACGATCTGTTAATTCTTCTATTTTCCCGTCTATATTAAGTGATATTTACTTAGTTGACTAATTAGGTCTGGTACCGATAAGTTTCTGCCCACATTGTGATCGCGTATTGTGATTCGAATTGTGGGGTTTCATTTAGAATATTTTCTATTGTACGTTCCATTGTTTACTTTTATTTCGAAGCTAAGTTTGAAGATTTTCTAAGCTCGAATATTTAAAATTGCTTAATTATAATTATTCGAAATATTTTTAAATCAATTGGTCTAAAAAAAAATATGATTTAATAATTGAAATGTTAAATGATTAACTGTTAACCGTACCGACAAAGAAAAATAATAATTCGTTTAATATTTAAACCAAAACCGGACCCAGCAGAAATTATTGCAAATAAACTTAATTAATCGAGAAATCAGACAGTGAAATGTAACCTTTTTCCCAAAACAAATTAGACGATCACGAATTATTTATACAGTAAGTAATAATTTAATTTACGAAACAGTAATAAATAGACGACTCAAGTTATACACTGTACCGAAGTTATCTTTATTAACTCGCATCAGTTAATTAAGTAACTAATAGGTACCGGTTACCCTCACAAAAATAAACGATTTACCAAAAATGATATTTAGTGGTTAAACCAGATAATCACGTAACTAAACCGTGAAAATTTTACTTATAATTTATTAAAAGAAATTAAAAGTAGCGCAAATTGTTCCCGTAATATCAAATAATTTAATTAACAAATAAACAAATTACTGGATAGCAAAAGCCATTTACAACGAAGGTTATTTTTAATTGATGCTCCGAAGTTCATCAGATAGTTAACGATTATCAGCTACACGGAAAGATTACTATTAACAAGAATGATATTAAATTAAAGTAATTATGTATCGAAAGCAATTGTTATTAAAACACTAGCAGTGTTTTAATACTCCGGTACCGAGCATTTGAAGTTCCGCTATACCTATAAGTCGCGAGGAGAAAAACATCCATGTAATGCGCGACGACGTTTCGCTATGGGCAGCTACAGCACTGTCGGTGCGCGTGCACCCGTGGCAGCCGGCAAGCCCTATGTCTATACCCTGTGTAGGCGCTTGGCTCTCCCGTATGCCACGCCGTCGCCGCACCTCAGCTGCGAGCCCTGCCGTCGCCGTCGTTTGCGCTTTCCGCGTCTATGTGGCAACTATCTCTCTCGCTCCGCGGCCCCGCGCCGCTGAAATCGGCAGCCGCCTGTGTGTGTATGAGTGTACACACGTGGCTCTCTCGCGCGGCCCCCGGCAACGCGCTCTCTACCGACTCCGTTCGGCCGGCCGAATGTTTACGTTTCGGCGCGCGTTCCGACTTTCGTCGACTTTGTTGTTGTCGCGAGCTGTGATGTGTGCCGACGCTAGTCCCTTTTCAAAACTTTAGTTTCCGAATATTTCTAACTTCGGAATTTTCTGTACCGAATATTATTTCGAGGAGCGTTATTAATTCTGTTCGAAATATTCGTTTCACGCAAATTAGAATTTTTCCCTTTGTCGAAGACGGTTGCGAATTTGATTTTCCTCGTTTCGACACTTTTCACTCCCGACCGCGAGCAATAAACTACGTTAGTTTAAATTGTTGTTCACTTATGTAATTCGCGCGCAAAGAAAAATTTTTTCCCGATACTATCGCAATTTTGCATAGAAAATTCGAAAATACTTGTATCGCAATTTTCAAAAACCCAGTTGAGGCGCCATTTGTAATGTAGGATTCTGGCTTATTCGTGAATATATTAATAACTTGAGATTCTGGTTATGGTGAATAATTTTTCAGTACTCAAAGCAGAACAACCAAACATTACTTAAAATAATAAAGAAGATTTTAATAAAACTGTGTTAATACATAGTTTCTATTATGAGAGTTGTACCGATTTTACATATATATTACAAACGTTTTGCTGTACCGACTAGCAACATCTATATTGTGTGAATCCGTGCGTCTCGGTCTTAAAACTTTTCCATAGCGGCAGCAGCAGGCTTCTGGTATGGCTGGACCAGGGCCATTTATTGTGCAGCATTTGTATGCCTCGAGACGTGCCTCATGTCCGGCTCGGGGGCGGCCGAGCTACTCGGCTTCACGCCTCAAGAACTGATGATTCTCGGTTGCTGTTGAGGATGTGGGGCTCGGGCGGCTCGCGTTCGAATACGTCGGAACGTTCATATTTCGCGCGTCTCGCGCGTTTTCGTATTGTCCCGATACTCGCCTATACTCACGCGCACACGCATTCATACGGTCGAGGATAGACCTGGCTTCGCCTTGCCGGACTCCCGCTTACTATATATAACTCTCATAATTTATAACCTCGAATGTCACTCAGCAATATTTTCTTCTATGTAAAAGCTTATTATGAAGATTATGAACCTCATAACACATAATTATTCATTACACACTTGTTCTATTCTCAAAACATTTGAAACTGATTTTTAATAGAAGTTTTAAAATTATCATGCAACACATTTTACCGGTATTTTATTTTTTTATATTACACAAAACACTGATTAGATGTAATTTTTTAATCACTATGTTATTTATTATTTATAACATTTGAATTATATGTGCACTTCATGCATTATATCATACCGGTATTTTATTTTATTTATTACACAAAACACTGATTAGATGTCATTTTTTAATAACCACATTTTTATTATCAATATAATTTTCAACTAGATAGACGATCTATGAAAATCACAATTTTCTTTTCTTATTTTGAAAAACTTACTTCAAAACATAATACTTCTTTCGTACTTTGAGTCCAATACTGTCTAAATAAACATCTTAGTTGTTGTTTGTTTTATGTGTTATTCATTGAAAGCAATGAAACTGTCATTTTCTTCATTGACATCCACGTACTCTATTCGTCCTGTCAAATATGAAGACAAATTTTTAATATTCTTCTAAAATTATATCTCATATGAAAAATTTTCATATTGAGGATATAAATAGATACATCTTGAAAAATATTGTGTCGTAATATTTTCGATGAACTTGAATAATTAATAATATAATTATTATTATGAACTCATTAATATGAACTCTTCTTTATTAAAAACTATTTTTTAACAGTGATCTATTTATTTGGTAATAATCCATAAATTTTGTTATATACTCTGTAAAAATAAAAACAAGATTTCACAAAGTAACAATATTTATTATAAACTTTATTGATTTATAACTTTATAATAAAAGTTTGCTACTTATCTGATTATAATATATTGCTATTGCCCATTGATATTCACAGCTGCTTATATAGGTTATATTTTTTCAATCAACTCCAAAATCCAAAATGAAATAATCCGTATATGAGCTATTCTTTGATAGAAGAGCCACCCCCTGAGTCCAAAACTGTATGGCAATTAAAAAATCGTAATTAGGCTTAAAAGTTTATTAGTACTATATATTTTTTTTGCCGTGTGGCTTTTATAGAATTGCAATATTGCTGCTCCAAAATGGCGGCTCAAACTTGTAGTGTACGTGAAATTTTCCCGGAATTTAAAAATGTTTTCAACTTAAATAAGTATATTTCTTATGTATTTTGATGCGGTGAATCCGAATCTAAAGTTGGTTTAGCTCAAGCACACTTAAAATTTTGAGTAAATTGCAAAAACTGCTCAAAAACGTGGAAAATCGTGAAAATCACAATATTAAGCATGAAAAAAACGTAGAAAAAATTTGTTTGACCTAAAATAAACATTTCATGATTTTTCACGTTTTTGAGCAGTTTTTGCGATTTACTCAAAATTTTAAGGGTGCTTGAGCTAAACCAACTTTAGATTTGGATTCAGCACATCAAAATACATAAGAAACATGTTTATTTTAGGTTAAACGAATTTTTTCTAAGTTTTCTTCATGCTTAATATTGTGATTTTGACGATTTTTCACGTTTTTGAGCAGTTTTTGCGCTTTAGTCAAAATTTTAAGGGCGCTTGAGTTAAACCAACTTTAGATTCGGATTCAGCGCACCAAAATATATAAGAAATATACTTATTTCAGTTGAAAACATTTTTAAATTCCGGGAAAATTTTCAAATTCCGGGATAATTTCACGTACACTACAAGTTTGAGCCGCCATTTAGGAGCCGCAATATTGCAATTCTAAAAAAGCCATACGGCAAAAAAAAATATATAGTACTAATAAACTTTTAAGCCTAATTACGATTTTTTAATTGCCATACAGTTTTGGACTCAGGGGGTGGCTCTTCTATCAAAGAATAGCTCATATATATGTATCTATCTATATATATATATATATATATATATATATATATATATATATATATATATATATATATATATATATTTGTTTTACCAGATTTATGGAGCCCGGGTCCCATAAAATATTCTTATACGGCGTTTATGGAGCCCGATCTAGAGTTTCTATACCCAGAGAGGGGTTATTTCTTTAGTCACTTGTATACGGGAACTCTGGGCGTAGGTACTAATATACAGGGATGGGCTCCATAAAGGGGTTAAGTGATAATTATATATATATATATATATATATATATATATATATTTATGTTTTATGTTAGTTTCCAGGACATTCCAGATGTTTAACGTTGGTTTCGGGGACATTTGTTAGTTTTGGGGACAGTCCCTGAATCTAGATATGTTTAACGTCAGTTTTGAGGACATCGGCCCCCATAAGAGACATTATTTCTTTAGTCACGTATAGGTATACAGTAACATGGGGTCCTGGGAACTAACGTTATACAAGTTTATATACATATATATATATATATATATATATATATATAAATATGAAATTCTGGAAGTTTGAGGATTATATTCAGCACCCGCTTGGAAGTTTGAGGGGTTATGGGAAGTTTGAGGAGCCTCCTCAAACTTCCAATCTATATATTCAGCATCCGAGCGGAAGTTTGAGGGGTTTTCTAGAGTCTATTTGTCTAGAGTCGGTAACCTGAGGGTTATTATTTCTTTAGCCACTCTGACCGACCGGGGTTGAGCTCCTCAAACTTACTAGCCTAATATATATATATATATATATATATATATATATATACTTTTTACAATTCACTTGTGAGACTTCAATGATTCCAAAAAAATTTCCTTTAACATTTAGCCATTTAATATACTTATCTAAAAAAAATTGATTTGCCCCGTTGATGCTCATAGATAAAAATTATTTTAATCAGTCGACTTCCTGAGATCTTTGATTATTTAAATAATATATATACACTGGTGTAATTTCGTTAACTGGTTCTGGTGTGGCCAAAGTTGAAATTGGACATAAAGGGAGTATTCGATAAACCTTGTCTTAACCTGGTGGTTCTAACACTTTGCTATCACGATTGAGGTGACTATCTTCCATGCGTTTGGGAAGGGCTGTTGCACCTAATGCCATAATATTTTTTTTTATTTTTAATCCTATTTTCTTCCTCTATGAAGACTGATGGAATTTGTCCAGTAGTAGTATATTCTAAAATTGTATCTAACATCCAGAAGCATGCTATACCACCAACAATAAAATTTATACAAATTTGAAAAATTTGGATGGTGCAGATAAAAAATTTCTGGGAATGACTATCATCAGTTTGAGTCTCCATATATAGTAATATTTCCTGCTAAACTCAATTTTGACTCAGTTTCTTTTATTTCATTATTTTCAATATCATTAGTTATAATATATAACATGATATGTAAAATTCACCAAAGACTGAGAATTGTATAATCTGAAAATGAGAAAGGTTACACAAAGTATCGATTTTTTATTGTATTATATTTTACATTTTATATCTTCTAGTATAAAAATAATACTTATCTATATAAAAGTATATGATGCCATGCCATCAGCTGATTTGAATTATAAAAATATATATAACCATACCATATTTCGAGGTTATTTTAGAATTACAGTTGTTCCTTTTATCATCTCTCTCTCTCTCTCTCTCTCTCTCTCTCTCTCTCTCTCTCTCTCTCTCTCTCTCTCTCTCTCTCTCTCTCTCTCTCTCTCTCTCTCTCTCTCTCTCTCTCTCTCTCTCTCTCTCTCTCTCTCTCTCTCTCTCTCTCTCTCTCTCTCTCTCTCTCTCTCTCTCTCTCTCTCTCTCTCTCTCTCTCTCTCTCTCTCTCTCTCTCTCTCTCTCTCTCTCTCTCTCTCTCTCTCTCTCTCTCTTTTTTCGAGTCTATATAAGAGAATAAAAATACCATACGATATTTCGAGATTATTGTAGTCACAAAACTTTGTTGTTGTTATATACTCTCTTTCTTTTCGAGTCGAGTGAGATTTATTTACTATACGATATGCTATAACTATATATATTATATATATAGATAATAAGCGTAAGATAGACGACAAACGGAAGTGTCGTAAAAGCTGCAAACCGGATATCTGAACAAGGAGAAGAAAAGTTCGGAAAGGAAACAGCACATAAAAAAATTCAGCTCTCCATATCTTTCGAACGAGATAATCTTTTTAAATAAAATCTTTTGATTTGAGTAGAGCAATGAAATTACTTTCGATTAAGAGGGATATGTTATATACTAAAAGCTAACGCAATATACGTAAATGGGCATTGAATTTTACGTACACACATTTCAATGTATATGTAGCACGGGTCGCTCCTTTACGCTTCTTCTATCCTTTAGGCTTCTTCTATACTTACCTTCGGAGCGCTCCCGCGCTCCTTGATATTTTTATTTCAGTGAAACATAACTTTATTTTAAAAAGAAGACTAGATCAAACGCGCGCTGCGCGCGCGGAGATGAACTATGCTTTGAATACAATATTCAAAAAGGGCAAAGTAACCTTATAAGAAAAATATAAACAAACAACATTACGAAATCAATTTTAATAAAGGGGATAAAATTATGAAATATCTTAAATATAAGTAAGTTCAATTGACGTTCATGAAAATAAAATAAAGTTATTTTATGTAAAATAATAATTATAGAATAAATAATCTACGGCTGTTGTCTCCAATAAATTTAAAAAATGGCTATTAATCCACTGGTTGTAATATCTTTATTATCTATAATCTTTAATCCTAACAATGTTAAAATTGAAGAATCACAAGCTAACGAACAAGAGATAACTTTATATCATGTAATCGAAAATATAATAAAGGAGAGTGCAAATTACAATTTACATACAGAAGAAGAATATACTTTACTGTTTGAGGATGACTACAGTGATACACTTCCACAAGATATTGAAGAAGAGGATGAATTAAATAAAGATTATGCAGAGGTTCCTGCTTTAAATATAACCCATATAGCACCCAATATTGGAGCAACATTGCTCCAACATTGCTTTGTCCTATTCCCCATATTCGCCAATATTCCCTCAACACTTTTATATATGGATGCTATATGGGAGCAATGTTGCTGCAATCCGTGATATCCCTTTCACCATTGCTTTTTTAAAATGATGGGTCAAGCTCTCTGTCATAGCAATATTGCAGCAATATTTAGCCAATATTTAGCATCACGAAAGAAATATTAATTTTATAATTATATTTTTCTGCTGATTTTTCTGATGATTTAGCAATATTGCAAGAATATTTGTACAATATATATAAACACTGCAACAATGTTCCCGTTTGGCCACTGATTGTTGGAGCAATATTGCCTCAATTTCCAAAATACATTAGTGAATTTCCCCAAGGGGAAAGTGTTCATATATATTGTACAAATATTAGTAGGTAAGCTAAGAGAGTTCTGGCTCAGTGAGCCAGAACTCTCAGAGAGTTCTATCTCAGTGAGCCAGAACTCTCTTAGCATTTTCGACGTTGAGCATAGAATTCTACGAAGCCTGTTAACCCAACTGCGCCAGAACTCTCTTAGCATTTTCGACGTTGAGAATAGAATTCTACGAAGCCCGTTAACCCAACTGCGCCAGAACTCTCATAGTATTTTCGAGTCAAACATAGAATTCTACGAAGCCCGTTAACCCTACTGAGCCAGAAGCCCTACTGAGCCAGAAGCCTCTCCACATTTTCGAGCTCATCTCATGGCGAGCTCTCGATGAGCTAGCGCATATTTAAAATTAATGACTACTTTAGTCTTTTATACTTATCGCGTTCGGGTAAAGAATTCGTATTAGTGCAATACTTTTGAGAATACTGTTTCCATTTTGAATCCTCTTTTTTTTCTCCTGTTTAGAATCAAGAAGAAAAGTATAAGCACTTGAACTTGTGTTTTGACCCATCTTGTTCGACGTCAGGGACACGAATGAAGCATTTACTCCCAATCCATAGAAGTCTCTTCCGTTCACGTTTCGTAGAATTTTTTCAGAAGTTTAACGTTATGCAGGTCCACCTGGTGTTTGGCCGTATGAGTGAATGAGGCCAAGCGAGCACAGCAGCTCCTCTTATAGCCCTCTCCGAGCTCGAGAATTTTCGGAGAGGGGAGAGAACATTCCAGAGCAGCAGCGGTGGTGGTAAACCAAGGAGTGAGGGAAGCAGCCACGGCTATAAGAAGCGGTGCAGCAGAGACAGCGGCACAGTCGACCTCTTCGTTGTCAGCCAGCAGCAAGTCCTGGACACCTCAGCCATGAACTCCTCCCATGGACGGCTCTCTCTGCAGGTCCTCCTGGTGTTTGGTCGGATGAGTGAATGAGGCCAAGCGGGCACAGCAGCTCCTCTTATAGCCCTCTCCGAGCTCGAGATTTTTCAGAGAGGGGAGAGAACCTTCCAGAACAGCAGCGGTGGTGGTAAATCAAGGAGTGGGGGAAGGGCGATAACATCATCATGACCGCTCGCTGTGCATACCGGCACATGTCGTCTGCTCTGCACGTGCTCATGCTTATATATACGATGGATAGGATGACAGCCAGGATGAGAGTAGCGGCGACGGCGACAACAGCAATGAGAGACCGTTACGCACCACACCCTTATTTATAGTGAGAGTGCGTGAGCATGCCCTACTGAAAAACATCAATTGATTTTCAGAAGAAAATCAGCTGAAAATCAGCTGAAAATCATGCCAAAACGTCACCTGATTATCAGCTGACTTTCAGCTGATTTTAAGCTGATTTTCACCTAAAAATCATAATTTTTATTTAGATGGTATTATTGCATTAATAGGTGAATTTTATGTATATTATTATTATTTCTTTCAGATAAAGAATATTATACTATGCCCCTAGCGAGAAAAGTAGGCCATTATTGTCTCCCGCGAGGGACACTTGCTGCCCGAGGGCAACGAGGGAAGCCACTCGCCAATAGCCCTCATCACTTCTGAGTGCAATATGCAAATTCTTCGTATATCCAGCGGAAAGTTTTTTGTGTTTAATCCCTGATTTCATGGCAAAGAATAAACACAATACTATATCCCAAGGTATGCTAAAAATAAAATAAACATTTAAATATTGTATGCTGTTGTAATATCAGTAATGGGAAATTTACATATTTAGTTTATAAAAAAGAAAACATCTATAATTTATAACTTAATTTATTTATTATTTAGCAGTTTAACACTGCTTATAAATAAAAAATAACAGTTTAAACAAACAGTTGTGCGATAATATATAGAATTTATATAATAATTATAATTATTTGAAAGTACTACATTTTTAAAAATGATCAATTTAATTGAAGATAGATAACTTTATTTTTATAAGTAACAACTATAATGTTCCGATACAAGTGTAAATAATAGAGACATGTAACATACTTGCAAAATTAGAATTAGGTCATTGATGATAGTTTGCTTAATGTAGAAAAAGAAGAAACGATGTTCAACGATCCTCGTGCTCGCGCTCTCGACGCCGACCCGTGATAGCAAATTCACACGAAGCCGGCGCCGAGCGCGCCCACGTGTACTCGATTTTAGCAGCTAGGTGAACAGTTGCAACGACGACGGCGACAGTTCGTCAAGGCGATATCTTGGCGATGATGACCCTGTTGAAAGTACTGAGAATCTTGTGAAATTTCAGACAGAACCTCAAATCCAACCAAAAAATCCCAATCCTCTTACAAAATTGCTAAGGAGTGACAAAAAAAAGTAACTTATTTAATGATAATTATAATATGTTTGAAAAATTATACATTCTCACACTCTTTTTATACATGAAATTCTTTAAAATAATAGTTTTTATTATTTAACACACAATACTTATATTATGCTGAAAGATATTCTATAAAAGTGTGCGAATTGACATAAGTTATGTCTGCTTTTAATTTTCTTGTAATGAGAACTTATATTTATCCTTTTCCTTTAAAATCAATCTCTTTATTATAATCATCTATCTTAGAAAAATAAGTCCAAAAATCCCATTGATTTAATCACTAGAAAATAAGGAGCATTCTGGACTGTACTCAAGTCACATATGTATAAGCTTCGGATGATAGCTAGTACGAAAGAGCATTTCTAAAAGCTATAAGTATATCGCTTCACTACTGAAACTGACAGTACTGCATTTTTATAAGTATGGGTATCAGTAAAAATTGATTACTAAGTTTGCAATTGTGGTACATTAAATCACAGAAAATTTTGTATTGTCTTTAAATATTATTTCTCATTTATTTATAATTTATATATGCTAAGTTATAATTCATTCTAATTAAGCCTACTAGGCCAAGTAAGTAAATTCATATATGACTAGCTTGCATATTGTATTTTAAACATAAGTGAAGCAACGAAAGGGTAGCCGGGACAGATTCAGTTTTAAAGTTATATAAAATTTCTAGTGCTCTTTCCTACTGATACCTGAGTTGTAACCGTATAAGGTAGTGGAACCAGGTCTCGATAACGTAAGACGTAAGGTAACGTTTTGTTCTAAAAACCAATATTTTTATTGGAGAAAATAATTATTTTTTTTTATAAAGTTATTGAACAAGTTCAAATAAAGTAAATGAAATAAAAAAAGTTCAGATTTAACAAATATTAAGGGAGAAAATAATTATTAAAAATATAATGTCGCCGGAGTAGTTCTCGATAACTAGTTTTGGCGCCAGAACAGTTCTCGATACGTAGGTGACACAGTTGTCGATAGCTTGTGAAATGTGAACCCAAAATCGAGGTCAAAAACTAAAAGTTACAATTGGTATACTTTTCTAAAGTAATAAAACAGTAAATTGATAATTCTCTGACTGGTGATAATATAAATAAATTAATACTATAATTTATTACGAAAAATCCCCATTTATAAGTACTTAATATATGCTGGGTGACTTTACCACTGGATATATTTGGACCCGATGGATCAAATGACTTTATATGTGATATGATTCTTTGTGACTATAATGATTAAGTATGTGTTTGAAAACAAATTATTGTAAAAAATCAAAGAAAATGTATGTTATTATAAAATTGTTATGTTAAGTATAAATTTTGTCATTTTGTTCATGCGGTTTCAATATTTCCTGCGATAAAGTAACCCAGCCCATAAGTGAGTTATCGAATAATGAAAGTTGTAAGTATTGTTTACTTACACGTACAGTCTATAGCTGCAATTGACACACAATTAAAGTTGATTTTGATCCTATCGTGTAAGAGATCTACAATATTATTTAGTTAATTGAGTCGAAATATTTTCTACGCTAAAGACACCTCAAGTTTTAAATCTATCAACGAGCAACTAAATTGTAGATGTCATAAAGCGAAGGGACCAATATTCTATGTAATAAGATAGAAAATTTTGTATGCTTATAGGTAGTGTCTTTAGCTACAATTTATGCACAATGAAAGTTGAATTTGATTCTCTCGTGTAAGAGATCTACAATATTATTTAGTTAATTGGGTCCAAATATTTCCTACGCTAAGGACACCTCAAGTTTTAAATCTATCAACGAGCAACTGAATGGTAGATGTCATAAGCGAAGGGACCAATATTCTATGTAATAAGATAGAAAATTTTGTATGCTTGTAGGTAGTGTCTTTAGCTACATTTTAAAGTTATATAAAATTTCTAGTGTTCTTTCCTACTGATACCCGAGTTGTAACACCAGCGGATGATGTGGTTACTGCAAGAGTGAAGAAATCTTCAAGTGCTGTGCTATTACTGGTAAGTTTCAGAATATCTTCAAGTATCAAGATAAATTGTTAGAATACTTCATCTTTTTTTATAAAAGTTTGTGAATCGACAAGATTTATTTCATAAGATTTTGGGGTTTTCTTAGAATGAAATAATAAACTAACTCAGATTTAGTTTATTGTTACTGATCTAACTGCAATTTAGAAAAATAAACCAAAATGACACTGGTTGCATCACAAGAAAATAGGGAATACTCTTAAAGTTCTTATGGCATATACGGTTACAACTCGGGTATCAGTAGGAAAGAACACTAGAAATTTTATATAACTTTAAAATGTAGCTAAAGACACTACCTATAAGCATACAAAATTTTCTATCTTATTACATAGAATATTGGTCCCTTCGCTTTATGACATCTACAATTTAGTTGCTCGTTGATAGATTTAAAACTTGAGGTGTCTTTAGCGTAGAAAATATTTGGACTCGATTAACTAAATAATATTGTAGATCTCTTACACGAAAGAATCAAAATCAACTTTAATTGTGTGTAAATTGCAGCTATAGACTGTACATGTAAGTATACAATATTTACAACTTTCATTATTCGATAACTCACTTATGGGCTGGGTTACTTTATCGCAGGAAATATTGAAACCGCATGAACAAAATGACAAAATTTATACTTAACATAACAATTTTATAATAACATACATTTTCTTTGATTTTTTACAATAATTTGTTTTCAAACACTTAACCATTATAGTCACAAAGAATCATATGACATATAAAGTCATTTGATCCATCAGATCCAAATATATCCAGTGGTAAAGTCACCCAGCATATATTAAGTACTTATAAATGGGGATTTTTCATAATAAATTATAGTATTAATTTATTTATATTATCACCAGTTCTATTTATAAATAAGTTATGTCAAAGAACTATCAATTTACTGTTTCATTACTTTAGAAAAGTATACCAATTGTAACTTTTAGTTTTTGACCTCGATTTTGGGTTCACATTTCACAAGCTATCGACAACTGTGTCACCTACGTATTGAGAACTGTTCTGGCGCCAAAACTAGTTATCGAGAACTACTCCGGCGACATTATATTTTTAATAATTATGTTCTCCCTTAATATTTGTTAAATCTGAACTTTTTTTATTTCATTTACTTTATATGAACTTGTTCAATAACTTTATAAAAAAAAATAATTATTTTCTCCAATAAAAATATTGGTTTTTAGAACAAAACGTTACCTTGCATCTTAAGTTATCGAGACCTGGTTCCACTACCTTATACGGTTACAACTCAGGTATCAGTAGGAAATAGCACTAGAAATTTTATATAACTTTAAAACTGAATCTGTCGCGGCTACCCTTTCGTTGCTTCACTTATGTTTAAAATACAATATGCAAGCTAGTCATATAAGAATGTACTTACTTGGCCTAGTAAGCTTAATTAGAATGAATTATAACTTAGCATATATAAATTATAAATAAATGAGAAATAATATTTAAAGACAATACAAAATTTTCTGTGATTTAATGTACCACAATTGTAAACTTAGTAATCAATTTTTACTGATACCCATACTTATAAAAATGCAGTACTGTCAGTTTCAGTAGTGAAGCGATATACTTATAGCTTTTAGAAATGCTCTTTCGTACTAGCTATCATCCGAAGCTTATACATATGTGACTTGAGTACAGTCCAGAATGCTCCTTATTTTCTAGTGATTAAATCAATGGGATTTTTGGACTTATTTTTCTAAGATAGATGATTATAATAAAGAGATTGATTTTAAAGGAAAAGGATAAATATAAGTTCTCATTACAAGAAAATTAAAAGCAGACATAACTTAAGTCAATTCGTACACTTTTATAGAATATCTTTCAGCATAATAGAACATTGTCATATTCGAGTCTGGTATTATAACAATTCATTCATGCCTCTTTTAATTTAGGACTTATGTGCGAAGAAGTGAACTTGTGTTAGGACACGGAGAAAGCTGTACTATATCAAATTACTATTTTTTATTGTAATCGGGGGACAAACTTGAATTCTTAAAAAAATTACTGTTTTCTAGCAAAAATTAATTGCTGTAAATGTAGTTAAAATTACTATAAAGATAGAAATTTTTACTAAGTTTGTCCCCGGTTCTAATAAAACATAGTAATTTTTAATAGCACATTTTTCTCCATGTATACTAATTCTTATAGTCTACAGTATTTTAAAACATACATTTTTATACTATAGAGTAAACAAACACTTTTATAACTGATAGTGATATTGGTTATTACAAGTATTGTGTGTTAAATAATAAAAACTATTATTTTAAAGAATTTCATGTATAAAAAGAGTGTGAGAATGTATAATTTTTCAAACATATTATAATTATCATTAAGTAAGTTACTTTTTTTGTCACTCCTTAGCAATTTTGTAAGAGGATTGGGAGTTTTTGGTTGGATTTGAGGTTCTGTCTGAAATTTCACAAGATTCTCAGTACTTTCAACAGGGTCATCATCGCCAAGATATCGCCTTGACGAACTGTCGCCGTCGTCGTTGCAACTGTTCTCCTAGCTGCTAAAATCGAGTACACGTGGGCGCGCTCAGCGCCGGTTTCGTGTGAATTTGCTATCACGGGTCGGCGTCGAGATCGCGAGTACGAGGCTCGTTGAACATCGTTTCTTCTTTTTCTACATTAAGCAAACTATCATCAATGACCTAATTCTAATTTTGCAAGTATGTTACATGTCTCTATTATTTACACTTGTATCGGAACATTATAGTTGTTACTTATAAAAATAAAGTTATCTATCTTCAATTAAATTGATCATTTTTAAAAATGTAGTACTTTCAAATAATTATAATTATTATATAAATTCTATATATTATCGCACAACTGTTTGTTTAAACTGTTATTTTTTATTTATAAGCAGTGTTAAACTGCTAAATAATAAATAAATTAAGTTATAAATTATAGATGTTTTCTTTTTTATAAACTAAATATGTAAATTTCCCATTACTGATATTACAACAGCATACAATATTTAAATGTTTATTTTATTTTTAGCATACCTTGGCATATAGTATTGTGTTTATTCTTTGCCATGAAATCAGGGATTAAACACAAAAAACTTTCCGCTGGGTATACGAAGAATTTGCATATTGCACTCAGAAGTGATGAGGGCTATTGGCGAGTGGCTTCCCTCGTTGCCCTTGGGCAGCAAGTGTCCCTCGCGGGAGACAATAATGGCCTACTTTTCTCTCTAGGCGCATAGTATAATATTCTTTATCTGAAAAAAATAATAATAATATACATAAAATTCACCTATTAATGCAATAATACCATCTAAATAAAAATTATGATTTTTAGATAAAAATCAGCTGAGAATCAGCTGAAAATCAGCTGATAATCAGGTGACGTTTTGGCATGATTTTCAGCTGATTTTCAGCTAATTTTCAGCTGATTTTCACCTGAAAATCAGTTGATCTTTTTCAGTAGGGTGGAAACTTCGAGAAGGCTGTAACCATCACCGAATTCTGCGAACTGCGTCTCGAATGTTCTGCGCTCACGCGAGCGAGCATGGAAACTTCGAGATGTGTTCCACCGAATCCTCCGGCAGTAGCGAACCGTCTCGAATGTTCTTATTGCTACACAACCGAATATTCGAGGCGAATTCCACGTGAAATTCTGCGAACTCCGCATTAGTCTCTCTCCCCCTCTCTTTCTCTCTCTCGCTCGCTCGCTGTCTCTCTCTCGCTCTCTCTCTATCCATCATGAACGTGGCCTCCGTATCGATTCTCCTGGAGGACTCATCAACGGGGACATGGAAGAGGATATCCTCCAGGAGTTGATAAATCACACAAACGGGAGCAAGACCACTCGGGAGCCACAACAGGAGCAGGAAGAGCAACAGCAGGAGCAGGAACAACAGCAGTTGTTTGCCCTCGTCGCAGCCATCAGCCTCCTCCTGATCGACGTCGATGCTACCGCCGCCGTCCTACCCGCCGCTGCTGTCCTCCTCGTGGCAGCAGCCACCGCTGCTATCGTCGCCTTCACCAGAACCGGTCTCCTCCTCGACACAGCGGCCGTCCTACCAGCCTCCGCTGCTCTCGATGCCGCAGTCGTCCTAACACCCACCACAGCCACCACTGCTCTCGACGCTACCACCGTCCATCTCACCTCAACCACGGGAGAGCTAGTAACTGCTCGAAGGCTGGAATGAGAATGACTCTGCTATGACAAGCGTAGCCGAATATATATATAGACCGCCGTGATCCTTCTCGATTGTTCTAGGAGGATCCGGCTTAAGAACCCGCACCTCGGCCTCTCTTACAACTGCAAAAATGTGAAATGATTAAAATGCACAACAAAATGAAGGGAACGGATACCAGCGTATTTAAATAAAAAAAATAAAATGATGTAATGCACTAGAGAGCAGCTGGTGACCGTTTTACAAATACACTTACTATACTGGATGCACTTACAAAGTGTATCGAAGGTTGTAGAAGGTTCTCGAAGCTTGTCGAATACTCAATGTTGTGGTAGTGACGTCAGAGACTTAGCGTAGTAGAAGTTATGAATGGAAGCCGTATTATACCAGTGTTTATATTTACTCTATTGTATATAAACACACGCACGTGCTTTCATATCTATTTATATTTACTATTAATATTTTACTGCTTCGAATGCAGATTTTATATATGTTATAGTATTTTCTTTTGCGCGATGCACGATGCGAGTACGAACGCGTGTATAAGTGCGGGCGTATATGTGTGTGTTATAATGCATGGTGTAGTATGTGGTGTAAAAGTACAAACGTGTATGTGTGTGGATATATACTATTATAGCTTAGACTTAGCGAATATTGCCATTATTTAGATAATTTAGTATAATATAACATTTCAAACATTAAATTATGATTCCAGCATTGCGAAGTTCGCTGAGAATATACGGATTTCATCAGAGATAGTTCTTATTCCCATATTTTGTTCAGCAATGAGTACTCGTAAGCGATCAACTAATTTGTTAGGGTCATCCCAGATGTCAAGTTCATACGCAGTTGTAACAGCTGCAACTTCTTCTTCTTCGTCACTAGTCCACTTCTCTTGTTGGTATTTCGAACGAATAAGTTATTACCTTCAAAGCGCTCCCGTGCTTCTCGATCATGAATGATTAAGGGTGAATATTCATTAGTTGAGGAATCTGATATATTCACTAGAATGATCAGCTTCGTAATAACTATCGGTCTTGTTAGTAGTTAGAAGATGGGAGTCAATTCGAGTATCTGTTTCAACAGCTTCAAAATTCTTTAGAGGATTGACTATTGGTACAAATATCTTTTTGGCTACCACTGCATTAGTTTTCTCAACCCTTTTACGCTTCTCTCTTGCATTTTCAGCTTCGATAACAATATTTTCTCGAGATAATGTCGAGTCACTTTTTACAAACGACTTTTCGAACATTGGAGCAATAAAATTATAAAATTTTTTACTCTTTAGTTTTCAAGTCGGCTTATTCATGCAATAGTGCTTTTTGTAAGCGCTTGAAACTTCCATATCATGCGATAATTATCCAAATCATTTGAATTGATAAGACATTCATCCGGAAGTTTTTTGAATAGTAATTGTAATAATCCTGCAGATAAACGATAGTTCCGATCCTTTACCTGGACAAAGTCCCCTTCAAACTTTATTGGCGAATTTCCGAACATAAGTGAATTTCCTCGCTTGTAAACACCATAAATATTATCTAGATATCTTCTAGAATTACCATTTAATTTCGTTACATATTTCTTGACTAGATTTGCAAATTTATAATTATTAGAACTAGGAATGTTATTACGGCCAGGTCCCATATTAGATCGTTCAATTTCAGAAGTTTCCATATCATTAGCTGTATCGAAAAATTCAGCGCTTTTCGTCAAACCTAATAGAGACTCTGATTTTTGTAATATAGCATCATGAAAATTGCTAATAATACTCTGTGCATTTGACATGTTTATGCTTCAAGAGTTGAGCATCAACTGAATACATATAAATATATATATGAATAAATATAAATATATAGAGAAACCCGTTAACACATTTATGTCATAGAGTGACTACTTTTATATTCTAAAATGATGCGCTATTATGCCAGAGTAGCACCCTTTTTTATGTGATAGAGTGACACCTGTCAAAGAGTGACACCTTTTTTATGTCATTGAGTGACACCTTTCAAAGAGTAACACCTTTTTTATGTCATAGAGTAACAACTTGCAAAGAGTAACACCTTTTTTATGTCATAGAGTAACACCTCTCAAAGAGTGACACCTTCTTTACCTTTTAAACAGTGACACCTTTTTTATGTCATAGAGTAACACCTTTCAAACAGTAACACCCTTTTTATGTCATAGAGTGACGCGTTTCAAAGAGTGACACCTTTTTTATGTCATAGAGTGACACCTTTCAAAGAGTGACACCTTTTTTATGTCATAGAATGACACCTTTCAAAGAGTGACACCTTTTTTATATCATAGAGTGACACCTTTCAAAGAGTAATACCTTTTTTATGTCATAGAGTGACACCTTTTAAACAGTAACACCTTCTTTATGTAACAGAGTAACACCTTTCAAAGAGTAACACCTTTTTTATGTCATAGAGTAACACCTCTCAAAGAGTGACACCTTCTTTACCTTTTAAACAGTGACACCTTTTTTATGTCATAGAGTAACACCTTTCAAACAGTAACACCCTTTATATGTCATAGAGTGACACCTTTCAAAGAGTAATACCTTTTTTATGTCATAGAGTGACACCTTTTAAACAGTAACACCTTCTTTATGTAACAGAGTAACACCTTTCAAAGAGTAACACCTTTTTTATGTTATAGAGTGACACCCCTTTTCTGTCATAGAGTAACTCCTTTCAAAGAGTAACACCTTTTTTATGTCATAGAGTAACACCTTTCAAAGAGTAACACCTTTCTTAGTCATAGAGTGACACATTTAAATAAGTGACACCTTCTTTATGTCATTGACTGACACCTTTCAAAGAGTGACACCTTTTTTATGTCATAGAATGACACATTCAAAAAGTGACACCTTTTTTATGTCATAGAGTGACACATTTTATACCGTAACACATTCTTTATGTCATAGAGTGACGCCTTTCAAAGAGTGACACCTATTTTATGTCATAGAGTAACACCTTTCAAAGAGTAACACCTTTTTTATGTGATAGAGTGACATCTTCTAAACAGTAACACCGTTTTTATGTAATAGAGTATCACCTTTCAAAGAGTAACACCTATTTTATGACATAGCGTGACACCTTTTAAACAGTAGCACCTTTTTATGTCATAGAGTGACACCTTTCAAAGAGTGACACCTTTTTTATGTCATAGAGTGACACCTTCTATACATTAATTTCTTTTCGTATATCATAGAGTGACACCTTTTTTATGTCATAAAGTAACACCTTTCAAAGAGTAACACCTTACTTATGTCATAGAGTGACACCTTTCAACGGGTGACACCTTTTTTATGTCATAGAGTGACATCTTTCAAACAGTAACACCTTTTTTATGTCATAGAGTGACACCATTTTTATGTCATAGAGTGACATCTTCTAAAGAGTAACACGTTTTTTATGTCATGGAGTAATACCTTTCAAAGAGTAACACCTTTTTTATGTCATAGAGTGACACCTCTCAAAGTATGACACCTTTTTTACCTTTTAAACAGGAACACCTTTTTTATGTCATAGAGTAACACCTTTCAAAGAGTAACACCTTTTTTATGTCATAGAGTGACACATTTCAAAAAGTGACACGTTTTTTATGTCATAGACTGACAACTTTTGAAGAGTGACAACTTTTATATGTCATAGAGTGACACATTCAAAGAGTGATACCTTTTTTATGTCATAGAGTGACACCTTTTATACCGTAACGCCTTTTTTATGTCATAGAGTGACACCATTTTTATGTCATAAACGGACACCTTTAAAAGAGTGACAGCTTTTTTATGTCATAGACTGACACCTTTCAAAGAGTAACACCTTTTTTATGTCCCAGAGTGACACCTTTCAAGGAGTAACACCTTTTTTATGTCATAGAGTGACACCTGTCAAAGAGTAACACGTTCTTTATGTCATAGAGTGACACCTTTCAAAGAGTGACACTTTTTTTATGTCATAGAATGGCACCTTTCAAAGAGTGACACCTTTTTTATGTCACAGAATGACACCTTCAAAGAGTGATACCTTTTCTATGTCATAGAGTGACCCCTTTTATAGAGTAACGCCTTTTTTATCTCATAGAGTGACACCATTCGAAGAGCGACACCTTTTTATGTTATAGAGTGACACCTTTCAAAGTGTGACACCTTTTTATGTCATAGAGTGACACCTTTCAAAGAGTGACACCTTTTTTATGTCATAGAGTGACACCTCTCAAAGTATGACACCTTTTTTACCTTTTAAACAGGAACACCTTTTTTATGTCATAGAGTAACACCTTTCAAAGAGTAACACCTTTTTTATGTCATAGAGTGACACCTGTCAAAGAGTAACACGTTGTTTATGTCATAGAGTGACACCTTTCAAAGAGTGACACTTTTTTTATGTCATAGAATGACACCTTTCAAAGAGTGACACCTTTTTTATGTCACAGAGTGACACCTTCAAAGAGTGATACCTTTTCTATGTCATAGAGTGACCCCTTTTATAGAGTAACGCCTTATTTATCTCATAGAGTGACACCATTCGAAGAGCGACATCTTTTTATGTTATAGAGTGACACCTTTCAAAGTGTGACACCTTTTTATGTCATAGAGTGACACCTTTCAAAGAGTGACACCTTTTTTATGTCATAGAGTGACACCTTTCAAAGAGCGTCACCTTTTTATGTCATAGAGTGGCACCTTTCAAAGAGTGACACCTTTTTATGTCACAGAGTGGCACCTTTCAAAGAGTGACACCTTTTTATGTCATAGAGTGACACCTTTCAAAGAGTGACACCTTTTTTATGTCATAGAGAGACACCTTTTATACACTAATTTCTTTTTGTATGTCATAGAGTGACACCTTTCTTATGTCATAGAGTAACACCTTTCAAAGTGTAACGCCTTTTTTATGTCATAGAGTGACACCTTTCAACGGGTGACACATTTTTATGCAATAGAGTGACATCTTTCAAACAGTAACACCTTTTTTATGTCATAGAGTGACACGTTTCAAAGAGTAACACCTATTTTATGTCATAGAGTGACACCTTTTAAACAGTAACACATTTTTTATGTCATAGAGTAACACCTTTCAAAGAGTAACACCTTTCTTATGTCATAGAGTGACACCTTTCAAAGAGTGACACTTTTTTTATGTCATAGAGTGACTTCTTTCGAAGGGTAACACCTTTTTTATGTCACAGAGTGACACCTTTCAAAGAGTGATACCTTTTCTATGTCATAGAGTGACCCCTTTTATACAGAAACGCCTTTTTTATGTCATAGAGTGACACCTCTTTTATGTCATAGAGTGCCACCTTTCAAATGGTAACACCTTTATTATGACATAGAGTGACACCTTTCAAAGAGTAACACCTTTTATATGTCATAGAGTAACACCTTTTTTATGTCATAGAGTAACACCTTTTTTATGTCGTAGAGTGACACCTTTCAAAGAGTGACACTTTCTTTATGTCATAGAGTGCCACCTTTCAAAGAGTGACACCTTTTTTATGTCACAGTGTGACACCTTTCAAAGAGTGATACCTTTTTTATGTCATGGAGTGACCCCTTTTATACAGTACCGACTTTTTTATGTCATAGAGTGACACCTCCTTTAAGTAATAGAGTGCCACATTTCAAATGGTAACACCTTTATTATGACATAGAGTGACACCTTTCAAAGAGTAACACCTTCCTTATGTCATAGAGTGACACCTATGAAAGAGTGACACGTTTTTTGTGTCATAGAGTGACACCTTTCAAAGAGTGACACCTTTTTTATGTCGCAGAGTGACACCTTTCAAAGAGTGATTCCTTTTTTATGTCATTGAGTGACACCTTTTATACAGTACCGCCTTTTTTATATCATAGAGTGACATCTCTTTTATGTCATAGAGTGCCACCTTTCAAATGGTAACACCTTTATTATGAGATAAAGTGACACCATTCAAAGAGTAACACCTTTTTTAAGTCATAGAGTAACACCTTTTTTATGTCATAGAGTGACACCTTTCGAAGAGTGACACCTTTTTTATGTCATAGAGTGACACCTTTCAAAGAGCGTCACCTTTTTATGTCATAGAGTGACACCTTTTAAACAGTATTACCTTTTTTATGTCATAGAGTAACTCCTTTCAAAGAGTAACACCTTTTTTATCTCATAGAGTGACACCTTTCAAAGAGCGACACCTTTTTATGTTATAGAGTGACATCTTTCAAAGTGTGACACCTTTTGATGTCATAGAGTGACACCTTTCGAAGAGTGACACCTTTTTTATGTCATAGAGTGACACCTTTCAAAGAGCGTCACCTTTTTATGTCATAGAGTAACATCTTTCAAAGAGTGACACCTTTTTTATGTCGTAGGGTGACACCTTTCAAAGAGTAACACCTTTTATATGTCATAGCGTGACACCTTCTAAACAGTAACACCTTTTTTATGTCATAGAGTAACACCTTTGAAACAGTTACACCTTTTTTATGTCATAGAGTGACACCTTTTAAACAGTATTACCTTTTTTATGTCATAGAGTAACACCTTTCAAAGAGTAACACCTTTTTTATGTCATAGAGTAACACCTTTCAACGGGTGACACGTTTTTATGTCATAGAGTGACATCTTTCAAACAGTAACACCTTTTTTATGTCATAGAGTGACCCTTTTTATACAGTAACGCCTTCTTTATGTCATAGAGTGACACCACTTTTATGTCATAGAGTGCCACCTTTCAAATGGTAACACCTTTATTGTGACATAGAGTGACACGTTTCAAAGAGTAACACCTTTTATATGTCATAGAGTAACACCTTTTTTATGTCATAGAGTGACATCTTTTTTATGTCATAGAGTGACACCTTTCAAAGTGTGACACATTTTTTATGTCACAGAGTGACACCTTTCAAAGAGTGATACCTTTTTTATGTCATAGAGTGACCCCTTTTATACAGTACCGCCTTTTTTATGTCATAGTGTGACACCTCTTTTATGTCATAGAGTGCCACCTTTCAAATGGTAACACCTTTATTATGACGTAGAGTGACACCTTTCAAACAGTAACACCTTCCTTATGTCATAGAGTGACACCTATGAAAGAGTGACACGTTTTTTATGTCATAGAGTGACACCTTTCAAAGAGTGACACCTTTTTTATGTCGCACAGTGACACCTTTCAAAGAGTGATACCTTTTTTATGTCATTGAGTGACACTTTTTTTACAGTACCGCCTTTTTTATGTCATAGAGTGACACTTCTTTTATGTCATATAGTGCCACCTTTCAAATGGTAACACCTTTATTATGACATAAAGTGACACCTTCCAAAGAGTAACACCTTCTTTAAGTCATACAGTAACACCTTTTTTATGTCATAGAGTGACACCTTTCAAAGAGTGACACTTTTTTATGTCATAGTGTAATACCTTTCAAAGAGTAACACCTTTTGTTTGTCGTAGAGTGACAGCTTTCAAAGAGTAAAACCTTTTTTATGTCATTGAGTGACACCTTTTATACAGTACCGTCTTTTTTATGTCATAGAGTGACACCTCTTTTATGTCATAGAGTGCCACCTTTCAAATGGTAACTCCTTTTTTATGTCATAGCGTGACACCTTTTAAACAGTAACACCTCTTTTATGTCATAGAGTAACACCTTTTAAACAGTAACACGCTTTTATGTCATAGAGTGAAACCTTTCACAGAGTAACACCTTTTTTATTTCATAGAGTCACACCTTCAAAGAGTAACACCTTTTTTATATCATAGAGTGACACCTTGCAAAGAGTAACACCTTTTTAATGTCATAGAGTGACACATTTTTATGTCATAGAGTAATACCTTTCAAAGAGTGACACTTTCTTTATGTCATAGAGTGACACCTTTCAAATAGTAACACCTTTTTTATGTCATAGAGTGACCCCTTTTATACAGTACCGCCTTTTTTATGTCATAGAGTGACACCTCTTTTATGTCATAAAGTAACACCTTTCAAAGAGTAACAACTTTTTTATGTCATAGAGTGACACATTTCAAAAAGTGACACCTTTTTATGTCATAGACTCACACCTTTTAAACAGTAGCACCTATTTATGTCATAGAGTAACACCTTTCAAAGAGTGACACCTTTCAAAGAGTAACACCTTTTTTATGTCATAGCGTGACACCTTTTAAACAGTAACTCATCCTTATGTCATAGAGTAACACTTTTTAAACAATAACACCTTCTTTATGTCATAGAGTGACACCTTTCACAGAGTAACACATTTTTTATGTCATAGTGTGACACCTTTTAAACAGTAACACGTTTTATGTCATAGAGTAACTCCTTTCAAAGAGTAACACCTTTTTTATCTCATAGAGTGACACATTTTAAAGAGCAACACCTTTTTATGTCATAGTGTGACACCTTTCAAAGTGTGACACCTTTTTATGTCATAGAGTGACACCTTTCAAAAAGTGACCCCTTTTTATGTCATAGACTGACACCTTTTAAACAGTAACACATTTTTATGTCATAGAGTAACACCTTTCAAAGAGTAACACCTTTTTTGTGTCATAGCGTGACACCATTTAAACAGTAACACCTTTTCTGTGTCATAGCGTGACACCATTTAAACAGTAACACCTTTTTTATGTCATAGCGTAACACCGTTTAAACAGTAACACCTTTTTATGTCATAGAGTGACACCTTTCAAAGAATGACATGTTTTTTATGTCACAGAGTGACACGTTTCAAAGAGTGACACCTTTTTTATGTAATAGAGTGACACCTTTCAATGAGTGATACCTTTTTTATGTCATAGAGTGAAAGCTTTTATACAGTACCGCCTTTTTATGTCATAGAGTGACACCTCTTTTATGTCATAGAGAGACACCTTTTAAATGGTAACAAATTAATTATGACATAGAGTGAGACCTTTCAAAGAGTAACAACTTTTCTATGTCATAGAGCGACACCTTTTTTATGTCATAGAGTGACACATTTTTTAGGTCATAAAGTGACACCTTTTAAAGAGTAACACCGTTTTTATGTCATAGAGTGACACCTTTCAAAGAGCAATACCTTTTTATGTCATAGAGTGACACCTTTCAAAGTGTGACACCTTTTTATGTCATAGAGTGACACCTTTCAAAGAGTGACACCTTTTTTATGTCATAGAGTGACACCTTTCAAAGAGCGACACCTTTTTATGTCATAGAGTGACACGTTTTAAAGAGTGAAAAATTTTATGTCATAGAGTGACACCTTCCAAAGAGTGACACCTTTTTTATGTCATACAGTGACACCTTTTATACATTAATGCCTTTTTTATGTCATAGAGTGACACCTTTTTTATGTCATAGAGTAACACCTTTCAAAGTGTAACAACTTTGGGTCATAGCGTGACACCATTTAAACAGTAACACGTTTTTTATGTCATAGAGTAGCATCTTCAAAGAGTAACACCTTTTTTATGTCATAGAGTGACAGATTTAAAAAAGTAACACCTTATTTATGTCATAGACTGACACCTTTGAAAGAGTGACACCTTTTTTATGTTATAGAGTGACACCTTTCAAAGAGTGATACCTTTTTTATGTCATTGAGTGATACATTTTATACAGTACCGCCTTTTTTATGTCATAGAGTGACACCTCTTTTATGTCATAGAGTGCCACCTTTCAAATGGTAACACCTTTATTATGACATAGAGTGACACCTTTCAAAGAGTAACACCTTTTTTAAGTCATAGAGTGACACGTTATTTATGTTATAGAGTGACACCTTTCAAAGAGTGACACCCTTTTTATGTCTTAGAGTGACACCTTTCAAAGAACAACACCTTTTTTATGTCGTGGAGTGACAGCTTTCAAAGAGTAACACCTTTTCTATGTCATAGAGTGACACCTTTCAAAGAGTGACACCTTTCAAAGAGTAACACCTTCTTTATGTCATAGCGTGACACCTTTTAAACAGTAGCACCTTTTTTATGTCATAGAGTGACACCCTTCAAAGAGCGACACCTTCTTATATCATAGAGTGACACCTTTCAAAGAGTAACACCTTTTATATGTCATTGAGTAACACCTTTTTTATGCAATAGAGTGACATCTTTTATACTGTACCGCCTTTTTTATGTCATAGAGTGACACCTCTTTTATTTCATAGTGCCACCTTTCATATGGTAACACCTTTATTATGACATAGAGTGACACCTTTCAAAGAGTAACACCTTCCTTATGTCATAGAGTGACACCTATGAAAGAGTGACACGTTTTTTATGTCATAGAGTGACACCTTTCAAAGAGTGACACCTTTTTTATGTCGCAGAGTGACACCTTTCAAAGAGTGATACCTTTTTTATGTCATTGAGTGACATCTTTTATACTGTACCGCCTTTTTTATGTCATAGAGTGACACCTCTTTTATTTCATAGAGTGCCACCTTTCAAATGGTAACACCTTTATTATGACATAAAGTGACACCTTTCAAAGAGTAACACGTTTTGTATGTCGTAGAGTGACACCTTTCAAAGAGTGATACCTTTTTTATGTCATAGAGTGACCCCTTTTATACAGTACCGCCTTTTTTATGTCATAGAGTGACACCTCTTTTATGTCATAGTGCCACCTTTCATATGGTAACACCTTTATTATGACATAGAGTGACACCTTTCAAAGAGTAACACCTTCCTTATGTCATAGAGTGACACCTATGAAAGAGTGACACGTTTTTTATGTCATAGAGTGATACCTTTCAAAGAGTGACACCTTTTTTATGTCGCAGAGTGACACCTTTCATGAGTGATACCTTTTTTATGTCATTGAGTGACATCTTTTATACTGTACCGCCTTTTTTATGTCATAGAGTGACACCTCTTTTATTTCATAGAATGCCACCTTTCAAATGGTAACACCTTTATTATGACATAAAGTGACACCTTTCAAAGAGTAACACCTTTTTTAAGTCATAGAGTAACACCTTTTTTATGTCATAGAGTGACACCTTTCAAAGAGTGACACTTTTTTATGTCATAGTGTAACACCTTTCAAAGAGTAACACGTTTTGTATGTCGTAGAGTGACAGCTTACAAAGAGTAAAACCTTTTTTATGTCATTGAGTGACACCTTTTATACAGTACCGCCTTTTTTATGTCATAGAGTGACACCTCTTTTATGTCATAGAGTGCCACCTTTCAAATGGTAACTCCTTTTTTATGTCATAGCGTGACACCTTTTAAACAGTTACACCTTTTTTATATCATAGAGTAACACCTTTTAAACAGTAACACGTTTTCATGTCATAGAGTGACACCATTCACAGAGTAACACCTTTTTTATGTGACAGAGTAACACCTCTCCAAGAGTACCACCGTTTTTATGTCATAGAGGGACACCTTTTATACCGTAACGCCTTTTTTATGTCATAGAGTGACACGTTTTTCATGTCATAGACTGACACCTTTCAAAGAGTGACACCTTTATTATGACATAGAGTGACACCTTTCAAAGAGTAACACCTTTTTTATGTCATAGCGTAACACCTTTTTTATGTCATAGAGTGACACCTTTTTTATGTCATAGAGTGACCCCTTTCAGAGAGTAACACCTTTTTTATGTCGTAGAGTAACACCTTTCAAAGAGTAACACCTTTTTTATGTGATATAGTGACACCTTCTAAACAGTAACACCTTTTTTATGTAATTGAGTATCACCTTTAAAAGAGTAACATATATTTTATGTCTTAGAGTGACACCTTTCAAAGAGTAACGCCTTCTTTATTTCATAGAATGACACCTTTTAAACAGTAACAGATTTTTATGTAATAGAGTAACACCATTCAAAGAGTAGCACCTTTATTATGTTATAGAGTGACACCTTTCAAAGAGTGACACCTTATTTATGTCATAGAGTGACACATTCGAAGAGTGACACGTTTTTTATGTAATAGAGTGACACCTTTCAATGAGTGATACCTTTTTTATGTCATAGAGTGACACCTTTCAAAGAGTGACACCTTTTTTATGTCTTAGAGTGACACCTTTCAAAGAACAACACCTTTTTTATGTCGTAGAGTGACAGCTTTCAAAGGGTAACACCTTTTTTATGTCATAGAGTGAAAGCTTTTATACAGTACCGCCTTTTTATGTCATAGAGTGACACCTCTTTTATGTCATAGAGTGCCACTTTGCAAATGGTAACACATTAATTATGACATAGAGTGACACCTTTCAAAGAGTAACACCTTTTTTATGTAATAGAGTGACACTTCTCAAAGCGTGACACTTTGTTTACCTTTTAAACAGCAACACCTTTCTTATGTCATAGAGTAACATCTTTCAAAGAGTAACACCTTTTTTATGTCATAAAGTCACACATTTAAAAAAGTAACACCTTTTTTATGTCATAGACTGACACCTTTCAAAGAGTGACACCTTTTTTATGTCATAGAGTGACACCTTTCAAAGAGTGATACCTTTTTTATGTCATTGAGTGACACATTTTATACAGTACCGCCTTTTTTATGTCATAGAGTGACACCTCTTTTATGTCATAGAGTGCCACCTTTCAAATGGTAACACCTTTATTATGACATAGAGTGACACCTTTCAAAGAGTAACACCTTTTTTATGTCATAGAGTGACACGTTTTTTATGTCATAGAGTGACCCCTTTCAAAGAGTAACACCTTCTTTATGTCATAGAGTGACACCTTTCAAAGATTGATACCTTTTTTATGTGATAGAGTGTCCCCTTTTATACAGTAACGCCTTTTTTATGTCATAGAGTGACACCTCTTTTATGTCATAGAGTGCCACCTTTCAAATGGTAACACCTTTATTATGACATAGAGTGACACCTTTCAAAGAGTAACACCTTTTATATGTCATTGAGTAACACCTTTTTTATGTCATAGAGTGACATCTTTTATACTGTACCGCCTTTTTTATGTCATAGAGTGACACCTCTTTTATTTCATAGTGCCACCTTTCATATGGTAACACCTTTATTATGACATAGAGTGACACCATTCAAAGAGTAACACCTTCCTTATGTCATAGAGTGACACCTATGAAAGAGTGACACATTTTTTATGTCATAGAGTGACACCTTTCAAAGAGTGACACCTTTTTTATGTCGCAGAGTGACACCTTTCAAAGAGTGATACCTTTTTTATGTCATTGAGTGACATCTTTTATACTGTACCGCCTTTTTTATGTCATAGAGTGACACCTCTTTTATTTCATAGAGTGCCACCTTTCAAATGGTAACACCTTTATTATGACATAAAGTGACACCTTTCAAAGAGTAACACGTTTTGTATGTCGTAGAGTGACACCTTTCAAAGAGTGATACCTTTTTTATGTCATAGAGTGACCCCTTTTATACAGTACCGCCTTTTTTATGTCATAGAGTGACACCTCTTTTATGTCATAGTGCCACCTTTCATATGGTAACACCTTTATTATGACATAGAGTGACACCTTTCAAAGAGTAACACCTTCCTTATGTCATAGAGTGACACCTATGAAAGAGTGACACGTTTTTTATGTCATAGAGTGATACCTTTCAAAGAGTGACACCTTTTTATGTCGCAGAGTGACACCTTTCATGAGTGATACCTTTTTTATGTCATTGAGTGACATCTTTTATACTGTACCGCCTTTTTTATGTCATAGAGTGACACCTCTTTTATTTCATAGAGTGCCACCTTTCAAATGGAAACACCTTTATTATGACATAAAGTGACACCTTTCAAAGAGTAACACCTTTTTTAAGTCATAGAGTAACACCTTTTTTATGTCATAGAGTGACACCTTTCAAAGAGTGACACTTTTTTATGTCATAGTGTAACACCTTTCAAAGAGTAACACGTTTTGTATGTCGTAGAGTGACAGCTTTCAAAGAGTAAAACCTTTTTTATGTCATTGAGTGACACCTTTTATACAGTACCGCCTTTTTTATGTAATAGAGTGACACCTCTTTTATGTCATAGAGTGGCACCTTTCAAATGGTAACTCCTTTTTTATGTCATAGCGTGACACCTTTTAAACAGTTACACCTTTTTTATGTCATAGAGTAACACCTTTTAAACAGTAACACGTTTTCATGTCATAGAGTGACACCATTCACAGAGTAACACCTTTTTTATGTGACAGAGTAACACCTCTCCAAGGGTACCACCGTTTTTATGTCATAGAGGGACACCTTTTATACCGTAACGCCTCTTTTATGTCATAGAGTGACACGTTTTTCATGTCATAGAGTGACACCTTTCAAAGAGTGACACCTTTATTATGACATAGAGTGACACCTTTCAAAGAGTAACACCTTTTTTATGTCATAGCGTAACACCTTTTTTATGTCATAGAGTGACACCTTTTTTATGTCATAGAGTGACCCCTTTCAGAGAGTAACACCTTTTTTATGTCGTAGAGTAACACCTTTCAAAGAGTAACACCTTTTTTATGTGATATAGTGACACCTTCTAAACAGTAACACCTTTTTTATGTAATTGAGTATCACCTTTAAAAGAGTAACATATATTTTATGTCTTAGAGTGACACCTTTCAAAGAGTAACGCCTTCTTTATTTCATAGAATGACACCTTTTAAACAGTAACAGATTTTTATGTAATAGAGTAACACCATTCAAAGAGTAGCACCTTTATTATGTTATAGAGTGACACCTTTCAAAGAGTGACACCTTATTTATGTCATAGAGTGACACATTCGAAGAGTGACACGTTTTTTGTGTCATAGAGTGACACCTTTTATACCGTAACGCCTTTTTTATGGCATAGAGTGATACCATTTTTATGTCATAGAGTGACACCTTTTAAAGAGTAACACCTTTTTTATATCATGGAGTAATACCTTTCAGAGAGTAACACCTTTTTTATGTCATAGAGTGACACCTCTCAAAGTATGACACCTTTTTTACCTTTTAAACAGGAACACCTTTTTTATGTCATAGAGTAACACCTTTCAAAGAGTAACTCCTTTTTTATGTCATAGAGTGACACATTTCATAAAGTGACACGTTTTTTATGTCATAGACTGACAACTTTCAAAGAGTGACAACTTTATTATGTCATAGAGTGACACATTCAAAGAGTGATACCTTTTTTATGTGATAGAGTGACACTATTTTTATGTCATAGAGTGACACCTTTCAAAGAGTGACACCTTTTTTATGTTATAGACTGACACCTTTCAAAGAGTGGCACCTTTTTTATGTCATAGAGTGACACCTTTTAAACAGTAACACCTTTTTTATGTCATAGAGTGAAAGCTTTTATACAGTACCGCCTTTTTATGTCATAGAGTGACACCTCTTTTAGGTCATCGAGTGCCACTTTTCAAATGGTAACACATTAATTATGACATAGAGTGACACCTTTCAAAGAGTAACACCTTTTTTATGTCATAGAGTGACACCTCTCAAAGCCTGACACTTTGTTTACCTTTTAAACAGTAACACCTTTTTTATGTCATAGAGTAACATCTTTCAAAGAGTAACACCTTTTTTATGTTATAAAGTGACACATTTAAAAAAGTAACACCTTCTTTATGTCATAGACTGACACCTTTCAAAGAGTAACACCTTTTTTATGTCATAGAGTGACACCTTTTAAACAGTAGCACCTTTTTTATGTCATAGAGTAACACCTTTTAAACAATAACACCTTTTTTATGTCACAGAGTGACACCTTTCGCAGAGTAACACCTTTTTTATGTCATAGTGTGACACATTTCAAGGAGTGACACCTTTTTTATGTCATAGAGTGACACCTTTCAAAAATTAACACCTTTTTTATGTCATAGAGTGACACCTTTCAAAGAGTGACACCTTATTTATGTCATAGCGTAACACCTTTCAAAGAGTAACACCTTTTTTATGTCATACAGTGATACATTTCAAAGAGTGACACCTTTTTTATGTTATAGACTGACACCGTTCAAAGAGTGGCACCTTCTCTATGTCATAGAGTGACACCTTTCAAAGAGTAACACCTTTTTTATGTCATAGAGTGACACCTTTTAAACAGTAACACCTTTTATATGTAATAGAATAACACATTCAAAGAGTGACAACTTCTTTATGTCATAGAGTAACACCTTTTATACCGTAACGCCTATCTTATATCATAGAGTGACACCTTTTTTATGTCATAGAGTGACCCCTTTCAAAGCGTAACACCTTCTTTATGTCATTGAGTGACTCCTTTCAAAGAGTGACACCTTACAAAGAGTAACACCTTTTTTATGTCATAGCGTGACATCTTTTAGATAGTAACAACTTTTTTATGTCATAGAGTAACACCTTCTAAACAGTAACACCTTTTTTATGTCATAGGGTGACACCTTTTTTATGTCATAGAGTGATACCTTTTAAACAGTAACACCTTTTTTATGTCATAGAGTAACTCCTTTCAAAGTGTAACACCTTCTTTATCTCATAGAGTGACACCATTCAAAGAGCGACACCTTTTTATGTCATAGAGTGACACCTTTCAAACTGTGACACCTTTTTATGTCATAGAGTGACACCTTTCAAAGAGTGACACCTTATTTATGTCATAGAGTGACACCTTTCAAAGAGCGACACCATTTTATGTCATAGAGTGACACCTTTCAAAGAGTGACACCTTTTTATGTCATAGAGTGACACCTTTCAAAGAGTGACACCTTTTTTATGTCACAGAGTTACACCTTTTTTATGTCATAGAGTGACACCTTTTAAAGAGTAAGACCTTTTTTATGTCATAGAGTAACATCTTCCAAAGGGTAACACCTTTTTTATGTCATAGAGTGACACCTCTCAAAGCGTGACACTTTGTTTACCTTTTAAACGGTAACACCTTTTTTATGTCATAGAGTAACACCTTTCAAAGAGTAACACCTTTTTTATATCATAGACTGATACCTTTCAAATAGTGATACCTTTTTTATGTCATAGAGTAACACCTTTCAAAGAACAACACCTTTTTTATGTCGTAGCGTGACACCTTTTAAACAGTAACACCTTCTTTATGTCATAGAGTGACACCTTTTAAACAGTAACACCTTTTTTATGTAATAGAATAACACCTTTCAAAGAGTAACACCTTTTTTATGTCATAGAGTAGCACCTTTCAAAGAGTAACACCTTTTTTATGTCATAGTGTAACATCTTCCAAAGTGTAACACCTTTTTTATGTCATAGAGTAACACCTTTCAAAGAGTGACACCTTATTTATGTCATAGCGTAACACCATTCAAAGAGTAACACCTTTTTTATGTTATACAGTGATAAATTTCAAAGAGTGACCCCTTTTTTATGTTATAGACTGACACCTTTCAAAGAGTGGCACCTTTTTTATGTCATAGAGTGACACCTTTTAAACAGTAACACCTTTTTTATGTCATAGAGTGACACCTTTTAAACAGTAACACCTTTTTTATGTAATAGAATAACACCTTTCAAAGAGTAACACCTTTTTTATGCCATAGAGTAACACCTTCCAAAGAGTAACACCTTTTTTATGTCATAGTGTAACATCTTCCAAAGTGTAACACCTTTTCTATGTCATAGAGTAACACCTTTCAAAGAGTAACTCCTTTTTTATGTCATAGAGTGACACATTTCATAAAGTGACACGTTTTTTATGTCATAGACTGACAACTTTCAAAGAGTGACAACTTTATTATGTCATAGAGTGACACATTCAAAGAGTGATACCTTTTTTATGTGATAGAGTGACACTATTTTTATGTCATAGAGTGACACCTTTCAAAGAGTGACACCTTTTTTATGTTATAGACTGACACCTTTCAAAGAGTGGCACCTTTTTTATGTCATAGAGTGACACCTTTTAAACAGTAACACCTTTTTTATGTCATAGAGTGAAAGCTTTTATACAGTACCGCCTTTTTATGTCATAGAGTGACACCTCTTTTAGGTCATCGAGTGCCACTTTTCAAATGGTAACACATTAATTATGACATAGAGTGACACCTTTCAAAGAGTAACAACTTTTTTATGTCATAGAGTGACACCTCTCAAAGCCTGACACTTTGTTTACCTTTTAAACAGTAACACCTTTTTTATGTCATAGAGTAACATCTTTCAAAGAGTAACACCTTTTTTATGTTATAAAGTGACACATTTAAAAAAGTAACACCTTCTTTATGTCATAGACTGACACCTTTCAAAGAGTAATACCTTTTTTATGTCATAGAGTGACACCTTTTAAACAGTAGCACCTTTTTTATGTCATAGAGTAACACCTTTTAAACAATAACACCTTTTTTATGTCACAGAGTGACACCTTTCGCAGAGTAACACCTTTTTTATGTCATAGTGTGACACATTTCAAGGAGTGACACCTTTTTTATGTCATAGAGTGACACCTTTCAAAGATTAACACCTTTTTTATGTCATAGAGTGACACCTTTCAAAGAGTGACACCTTATTTATGTCATAGCGTAACACCTTTCAAAGAGTAACACCTTTTTTATGTCATACAGTGATACATTTCAAAGAGTGACACCTTTTTTATGTTATAGACTGACACCGTTCAAAGAGTGGCACCTTCTCTGTGTCATAGAGTGACACCTTTCAAAGAGTAACACCTTTTTTATGTCATAGAGTGACACCTTTTAAACAGTAACACCTTTTATATGTAATAGAATAACACATTCAAAGAGTGACAACTTCTTTATGTCATAGAGTGACACCTTTTATACCGTAACGCCTATCTTATATCATAGAGTGACACCTTTTTTATGTCATAGAGTGACCCCTTTCAAAGCGTAACACCTTCTTTATGTCATTGAGTGACTCCTTTCAAAGAGTGACACCTTACAAAGAGTAACACCTTTTTTATGTCATAGCGTGACATCTTTTAGATAGTAACAACTTTTTTATGTCATAGAGTAACACCTTCTAAACAGTAACACCTTTTTTATGTCATAGGGTGACACCTTTTTTATGTCATAGAGTGACACCTTTTAAACAGTAACACCTTTTTTATGTCATAGAGTAACTCCTTTCAAAGTGTAACACCTTCTTTATCTCATAGAGTGACACCATTCAAAGAGCGACACCTTTTTATGTCATAGAGTGACACCTTTCAAACTGTGACACCTTTTTATGTCATAGAGTGACACCTTTCAAAGAGTGACACCTTATTTATGTCATAGAGTGACACCTTTCAAAGAGCGACACCATTTTATGTCATAGAGTGACACCTTTCAAAGAGTGACACCTTTTTATGTCATAGAGTGACACCTTTCAAAGAGTGACACCTTTTTTATGTCACAGAGTTACACCTTTTTTATGTCATAGAGTGACACCTTTTAAAGAGTAAGACCTTTTTTATGTCATAGAGTAACATCTTCCAAAGGGTAACACCTTTTTTATGTCATAGAGTGACACCTCTCAAAGCGTGACACTTTGTTTACCTTTTAAACGGTAACACCTTTTTTATGTCATAGAGTAACACCTTTCAAAGAGTAACACCTTTTTTATATCATAGACTGATACCTTTCAAATAGTGATACCTTTTTTATGTCATAGAGTAACACCTTTCAAAGAACAACACCTTTTTTATGTCGTAGCGTGACACCTTTTAAACAGTAACACCTTCTTTATGTCATAGAGTGACACCTTTTAAACAGTAACACCTTTTTTATGTAATAGAATAACACCTTTCAAAGAGTAACACCTTTTTTATGTCATAGAGTAGCACCTTTCAAAGAGTAACACCTTTTTTATGTCATAGTGTAACATCTTCCAAAGTGTAACACCTTTTTTATGTCATAGAGTAACACCTTTCAAAGAGTGACACCTTATTTATGTCATAGCGTAACACCTTTCAAAGAGTAACGCCGTTTTTATGTTATACAGTGATACATTTCAAAGAGTGACCCCTTTTTTATGTTATAGACTGACACCTTTCAAAGAGTGGCACCTTTTTTATGTCATAGAGTGACACCTTTTAAACAGTAACACCTTTTTTATGTCATAGAGTGACACCTTTTAAACAGTAACACCTTTTTTATGTAATAGAATAACACCTTTCAAAGAGTAACACCTTTTTTATGCCATAGAGTAACACCTTCCAAAGAGTAACACCTTTTTTATGTCATAGTGTAACATCTTCCAAAGTGTAACACCTTTTCTATGTCATAGAGTAACACCTTTCAAAGAGTAACACCTTTTTTATGTCATAGGGTAACAGATTCAAAGAGTGACAATTTCTTTATGTCATAGAGTACACCTTTTATACCGTAACGCCTATCTTATATCATAGAGTGACACCTTTTTTATGTCATAGAGTGATCCCTTTCAACTAGTAACACCTTCTTTTTGTCATAGAGTGACACCTTTTAAAGAGTGACACCTTACAAAGAGTAACACCTTTTTTATGTCATAGCGTGACACCTTTTAAACAGTAACACCTTTTTTATGTAATAGAATAACACATACAAAGAGTGACAACTTCTTTATGTCATAGAGTGACACCTTTTATACCGTAACGCCTATCTTATATCATAGAGTGACACCTTTTTTATGTCATAGAGTGACGCCTTTCAAAGAGTAACACCTTCTTTATGTCATAGAGTGACTCCTTTCAAAGAGTGACACATTACAACGGGTAACACCTTTTTTATGTTATAGCGTGACATCTTTTAAACAGTAACAACTTTTTTGTCATATAGTAACACCTTTTAAAGAGTAACATCTTTTTTATGTAATAGAATAACACCTTTCAAAGAGTAACACCTTTTTTATGTCATAGAGTAACACCTTTCAAAGAGTGACACCTTATTTATGTCATAGCGTAACACCTTTCGAAGAGTAACACCTTTTTTATGTCATACAGTGATACATTTCAAAGAGTGGCACCTTTTTTATGTTATAGAGTGACACCTTTTAAACAGTAACACCTTTTTTATGTAATAGAATAACACAATCAAAGAGTGACAACTTCTTTATGTCATAGAGTGACACCTTTTATACCGTAACGCCTATCTTATATCATAGAGTGACACCTTTTTTATGTCATAGAGTGACCCCTTTCAAAGAGTAACACCTTCTTTATGTCATAGAGTGACTCCTTTCAAAGAGTGACACCTTACAAAGAGTAACACCTTTTTTATGTCATAGCGTGACATCTTTTAAACAGTAACAACTTTTTTATGTCATAGAGTAACACCTTTTAAACAGTAACAGCTTCTTTATGTCATAGAGTGACACCTTTTTTATGTCATAGAGTGACACCTTTCAAAGAGTGACACCTTTTTTATGTCATAGAGTGACACCTTTAATACATTAATTCCTTTTTTATGTCATAGAGTAACACCTTTCAAAGAGTAACACCTTTTTTATGTCATAGAGTAACACCTTTCAACGGGTGACACGTTTTTATGTCATAGAGTGACATCTTTCAAACAGTAACACCTTTTTTATGTCATAGAGTGACACGTTTCAAAGAGTAACACCTATTTTATGTCATAGAGTGACACCTTTTAAACAGTAACACCTTTTTTATGTCTTAGAGTAACACCTTCAAAGAGTAACACCTTTCTTATTTCATACTGTGGCACCTTTCAAAGAGTGACACATTTTATGTCATAGAGTGACGTCTTTCAAAGAGTGACACCTTTTTTATGTCACAGAGTGACACCTTTCAAAGAGTGATACCTTTTTTATGTCATAGAGTGACCCCTTTTATACAGTAACGCCTTTTTTATGTCAAAGAGTGACACCTCTTTTATGTCATAGAGTACCACCTTTCAAATGGTAACACCTTTATTATGACATAGAGTGACACCTTTCAAAGAGTAACACCTTATAGATGTCATAGAGTAACACCTTTTTTATGTCATAGAGTGACACCTTTTTTATGTCATAGAGTGACTCCTTTCAAAGAGTAACACCTTTTTTATGTCGTAGAGTGACACCTTTCAAAGAGTGACACTTTTTTTATGTCATAGAGTGACACCTTTCAAAGAGTGATACCTTTTTTATGTCATAGAGTGACCCCTTTTATACCATACCGCCTTTTTTATGTCATAGAGTGACACCTCTTTTATGTCATAAAGTAACACCTTTCAAAGAGTAACAACTTTTTTATGTCATAGAGTGACACATTTCAAAAAGTGACACCTTTTTATGTCATAGACTCACACCTTTTAAACAGTAGCACCTATTTATGTCATAGAGTGACATCTTTCAAACAGTAACACCTTTTTTATGTCATAGAGTAACACCTTTCAAAGAGTAACACCTTTTTTATGTCGTAGCGTGACACCTTTTAAACAGTAACACCTTCTTTATGTCATAGAGTGACACCTTTTAAACAGTAACACCTTTTTTATGTAATAGAATAACACCTTTCAAAGAGTAACACCTTTTTTATGCCACAGAGTAACACCTTCCAAAGAGTAACACCTTTTTTATGTCATAGGGTAACAGATTCAAAGAGTGACAACTTCTTTATGTCATAGAGTACACCTTTTATACCGTAACGCCTATCTTATATCATAGAGTGACACCTTTTTTATGTCATAGAGTGATCCCTTTCAACTAGTAACACCTTCTTTACGTCATAGAGTGACACCTTTCAAAGAGTGACACCTTACAAAGAGTAACACCTTTTTTATGTCATAGCGTGACACCTTTTAAACAGTAACACCTTTTTTATGTAATAGAATAACACATTCAAAGAGTGACAACTTCTTTATGTCATAGAGTGACACCTTTTATACCGTAACGCCTATCTTATATCATAGAGTGACACCTTTTTTATGTCATAGAGTGACCCCTTTCAAAGAGTAAAACCTTCTTTATGTCATAGAGTGACTCCTTTCAAAGAATGACACCTTACAAAGAGTAACACCTTTTTTATGTCATAGCGTGACATCTTTTAAACAGTAACAACTTTTTTATGTCATAGAGTAACACCTTTTAAACAGTAACAGCTTTTTTATGTCATAGACTGACACCTTTTTTATGTCATAGAGTGACACCTTTCAAAGAGTGACACCTTTTTTATGCAATAGAGTGACACCTTTAATACATTAATTCCTTTTTTATGTCATAGAGTAACACCTTTCAAAGAGTAACACCTTTTTTATGTCATAGAGTAACACCTTTCAACGGGTGACACGTTTTTATGTCATAGAGTGACATCTTTCAAACAGTAACACATTTTTTATGTCATAGAGTGACACGTTTCAAAGAGTAACACCTATTTTATGTCATAGCGTGACACCTTTTAAACAGTAACACCTTTTTTATGTAATAGAATAACACATTCAAAGAGTGACAACTTCTTTATGTCATAGAGTGACACCTTTTATACCGTAACGCTTATCTTATATCATAGAGTGACAGCTTTTTTATGTCATAGAGTGACCCCTTTCAAAGAGTAACACCTTCTTTTTGTCATAGAGTGACTCCTTCCAAAGAGTGACACCTTACAAAGGGTAACACCTTTTTTATGTCATAGCGTGACATCTTTTAAACAGTAACAACTTTTTTATGTCATAGAGTAACACCTTTTAAACAGTAACACCTTTTTTATGTAATAGAATAACACCTTTCAAAGAGTAACACCTTTTTTATGTCATAGAGTAGCACCTTTCAAAGAGTAACACCTTTTTTATGTCATAGTGTAACATCTTCCAAAGTGTAACACCTTTTTTATGTCATAGAGTAACACCTTTCAAAGAGTGACACCTTGTTTATGTCATAGCGTAACACCTTTCAAAGAGTAACACCTTTTTTATGTTATACAGTGATACATTTCAAAGAGTGACCCCTTTTTTATGTTATAGACTGACACCTTTCAAAGAGTGGCACCTTTTTTATGTCATAGAGTGACACCTTTTAAACAGTAACACCTTTTTTATGTCATAGAGTGACACCTTTTAAACAGTAACACCTTTTTTATGTAATAGAATAACACCTTTCAAAGAGTAACACCTTTTTTATGCCATAGAGTAACACCTTCCAAAGAGTAACACCTTTTTTATGTCATAGTGTAACATCTTCCAAAGTGTAACACCTTTTCGATGTCATAGAGTAACACCTTTCAAAGAGTAACACCTTTTTTATGTCATAGGGTAACAGATTCAAAGAGTGACAATTTCTTTATGTCATAGAGTACACCTTTTATACCGTAACGCCTATCTTATATCATAGAGTGACACCTTTTTTATGTCATAGAGTGATCCCTTTCAACTAGTAACACCTTCTTTTTGTCATAGAGTGACACCTTTTAAAGAGTGACACCTTACAACGGGTAACACCTTTTTTATGTTATAGCATGACATCTTTTAAACAGTAACAACTTTTTTATGTCATATAGTAACACCTTTTAAAGAGTAACATCTTTTTTATGTAATAGAATAACACCTTTCAAAGAGTAACACCTTTTTTATGTCATAGAGTAACACCTTTCAAAGAGTGACACCTTATTTATGTCATAGCGTAACACCTTTCGAAGAGTAACACCTTTTTTATGTCATACAGTGATACATTTCAAAGAGTGGCACCTTTTTTATGTCATAGAGTGACACCTTTTAAACAGTAACACCTTTTTTATGTCATAGAATAACACATTCAAAGAGTGACAACTTCTTTATGTCATAGAGTGACACCTTTTATACCGTAACGCCTATCTTATATCATAGAGTGACACCTTTTTTATGTCATAGAGTGACCCCTTTCAAAGAGTAACACCTTCTTTATGTCATAGAGTGACTCCTTTCAAAGAGTGACACCTTACAAAGAGTAACACCTTTTTTATGTCATAGCGTGACATCTTTTAAACAGTAACAACTTTTTTATGTCATAGAGTAACACCTTTTAAACAGTAACAGCTTTTTTATGTCATAGAGTGACACCTTTTTTATGTCATAGAGTGACACCTTTCAAAGAGTGACACCTTTTTTATGTCATAGAGTGACACCTTTAAGACATTAATTCCTTTTTTATGTCATAGAGTAACACCTTTCAAAGAGTAACACCTTTTTTATGTCATAGAGTAACACCTTTCAACGGGTGACACGTTTTTATGTCATAGAGTGACATCTTTCAAACAGTAACACCTTTTTTATGTCATAGAGTGACACGTTTCAAAGAGTAACACCTATTTTATGTCATAGAGTGACACCTTTTAAACAGTAACACCTTTTTTATGTCTTAGAGTAACACCTTCAAAGAGTAACACCTTTCTTATTTCATACTGTGGCACCTTTCAAAGAGTGACACATTTTTTATGTCATAGAGTGACGTCTTTCAAAGAGTGACACCTTTTTTATGTCACAGAGTGACACCTTTCAAAGAGTGATACCTTTTTTATGTCATAGAGTGACCCCTTTTATACAGTAACGCCTTTTTTATGTCAAAGAGTGACACCTCTTTTATGTCATAGAGTACCACCTTTCAAATGGTAACACCTTTATTACGACATAGAGTGACACCTTTCAAAGAGTAACACCTTATAGATGTCATAGAGTACACCTTTTATACCGTAACGCCTATCTTATATCATAGAGTGACACCTTTTTTATGTCATAGAGTGATCCCTTTCAACTAGTAACACCTTCTTTTTGTCATAGAGTGACACCTTTTAAAGAGTGACACCTTACAAAGAGTAACACCTTTTTTATGTCATAGCGTAACACCTTTTAAACAGTAACACCTTTTTTATGTAATAGAATAACACATACAAAGAGTGACAACTTCTTTATGTCATAGAGTGACACCTTTTATACCGTAACGCCTATCTTATATCATAGAGTGACACCTTTTTTATGTCATAGAGTGACCCCTTTCAAAGAGTAACACCTTCTTTATGTCATAGAGTGACTCCTTTCAAAGAGTGACACCTTACAACGGGTAACACCTTTTTTATGTTATAGCGTGACATCTTTTAAACAGTAACAACTTTTTTATGTCATATAGTAACACCTTTTAAAGAGTAACACCTTTTTTATGTAATAGAATAACACCTTTCAAAGAGTAACACCTTTTTTATGTCATAGAGTAACACCTTTCAAAGAGTGACACCTTATTTATGTCATAGCGTAACACCTTTCGAAGAGTAACACCTTTTTTATGTCATACAGTGATACATTTCAAAGAGTGGCACCTTTTTTATGTCATAGAGTGATACCTTTTAAACAGTAACACCTTTTTTATGTAATAGAATAACACATTCAAAGAGTGGCAACTTCTTTATGTCATAGAGTGCCACCTTTTATACCGTAACGCCTATCTTATATCATAGAGTGACACCTTTTTTATGTCATAGAGTGACCCCTTTCAAAGAGTAACACCTTCTTTATGTCATAGAGTGACTCCTTTCAAAGAGTGACACCTTACAAAGAGTAACACCTTTTTTATGTCATAGCGTGACATCTTTTAAACAGTAACAACTTTTTTATGTCATAGAGTAACACCTTTTAAACAGTAACAGCTTTTTTATGTCATAGAGTGACACCTTTTTTATGTCATAGAGTGACACCTTTCAAAGAGTGACACCTTTTTTATGACATAGAGTGACACCTTTAATACATTAATTCCTTTTTTATGTCATAGAGTAACACCTTTCAAAGAGTAACACCTTTTTTATGTCATAGAGTAACACCTTTCAACGGGTGACACGTTTTTATGTCATAGAGTGACATCTTTCAAACAGTAACACCTTTTTTATGTCATAGAGTGACACGTTTCAAAGAGTAACACCTATTTTATGTCATAGAGTGACACCTTTTAAACAGTAACACCTTTTTTATGTCTTAGAGTAACACCTTCAAAGAGTAACGCCTTTCTTATTTCATACTGTGGCACCTTTCAAAGAGTGACACATTTTTTATGTCATAGAGTGACGTCTTTCAAAGAGTGACACCTTTTTTATGTCACAGAGTGACACCTTTCAAAGAGTGATACCTTTTTTATGTCATAGAGTGACCCCTTTTATACAGTAACGCCTTTTTTATGTCAAAGAGTGACACCTCTTTTATGTCATAGAGTACCACCTTTCAAATGGTAACACCTTTATTATGACATAGAGTGACACCTTTCAAAGAGTAACACCTTATAGATGTCATAGAGTAACACCTTTTTTATGTCATAGAGTGACACCTATTTTATGTCATAGAGTGACTCCTTTCAAAGAGTAACACCTTTTTTATGTCGTAGAGTGACACCTTTCAAAGAGTGACACTTTTTTTATGTCATAGAGTGACACCTTTCAAAGAGTGATACCTTTTTTATGTCATAGAGTGACCCCTTTTATACCATACCGCCTTTTTTATGTCATAGAGTGACACCTCTTTTATGTCATAAAGTAACACCTTTCAAAGAGTAACAACTTTTTTATGTCATAGAGTGACACATTTCAAAAAGTGACACCTTTTTATGTCATAGACTCACACCTTTTAAACAGTAGCACCTATTTATGTCATAGAGTAACACCTTTCGAAGAGTGACACCTTTCAAAGAGTAACACCTTCTTTATGTCATAGCGTGACACCTTTTAAACAGTAACTCATCCTTATGTCATAGAGTAACACTTTTTAAACAATAACACCTTCTTTATGTCTTAGAGTGACACCTTTCACAGAGTAACACATTTTTTATGTCATAGTGTGACACCATTTAAACAGTAACACGTTTTATGTCATAGAGTAACTCCTTTCAAAGAGTAACACCTTTTTTATCTCATAGAGTGACACATTTTAAAGAGCAACACCTTTTTATGTCATAGTGTGACACCTTTCAAAGTGTGACACCTTTTTATGTCATAGAGTGACACCTTTCAAAAAGTGACCCCTTTTTATGTCATAGACTGACACCTTTTAAACAGTTACACATTTTTATGTCATAGAGTAACACCTTTCAAAGAATAACACCTTTTTTGTGTCATAGCGTGACACCATTTAAACAGTAACACCTTTTCTGTGTCATAGCGTGACACCATTTAAACAGTAACTCCTTTTTTATGTCATAGCGTAACACCGTTTAAACAGTAACACCTTTTTATGTCATAGAGTGACACCTTTCAAAGAATGACATGTTTTTTATGTCACAGAGTGACACGTTTCAAAGAGTGACACCTTTTTTATGTAATAGAGTGACACCTTTCAATGAGTGATACCTTTTTTATGTCATAGAGTGAAAGCTTTTATACAGTACCGCCTTTTTATGTCAGAGTGACACCTCTTTTATGTCATAGAGTGACTCCTTTTAAATGGTAACAAATTAATTATGACATAGAGTGAGACCTTTCAAAGAGTAACAACTTTTATATGTCATAGAGCGACACCTTTTTTATGTCATAGAGTGACACATTTTTTATGTCATAAAGTGACACCTTTTAAAGAGTAACACCATTTTTATGTCATAGAGTGACACCTTTCAAAGAGTGACACCTTTTTTATGTTATAGACTGACACCTTTCAAAGAGTGGCACCTTTTTTATGTCATAGAGTGACACCTTTTAAACAGTAACACCTTTTTTATGTCATAGAGTGAAAGCTTTTATACAGTACCGCCTTTTTATGTCATAGAGTGACACCTCTTTTATGTCATCGAGTGCCACTTTTCAAATGGTAACACATTAATTATGACAGAGAGTGACACCTTTCAAAGAGTAACACCTTTTTTATGTCATAGAGTGACACCTCTCAAAGCGTGACACTTTGTTTACCTTTTAAACAGTAACACCTTTTTTATGTCATAGAGTAACATCTTACAAAGAGTAACACCTTTTTTATGTTATAAAGTGACACATTTAAAAAAGTAACACCTTCTTTATGACATAGACTGACACCTTTAAAAGAGTGACACCTTTTTTATGTCATAGAGTGACACCTTTCAAAGAGTGATACATTTTTTATGTCATTGAGGGACACATTTTATACAGTACCGCCTTTTTTATGTCATAGAGTGACACCTCTTTTATGTCATAGAGTGCCACCTTTCAAAATGGTAACACCTTTATTATGACATAGAGTGACACCTTTCAAAGAGTAACACCTTTTTTATGTCATAGCGTAACACCTTTTTTATGTCATAGAGTGACACCTTTTTTATGTCATAGAGTGACCCCTTTCAAAGAGTAACACCTTTTTTATGTCGTAGAGTAACACCTTTCAAAGAGTAACACCTTTTTTATGTGATATAGTGACACCTTCTAAACAGTAACACCTTTTTTATGTAATTGAGTATCACCTTTAAAAGAGTAACACATATTTTATGTCTTAGAGTGACACCTTTCAAAGAGTAACACCTTCTTTATTTCATAGAATGACACAATTTAAACAGTAACAGATTTTTATGTAATAGAGTAACACCATTCAAAGAGTAGCACCTTTATTATGTTATAGAGTGACACCTTTCAAAGAGTGACACCTTATTTTTGTCATAGAGTGACACATTCAAAGAGTGACACGTTTTTTGTGTCATAGAGTGACACCTTTTATACCGTAACGCCTTTTTTATGGCATGGAGTGATACCATTTTTATGTAATAGAGTGACACCTTTTAAAGAGTAACACCTTTTTTATGTCATGGAGTAATAACTTTCAGAGAGTAACACCTTTTTTATGTCATAGAGTGACACCTCTCAAAGTATGACACCTTTTTTACCTTTTAAACAGGAACACCTTTTTTATGTCATAGAGTAACACCTTTCAAAGAGTAACACCTTTTTTATGTAATAGAGTGACACATTTCATAAAGTGACACGTTTTTTATGTCATAGACTGAACCCTTTCAAAGACTGACAACTTTATTATGTCATAGAGTGACACATTCAAAGAGTGATACCTTTTTTATGTCATCGAGTGCCACTTTTCAAATGGTAACACATTAATTATGACAGAGAGACCCACCTTTCAAAGAGTAACACCTTTTTTATGTCATAGAGTGACACCTCTCAATGCGTGACACTTTGTTTACCTTTTAAACAGTAACACCTTTTTTATGTCATAGAGTAACATCTTTCAAAGAGTAACACCTTTTTTATGTTATAAAGTGACACATTTAAAAAAGTAACACCTTCTTTATGTCATAGACTGACACCTTTCAAAGAGTGATACATTTTTTATGTCATTGAGGGACACATTTTATACAGTACCGCCTTTTTTATGTCATAGAGTGACACCTCTTTTATGTCATAGAGTGCCACCTTTCAAAATGGTAACACCTTTATTATGACATAGAGTGACACCTTTCAAAGAGTGACACCTTTTTTATGTCATAAAGTGACACGTTTTTTATGTCATAGAGTGACACCTTTCAAAGAGTGACACCTTCTTTATGTCTTAGAGTGACACCTTTCAAAGAACAACACCTTTTTTATGTCGTAGAGTGACAGCTTTCAAAGAGTAACACCTTTTTTATGTTATAGACTGACACCTTTCAGAGAGTGGCACCTTCTCTATGTCATAGAGTGACACCTTTCAAAGTGTAACACCTTTTTTATGTCATAGAGTGACACCTTTTAAACAGTAACACCTTTTATATGTAATAGAATAACACATTCAAAGACTGACAACTTCTTTATGTCATAGAGTGACACCTTTTATACCGTAACGCCTATCTTATATCATAGAGTGACACCTTTTTTATGTCATAGAGTGACCCCTTTCAAAGCGTAACACCTTCTTTATGTCATAGAGTGACTCCTTTCAAAGAGTGACACCTTACAAAGAGTAACACCTTTTTTATGTCATAGCGTGACATCTTCTGAACAGTAACAACTTTTTTATGTCATAGAGTAACACCTTTTAAACAGTAACAGCTTTTTTATGTCATAGAGTGACACCTTCTTTATGTCATAGAGTGACACCTTTTAAACAGTAACACCTTTTTTATGTCATAGAGTAACTCCTTTCAAAGAGTAACACCTTCTTTATCTCATAGAGTGACACCATTCAAAGAGCGACACCTTTTTATGTCATAGAGTGACACCTTTCAAACTGTGACACCTTTTTATGTCATAGAGTGACACCTTTGAAAGAGTGACACCTTTTTTATGTCATAGAGTGACACCTTTCAAAGAGCGACACCATTTTATGTCATAGAGTGACACCTTTCAAAGAGTGACACCTTTTTATGTCATAGAGTGACACCTTTTTTATGTCACAGAGTTACACCTTTTTTATGTCAGAGAGTGACACCTTTTAAAGAGTAACACCTTTTTTATGTCATAGAGTAACATCTTCCAAAGAGTAACACCTTTTTTATGTCATAGAGTGACACCTCTCAAAGCGTGACACTTTGTTTACCTTTTAAACGGTAACATCTTTTTTATGACATAGAGTAACACCTTTCAAAGGGTAACACCTTTTTTATGTCATAGACTGATACCTTTCAAAGAGTGATACCTTTTTTATGTCATAGAGTGACACCTTTCAAAGAGCAACACTTTTTTTATGTCGTAGCGTGACACCTTTTAAACAGTAACACCTTTTTTATGTCATAGAGTAACACCTTTTAAACAATAACACCTTCTTTATGTCATTGAGTGACACCTTTCACAGAGTAACACCTTTTTTATGTCGTAGTGTGACACATTTCAAGGAGTGACACCTTTTTTATGTCAAAGAGTGACACCTTTCAAAGATTAACACCTTTTTTATGTCATAGAGTGACACCTTTCAAAGAGTGACATCTTATTTATGTCATAGAGTAACACCTTTCAAAGAGTAACACCTTTTTTATGTCATACAGTGATACATTTCAAAGAGTGACACATTTTTTATGTCATAGACTGACACCTTTCAAAGAGTGGCACCTTTTTTATGTCATAGAGTGACACCTTCCAAAGAGTAACACCTTTTTTATGTCATAGAGTGACACCTTTTAAACAATAACACCTTCTTTATGTAATAGAATAACATCTTCCAAAGTGTAACACCTTTTTTATGTCATAGAGTTACACCTTTCAAAGAGTAACACCTTTTTTATGTCATAGGGTAACCGATTCAAAGAGTGACAACTTCTTTATGTCATAGAGTACACCTTTTATACCGTAACGCCTATCTTATATCATAGAGTGACACCTTTTTTATGTCATAGAGTGATCCCTTTCAACTAGTAACACCTTCTTTATGTCATAGAGTGACACCTTTCAAAGAGTGACACCTTACAAAGAGTAACACCTTTTTTATGTCATAGCGTGACACCTTCTAAACAGTAACACCTTTTTTATGTCATAGAGTAACACCTTTTAAACAGTAACACCTTTTTTATGTCATAGAGTGACACCTTTTTTATGTCATAGAGTGACACCTTTTAAACAGTATTACCTTTTTTATGTCATAGAGTAACTCCTTTCAAAGAGTAACACCTTTTTTATCTCATAGAGTGACACCTTTCAAAGAGCGACACCTTTTTATGTTATAGAGTGACACCTTTCAAAGTGTGACACCTTTTTATGTCATAGAGTGACGCCTTTCAAAGAGTGACACCATTTTTATGTCATAGAGTGACACCTTTCAAAGAGCGTCACCTTTTTTATGTCATAGAGTAACACCTTTCAAAGAGTAACACCTTTTTTATGTCATAGGGTAACAGATTCAAAGAGTGACAACTTCTTTATGTCATAGAGTACACCTTTTATACCGTAACGCCTATCTTATATCATAGAGTGACACCTTTTTTATGTCATAGAGTGATCCCTTTCAACTAGTAACACCTTCTTTATGTCATAGCGTGACACCTTCTAAACAGTAACACCTTTTTTATGTTATAGAGTAACACCTTTTAAACAGTAACACCTTTTTTATGTCATAGTGTGACACCTTTTTTATGTCATAGAGTGACACCTTTTAAACAGTATTACCTTTTTTATGTCATAAAGTAACTCCTTTCAAAAAGTAACACCTTTTTATGTCATAGAGTGACACCTTTTTTATGTCACAGAGTTACACCTTTTTTATGTCAGAGAGTGACACCTTTTAAAGAGTAACACCTTTTTTATGTCATAGAGTAACATCTTCCAAAGAGTAACACCTTTTTTATGTCATAGAGTGACACCTCTCAAAGCGTGACACTTTGTTTACCTTTTAAACGGTAACATCTTTTTTATGTCATAGAGTAACACCTTTCAAAGGGTAACACCTTTTTTATGTCATAGACTGATACCTTTCAAAGAGTGATACCTTTTTTATGTCATAGAGTGACACCTTTCAAAGAGCAACACTTTTTTTATGTCGTAGCGTGACACCTTTTAAACAGTAACACCTTTTTTATGTCATAGAGTAACACCTTTTAAACAATAACACCTTTTTTATGTCATTGAGTGACACCTTTCACAGAGTAACACCTTTTTTATGTCGTAGTGTGACACATTTCAAGGAGTGACACCTTTTTTATGTCAAAGAGTGACACCTTTCAAAGATTAACACCTTTCTTATGTCATAGAGTGACACCTTTCAAAGAGTGACATCTTATTTATGTCATAGAGTAACACCTTTCAAAGAGTAACACCTTTTTTATGTCATACAGTGATACATTTCAAAGAGTGACACATTTTTTATGTCATAGACTGACACCTTTCAAATAGTGGCACCTTTTTTATGTCATAGAGTGACACCTTCCAAAGAGTAACACCTTTTTTATGTCATAGAGTGACACCTTTTAAACAATAACACCTTCTTTATGTAATAGAATAACATCTTCCAAAGTGTAACACCTTTTTTATGTCATAGAGTTACACCTTTCAAAGAGTAACACCTTTTTTATGTCATAGGGTAACAGATTCAAAGAGTGACAACTTCTTTATGTCATAGAGTACACCTTTTATACCGTAACGCCTATCTTATATCATAGAGTGACACCTTTTTTATGTCATAGAGTGATCCCTTTCAACTAGTAACATCTTCTTTATGTCATAGAGTGACACCTTTCAAAGAGTGACACCTTACAAAGAGTAACACCTTTTTTATGTCATAGCGTGACACCTTCTAAACAGTAACACCTTTTTTATGTCATAGAGTAACACCTTTTAAACAGTAACACCTTTTTTATGTCATAGAGTGACACCTTTTTTATGTCATAGAGTGACACCTTTTAAATAGTATTACCTTTTTTATGTCATAGAGTAACTCCTTTCAAAGAGTAACACCTTTTTTATCTCATAGAGTGACACCTTTCAAAGAGCGACACCTTTTTATGTTATAGAGTGACACCTTTCAAAGTGTGACACCTTTTTATGTCATAGAGTGACGCCTTTCAAAGAGTGACACCATTTTTATGTCATAGAGTGACACCTTTCAAAGAGCGTCACCTTTTTGATGTCATAGAGTAACACCTTTCAAAGAGTAACACCTTTTTTATGTCATAGGGTAACAGATTCAAAGAGTGACAACTTCTTTATGTCATAGAGTACACCTTTTATACCGTAACGCCTATCTTATATCATAGAGTGACACCTTTTTTATGTCATAGAGTGATCCCTTTCAACTAGTAACACCTTCTTTATGTCATAGCGTGACACCTTCTAAACAGTAACACCTTTTTTATGTTATAGAGTAACACCTTTTAAACAGTAACACCTTTTTTATATCACAGAGTGACACCTTTTTTATGTCATAGAGTGACACCTTTTAAACAGTATTACCTTTTTTATGTCATAAAGTAACTCCTTTCAAAAAGTAACACCTTTTTTATCTCATAGAGTGACACCTTTCAAAGAGCGACACCTTTTTATGTTATAGAGTGACACCTTTTAAACAGTAGCACCTTTTTTATGTCATAGAGTAACACCTTTTAAACAATAACACCTTTTTTATGTCACAGAGTGACACCTTTCGCAGAGTAACACCTTTTTTATGTCATAGTGTGACACATTTCAAGGAGTGACGCCTTTTTTATGTCATAGAGTGACACCTTTCAAAGATTAACACCATTTTATGTCACAGAGTGACACCTTTCAAAGAGTGACACCTTATTTATGTCATAGCGTAACACCTTTCAAAGAGTAACACCTTTTTTATGTCATATGGTGATACATTTCAAAGAGTGACACCTTTTTTATGTTATAGACTGACACCTTTCAAAGAGTGGCACCTTCTCTATGTCATAGAGTGACACCTTTCAAAGTGTAACACCTTTTTTATGTCATAGAGTGACACCTTTTAAACAGTAACACCTTTTATATGTAATAGAATAACACATTCAAAGAGTGACAACTTTTTTGTGTCATAGAGTGACACCTTTCAAAGAGTGATACATTTTTTATGTCATTGAGGGACACATTTTATACAGTACCGCCTTTTTTATGTCATAGAGTGACACCTGTTTTATGTCATAGAGTGCCACCTTTCAAAATGGTAACACCTTTATTATGACATAGAGTGACACCTTTCAAAGAGTAACACCTTTTTTATGTCATAGAGTGACACGTTTTTTATGTCATAGAGTGACACCTTTCAAAGAGTGACACCTTCTTTATGTCTTAGAGTGACACCTTTCAAAGAACAACACCTTTTTTATGTCGTAGAGTGACAGCTTTCAAAGAGTAACACCTTTTTTATGTCATAGAGTGACACCTTTCAAAGAGTGACACATTTCAAAGAGTGACACCTTCCAAAGAGTAACACCTTCTTTATGTCATAGCGTGACACCTTTTAAACAGTAGCACCTTTTTTATGTCATAGAGTAACACCTTCTAAACAATAACACCTTTTTTATGTCACAGAGTGACACCTTTCGCAGAGTAACACCTTTTTTATGTCATAGTGTGACACATTTCAAGGAGTGACACCTTTTTTATGTCACAGAGTGACACCTTTCAAAGATTAACACCATTTTATGTCACAGAGTGACACCTTTCAAAGGGTGACACCTTATTTATGTCATAGCGTAACACCTTTCAAAGAGTAACACCTTTTTTATGTCATACAGTGATACATTTCAAAGAGTGACACCTTTTTTATGTTATAGACTGACACCTTTCAAAGAGTGGCACCTTCTCTATGTCATAGAGTGACACGTTTCAAAGTGTAACACCTTTTTTATGTCATAGAGTGACACCTTTTAAACAGTAACACCTTTTATATGTAATAGAATAACACATTCAAAGAGTGACAACTTCTTTATGTCATAGAGTGACACCTTTTATACCGTAACGCCTATCTTATATCATAGAGTGACACCTTTTTTATGTCATAGAGTGACCCCTTTCAAAGCGTAACACCTTCTTTATGTCATAGAGTGACTCCTTTCAAAGAGTGACACCTTACAAAGAGTAACACCTTTTTTATGTCATAGCGTGACATCTTTTAAACAGTAACAACTTTTTTATGTCATAGAGTAACACCTTTTAAACAGTAACAGCTTTTATATGTCATAGAGTGACACCTTCTTTATGTCATAGAGTGACACCTTTTAAACAGTAACACCTTTTTTATGTCATAGTGTAACTCCTTTCAAAGAGTAACACCTTCTTTATCTCATAGAGTGACACCATTCAAAGAGCGACACCTTTTTATGTCATAGAGTGACACCTTTCAAACTGTGACACCTTTTTATGTCATAGAGTGACACCTTTGAAAGAGTGACACCTTTTTTATGTCATAGAGTGACACCTTTCAAAGAGCGACACCATTTTATGTCATAGAGTGACACCTTTCAAAGAGTGACACCTTTTTATGTCATAGAGTGACACCTTTCAAAGAGTGACACCTTTTTTATGTCACAGAGTTACACCTTTTTTATGTCAGAGAGTGACACCTTTTAAAGAGTAACACCTTTTTTATGTCATAGAGTAACATCTTCCAAAGAGTAACACCTTTTTTATGTCATAGAGTGACACCTCTCAAAGCGTGACACTTTGTTTACCTTTTAAACGGTAACATCTTTTTTATGTCATAGAGTAACACCTTTCAAAGGGTAACACCTTTTTTATGTCATAGACTGATACCTTTCAAAGAGTGATACCTTTTTTATGTCATAGAGTGACACCTTTCAAAGAGCAACACTTTTTTTATGTCGTAGCGTGACACCTTTTAAACAGTAACACCTTTTTTATGTCATAGAGTAACACCTTTTAAACAATGACACCTTTTTTATGTCATTGAGTGACACCTTTCACAGAGTAACACCTTTTTTATGTCGTAGTGTGACACATTTCAAGGAGTGACACCTTTTTTATGTCAAAGAGTGACACCTTTCAAAGATTAACACCTTTTTTATGTCATAGCGTGACACCTTTCAAAGAGTGACATCTTATTTATGTCATAGAGTAACACCTTTCAAAGAGTAACACCTTTTTTATGTCATACAGTGATACATTTCAAAGAGTGACACATTTTTTATGTCATAGACTGACACCTTTCAAAGAGTGGCACCTTTTTTATGTCATAGAGTGACACCTTCCAAAGAGTAACACCTTTTTTATGTCATAGAGTGACACCTTTTAAACAATAACACCTTCTTTATGTAATAGAATAACATCTTCCAAAGTGTAACACCTTTTTTATGTCATAGAGTTACACCTTTCAAAGAGTAACACCTTTTTTATGTCATAGGGTAACAGATTCAAAGAGTGACAACTTCTTTATGTCATAGAGTACACCTTTTATACCGTAACGCCTATCTTATATCATAGAGTGACACCTTTTTTATGTCATAGAGTGATCCCTTTCAACTAGTAACACCTTCTTTATGTCATAGAGTGACACCTTTCAAAGAGTGACACCTTACAAAGAGTAACACCTTTTTTATGTCATAGCGTGACACCTTCTAAACAGTAACACCTTTTTTATGTCATAGAGTAACACCTTTTAAACAGTAACACCTTTTTTATGTCATAGAGTGACACCTTTTTTATGTCATAGAGTGACACCTTTTAAACAGTATTACCTTTTTTATGTCATAGAGTAACTCCTTTCAAAGAGTAACACCTTTTTTATCTCATAGAGTGACACCTTTCAAAGAGCGACACCTTTTTATGTTATAGAGTGACACCTTTCAAAGTGTGACACCTTTTTATGTCATAGAGTGACGCCTTTCAAAGAGTGACACCATTTTTATGTCATAGAGTGACACCTTTCAAAGAGCGTCACCTTTTTTATGTCATAGAGTAACACCTTTCAAAGAGTAACACCTTTTTTATGTCATAGGGTAACAGATTCAAAGAGTGACAACTTCTTTATGTCATAGAGTACACCTTTTATACCGTAACGCCTATCTTATATCATAGAGTGACACCTTTTTTATGCCATAGAGTGACATCTTTCAAACAGTAACACCTTTTTTATGTCATTGAGTAACACCTTTCAAAGAGTAACACCTTTTTTTATGTCATAGAGTGACACCTGTTGGAACTTTTATTCTATAGAGTAACACTTTTTTTCAATCTTTATGTCCATAGCGTAAAACTTTTTTATGCAATAAAGTATCATCTTTTGGAATTATTATGCTCTGGGGTGAGATCTATTTTTATCATATAGTAACACGTTTTATCTTTTAATATATGCATCTCACACTTCTGTAGTCGAGACAGATTCTTCTTTGAAATATAGATGTTAGCGCAGATCCGGTTTAGCGTGTCAGTAAGAAATGAAAAATAAAGAACGATTTAGTTTACTGAGGAAACAAATTTGTCGCTCCCACCACTTTCTGTTGATTATTAAAGAAATTACATATCTTGCTTATTAATCCAACTGTTGTGAGACCTATCACAACCGAGCACTTTACGAAAACTTGATTGTCACGTTTCTTGAACACTTTTTCTACCATAGAAATATCTGGATATTTTACTTTCAGAAGTTATTGTTCATAGAAGCGACCTGAATCCGGTTGATTTTGATAATCTTTTAAATGGTAAGTAACAGGATTTGTTTTTGATACTTTAACTATTGTAAATATCTCAGTCGACCAATTGGGCGTATATCCTTTCTCAAATACTTGCTTTAATCTGCTTATACGTACTCTATCATTAACTTTAAATTTTTGTTTTTTTACAGGTTGTGATTTGCTGGGATATTGTGTCAGAACCTGTGCTTCGTTGACTGTTATAACATCTTTTGGTTTCTTATATATAGTTCTATGTTTCCTATCATTGTAAGCAGTAAGCAGATCAGGTAAGATGTCAAGCCACTTAAAATTTCCACGTAAACTAAATTGCATCCACATCTTGTTTTTCAGCGTTTGATTAAATCTCTCACAAATAGATGCTTTTAAGTTGCTGTATGTGGAGTATAGGTTAATCTTATACTGCTTCATCAAATTTTGAAAGCTTGAATTATAAAATTCTTTACCTCTATCTGTCTGTAAATTTTTTGGTACTCGACCTTGAGACAGAACTAATTTCATCGCTGCTGTAACGTTGTCTGCGAATTTTCTCTTAACCGGTACAGCCCGAGCGTACTTGGAAAATACATCTATTACAGTGAGCATATATCTGTAGTCTTTGTTCTCTCGAGCATAAGGCTGCATTTCAACTAAATCAGCTTGCCAAGTTTCATCTATGCCTCGCATATCGAACTTTCGTCGTTGATAGTTTCTTCGAGCAGGTTTATGCAACTCTTCTACTACTACTTTCTTTCGATCATCCATGCTTCGATGTTGACTCATTGGTGTCTAGCGAATTACTGCTATGTGACAATTGAAGTACCATCACTTTTATATTCTCGATTTCCCTCTCAAGATCAGCAATTTTTATATTTAATCCAACTCGATGAACTTCGACTATTTCATCTAAATTATTGAAATCATTTCTCAATCCATTTATAATATTTACAACTTTCGTAACTTCTCAATCCACTATACGCTGTAATGATTGCACATTGACTGCATCGTGTAGATCATTGGGTGCTCCTCTATTACATAATCTCTTATTTTCAAGATCGAATTGTCCATCGGATGTGATTTTATATGCCACTCCTGGAGGACCTCTAATGCCCTCTCTTTCTTTTAGATTTCGTCCGAACACGTCGACACTCATTATGATACTGAGAAGAAAGAGAAGATTCATCTAATATACATACCCTCCCTCTCGCAATTCCTCAATTATCGGTGAATCTCATTAACGTGGCTGGGATTTCCAGCTGATTGTTCAGCTATGAGTAATCTCAAACGTTCCACCAGCTCGTTGGGATCGTCCCAATACACATAATCCATACTGGTATTGATTCTTGCCAACTTATATCGTGGTAATACACCAGCACCTTGTTTCGAATATTCAAACATGGGAGCAATGATGTATTTGAATTTGTTGCTGTTGTGAAAACGAATCTTTTCATTACTGTCATAGCGTTTCTTATGTGCTGACGATACTTCAAGTATTTTCCGGTAATTCTCAATATCAGTAGTAGTGATCTGGCTTTCACTGGGCTGTTTCGTAATGAGTAATTCGAGTAATCCATGAGTTTTCGTATACTTCACCCCATTCACCTTGATATCGCTACCCTCCAAGTCTATAGGGGAATTACCAATCATGAATCGCCCATTTTCGTTACGTACACCATAAATTTTGTCTACGTTTTGATTTTGACTGAGAATTTGTAAATATTTATTATTGCTTTCATCATCATAACCATCATTGCTCGTAGTTGATTCAAAAGACGTGTCGGCTGCTTGCAATGTATCATCCTGCTCTTACATATCATCATCATGCTCTTCATCGCGTTTGATAGATTTATTATACTTTTCATCATGTTTAATAGCTCTACTCAATGTTTCTTTGGACTTTTTGGCTACGAGCTTCTCACGCGACTCAACGATTGGTTTGAAAGTATCTTCCATTGTTTTCTCAAAAGTATCTTTTCCATACTTCAACAAATTATATTTACGTTTAACTGCATTACGAGCTTTTACAAGCTCATGAAGTATATCCTTTCTTCGACTGAATTCTGCCATCTTGACGCTTCAACGTTCAGTTGTAGACTGTGAATGAAAGACTAAGTGTCGCCCATATTTATAGCCAAACAGTCAAAGCCCTTACGATATCTTTCTCCATTGATTGGACTATCCTTGCCAATCATTAGAAATCCATATTTCTCATCCCTCCAGCATTTGACATATAAATCTTTAAACTGTGTATAAGTCATATCAGAATTAACATGATCTTCATACAAGTGTTTTAAATTAATATCATCATGCCGAAAAATTACCAAAAGATTTACATTATCCCTGACGAGATGCTTTGGGATGTGAGCATATGACTGACAAAGATAAAAACAATCTACATTTTTATGTTTACCCATGCAGAAAAATGCTTTAACATGGATTTGTTTTTCACAAGCTATGTCGTCGAATATAATGATAGAGTTCGGAAGAGCATTTTCAGGAGCTATAACCTCATCGTGTTCGCTGTAGGGGAAATACTGCACGCCCTCTAATGGTTCTATAAGTTTCTGAAGAAATTTATATTTTGGTTGGGTCAAAGACTTTGAATATGTATAAACATTCTCAAATCTAACACCATTGGGATGTGTAATGAGTGCAAGCAAACTATTGGTTTTTCCGCAATTTGACGGTCCACAAAATACAGCTTTAATACTGCTTGGATGTAAGTCTCCATGCCGCTTTGTCTTTTTTTCTTGCTCCACGATATTATCAAAATTAAATACCGGAAGTTGAACAGAGTGTTCCTTGAAATTCATGTGTACAGTACGAGGTCTCGATCGCAACTGATCGTTCAACTATAAATAGAGCGCTTTTATACTCGCGGGGTTCAATCTTCATCGAACCTTCGTGGTGTAATGATCGTATACAGACGACGTCGAGGTCGCGGATTAATCAATAAAATTCTCAACAGTCTTCCAATAGAACTTCATTTACCAGGATATCAGTACTGCGGAACAGGTACTAAGTTAGCAAAACGTTTAGCTCGAGGTAATAAAGGTATCAATCTACTTGATAGAGCTTGTCAAGAGCACGACATAACTTATTGATCATTCATGATCAAGAAGCACGGGAGCGCTTTGAAGGTAATAACTTTATTCGTTCGAAATACCAACGAGAAAAGTGGACTAGTGGCGAAGAAGAAGAAGTTGCAGCTGTTACAACTGCATATGAACTCAACGTCTGGGATGATCCTAACAAATTAGTTGATCGCTTACGAGTACTCATTGCTGAGCAAAATATGGGAATAAGAACTAACTCTGATGAAATCCGTTATATTCTCAGCGAACTTCGCAATGCTGGAATCATAATTTAATGTTTGAAATGTTATATTATGCTAAATTATCTAAATAATGGCAATATTCGCTAAGTCTAAGCTATAATAATATATATCCACACACATACATGTTTGTACTTTTACACCACATACTACACAATGCATTATAACACACACATATACGCCCGCACTTATACACGCGTTCGTACTCGCATCGTGCATCGCGCAAAATAACATACTGTATCATATATAAAATCTGCATTCGAAGCAATAAAATATTAATAGTAAATATAAATAGATATGAAAGCACGTGCGTGTGTTTATATACAATAGAGTAAATATAAACACTGGTATAATACGGCTTCCATTCATAACTTCTACTACGCTAAGCCTCTAACGTCACTATCACAACATTGAGTATTCGAGAAGCTTCGAGAACCTTCTACAACCTTCGATACACTTTGTAAGTGCATCCAGTATAGTAAGTGTATTTGTAAAACGGTCACCAGCTACTCTCTAGCTCATTACATTGTTTTATTTTTTTTTTATTTAAATACGCTGGTATCCGTTCCCTTCATTTTGTTGTGCATTTTAATCATTTCACATTTTTGCACTTGTAAGAGAGACCGAGGTAAGGGTTCTTAAGCCGGATCCTCCTAGAACAATCGAGAAGGATCACGGCGATTTATATATATTCGGCTACGCTTGTCATAGCAAGTCATTCTCATTCCAGCCTTCGAGCAGTTACTAGTTCTCCGGTGGTTGAGGCGAGATGGACGGTGGTAGCGTCGAGAGCAGTGGTGGCTGCTGCCACGAGGAGGACGGCAGCGGCGGGTAGGACGGTGGCGGTAGCATCGACGTCGATCAGGAGGAGGCTGATGGCTGCTACGGGGCCAAACGACTGCTGTTGTTCCTGCTCCTGCTGTTACTCTTCCTGCTCCTGTTGTGGCTCCCGAGCGGTCTTGCTCCCGTTTGTGTGATTTATCAACTCCTGGAGGATATCCTCTTCCATGTCCCCGTTGATGAAGTCCTCCAGGAGAATCGATGCGGAGGCCACGTTCATGATGGATAGAGAGAGAGCGAGAGAGAGAGAAAGAGAGGGGGAGAGAGTCTAATGCGGAGTTCGCAGAATTTCACGTGGAATTCGCCTCGAATATTCGGTTGTGTAGCAATAAGAACATTCGAGACGGTTCGCTACTTCCGGAGGATTCCGTGGAACACATCTGGAAGGTTCCATGATCGCGCGCGTGAGCGCAGGACGTTGGAGACGCAGTTCGCGGAATTCGGTGATGGTTACAGCCTTCTCGAAGTTTCTATACTCACGCACTCTCACTATAAATAAGGGTGTGGTGCGTAACGGTCTCTCATTGCTGTTGTCGCCGCCGCTACTCTCATCCTGGCTGTCATCCTATCCATCGTATATAAGCATGAGCACGTGCGGAGCAGACGACATGTGCCGGTATGCACAGCGAGCGGTCATGATGATGTTATCGTTCTTCCCCCACTCCTTGGTTTACCACCACCGCTGCTGCTCTGGAAGGTTCTCTCCCCTCTCCGAAAATTCTCGAGCTCGGAGAGGGCTATAAGAGGAGCTGCTGTGCCCGCTTGGCCTCATTCACTCATATGGCCAAACACCAGGAGGACCTGCATAACGTTAAACTTCTGAAAAAATCCTACGAAACGTGAACGGAAGAGACTTCTATGGATTGGGAGTGAATGCTTCATTCGTGTCACTGACGTAGAACAAGATGGGTCAAAACACAAGTTCAAGCGCTTATACTCCTCTTCTTGATTCTAAACAGGAGAAAAAAAAGGAGGATTCAAAATGGAAACAGTATTCTCAAATGTATTCCACTAATACGAATTCTTTACCCGAACGCGATAAGTATAAAAGATTAAAGTAGTCATTAATTTTAAATATGCGCTACCTCATCGACAGCTCGCGATTAGATGAGCTCGAAAATGTGGGGAGGCTTCTGGCTCAGTAGGGCTTCTGGCTCAGTAGGGTTAACGGGCTTCGTAGGATTCTATGTTTGACTCGAAAATACTATGAGAGTTCTGGCGCAGTTGGGTTTACAGGCTTCGTAGAATTCTATGCTCAACGTCGAAAATGCTAAGAGAGTTCTGGCTCACTGAGTTAGAACTCTCTGAGAGTTCTGGCTCACTGAGCCAGAACTCTCTTAGCTTACCTACTAATATTCTTGCTATGTTGCAAAGTCATCAGAAAAACCAGCATAAAAATATAATTTTAAAAATAATATTCCTTTCGTGTTGAGAAATATTGGCTCAATATTGCTGCAATATTGCTATAACAGAGAGCCTGACTCGTCATTTTAAAAAAGCAATGGTGAAACGGAAATCACGGATTGCAGCAACATTGCTCTCATTTAGCATCCATATATAAAAGTGTTGAAGGAATATTGGCGAATATGGGGAACATGACAAAGCAATATTGGAGCAATGTTGCTCCAATATTGGGTGCTATAGGGGAAGAAACAGGCAGTGCAGTATTGGTAAAGTGGAAAAAGAAAGCCATTATCCATGACAAGTGTACAATCGAAGTATAGAAAAGTTACTTCCGATCGTCAATTGCAACGGTGGAAATTACAAATTGAAGCAGGGGTACCATAAAAACTATTCTATATAGAATAACAACTTATGTACTTCAAAAAGTTAAAGAAGCGATAGAATCAAAATTGACTCTGCATGATATTGATATAAAAAGATGGGCTCTCGTAAAGAAAGCAGAACTAAATATTCCGTGGTTCAAAGCTTCACATAGATGGATACAAATATTAAAAAAAAAACATCGCATTGTTTCACGTAAAATAACAAAATTTATTACTATGTCATCTGCACAGAAGGCAATAGAGGTAGAACAACACAAAGAAAATTATGTTAACCATGTCAAAAATCTCATTAAAGTACATGGTGCTCAAAACGTTTACAATTCTGATCAAAGTGGGTTCAATTTAGGGATACATAGTGGTCGCACTCTTGGTTATGAGGGGATTAAAAATGTAGAAAACATCATTCAGTCGGTATCTTCTACAACACTTAGTTACACTATTCAACCAACAATATCAGCAGAGGGACAGCTTATGTCCCCGTTATTTATAGTTTTGAAAGAGGCTCATGGGCAATTTGGACCTAAAGTAATGAAAACTTTATTCAAACCAGAAAATATATACGTAGAGCATCAGCGCCCGGTAAATTATCCAAGGGACTATTTCAAATTTTGATTCAAAATGTAATTTTGATTCACAGTGGGAATTCACCTATATTGCTATTAGATTCATGGAGTGGACAATGTGAAAACGCTGTAAAAGAAGCTTTACCGAAAGAGTCCAATCTTATATTGAAAACGATACGAAAAGGCACAACTGGTCAGATACAGCCTCTTGATGTATATGGTTTTCGATTATGGAAAAACTTTATAAGAAAATTATCAGACATAACACTTCTTATGAATTATGATGCTAAATTACACGAGAGAAATAATATAATCAAACTACAATCTCTAACCCATAATCAATTTTCTTCACAAAGATTTGAAAATGTTTTTAAATATGCCTGTTATAAAAATGGATACCTAACGAAAAAACCTCCAAGATATCAAAATCCAGTAATTTCTGTTTCCATACTCAAGAGGAACCAATTTGCAACATATGTGGAGGAATTGCAGTCATACGATGTGCATGGTGTAAAAAGCTATTATGTTTTAAACATTTTTTCACAGACTATCATTATTGTCAAACGTATATTGAATAAAATTTGCAAATTCACCAATTTCTGTAATATTTGTATATGTTACATTGACAAATCATCACATTGTACAAATTAATAAAAATGAAAAAAAGTTTTCGCTCATAATCTAGTAATAATAATGTTAATAGGGGTAGCCACTCCCACTAAAATTAAAATATTTTTTATTTTTTCAACTTTTAATAGTAAATATGAGCAAAATAAGCATTACAAAATTAAAAATCCAAAGGAATGTTGTGATTACCTTTTTTTAATCACTAAAAGATAAGTAACTAAATAGAGGTAGCTCACCCCTTCTATTCTTCTTCATTCAGTGAATGTTAGTTCGTCGGTGCGATGTGAATCTTGTAGTTTGGCGCAGAGCATCTGTTCTTAAAATGTCTACGGTGAAAAAAATTTTATTTGAAATAAATGTTCACCTGATGAGGCTAGTAAACTAGACTAGCCAAACGTTGTGGCCTTGGAAAATGAAAATTTGAGTGTATATTTTCTTTGCACCCTGGGTTGATCCTCACCATTGTTTCTTAATATTATTAATTATTGGGGATATTTATCAACTTTTTTTTAAAAGAGCGATGTTTAAAGTTGATATCTGAAAAAATTAACAGATAATCTAAGTGCATATAAATAAAAAGTTACAGTAATAAATTTTTCTCTTACTCAAGAACAGTGAGTCTTGAGTGAACTAATAATGAGCAGAATTTGATATAAACAAGAAAAATAAATTAATGTTGCCTCTCAAAACAGTTACGTAGAATCACAAGAGACTGAATTATTTCCATATTGTATTCTGTGTTTCTATGATCTCTGAAGAGAGCCAGATAATTGTGATCAATCCTAAGTGAGTGAATATAATAATATTCCATTTTGGAAGAAATAAATATTTCATTAATAGTTAAACTAGCGAAAATGACCTCTCTCGCTCACGCTGGATCGGATTTAAATATTTAGTATATTGGATTGGATGCATAGTTCGAAATAACATTTTAAATAATGAAATTTTTAATTTGGTGTTTACTGTAAAAACAGATTATTATCTGCATTTAGTTTTAGATAATGTTCATACCATAGAAAATTACTGCTTTTAAGAAAGTACGTAGATGAAAAACCATTTAATTCAAGAGAATTTAATAAAATGTGTATTTCATTAAATAGGAAACAGAATTTAATGAGCATTTGATAATTGAAAATTACATAGATTCATTGGATAAAATTTGTAATTAATGTAATACTAAAACATTTTTCCTTTGAATATACTAAAGATAAGAAATTTTCATATTGTTCTCGTAATGGAAAAGTAATTTTACCTGAAAATCTTCCTTATCCAGAACAGTTGCAAAGCTAGCTAGCAATATAATATTGATGTAAATTTTAACACTTTCAGTGCTGTACGGGTCAATATGGATCGCAAATTTCTTCTCTGTGGTGCAGTACGACTCACATTGGATCCTAATAATAATATTTTATTCAAACATGCTTTGTTGCAACCGAAACACATTCTAGAAATTTTTCAAGGATATTTTCTTGTTGTACACGGTTCTAACAGAGTAAGGGTTTACCAGGATCTTGAAAGAGTGAATTTTCAATATTTTTACCCAGTTTTTTATTAATTAAATAATATTGTAATGAAATAACCTACTTCTATTAAAAAAAAAATTATAAACAGACACATACACATTTACGTATTTATATGCATTCATATTTGTATACGTCCGTATAAAAAATATACCTATAACATAAACAGAATAAGTTTGAATAGGAAAATGATTTTTAATACGATCCATATTGGGTCGTATAGTACTGTAAAGAAATTGTTTTCCTGTAGTGCTGTACAACCCATAGGGGGACGTACTTATTCTGCTTCCTCCTAGAGGAAGCTTTGTGATAGTAATTTTTTGAGTTGTTGTAAAAACATGTTATAATTGATATTCGAGGTGTTAGGAACCAAAATGCATGATTTTTGAAAAATGTCTGTATGGATGTGTGTGTGTGTGTGGGTGTGTGTGTGTGTGTGTGTGTGTGTGTGTGTGTGTGTGTGTGTGTGTGTGTGTGTGTGTGTGTGTGTGTGTGTGTGTGTGTGTGTGTGTGTGTCTGGATCTCAGCTTCTACTCGGTCGATTTTAACCGGAGAGGTCTCATTCTTTTTGTTTTTTCTGTGTGATGGCGGGTCAAAAATCCGTTTTTTGATTGGGCCGATTCGTTTTTGTTTTATTTCGATTTTCGATTTTCTCAAAATTGTTTTTGGCTTTTTTTCCAATGATAGAATCGAGATATTTAAATCTAATGGGTAGCATTCGAAACAGCGTAAAAAAAACCTATAATTTAAAAAAAAAAATTTCCCGGTTCTCTTGTTATTGACAAAAACGTGTTTTTTTTTTTAAAAAAGCTTATAACTCCGAAACTAAACGGTCAATTTTGTTGAGAAAAATCACGATAATGCAGAATATAAATAGCTATAAGCTCTAAAAATTTGAATCCATTCTTTTGGTTAGTTTTTGAGAAAAAAATTGAAAAATGAAAAAAACGGGTTTTCTATGTCCAACGATTACGGAAGTAAAATTGACTTAATCGCTTTAAAATTCCTTGTAGAGGTAGATTTTGTATAGTTCTCGGTCGAGTTCTTTGGGCAAAATTATTGGTCTAAAAATTTCAGAGATATTTCAGGTTAAAGTTTTTTTAACCTTTTTTTCAAATCGTAATTTCTCGAGAACGGTTCTATGTATCTGAATCGGATGGATAGCATTCGAAAGAGAATTAAAATATCTATATTTGGAAAAAAAATTTTATGTCTAGCTATCACAGTTCTTTTGTTATGAACAAAAACAAAAATGTGTTTTTTTCCTTATAACTCCTTAATCCTATCTCCTATCTTCAAAAATGATGGATTAGTTATGATATCAATTTATTAGTGGTTTGGTTGGTGGGTGTAACGAGTTGCTAGGTCACAAAAACAAATGTGGTGTAGTTTCGATAAAATCACAGCGCTCACCGCGCGCTTCGAGAATACTAGTGATGTTATATATGTATATATGTATATATTATGCTAAACCTGGAAAATTCATGGCGGTTGATATAAATAAGTAAAAGAATGAATAAATTTGAAAATTAATACCTTTTAATCTTCAAAATAAATTTAATTATAATTATGGCATAATTTGTTGCAAAAATTATAAATTTCGTTATTAAAAATTAATTAAAGGAATCACAAAATTAAGTTTGAGGAAGCAACGGGCCAATGAATTGGCAGCGGTTTTTTAAATATAATAAAAATCATTTTTAATTTTATAACTTGACAGAAATTGAAATCATTTAATATAAAACTAGCTATATTACCTAATGTGAAATTTTTTTTAAGATGACTAATCTTTATCATTGGGAACAAAGTTTGAAAATAAGGATAACTTTCCACTTCTAAGTTCATCAAGTTTTAAAACATCAGCAACCTAAATGCAAGTCACAATGAGTGTCATGCAGCACTTTTAAATTTCAGCAATCCAAAATCTATAAATGTGTATTATATAGGTTTGCAAATAAAATAAATATTATATGTGACAAGTGCTGTTGTAGAAACTGAACCCATATAGGTTATATTTGTGATTTTATAATACTGTAAATTTGACTACTTTACAGATACAAACATTTTTTTTATTTTATTGATACAATATAAAAAAAAAAAATAAAAACTCTAATAATACCTGTCTATTTGATCGCGGTATTTGACACTACTATATAAAATTTTGTATTTTGGCGGTTCGTAGTATTCTCTATATCAGCCTATATATAAGTATAATATAGCTGACTGAACCAGCACATCAGCGCCACACGAAAGAGAAAAAATAAACTCGCAGACCGCAGTGGAAGAAGAGAACACACATCTGACAGCATAACCAGTTTCGACGTGTACTTGTGGGAGGAAATACAATAGGCGCCGTGCTCTGCTCCGTGCCCTGCTCCGTACTCTGCGCCATCTGCGCCGTGGTATAAGCATTCAGCTGCTTGGTTGATTCCACCCATCCCGAATATACACACACACACACATACACACACACACACTCTATGATCCTAATAGAATCAGCCAATCAGCTGAATGATGATACCACGGCGCAGATGGCGCAGATGGCGCAGAGCGCGGAGCAGGACACGGAGCACAGCACACAGCGCCTATTATATTTCCTCCTTGTAACGTAAGTATGGTGCACGCTGCGACCGGCCGGCTCTTCCTGCAGACCTTGACGACGTTGTTGCTGTCCGAGGCATATGTGCAGCGTACAAGCCACGCAGGTGTCAATGACTTTCAACTTCTTGACCTTCAATTTTAGTTTTCGGTGAGTTGTTCTTACGGAAGCGTACTCTCTGTAGGTACCGTTAAGATGTAGTTAACCTCAAATGTCGAGGAGGAAGTGGTGATAGTGTCAGAGGAGCAAGCAAGTGACCAAAAACAACGTACCTAAAAACGCGCTTCCCATGAAGAGTGGCCGACGGTCACCCGGGCCACCGCGTGTGAGATAGTATATGTGTCACGTATTTCTTATTTTCAATTAATTTTCAAGGAAACGAAGTGAGTGTATCTCTTTTCTCGTGGCTGCCTCTTCTACGGTATCTTCTTTCGAAGTGCATGCGTTTCCGTTTTTCTTCAACTCACAAGAGAAAACGATGCGTGGATTCTAGCGGCGTGTTGCTATTAGGTTAGGTAACCATATTACTATAGGAGAGTGGTTCTGAACCAGAGCATTCGAATGAACCATGTCAGTTTGACGAAGATAATGCCGTTGCCGAGTGTAGATGACATTTATAGAGCGACCTAGAAAATTCATTATATTTTATTTTTTATTACAAAAATGAAATTGTTTTTTTATTTGGTTTATAGATGTATGACATCTGCATGCATGGGAGTATAATATTCAGAGAAGAGCCTTTCTTCCTTGCTCATGACAACTATGATCAGCTGGTCAAGATTACCAATGTTTCGGGCACGGAGAAACTGTTGAGTACTTCAAGAAGTATTACACTGAACTTGACCATGCATTAACGACATACTTGTATTCTTGTACTTCCTTGACAAGATTCTGTACTTTGATCATTATGAGATTCACTGCATGTGAAGATATAGCTCATATTTCTGTAAGTATTTACATACTCTCTCTCTTTTCTCTTTCCTCTCCTGTCCTTCTGACATGGTTTAAGCAAGAAGCAATAGTAGTAGCCGTACAGCAGTGGTACTGTACTAGATGCTCATTTTTTTCTTCTTCGCCACATTCTCATCCCTCATGAGTATAAATTGCACGATTTTGCAACCTTCTTAACCGCATATATTCTGTACTAGACACATTGAACGCGCTTCGCGCGTCTTATTTCTCTATCTGTTTTTTATTTTTGAGGTTATGAACATGATCAAGTTTGTCAGTTTCATTTTAAAAGTTTGTTTCAAATAGTTTAAATTATACGATAATAACGTAAGTTTGATAAATAAAATGGTGAAATTTTTCTTATACTATTTTAATCATTCAGTTTTAAATACTCAAAGGCAAGAATCCAATCTTCAAAATTCAAATATATTCAATTTTGGCACTTATTCTATGTAGACCAATCAAATGAGCCAGCAATAACCAATCAAAACAGTCTTATTGTAATGACAGATTTCCTCCATGACTTTTTTAAGAAAGGATAGTACATGGACCAACTTGTTTATTACTATTAATTAAAAATGTCTTTTACTTTCTTCTAACATAGCTCAGAAGTACTATTTAAAATGATAGCTGTTGGACTGCGGGTACAATTAATACTTATCTAATGTAGCTTTATTCACTCCTAACTTGTCCCCTGGGTCGAGGCACTCCACTGGCTGCTGCACGGAGATACCGAGTGCGCACGCGAGTGCTTCTTCGTTTTGTGCATCAGGATCCGCTTTTTACATAAGCTGGTTGTTCTATGCAATGTATTTTGAGTGTATTCTCAAGACCGTGAAGGCACAGTAAGGTAGGCCTAGTTCTTATTTTGGTTAAACTTTTATGTAATATTTATTTAGGATATTTTATTTTATCTACTTTGGGTTTATATGTATAAATTACACATTTTTAGATTTTGTTAGGAAGTTAGCTTCTTTTGAAATGGGGTTTTTAAGCGTGGCTACAATATTAATAGGAGCATTTGGTTTGTTTTTTTAGTCTATGTAATAGTGTGATTCTTTGGAGGTTATATTTTGAGCAGTCTACTACTGTATGTTCTATGTTTTTTTCATGATATCCACATTCATATCTTGTTCATTCTACTATGTTTGCTCGATGTAAACATTCTGCTAAGTTATAGTGCTTGCTTCTTAATTTATTATAATTGTGGTGATGTGGTATCTGGTGGCGTTTCATTCACTGAACCATGGCTTCTTGGATTTTGTAAAAGAAGTTGTCGAAGTAGACTTAAGCTTTTAGAAATTTTTGCGACTCTACTAGTTTCAATAATTGTATCCAGGTAGTTGCATTTATCATTTTCAATTCAAAGAATGAGACTTCGATATTTATTATTTCAACTCCAGTTTTTATTGACTCTTTTGCCAGGGCATCTACTGTTTCATTAACCTTTATGCCTTTATGGGCAGGAATCCAGATTAATTTGGTAATTCGATTTTCTTTTTTATTTCAAGTAAGCGTTCTTTAATTTCATGTATTATGATGATTGATTTATTAATATTCTTTTTTATCATGTAATCTAGAGTTTTTTATTATGGCTATTGCTTCTGTTGTGAAAATAGAGGTAATTCTATTGAATCTAAATTTTAATTTGAATGTAACTTTTGCGGCAAAGATAGCTAGTCCATTATATTCAGAATTTTTTATTTTTGAGTCATCAATGTAGCATCCTGTGTGAGTAGCCATTTTGTTGGAGAATAATTTTTGAAATTCTATAGTTAGTTTATTATAAATATCGAGCAATAAGAGTATGGAAGTGACAGCGAGAGTCGTATAATTATTGTGCTGTACTTGTAGTATTGCTTTTCAAAAATTTTCAGTAATGGGAAGCGTTGTTCCATTTTGAATGTATTTCTTTGCTTTCTAGATTCACGTAGCAGAGCACATAATTTGTTTATGATGGTGTCATCTTGTAAACATAACCAGATTCGTTTTAAATGTACTTTGTAGGTTTTCTGTTATTATTTTAATGTTAGGCTATGCTGCTTCGCAAAGCATCACATTAATTGGTGTTCATCTTTTATAACCTAGTGCGAGTCTAATGGCTTTATATTGTTTTTTTCTAATATTTTCTAATATTTTTTTTTCTAATATGTTCTTTCTTTATGTGTATAACTTAACATCTAGCATCTATCCTACCACTATTGCATGCCCTTTGATTGAAAAGCATGGCTTTTCTGTGCTATCTCTGCTACCAATTAAATCATGTTTTAATTATGTTTTATTGCCTAGGCCGAAGAGCTCCTGCAGACAAACACGACGTCTTAAGCTTCTGCGGTTACCGTTTTTTCTCATTGGCATCATATGGTGGCATTTTTTTTGTGAACATGAGCAACCTCTGAAGTTTGTGGAACAATTTTGTGGTGAGTACTTTGGCTGTAAGAACGTTTTCTCGTTTACATCACAACTAGCACTTATCCTGCAACTATTACCTTCCCTTCGACAGGAGCATGGCTTCTCTGTGCTCCCTCAGCTGCCAATTAAATCATGTTTTAGTTTTGTTTTATAGCCTAGGGCGAAGAGCTCCTGCAGACGATGTCACGACGCCTTAAACTCCTATGGTTACCGTTTTTTTTTATTGGCATCATATGGTGGCGTTTTTTTTGTGGACATCAGCAACCTCACCTCTGAAGTTTGTGGAACAATTTTGTGGTGAGTACTTTGCTGTAAGAACGTTTTCTCGTTTACTTCACAACTAGCACCTATCCTGCAACTATTCCCTTCCCTTCGACAGGAGCATGGCTTCTCTGTGCTCTCTCCGCTACCAATTACATCATGTTTTAATTATGTTTTTTTGCCTAAGGCGAAGAGCTCTTGCAGACGACGTCACAACGCCTTAAACTCCTACGGTTACCGTTTTTTTTTTCATTGGCATCGTATCGTGGCGTTTTTTTGTGAACATAAGCAACCTCTGAAGTTTGTGGAACAATTTTGTGGTATGTTCGAGCGCACGGTGGCCGCCGTTTGTACCGGGGCCGCGGCAGCTTCGAATCCGGAAACCTCCTTCTGACTGGATCAGCAGCTCGGCTTCAGCTCTTTACTGGCGTAGCTGAAAATTTTGGAGAGCGGGCAGTGGAAAGGCAGGTCTCGAAATGATCACTCTTGACTTACAAACATCGCAGCACTCAATGCGGGCCCATCAACCCCCTCCTGAATACATGGGTGCAGGTGACAAGGTCCTTATGGACACAATTCTTCGCCCTGATGTGATGCGTTGTTAGCGCCGGCGTCATAAGCCGAAAATGCTATTGTAGTTTTCCCACGAACGTGTGCGGGCTCACTGGTGTATCCTGTGTGGTAAAGAAATCTCCCGGCACCCGCAGCGCGGTGCCAAAGAGTAATTCTGCCGGTGATGCTCCTTGAAGGTAGTCTTCAGCCCGAGAAGGACTGTTGGCAACAGCTTGGGCCATAGAACGTGAGGGTGGTACATCAGCGCCGCCTTGGGTGTTCTATGCCAGCGTTCAAGGATCCCGTTGGACTGTGGGTGATATGGGGTGGTGTGCACCTTGCTTGCACCGATCATCCGGGCGAGTGCTGTGAATAATGAAGACTCAAATGGTGATGGCGAGCGGCGTGCCAAAGAAGGAGATCCAGCTGCCGTAGAACTCTCGCGCCACTGTCTCGGGCTGTATGTCTCGGAGCGGAACAGCATGCGGCCACCTGGGGAATCTGTCTATTATTGTAAGACAGTACATGTAGATATCGACCATCGATAAGACGATGAGGTCCAGGTGTACGTGACTGACGCGCTGATCTGGGACATCGATGTTACTTGGCTTGATACGAATGTGGCAATGTATTTTGGTACGCTGACACTCCACGCACTCGCGAGACCACCTGAGTGCATTTTCCTGATGCCTGGCCAAACTAATTTTTCCCTTAGCATCGCATTTCTTAGTCCCAGTGGCATACCAAGGAATTCGTAGAGTCCAAATGGTGTGGTCACTGCTGTTTTCAAGACGTCCTCTGGCGCGACTGGTACCTAAAAGTATGCCTTGTTCAGGTCTAGTTTGGTAAAAATCTTACTTCCGTGCAGGCTGCGCAGGAGGTCCTCGATGCAGGGTATGGGGTACCGGTCTGGCACCGTTATTGAGTTGAGTCTTCCATAGTCTCCTGTGGATCTCCATCCACCATCATCGGTGCAGCGGGCTAGCCCACTGGCTGCTCGACGAACGAATGATGCCTCGGTAAAGAAGCATGTCAAAATTCTGCTTCAGACCTCGCAATCGAGCCGTCCCGACTTCTGGATACAAAAACCTACGGAGCGCATCACCTACACTCCATCATTAGCCACCTGGAACGCCTAGACCTCGCATCCGATCTGTCCCGATATCTGGACACAAAAATCTACGGAGCGCATAACCTACACTCTATCATGGGCCACTTGGCACAGCGAGACCTTGCAATCGAGCTGCCCGTCATCTGGACAGAAAAAAAAATCTACAAAGCGCACGACCCAGACTTCATCGTCGGTCGCGTTCAGTTACGGGTATCCATTTTTAGGATTGCCGTTGCAATCATGCGAGGCGACATCCTGAATTTTGGAACATAAATAATAACTGAGAATACAATGAAGGGACCTGCATATCTCATTATAATAAGAAATGTGTATAGTCTTAGTACGCATATTTCTTTATAATAAAACATGTGTATAGGCGAAATACACAAAATTAATTATTATAAAATGCTAACACTGAAAAGTACGTATAAACGAAATACGCATAATTATTTATAATAAAATATGTGTATAGGCGAAATACACCAAATTATTTGTAATAAATATGCGTATGTATGTGAAATGCGCACTATTGTTAACAATAAAAATGCGTATATGCAAAATACGCATAATTAATTATAAAAAGAAATACGTATACGTGAAATACGTACAATTGTTTGTAATAAAAAACGAGTATCTTTAATATTTTTGAAATATGTAGCACCATCTATGTTAAAATCTATTACGATTTTCCAAAGATGGCGCTTGTGTCATATTTCATCAATAGTATGTACTTCCTACCTTAGCGACCTATGGGTCGTTCAAATAGCAGAATTGAGTTTGACACCCCCTTAAGGGAGTGCCATAGTCGTACCGTTACCGACCGAGAAATTTACACAGGTTCAAACTGATTAAAAATAAAATACGTAAAATCACAAAAAAACAAGAAAACACTTCGCTGCGGTTTTGAACGTTCTATCACCTAGTAAAAGTATTACGTTATGTATTTTTGTTCAAAAATAATCTAAATTTTATGTGTTAAAAACGAAATGTATTGAATATAACTTAATACAACTGAATGAGGAAATAGCGAAAATGCAACGACCTCTAAGAATTTCAATAGCAAGCAGTGATATTCCAGGTGAACGTCCGCTGTTTCGTTACTGAAATTTCAAGTGCTGACCGCGCAGCAACGCGCTGGCTGCCGGAACGTGGCGAGTCGCGACGTCTGGAGCCACCGCGTTGCAGCGAGGGCAGGAGGTCGCGGATCTATTGCGCGATCGCCGCGTTACCGACGCTGGAAAATAGTATGAGTGCGAGAGAGAGAGAGAGAGCGACCGAAGAATGATGTAGGAGGGGAAGAGAAAACGTGGACAATACGAAGGTGTGAAAAGGAAATTAATTTATTGGGGAGAGTGGAAAAACCAATTAAGAGAGAAAGATCGGTATAACGTGTGCGACGAAGAGTGTAAAGTCTTGTATTATATTTATATAGCACGAGTTCAATTAAGATAATTATTGTACTTATTTGCGTATTCAGTAAACCCGCGTAAACGATATCGAAAGAAAGAAAGATCGAATTTTATTGTTTTATAATAATAATAATAATAAAGAATTACATATTGAGCCAAGTCGAGACGAAAAAGAGAGATTGAAGCAAGTGTATAACTGAGGAAATAAAAGGAAATTAATACATTATTCAGGAATTTGATTTCTCCTAAATCCTTCCCTCCAATATTATTCAGGTAAGACTTTATGTTACTATTTTAATTAAACACGTACACATACAACCAGATTATTCGGAAATATATAGATATAACTATATGTAGATAACTATACATTATTTTTGATTAAATTTTATTCATTCTTATTATCCCCGGAAGTAATAATTATCTGCGTTGGGAATCGATTAAATTCAATATTTGGGAAAAGGGTTATTTTAATCAAAGAGCCTTCATAAAGCATTCCAAATAAGGATAAATAATTGTGGAAATTTATATTGTAATTAATCCGAGCCACGAAATCTTTATCTGAAAACTAAACTCTCTTGGAAAAACGCATTACGGGATATCATTAAAGTCAAAGGTTTTTCTTATACACGTTTCGTTCAACAATTAACATTTTATATTTTTAACGTAAGAATTATCAATTATTTATTTATTTATTTAGTATTATTAATAATCTAGTGATTGTCTTAATAAACAAATTTAAACCTTATAAAACTGTCGCTAGTAGAAATATCCTTATTGTTTTGAGGGATTAATAAATTTTAAGTATATTAAGAATTGTCACTATTTCCTTAATCTATTGTGATACAAATCGTAAACACGCTTTTAAGGGGTTTTCCTTAATGATATGAAGACTGAGTTATCCTATATAATCGTTAATTCGGATCTATTAGTGTTCTTATATCTCCAATTCTTGTATCATCTAACTTTAGGGTTCTAGAAAACCCAAGGATCGAGCCCGTTACCCTAATAGTTTATAGTCTTCCCAACTAAATCTAACATTATTTTCTACAAAGAGAAATTATTTCAGCTAGAGCATTTATTTAGAATCTTTATAGTAATTTTGACCTAATACTACTTGATACATACGCACACACATATACACATATATATATATACATATATATATATATATATATATATATGTGCTTCCAATTATTATGATAACCACATTTTTTTTTTATGTCTAAACCCTTATCTATTTTCCCATATTAATATTAACGTTAGATACATGTTGTTTAGTATGAGAATTTGAACGGAGTATAATTTTCATTAGACTCTATCTTTATTTTGGTGACATTGAGGTGAGAAATAGAGGTAAGGAATGAGAGACGTCCTTGGGCGACGACCGAATTTTATTATTGTTACGGAGAGGTATTTCTAACCTCTCTCGTAACAGTATTTTTGGTAGCAGAGCGTGGTTTGTCGCCCTAACCTCAAAATTTCACTTTTGTGTTTCCCAGGATAAGAACCCTTATTTTTCGATTTTTACTTTTTGGACCTCAGTCAAGACCACGAATCAACCCTATTTTGAAATATTCCCTACCCCTTGCGTAGTGACTACTCTATCGAACTGCGTTCGACGAATAAACTTGCGGTACTGCCAAATTAACCAATTCTCTCTGGCTGGAGGGAATTAGATATCGAAAGAGTAATATAAATAGCAAGCGCCAAGATGCCGGAGACGAACAATGATGCCGGTCAACCATCCGGACTTGATTGCTCTCAATTGATGGTCACCATGGCACATACCATGGCCATGCAGTCTGCTGTAGCGGGTATACCAGTTTTTGATGGGAGCAATCTCGCACTAAAAGATTTTATACAGGATGTCCGTAATGCAGCATCAGATATTGACCCTCCGCAGCTCGCATCCTTTTTGAAGAAGGTGTTGAGTCGGCTTCGCGGAGCTGCAAGAAATTCAACGTTTGGCGTGAGTTTTACATCCGTCAATGACCTCGTGCCACATTTGAAACAGCGTTTCGCACCTGGAAAAACCTTCACATACTATTGTGCCCAATTGAATGATCTTCGGATGAAACAGGGTGAGACTGTGGGAGACTTCCGGGACAGGCTTATATCCTGCTCATGGGCGCAGAGAACGCCCTTAGAGAAGATATGGGTGATGTTTACCACGAAGCAATGATGGTACCCATGAAGGGAGCTGCTGTAGATATTTTTATTAGGGGTTTGCCCGGTAATATAAGTGCTGCAGTAGATGCATCACACCCTGCAGACTTGGACACAGTCTTCAAGGAAGCGGTGCGTATCGAGGCCAGGATACGTTCAAGGATCCTTCCCGATTCTCGTCAATCCAACCAGTTATCCCGATATGGAGAGAACGATGAACTCTCCGCAAATGTAAGAAGGCCTAATTATAATGAGAGTCGACCTCGTTATCCGGGATATCAACAGTATCCAGCGCCTGGAGGCCAGTTTTCACAATAGTTCCCATCGACTGATAACGGACCTGCTTTCGTAGGATATATGGAGCCCCAAGAAGGAGAACAACCTCAAGTGTATTATGAAGATGGGTTGGAATACCCCGAACTCGAGATGATGTTGTCTGAATCGCCCTTCGTAGGATACATGGTGCCCGGCCAACCGGATGGACAGGGAGGAAGAGGCTACAATCAGTCTAGGGGAGGATATCAAAGTTCTAATCGAGGATTTCCTCCTCGTAGAAGTGGCCCTAGTTCATATCAGGGAGGGCGAGGTGGAACCAACTCATATCAAGGAGGTCGAGATGGTCCCACTTATGCTTATCAGGGTGCAGGAAACCGACCAGGAAACATTGCCAATCCAAGGCTTTATGACCCCAATGGCCCACCTGCGTTTCACCCTCATCCGCTGTACCCTGTTCCTTCGTCCAGTCAATCTGCGTATGCGCCCACAAATTCTCAATCAACGGTTCCTTTAAACTCGCAGGGGGCTCGTCCCGAGGTGAAGGAGGCGAGCCCTATCACTCAACAAGTGTCGACAACGGGATCATCGAACCCTGCACTCCGACCACAAGAGACAACAATGGGGAATCGAGTTTACCTCACACAAATCCCCCGGCGTGCCGGATTGCGTCCTGTGGGCCTGCTGGAAACCACAACGGGAGGGAAGATGACCCAACAGTAATCAGGGTACGCGTGCCCGAAGGTCGTCGACCGTGGCTCCATTTTATGATCGACAACGGAGCCGCAGTTAACGTTATCAAAATTGGTGCCTTGCGCCAGGACATTTTAGTAGATACTGATCGAGCGACTCCACTCATCGGTATCAATGATCAGTCCGTCGACACCTATGGTACAACTATCGTTAACTTACGAGACAGACCTATCACGTTCATAGTAGCACAGAACGACTTCCCTATTGAACAAGACGGGATCCTGGGGCGTGATTACCTCAAGCAAGAGCAGGCAGTTATATCGTATCACTATAATACGTTGATGATAAGCGGAAATGTCATGCACCCTATCCCTTTTATCAACCCCCATACGGGTCAGAGTATAGGCGAAGAGGCTGATATCAAGATTATCGGATCCAGTGAGGGACATCATATAGTGGAGAAGGAAAATGTAGAGGAGGAAACGTTGAGTATCCTCACGAGAAACATCCTACTCGGGGAAGATGCTCCGTCGAACACAATTCAAGAATCGACATACACTCCTCCATCTCCTGCTAAAATTATGTATACGATCCCTCGTCGGTCTCGGAAAATCATTCAATTAGAAGCTGTAAATAAAGATCTATCTGAAGGATACTTGCCTCGGATAGATGTCGGTTATGAGGATGTATACCTCGGCGAAGGTATCGTCGAGGTCCAGGAGAACGGATTTTGTCATGTGATGGCCATTAATACCCGAAATGAAGACGTTTCCATCGAAGTTGATGCCAAGGAACTCATTTCTTTTGAATATGCTGCATTGGACTTTGAGCCCGGAGCCGAAGAGAACATTCCCGTAAAAGCAGATAATCCCGTAGTAGACCGAGATGCTCGCGTGCGAATACGGCGCGACATCATTCAGATGAAACATCTCAATGATGAAGAAAAGGGAAGCGTGGAAAAACTTCTTGAGGACTTCCCGCATATCTTTCTACTGCCTGGGGATCCGCTACCCTGCACTAATGCAGTAGAACATCGTATTCCCTTGGAAAACAATTTACCTGTAAATACAAAGCAATACCGACATCCTTTAGTACATAAGGATTTTATCGAAAAAGATATCCAGAAAAAGCTTATGGAAGGAATTATTGTACCATCGAACAGTCCAAGTAATTCGCCAATTTGGATCGTTCCAAAGAAACCAGATGCTCAGGGAAATCTACGTTGGAGAATGGTAGTCGACTTTCGTGAATTAAACCAACAAACCATTGGGGACGCATACCCCCTCCCGAACATTACAGACATTCTCGACCAACTCGGTGGGGCAATGTACTTTTCCGTCTTCGATCTTGCCTCTGGTTTTCACCAGATCAAAATGGCTCCCGAAGACCAATGGAAGACAGCGTTCTCGACTCCAGGAGGTCACTACGAATACAAAAGGATGCCTATGGGACTTAAAAATGCCCCTGCAACATTCCAGCGTCTCATGGACCAGATTAAGAGGGGGCCTGATTGCAAGGAAACCCTCGTATACATGGACGATGTTATCATCCATGCCCGAACCCTCACAGACCATGATAAAAGAGTGAGACGATTCTTTTCCCGTCTCGCCTATACTAATCTCATCCTGCAACCTGAAAAGATTCATTTCTTGCGTAAAGAGGTTGCGTTCCTAGGCCATATAATCAGTGAACGTGGAGTTGAACCAGATCCGGAAAAGGTAAAGGCGGTGAGGCAATTTCCTCAGCCGAAGGGCGTGCGAAATATCAGAGAATTTTTAGGTCTCACGGGTTATTATAGGAGATTTATTAAGGACTATGCCAAAATCGCGAAACCTTTATATGATCTCCTGAAAAAGGATCAGGAATTTAATTGGGAAGAACCACAAGGAATAGCTTTCAATGCCCTCAAGGAACGCTTGTGCAATGAACCAATTCTATTATTTCCCGATTTTGCCAAACCGTTTATGTTAACTACCGATGCCTCCGACGAAGCTATTGGTGCCGTGTTGAGTCAAGTCCAGGACGGGTCAGAGCATCCAGTAGCATACCTCTCTCGGACACTTAACAAGGCTGAACGCAATTACAGCACGACTGAGAAAGAATGTCTCGCTGTGTTGTACGCCTTCCACCATTTCTGCCCGTACCTTCTATGCCGAAAATTTACTTTGGTTGCAGATCACGAGCCATTAAATTGGATGCATAGTCGGAAAGATCCCGGCCAGCGCCTTATGAGATAGATGTTTAAATTCACTGGTTATGAGTACACTTTTAAGTACAAATCGGGAAAATTAAACTGTAATGCGGACGCCCTCTCTCGGAACCCTGTGGAAGAACCATCTGAAGAGGACATTAACTAAAGTCTCTCTAGGATACGAGTCATGATCCTCGAGGAGCGTAAAACACCAACAGCTCGAGGGAGCAACCAAGCCCCTCAACGATTACTCACACCCCCGGTGGGATCATCAGGAGAACGGTCGTCTCGACCACGACTTCCATCAGCCCCGCAACCTCTCACAACTGGAACGGCTGCTCAAAAAGGGCGTGGGAGACCTGTTGGATCCAAAACTCGCAAGGTAGCCCCGACATTAAATCACAGTATTGTGGCGCAACGCAGGCGTGGAAAATTAGCCCTCAAAGCTGAAGATAGTGTTGGCTCTAAGGATAAATCTGAACCACCCGAATCTGGAAAGTCAAATACGGAGGCTCTTAAAGCCAGAGCGGGAACATCTAACGGGAACGAACGTGAACCCTGTGCGTCCAACGAGACTCCACCCCCGAAGACGGTTCACAACCCAGCCAAACCACGGGTAGATATATCATTAGGCCCTTCTTTCACCCGCTCTCCTGGTGCACTTCTCTCGTCTACGGGAATCGAACCCGAAGACTCTGATACCGATGGCCGATCTCCCATTTATGATCCCCGACGGAGCTGTCTGAGAGTCGAAGAAACGGACACCGATGACGCAGAGAATGCATCCAATTATGAGAAGGAAGAGACCGATCATGATTCGGAAATATTCGCCAGAGACAAGGAAATCGAGGTTACCGTTGCTCAAGATAGCGAATCAAGTAATGAACCAAGACACACTACTCTGTCAAAAGAAGAAGTGCTACAATCAGCGCGAAAATTTGAAGAGAGCTTGTAATTGCACCAAGACAGGGCTGAGCTAGAAGAAGACGACGAAGAGATAATAATTCTCCCGGCGCACTTCTCTGATGGAGACAAGGTGGATGGAAACATGCAATCCATCCTAGATGAGATGGATCCCATAGACCCAGTCACCATGGATGACTCAGTGATGGTGAAAAGGTTTCAGGAAATGGTACAAAAGACTCTCAATGAATGCAGTCGTGAAGATGCGACTAGCGAATCCGACAAAAATATGGAGAGAGATGGGGTTCCACCACCCTCTCGACTATCGTCTATCGAACCCAGTACCCCTACGGCTAAAAGTACTCCCAAGACGGAAGCACCAAACCGTCGGTCTGTACACTTTCCCAACTTAGAAGAGATCCAGGAAGAAAACGAGAAAGGGGATAGCTCTACTCCCATTAGGCTAGATTTTAATCAGCCTCCGACCGATACTCTGGGACTGTTTCTATCCATGTACCAACAACAGGCTCCTCTGAACCAATATGTAAGTGATGCCCAAAGCTCACTTATGCAAGTGCCATCCGACAGCTCAAGCTCTGAAATAGGAAACCACCCAGTAGCCCCGCCAAGACTAAAGAATAACGTAAGCACGTCTCGACAATGCCTCACGTATAAATGAGATAATATTGTCCATTTCATCTCTAAAGATTGCGAGATAGTTACTCCCGTGGGACGCCTCCTCAGCGAAATTGGAGCAATCGAGCCTAAAACCCTGAAGGCCAAAAAACCTAAGCTGGGGCAGATATTGACCACACCTTTCAAAAACCATAATGTGTTTTCCTTAATTGTTAAGGAAAGGCATTATGACCCTCTGGATTGCGCACAATTGAAACGGACTCTCAAAGATTTTAAAACCATACTTCTGAGGAAAAACCTATCAAGTTTCCGTGTATCTCGGCAAGGAGATCTGATAGATGATATGGATCCTGGGTTGTTCACCGAACTATTAATAAACATTTTTGGTGAAACTCAGACTACTGTCACGGTATGTTACGGTAAGGTAGAATTGCCCTCCCCAGAAGAGAGAAAACAGATTATCGAAACTCTCCATGATAGTCTTATAGGTGGGCATAAGGGAGTCAACCAAACTTACCAGAAAATCCGGGAGAGATACTATTGGCCTGGCATGAGAAATGACATCTTGGATTACATCCGCCGATGTCCAAGTTGCCAGGAGAAAAAGATAGAAAGGATCAAAACACGGGAACCCATCATTATCACAGATACTCCAATTGAGGTCTTCGACAAGGTTTCCATCGACACCGTAGGAAAACTGCGTACAACCCCCAGAGGAAATTGTCATCTACGGACAATGCAGTGTAACTTAACAAAGTACCTTATTGCAATACCTATTCCCAACCTCAAAGCTTCAACCATCGCCGACACGCTTGCCAAATACCTGATTTGCCAATTTGGAGCCCCAAGAGCCATCTTATCTGACAGAGGAACTAGTTTTCTGTCCGAAATCGTCGCAGGATTGATGCGCCTGTTCCGAATCCACCACCTTACCACGTCTGGTTATCACCCTCAAACTAACGGTTCTCTAGAGCGAAGCCACGCCCCGTTGATGGATTTTGTGAGAGCCTATTCGGAGAACTACGACGATTGGGACAATCTCGCGCCATTTACTACATTCACGTATAACACCAGTGTTCATGCCAGTACCAACTTTACACCATTCGAACTTGTGTACGATCGATTGGCAAGGTTCCCCACCCGCATCCCCGCGGCGGAACAACTGCGAACTTATAACCTGTACCTGCAAGATCTGATTACCCGATTGGGTGAACTCCAAGTTATAGCTGGGGAGAATCAGATTAGGGCTAAGGAAAAATCCAAAGAGCGCTACGACCAAAAGATCAAACCCCTAAAAGGGTCGGTAGGTGACTACGCTAAGATCATGTGAGATAATGATTTCTACCTTGTCACCGCCCCAATGGAAATATCTGGAGATAGATGGAAGTTGGTTGTACTCTTTACCTAAGGAAGAGAACATCAGAATCACATGCCCCGGAGAAAGTTATTATACCCCCACCCTCAAAGGTATGGGCATTCTACGGATGGCCAATGGCTGTTCTGCTAGAACTACCTCAGTAGAACTGTCAGGTAACGAAGATCGCACAACGAAAACTCAATACATCTACGAACCAGAGATGAGATTAAATATAACAGATATACACCCTGAGTTGCGGCACCATATCAACATCACTAGATCCCAAGGCCCAGAAGAGAATATACCTTGCCCACTGGCCACGAGGAAAACAGAAAATTTGGACAACATCGTCTCTCATATGAAAGAAATAGGGGCCCACACGAGAACTACTACTTTTACCCATAATTTGGTATATGGAGGTATAGCTGCATAAGGTATAATAGCTCTCACAGCGGCGGTAGCTTTCCTTCTAATTCGCAAGAGAGGGGGAATCAGAAATCGACTACAGGAAAGGAATGAAGTCAATCCAATAGCTCCTCAAATCCCTCTCACCTATGTAGCTCTCCAACCCATGCCTTCTAGGGCAGTATCAACTCCAGCCTTGATGTACCCCGCCCTTCCACCCCAATTGGCTGAGATTGACTAACCCCATCTTTCCCTTTCAGCTCGGACATGGCCTCCTTGACCTCGAATCCCTCGGACTTCAATGTGACCTTTAATAAGGACCTCGGACTTGATGGACTTATCACCTGCTTTAAGCAGGCCGGACCTATCATTATGGTACAATAACAGCCGAAAGCCTCACCACTCAAACAGCCAAAATCATTTTCAAAAATAAACAAGATGTGGAGGTAGCCGAACAATATAAGGATCTGTGGTTATTAGAGGACTCATTAGACATCAAACCGACCAGCGAACTCGTGTCCAACAGCCCTTCACCGCGGCTAATGTCGCAAGTCCACGTTGTCAACCGGAAGCGTCATCGATCGCCGGAGCCCTCAGAATTGACGGAGAAAACTCGTCTCTTTTGCCAAATACCTTGGTCAAGGATCGAAGGAGATAAAGACCCGACCACGATTAAACAGGAACAGGAAGAATTATTTTTCAATCATTTCGCCAAATTTGGTATAATGGAATACTGCAATACCATCCTCGATCGCAAGGGTCGGTTATCTCATGGATTCGTTAAATATCACCAGGAAGACTCCGCTCGGCGAGCGCTTCAGCAAAGCGACGTGCGCTATCGTGCCATACCGGCACAACGCCAATACGCCCGTACAGTGTACGTCATGTAGATAACGCATCCTACCTGTGGTTTAGAAATCGACTGCAGGAATTACACCTTACATGAAAGGACCTGCGAGCGCCAACGTGCTATAAAATCTGCCGGGACCTCTCAAACGGACGACCTCTTAGGACTACACTAATTAACCACATGTAAATAACTACTAACACCATCTCTTCTGCTGGACGACTTTTCCCTAATGTACATTCCATTTTCCCGCAAAAACTGTCTCGGAACTGTCAATATAGTAGGCTACTCTTCATATCAGGAGGATGTTGTGTAGCCAACCAATATTTGGAAAGATCACTAGCTTCCCGAGGCCAAAACAGATTAAGATCCAGGTCGAATTTAGGTACGGATGATTCTCATTCCTCCGATTACCACCCGCCGTCCAAAAGGTATCGATTATAGAATACGTGTATCCAATGATCTGGAGACAACCTCTGAACAGGCGTAATAAACAATATACGTTTATCTTGATCGACTCCTGGAACAATCTCTAAAATCTCTACAGGAACTAGCAGTTTTCCGGCTACTCGAGCTTCTCTTTCTTGTTCTCCATGTTAGCGAAAAACCTCCCAAACGTCGGGACTTTTTGGACCTTTATCAATCACAAACTCCGGATAGAAGAAAGATTACAACAACTGAAATTGCAGGGACCTATCTTCACAAAATCTTCCATTATCAACATGCAAATAACCTATAGCGCGTCAAAATTTTCAATAATTTATATTGTATATTTATAGTACTTGCCGGGGCGGCAAGCAAAACAAGAGGGGGATATTGTTACGTTATGTATTTTTGTTCAAAAATAATCTAAATTTTATGTGTTAAAAACGAAATGTATTGAATATAACTTAATACAACTGAATGAGGAAATAGCGAAAATGCAACGACCTCTAAGAATTTCAATAGCAAGCAGTGATATTCCAGGTGAACGTCCGCTGTTTCGTTACTGAAATTTCAAGTGCTGACCGCGCAGCAACGCGCTGGCTGCCGGAACGTGGCGAGTCGCGACGCCTGGAGCCACCGCGTTGCAGCGAGGGTAGCACGTCGCGGATCTATTGCGCGAGCGCCGCGTTACCGACGCTGGAAAATAATATGAGTGCGAGAGAGAGAGAGCGACCGAAGAATGATGTAGGAGGGGAAGAGAAAACGTGGACAATACGAAGGTGTGAAAAGGAAATTAATTTATTGGGGAGAGTGGAAAAACCAATTAAGAGAGAAAGATCGGTATAACGTGTGCAACGAAGAGTGTAAAGTCTTGTATTATATTTATATAGCACGAGTTCAATTGAGATAATTATTGTACTTATTTGCGTATTCAGTAAACCCGCGTAAACGATATCGAAAGAAAGAAAGATCGAATTTTATTGTTTTATAATAATAATAATAATAAAGAATTACATATTGAGCCAAGTCGAGACGAAAAAGAGAGATTGAAGCAAGTGTATAACTGAGGAAATAAAAGGAAATTAATACATTATTCAGGAATTTGATTTCTCCTAACTCCTTCCCTCCAATATTATTCAGGTAAGACTTTATGTTACTATTTTAATTAAATACGTACACATACAACCAGATTATTCGGAAATATATAGATATAACTATATGTAGATAACTATACATTATTTTTGATTAAATTTTATTCATTCTTATTATCCCCGGAAGTAATAATTATCTGCGTTGGGAATCGATTAAATTCAATATTTGGGAAAAGGGTTATTTTAATCAAAGAGCCTTCATAAAGCATTCCAAATAAGGATAAATAATTGTGGAAATTTATATTGTAATTAATCCGAGCCACGAAATCTTTATCTGAAAACTAAACTCTCTTGGAAAAACGCATTACGGGATATCATTAAAGTCAAAGGTTTTTCTTATACACGTTTCGTTCAACAATTAACATTTTATATTTTTAACGTAAGAATTATCAATTATTTATTTATTTATTTAGTATTATTAATAATCTAGTGATTGTCTTAATAAACAAATTTAAACCTTATAAAACTGTCGCTAGTAGAAATATCCTTATTGTTTTGAGGGATTAATAAATTTTAAGTATATTAAGAATTGTCACTATTTCCTTAATCTATTGTGATACAAATCGTAAGCACGCTTTTAAGGGGTTTTCCTTAATGATATGAAGACTGAGTTACCCTATATAATCGTTAATTCGGATCTATTAGTGTTCTTATATCTCCAATTCTTGTATCATTAACTTTAGGGTTCTAGAAAACCCAAGGATCGAGCCCGTTACCCTAATAGTTTATAGTCTTCCCAACTAAATCTAACATTATTTTCTACAAAGAGAAATTATTTCAGCTAGAGCATTTATTTAAAATCTTTATAGTAATTTTGACCTAGTACTACTTGACACATACGCACACACATATACATATATATATATATATATATATGTACTTCCAATTATTATGATAACCACATTTTTTTTTTATGTCTAAACCCTTATCTATTTATTAACCCTTATCTAACGTTAGATACATGTTGTTTAGTATGAGAATTTGAACGGAGTATAATTTTCATTAGACTCTATCTTTATTTTGGTGACATTGAGGTGAGAAATAGAGGTAAGGAATGAGAGACGTCCTTGGGCGACGACCGAATTTTATTATTGTTACGGAGAGGTATTTCTAACCTCTCTCGTAACAAAAAGTTTGAAGTCGAAATATTAAGTTGTTTTTGCAAAAACTTTGAACAAAACAAAATTCGGTTTCGTTCAAAGTTTTTGCAAAAACAACTTGATATTTCGACTCCAAACTTTTACTGGATTATAGAACGTTCAAAACCGCAGCAAAGTGTTCTCTTGATTTTTTGTGATTCGACGTATTTTATTTTTAATCAGCTTGAACTGTGTGAATTGCTGGGTCGGTAATGGTAGGACTATGGAACCCCGTTAACGTATTCTGCTATTGACAAATATTATTTATTATATATAATATTTAATAAAAATACGCGATGACCTGACGATTTTCTTATCAGAATCAGATTTGAGGTTTATAGTTGTCAACGAATAAAATAGAAATCTGTTAATTTTCCTAGCAGAATCAGATCGGATGGGGATATTTTTCGTTTTTAAAGCAGCTTTATGCTTTATTTATACAAAAATGCGAATATTACATCCGACTCGGGAATAGAACAGTAGTATCAGCGGGGGATGCAGCTATATTATCGCGTTAAATTGTAGGCTTAAGGGGGCTAGACACCTTTTTTCTCTGAAATAAGAAGTCACATTTTAATACATAAATGTAAACTAATTATTTCATACTTATTACATATAAAAGTGGGTATATTTACCTTACCTTAAAACTTTCTCCGATGGGCCTTTTATATGGTCCAGAACCATAGTCATCCATGAAACAAGTTTTTTCACTAACCGTAAGCTTTGTAATTTTCCTGTGGATGGATTGACTCCAGATTTGAACTAAATTACTCCTGAATAGTATAATTCTCATATGAGTGTAGGGATTTAGGATTAAATGTCGGAAAAAATTTTTACATCAGAAAAATTATGAAAAAATATAAAAAATTTTAAAAAATTAAAAAAAAAAATTCTTGAAAAACAGCACAATTTTTTTTTCTCATTAGATCAAAAATCCCTACACTCATATGAGAATTATACTATTCAGGAGTAATTTAGTTCAAATCTGAAGTCAATCCATCCACAGGAAAATTTCAAAGCTTACAGTTAGTGAAAAAACTTGTTTCATCGATGACTATGGTTCTGGACCATATAAAAGGCCCATCGGAGAAAGTTTTAAGGTAAGGTAAATATACCCACTTTTGTATGTAAAAAGTATGAAATAATTAGTTTACATTTATGTATTAAAATGTGACTTCTTATTTCAGAGAAAAAAGGTGTCTAGCCCCCTTAACTGCTCAAAAAGTGACCGGCTTTCGAACTCGCGCATGTTGAAAACCATGAGTATAACAATATTCTTTAGACATACCTCTCTGATTCTTCGCCGCCTTCATGGCTCCTAGAAGTGGCCGGCTTTCGGACGCGCGCATGTTGAACTAAATATAAGTGCAAGATTCTTTCACAATATGATCGAGTTACTCCATAGCCTTGACTGCTCTAAAAAGCGGCAAGCTTTCGGACGCGCGTATGTTGAACTGCATAAGTGCAACATTCTTTCGCCATACCTTTGCATTACTCCGTAGCCTAGACTGCTCTAAAAAGTGTCCGGCTTTCGGACGCGCCTATGTTGAACTGCATAAGTGCAGCATTTTCGCCATACCTGCACGTTACTCCGTAGCCTTGACTGCTCCAAAAAGCGGCCGGCTATCGGACGCGCGTATAATGAACTTCATAAGTCCACCATTCTTCCGCCATACCTTTGCGTTACTCCGTAGCCTAGACTGCTCTAAAAAGTGTCCGGCTTTCGGACGCGCGTATGTTGAACTGCATAAGTGCAACATTTTTTCTCCATAACTTTGCATTACCCCGTAGCCTTGACTGCTCCAAAAAGCGCCCGGCTTTGGACGCGCGTATATTCAACTGCATAAGTGCAACATTATTTCGCGATACCTTCACGTTACTCCATAGCCTTGACTACTCCAAAAAGGGGCCGGCTTTCGGAAGCATGTATGTTAAACTGCGTAAGTGCAGCATTTTCGCCATACCTGCACGTTACTCCGTAGCCTTGACTGCTCCAAAAAGCGGCCGGCTTTCGAACGCGCGTACAATAAACTTCATAAGTCCACCATTCTTTCCCCATACCTTTGCGTTATTCCGTAGCCTAGACTACTCTAAAAAGTGGCGGGCTTTCGGACGCGCGTATGTTGAACTGCATAAGTGCAACATTGTTTCTCCATAACTTCGCGTTACTCCGTAGCCTTGACTGCTCCAAAAAGCGGCCGGCTTTGGTCGCGCGTATGTTCAACTGCATAAGTGCAACATTATTTCGCCATACCTTCACGTTACTCCGTAGCCTTGACTACTCCAAAAAGGGGCCGGCTTTCGGAAGCGCGTATGTTAAACTGCGTAAGTGCTGCATTTTCGCCATACCTGCAGGTTACTCCGTAGCCTTGACTGCTCCAAAAAGCGGCCGGCTTTCGGACGCCCGTATAATGAACTTCATAGGTCCACCATTCTTTTGCCATACCTTTGCGTTACTCCGTAGCCTAGACTGCTCTAAAAATTGGCCGGCTTTCGGACGCTCGTATGTTGAACTGCATAAGTGCAACATTGTTTCTCCATAACTTCGCGTTACTCCGTAGCCTTGACTGCTCCAAAAAGCGGCCGGCTTTCGGACGCGCGTATGTTCAACTGCATAAGTGCAATATTCTTTTGCCATACCTTCGCGTTACTCCGTAGCCTTGACTACTCCAAAAAGCGGCCGGCTTTCGGAAGCGCGTATGTTAAACTGCGTAATTGCACCGTTTTCGCCATACCTGCGCGTTACTCCGTAGCCGAGACTGCTCTAAAAAGTGGCCGGCTTTCGGACGCGCGTATGTTGAACTGTATAAGTGCAACATTGTTTCTCCATAACTTCGCGTTACTCCGTAGCCTTGACTGCTCCGAAAAGCGGCCGGCTTTCGGACGCGCGTATGTTCAACTGCATAAGTGCAACATTCTTTCGCCATACCTTCGCGTTACTCCGTAGCCTTGACTACTCCAAGAAGCGGCTGGCTTTCGCAAGGGCGTATGTTAAACTGCGTAAGTGCAGCATTTTCGCCATACCTGCGCGTTACTCCGTAGCCTTGACTGCTCCAAAAAGCGGCCGGTTTTTGGACGCGCGTATAATGAGCTTCATAAATCCAGCATTCTTTCGCCATACCTTCGCGTTACTCCGTAGCCTTGACTGCTCCAAAATGCGGCAGGCGTTCGGACGCACGTATGTTGAACTGCATAAGTGTAAGATTCTTCCGCCATACCGTCGCGTTACTCCGGAGCCTTGACTGCTCCGAAAAGCGTCCGGCTTTTGGACGCCTGGATGTTGAACTACGTAAGTGCAAGATTCGGTTAACGTACCTTCGCGTTACTCCGTAGCCTTGACTATTTACGACATTCGTTGTGGACGAAGGTCAGTAGCGACTAGTTTGTCGGATTAGGGGTACTATTGTTTTTCTATTACAATCTTTTATGAGTTGATTTCGGTTTGTTCATAGCCTTGACTATTTCCTCTATTTTACATAGATCGATGTGAGCAATGGTCTCTTTGTCAGACTAGATACTGTGGTTTCATGATCAATATGCCTTATTAATTGATTTACATTTATCTGTATTTTTAACTGTTCCACTTGATTTGCATCTCATTCCAGCTCGTAATGTAAATGATGGCGCTATCGTTAGGTGAGAGATTCGCGATAGTATAGTTACTTTAAAAAATAATTGTTGAAAGAATATCCAAATATATATGAAAGAAAAAGTTGAGCTGGATTGCAATGATAATAATGAATCATGTTCATTAGTAAGGCTTGTCACGGATGCCTATTTTTTTCAAACAACTGGATATACGAAGCGACCTCGACCGGCACTGCCTTAGTCGGAAGGAACGTCATGCTCGTCCTGTCTCAGTTTATATTTCCAGTTGTTTGGAAAAAATGGGTATTTATGGCGAAACCTAACTACCTAATAAACATGGTTCATTGTTGTGATTGCTTAGCCGATCAACTATTTATTTCAATAATTATTTCAATGAACCTCTTACCTGACAACAGCACCATTATCTTTGGTGGCGGTTTAGTAAAACTTGACTGCTCAAAAAAGTGGCCTATTTTTTATCGCGGGCATGTTGAGCCATAAAATGCAAGGTTTTCAACTCCACACGCTTACGTTAATCTGTAGCTATATGTTTTCCATATTAAAATCACGAAATTAAATATTAAGTATATGAACTTCGACCACTGCAAGCTATATTGTAAAAAAGTGTATCATGTATACCAAAAATAGTTTTGTATGTGAAGTTACAAATTGGTGGCAAAATCTAGGTCAAACTCGGTATCTCTATCATAAATTGCTGAGAAGGTACAATAATGACTTTTACATCTTAAGACAAAGTATAGCAGCCGTTGTTTCTTTACTACTGAATCGCCGAGGCCTGGATTCGAACACGATACTGTTTCGATAAATAAACATTCTGAGTTGAAAAGTCGGAGACTTTAGGCGATTAAGGTAACTCGAGTGGGCTAGTAGACCTAAAGCTGTGAACATTTCTTACAAAAATTTATTTACGCATTTCAATCTGAAAACTGATACGACAGGAAGCGGGGTTCTTACCAAAACGGAAAATATTTTCGTTAAAAAATTTCCAATTTGGCAAAAGTAAATTTTGTTAGAAATACTAATCTTTTCTGTTTTTCATTCAATTTTGATTTGTAAGGTCTCATTTTCTTCCTTGTTTAATTTCAAGGAGAGGTGCCGAAATAAAAATAAAAAATTTTGAAAACTTGCAAAGTTATAAGCAATTGTTTATAATATTGAGTGACTGCTCTACAAAAAATTGCTTATAACTCTGCAAGTTTTGAAAATTTTTCAATTTTTATTTCAGCACCTCCCCTTGAAATTAAACAAGGAAGAAAATGTCACATAACAAATCAAAATTGAATGAAAAACAAAAAAGATTAGTATTTCTAATTGAATTATTTTTTAATGAACAAAATTTACTTTAGCAAAATTAGAAATTTTCTAACGAAAACACTTTCCGTTATGGTAAGAGCCCTGCTTCCTGACATATCAGTTTTCTGATTGGAATGTGTAAATGAATTTTTATAAGAAATTTTCATAGCTGTAGGTCTACTGGCGCCGTCGAGCTACCATGACTCGAGCGATTACTTATCTTATTTCCGGTATATCTTCCAATAAGTGCATTGTAAAAAAAACAATTGATATACAACATAATAACTTAAACAATATGTATTTGAGTTTAAACTTTTTATTCAAATTTTTCAAAACCATTTTTCTAAAATTGGGTTAATAAACTGGAAATCAAAAATTCATTCTTTGACAAAATCTGTAGTAAAACATTAATTATAAGTTTCAGAAATTCAAGTATCAATCAATAGATGATACTATTTTATATTTATAATAAATATATAACATATTTAATACAATAAATAGCGTCATTTTAATTTCAAATTTGTCGACTATTCATAATGAGGCAACATTTTTGCAAAGCACGTGTTATAAGTTAATATATTCTTAATAAATTTATGAATACTAATGGTTTTCTTTTTTTTACAGGAAGTGGCGACAATGTTTGAAAATTTTAATAACCTGTGATATTACATAGTATACAAAATGTATAAATATTATTGAAAAAAAAGTTTTTTAATAAAGTTTTCTACAGTATATTTTTAGTATTGTTATTCTTTATAAGTATGTATACCTCCCTCCTTTCCCTTGTAGAAATAGTAAGCAACTTTTCGCGATCTTTTCACGAAATCATAAAGGTTTGACCAACCGTTTAATCATCGGCAACCACAATAATCCTTGTGGTAGGCCAATGATTACGGAATATTAAAAATCTCAAAAAGGCAATAATTCATATAATTTAATATTTAAATAAAATATCCAAACTGTTCTTATTCATTTGATAATAAAAAATCACGCACAAACACTATCTTTCTTCACATAAATAGATTCAAATAAGTAAAGTTTTATATACTTCAAATTGAGGTTGGGTTGCGCATGTGTGCGCGTGTTTGTGTATATATTATGTATGTGTGCACAGAGAGGGCAAAATACACCTATAAGATTATTGCATGAGCACATGTATACCTATAGGAAAAATTTATATGGGATCTAGAGGAATTTATACTAGAGCTTCATGCCTTAATATTATTAAAGACATATGTACAGACTGCAATATTGGAACATAGATCGCGTCTTTTGCTGTTTACTTAACCTTGTAATAAATGTATCCCCAACTCTACTTTAATATTTTTATAAACACTGTGCAATAATTTTTATTACCTTTTATACCTAAATCTTTTTTACATGTTTATACTTGTCTCTTATTAGTTACTGTTATAGTTTAATAAGCTAGCACATATTTTGTTATTAATAGTTCACCAATCGTTGCTTAACCATTAGTCAATATTTTTGCTATTCGTTGGTTAAAATATTGACCAAGAGTTAGTAGGTAAGCTATTGCGATTTGGTTATTTTCTACCAGAGTAACAATTGTTACCACAAAATAAAAACAGAACTGTGTAATAGTATCTTATGCAAGTTGGTGATTTTTCCCGAAGATTATTTAAAAATTATTTTAAAAACATTTTTTGCATATTATGCATAAAGTACATCTTTACGCATTATTTCGGTGCATAAAGTTGAATTTCACACATTCTATGCGTAAAATTCAACTTTATACACTCAAATGATACGACGACGTACTTTACGCATACTATAAAAAAAATAATATTCGCCACACGGGCGAAATCTTCACGACCTAGTGATCGCCCAACAACTCAGTGCGTAAAGTTCAACTTTACGCCTTAGTGACGAAAACTACTATTTTTAAATTGATAAATTTGCAATAATTCTGAAGTTAATTCTTTTATATTGAGTAGCCGTAAGTTTTCACCAATAATCTTATGCAGCGTCACGAACTACATTAGGATAATTTGTAAATGATGTAAATAAGTCAAATGAGAAAAGCACATTTTTAGAAAAGATTAATTTACATTTGAAAATTTTTTTTTTCCATTATTTGTAAAATCGTATTTTTTTGATTCGCATTTATAATTTTCTATATTTATTGCTTTCAAAAGAAATGTTTTCCAATTTTTGCCCCCCCCCCCATTTTACTGCTTTTACTTAAATAAATTGATAAATCGTATCGTAAATTTTCGCATGGATACTCCCTCTGAAAATTTGTGGCTATGTAATGGACGAGTTTTTCGTCCATTTACTTAAAATAATTATAAAAAGACTTGTAAAATAAAATCAATCCAAGCGGTGATGTTTGTAAACCTTTGGGCACGCGCGCGAACTGGAAAAACGCCGATACCGAACGCCAAGTGCAAAAGCCAGAAAGCTAGAAGAGTACGAGGGATGAAAATTATATCAATGGATTCGTCTTTTTATGAAGAATAAGATTATAGTATTCGCAACAGTAAATATGACAATGAACATCCACGCCGAGGCAGTTTATAAAAATTAAACGCGCACTGAGAACGCCGAATTCAAGAGCACAGCGAAGAGGAGACCGGAGGAAGGGAGGAGCGAGTAAAACGCCATACCCAATCTGTTTGCTAGAACCGAGAGAGAGAGAGAGAGAGAGAGACAGCGAGAGGGAAGGCACAACATGAGAGCAAGAAAAGAGAGAGATAGAGAACGAGAAAACGCGGCGCATGCGTGAGAGAGGTCTGGCGTTTGTCAAGACCAATGCGGCTCCGATTTTCCCGTACGGAGGCGAAAAAGCTGACAGATCGTAAAGAGCCAAAATTATGAGTCCAGCTAAAGGGAAGGTGACAGCCGCACTTTTCGGCTGGTGGGAGCGATCGGATACCTACCAAATGTGTGTGTAAATAGATACATTGGAAGAGGCTCGATCTAGGCCATTTGACCTTTGCGGGAAGCTTTTCTCGGGGACGGCGCGGGGTCTCCAAAGAAATTCAGGAGACATCTTTATGGCTTTGTTTTTAACCCTATAGACCACTACTATGCTGTATATGGATCTATGCATAGCACAGGAGCTTTTTATAGATAATAGTCGAGAAGCTTCTGTGTACGTGAAAATTCGGGTATAAAAAGGCCGAATAATGAGAGCACGGCGCGCAGTCCACCACAGCAATTTGAAGAGGGCGAATCTCTGCTCGAGACCTCCGACGGAACGTAGAAGGAGTTCAGCTACATAGACATAGAAAAAGAAGCTCTCTCGCTGCGCCCACCAACTGAGCCTTCACCACATTCATCGTCGCCGGTCTACGAGGCAACAATCATCGCACCTGCTGCAAGAGTAGAGAACTGAAGAGGGTCGATCATCACGCACTGGAAGAGGAGCTGAACCACCGATCTCAACCAGCAAAGCGGGGTGCGAAGCCCAAGGTATTATTAATTAAAATTGTACTCAAAATGTATTTCGTCGCGGATTGAATAAAATCATTGTTCTATACATTTTTATAAAATTTCTGTTTATTCCGGGATTCCGCATCCTGGTTACGCATAGCGCTTTCGGGCGTTGGCGAAAAGACAGGAATCCGAATACGCATGGGCTTGCTCAGTGCCTATTCAAATAATTTAATTATAAGGTGTGTAATCTCGACATAACAGATTACTAATCTTATAAGTTAAAAACTGGTGCATCGGCCGGGAAATAAAATTTTTCCAGGGAATAAACAGAAATATTTTTTTAAATAAAAAAAAATATATTTAAAAGAAAGCAAAAAGCAGGATTTTTCAGAATTTTTAAGATTTTTAAGCAATTTTTTTTAAATATAAAATAAAATGACTAAGAAAATATGCCGAACAAGCACGATAATATAAATGCAAAAGGAAGTGATAAAATAAATTTGATATTTGCAAATTCTTTACTATCAAAACTTAGAAATAAAGAGGAAGAATTACATGATAATAATTTAGTGGAAAATCTGAGTAGTAATAATTTAAAGAACAATAATAAAAATTTAAAGAAGGAAGTTTCCGTGTTAAAGAAAGAAGTTGAAAAAACTTTCGCGGGGTTAAATATTGATTATCAGGGTAACTACAGAAAAATTGAGAATAAAACTGATCTCTCAATTCTCGAAGAGTCTGATGATACTTTGAATGATAGTAGCCTTAGAGAAGTCGAAGCTGTTATAAAAAAAGGGGACCAACAGAAAAAATTTATATTAAAATCACCTAAATTAAAACTAAATAAAATTACATTGGGCGATAGTCAGAAAGAAGCTGGTGAATTTAATTTTAGTACTCCACTTACCGCACATGGAAAAACTAATCGCGTGAAAACGGTAGCTGCCTTTTTACCAGAAGAAAGCGTTATCGAGGTAATAAAATCACAACTGTGTTTAGAAACAAGGAAGGAATTTTTGGATTCATATTTCAAACGGGAAGATACTATAAAAGAATTGAACGAAAGTGTAAAACAAGGTTTTGATATTTTTGAAATCATTAAAGCGTTTCGCGGAAAACTAAATATTTTTGCTACAAAACAGGAAGAGGGAAAAATAAAAGAAAACGCAAGTGAAACATTGAATGAGGATTATAAATCCGCGAATTCTTCTCTTATTACAGAAAACGACAAGGAATTTTCGGAAAACGAATTAAAGATAAAAAACGAGCATTTTTCAAAAAAAGCCAATATAAAAAACGAACGTTTTTCTTTCTTACATAAAACCAGTAAACGAGAAAATAAAACCATGAATACTACAACGATACAAATAAGAGGGCTATCTCTTAAAGACGCTCTTGATTTAATTCCGCGATTTAACGGACAAAATATTTCTTTAACACAATTTTTATATGGATGTCAAGAAGCACTTAGCATCCTTCCAAAAGAATATGAGGCAGAATTAGCGAAATTGATTCGCATGCGACTTTATGGAGACGCGTTAAATAGTGTTCGGGGACAACATTTTAAAGAAATTTCGGAAATTTCTGAATTTTTAGAGACAATATACGGGTCTGCAAAAACTTTTCACGATTGGGAAGGCGATCTTGCTCACATAAAACAAAAAAGTAACGAATCAGTAATCGTATATTTAAATCGCTTGAAAGAAATAGAGTCGGAAATTTTTAAAGCCGCCAAACGCGAAAATCGGTTCACAGAAGTAAAAGAATATAAAACCAAATTAGAAAGCGATTGCATAAAATTCTTTTTAAAAGGGCTTCGATGGGAAATACGCGCACGCATGGGGAAACCAGTTAGTTTAAAAGAAGCACGCGAATTAGCTTTGGAGGTAGAAAGGGAATATGCATGTAGTATAATAGAAGACGATACTAAAGATGATAATAAGGCAAAAATTAATAGAGAAAATAAAAGGGTTAATATTGTTAATCAAGATATCGAACAAATCACATGTGCATATTGCAAACGAGAAGGGCATGGAGCGATAAATTGCTTAACATTAGCAAAATATTATGGACAAAATAGATCAAATCAGAATAATTTTAATAGAGAAAGTGGTCCGTCGGCTAGTTATTCAGCAAACAGAAATAATTTTAGAGGGAATTTTACCGGTTTGAATTCTGACAACCGAGGAAGAATGAACTTTTTACCAAATGAAAATAATCGAAACAATGGTCGGGATTTTAATAACTATCATGCCAATCGAAATAATTACAACGGAAATAATAATGGTAATAATAATTTTGCTCGAAATAGACAAGAAGTTCAGGCTCCTGTTAATCCGCGAATTCCCATATGCTTTTATTGCGGGAAAAATGGTCACTTTAAACGCGACTGTTTTAAGTTTCAAAATGATGTAAGACAAAGTGCGTCTGAAAATCAGGGAAACTCTGGGGATCTCTCCCATATGGGCGCCAGGCGAGAGATAGAAAACAGACCGCGCCCTATGACACCGAGCAACAGCAATGTTCAGCCGCCAGCTTTGAGACAGTAAGACTTAGTCAAAAAAGTTCAGCGCCAACTATAAAAATTGACATCGGAGAATTTAACAGGCCGCTTATTTTTATGTTAGACACAGGAGCTTCTGTCAATCTTGTAAAAAAGACGGAAGTATCTTCTTATGTTGATATTGACACTAATCACATAATTATTTTGAAAGGAATAACGGCTCAGGCCATAAAAACTTTGGGTCGAGTCAGAGTTGATTTTAATAACTACAAAGTTGATTTTCATTTGGTAGCGGACGATTTTCCAATTATTGAAGCGGGTATACTAGGCACTGAATTTTTTAGAGAAAATTTCGCGCAAATAAATTATCGAGAGAATTACTTGGAATTTAATGGTCAAATAATTCCATTTGAGAGTATATCTTATAGAACGAATGAAACAGATGAAATACATGAAAAACAAAGTGAAAAAGATTTTAAGAAACCTTATGTTGATTGTGGATTTGTACAGACAGAAGAGGAGTTGATTGAAATAAATAATGATGATTGTGACTTTACTAGTAATTATTTTCGGGAAAAGAGCGTTAGGAGAAATAAAGAAACACCGGAAAAACAATTTAAAGCATTTTGTGAAATAAATGATGTGTACGGAAGTTCAAAAGAAATGGAAAAAGATTTTTCTTTGAGAATTAATAAGTGGGGTAAAAATGGTGATCGTTATAAAAGGGACCGCGACATGAGAGTATTTGGTGAAATGGGAGATAATGTCGTATCTTTTTGTGAAGAAAATTGTGTTGATGATTTAATTGAAGATGATATTGACGAAAAATATGTTGAATATAATTGTGGTAAATTTTATGTCGGCGGTAAGAAAAATAACGAATTATCAAATAAGCCATGCGAAAATGTGTTCGAAGAAAAAGATTTGATAAGTTTTGATAATGAATTTTTCGACGTACATGATGTTTCGAGTAAAAATGATAAAAGGGTAATGGAAGTGTTAAATAATGAAGAAGATGAAATAATAAACGTTGATGAGGAGATTGAAAGTTTTGAAATTAAGAAAAATAAAAGTTTATGTGAAAATAATGTTCAGTGTAATGAAACAAATGAGGGTTTCGGGAATAATGAAGATACGCGTTTATGTGAAGTTCAGAGAGAAATAGTTGAGAGTTTCGGAAGTGAAGAAAATGAAAAAAATTTAGGAGAAAATAAAGTTCAGATTGAACAAAATGAAGGTTTCCTGATTAATGGAAATAATCTATGTGAAAATAATATTAATGATATTATTGAAAGTAATAAAGATGTTTCGCGTGAAAATAAAATGTGTAATGAAGAGAAAAAAGACAAAGATGAAAATGAAATTTTGCATGAAGAGTTAAATGAGGAAAAATTATTTAGTGAATCGGATGAAAATATGGGTTATAAAGAGTTAAGTCACAATTATCTAGAAATTTATGAAAAACCTTATCTTAGACAAATTCAAGACGAACAAAGAATGCAGACGTACAGTTTCGATGAGAGAAACGAAACTCAAAATATACGAAAAAAATATGGTGACATTTATTATAATAAATTCAAAGAAAAAAATGATTTTTCAACATTTCGCCCTGAAAATAACTTAGAAATGGGAAATAATAAAATATTGCAAATTGCAAAGACTGATATCCACGAGTTAAGTCGAACGGAAAAATTAAAGTCAGTTCTCAGATATAAACATTTAGAGGCAGAACAAAGAAAACCTATTGAAGAATTAATTGAGAAATACGCCGATTGTTTTTATTTGAAAGGAGAAAAACTCGGAACAACTTCAGTCATTACGCACAAAATACCAACAATAAATGATATACCAGTAAATGTACGACCGTATAGGTTCCCGCATGCGTTAAAGGCAGAATTGGATAAACAGTTGAAAGAAATGCTGGAAAATGACATTATAGAGCCATCTTGTTCCAATTATTCTTCACCAGTATTTTTAGTTGCAAAAACGCCAGATAGCGCGGGTAATAAGAGGTATAGATTAGTCGTCGATTTTCGTCAGTTAAATGATCGGACTGTAAAAGATAGGTATCCTTTACCAAATATATTGGATATCATAGATCAAGTAGGAGGTGCAAAATATTTTTCTGTTTTTGACTTAGCGCAGGGATTTTTCCAAATTCCCTTAGACCGAGCGGATCGGCATAAAACAGCTTTTGCTTCTTCATTTGGCTTATTTCAATTTAAAACGATGCCTATGGGTTTATCGAACAGTCCAGCTACTTTTCAACGTTGCGTTGATTTAGTTTTCGATGGCATGCAACAACGAGAAATATTTTTATTTTTGGACGACGCGGTTATTTATGGTGAAACAATTGCTGAACATAACGAAAAGTTTGAAAGATTCTTACGGAGATTACGTAAAGCCAACCTTAAATTACAGCCCGATAAATGTGAATTTTTAAAAACAGAAGTAGTCTATTTAGGCCATGTTTTGAGCGAAGAAGGAGTAAAACCCGACCCGCGCAAATTAGAGGCAGTTCGTGAGTTTCCACGACCGCAAAATATTAAAAATATAAGACAATTTTTGGGATTAGCAGGTTATTATCGTCGTTTTATTCATAATTTTTCGGGAATAGCAAAGCCATTGAGTAATTTGTTGAAAAACGACACGCCTTTTATATGGAGTGAGGAAACACAGAAAGCATTTGACCTTTTAAAAGATAAACTATGTACTCAGCCTGTTCTTAAAATAGCAGATTTCTCATTACCTTTTATATTAACTTGTGATGCCAGCGGGGTAGCGATAGGAGGAATACTTTCACAAGGGGAAATAAATAAAGATAGACCTATTGCTTATGTATCCCGAGTACTCTCCGACACCGAAAGAAAATATGATACGTATTCACGTGAAGCTTTAGCAATTGTTTATTCTGTTAATCAATTTCGACCTTATTTACTTGGGCGTAAATTTACTATCGTTACGGATCACAAACCTCTTATATGGTTCAAAAATTCTACGGATCCCACCTCGCGAGTAAGTCGATGGCGCATAAAACTAAATACATATGATTTCGATATTGTTTATAAAGCAGGTAAAACAAATTGTAATGCGGACGCATTGTCTCGAAATCCAGTAGATAATAATATTCTAGTAGTACAGACACGAAGCAGAACAGGGAAAGTAGATATTCCGAATTACCGAGATAAACGACCGAAAAAGCCAAATAATACTAAAAATAAAGTATCAAAGAATTCTCTCGAAATTCTACATGAAGACGAAAATGAGTCATATGAGATCGTTAATAGTAATAAAGAAATGGAAGACATAGAAAATATAGCGGAGATAGATGAACAACACAAAAATAACTCATTAGATAACAATTTTGGGGAAGAAATTGAAATAAATAATCCAATAGCTACAGGCCCGCATAATTTTAACGAAGAAAATTTCGGAGAGGAGGCTTTTACTAAACAAGGAGAAAAGTTTAATTGCGGTAAGTTGTTTGTCGAATGCAAAGAACAACTTTTTATGAGAAAAGATAATTACATATATTTCATAGCGACCGATGGTACACCGTGTGATAAAGGCTCATTGCAATTATCAGAAAGAAAAGAACTACCACATTTTTCGCATTTAAATCCCGGAGAAATTAAAATCACAAATAAAAATCATAAATTACATTTTGCACTTATTATTAAAGAAGAGATACCTGCAAGTACTACAGAAGTCATGAACAATATAACTACGGCCTTGAAGGTTTTAAAATCAATAATTATTAAGGAAGATTTACGCTCTATTAGCATTGCTAAGAGTGAAAACATTGAAAATGTACCATGGAAAGAAATTATTTCCAAAATAAGAAATATTTTAAAAGGGCTATCTTTGAAAATTATTATATGTAATGGATTAATAAAATACGTTCAAGAGAAAGATCGTGGGAAAATAATCGAGGAAATGCATGATACAGCCATTGGCGGACACAAAGGAGTAAACAAAACTTATAGGAGAATCAAACAAAAATATTTTTGGGAAAACATAAAAGATGATGTTCAAAATTATATTCGAAAGTGTTTAAAATGTCAATTAAAGAAACTTGTGAGAGTAAAAACAAAGCAACCTATGATTATCACAGATACGCCTATGGCACCACTCGAAAAAGTTAGTCTTGATATAGTGGGTCCTTTCCCAGTATCGAAAAACGGCCATAATAATATTTTAACCATTCAATGTAATTTCTCGAAATTTTGTTTAGCAATTCTCTTGAAAGACGCAAGCGCCGAGTCGGTAGCTGACGCGTTCATAAAAAGGTTCATCTGCATTTTTGGTTCTCCAGTAACAATTTTAACAGACCAAGGATCGAATTTTATGAGTAGTTTGATGAGAAGAGTCGCAAAGAAATTCCGTATTAAACAAATCAAAACTACAGCATATCATCCGCAGTCAAATGGATCGCTCGAAAGATCGCATCACTCGCTGACCGAATATATGAAAATGTTTATCGAAAGCAATGATACTTGGGATGAATGTCTCGAATTAGCGACTTTATGTTATAACACAGTAGAACATGAAGGGCATAAATTTACGCCTTATGAGTTAATATTTGGGCGACTAGCACGATTACCTTCAAGCGAGCCACTGGAAGCCGAAGAGCAGCCATTAACATATAACGATTATATTACTAAATTAAATAATCAATTACACAACATCCAGAATATTGCGCGAGAAAAACTAATTGAAGCTAAATATAAATCTAAATATTATTATGACAAGAAAACAAATTCTAAAGAGTTTAAAATAGGTGACAGTGTTTGGCTCTTAAAAGGAGGCAAACCATATAAACTAGCTAATCAATATGAAGGGCCGTATACGATTATTGAAATAGTTAACGATAAAGGTAACGTAAAAATAAAAATGAATAATAATAAAACAAAAATAGTTCACGTAAATCGTTTAAGAATATCATATATAGATCAGGAATAATAATAAAATAAAAAGAGTATAAATAAATAGATAAATAGTTAGGAAATAAGTATGCATTAATATTTATAAGTATACAAGATACTTAGGAAAAAATTTGTAGAAAAACGATAGTTAGCACATGTTCTTTTTCTTACAGCATCATGAATCTAGCCCGTCTGCTGCTCCTTAGCGGAGTTCTGATAGTAACACTCTCAAAACGAATAATAATCAATCAGACACTCGAGATAGATGTCACGTCGGAACCCGGATTATTATTCGAGAAGCGGCAAAATGTTAACTTCATACGCGAGCCTTGGAGAATCGTAATTTGTTTAGACTCAAGGAAACTAAAGGACCGATTAAGAAAAATCGAGTCAGAATTTATGAACATTAAACATAACACGTATACCTTCAGGAAGGATTATTATAAACATCTACGAGGATTTCTTGAAGTACAAAGAGAATTTAATGATACCTACGAGGAATTTAAAAATGGAGAAGAATATTTTGAAAGCGTGAAATCCACCCGAGTAAATTTCGAACGAATAGACAGCGAAATGCGAACAAATACCCTTAATCAATTTTCCGAGGGAATCATGATTTCATTAAGTACGAAATTAATCATTGTAGAAAGTTCTTTAAATAAAATACCAGTGCATCATACCAAGGAATCAAAGATGCTGGGAGATCTCTTGAAGAAATTAGAACAAAATAGTAAATGGCAGGAGGGCATGCGTGCAAATGACGAATATGTTCCTTTGATGGAAAACATAACAGGATTGATAGGGGAGGAATTGCGAGATAGCAGGCGAAAGAGTTCTCAAATGATCGACGCAATCCTAATGATTCAAGGAGGGCAGATTGCGTCATCACTGTTCGAAAAAGAGGATTTGAACAAACTGATAGAAACAATTGTAAATGTCACACATTATAAATTTCCTATCGCAGCTGATTCCGAACACTTGAACAAATTGGGAAAAATTGGTAAAATTGAATACGGAGCTGGAGATAGTAAATTCTGTATTGAGTTACAAGTACCTTTAATGGGAACGGAGAAAACTATGTTATATAAAATGCAACCGATCATGACGTCTCCGCAGTTTGTTAGAGACTCGACCATTTCTGCATTTATTAAACCTCGCAGTGATTATTTACTGGTAAGAGGGGATGAATCTTACTATTTTTCGGAAGAAGAATTGTCACATTGCCAACTCATGGTAGATTTTTACCTATGTACCACGGAATGGTTTCTTTTTAACAAGAATCATGAATGTGAAGCTCGCCTATTTTTTGAACCCGAACGAGTAAATTTTGAAAATTGTGATATTCAGATAGCTAACGACTTTCAGGAGAAATTTATCCGTTCTCATTCAGGAGACAGTTGGTTTTATACACTTAATAAGCCTGTTCAACTTGAACAAAACTGTGAAGGAAGGTCAAAAACTTCATGGGAAGTGAGGGGAACGGGAATACATACTTTTCCTACTCATTGTTCCATAAAATGCAAAAACAAAGTGCTTACCGTAAATTCATATATACAGGATAATGAATCTACCTTTATAGTGCCATTGATTACATTAAACATCCAAAACATATCGAAACTCTTGAGTTTTGCCGATGGGAGGAAATTATTTCAAAATCTTACAAAAGAAGGAAACATTCGGAACTTGTGGCAATTAGATTCCGCAGGGACTCTCTTTCTTGAACAAAAGGGGGATAGGGAAAGCATGGAAGGACAGAGTAGGAGGGGCCAACGAAGAGATATCCAAAAATCGGGGGAAGTAGAGAGGGAAAAAGAGGCGAGAAAAGTTAGAAGAAAATCGGTCACGCATAGAGGAAGAAAGGGAAGAGTAGGAGGAGCCGACGAAAAGATACAAAGAAAACGGGGAGAGTAGGGAGGAAAAATAAGACAGAGAAAAGAGTCAGTTACCATAAACAAATTATTAACAATAATCTTCTCCAAAAATACGCAAATTTCCTTATCATAGTCGATAAAAGAGAATGGATAAAGATACGTATATTTTATTACTTCTTTTTGCTAAATAATATATTTGTTACTTTTTGCTAAATACTTATTACAAGAAAAAACTTGTTCCAAGTTTTTTCTTAAGCGGGTGGGGTGGGGAACGAAAAATTCTGAAAAATTTTTCTAATCGCATGTCATCCACGCCTGTATAAAAATTTCTTTTTGCGAAAATGTAAAATTTTATATGAAGAATGTAACATTGTGTTGTAATCTTAACTATTTGCATTGAAATTCAAACTGTAGAAATCAAAATATTGTGTTAATATAAGAAAAAAATAAGAAATAGGAAAGCTGAATATCCGAAATAAATTAATTTAGAAATAAGGCCGAAAATTTTGCTTGTAATCATTAAGACTTTTTGAGAATACAAATTTTTTTCTTGTTATGTTATCAAGCCAGCATGTAATCTAAGTTAAGTACATTAAAGCAAATATAAGATATGCATTTTTATGAGAGTATGATAGAATGAGAAAAAAAAAATTAAATTAAAGTATGTTAAAATAAAAAATAATGTATGAGAGTATGATAGAATGAGAACAAAATTAAAAGTAAGTTAAAATGAAAAATAATGTATGTATTTTTTATTAGTGTATGATAGAATGGGAGAAAAATTTTGTAATATTACTATAATAAAAAAATAAAAAAAAAAAGAAATAATAAAAAAAAAGAAAGAGAAGAGAAGGTGAACAGAACAAAAAAACTATGTAATTAATGAAACGAGTGAGAATGGATGAGACAGTATGGAAGTATGTTTTCTTTTAATAATTAATATGTTTTTAGGCTATTGTTTGTTTTAAATTGATAACACAGAACCACGCATTAGAACCAAGTAACATAGTAGACGTTTAAAAATTATGTATTTATCCACGCTTATTGTAAAAATTGCATCATTATTTACTCTCTTGAGAACATTTTTAATTCTTTTAAAAATATTTTTTTTTTTGCTTACAATAAATAAATAGATAATGATGGAATTTACGAACGACGGATTTTATTTTAAAACCCGCTCGTTCTGCGGTGGGCCGTGAGGTGTAATGGACGAGTTTTTCGTCCATTTACTTAAAATAATTATAAAAAGACTTGTAAAATAAAATCAATCCAAGCGGTGATGTTTGTAAACCTTTGGGCACGCGCGCGAACTGGAAAAACGCCGATACCGAACGCCAAGTGCAAAAGCCAGAAAACTAGAAGAGTACGAGGGATGAAAATTATATCAATGGATTCGTCTTTTTATGAAGAATAAGATTATAGTATTCGCAACAGTAAATATGACAATGAACATCCATGCCGAGGCAGTTTATAAAAATTAAACGCGCACTGAGAACGCCGAATTCAAGAGCACAGCGAAGAGGAGACCGGAGGAAGGGAGGAGCGAGTAAAACGCCATACCCAATCTGTTTGCTAGAACCGAGAGAGAGAGAGAGAGACAGCGAGAGGGAAGGCACAACATGAGAGCAAGAAAAGAGAGAGATAGAGAACGAGAAAACGCGGCGCATGCGTGAGAGAGGTCTGGCGTTTGTCAAGACCAATGCGGCTCCGATTTTCCCGTACGGAGGCGAAAAAGCTGACAGATCGTAAAGAGCCAAAATTATGAGTCCAGCTAAAGGGAAGGTGACAGCCGCACTTTTCGGCTGGTGGGAGCGATCGGATACCTACCAAATGTGTGTGTAAATAGATACATTGGAAGAGGCTCGATCTAGGCCATTTGACCTTTGCGGGAAGCTTTTCTCGGGGACGGCGCGGGGTCTCCAAAGAAATTCAGGAGACATCTTTATGGCTTTGTTTTTAACCCTATAGACCAACCACTACTATGCTGTATATGGATCTATGCATAGCACAGGAGCTTTTTATAGATAATAGTCGAGAAGCTTCTGTGTACGTGAAAATTCGGGTATAAAAAGGCCGAATAATGAGAGCACGGCGCGCAGTCCACCACAGCAATTTGAAGAGGGCGAATCTCTGCTCGAGACCTCCGACGGAACGTAGAAGGAGTTCAGCTACATAGACATAGAAAAAGAAGCTCTCTCGCTGCGCCCACCAACTGAGCCTTTACCACATTCATCGTCGCCGGTCTACGAGGCAACAATCATCGCACCTGCTGCAAGAGTAGAGAACTGAAGAGGGTCGATCATCACGCACTGGAAGAGGAGCTGAACCACCGATCTCAACCAGCAAAGCGGGGTGCGAAGCCCAAGGTATTATTAATTAAAATTGTACTCAAAATGTATTTCGTCGCGGATTGAATAAAATCATTGTTCTATACATTTTTATAAAATTTCTGTTTATTCCGGGATTCCGCATCCTGGTTACGCATAGCGCTTTCGGGCGTTGGCGAAAAGACAGGAATCCGAATACGCATGGGCTTGCTCAGTGCCTATTCAAATAATTTAATTATAAGGTGTGTAATCTCGACATAACAGCTATAAGGTTTCATCTACAATAATTCCCCTATTTGAGGCTTTTTACCATCGTTCCTAAAACAATAGCCTTGTTTAGGTTGTGACACGACCTTTAAGATATTAATTTCAAACTTACTTTATATCGTTTCGACAAAAATTTTATGAAAACAAATGCTTTTTTTAACAAATTTTATTTTGAAATATCTACAGAATCTTTGAAAAATGTTTCCTCCAAAATAAAAGCAATTAACATTTTTTCTCGAAAATATTTGATTTATACATTTATCTAAACTAATTTAAAGTAGAAATAATAAAACTTTCTACGTAAGTATATAATAAGGCAAGTATAAATTTTTCCTGGAATTCATAAAAATAAAATAATTGTTTTCATGATTTAATCATACAATGAGTACTATTTTATTTATCACCATACCTCAAATATTAATGAATTATTTAATCATTTTACAAAAGTATAATGAATAAACATATTTTATATTTAAACTATATACTACTGCAACGAAATTTAATTAGAGATCAAATAAGTTTTTATAACTATCAATACATCCCCCCCTTCTCTGTCTTTCTCTCTCTCTCAACAAGTGACAAGCTCTCTAAAAAAAATTTTATAAGAGGTTTAATATTATTTTTGAACAATCAACACTTCCTTTAAAAACATAATGTCTTAAGGATTTTACAAAAGTTTAAACTAAGGCAAGTATTAGTATTCGTATTTTTTTTAGTATTCGTCTCTCTCCCTCTCTCCCTCGCCCTCTCTCTTCCACCGTATTCTCCCTCTCTCTCTCTCATTCGTCCTCTTCCCCATCTCTTCTTTCTTCCCCTCTCTCTTCCTCCCTCTCTTTCTCCGCCCTCTCTGTTAATCCCCCCTCTTTCTATCTCCTCCTCTCTCTCGACATCAGTCAAACTGTACCAAAAACTTTAATGAGAGCTTAAATATTTTTTCAAAACAATCAACACGTTGTTAAAAAATCTAATTTATTAAGTACGTTCTCATAACATAATTTGTCTAGTCCTTTTATTCGTCCAATCTCATCTATTCAATAAGCACTTTCTACAAATGGTAATCATTTTTTTCATGATATTTTCATGATATACAAATAATAATATTATTAATATAAAACTTTCTACAAAAGTATAAAATAAGGCAAGTATAGAAGTTTTTTCTGTATAATCTACATTATCTCGCTCTCTTTCCCATCTCCCCTCTCTCACCCTCATGCCATCTATTTTTCTCCCTCTCTCTCTCTCCCTCTCTCTCTCTCTCTCTCTCTCTCTCTCTCTCTCTCTCTCTCTCTCTCTCTCTCTCAACATTCATCAAACTCTGTATACCAGAAGCTTTAATGAGACCTTAAATGTTTTTTGAAAACAAAACGTTTTTTAAAAAACTAATTTTTTAAGTACGTTTTAACAACAGAATTTGTCTAGTACTTTTATTTCTTCTAATCTCATCTATGTATTCAATAAGCACTTTCTACAAATGGTAATAGTTTTTTATATGACTGTACAAATGATAATATTGTTAATATAAAACTTTCTACGGAAGTATAAAATAAGGCAAGTATAAAGGTTTTTTGGTCTATAAAATAATAATATTTATGATTTTTTAAAAGAAATCAAATAAAATACTAGTGAAAAAGTCTTTTACTTCTTTGAGTCAATGTATGCTGATGCTGAACAAATTATATGTAACCAAATACATTCAAATTATTCACTGCAAATCAAACAAACGAAAGCTGTGAAATCAGTAATCGATAGTCAAGTAATGCAAACAACTCATGTAAAAGGAAGACATTATAGTTATATATTGTAATTAAATAATTTTCGTCCACACGGGCGTAAAGTACGTAGGTTCTGTAAAATTTTGTAGGAGTATGTGAACTATTAAACCTCTTGGGCGTTAAGTAGTAGTTACTTTATGCCTGCTGTCTGAATAATTTTGAGTAGATACGAAAAGTTCTATTATGTCAGTCAAGTTAACTTATGGGTACTTGACTAGTATAAATGGATTTCGGTACTTTCTTGTGTTTAACTTATATAGAAAGTTGAACAAATTTGAATACATTTCTGAGATTAGTCAAACAGTGGTTTCGGAGAGTTGTTTGCATTACTTGACTATCGATAACTGATTTCACAACTTTCGTTTGTTTGATTTGCAGTGAATAATTTGAATGTATTTGGTTACATATAATTTGTTCAGCATCAGCATAAGTAGTAGGGGCAGCGCGGCTACCGCGCCAGCGCGGCTCCCGCGCCACTTACCCACCGAGCACTACTTACCGTCCGTCGGTAAGGTAGGGTGCAAAGTCACCATGCGAGAGGCCCGGTAGAGGGCGCATTGAACATTTACTCCATCGATAAAATGCATACGTATGTCATGTTGCAGAGGGCATGGGGCCCTCATATGATGTTCAGAGGGTATGCTATATCCATTGTGAATATTTATGATGATATCAACACATTTTTATCCCATTCACTTACTACTTAAATCTTTTATAATCTTGTTGTTGGGGAAAGGATTGAGTGTTAGTAGAATATTTCGCGGCTACCGCGCCAGAGCGGCTCCCGCGCCACTTACCCACCGAGCACTACTTACCGTCCGTCGGTAAGGTAGGGTGCAAAGTCACCATGCGAGAGGCCCGGTAGAGGGCGCATTGAACATTTACTCCATCGATAAAATGCATACGTATGTCATGTTGCAGGGGGCATGGCGCCCTCATATGATGTTCAGAGGGTATGCTATATCCATTGTGAATATTTATGATGATATCAACACATTTTTATCCCATTCACTTACTACTTAAATCTTTTATAATCTTGTTGTTGGGGAAAGGATTGAGTGTTAGTAGAATATTTACTAGTATTATTTTTCCACGCTGATTCATTTTTTTTACTATCGTCAGATAGTCTGGTGTATGAAATCGTGTTTGAACCAGTAAAATTTTTCCATTGGGACTCAGGCTTTTGTTTTTCTTTCTGACTATTGTCAGAAAGTTTGCTGTATGGAATGTTGCTACTACTAGTACTATTTGACTGACCCATTTTGTTGATTGTTTCAATTAGACTGAGGTAATTTTAGAATTTATGTGATTTATAAACACAACTTATTTCTTAAAACTTATGAGAAAAAGGAGGGGATAAAAAGATAGGTAATAAAAAGATAATTCAATTTTTTTATAATTTATTTATTTTTCATAATTTACAAACAAATGATACATATATAAATTTTTATACAAGTTTTTTAACATCACCACTAACAGGATTATATTTTATAATACGATCATGTAAAATTAAACAATAAGCAGTGGTTTCTGCAGGAATATTTTCTTTGGTTTCAAATTCAAGACGGACATCCACAGCAGCTTGTTTTAGAGATTCATTCTGTTTAGAACAATCGATGACAATAAATGGTGTATAATTTATAAATTCTGATTTACTTAGCAAAGGATCTATTTCATTGTTGTTATAATATTCGCTTTGAAAATGTGCATACATATCATATAAAAGCGCATATTGATTATGTGTAACATCTAAATTGAGATTACCATAAGGATAGTACTGAGAATTCAAAAAAGTTTGACATTACTGATATTACAGTGATCAAAATGACTATTGTTTACATTTTTCTCACCTCTTCGTTTCGTTTGGAAAGCTAAAATTACAAAGCGTGGCTTTTCTAATTGGTTAGAGGTTTTAACAGTCCATATTTGTTTTACAGTTGTTGGAAGAACAGGATATTCGTATAATTCCCATGAACGATAACTCATAGCAATAGGTATATCTTTTTGTATAAAATTAAAAAGCTGTATTTTACGTTTGTCTGATAACATAACGTAAGGCATAAGCCATTCTACTCGAGTAAGTTGAATTTTAAAATTTTCATAATTCACAGCATCAGCTTGAGTAGAACTTTGTATAACAGCATTATAATCATTTCTTGATCTTGTCAGTATAAGTTCATGTTTAACATTTACAATTATTTTACGATAATCTTCAGCAAATCCAAAAATCATGGACAAAGGTATAGAGACATCAAAATTTCCACTATTATCAGTAATTTTTCCTGTTTCTGTTACACCTATCCATCCTGCGTTCTCAAGATATTTGCTTTGGTTTGGTGAAAAAGAAACATAACCTTTTAACGTAGAAGTCAATCCAACATTTTTACATCTATCAATTTCTACTCCATTGATATCATAACGCATTTCTTCAAATATGTGACATATAGCATTATTTACAAATGCAGTATTTGTCAGCAGAGTACCATCATTTTTTGTTAATTTACCACATATATGTAAGGTACTTTTTGATGGTAATAAGCATAAATCTTGATGCTGAATAGATATACGAATTTCATCACTATTATTGAAAGATGATGAGGTATATGGTTGATGAGCATGAAGCTCATAGTGTGAAATTGCCTCATCAAAAATTACTGGTGACTGTACACTAAGGACTTCCTCCATTTTCTTCTCGTTTCAAATGACAGCAGCAGATAAATATATAAGTTACTTTTTTAATTTTTTTGACTGTATTTTTTTTACGTTTCCGTTGTTCTTTTGATTTATAATTTTTAAGCCTAGACTTTTTAGAAAATGAATGTTTTGACGTGTTAACTGTTTCGTTACTTGTTGTCGACTGATCGCTTGCTGACATACTGGAGTATTAATATAACCTTTTCCAATCTTAGAGTTGTAAACTATTCCCATTATCAAACTGTTTTGATATGTAAGCGAATCGTAATAACTTCACCTCGAAAATTTACTAAGTCACCGTTTTGATCAACAATGCGTAATTGTAAATGGTCGATAATTTTTACAGTGATCGGTAAATATATTATTTGCTTTGGAACTTCAATAATCTTAAATCCTGGTGGCACTGCCGGAAAAAACTCGTGAATAGTATGAACCTTATTTTGATTAATATATGCACCAGTTGTTATATTACATTCCACCCGTACTGCGTTCACTTTAAGAATGGTAACTGGCATGTCGGACACATGACTTATATTAGGTTCAAGAAGGCGTTTTGTAAATCCTAATAATTGACCAATAGAATCATTCTCTTGAAAATCAATTTTACGATTACAAGTAATAATACTCCGTAATGTATTATTATTAAGCTTAATACTAATTATTATTCCTTTGCGTTCGAGAGTTTTTTGTAACGTTTTTTCAATATCATCTATTTCATAACTACCAGTAGGTAACTCCACTATCTCTTTACCAACATAAAATTTATTGCAGTTCATATCAATATTTGGTATAGAATTAAAAGTTAGCAGTTCAACTAATCCCAATACATATTTTCTTTTGGGATCAAGTTCAATCGGAGGGAAATAAATGACAAACTAAGAGTAAACGATTCAAACATCTTGATACTTTACGTGGAACTAACTTCATTCAATATTATTTCTTCTTATATAGATAGAAATTTTCAGTTGAATTCAATTGATTACATAAAAATTTCAAACAAAGATGTCCACAAATATAAGTATTGAATTGTTGATACCTTTCATAATTGTATTTTATTTCTTTCACTTTTAAGTAATTTATGAGATCTTGAGGCGGACGCAAATCACCAAAACTATCAAAATAAAAAACATTATTTCCATTTTTTCGATAAGCTACCCAATGTGTTCCAGGTCCATCCTTATCATCAAGATTGATAATAGCACTTTCTTTATAAAGGCAGCCATTTGATGGTAATGCATTTCTCATAAATACACCTCTAAAATTTTTTATTTGCATAATTTTTACATATTTTAATAAATCGTTGTCAGTTAAGGGCCGTTTTGGTAATCTTACTGTCTCAACAAGCTTTTTTTTTTCTTAATCACTTTTTTTACTTTTTCACTTTTTTTTAATTGCTTGAAACAGATACCATAACCCTTTGCATAGGGTTTTAAATATAATCCTTTTCCAAGGGCTAATTCTTCAACTTTCTTATTATGTCTTTGCTGTTCTTCCATCTGTCTTTTAGCAGCATTCGCTCGATTGATAGCTTGAGCAATGCCAGCAGCTCCCCCTGCTAGTGATCCTAAAGCACTAAGACCTGCAAACAATGGAACCAGAGCAGGGAGAAAGCCACCATGTTTCGATACAGGTAATATACGGGGAACTTTAACATATTTTTTTCCTCCTGCTCTTTTTACATGTTTGCGTGCGTTACAGATTGTGAATCTGTACTAGGATTGAGAGATTTAGCAGTAGACTTAATTAAACGTTTAAGCCCAACCATTTTTTTTCTTAATCTTTTTGTTTTACTCTTTCTTTGTCCCATACCCAACTTATTTTTTACTTTCATGATGTTAGTAATAGCGTAAGCCGCAGCTTTTTCTCCAAAACTAGCGTTTTTAGACTTCACTCTTTCCCACGCCTTTTCTGCTAAAACTTGATCTGCTGAGTTTCTTGCCTTAATGTTTTCGCGATTTTTTGAATAAGCTATATCGTGTTCCTTGCATGCAGTATCAAGTGGATTAATGCCTGGATCACCGCGAGCTAATCTTTTAGATAACTTTGTACCTGGTCCACAGTATTGATAACCAGGAAAATGAAGTTCAAGTGGTAGTTTATTTATCAAATTATTAACTAGTCCTGAGCCTTTATGAATAATCATTACTCGATGATAGTCTTTTTATGAATGAGGAGAAAACTATAAGTATATGCTTTTATAGAAGTTTTCATCAGTCGTAATCAAGTTTTAAAACAAGATGGATGTTAAAGAAAACCAAATTAAATTACCAGTTATCAATTTTGATAGTTTAACCGAACCAAATAAAATATCTTATAAACGTCACGGTGATTTATTTCCAAACAGTATTCGTGCTGTATTTTGTGGACCATCAAATTGTGGTAAAACAAATGCTCTACTTTCTTTACTTATACACCCAAATGGTCTAAAGTTTGAAAATATCTATATCTATTCAAAGTCTTTAAATCAATCAAAATACCGGTTCCTTGAAAAGCTTATTGAACCTATTGAAGGAATCAAATATTTATCTTTCAGCGAACATGATCTAGTTGTTTCACCTGACGAAGCTCAAAATAATTCTATTTTCATATTTGATGATATAGCATGTGAAAAACAAAATAATGTTAAATCATTCTATTGTATGGGTAGACATAAAAATGTTGATTGCTTTTATTTATGGCCGAATCCATCTCAAATCAGACAGCCCGCGTATGCCTATTTCACCTATCATGTTGAAATAAAAATATTTATGTTCTACTCGAAAAAATATTTTACACGTGTTTTTTTATTTTTTTGTTTCATCAAAATTTCATGCGTTCAGCGATACCGAAAAATTCCGAGAAAATTCTTTCATTGAGAAAAAAAATTTTCAATGTGATTTTCAGACTGCTATTGTTTCAGCAGTTTTTCAAGCTTTTAAACGTGTAACACATAATTTCACTCAGTTTTGAGCCCTCTTTAACGGCCTTAATGTCATTTTCAAAAAAAATAAAAAATCCACGAGCTATGCACTTTTTACTGAAAAATTCATTTTTTAGAGAAGTGCCTTTTTCTCGAAAACCCCATGTTTTTTTTGCACAATTTTTGTTGTCGTGATAGATGACGGTAATGCCTAGCTAGACGTATTTGTGAGATTCGGTACTTTTTTCCTGGGATAGCGATCACTAATGAGATAACACACAAACAAATTTTTCACGCTTAACGCTTATATATAGTCAATGATATTAGAGTCAATGTAAAGGTATTTATCTTTGTGCGTATGTAATATACATGTACGTGCGCCTACTTATAGGAGTATATGTACTAGTACATTTGTCCGCTAGATGGATATGGTTTGACTTAACATTTACAAAGAAAAGTTCGGTTTCTGCTATATATCACACATCTCGTCTTATTTAAAACCATCATCTTTTGGAAAATTATTATATATTTACACCTTATCAACTCAACTACGATGTCTCAATATTACTCAACAGAGAGAATCAAATGTGCAGACTTTTTAGACAAACACAAACAAATTATTTACAAATCTAGTTCCGTACGTTTAAAACAACTTGAGAATCTTGCTCATCCATTGAAGCACCTCTATCCTCATTTACCTTTGACACCTTCTACATATCTGTGTCAACATTGTTACAATCGTGCTTTAGAATTGGTGAGTAGTACTGACAATGAATTTATAACGGATAATGAAGTTACCGATAACGTAGTTGATAGAGATGAAGATTTTTTACCAAGTACTCCAGAACGCATTGAAGAATTTAATAATGAAATAAGTACATCTTTCTTAGGTTCTGTATCGCCTCTTAAAAGAAAAAATCTTATACATGAAAAATCAATTGAAAATTACGTAACAAAGAAGAAAAGAAAAATACTTTCAACATTGTCTAATACCCTTGATGTGAAGTTGAACAATGTTTATGACGTTTCTATAACAGCAAATGAATCAACTGTATGCCATTGTACAGAATGGATACAAAATCTTGGTCTAGCCTTGCAAAAGTGTTCTACGGTATCAGGAAAATAAAAATTCTGACTTTGCTACCTTCATCCTTTACAAAACATGAAATTTTATCTTTATTTCCAGAAATAACAATGTATATGATCAACAAATCGAGAAATCTTGTTAAAGAAAAAGGAATTTATTCAGAACCAGATGCATATTCAGGCCATCCGATTGATGAAAACATGGAAAAAATTGTTATGGAATATTATTTAAATGATGATTTTAATTGTTCAAGACAAAGTCCTAATAAATGTGACGTTGTTACAATTAAAGTTAACAATAAAAGAGAGAAAAAAGTTAAGCGTTTTCTTACTCGAAGTTTAAAAGAGACGTATAAAGTATTTAAAAATGATTATCCAGAATTGAGAATTGGAAAATCGAAATTTTATAGTTTGCGACCAAAGTATGTCTTACTTAGCCCCATCAAAGAAGTTTGTCTCTGTATCTATTGCGCAAATTATGATTAATTCTTACGAGCTTAATTAATTTTAGAGGGAGTAACGTCACAGAGTTGGATGAAAGTCGGTCACAAATAATAAATGCAACAATGTGTTCTGAGCCATCTGATTTATGTTATTTACAAGAATGTAAACTATGTCCAGGGATTAAGGGAATTACGTTTCATGTTTTAAAACTGCAAGATGTAGAAGGCACAGAAGAAATTACATATGCTTTGTGGGATAATGGAAACCTGATTAAAAAGACACTATCAATTTCTGCTTTTAAAGATGAACTTTCGGTTTGGACCATGAGGGTTAGTACTCACATGTATGTAAAAATATACAACGCAAAGCTATAAAAACAGAAAGAGAAAGTGCTAAAAAAGACTCACATCATTTAGTTCTTCAAATAGACTTCGCTGAAAACTGGGCTGTGATTCATAATAAAGCTGTTCAAGGAAATCATTGGGTTAATGATCAAATTTCTATTTTCACAGCAGTCTCTTATCAAGGGGATTCGACACAAAGTTTCGCAGTTATAAGTGATGACCGAAAACATGATTCAGCGTATGCTTTGCTAGCAGTACAAAAAATTATAAAATTCTTGAAAGAAAATTGTTGTGATTCAATTAAAAAAATTACCATCGTATCAGATGGCGCTGCGAGTCACTTTAAAAATCGCTTTCAATTAGATGAACTAAAACGAGCACCGTGTGATATAAAATGGTTGTTCTCTGCTACTGGGCACGGCAAAGGAGCTGTAGATGGTGTGGGTGGACTTATAAAGCATTATGCTACTTCGCATAATCTTCGAGAGCCCCTTGAAGAAGCTATTCAAAACGCAAATGATTTTGCAATCCATGTTCAAAAATATACTGATGCTATTAAAATAATACATTTACAAGATGCTGAAATAGAACAATTCAGAAAAGAAAAAAATATTGATTGGCTTACAACTCCAAAGTATCCTGGAATTCAAAAAACTCATATATGGGTTAAAAAAACATGTGACGATAAAATACATTGTTTGACAGCAAAGACCGCTGATCGTCTGCTTACTGAATTAAGAACAATGAAGCAGAAAAACAAAGGTAGTAAAATAGGTATACAAATGAAAAAAGGTATAAAAATAAAAAATCAAAAAGACGCAAATAACAAATAAATACATAGTTATGTGTACCTGTATATTACATACACACAAAGACAAATACCTTTACATTGACTCTAATATCATTGACTATATATAAGCATTAGGCGTGAAAAATTTGTTTGTGTGTTATCTCATTAGTGATCGCTATCCCAGGCAAAAAGTACCGAATCTCACAAATACGTCTAGCTAGGCATTACCGTCCTCTATCACGACAACAAAAATTGTGCAAAAAAACATGGGGTTTTCGAGAAAAAGGCACTTCCCTAAAAAATGAATTTTTTAGTAAAAAGTGCATAGCTCGTGGATTTTTTATTTTTTTTGAAAATGACATTAAGGCCGTTAAAGAGGGCTCAAAACTGAGTGAAACTGTGTGTTACACGTTTAAAAGCTCGAAAAACTGCTGAAACAATAGCAGTCTGAAAATCACATTGAAAATTTTTTTTCTCAATGAAAGAATTTTCTCGGAATTTTTCGGCATCGCTGAACGCATGAAATTTTGATGAAACAAAAAAATAAAAAAACACGTGTAAAATATTTTTTCGAGTAGAACATAAATATTTTTATTTCAACATGATAGGTGAAATAGGCATACGCGGGCTGTCTGATTTGAGATGGATTCGGTCTTATGTCAATCGTATGCACAAGTTCCTAAACATTTAGTACGTGATAATGTTAATCTATTAGTTATATTTCGACAAGATGATATGAATTTAAAACATATTTACAACGATCACGTAAATACAGATATGACGTACAAAAGATTTAAAGATATTTGCTCATCTTGTTGGGAGACTAATCATAGTTTTCTTGTTATCAATAAAGATAATGTTGTAAATAATGGTCGATACCGAAAAGGATTTGATCAATTTGTTATAAATATACAATCAAGCTAAAAATAGATCATTTATTTACGAAGTGTTGAATCGTTAACATGTCTGACTTTAATAATCAAATATCCATTCTACGTGAAGTGGAGAAAGCTCGGAACGCAATAAAACGTAAATATGATTCAATAAAATCATATAAAATAGACAGTGAAAAAGCTTTTAATGAATCATACAATCCAATTATAGAACCTTTAAATAAATTAGTTGAGAATGAAAACGTGAAAAATAAGGAGAAAAATAAGGTGAAGAAAAAAGATAAAGTTGATAGAATTAAGAAAGAAGAAAAGGAAGAACAAAGATTCTATGAAAATCACGATCAAAACGATGAGGATGAAAATACTGCAAGTTCTTTTGAGACAGCTGATTTAGATAGTGAAGAAGATCAGAATGATGTAACAATTAAAAAGAAAGATGAAGTAACAGAATATATTGATTTATTAAATAAAGGAAAAATGAGTTCATTAGATACAGTTTATGGTGTACGTAAAATGCATGACGATACCTACAAAATTGGTGACACACGTATATACTTTGAAGATAATAATATTACTATAGGCGATAAAAAATATGAACAAAATCCAGGACTCATTGAATTATTGTTTATGAAACAACCCAATGATAAAGTTATTACTGTTAAAGACCTAAAAAACTATGAAGAGATTTTAAATAACACTAATGCATGTAAAAAATATTATAAACCAAATGAATCTTTTCGTCAACAGTCGTCTAAAAAATATAATGACTATATTTCAAAACTCATATTAAACCCTAACTTAAAGACAGGTGAAGGTTTACTACAGTCTTATAAAATAGCTCGTAAATATACGAATACTGATTATATATACTGGGATGATCCAAATGAACTTGTAGAACGTCTTAGACTTCTGATAGCTGAAGTTTCAGCTGGTAATGAAAATCACGTAAATGAAATTCAATCTATTATTGAAGAACTTCGGGAAGCAAAAATTATATATTAAAAGAGTGTCGCACAAAATTTTATTTCAGTGTAAATATGAGTGTGGATCTGTTCGGACGTCATTTAGGACGAATAGAAGCTAGTCGCGGACCTCATGAATTGGATACAAATTTACTGTTGATGGACAGTATGATATAGAAAATAAAAGATTATGTAATGTCGCAGCTCCTAACGATAAGAATGATGCTGTAAATTTGATTACTCTCGAACGTATTGTACAAGCTGAAGTACAAAAAGTGTATCAGTCAACAGCACACTTAAGAACTGAGCTTAAAAATTTAGATGATATTGTTGACATCCATAGAGATGAAATAGATGATAAATTGAGAAAATTGGAATTTGAAATAGCAACCATAAGTAAAAGTAACTCATAACCTTTGATGATGGAAAATAAAAAAGATATAGTAGAAGAATTACACAAACCTGCTCGTCGTAATTACACACGTCGAAAATATGATATACGAGATCTAGATGAAACATGGCAAGCTGATCTTGTGGAAATGATACCGTATGCACATAAAAACAAAGGTTACAAGTATCTTCTTACTGTCATTGATGTGTTTTCTAAGTTTGCTTGGACGGTACCAGTGAAAAGTAAAACTGGAAAAAATGTATCTGAAGCTATGAAATTTATATTAAAAAAAGGACGAATACCTAAAAATTTACAAACTGATCGAGGAAAAGAATTATATAATAAAGAATTTGAAAGTTTAATGCTAAAATATAATATAAATCTATATTCATCCTATAGCAAACTCAAAGCCTCAATTTGTGAACGTTTTAATCGTACATTAAAAAACAAAATGTGGAAAAACTTTAGTTTACAAGGCAGTTATAAATGGATAGATATTTTGCAAGACCTAACTTTACAGTATAATAATACTAAGCACCGAACGATTGGTATGAAGCCCGCAGATGTTAATTCTACAACAGTTAATAAAGTTTATAATCGTTTATGCATTCATCAGAAAACCTCTAAACGTCCTTGTAGGCGTGCAAAATTTAAACTTGGTGATAAAGTTCGAATAAGTAAAAATAAAACTGTTTTCGAGAAAGGATATACACCAAACTGGTCTACAGAAATTTTTACAATAAATAAAGTATTACCTACATCACCATTTACATATCATTTGAAAGATTATCAAGATAAACCAATCGCTGGCGGATTCTATGAAGAAGAACTTATGAAGACTAAATATCCTGATATTTACTTAGTAGAAAAAATTATAAAAAACATGGCGATAAAATTTATGTAAAATGGTTAGGTTTTGATAAGTCTCATAATAGTTGGATAAAAAAAGTGATTTATGAATAAATAAAATTGTAAATAAGATGAACTAATTGTTTTTATTTAATAGCTATTTCCTTACATTTTTTACAAGAATTGGATGCAAAATTTCATTAACTTTATCAATTCTTCTCCTAAAACGTTCTCTGTCACGAGCAATTTGTTCCCATTCTCCACACCGAGCCTTATGATATGCAAACCTCCACGCATGCATTACATGAACAGTTAGCTTTTCATCAAAATGTACATTCTTTTTAACACGCATTGGACACCTAAAATAATAAATTTCTATATTACATATGTAGAATATTTACTATAAATTAATATATAAATTACTATTATACAAAAAAATATACTCACTTATTATTTATTTTATAATGACCCCATGCTAAAGTATCTATATTATTGTCTTGAACATATCTTTTATCATCATATGGACTTAAGGCAATCTTTAACTGCTTTATAGTTTCTACATTATGGAGTCGGGATCTTATGGAATACTGTTGTCGTTTTTTAATAGATAAATTTTGCAAACAATCTACAAAATCATCAAACTTTATAGTTTTTTTAACAACTGAAACCTTAATACCTTTTATTTTTTTCATATGATCTTGACCATAAACGCGAGTACTGTACATTTTACTTCTTAAGCCAACGAATTCTGTAAGAATCTGACCATTACACTCATCTTTCATAAGACCAACAATTTTTTTATTTGCATGAGGCATATTAAAGATGTTTTCACTGGGATAGTCTGAAGTATCAAACTTTGAGAGATTTTTTTTCATATCAGCATAAAAATCATCACATTCAACAGCATAAATCAAGCTGTCTGTGTCTGTATAAAGAAGCTTACAATTTTCTTTATACATTTTTTTCATATAACTATAATGAAAATCATAAATCAGAGTTTTAGAAATGTCTAAAACTGAAAGTCCAACGTAAATTGGTTTATCTAACAAAACTTCAACTTTTTTAAGCTGGATAGCTACTAAATTTTCATCAAAAATACTAATACTATGAAAAAGGGGACTTGATATTTGTGCTTCTACGCCATACCTTCCAGCCCATTTAGTTGATAGCTTGACATCAACACGTTTTCTTACATTCTCCATAGTTTTACCATATACAGCATTATTCATCAATTTGAAAAAGTTTTTTTCAAAATCAGTTCTTGCTAACGCCCTCATATTACTATTTAAATTGATGTAAGACTTAAGCCATGGAGATTGTTTAAATTTCAATACTTTATGAATTTTAACAAGCTGAAGTCCATTTTTGACAACTTGTTTAAGTGATCGATAGTGTATAACATAATTTTTTTTATACGAAAGTGTAGCCAAAAGTTTTTCCTGTTTTGATCCCGGTGGTTTTGCTTGCTCAGGACAAAAAGGTAAGTCGTTATGAATGTCATGTATTTCTGAAGGATATTCTAAATCTACTTCTAAAATGTACCCGTAAGGTGCATCATCATCTATGAAAAAATCTAAATTTTCACAGTCGTCTATCCACTCAAAGGAATCATAAGGGAGACATTGGGTCATTGACCAACCATATAAATTATTAGCATCTAAACATATTAGATATGTATTTTCTTTATTTTTATCATAATTTTCAGTCATATATTTATGATTTGCAGCTGCGTAGCGATGAGAGCACTGACTTAATCCACCTCTTATACCTCTTTCTATGAATAAAATCATATCTATATCAGTTAATAATTTTAATTGTATGCCAGTATACTTTAGCATTGCATCCCATGCAAATCCTGGAGTAGTATAATAATGAGCTGGATCTAAACCATATACGTTTATACTTTGATCACGAAAATTTTCAAAAACATCAGCTAATAATAAAACATCTGTCTTCATATAAAGATCTGAATATTCTCCAAGGGTATGAATACTAAAGGTATTCCATACTTTTTGTGTAACTTTTCAGTCTCCTCGTAGGGACTTTAATTTTTTACATAGCACGTATCACGAATTTATAAGTTATTCATTTTTCTAAGACATTCTCAGCTATTGAACTTTAACTTTTCAGTCTCTCTGTAGGGACTTTAATTTTTTTCATAACACGTATCATGAATTTATAAGTTACTTTAAAATTTCTTACTTTAATGAATTCATATTTTTTCTAAGATATTCTCAGCTGTTGAACTTTAACTTTTCAGTCTCTTCTTAGGGACTTTAATTTTTTACATAGCACGTATCGTGAATTTATAAATTATTAATTTTTCTAAGACATTCTCAGCTATTAAACTTTAACTTTTCAGTCTCTTTGTAGGGACTTTAATTTTTTCATAACACGTATCATGAATTTATAAGTTACTTTAAAATTTCTTACTTTAATGAATTCATATTTTTTTCTAAGATATTCTCAGCTGTTGAACTTTAACTTTTCAGTCTCTTTGTAGGGACTTTAATTTTTTTCATAACACGTATCATGAATTTATAAGTTACTTTAAAATTTCTTACTTTAATGAATTCATATTTTTTTCTAAGATATTCTCAGCTGTTGAACTTTAACTTTTCAGTCTCTTCTTAGGAACTTTAATTTTTTACATAGCACGTATCGTGAATTTATAAATTATTAATTTTTTCTAAGACATTCTCAGCTATTAAACTTTAACTTTTCAGTCTCTTTGTAGGGACTTTAATTTTTTCACAGCACGTATCATGAATTTATAAGTTACTTTAAAATTTCTTACTTTAATGAATTCATATTTTTTTCTAACATATTCTCAGCTGTTGAACTTTAACTTTTCAGTCTCTTCTTAGGGACTTTAATTTTTTACATAGCACGTATCATGAATTTATAATTTATTTTCACATCTCTTTAACTTTTTCACATATAATGAGTTCATATTTTTTTTCTAAGATTTTCTCAGCTATTGTACTTTAACTTTTCAATCTCTCCGTAGGGACTTTAATTTTTTACATTGCATGTATTATGAATTAATAAGTTATTATCACATCTTTCACTCTAACTTCTAACACTATTATATTAACTCTACTTTTTTTCTTGAATAATATTCAAATAATGTTATCTACATTTCCAGTATATAACTTATCATGGAACTAATTGTAGATACACAAGGTTTTAAAGATAACAACGGCAATTTTATATTTAAAGAAATTGCTTATATAGATCCTAATGCGTTAAATCCGGTGCCGTACGTTGCGACATTTCAACCACCCTGTGATTGGAGTGATTTAGACCAGAATGTAAAAATTTTAAATAGATATTTACAATCCAATCTGCACGGAATTCATTGGGAACACGGAGAGGTGCCGTATTCATACCTGTCAACGGCTTTCGACAAATTGAAAGAAAAAGCGCAGGGGTCGTTATTAACAATTTGGGTCAAAGGTGAACAGAAAAAACACTGGCTGCAACCCTATTTCGATAATATAAGAAACTTGGAGGATTTGGGTTGTCCATCTATAAGAACTCCTGGATTTATACGACCGCTAGCCTGCATTAATCATTGTCCCGGGTGGAAACAGAATTGTTCAGTTGAAATAGTTTGCGCTTTATACCGCTGGGTGGAAGACTTATTTTATTTTCCCTTAAAGTTTCCACATCCCAATGTCCTCTATGAAATATTTATTCTTATAATAGAAAATTTTCCTTAAAAACTAACTTGTTTAAATATTTTAAAGTTTCTTTTGAATTTAAAAATAGTCATTTGATATTGTTAATATAAATTTCATTGAATTGCTCATCATTAACTTTTTAAAATTTCTATGAACTTATAAAATATCTTTGTAGAATCTTATACAATATAAAATATACTGATTGAATATACTAAGATAAAATATACTTATAAAATATAAGACTACTTATAATTAACAAATAACACTATATGAATATTATAAAAATATTCTATATTCACTTACAACATAACATCACATGAAGGCCCCATGCCCCCTGCAACATGACATACGTACGCATTTTATCGATGGAGTAAATGTTCAATGCGCCCTCTACCGGGTCTCTCGCATGGTGACTTTGCACCCTACCTTACCGACGGACGGTAAGTAGTGCTCGGTGGGTAAGTGGCGCGGGAGCCGCTCTGGCGCGGAATATAAGACTACTTATAATTAACAAATTTAAACACTATATGAATATTATAAAATATTCTATATTCACTTACAACATAACATCACATGAGGGCCCCATGCCCCCTGCAACATGACATACGTACGCATTTTATCGATGGAGTAAATGTTCAATGCGCCCTCTACCGGGCCTCTCGCATGGTGACTTTGCACCCTACCTTACCGACGGACGGTAAGTAGTGCTCGGTGGGTAAGTGGCGCGGGAGCCGCTCTGGCGCGGTAGCCGCGCTAACACTATATGAATATTATAAAAATATTCTATATTCACTTACAACATAACATCACATGAGGGCCCTATGCCCCCTGCAACATGACATACGTACGCATTTTATCGATGGAGTAAATGTTCAATGCGCCCTCTACCGGGCCTCTCGCATGGTGATTTTGCACCCTACCTTACCGACGGACGGTAAGTAGTGCTCGGTGGGTAAGTGGCGCGGGAGCCGCTCTGGCGCGGTAGCCGCGCTGGCGCGGTAGCCGCGCTGCCCCTACTACTAGCATACATTGACTCAAAGAAGTAAAAGACTTTTTCACTAGTATTTATTTGAGTTCTTTTAAAAAATCATAAATATTATTATTTTATAGACCAAAAAACCTCTATACTTGCCTTATTTTATACTTCCATAGAAAGTTTTATATTAAAAATATTATCATTTGTACAGTCATATAAAAAACTATTACCATTTGTAGAAAGTGCTTATTGAATACATAGATGAGATTAGAAGAAATAAAAGGACTAGACAAATTTTGTTGTTAAAACGTCATTAATGCTTCTGGTATACAGAGTTTGACGAATGTTGAGAGAAAGAGAGAGAGAGAGAGAGAGAGAGATGATGCGAGGGAGAGAGAGAGGCGAGAGGGAAAAGAGAGGGAGGTAAAGTCGATTATACAGAAAAAACTTCTATACTTGCCTTATTTTATACTTTCGTAGAAAGTTTTACATTCATAATATTATTATTTGTATAGTCATGAAAAAAATTATTACCATTTGTAGAGAGTGCTTATTGAATAGATGAGATTAGACGAATAAAAGGACTAGACAAATTATATTATGAGAACGTACTTAATAAATTAGGTTTTTTAACAACGTGTTGATTGTTTTGAAAAAATATTTAAGCTCTAAAATATTTAAGAGGAAGAGAGAGGGGAAGAAAGAAGAGATGGGGGAGAGGACGAGTGAGAAAGAGATAGAGAGGATAGGGAGGAAGAGAGGGAGATAGACGAAAGCTAGAAAAAATACGAATACTAATACTTGCCTTAGGTTAAACTTTGGTAAAATCCTTAAGGCGACGCCGGAGTCAATGTATTTTAAATGGAGGGTGGCGCTGTAATCAGTAAAACGCGTTTTTATTATATAAATTAAAAGATTCTTATCTTTTTTGATTTTGGAGACTTGAGCGCGCTTTGGATATTAATGATTAGTTATTTCTCAAAATCGCAACTCACACAATCAATTAATTGCCGAGAAAACCTTGAAAAACTTGCGCGGGTAACATAACCTATAAATTACGAAATTGAAAGATCATAATTTTTTTGAATTTTAAGACTTGAGCGCGATTCGTACATAAATTTTAAGTATTTTCCCAAAATTTCAGCCCAATCGGTTAATTATTCGAAGAGAAAACTTTGAAAAACTAACTGACGGGACTTCGGCCTCCCCTTAAGACATTATGTTTTTAAAGGAAGTGTTGATTGTTCAAAAATAATATTCAAGCTCTTATAAAATCTTTTTTAGAGAGCTTGTCACTTGTTGAGACAGAGAGAGAGAGAGAGAGAGAGAGAGAGAGAGAGAGAGAGAGAGAGAGAGAGAGAGAGAGAGAGAGGGAGAGAGAGAGAGCGGGGATATATTGATAGTTATAGAAACATAGTTGATCTCTAATTAAATTTCGTTGCAGTAGTAGATAGTTTAAATATAAAATATGTTTATTCATTATACTTTTTTAAAATAATTAAATAATTCATTAATATTTGAGGTATGGTGATAAATAAAATAGTCTTGAATGTATGATTAAGTCATGAAAACAATTATTTTATTTTTATTAATTCCAGGAAAAATTTATACTTGCCTTATTTTATACTTACGTAGAAAGTTTTATTATTTCTACTTTAAATTAGTTTAGATAAATGTATAAATCAAATATTTTTGAAAAAAAATATTAATTTCATTTTGGAGGAAACATTTTTCGAAGATTCTGTAGGTATTTCAAAATAAAATTTTTTAAAAAAAGCATTTGTTTTCATAAAAATTTTGTCGAAACAATATAAAGTAAGCTTGAAATTAATACCTTAAAGGTCATGTCACAACCTAAACAAGGCTATTGTTTTAGGAACGATGGTAAAAAGCCTCAAATTGGAGAATTATTGTAGATGTAACCTTATAGCCACCAATTTTCAGAGGGAGTATCCATGAGAAAATTTATGATACGATTTATCAATTTATTTAAGTGAAAGCAGTAAAATTTTAATGGTTCAAATTTTAATGATTCAAATTTTTACATACACATTCCTTTTCCTATATTTTACTGCTTTGTTTATGGATAGACGAATGAACATAGAATAAGCTCATGTACGCAGCACGTACTCGTATGTACATTACATCTAAGTAAGGGACTGTCACCATAAGTGTGCCTGTGCCTAGGCTCACTGACTCTGACTCAACTCTACACCAATCTGAGTATTCAAAGTCAAGCCTCGAGCTTGGAAGCTTAGCTCCGATTGGTTCATTGTTGAGTCAGAGTCAGTGAGCCTAGGCACAGGCATACTTATGGAGACAGTCCGTAAGGCCAGGGCCACACAAGCGCGTACGACCGCGTTCGACTGCGTTCGACCGCGTACAACTCTTAGTAATTTTTGATAGTGCCAACAGTGAAAATGTCACTATAAAATCCCTATCAGAACAGAACGGACTTATATTCTAGGACTAATTCTAGGACTAATAATAAATCAACGTTTCATTAATTCATTTATAGGTTATATGTTATTGATACTTTAGAGTATTTTAGGCATACATGCATGCAAAGCATTTACAAAAGTATGTAAATATTTAAATTCATAATCCAAAATTAAACGATTGACGTTGTATAGGTTAATATTTACCTAATCGTTAAAAAATTAGCGAAAAAAGGATCCGTTGTGTAAACATGACTCCAATTGAGAAATAGTTATCAAGTGGTACAGCGCAAATACTTTTATGTATGATAAAAATGATGACAGATGAAATATGCGCACAATGAAAGACGATGTTTTAACAAATATTCAGAAAGAGTTAATAGATTGCAAGCAATATTTGTCAGGTACGGACGATTTATTTTCACTTATTAAGTATTACTTTGAAAATTTTTAATTTGTATTATTGTTTGTTTACAGTACACCAGATACAACAGAAATTTAAGTATCTTCGAGATAATTTTGTGAAAAGTCATGTGAAAGTACAGAATGGAGAAGACTTGACTTATTTTGAAAAATCAATTTATCAAAGGCTCCTTTTTATGAAACCTTATATCACTAATACAAAACAAGATGATGAATTAAGGTAAAAGTACCCATTATGAAACATCGCTCAAATCGTGACCCCTTTATGGAACAGTTTGAAAATATAGTAAAATAAAGTGTATTAATGATCCAGATAAACAATATCAAAATTTTATCTGAATAGTGAAGGTTTATTATGTAATATGCAAAGAGATTCACATTTCTACATGATAATTATAATTTTAAAAAATATATGACTGCGTGTATTCTGAGATCGACTCAAATCTGTGGCTGTTGAAGCCAATGGTGCTGGTTTCATACGTTTTATTTTATTAACTGTAACTATGCACTCTAACACTTTTCAAATATCAATCTTTTTATAATATGCAGTTTTTTACTCATAGATTAAAGTTTTTCAGTAGTTTTTCTGTAACAGTAAAGATTTTCAATAAATATTTTAGTGTTTCATAATTGCCGCATACAAACGAGCGTAGTCTGAGTTTATGGAACAGCCAAAGGTGGCGTTCCAAGTTCGGGGATCTCTGTCTCTAAGCATGTCCCCTTTATGGAGCGCGTTTTTACTCAACAGTTTTAAAGTTATTTATTATTTAACATTATCTTGAGACGTGCGTGAACAATCATTTGAGTTTCCTGCATCATTTTACTAATAAGTAAGTATATATTTGTTTGTGAAATTCTGATTGTGAAACACAAATAACAAACCTAACGTATAAATTTGATAAAACATCAGTTTATAAGTTACATTCCTTTAGAAATTTGTTTTTGATTTTTTACAGATTTTATGAACCTCAAGAAAAATGACAGTGAAGAAAGAAAATTAAGGCACAACATAAGACAAATAAAATGAGACTACGGAAGATATTAAAGAGATGTTAAAAAAGAATGCTTAGCACAACAAAATTATTCGCAAGTAAGTTTAACCAGTTAAAAGGAAACTAAAAATCAAAAGGAGACTGTATTCTGCATTACAATTGCAAAAAAGCTTCCAATGTAGTTAATGCTGCACTGCAAATTGCAGCTAAATTGAATGTCCCGGCCACGTCTCTCCACAGATCTGTAAAGATCCACAAGAATCTCCTTCAAGACCTGGCTCGTCTAAAGTTTTATCACTTCATATAGAAAAGTAGTACAGAACTAAGCAACAGTTTAAATAAGGATAATTGCATACTAAATAAAGAATGGTTACTCGATAACTGTGAAGATTTTACAACAGAAAATTTGATTGAGAAACTAAGTCAGTGGGGTCCGTACAATCTAATTGAAAATTATTCATGTAACTATATTAACATTTTTCTTATTTTAATCATGTTAAATTTTTTTAGGAGTTTTTCTCCATCTGCAATATAGTATACAATGATCAAACACAAAAATCTATCAGTCGAACAGTCAATAATGAGATTTGTCAAGAAAGTGTAATAACTTCTGAAAAAATAAATCTTCACTCGAGTAATCCTGAAAATAACTTAAAAAATAATACGATGGACGAAGAGACTATGCTCGAAATAAAAATGGTGTGGCAAATAATAAATCCAAACCAAAAAATAAATTAATTGTAATTTCAGATATTTAAAAATAAGTATTAAGTATTCTAAGTTGTACGCAATTATTGTGTTAATTTGATACATTTAAAATTGTATTTTGTATTCATGTTTTTTAATAAAAAAATTATAAAAAATTTAAAATCATCATTTGTATATCATAAGCCACTTATTGTAAGTAAAATAGTACATAAGTTATTAAATTAAAACTGATTTCTATCCTGTTCCAAAATGGGGACATCGATTATGGAATGGGGAGACCATCTATAAAAATGTCGTTCCTTAATAAGTACTTGGTGTCGGTTTCGTTTTTCAATTGTAATAATTACAATTCGTATTCAATTTGCTTTTTTTAAGGTCTCATTTTAATCTTTACCCCATCGATTGATATCCAAAAATTGTAAATATTACTCCTTTATAATAGTTTTAATCTCAATCCAAACTCTAAACTAGCAAAAACTGCTCCATAAAGGGTAGTTTTACTTTATCAAAGTACGAGACTATGAGCTGTATAAAAATTAACAAGTCTGTGTCTGATGCTACTGTACGTGAAGAAAAAGAATATTTAACAAAAGTTAGAGATAATCAAGTTATCAAGAATAATGTTACCATCTTAAATGACGTAATAACAGATTATCTAAATAATGAAATGCGCAGATAATGTGCTTTTTGCATATACTTGAAAGTATTAAAAATTTCAGAAGTATTAAAAATGTATAATAATTGACCATTCATTTCTGTTAATAGACACATAATATTTAACTGATGTAAAAAAGTGTAAATTGATATACTAATTTTTTTAAATAAATAAATTTTGTTTATAATTGTATATTTAAAGTGAACATTTTCTTACTGTACCAAACTCACGAAAGTGGTTTATTCTTTTCTGAAGCGTTAATAGCACCTGTATTGTTTTGGGTTTTAGGATTTTGATTAATATACTTACATTCTGCAAGTGCTCTTGTATGGCAAATATATCAGTGTTAGATTTTACGTTCAATATAGCATTTTCTGTATAAAATGGTGACGTACAATAATATTTGAAGAACTTATCAATGTAACAATGTTTTGTGCAGGCCCTGCAATACTTGATCCAGGTAATTCAATTTTCTTATTTATGTTGTCTAAAGTTGCAAAAATATGGTTTCTGAGTTCTTGTAATTACTTATTATCATTATTCATCATTAATTTCATTTTTTTAGCGAATTCATCATATTCTGGAACTCTTTTACCTGTGTTTGAGGATGCAGGAGGTACTGCTGAATGCTTCGTAGTTTCAACATGTTTTGTGCCTATTGATAACTGTGGATGAATTGGTGATGAAGCTACTGCAGTATTGGGTGATGTTATTGAGCAATGTGGGTAAGTTGCGGATGAAGCTGATATATTTGTCGACACTATTGGCATACGTGAATTTGTTATTGATGAATCCATAACATGGGGCAGTACAAAAGGCGGGTTTGGAGCTGTTGTTAAAGCTGAAGCATGTAGTATAGGAGTTGGCCAGTAGGAATGAGGTCCCAAAGTAGTTGCAGAGTGCTGTTGGAATTGTGATGCTGTTGGGAAATGTAGATGAGGTCCATAGTAAGGTAAAGCATGATTCAAATTTGGTTTCAAATGGTCTTGATGTATATTTGTAGAGTAATTGTTGTTTGATATTTTATCATTAAACGATGGCAAGGTGCAGTATGTCGAGGCTGGAAAATGTTGAACTGTTGCTGGCGAGGTATTTATGGAAGCCAAAGAATTTTGGGCTGATGCTGGAAAAGTGCACATGGAAGCTGGAAAATGTTGGGCTGCTGCTGGTAAGGTGTACGTCGAACTTACATTGTAATCTGATGTTGTTGGGAAGGTGTTCTTTGGAGCCAATGTATATTGGGCCATTGCTGGCATGGTAAACTGTGAGTATCCTGCATTTTTAGCTTTTTGTTTATTTATTGGCTTCTCTTTTAGAGTTGATAAAGGTGTTTTATGTTTCAGTACAGGCTTTAGAAAAAGTAAGCTCTCATAATATGGGAAATCATTCGTCGGTGCTTCTGAACCAGTAGACATCTTCTCATCTGCTTTTTTGAATTGATACACTAGTTTCTACCATGCAGCAACAATTTGTGGAACTCAAAGAAAGGAGATTTAATTGATAAGAGTATCAGTAAATCAGTATAGGTTAAGTAGTTTGTAAAAAAATCACTTACTTGTTTTAATAATGATGAATTGCTCTTTCAAGTAATCAGACAATTCTTTCAGTTTTTTGATTTTTCCATCAGTGTAAACATAATTTTTATCTGCTTTATCGTACAGTTCTGGATTCTGCATGAATGTATTAATGAGCACATCCGTAAAGATCGACTCTTTTTCTTCTCTTGTCAAATCCATTGTTATTAATGAACACTTTTAAAAAAACGTAATTGATTTAATTCGATTTAACGTTACTTCTTTTTTATAATACTACAGATTACAGAAAGACTTTCCTTTTGTTCTCGACACTTAATAGTCCCTATTTGCAGGAAGAGCGCAATATCAAGGAGCGCGTAGAAGTTTCTATAATTCTAAGAATTTCTTTAGCCTGCCGTATTGCCCACTGTCGACACTGTTTTGACGTCTACTTTTTCAAGTCTTAGGTATTTCAGTAACACGATGAATCAAGTAAAGGATATTATTTTGAAAAAATTGATATCATGTGATGATTATGCATTTATATATGACAGAAATATTTGTCAGAGCAATACAAGTGCTCAAAGTTTTTTTCTCATGATTCAAAAAGAAGCGAAACAGCAAATTAAGATCGATATCACAGGTATAGGTTAATTACAATTTTCTTATAAATAAATTTTAATAATTAATTCATATCAATTTACAGAACGAAACTTGAAAGAATTCTGGAACAAGCTATGAACAAAATTTGTAAAAATTAATTTGAGGAAAAGTCGCTATCAATCCGTCAGTCAAGGTGAAGAAAATTTTTACAAGTACTTCATTTTCCTTGAAGACTCCATCAGCCACAAAGATTGTGACGTTTATAAAACGGTAGACAGAAAAGAAATCATGCAACAAACTTATGACCGAGTCATGGGAAATACATATGAAAAAATTGATGAAGATTTAACTATAAATTGGAATGAAATCATTAACAATACAGTGTATGTTCAACGCATTAATAATTCAGTAAATACTGAAAACAAGAATAATCCAGTAAATATTGACAACAAGAGTAATCCAGTAAATATTGAAAACAAGAATAATCCAATAAATATTGAAAACAAGAATAATCCAGTATATTTTGAAATCATTGATGACTCTGACACTGAAGAGTTGGATATCCTAGAAGAAAACGAAGCAGTATTACTGAAATCATTAAACTTAAAATCAGTTTTAGATGCTAACAAGAAGACTCATGCAAATAAACCAGTTACGTCATCTTTCAACAACAACATTATAAAGGGAAACAAAGATTTTGTTATTATGCGATCAAAAAATGAAGAGCTTCAATTGAAAAGCAATGATGGAGTTACACAAGAGGCAGTAAGAATGTTATGCCTAGTGGTAGCAGAATATTCCGATAATATCTTGCAGCGTTTGTGTTTTGAATTCATACAAAAACAGATACAAAAATTTCTTGAAGAGATCAATTATGTATAAGATATAAGTTTGCACTACGTATGTTTCAGTTTTTACTTACATTGCTCATCGTAGATATAATATTCAACTTTATTATTTTATAATACACCAGATTTTTCCATATAAAATTATAACTCTGCATCAACGATATCATTATTATACCCATTATAATTATAAGATATACTAGAAAAATCAATGATAAAAAATAATAGATAAAATACATTTGTTAACATAATTTTAAATTTTTAAGATATTGTATAATGTTTTTGTAATATTGATACCGCTTATAAAAATTAGATCATGTAATTGAAACATATGTCAATAAATATATCACAAAACAGATGATTCCGAGAATAAGGTTTTCAATTGCAGAATTTTTTTCAATAATTTTTATTTTTAACAATTTTCAAAGTATACATTTTTTATAAGTACAAAACTATTTTTTATAAGTACAGAAAATTTTGTATAAGTACAAAACTATTTTTATACACACAAAACTATTTTTTATAAGTACAAAAATTTTTTATAAATTCTAAACTATTTTTTATAAGTACAAAAAGTGAAATCATAAATCCAGAGTCAGTCATCAAAGCTATGTTGAGCTATTCAAACAATTCATATTCTGTCCCATTGTCAGGGTACAGCACCTTCATTTGATATGAAATAGTCTATAAGTTGTTGGCGTATTCGAAGCGGTGCCTGTCCATTTCTTTCATTTTCTACTGCAATGATATTATTCTGATGCACAATATCATTATTATTACATATTCTATTCCACCTATTTAACACTTCATTTTCTTGTATGTCAATTAAATAATTATGTAGACACACTGTTGACATTATTATTATTTCTGAACTTGATATTTTCCAGGATAAGGTTGTTTCATTCACCAACCATCTTTCAGCTAATTCTCCAAATGCACATTCTATGATTCTTCTTCCATGACTCAAGCGAAAACTGTAGATACGTTGAGCCAATGGCAAATTATTGTTTCTCAAAAACGATTTCATGAGATGTGAATGTAAACCAAATCCTCCATCACTAATCAAAAAGTGCGGACAAACAATATTTGAATTTGGTAAACGCATTCTAGATGGCAACTCAATAAGTCCTTGGGCCACGTCCAAAGTCACTGTGATTGAAAACTCCTGCAGTATTTAATTAAAAAATGGCAAAAAAATTTTCTCACCGCAGTTACCAATGTTTGCCCATATAAATCGCTTTTTTGAATCACAGCATGCCATTAAAACTGTGCTGTAGAACTTTCTGTAATTGAAGAATAAACTTCCACTATTTAGTGTTTTTTTATTCTATAGTGCCTACCGTCTATAGCACCTATGTAGTTTGGAACATGCAAATCTGCCATAAAATCAGCTGCTATAACTTGGAACTGCTGAGCTGTGGGAAACGTGACAAATAATGGGATCAACACTGTACATAAAACATTGCACACTTCTGGTATTATTGTTGAATCACCATGTGCTAAATAACTAAAACAAAAACTAGCTTAATGTAACTACAAAAACATTAAATTTTTCTTGATGCCCTGGTGGAAAGTAAGTGGTTTCGCCATTGTTTTCGATGACGAATTTAACCATTTATTCTGAGTTGGTAACTAGGCAACTGTAGACTTTATTAATAGATTGTTTTAGAGGTTTTGTCAACATATTCAAAGTCATTAACCAATATTTACAACAAAAACTATCACTTCTGATCATCAAGGTACACCCGATGGACATTGATTCTAGCAATGCATGTCCCGTTAGTGGCACTCACACATAACCTTTTGAATGTTCATATCATTTTTGAGGTATGTTAACGATTTAAATATTATGTGTGACAGTCACTAACGGGGTATGCATTGTCAGAATCAATGCGGCCCATCGGGTATACAAGTGATTTATATTGCTTTAATTTGTGAAATGGATAAAAGATTGTTCGTTAATAATGTCGCACTTTTTGTGAGAATTTCTTCTTGAGTGATCATTTATTTTTTCAGATACAAATAAAGTAGTTGACTTTGTTGCTGCAAATGGAGCAAAAGTATCGCATGTTTAATAATTGTACGTGTAACAATTGTAACAATTGCACGTAAAATAAAAATATTTTACATGATCTTCAGTAAAATTCACTTATTAAAATTATGCACGTGATGTTTTCGATGCCCCCCCCCCCCCGACCAGCAGCACTCGCTGCGCTCGTGCCGCAAATGTCGGGGGCGGGCATCGAACTCAATACTCTCGAGCCCGTCGGGTGCGTTATCATTGTTAGTGGCAAACGTACTTTCCACCGGATATCAAGAAAAATAGTATACGGTACACGAGACGAAATTTCAAGCCTCGCCACTGTGTGATATGGCGCCCTTGGCTTCGCCTCGGGCGCCAACTTCACGCAGTGGCGGAACTTCAACTTTCGTCACTTGTATCGTAATGTACTATTTGGCAGGGGAGGCCTTCTACTCCTTTTCGTCAATGCACCTTCAACAAGACTATACAGATATTCAAATGCTTGAACATTTATCCGGGTAAATTGAATGAACTCCTCTTCATCAGTTAATTTAAAATATTTAAATGCAGATGTATATTTGCCATATCCTGTAAGATAATTGTACCTAATCAAAGGTTTGCTCCACCAGCGTCTCACTCTTCTTCTTACAATTTCTTGATATTGAATATAAGCAAGACCCAGCTCAGCAATATCTATCTCAATTCCACGCTGCTCCATTTTTCACTTACTTTTAAAACCATTAATTAAGCATTAATTAATAAGTTAATTATAAGCAAAATTATAATAAATTAATTAAGCAGATATTTACATGTTTTGTTTATTTTTAAAGCTGTTAACTTCATATCACATGAATTCAAATGTTTACATACTTTTGTAAATGCTTTGCATGTATGCCTAAAATACTCTAAAGTATCAAAATATATAACCTATAAATGAATTAATGAAACGCTGATTTATTATCAGTCCTAGAATTAGTCCTAGAATATAAGTCTGTTCTGTTCTGATAGAGATTTTATAGTGACATTTTCACTGTTGACACTATCAAAAATTACTAAGAGTTGTACGCGGTCGAACGCAGTCGAATGTGGTCGTACGCGCTTATGTGGTCCTGGCCTTAGGGACTGTCTCCATAAGTATGCTTGTGCCTAAGCTCACTGACTCTGACTCAACAATGAACCAATCGGAGCTAAGCTTCCAAGCTCGAGGCTTGACTTTGAATACTCCGATTGGTGTAGAGTTGAGTGAGAGTCAGTGAGCCTAGGCACAGACACACTTATGGTGACAGTCCCTTACTTAGGGGTAATGTACATAAGGGCCGTTCCGCTCTGGTCTGCTCGGCTCCATTCCGCTCTACCCCGTTTCGGAATTCTGAAACAAGTAAAGGGAAAATCTCTTACAAACGGAACTGAACTGAAATTGGACCGGGTTTGAGCAGAACAGAACAAAACATAGCAGAGCAGAGCAGAACGGCGCTTACGTACATTGCCCCTTATTGCTAAATGTGTCAATCTATACCTCTTGTTTTTCTTTATTGTACAATAAAAAATAGAGAAAAAATAGAAATTGGAATTATGCTCTACAATGTTGACAAGATTTTAAAAAAGAGCCTTTATGAACAATCTCTCATCATATATTAAATTATTACACGAACAAAAAATTGTGTTGGAAAAATTACTATTTTTTATATAGTAACCGTGGGATAGATTCAAATTTTCATGAAAATTACTACAATTTATGGTAAAAATTGGTATTTGTGTAGTAAAAGTTACAAAATCAGCAATTTTTATTATAAATTATATTAATTTTCATGAAAATTTGAGTCTATCCCACGGTTACTATAGAAAATAGTAATTTTTCCTACCCAATTTTTCTCCGTGTATATACACTTATACAGAGATAAATGTAGAATATGTTATGCATGCAATCCAAACTCCAGAATGCATGTTACCAAACCAGTATCACTATGGCCAAATGCTTCATAAAAAGCTTATAGCACCAACACTTTACATGACTCATAAATTCACTGCATAACTTTCTGACAGAAACAAAGGTTCTAATGTACATACTTTTACATGCCAGCACATCTTTTGCTTTCTTAAAAAATTGATTTGAATCTGAGCACTATTTTTTTATGTAATTATATTTACATTATATTACAGATTTATTTATTTAAAGATATAAAGAAAATATGTCCTGGCCTTCGAGCATTTAGAAAACTTGAATCTGAAAGTTGGCCAAGAAGTTGAGTTCTGTCACCTACCATTTTCATAATAGTAGCAGATACAAATTTTGTTCTTTAATTTTATCAAATTTTAAAACTCCGAACACAGTCATATGGTCAGCTCTTTACGAGTAACCATTGCTGCTTGTTTTTTTGATGATTGAAAAGGCATGGCAAATAATACTCCGTACCTTCTTAATACATACTGGGTTCTGAGCTGGGCACGTTTTCTGTCTACACACAATTTTATTTGGGTATACGCCAGCTGTCAATGCTGCTTTTACGACAGCCCAGTTTTCAAAATTTAAATTTCTGATATCACTTGATCCTCTAGCTTTTACAAAACTTGAAACTCAAAGTTGACTAAAAAGTTTAGTTTTCATGCCAACTACAATTTCCATAACAGCAGCTCATACAAAGTTTTTTCACAAAATATTCATCCATTTACTCTCATATTTTGCCAAAGTTTAATATATTACATTATCAATTTCAGTTTCCAAATATGAGGTTTCACGCATTTTTTATATATTCTGTTAACATATGTAATTGAATCCTATAAGATCGCGAGAAGTTTGAATTATCGGGACACATCGCGATGTCCTTAGAATCTGTCCGATCACCGACGTGTAAAGTTCGTCCAATAAAGTTTTACTTACTCTTTCTAATAACCACCGACTTCTGTTATTCTCAATCCCATTTTCTCACAGGTTATGGGCCCAGAGTGTGCGTGTGAATAACCAGCACAAGTGGAAGTGAAAGTAAAAGTCGTAAGTTCCAAGCGCGAAGTCGAACAGTCAGCCATAACGGACAAAGAAAATGGCGGAGGCGAATGCGACGAATCCAGCGCGATTTAAACTTCTTTCACAAGAGAACTACGACACATGGAGAATTCAAGTCCAAGCTTTATTAATAAAAAACGACACGTGGCCCTACGTATCGGGAAGTGAAAAGAAATCCGAAACGGATAAACTGACGGGAGCTCCGCTAAGTGCAGCGGTAATCGCACAGAAAGCCTGGGCACGAGCCGATGAGAAAGCGAAAGCAGTTTTAATACTCTCCATTCGACCATCCGAATTAAAAAAAATCAGAAGTTGTGCCACGTCAAACGAGGTTTGGACCAAATTAGAATCTATCTACGCATCAAAGGGACCCGCTCGCAAGGCCACGTTGCTGAAGCAACTCTTGCAACAAAAAATGCGAGAAACGGATAACGCTAAAGAACATCTCGCCACGTTTTTCGACGCTTTGGACAAGCTGGAAGCAATGGACATCCAAATCAACGGCGAATTGTTAACGATCATGCTGCTGTATAGTTTGCCACCTAGCTACGAGAATTTTCGATGCGCCATCGAATCTCGAGACAAGCTCCCAGACGCCGAAAATCTCAAAATAAAAATTATCGAAGAGTACACCTCTCGTGCAGAAAAGAGCGAAGACCGCGACAACAGCGCCATGGTCAGCGAAGCCAACAAGCGGCCTTCTGGAAAAGGCGAAAAAGGCGCGAACGCGTCCAAAAGGGACGATAAGAAACGCCCGCCTAAACCAAAGTTTAATTGCGGCTATTGCGGAAAAAGAGGACACAAAGAGTGCGGATGCTACTCAAAAAGAGACGCCAAGAAGAAAATGGCGGAAAACACTCCAGTTGCGAGTCACTGTTTCATTGCGGACGACACCAGCACCAACTAGCGCCACCTCTGGTGTATACACAGCGGCTGCACCTTACACATATGCAACAACCGCGAGGCATTTACTGAGGCCGAAAAATCTCATAGTCTACTGAAACTCGCGAGCAATTCCACTACAACCGTCCACGCCAAGGGCAATGTTAGCATCAAATCCAAGGATCCATCAAACGTTGAACTCACGTTGAAGAACACGCTATACGCACCAGATTTGCGGACCAATCTTATGTCAGTTGCCAAGATAGTAGATGACGACTACGAAGTTACCCTTCGAAGCGACGAAGCAGCGATTAAGGATTCATCCGGAAAAAGAGTAGTAACAGCGAATCGCATCGGTAACTTATTCTACGTGAGGACAAACGACGAATGCTGTGCCAGGATAGGATCAAATAGTACAAGCGAACTATGGCACGTACGTCTCGCGCACCTTAACTACGGTGACATCGGACAGATGATCAGAGACAACTGTGTAATTGGTCTAGACGTTAGTTCAATCGTAGATCATCGCAACTGAGAAACCTGCATCGCCGGCACGATCACCAGTTCATCGTTCGGTAGGCGAGAAAGAGACACAACGGCTCTCCTCGAGGTCGTGCACTCCGATGTCTACGGCCCCATGCGGAGCGAGGCACTCGGTGGAGCCAAATATTTCGTGACGTTTATCGACGATAAAAGCAGGTGGTGTCAAATATATTTCCTGCGAAATAAGTCAGACGTAGTCGATAAATTCACAGAATACAAAAACTATGTCGAGAACCAAACCGGAAGAAAGATCAAAGCCCTACAGTCCGACAACGGACACGAATACTGTAACGCGAAGATTGACTCTATCCTGAAAGAAGCGGACATTCAACGACGGCTGACGACGCCGCACACACCGGATCAGAATGGCATCGCAGAGAGGAAGAACCGTACCTTGATTGAGGCAGCCAGATGCATGCTCATACAGTCACGACTGCCGTCAACGTTCTGGGCAGAAGCCATCGCCGCAGCGAACTACAGACGTAACCGGTGCATCACAAGCTCGTTACCCAGAAGTACTCCACACGAAAGTTGGACCGGAAAACGTCCCGATATCTCGAACCTGTGAACATTCAGCGAAAGGGTGATTTGCTTGGACAAGTCGACTACCAAGGGCAAATTCGATCCTAGAGGAGTACTAGGAAACTTTATTGGTTACTCGAACGAAGCAAAGGCATATCGAATCTGGGTGCCCAGCGAGCATAAGGTTCGAACATAGCGGAACGTGAGATTCTTAGGTGATTTTAATCGAGAGGGAGAATTCGATGAGTTCTTGATACCCACGGAGCAGGGATTCACTTCAAGGGAAAGGTTGAACGAGCCACCGATCGATTCACGAAGTGATGTGCACCGAGAAAACGTGGAGATTCCGCGCAAAGAAAATACCTCGATCTTCAAGCTAATCCGTATAGAACCACTGAACTTCAACGCCGAAGAAGAACCTTTCCTGGTGTTCGACAGTTACCGCCCCACTTCAAGCGAGTTCAATGAACCTTTTCGGGGTTTTCAGATCTACGTAAGTGCTACTACATCCCACAAAACTGATAGTTTAAATATTATTTCCAGAAAGGACGCGTCCAGTTCAAATCTGATTCAAACAGAGCCAGCCTTCCCGATCGAAGCCGACAACGAGCCTTCGAGCGACGTCTTCGCTATGAGCGCGACGGAAATTCTGCTAGCGAGTGCTATCAGTGGAACAGATCGCCTTGAATGGTTCGACGCTATAACGGAGGAAATTAGAAGCCTCATAAAGAATGACACCTGAGAACTAGTAGACAAACTAACTGACGTCAAGGTTATAGGCAGCAGAACTGTCCTTCGTAATAAATATGATGCCGATGAGAACCTGCACCACAGAAAGGTGCAAGTGGTGGCACAAGGTTTCGCTCAAAGACCAGGTGTCAACTTCATTGAAACGTTTGCACCTGCCGCGAGGATTGAATCGCTACGCGCTCTCCTTGCCCTGGGGACCAGGCTTAACATGTAAGTTTACCAGATTGACGTATCAACCGCCTACCTCAATGGAGAGATCGAGACGTTAATTTACATGAAGTCCCCAGAGCTGCTAACGGAAGCTCTCAAAAACTTGGCGCGCACCGAAGCAGACGAAACGATTCGCAAAAAGGCTAACTCAATGTTGTCGTCCCTCAAGACGGGCACAAAGGTATGCAAGCTTCAGAAAGCTATCTACGACTTGAGACAAGCTGGTCGACAATGGCACGCCAAGCTCGACAAGGTTCTGATGGAGATTGGCCTCAAATCAACCAAATCCGACCCATACGTCTACGTCGACGGCTACAACTGCGAGGAAAGTAAAACCTACCTCGTTACCTATGTCGACGACATGTTGTTTGTGTCTAACAAGAAGTCTAGACTAGATCAATTAAAACACAAACTCGCAAGTCACTTCGAGATCAAGGACCTGGGTCTTACCTCTTTCTGCCTCGGAACTCAGATCCAGCAATCATCTGGGAAGATTACCCTAAACCAGTCCGGGTATATCGAGGAAGTTTTGACTCGATTCAGAATGAGCGAATACAAACCTGCGAAGTCTCCTCTAGTACTAGGGGTTAACCACAGATTCCGCCTGAAAAGTCGCGCTCACGATACCCCTATCGAAAGCTCGTGGGTGCCCTTAATTTATACATATCAGTATGCACCCGCCCTGATATTAGCTTTACAGTTAGCATGCTCAGTCAGTTCTGCCATTATAACGACGAAAGCCACTGGTCCGCCGCTAAACGGGTCTTGCGCTATTTGCGCGGAACAACTCACAAGGTATAGACCTACGCACAAGGCAGCAATCAAATTCTCTGCTTCGCGGATGCAGATTGGGGAAATTGCGTCGTCGATAGATGCTCTTACTCGGGATTCGCATTCATCGCCTCCGGTGGAGCGATCTCCTGGTGCAGCCGAAAACAAAAATCCATCGCTCTATCTTCACCTGAAGCCGAATATATCAGCATGTCGGAGGCAGCAACAGAGGCAGTTTTTCTGCTAGGATACTTGAACGAGCTGAACTGTAAAGATATTGCCTTTGTCACCATGTTTAATGACAACCAATCAGCTGGAAAACTGGCTTTAAACCCAGTTTTCCATTCCAGATCAAAACATGTTGATCTCAAGTTCTACTTCATTCGATAAGTCCTGCGTGAACATCCGATTGAGTTGTAGTATCTTCAGACAGAAGATATGCCTGCAGACGTCCTCACCAAGCCGCTGAGTGTTGAAAAGTATTGTTAAAATAAAGGGATAGTCGTGGTTGGTGGTAAAATGATTATTTATTATAAGAGAAAGAAAGTACAACAAAGCGCCATGCGCTTGGGCACCGCGTGCCGCTCTGGACGAGAGCTGAGAGCCAAGAGAGAAGCGCGAGTCGGCCGCTGCCGCTTGACATACCTTCTGGCTCACAGACACACTAGGGAGGGGAGACTTACATGCGTGCATACGTGTGTCGCGCGCTGTAAGTTCCCTTCACACGAAACCTGAATCGTACAAGAGAGAGTGAGGTTAAATTTCACAATTAAAAATCTTTGGTTTTCGTTTTTCTTTAGTATAATAATTACTTTGTCTAATATTCTAATTTTAAGTTTGCTCTAAACTTTTCAAATTTTATCCGTCCTAATGACTTAGTGAAGATATCTGCAGGATTTTCATCTGAATTCATTTTTATAACATCAATAGTACCTTCTAAATAATTTTCATTTACAAAGTGGTAATGTGTTTCAATGTACTTAGAATTTTTTGTTAAATTTCCACATTTACTTATACTAATCGCACCTGCATTATCCTCATAAATACATATCTGATTGTTAATTTCTATTTCAAATTCTTTTAGCAATTGTTTAATTAATTTTACTTCACTCACGCATATAGATAACGTAACATACTCAGCTTCGGTAGATGACTTTGTTACAATATTTTGCTTTTTTTATTTCCAATATATACTATTTCCATTCATTTTAATTACATAACCAGTCGTAGATTTTCTATCATCTACATCTCCTGCCCAATCAGCATCAACATAACATTCTAAAATATCAGCATTTAGATTTTTCTCGTATGTTAATTTTAATTCTTTTATATAATACAGATATTTTAATATTCTTAGTGCATATTTATAATGACTCTGATCATAACAATTTTGAAATCTACTAGTACTAGAGCTTATGTACAAGAGTGCTCCAATTAAATTTCTATATTTTACATCATTTGATGCTGATAACGTAGGTTCACATTTTAAATTTTGTTCCATCGGAGTAGCATACAATTTCGCATTTTCGATATCATATTTTCTCGCTAAAGACTCAATATAATCCTTTTGATCTAAAGTCATAATATTATTATCATACCCATAATTAATATTTATCCCTAAATAAGTTTTTATTTGGCCCATATCTTTCATTCTAAATTTCACAGATAATTTCTTTTTAATAAAGTCTATCAATTTTTTATTTTTACCACAAATTAATAAATCATCAACAAAAATTATTAAATAAATCTTCTCATTTTTAATTTGTATGAAATATAAACGAAAATCGATTTTACTTTTCTCAAAACCTAATCAAATATTTATCTAAGCACTCGTACCATGCACGTGGACTTTCACGGAGTCCATACAAAGCTTTATCTAATTTGCATACTCTTCCTGAATTATCATCATAACCTTGAGGTTGTTTAACATAAACTTCGGATTTTACTTTTCCATTAAGGAATGCTGACTCGACATCCATTTGATCAATTTTAAAATCATTTTGCACACAGTAATTTAATAAGATTTTTAATGTTTGAGTTCTCGCAACAGGTGAATAAATATCATCAATTATTTCCTTTTGCTGAAACCCGCTTACTACAATACTAGCTTTAAACTTATTATTTGCCTTTTTTGTATAAACCCACTTTAAGTCTAACGCCTTTTTATCTTTCGGTTTGTCAACTAATTTCCATGTTTCATTTTTATTTAAACAATCAATCTCATTATTCATAGCTTCTTGCCAATTTTCACTCTCATTACTATTTATCGCTTCGTTATAATTTTCGGGATTATCAACGTTTACATAATTCTCATAAATACAGTTTGTTACCGGATTTCCGTATCGATTTACAGGGCTTTTCTTTCTTGATGACCTTCTCGGTACTATTAAATTATCTTTACTAGAACTAGGTACGTTATTTTCATATTCATTATTTTCAATGTTTTCATTTTTATTTTGATTTTCTAAATCATTTTCCCGTCCCCTACTCTCCCCGAGGGTCGAAGTAGGGGGAAACATAATTTCATCATTGTTTTCATTTATTTCATCATTATCACCAAATCCAACTAACTTTACATTTTCTTCAATTATGTCTACATGTTTAGCTACAATTACTCTATTATTTATTAGGACTCTATAACCTAGTGTCATATCCAACTAATACTCCGAAATCTGCTTTCCTATCCCATTTACTTTTTCTTTTAATTTCTGGAACTCGAAAAAAACTCTATTGCCATATAGTTTAAGATTTTTAATATTAGGTTTTTCTCCCATCATAATTTCATACGGAGTCTTTTTCTCTAAAGTATTTGCTAAGGTTCTATTTTTTAAATATGCTGCTGTTTGAACTACTTCCGGCCAAAACCTATTATGAATTTTTGCGTCTGCTAATAAACATCTCGCCGTTTCCATTATCGACCTATTGTACCGTTCGGCAGTTCTGTTCAATTCGTGAACATACGGGGGGCACGGTTCAATATAAAACCCTTTTTCTTTAGCAAAATTGTAAATATCTTTATTTAGGAATTCTCTACCGTTATCACACCTTAAACTTTTAACCTTTTTTACTGTTGAATTTTTAATTAAATTTACATAACTCACGATGCAATCATAAACTTCATTTTTCTCTTCCATCGTATAAACTTTTGCAACTTTACTATAATGATCTACTAAAACTAAAAAATATTTTTCTCCCCTAAGTCCTATTGTACTATGCGGTCCATTTACATCCGCGTGAATAATTTCTCCTATATCTTTGGCTCTATGCATATCATTTTCAAATCTAGTATTAGTCATTTTATTTTGTACGCAAGTACCACATTTTAAATATTCACTTTCTAAATTATTTGGCAAACCTTCAACTAAATTATTTTTACTCAAAATATTCAAATATCCAAAATTAACATGCCCTAACATTCTATGGAATTTTTCTTTCAAAGCCATGCCGTTATTTACATTTTCTGTTACGTAGGTCTGTTTATTCTCTAACACAGTGTTTATCTTATATACATTATTTACTTTATTTGCTACTGCTATTAATTCGTTTTCACGGTTATAAATTTTTGAAGTATTTCCTATCGAAACAATTTTTAAATTTTCTGCTACTTTCCCGAAACTCGTTAAATTTCTATCCATTTCTTTTACAAAAAATACATCTTTTATTTCAATTTCTGTTTCATTATATTTTGTTATAAATTTAGCTTTAATATCTCCTATACTAGTTGCTTTTAAGGTACGACCATCTCCCACTTTTACGTTAATCGGGTTTTCTAATTTATTTACTCTAGCAAAGTATTTATCATCGTTAATAATATGATTGGAGCATCCGCTATCTAAAACCATTCCAACTTACTTTCGCAATTATTTACCTCTACATTATTATTTACGATACCCTCTGCTTCGGTTATGAAAGTCGTTGGGTCTCGACTCGCGTGTTCTGTCGATCTTGCCGCTGTTGACTGCCTCGTCCTCGCTGACCTCTGCCTCGGCTGCGGTAGCAGCCATTGCCTCTGCTGTGATAGCCGCCGTCTCGTTGTTGCTGTTGAGAACGTGCGCCTCCTCGCGCTTGCTGCTGTCCTCCTCCTCGCGAGCCTCTCCAGGAATTCCTCCCGTTGCTCGTACATTCGTATTGGAAATGTAGTTACTACTACATAGTATTTCTTCTTTTAAAAATTGTTCCTTAAGTTTCTCTTCAGAATCGCTGCCATGTATTCCCATAACCTCGAAGTCTAATCTGCTCACATCGCTTTAATTTCATATTATTTTTCCAAAACTTTTCACTGTGTTATATTCTTGATATATTTGTCCATATTTCCTCACCAATATTTTTTTTGATTCCTCACTTAGTTTCACTTAATTTTTTCACTGAAAACTTCCTTGCGCGACGTGGTCCTCCTCTACCTTCTCCGAAGGTCTTGGTAGAGAAAAGAATAATAATTATACTAACCATCCAAACCACCCAAACCACGCTCTCCTACCATGTTAAAATAAAGGGATAGTCGTGGTTGGTGGTAAAATGATTATTTATTATAAGAGAAAGAAAGTACAACAAAGCGCCATGCGCTTGGGCACCGCGTGCCGCTCTGGACGAGAGCTGAGAGCCAAGAGAGAAGCGCGAGTCGGCCGCTGCCGCTTGACATACCTTCTGGCTCACAGACACACTAGGAAGGGGAGACTGACATTTGTGCATACGTGTGTCGCGCGCTGTAAGTTCCCTTCGCACGGAACCTGAAGCGTACAAGAGAGAGTGAGGTTTCCTTCGCACGGGAACTAAGCGATATACAATATATATATGTATCACATTTTCAACAAGCATAACAGATGTTCTTCCAATTTAGGACTATTAATCAGCGATTACCATATTAATCGGTCTTCAATTAAGAGGGAGTGTTAACATATGTAATTGAATCCTATAAGATAATCCGTCGCCTTACAACGTATCTTTGTTACGCGGTCACAGATGTCGCTACCGTCGCGAGAAGTTTGTATTATCGGGACACATCGCGAGGTTTTTAGAATCTGTCCGACCACCGTCGTGTAAAGTTCGTCCAATAAAGTTTTTAGTCTTACTCTTTCTAATAATCACCGAATTCTGTTATTCTCAATCCCGTTCCCTCACATATTCAATAAAATAAAATTATAATTTTGGACTCCTGTTAGTACTATAGTACTATTAATCTCACTAATTTTCTATTTCTAATAATTTTAATAAAGCTTAAAACTACAATACTTACAACATGTATCTGTGCAGGTTCTAATTATTTTTTAGTATTTCATCATAATAATATTTTTAGTATTCTAGTGTATAGTACTAATATGATTTCCAACTAGATAGATGATCTCTTCTATTAAAATGACAATTTTCTTATTTTATTTTGAAAAACTAATTGTTAAAAACTTGTATTCTAATCAAACTAATTCTTTCATTTTCATAACACTTTTTTCACACTTTCTGTGCAATACCGTCTAAAACATCTTAGTTGTAGCTTCCTAACAGCTTTTGTCTCACTTTGAGAATCTAATGAACGTATATCACATTGGAGAATGAAATCAGGATGAGGATATTTCTACATTATTTTCTTGTAGATGACACTTGTAGATTTCCATTTCTTCAGGCAGTATCTTTCTCGATATTCTTTTATAGTAGATATAACTTCTTGAAATTATTATTGATTGAAACTACTTAAATTAATAACCCACGCATAATCTTGTAAATTAAAAAAACACAACCAGTTTATGAACTAAGAATCACTAAGAATAAAAGCTTTCTTGACATTCTTGTATGGATATAACTTTTTGATATAAAATACTTGAGCGTGATGTACTTCTAAAATAAAATCTGAGAAAATCTTACATCTCACTGTTTTCGAGTTTTAATAATGCTAGTTTACCTTTAGAAATCATAGGGCCAGTAAAGCATCGATAACTAAAACCCCATATAGTAGAACAAGGCTCTGCTAGAGGAATATCTGCAACAGTATTTCTTTTTGTCTTTACTACAGGAGGTTGCGTGCTTTTACAGACTTAAACATTCATAAATTTTTAGTATTTGTTTTTATGTTAATATCTTCTTTTATGTTAATATCGTTGTAATTCTTGTATAGATATAACTTTTTGAAATTATTATCTAAATCTTGTGTAGAAAACTATTTACCGATGTCTGCTCTGAATCATGTTTATTACATAAATATCCACAGCAGTGTTTTGTAAATGTCGTAAACATGTGTTATACTGCATATTTTTATCATACTGTACCAGTCCATTTGAAATTCAAAATTTCCTTGTAAAATAAAAGCTGTCAAGATCTTCACTGATAATAACTAACTTAAACCACAAACAATTAAAGTTATCTATGAAAATAACATACAATATAAACAGGTTGCTAATATCTTTGCGTGTTGTTTTCTCAAAATAATGAACCATCACTTAATGTCACTACTTTATGTCACTATTATTAAAATTCGTGGTAATCCATTCTTTGACGCATTGATATGCAATGAACTTCATCAATTTTTAGTGTGTTTTAATGTTAATATCTTTTTCAAGCCGTATTTGGACTTTAAGCAAAACATGAAATGAGGCCTGGATTTGAAAGAATCTGAAATGTAATATAAATTAAAAAATACTTGAGCATGATGCACTTTCAATAATCTGAGAAGATCTTATATATCACTATTTCCAGGTTTTAATAATGTTAGTTTACCTTTAGAAATCATAGGGCCAGTAAAGCATCCATAATAAAAATACCATAAAGTAGAACGGAGCTCTGCTAGAGGAATATTAGCTGCAACAGTATTTCTTTTTTTTCTATTACAGCAGGTTGCATGCTTTGACAGACTTGAACATAATCTTTTGGTGTCCTTAATGCACGATAATAATGATTTTGAACTCTTCTATGTTACAAACTATTTAATCATGATCTACTTGTCAATTATCCTTGTTCTGATATCTCTGTAACAATAAAAAAGCCGCTGCTAATTCATTGGCACGTAGCTTCCTCAAACTTAATTTACTGATTCCTTTAATTAATTTTTAATTCCAATATTTAAAATTTAATACTTCAGAAAGACGGAAATAACAAAACTCCAACATAATTTATTCAAATTTTTATAGATTATACATTTCCACAAAATTTCACATACATAAAATATATATCACAATTGCCTATAAATTTGCAACTGATATTTAGAGCTAAATGTCGAAAAAAATTTTAACTTCAAATATCTCTGAAATTTATGAACCAATCACTTTGCCAAAAGAACTCATCCGAGAACTATCAATAATATACCTCTACAATGAATTTTGAAGCGAATAAGACAATTTTACTGTTGTAATAGTTGAACATATAAAACTCATTTTTTTTCATTTTTCAATTTTTACGTTTTTGTTAATAACAAAAGAACCGTGATAGCTAGAGAATTAATTGTTTAGAAAATATAGGTAATTTAATTCTCTTTCGAATACCACCCACCCTATTTAGATACATAGAGCCGTTCTCGAGAAATTACGATTTAAAAAAAAATTGAAAAAAATTTTAACCTCAAATATCTTCGAAATTTATGGATCAATCCTTTTGCCCAAAGAACTCACTCGATTGGTATACAGAATCTACCCCTATAAAGAATTTCAAAGTAATTAAGCCAATTTTACTATAGTTATTGAACGACAAAAAAAATCACTTTTTTTTATAAATTATTTTTTTTCTCAAAAAATAATGAATAAAAAAACCTAAAAATTTAGTAAGTTATAGTACTTAATATCTTTTATAACCAAAAAGATATTCATGTTAATATCTTTTTTTAATTTCGAAATATAACCTATTTACAAAAAATTACGTTTTCATCAATAACTTATGACGAAATATAGCTACCGACTTTTTTTTTTTTTTTTTAAATTGTAGATAATTTTATCCTACATACATAGAATTTATGATATATAAACAATATTTGTTCTAAATATTAAAAAAATCGAAAAAAAAAAATTTTGAAAATTAAAAAATGGCTATAAAAAAAAAAAATTAAATTTTACAAAAATAGAATATTGACCTCAATTGTGGAAGCAAAATCTAAAAAAATTATCACTCTCCCGTTAAAATCGGTCGAGTAGATCATGAGATATCAGCGTATATGGACACACACACACACACACACACACACACACACATCCATACGGACATTTTCTAAAAATAGTGTATTTCGATTCCAAATTTGCTAAATAACATTTCTAACACATTATCTCATAAACTTTTTTTTACTATCACAAAGCTTCCTCTATGAGGAAGCAAAAAGATTTCATAAAGTAACAATACTTATATTAATAATAATCTGAATATATATTAAGTATACCAAGTCAATTTAAAATTGAATTTCAAAGATGTAAAAAGTCTTCAATATAACTTATAAATGATGATTGTAAGTATACGGTCTAATGCATATACTGAAATTATGTATACAGTATACATAAATAACAAGAATAGGTTGATTGACCAGATATACCATATACGGATTCTCTCTCTCTCTCTCTCTCTCTCTCTCCGTCGCTCTTCTCTCTTTCCCTCTCTCTTTCTCTCCCCCTCTTTCTCTTCTCTCTTTTTCCAGTCAGACAAAAATGCTATGTATATACTATGTACCGGTCGGACAAAAATGTATAGTTTGTGCATACTGAAGAATATGGAGATTCGGAAATAGTACATAAAAATATTCAGATCTCTAAATCTTTTGAACGGGACAATCTTTTTAAATGAAACCTTTCGATTTGAGTAGAGTAATCAAATGGCTTTCGATTAAGAATACATATTAATATAGTTCAAACAAATCTAATACGTATATAGACGCATTGAATTTCTTGCACACCCATTTCAATGTATAAGTAGCACGGGTCGCTCCTTCAGGCTTCTTCTATACTTGCCTTCGCAGCGCTCCTGCGCTCCTTGATTATGTTATAAATTAAAAAAAATAATTTCAATCACAATATATCAATTATTAATAAAAATTTAAATAAACATTAAATTGGGCATAACGTTAATATTTCCATAATTATGCGCGAAAATCAGGATAATTTTTTTTTTCTGTATCCCTAATATTATTTATTAACAATTATTATTTATTAATAAATAATTATTTATGATTTATTATTTATTATTTATTAATAAATAATCGTTATTAATATAAATATAAATTTAATTTAAACAAATAATACTGTGTGAGACAAAGTTGTGCGAGACAAAGTTGTGCGAGACAAAGTTGTTCTCGCCCGAGAACAATTTTGTCTCGATTTCGCGTTTCCCGAGACAAAGTCGTTCTCGGATTTTGTGTGTCTCGAGTGCGAGACATTTTATGTTTGGGATGAAATGAATCAGCCAATTAGCTGATGCTGGTACCACGGGACAGAGCACGAATCAGGGCCCCTTCTATATATATATATATATATATATATATATATATATATATATATATATATATATATATATATATATATATATATATATATATATATATATATATATATATATATATATATATATATATATATATATATATATATATATATATATATAAGGGGCCCTGATTCGTGCTCTGTCCCGTGGTACCAGCATCAGCTAATTGGCTGATTCATTTCATCCCAAACATAAAATGTCTCGCACTCGAGACACACAAAATCCGAGAACGACTTTGTCTCGGGAAACGCGAAATCGAGACAAAATTGTTCTCGGGCGAGAACAACTTTGTCTCGCACAACTTTGTCTCGCACAACTTTGTCTCACACAGTATTATTTGTTTAAATTAAATTTATATTTATATTAATAACGATTATTTATTAATAAATAATAAATAATAAATAATAATATATATATATATATATATATATATATTGTGTCATGTGTGCTTCATTTTACCAGCTACCCCCACCTACCCGTTATTTCTGTACAATCAGTAATGAAAGTGGAGTTGTCATTCTACATAATTTTGTAACATCGAGTCATATCTTTTTCAGAAGTTGGTAACACTGCATACTTACGGCAGAATACACTGATTGTTTGACAGTTATTTTTTATGTATGTAAACATACATATATTTCCGTTTATGTTTAGTAAATAAAAATAAATATAGCTTCAGAGCTCTGATTTGGATGGATTTTCCCAAAGTGAGGGTAAAAAATGTTATATTTATTGAAAACTGTCACTGAAAACTTGCATTACCCTTTTAAAAACTTTTTTAACATAGCTTAACGTATAATACACTACATGTTATACCCAAATCCATTTATGAATGCAAAATATGAAAACTAAGAATCACACTTTTTATACAGAAGGTTCTGATATCATATAGTAGTTATATGAAATGATTTTTATATAGGTTACAATAAATTGAGCCATAGGTATAAAGTATTTATCATGGGCCGATCCAGTATAGTGAATTTCCTGTGGTCTAAAGGTTATGAATCACTATACTTTCTATGAGTATAGACATAATTTTTCTTTAGTATCGATCCCTGCTATTTTAAGTATAAAGTTTCAAATAAAAGTTCAAGTACTAAAAAGCTATTTCCAAAACGTGCATTGGACTCACTGCCAACTTGTATTACTCTTTTAAAAACTTTTTTAATATAGCTTAACGTATAATACACTAAATGTTTAGTTCCAAATCCATTCATGAATGCAAAAAATCAAAACTAAGAACAACACTTTTTATAGAGAAGATTCTGATATCATAGTAGTTATATGAAATGACAGTTGGGCATGTATACTCTGATGCTTGCAGACTTTTATCAAGGAACGCGGCAGCGTTCCGAAGGCAAGTATAGAAGAGCCTTAGGACGACCGCGTGATTATATACTTTGAAATAGATGTACGAGAAATTCAATGCGCTTATATACCTATTGCATTAGTTTCAACTATATAACATATCCCTCTTAATCGAAAGTATAGGTTACAATAAATTGCGTCATGAGTATAAACTGATGATCATGGGTCGATCCAGTACTGGATTTTTGTTGTCTAAAGGTTATGAATCACTATACTTTTTATCAGTATAAACTTAATTTTTCTTTAGTATTGATTCCTGCTATTTTAAGTATAAAGTTTCAAATAAAAGTTCAAGTACTAAAAAGCTATTTCCAAAACGTTCATTGAACTGTCACTGCAAACTTGTATTACTCTTTTAAAAAATTTTTTAATATAGTTTAACATATAATACACTAAATGTTTACACCCAAATCCATTTATGAATGCAAAATATAAAAACTAAGAAGCACACTTTTTATACAGAAGTTTCTGATATCATATAGTAGTTATATGAAATGACAGTTGCGCATGTTTACTCTGATGCTTGCAGATTTTGCTTCCTCCTAGAGGAAGCTTTGTGATAGTAATTTTTTGAGTTGTTGTAAAAACATGTTATAAGTGTTATTGGAGGTATTAGGAACCAAAATACATGATTTTTGAAAAATGTCTGTATGGATGTATGGATGTGTGTGTGTGTGTGTGTGTGTGTGTGTGTCTGTGTGTGTGTGTGTGTGTGTGTGTGTGTGTGTGTGTATGTGTGTGTGTATAGCTGGATCTCAGCTTCTACTCGATCGATTTTAAAAAGACAGGTCTCATTTTTTTTGTTTTTTTTTGTGTGATGGCGGGTCAAATATCGGTTTTCGATTGGGCTGATTCGTTTTTGTTTTATTTCGAATTTTCTATTTTCTCAAAATTTATTTTTGATTTTTTTTAAAGATCGAATTTAAATTTTTGAATCGGATGGGTAGCATTCGAAAGAGCGTAAAAAAACCTACAATTTAAAAAAAAATTCTCTAGCTATCACGGTTCTCTTGTTATTGATAAAAATGTGTTTTTTTTTAAAGCCTGTAACTCACAAACTAAACGGTCCATTTTTTTAAGAAAAATCACGATAATGCACAATATAAATAGCTATAACCTGTAAAAATTTGAATCCATTTCTTTGGTTAGTTTTTGAGAAAAAAATTGAAAAATGAAAAAAACGCTTTCTATATGCCCGACGTTTACAGAAGTAAAATTGACTTAATCGCTTCAAAATTCCTTGTAGAGATAGATTTTGTATAGTTCTCGGTCGAGTTCTTTGGGCAAAATATTTGGTCTAAAAATTTCAGAGATATTTGAGGTTAAAATTTTTGTAACCTTTTTTTCAAATCGTAATTTCTCGAGAACGGCTCTATGTATCTGGATCGGATGGGTAGCATTCAAAAGATAATTAAAATACCCATATTTAAAAAAAATATTTTATTCCTAGCTTGTAGCGGTTCGTTTGTTATTAACAAAAACAAAAACCTGCTTTTCTTAAAAAAAGGTTATAACTTCCTAATCCTATCACTTATCTTAAAAAATAATGGATTAGTTATGATATCAATTTATTCGCGATTTGATTGGTGGGAGTAATGGGTTGCTAGGTTAAAAAAAAAAAGTGGTGCAGTTTTGATAAAATTACAGCGTGATAAGCGCGCTTAGAGATTACTACGGTGATGTGATGTGATGATGTGTTGTATGTATATTTTCCATGCGTATGTTTCTAAGCCGAAGGCGATGACGAACGATGAGCGTTGAATTTTTGATTAATAAATGGAAAATAAATGGAAAATTCTCAAAGACAAATAAATTTTGTTAACTTTGAAAATTTTTGAATCAAATCTATAACAAAATTTTCTGCTTTTTTTTAATAAAAACACAAGTTTTTTTAAATAACTTTTTTTATCAAAAAAAATAAAGGTAATCTCTTGAAAATTTAACTAAATAATAATATATTGTAATAAATAATTGTAATAATTGATTAAAATTTTAAATTGATCAAATATTCTCTGAGATATCAGTATTAAAAAGCATTAAAAAAAATTTTTAATCTCGAATATCTGGTCGTGATGATCATTTTTTTGTTTTTTTGTGGGCAATGAATTTTTTTTGTAAAATATAAAATTGTATAATAATAATTGCTTTTTAATGATAAAAAATAGAAAGAGTCAAAATAGAAAGTCACAAACCATTTAACATAGTCTCACCGTACAAAATAAAGTATTAAATTTTAAATATTGGAATTAAAAATAAATTAAAGGAATCAGTAAATTAAGTTTGAGGAAGCTACGTACGTGCCAATGAATTGGCAGCGGTTTTTCGTGTAATTATGTTACTTAAGTTAAAAATAATAAATTATTTCTTATTAAAATTTCTTATTAAAAAGATACTGTTTTAATATTAAAAAAAGATATACTGATTGGCGTATAAGTATAAGAAAATTTTTATATATTGTCAGCGCTTCAAGTGTTAAAGACGATTCCGATATGAAACATATAAATAAAAGTAATGATGTTGAATATGAGTATTATGAGATTAAAACGTATATTAATACAAGATATATATGGGTAACTTCACGTCAACTGTTAGAGGTAAAATTTTTTATTTCTCAAAATTTGTTTACTTATTCCAAATAAGCTCCAAAATTCAAATATAAAGTTATAGAGCAAAATATGCAATCATTCTAAAGTTAGAAAATTTGAAAATTTTGAATTTTTCACAAATCTTCAATATTTATGATTTTTTAACTCAAAAACCTAAAACTTTTTGTATAGAACATTAAATAACAAAAAGTTTGCAAATTGAAAGTAGAATTACTCAGAATTTTTCGAGTTTGATGACAATTAATTTACTAATTTATACTTGACAGAACATCATTCAAAATATGCTTAAGGCGAATGCGATTATCTCAATACCCCTCACCAAAGGCTAAAAGATTTGTAAAAAATATTACCTTTACAATTCGACCTTGATGAAGACGGAAGTAGATCACAAAAAAAAGTTACGTGCAATTAAAACTGTCAAACGAGTAAAAAAAACCCTGTCTTTGGTTAAAAACACACAACTATTGAATACAACTTTAGTAATTCAACCTTTCATGTTGATTCCACAAAATTTTGTTTTTGTAGTGTTGCTTCAATATATTATATACCACAGCTGTAAAATATAATCATAAAAAATATTTGTTGGATTAATAATATCGAACTATTACATGTGGCACGCATAACATGTTGCAAGAACTTGTCTGTCAGCAAATTTCTACTCTGCTACTTATAAGCGAATAATTCTTTTTACAATACTACAAAAAGTATGATAATATAATCAAGGAGCGCGGGAGCGGTCCGAAGGCAAGTATAAAAGAAGCCTGAAGGAGGATTCCTGACCGAGAATTTCAAATATTTACTTCCTGTTTCAGTTTTTATATATACATTCCCGTGTCTGGGCGACGATAACCTAACCTTACACATCTTTACACATATATACACTTCGAGCATGTTAGTATATGCTCAAAGTATATATATACAATAAATATCGTGGATCACCGATTTTTCATCGTGCATTCACAATAGACCTATACAATACAGTAAACTTTCTACATCTGAAAAATTAACTACTAGAAGACAAAGCTCAACATTGCAAGTAATAAAACAGCTTAATCATATCAATCAATAACAAAAATAATCATCAGATAAGTATTAAATATCTAAATATTTATTTCAAATTTTTTAAATTCGTCGAGAAAAGAACATCCACTCTTTGTGTTTATTTAAAAAATTTGGTTCAGATTTACATAACAAGCAAAATGATCTGTATTTATACATGATTGTACAAAAGAAAGAAACATCATTAGTTAAAGTTATATTTTTTAAATTAAATGAGCTAAGATGAAAAGACTACACAAGAACTAGAAGGACAGAAGTTTTATAAACAACAAAAAGAATAAATTATTAGATCAGATATAAGTCAAATTATTAAAACATGGAAATAGTGAGTTGTAAGTTATAAAAATAGTACATTTCGACACGGATAGGGAAGTCGATTATTTAGCTGGTGTGACTTTTTGCACGAGCGAAGCGAGTACGAAAAAGCCACACCACCTAAATAATCGACTTACGCACTAGTTTCGAACGGTATTTTATACCACGAGCGCCGAAAAATCATATCAAAGTTGTGATTTTGAGGTTAGAGTGGTATAAATGTACGAAGAGTACAAGTATATTTATATTTTATATTTTATTTTAAAACATTTATTAATAGAATACGAAAATTGTTGTGTTTAGTAGAATAGTAGTGTAGATATCAAAGATTCCAATAATAATTTTTGGTGAGACTTGTGTGATTTTTTACTTTTACAGATACAGATATTACACAAGAAGAGGTTTTCAAGTAATTTCGGAGATATAGCCAATCATGTTGAGGAGGTTTAATTTTTACAGATATTACATAACAAGATTTTTTCGAGTCATTTTGGAAATATAGCCAATAATTTTGAGGAGTTCTAATTATGTACTATCTGAAAAATCTACTTTTGAATTAGCAAAAATGAACGATTGTCCTCATGACCCTGGTGGTTATGTTATTAATGGAAAAGCATTTGTCGTCTTCAAGAAGCTTAGTCGATATCAGTGCTATGCTGTTGTACATATTTACTCAAGCACCAATTAAAATATTACGTCAAATGAAAAAAGAGAAAAAGTTGTGCTATTGTGAAAATTTCAACAAAAAAAGTGCTCAGTTAATCTCATGAATGATTTTCCCAGGGTGGGAGACGTCAAAAGTTTTATCTATACAAGAATATCAAGAAAGCTTTGATTCTCAGTGATTCTATTAATTTTTTATAATATATTTTAATTTCCTAACGGATTGTGATGCAATAGTGTGATTAGATCTAGTACCTTTGTAAGTCTTCGATATTTATGATATTTATTAAATATTGGTCTCAGCCTTGGTTTGAGAATCATTTGTCTAGTTCAAGAAATTTAAATTTAAATAATCAGAGATCTCAGGAAGTCGACTGATTAAAAGAATTTTTATCTATCAGCATCAACGGGGCAAATAAATTTTTTTAGTTAAGTATATTAAATGGCTAAATGTTAAAGGCGAAAATAATTTTAAAACATAAAAAAATTGATACTTTGTGAGAAATTCTTCTTATTTTTTATAGATGTGTACAAGAGGATTTCTTTTGAATCATTAAAATCTCACAAGTGGGTTGGAAAAAGAATCAATAAAAACATTATTGAATGAATATCAATGGGCAATGTGGGATGATAATATGCATTTTTTTCAAAGCTTTCGTTATTGAAAAGTCTTGTGTCAAGTGAAGTAAATCTGTGAGCTTTTCTGTCAACGGAATATAGTTCAGAGTAGTATAGCTAGGATGGCTCCAACTCAGGATTGTTCCAACTTACCCCGCCGCTCCCCCTCTCGCCCCCTCCACCTCACACTGCTCACTCCCATCTTACCCCACCCGTCTCTCAGCTCCACTCCCCTCACCAACCACCCTCTTTCCCCCTCTCTAAACTCCCTAACCTCACTCACTGCACTCACCTCACTCACACCTCTCTGACCTCTCTCACCTCCCTCCCCACCCTCCCTCTCAGCCGGTTCCCCTCTTGCACCGACTTACTGAATCTGCAGTGTAGTGAGTGAGTCGGAATTTCCCGAGCGACATTAACCCAAGTGAGCCAGAACGAGCGAGCGGCAAGCAGCTGTATGTTTTTAATAAACTAATTTTTTCGATTATTCTAAGTAATATTCACGTCGGCAAGGTAGAGCGCGTATCGATAAATTAATAATAATAATTTGTTCCATTTAGGTGAGTGCGAATATTTAAAAAGTTATTATGAAAAAAAATCGCCGGAGGGTGGATTCGAACTCACGATCTCTAGATTACTGAGCAGCCACCTTACCACTCGGCTATCAAGACATATGTATACTCATAGCTTAATTTATATTCTTATAGCGCGATGCCTTCACGGTGGTACTGTCGGTAAGGTAGGGCGCTAAATGTAGGCAAATAATATACTTTACCAATAAAAGTTGATATTTTAATATAAAAAGTTTTTATGAAAAAAAAAACGCCGAAGGGTGGATTTGAACCTACGATCTTTAGATTACTGAGCAGCAACTTTACCACTCGACTAACGAGATGTATGTATACTTACAGTTAAATTTGTATCTTATAGCGCGAGGCCTCAATGTTCACGGTGGTGAGGTAGAACACTATATTAATATACTTTACCGACAAGCATTAATATTTTAATATAAAAAAAGTTTTATGAAAAAAAAATCGCCAGAGGGTGGATTTGAACTCAGGATCTCTAAATTACTGAGCAGCCCCCTTACCGCTAGGCTATTGAGTCATATGTATACTCACAGCTGAATTACGAGGCTGCTGCGCGCGCAAAATATTTTGCAAAATTTTGAGGTTACAAAAATTTTGTATACACCATATGATTCTATGTAAAAAAGTGATACCTCCCTATGGAATACACCCCCAAAATTTCGATCCGAGAGCTCCTTCACGAGATATAAGCGAAGAACCAAAATTTTTACCACCACCACCGATTTTTGGAAATTCCGTCAACGTCGTCGGAGAGTGTGTGAAAAGTATGTCCCCCCTCTAGTTATAGCTCCAAAATTTCGTCCGTTTTTCGATCCGAGCTCTCCTTTTCGAGATATAAGCGAACAACCAAAATTTCTCCTCTCACCATCGATTTTCGAAAATTCCACCAACGTCATTCAATAGTATATTAAAAGTATGTCTCCCCTATTATTACACTCCCAAAATTCCGTCCGTTTTTCGATCCGAGCGCTCCTTCTCGAGATATAAGCGAAAAACCAAAATTTCTACCCCCACCACCGATTTTTGGAAATTCCGTCAACGTCGTCGGATAGTGCGTGAAAATTTTGTCGCCCTTCCAGTTACATCTCCAAAATTTCGTCCGTTTTTCGATCCGAACACTCCTTTTCGAGAAATAAGCGAAGAACCAAAATTTCTCCTCTCACCATCGATTTTCGAAAATTTCGCCAACGTCATTCGATAGTATATTAAAAGTATGTCCCCCTTTTTGTTACATCTCCAAAATTTCGTCCGTTTTCCGATCCGAGTTCTCCTTTTCGAGATATAAGCGAAAAACCAAAATTTCTTCTCTCACAATCGATTTTCGAAAATTCCGCCAACGTCATTCGATAGTATATTAAAAGTATGCCCCCCCTCCCCTATTACCACAGCCCCAAAATTTCGTCCGTTTTTCGATGAGAGAGCTCCTTCTCGAGATATAAGCAAAAAATCTATTTTTTACGCCCACTACCGATTTTCGAAAATTCTGCCAATGTCGTCGCATAGTAATGGAAAAGTGATACCCCTCTATCGGAATGCACCCCCAAAAATTTCGTCCATTTTTCGATCAGAGATCAGCTTTTTGTATTATAAGCAAAAAACCAAAATTTATACCCCACCACCGATTTTTGAAAATTCGGCCAACACGGAAAACATTTTGCACGTATAGGAACGATGCTCGGCAGGCATCGTCTTAATAGTACCCAAGCTCACCGCGCATCAGGCTGAGCGACACTGTTTCGCACGGTGCTCTCGCACCGCTAAGAAGGCTGCTGGATCGGCACCGAAAAAGACGGTGCCGACTTACTGTGCGCCGCGGTGGCTATCACTGTATAGTGTGATGCGCGTTATTCAATAAGAATTTCTTTTTTTGTACCTAATGTTTTGTTAATAAAAAAAGTATACTTACGCTTAATACATAAATGCGGTTGTCACGCATAATTATTCTAATACAAAAATGCATAAAGGTTGGAGATTAGAAAGGCTGAATAATTAGTTGATAAGACAGTAAATTTTTCTTATTATAATTTATAAACGGTATCTCGGTGCAACATATGACACGCCATTTATTTCAACAAATATACAAGGTGTTGTTGATCGCAGAAAATCATATTGAATGATTTCCTTAACATTTATTTCTCTTACGCTGTATGCGAAAAAATGGCAATTGAATCCTACGGCTTTCAGACATTTATATTTAAAAAAATAGTTGTTATCTATTAAGTATATACTTTCTATTTCGCCAAAACAAGGTGAGTCATCGTCCATTGAAACAACAACTATTGTCTGATGTTTGTATGTGATTCCGTTAATTGTAACCTTTTTCAATGTTTTACGTATAGTGGCTTGAGGGAAGTTGTAATACACTGAAGTGTCTTCTATTTCAGGACCGTGTTCAATATATTTTGTTTCATATTTTGCATATTTTAAACGCATTAAACTAAGTTGATGCCTCTCGCCAACAGTTTTCAATACATTTTTTCGTGATGCTGTAGATTGTACCATTAATCTTACGTGTCTGTGTTTTGATTCAAATCTTTCGCCCGATACTTTTCGCAAAGGACCCACTCTCAACATTAATTCATAGTAATGGATTAATAAATGAAATTTACAAGTGAAATAGCCAAATAAATTTTTGTACAGTTTTAAAAAGTCCGGAACGACATTTTTTAAAATATTCACATCTTGTTCTGTTACATCTGGAGCATTTATAACGTATAAAATTTCACGCAATTTAGTGTACAATAACCAAACTTTATGGTCTTTTGGGACACGATCTCCCACCATTAATCCGAAATAACGGGAAAAGAAAAGAAGCTCCGAGGCTGACATTTTTAAATGTTTGTTTTTTCTAACATATTCGAGTTTAATGTTTTCAGGTAGATTATTTTTTTCATAATCGAAATTCATGGAATTTTTTACATCATTAACAAAATTAATGTCAAATAATTTTTCGTCAATTAATGTCAAGAGTAGATTTGACATAACGTAGTTTGAAACTCCTTCATCAATATCATGCATTATGTCGACACATACACAATCAATCACATGATAATCAATTAGCTTATTAAAAATGCTATCATTTCTAACACCTGTTAAAGCATAATTTTTAGATTTTACATCACATTCATACTTTTTTTTCGTTCGCAGTAAAGACTTATCTTCGAATGTCAACGTTTTAATTTGATCAGCACTCGCTGAACAAACCCTGCAGCAAGGGGTATTCGTAAATGACCGTACGAAACCGCAAATATCATTAACTCCTTTATTATCGCCTATTACTAAACAGGGTATAAAAAATATTTTATATTTTTTTCCCTTGACATTAATGATAATTCCATTTTGTCGCATAAGATTTAATTCTGATATTAATTCTTCAAAAACTTGAGTTTCAAACTCTTTTCTTACTTTAGTATTAAAAATATCTGTTAACATAATAGAATCTAGTTTTGACGCGAAATTTGGGGGAAGACATGGAATAGTTGAGTAAACGCATCCTACAGAGTTATTGCCAGAGTGCGTTCCCATACCGTTGCCCGTTTCAACGTCATCGAAGAATATTAGCAGAGGCACGGGGATGCCATCATCTTTGAAGTTCTTTACTCGACTTTTCCAGAGACTTCCTTGAACAAAGTTAGTGATTACCTCTTTCTCTGATTGTAATTGCTCCATATATGATAGAGTAGCTTCAAGTAATCCATCTACTTGAAGCAATTGTTCAAAAGAATTCTTTATAGGCAAATGCATGTAATGAATTGATTTATTTACAATTTTAACTAATTTTGCGCGCTTCAAAGATGATGGCTCCTCTTTTAACTTACATATTTTTGGTTCTATAAAGAGTTTTTTATTTTTATATATCGTGAGACGCTTACTTTTACTATGAAATTCTTTGAACGGATCTCGAAACTTTGCAAATGTTAATTTTATGTCATCGCTTAATGAAGGATCTATAAGTTCTAAAGTAGAATTAAGTTCTTGTAATAATAATGGATTATAAATATTCTTTATGAAATTGTTAGTAAAGTCGATAATAAATTGGATATCTACATTTGAAAAATGATATTTTGCATACAACTCTGAAGTTATTTTTATGATCTCAGCTTCCATTTTACAAATTTTACGATAATAACTATAACTATAATTTACTTTGACTTTATTTGAAAAATTTAACAGCTTTTTGAAAAAGCTTGTTGAAAAACGTTTATAAATAATGAGCATTTATTGCATAACTATTACTACGTAATACTGCTTCATTTATAACATAGTATTTCGAGTATAACATACATTGAATATGCAAGTACGAAACGTTTTAAACTATTTAAGAACTATTTAATAACCTTTTAACGCCTTTTTTATACTTTACTTAAACTCTCTGCAAGTTTTAAGATTTGTCCATTAGCAACGGTGCTTTTTATGCCTTTAATCTCATACATGTACACTTGGAAAAAGGACCAAATGTGCGGGCAGGCTAACGGATAGTCAATAGTAAAAACAAACATTACTTTAAAACATAAATCTACAGCAGTCAGTGGTGAATTTGCTGTATAAATAGTTGTATTGACAACAACATATGATTCTTTGATCAATTCCAAGGGTCCACACAATATAACATATGGCTGAGGTGTACTAACATTTCTATCAATATAACATTGATATTTACTGTCTATAAATTTTTGTAAAGCTTCTTTGCTTGTAGAATCCTAAAAAAGAATATCATAACAAAATAAATACGAAGGGAAATTACGCTTCTTCTACGTTGCTTTAAAATAATAATCTTAGAAATTAGATTGATTACAATACCTCAAGATGTTCGATGAATGATGAAGGCGTATCATAAGAAGTGGGTTTCCAATGATCTTTTCCAATTTTATTCTTGAACACGTGTTTTAGTAATACTGGTACTAGTAAGAGCGATAAAACAATTTTTTGATCTAAAAAATAAATTTTTTAAAATTATTATTATATATTAAAAGTGAAAATAAAATTTTAAATGTGCGTATAAACTAACCATTATTTTGTAAATGATCATTTTTCGTCAAAATATCTTTGAGGTTTGAATATTGCGTATCTGAACGCTTTACTTCGTCATTGATTAATTCAATATTTTCTGTGTTGACATTTTCATTAGGTACTGTGTTCACCTTATCATTTTGTAACGTATTACGTTTTACACAGGGTTTGCTTGAACGGGATCTTCGCTGCTTAGTGCCTTCAGATTCCTTTAAAATATTTTTTGCGTGATTCACAATTTTTGGAGCTTCTACTGCCCAATTGTCAATCAGCCTGTTACCTACTTTAATATCTTTAAATCTACTATTTTCCTGAGATACATAAAATTCCAATTTACGATCAAAATCGAGAAGAATCTGAAACAATAAAATTTTAAAATGTATGATAAAGTAATATTTTGTTTGCAATTGTAAGTTTTCTCGTATTAATATATAGTTAGTATTAAACAATAATACATACCAACTCTGGTGCAAGAGAACTTGTTAAAATTTGGAATTCCTGAAGAATGCTTACAAAGGGTTTGTTTTTAAATTCAATTCTGTGTCTCTGATGGTATGAAAGATCCCAGGTTGTGATGATCAGATTTTTATCATCATTTGGAATATTTGTTTGCAAAATACTTAAATCTATAGTAACTGGGATTACTTCTACAAAGAAAAAAGCATTGTCAATAAATTTCTATGCATAAAACAAAAAATATTTTTTAACAATTAATACCTTTTTTGATATTTTCTTGATTATCAGTTCTTGACAATGGTGAAACGATGCCTATTGTATTAAGTGCATCTCTATCTGATAAGTATGCTCGTTGTAAAAATCCAGTGCTGTTAATCTTTTTGCTGACTACACCCGCAGTCTTCTTTGCATTCTGCTGCTTTTCAATTTTTACAGTGTGAGATTTAGTATAATACTGCCTCCTTGTAATTTGTTCTTTTTCCGTTGGAAAAAGTTCTACTAATGAGTCAATAATAGGTTCAAATTTCGGTCCTAATATTCTGTTGAAATGAAAAATGTGAATATTAAAGTAACTTTGTATCATATATTATATAAAAACTTTATGAAATTATATACATTCTTTTTGTATTGAATCTTTAAGATATAATAATTTATTTATTTATATTTAAATTTATTTATAATTGATATAATTGATTAATTTAAATATATTCTACGTATTAACGATGATCTTACACTAACGGAATCTTTCCTGAGGATAACGATTGCAGCATCGCATCATCTATTATGATCTCAGAAAGCTCTTTACGTAAAACAATCCCTGTTTTTGCATAATTATATAAAATCATACGGCCTTTTAATGTCGAATATAACAATTTGAAGAGAGGTTTTGACTTCTGTACTGTAAAATCATGGATATTAATAAAAAAGGGAATTAACTGTTATATCAAATAAACTAATTTATCAGTAAATTATTACATTCAGAAAAAGACTCGGCCACATTTTTGAATTCTTCTATTACAAGCAGTGACTCAGCGTTTTGATTAACGATAGTTGGTTTGCTTGGATCAAATTCTATACAATCATCAATAAACGCATTGTCAACTGAAATTTTTTTAGCATTTAGACAACTTATATTTTCTATTCTTTCACACAGTGCATCTTTGAACTTGCTTTTAAAAATGATTCTATTTTCAAGTTGTGTTTCAGGTATAATAGTATCAATATCTTTTTGACTTAAGTTAAAAAAATTTTCTTGATTCACATCGTGATCTGTGTTATAAAATTGAAAATAGTTTTAGGAAACAGAGCAAGTAAAATATAGGTTATGTATGAATGTACTTATATTGAAAGAGAACTTTGAATTCTCCTAACCCCCAATCGTCCAATTTTTTCGATATGAACCGATCCATCCCCTTGTTCAGTAACTCTTGATGCACTTGCCAATAATTAACGCCAGAAAAAGAGCCGGGCCTCCTTCCTATACACAAGACAATTTGCAATGGCTGTACGGAAATTCACACGGGCTATTGCGGTCCGTGTTGTTGACAGCGGCTCGCCTCGTGGCGCATGGGTGGCGCTGCTGTCTAATACGAGGCAGCGCCACATACATGAAGCGTGCGTCGTTGGCCTCGACGATCACGATAGCTTGGCACCTCAAAATCTGGTGCCGGAACCGTGCAGCACAGTGAAGCCACCGTCCCTATACGTGCAAAATGTTTTCCGTGAACGTCCACGCATAGTATATAAGAGTTAGTTTCGGAGTTATTTGTGAAAAATTTGTGAAAAACACTCGTTCAAGTTTGAATTTCCCGCTGAAAGCACCGGTGAGAGCGTAGTTATACGCCGACCGCTAGATGGCGAGGGCCGCCGTGACGTTGTGGGGATCCTAGCCCCACGGCTCTCAACACGTTCCAAGAAAGGAAGGGGAGAGGAGAGAGTAATGATGAGTCGAGGAGTAACAGCAACGAGGTTTATTGAAGTGTACAGGAGGGTACAGCGGACACACGTCCGCACGCTCGTAGACTCGAGCAACGACTGCCGCTCGCAGGCGGCTCAACGCAGAGCGCGACATGGCGGCTTCCCCCACTCTCGCAGTTAGAGTGAGAGGGAAGATCGCAGTCCCTACAGACTCCCCCCCAAGTGCCAACGAGGTACATAAATATAAAAACATAAATATAAATAATTATGGCGTGCTCGATAGCACTTACAAACTAGATCACAATTGCATTACACCTTAGTCGCGGGAGCAAAGGATACTTTCTTCCTGGCATAGGTTTTTAATACTGGTTGATCAACGGTGGTGGGCCGATCGCCCTTTAAATCACCACCGGAAGGCACATCGGGAAGACTATCTGAGATCATGTACGCAGGTTTGAGAAGCTCAACGGATACACTGCGTAACGCGCCGTTGACTTCGATGTCGAAGACGCGATCCGAGGGACGTTTTAATATTTTATATGGGCCAGTGTAAGGCCTTTTTAATGACTTTTTAGCCATGTTGCGCATGAATACATGGGTACAAGAATATAGATCCTTAAAACAAAATGCACGCTTTTTATAATTGTGTGCGACAGGGACTGGACGGATTTGACGCATATACTCACGGAACTCTTCTATAAAGAAATTTGGATCCGGAGTGAAGTCTTCAGGGAGGAAAAACTCACCTGGAAGACGCAAGGTAGTACCAAACACAAACTCCGCAGGAGACGCATTCGTGTCCTGACGAAGATGACTACGTAATCCTAATAATACTGTACTTAAGGTACGGGTCCAGTCCTTGTCCACGTGACACATAATCGCCGCTTTAAATGTACGGTGCCAGCGCTCGATGAGGCCATTCGCCGCAGGGTGATACGCGGTAGTGCGGATACGCTCGCAATCTATTAGGGACAAAAGAGCCGTAAATACGCGCGATTCGAATTGCGAACCCTGATCGGAAGTGATGACCTTTGGGGCACCATAGCGCGAGACCCAGGTGTCATAAAATGCCCTGGCAACTGTCTGCGCTGACATTTCCCCTATTGAAAAATATCGCGCGATTATCGTGCGATAAATCGCGCGAATAATCACGCGAATAATCGCGCGATGATCGTGCCAGTTTATCGACCATTTTCTGGTGCGATAATCGTGCGATAATCGCGCGAGTTAACCGAAATTCAACATTAAAAAATAAGTTTTATTTCCACAGCTGTGTACGTGCTTGCGTAATTGACAAACATTATGACTGTAAATGTATCAGTGCGTAACTGCAGTGTTAATGTACACCCGAGGGAAGTTAATTCTTTCCGAACGTGCCGGGTGAATTCAAAATCTTGGAATCCCATTGGACTATTCAAGTGTTATTAATCGCGCGATTAATCGGAAAATTTTTATAAAAACAATTACACCAAAAATATGTATAAAAATTACTTTTAATAAGAACGAATTACTTTCAAAAGTTATAGATTATACTGAAAAAATTTAGCTGATTTCAGCTGGACATCATGCCAAAACGTCACCTGATTATCAGGTGATTAGCACCTAAAAATCATGTTGATATTATCTCTTAAATAACATTGTTTTTACATTTTGCTATGAAAAATCGAGTTTTTCTCGCAGTCAAAGCAATTAATTAAATTTTTAAACTTTTATCTATGATTAACATATGTATTATAACCATGCCCACATAAAAATATTTCGTAAGTTCTTACGTGAGAACTTACGTAAGCTCTCATCACTCGGTGTGCGAATAAGTAAATTAAAAATTAAAAATAAAGACATGTAACATACATGTATATTGGAATAATATTATCATAAATGATATTGTTCTTAATGTGGAGAAAGGATAAATGATGTTTAATGAGCCACGTGCTCGCGCTACTCGACACCGACCCGTGATATAGCAAATTTACACGAGGTCGGAGCCGAGCGCGCCCACGTGTACTTCGATATTAGCTGCTACCATGAACAGTTGCGACGACGTCGGCCACACTACGAGCAGGCGAAATCTTGACGATGATATTGATATTAAAAGAACAGAGAAGATATTTCACATGGGGTCAGCAGATCAAATTTTTGAATCCTTTAGGCTTTGTGAGTTATAACTATAATAATTTTTATTCAACAAAAATGTTTCTGATTCTTTATTACAAACTATTTAAAATGTGTGCAGGAACAATATTGGTAAACCGTCTTGAAAAGAATTCTATATTTTTTAAATATCAATATAAACCAATAATTGGTATTTTTGTCAACCCGCTGGATTTCAGATCATAATATTATTCATATATCTCATGTTATGGATCTTGCCGCTAAAGTTGCTCAAAGCATGAAAAATCCATTAAACATCTATTTTCAACAATATTTTCAACAGACTTATAAGTAATAACACTTATATTTACTTTCCTAAATTTCCAATGGGAGCCATTTACACTGTTAATAAACTCTCTTTCTAATCTTCATATCTATTCCAAATTCAATTTCATAAGTAATCTATTATTATATGTGCAAATGCCAAAAGTAAATTAATATGTAAAAAAGTTGCAATCAAAGTAGTTGAAAAACGATTTAGCAATTGTATACTCCAATGCGCAGACAAATACTTCTTACTCATTAATTTTCAAATACAATATGGTGTTCTTAGTAAGTCTTCGCTTCATGTGAAATTTCATAAATTATGTAAATTACAATCTTATAAATCATTAAGATCCATAATCCAATTATTTAATTGTAATTTACACTGAATAGTTTATGAAATTTCATGATGCGAAGGTTTAATAAGAAAACCATATTTTACTTGAAAATTATTGAGTAAGAAGTTCTTGTCTGGGCATTGAAATATACAATTGCTAAATTATTTTTCAACTACGTTGTTTGCAACTTTTTTACATAGTAATTTACTTTTAGCTTTGGCACACATAATAATAGATTACTTATAAAATTCTGTTTCGAGTAGATATCAAGAATACATGTAGAGTTTATTAACAGTGTAAGCGGCTTCCATTGAAAATGTAGGAAAGTAAATATAAATTTTATTACTTACAAGCCTTTCAAAAATATTATTGAAAATAGATATTTAATGTATTTTTCATTTTATGACAATATTCAGCAACAAAATCCTCAAACTTTGCAAATGGATCATAAAATAAATATAAACATATTCTACAAATAAAAAGCAAATTTTTTCCCAATGCTACAAATTACAAGCCACATTTTTAGCCAAAGCTAAAAGTAAATTAGTATAAAAAAGTTGCAATCAAAGTAGTTGAAAAACAATTTAGCAATTGTATACTCCATTACGCAGACAAATATTTCTTACTCAATAATTTTCAAATAAAATATGGTGCTCTTATTAAGCATTCGCTTCATGTGAAAATTCATAAATTATGTAATTTACAATCTTACAAATCATTAAGATCCATAAGTCAATTATTTAATTGTAGTTTACACTAAAAAGTTTATCAAATTTCATGATGCGAAGGTTTAGTAAGAAAACCATATTTTATTTGAAAATTATTGAGTAAGAAGTTCTGGTCTGGTATTGGAATATAAATGGCTAAATTATTTTTCAACTACTTTGATTGCAACTTTTTTACATAGTAATTTACTTTTAGCTTCGGCACACATAATAATAGATTATTTATAAAATTCTGTTTCGTGTAGATATCAAGAATACATGTAGAGTTTATTAACAGTGTAAGCGGCTTCCATTGAAAATGTAGGAAAGTAAATATAAATTTTATTACTTACAAGCCTTTCAAAAATATTGTTGAAAATAGATATTTAATGTATTTTTCATTTTATGACAATATTCAACAACAAATCCTCAAACTTTGCAAATGGATCATAAAATAAATATAAACATATTCTACAAATAAAAAGCAAATTTTTTCCTAATGCCACATTTTTTGCCAAAGCTAAAAGTAAATTAGTGTAAAAAGTCGGAATCAAAGTAGTTGAAAAACAATTTAGCAATTGTATACTCCATTACGCAGACAAATATTTCTTACTCAATAATTTTCAAATAAAATATGGTGCTCTTATTAAGCCTTCGCTTCATGTGAAAATTCATAAATTATGTAATTTACAATCTTACAAATCATTAAGATCCATAAGTTAATTATTTAATTGTAGTTTACACTGAAAAGTTTATCAAATTTCATGATGCAAAGGTTAAGTAAGAAAACCATATTTTATTTGAAAATTATTGAGAAAAAGTTCTTGTCTGGGTATTGGAATATACAATTGCTAAATTGTTTTTCAATTACTTTGATTGCAACTTTTTTACATAGTAATTTACTTTTAGCTTTCGCACACATAATAATAGATTACTTATAAGATTCAGGTTTGAGTAGATATCAAGAATACATATAGAGTTTATTAACAGTGTAAGCCGCTGAATAAGTTAAAATTCATGTATGTAAATTCTGATATTACTAGCTTACATGTTATACGTTCAAAATAAGCAATGAAGGGGCCAACCCGTTACCACACCACATCCATTGAAAGCCAAGGCCAGATCGAGGCACATATTGGTACTTAGTAGCACTACATACTGTTGAGAACATCCTCAGTCTGATGGTTGAGAATCATTCATCTTTTCTGCTGCCTCAGGTACCTCCAACAAGAGAAAAGTACAAACAGCCCACCCACCCATTAAAGAGGTTAGGAGTGAGAAAGAACTTACAGAATCTATGCTTTACCGCCGACTGCGTTGTTTTATTGTCTCAGATGAATCAGCACCGAACGATGGACGCGAAGAATGAACCAACACCCACCAGGACACCGTACTGCAGCAGCCGCTGTCATATCGTTGCGAATGTCGAACAAGACACGTGTACGGCAGCGTCGGACGTTGGTCTACCTATACAAACAATTCAGTCAGCTGTTGGCGCTCCCGGCCGCTTGGGATATAATCGTCTCGTCCGTAAAAAGGCTGTCCGACGCTGCCGTGCACGTGTCTTGTTCGGCATTCGCAACGATGACAGCGGCTGCTGCAGTATACGGTGTCCTGGTGGATAAATTGGTTCCTTCTTCACGTCCATCGTTTGGTGGTGACTCCTCTCAGACAGTAAGACAGCGGAGTCGGCGGTAAAGCATAGACTATGTAAGTTCTTTCTCACTCCTAACCTTTTTAATGGGTGGGTGGGCTGTTTGTACTTTTCTCTTGTTGGAGGTATCTGAATCAGCAGAAGAGATGAATGATTCTCAACCATCAGGCTGAGGATGTTCTCAACAGTATGTAGTGCTACTAAGTACCAATATGTGCCTCGATCTGGCCTTCGCTTTCAGTGGATGTGGTGTGGTAACGGGTTGTGCCCTTCATTGCTTATTTTGAACGTATAACATGTAAGCTAGTAATATCAGAATTTACATACATGAATTTTAACTTATTCAGCGGCTTACACTGTTAATAAACTCTATATGTATTCTTGATATCTACTCAAACCTGAATCTTATAAGTAATATCTATTATTATGTGTGCGAAAGCTAAAAGTAAATTACTATGTAAAAAAGTTGCAATCAAAGTAGTTGAAAAACAATTTAGCAATTGTATATTCTAATACCCACACAAGAACTTTTTCTCAATAATTTTCAAATAAAATATGGTTTTCTTACTAAACCTTCGCATCATGAAATTTGATAAACTTTTTAGTGTAAACTACAATTAAATAATTGTCTTATGGATCTTAATGATTTGTAAGATTGTAAATTACATAATTTATGAATTGTCACATGAAGCGAGGGCTTAATAAGAGCACCACATTTTATTTGAAAATTATTGAGTAAGAAATATTTGTCTGTGTAATGGAGTATACAACTGCTAAATTGTTTTTCAACTACTTTGATTGCAACTTTTTTACAGGATTTTCCTTTTAGCTTTGGCAAAAAATGTGGCATTAGGAAAAAATTTGCTTTTTATTTGTAGAATATGTTTATATTTATTTTATGATCTATTTGCAAAGATTGAGGATTTTGTTGCTGAATATTGTCATAAAATGAAAAATACATTAAATATCTATTTTCAACAATATTTTTGAAAGGCTTGTAAGTAATAAAATTTATATTTACTTTCCTACATTTTCAATGGAAGCCGCTTACACTGTTAATAAACTCTACAAGTATTCTTGATATCTATTCGAAACAGAATTTTATAAATAATCTATTATTATGTGTGCCGAAGCTAAAAGTAAATTACTATGTAAAAAAGCTGCAATCAAAGTAGTTGAAAAATAATTTAGCAATTGTATATTCCAATACCCATACCAGAACTTCTTAATCAATAATTTTCAAATAAAATATGGTTTTCTTACTAAACCTTCGCATCATGAAATTTGATAAACTTTTCAGTGTAAACTACAATTAAATAGTTGACTTATGGATCTTAATGATTTGTAAGATTGTAAATTACATAATTTATGAATTTTCACATGAAGCGAATGCTTAATAAGAGCACCATATTTTATTTGAAAATTATTGAGTAAGAAATATTTGTCTGCGTAATGGAGTATACAATTGCTAAATTGTTTTTCAACTACTTTGATTGCAACTTTTTTATACTAATTTACTTTTAGCTTTGACTAAAAATGTGGCTTGTAATTTGTAGCATTGGGAAAAAATTTGCTTTTTATTTGTAGAATATGTTTATATTTATTTTATGATCCATTTGCAAAGTTTGAGGATTTTGTTGCTGAATATTGTCATAAAATGAAAAATACATTAAATATCTATTTTCAACAATATTTTTGAAAGGCTTGTAAGTAATAAAATTTATATTTACTTTCCTACATTTTCAATGGAAGCCGCTGACACTGTTAATAAACTCTACATGTATTCTTGATATCTACTCGAAACAGAATTTTATAAGTAATCTATTATTATGTGTGCGAAAGCTAAAAGTAAATTACTATGTAAAAAAGTTGCAATCAACGTAGTTGAAAAATAATTTAGCAATTGTATATTCCAATGCCCAGACAAGAACTTCTTACTCAATAATTTTCAAGTAAAATATGGTTTTCTTATTAAACCTTCGCATCATGAAATTTCATAAACTATTCAGTGTAAATTACAATTAAATAATTGGATTATGGATCTTAATGATTTATAAGATTGTAGTTTACATAATTTATGAAATTTCACATGAAGCGAAGACTTACTAAGAACACCATATTGTATTTGAAAATTAATGAGTAAGAAGTATTTGTCTGCGCATTGGAGTATACAATTGCTAAATCGTTTTTCAACTACTTTGATCGCAACTTTTTTACATATTACTTTACTTTTGGCTTTTGCACATATAATAATAGATTACTTATGAAATTGAATTTGGAATAGATATGAAGATTACAAAGAGAGTTTATTAACAGTGTAAACGGCTCCCATTGGAAATTTAGAAAAGTAAATATAAGTGCTATTACTTATAAGTCTGTTGAAAATATTGTTGAAAATAGATGTTTAATGGATTTTTCATGCTTTGAGAAACTTCAGCGGCAAGATCCATAACATGAGATATATGAATAATATTATGATCTGAAATTCAGCGGGTTGACAAAAATACCAATTATTGGTTTCTATTGATATTTAAAAAGTATAGAATTCTTTTCAAGAGGGTTTACCAATATTGTTCCTGGGCACATTTTAAATAGTTTTTAATAAAGAATCAGAAACATTTTTGTTGAATAAAAATTATTATAGTTATAACTCACAAAGCCTTAACGATTCTAAAATTTGATCTGCTGACCCCACGTGAAGTATCTTCTCTGTTCTTTTAATAGCAATATCATCGCCAAGATATCGCCTCCTGGCACTGTGGACGACGTCATCGCAACTGTTCATGGTAGCAGCTAATATCGAGTACATGTGGGCGCGCTCGGCTCCGGCCTCGTGTAAATTTGCTATATCACGGGTCGGTGTCGAGTAGCGCGAGCACGTTGCTCATTAAACATCATTTATCCTTTCTCCACATTAAGAACAATATCATTTATGATAATATTATTCCAATATACAGGTATGTTACATGTCTTTATTTTTTAATTTTTAATTTACTTATTTGCACACCGAGTGATGAGAGCTTACGTAAGTTCTTACGTAAGAACTTATGAAATATTTTTATGTGGTCATGGTTTTAATACATATGTTAATCATAGATAAAAGTTTAAAAATTTAATTAATTGCTTTGACTGCGAGAAAAACTCGATTTTTCATAGCAAAATGTAAAAACCATGTTATTTAAGAGATAATATCAACATGATTTTTAGGTGCTAATCACTTGATAATCAGGTGACGTTTTGGCATGATGTCCAGTTACAATCAGCTAAATTTTTTTCAGTATAAACTATAACTTTTGAAGTAACTCGTTCTTATTAAAAGTAATTTTTATACATATTTTTGGTGTAATTGTTTTTATAAAAATTTTCCGATTAATCCCGCGATTAATAACACTTCAATAGTCCAATGGGATTGCAAGATTTTGAATTCACCCGGCACGTTCGGAAAGAATTAACTTCCCTCGGGTGTACATTAACACTGTAGTTACACACTAATACATTTACAGTCATAATGTTTGTCAATTACGCAAGCACGTACACAGTTGTGGAAATAAAACTTATTTTTTAATGTTGAATTTCGGTTAACTCGCGCGATTATCGCACGATTATCGCGCCAGAAAATGGTCGATAAACTGGCACGATCATCGCGCGATTAGTCGCGCGATTAATCGCGCGATTCATCGCACGATAATCGCGCGATATTTTTCAATAGGGTCGCGTAGCGGAACTGCCTCAATCCAGCGCGAAAAGCGATCGATCATGGTGAGCACATACTCGAAACCATTACGATTGGGAAGAGGACCGACTAGATCAATGTGCACATGGTCGAAGCGACCATCAGGTGCGACGAATTTGTCAGGTACAAGTTTTACATGGCGAGAAATTTTTGACTGTTGACAGTCTAAACAATTTTTGCACATGCGAGGAATATCACGGTGCATATTGGGCCACACATAGCGCTGCCGTATGAGTCGATCGGTGACTTTGGGGCCTGGGTGAGCAGGCTTATGGAACATGTTAAACACCGTTTCGCGAAGGGACTCAGGGATGTACGGGCGAATGGCTTCACCAGTGATCTCGCAAAAGATAGTAGTATGAGCAGGGCCCCATTGAATACGCTTTAAGGAGAACGGATAGTCAGAGGACTCGCGAATGGCCTTAAGCTGCTCATCAGCTTCCTGTTTTTCAGCAAGCTCGTTAAGATTGATCTCTACGGGGAGTCGGATGGACTCTACCCGAGAGAGTGAGTCAGCAACTGTATTTTCAGTGCCTTTAATATACTCAATTCGAGTTGTATATTGTGCGATAAGGGACAGCTGACGAGTTTCCCGCGGAGACGCCTTATCGGACTTTTGCATGAAAGCATAAATGAGGGGTTTATGATCTGTTAGGATCTTGAAGTCTCAGCCTTCAATAAAAAACGAGAAGTATTTTACAGCTTCGTATATGGCCGTGAGCTCGCGGTCATATGCACTGTACTTCCGCTGAGAAGGAGAGAACTTTTTCGAAAAGAAAGCTAAAGGTTCCCAAATTCCGGTGAGGGAGAGCTGTTCGAGAGCAGCACCCATTCCAGAATCGGAGGCATCAGAGACGATGCGTATTTCCGCACCAATGCGGAGGTGTACAAGCAGAGCCGCTGCAGCTAATTCCTCTTTCACACGAGTGAAAGCTTCCTCTGCCTCAGACGTCCAAAGGACCGGGCGCTTATCATTTTTTCGCGAATCAGTAAAGAGCGCGTTGAGGGGAGCCTGCGAAGTGGCGGCGCGCGGCATGTTACGGCGGTAAAAATTTACGGTGCCGACAAACCTGCGCAATTCTGCTATAATCTGAGGTTTGGGGAAGTTCAAAATGGCTTCAACCCTACTGGGAATGGGGCAGATGCCTTCACCATTCACCAGATAACCTAAAAATTCTAATTCTTCAACAGCAAAGGTGCATTTTTCGACATTCAAACGAAGATGAAACTTCTGAAGTCGTTCTAAGACCGTGCGAAGATGAGAGTAATGTTCTTCAATAGAAGATGAAGCGATAAGAATATCGTCAATATACAGGTATACGAAATCGAGATCACCTAGCGCGCTATTAATGTAGCGCTGGAAGGTTTGGCTCGCGTTGCGAAGCCCGAAGGTCATGTACATGAACTCGAACAGGCCGAAAGGGGTTATGATAGCCGTTTTCGGTATGTCTTCGGGGGCAACCGGAATCTGATTGAACGCTTTATGAAGATCAAGCGCCGAGAAGACTTTCTTCCCGTACAGATTATTCGTACAATCATGGATGTGGGCAGTTGGATATTTATCCGGGACCGTGACGGCGTTTAAACGCCTATAATCGCCACAAGGTCTCCAACTGTTGTCCTTTTTCAACTCCATATGGAGGGAACTTGCCCAAGGGCTGCTGGAGGGGCGGCAGATGCCAGCCTCAATCCAGGCATCAAATTCGGCTTTCGCCGCTTTCAACTTGTCCGGAGCAAGTCTACGAGGACGCTCCGAGACCGGGGGGCCAGAGGTTAAGATATGATGAAAAACATCGCTATTTCTGGGGACTGTGGGTTTAGAAACACCCGTGATCTCCGGAAAATCAGCAAGAATCTTAGCACACTCTGAGCCCGGAACAACTGCAAATACAGAGTCAAATGAAACGTCTTTTACAACCGCGAGAGAGTACACATTGTGGCCGGATCGACAAGACGATTCCTCTTTAGGTCGACGAGAAGGCCATAGTGAGATAATAGATCGGCACCGATAATGGGATGAGGAACATCCGCGATGCAAAAGCTCCAGGGAACGGGGCGTCGAATGCCCAGATTAAGCGTGAGTATCGATTCGCCATAGGTACTGATTAATGAATTATTCGCTGCAAAAAGCTTGAAGGAGCTGGGCTTGCCGCATGCCTTAGGATTTGCTGGGATGAGCGAAATGTCCGCACCAGTGTCGATAAGGAACGACTTGCCCGAAATACGATCACGCACATGAAGACGTTTGGATAAACGCGGGCCTTCTGAAGACGTCTCCTCAACAGAAGGTTGAGTTAGTTTTTTGGTGGATTTTGTTTTTGCCACTCAGAAAATTTGGAACACCATTCCCTGCAAGAGCGCGGGGTGTCGGGATATTTCCGATGAGCGAGGCACAGACCGGATGAATCGCGACTGGAAGAACGCGCGCGCCTAGACCTACCTCCAGTCTGAGAGCCGGATGACTCTTGGTCTTTAGTTGAATTTTTGGAACGCGAGTCAAGCCTACGTTCTATGCGATCCAAGCGCTTCAAGATAGCCTCGAGACTGGAAGGGTTAGATTGACTTGAGGCAGCAGCATTAATTTGAGGATCGATAACGTTAGAGATTGACAAATGACTGGAGTCCATAGCTTCAACAATCTTATCTGCCATCTGAGCGAGTTTGTGGAGGTCAACTACCTCAGAAATCGCCAAAGTGGCTTTGCACTGGGGAGGAAGCTGGTCCAAGAAGACAGAACGAAGAATGTCATCACCCGCACCTGTATCTAAGCTTCGGAGACGATTCAAAATAAGCGAGGGTTTACCAATTGTAGAGACGTGGCCCTTGATCAGCTGGCGTAGGCGGGTTTCTGCGGAGGCCCCGTAAGTGTCAATTAGACGTCTTTTGACTTGGTCAAAGATATCGGGGGGGCGAGGATCAGCGGTGACGATGTCTCTAATGGCCTCGAAAGCTTCCATGTCTAATTTTTCAGAAATAAAGTCCGCTTTCGTCGTACTCGTCGTAATACCGGCGTTCCTGAGAGTGATCTCCGCCTGCGCAAACCATGCCGCCGGATTGTCGCGGGAAAACGAAGCGATTGTGGGCTGCCGATTTTGGGCTGACGATCTAACAGCTGCTGCATTTGCTGCTGTAAGGCCGCGAATGCTGCCTCGTCTACAGGCATTTTGGCGAGTAAGAACGTACGCGATACTAATGCCCGATGTGCGAATAACTATCCCTACGGGACTCGATCGTACACGTAGAGATAGAGGTAATTCTAGTCCTCGGATGAGGCTACCTTACGCCGCTGCGTATCACAAGCTCCTAGGTAGTGCTCGCAGGCACAAACAATGGTTTTTAAAACTAACCTGTGCTAATACTTAAAATTAAGTATCGAAATTACAGCGAATCGCGTGAAGAGTTAAGAGATCACTTCCCGCTCAACAAAAAAAAAATTTTAAAGAATTTTATTAACGCATGTAACTAGACGATGCGTAAATTTACTAAAATTGAAAAAATCCAATACACGTGACTCGAAAATACTAAAAGGTTTTTCGTATCAGCTTGCGCAAGAGCGAGCTTCAAAACATAATAGCACGCGAAATTCAAAATGACCGCTAAAATGGCCGACCGTTCTAGGAACGCGAGCCCGTTGCACGCGAATTCCGCGAATTCAAAGCTCGCGAGTAAACGCGCGGCGCGCGACAACAGTTCTCGGAATACGAAAACGCGCGCACGCGTGACTTTATTAATTTCGCAGGTCACGCACCCTAATTCCCCGCACGCATACCTCGACGCAATTATTGAAGTCTGAAGATCGACCGCCTCGGAGAAGTCTCGACGAGGTGTTGCCGCAGCTGACTTCCTGGTGCTCGACGGGTGCGGTAAAAAGGCGCCGGTTGCGCTAAAGGCTCTGGGCCATTGGTTTTTTTACGCGTGTGCGCCGGCGTGCCAGCACGCACACGACGTAATTCGACAAAGGTCAAAAATTCAGTATGCGCCGGCGTGCCAGCACGCATACAAATATCACTGGTCGTCTCTCAGAGACGAGGCGGGTGTCGATACGGCTACCCGCTGATGAAGGATTATCCCTACGCCACTCTAGAGTCGACGTAGAGGTAAAGAAGAGGCGATGACGACGGAGAAACGCCGCGGCAGGCCCACGCCTGCTGAACCTCTTCGGCGACTTTTGTCGGGGTCACCAATGTAGAGATCCTAGCCCCACGGCTCGCAACACGTTCCAAGAAAGGAAGGGGAGAGGAGAGAGTAATGATGAGTCGAGGAGTAACAGCAAAGAGGTTTATTGAAGTGTACAGGAGGGTACAGCGGACACACGTCCGCACGCTCGTAGACTCGAGCAACGACTGCCGCTCGCAGGCGGCTCAACGCAGAGCACGACATGGCGGCTTCCCCCACTCTCGCAGTTAGAGTGAGAGGGAAGATCGCAGTCCCTACAACGTGCTGCCTTAGCATTCCAAGCAGGGCGCTGGTATATATAGAGGTGCGATCCCCGGCATTCCGCAATAACCGCTCCACTACCGCCAGTAGAGGATCCTCGTGATTACTGAGCAATAAAGGGTAACTATTGAGGGTTAACTTCAATTTTTTGTATTGAACTAGGCGTAAAAGCCGGAGTACTTGCTTTTGGGAGAAAGTCGACTCTGATTACTCACATAAAAGTACTCGAGTACAAAAATTGGAGAGCGCACTTATAGTTCCGCTCAGGCCGATTGGACAGAGAGTTACGGATCTGCTCGAGTCAAGCAGTTCTTCAGCAGCATCATGGCTCAATATATAAAGGACACGGCGCAGAAGCTATGGAAGGTATGCTCCAACGACTGTGCTAAATATGATGACATCATTGGATGGATGGATCTCAGCAGTGTAACGCTACAGCCTGCACACAATCTAGTATGTTCGTGGCAGATCGACAAAAGCTGCAAGCAACTGTGGCTTTGCTGAACAGTGTTGTGTATTTTTTACAAGATCATGGCCGAATTGGCGCTGGACTACTCCCAGCAGCCATTGGTGAACCAGCGAATATTACCAACGCTCCAACGGTTAGCCGGGACGAGGTCGAGGCGGCTTTTGATAATAGAATCAGAACTGGAGTAATCACAAAGCAAACACATTTGGACCTTTTATACTTCATGGAAGATGCAAGTGAACAATTTATCGTGAAAGTGCAACAAGCTATCAAAGAGCATACCTCAGTGAAAGTGAACGCAGTGCTGGCTGGGGAGTATATGATTATCAAAGATGATCAGGAGACTGTAGACATAAATATTTCAATACAAAAACAGTTCCCATATACTCCACAACAGATTTGAGTGCGTGGTTTGTAACAAATGTTGTGCAATCCATTGACGCAGCCATGGAAGAGTTTCAAGAGCGAGACTCGGGTTGATCGTTGCGTTCGATTCTCAATTTGTGCATTAATATTAACAAGCTTAATCCTATGCGAGGAAGTTCTTTCATCGAACTGCCCCAGTTTATCACGAGGAAGAGAGCGTGTGTAAATGTGATAAACATTGATTAACATTGCACAACATTTGTCACAAACCACGCACTCAAATCTGTTGTGGATTACATTGGAACTGTTTTTGTATTGAAATATTTAATGTCTACAGTCTCCTGATCATTTTTGATAATCATATACTCCGCTGCCAGCACTGCGTTCACTTTCACTGAGGTATGCTCTTTGATAGCTTATTGCACTTTGACGATAAATTGTTCACTTGCATCTTCCATGAAGTGTAAAAGGTACAAATGTCTATGATTTGTGATTACTCCAGTTCTGATTCTATTATCAATAATGGATAATAATGATATCAATAATAATCAATAATGGAGGCATAATGGAAGCCGTGTGAGACATTCTCAAAGTCATGAAGCGGTTCTTCTTCATCTTTATCTACATAGTAACTCTCTATAAGAAGCAGATTCACATATTTCTTCTTTTTCAGTGCAGTCACATGTCCTGGTAGAATAATGTATACTTCGCCCTTCTTCTTCAAAAAGTACACATTCACCGACACATCATTTTGTTTCTCGAACTTAACCACTTGGCGAGGATCCACTGGAAATTCAATACCTTTGAAATCATATTCATCAGCGTGTTGGGAATATGCCGAAACTCTACTAGTATTCTTTGCAGCAGGATACATTGCTGATAAAATAGCCCACTTGAAGCAATGACAATCAATGTTTTTTTTTTCTCCAACGCTTGCTTGAGAGCTCTGTGATGAAGAACATAGTGCTCTTTGTCGTGTAGAGTCGTCATCAGCTTCTTCTGTTTTGAGCCTGGAGGTGGCATATGTTCAGCGCAAAAGGGAAGATCCTTATGCTCATCATGGAGCCTCACAGAGTACTCCAAATCAACTTCGAGAATGTATCCGTAGGGGTGGTCATTGGGAACATTGAAAAAGGCAGGTTGCTCAACGTTATCTACCCACTTGAAACCACCAGAGGGTAGGAGCTCTGTCATTGCCCAGCCATATAAGTTATTGACGTCGAAGTACATAAGGTACTTGTCATCCTCATCCGGCTAATACTGTTATACCGACTTATACCGCCACGTATAGCGCGTTCGACGAACATCAGCATATCAATGTCGGTTAGAAGCTCCAGTTTCATCTATAATAATGATAATAATTTAGTATTTTTATAAATAATGATAATAATTTAGATTTTTATAAATATATACTTCAATTAATATATTACCTGTGTATATTTGAGCATGGCAACCCTTGTCAATCCAGGTGTCATGTAGTAATGAGCAGCGTCCACGCCATAAGCCTCGAGGCAGTTGCTTCTGAAATTCTTAAAGACTTCGGTGAGAAATAACACATCTGTCTTCAGATACAAATCGGAGTATTGTCCGAGAGTCTCAATGTTGAACGCTTGCCAGAAAGTCTTGGCGTGCTCATAATCTTCATCAGTGATGTGGGCCTCGTACAGGCTGCTGTAGAAGTCGTTTTGTGATGGAAGATTCGTCTCCTTCAGCTTATCGTATGATGAGCAGTAGTCATAGGGATAGACTCCCTTCCTTTTGAAAAGAGCTATTTGCTCGGTCGTATATTTGTCATCTTGTTTAAAGACTCGCTCGAGGACGTTAAGTTGCTCCAAGTAGGATGATAGCTTGTCCAATGAAGAAGCCATAAATCTGAATGAGTCTATAATCGCAGTATTATGTCCGTGCCTTCAACATATTTGCTGAAGGATATGTATTTTTCCTTTGTTAGTGGCAGTAAACTAACTTTTCCGGGGAAGCACGTTGCAATCTCTCGGATGAATAGATGAGCATCATAACCGCTGAGATTGTGAAAATCACAGGTATCATCCTCGAATCATGATAATTTATATTACATGAGTTGTGTGCTGGACCTCGATATCTAAAAAATTAATCAAGTTAAAATATATGACTATAAATAAAAGAAAAATATACTTACTCAACAGTGAGATGACAGTGATCTCGGAACTTTGTGTCAGCTTCTTTGAAGAGTTTGCGGCATATGTGGCAGACTTGGCCCCCTGCAAACTCTGCCTTTTCTGTGGACGTTAAATCTCTCATAGGTCGTGGATTCTCATACGGACCTTGAAGATGTAAAGCTAGATCTTCGAGCTTCTGTACAAACCACTTGGCTGGACTTTCATCTTGCGCGCCATCTTGTCTGTAGCATTTGTATTCTGATTGAGCATCATCATAGCTACACTTTACGAAGAAGCCGATACTGAATGTTTCGTGATGTTGATAGGCTCTCTCATTATCCTTCACTGGCTGCAGTAAGCACTCAAAGTCAGCATACACTACGTACATACGGCACTCTATTTGTGTTGGTATGGTTTTTAAACTCCAATACTCTGTTTCTGTTATTGGTTGGAAGTATAATTTTGCAATGGTTCATTTTTTCACAGTCGATTGTATGCATTGCAAGTTTTTCAGACGTGCGAAAATAATGAAGACAACGATCACATATAAATGTTTTATTTTGGTGAGCAGTTAATTGGCTTCCCACCAACCGTGACAAATCTTTAATCAACACATAATGGAAGCCGTGTGAGACATTGTCAAAGTCATTAAGCGGTTGTTCTTCATCTACATCTAAATAGTAACTCTCTACAAGAAGTAGATTCACATGTTTCTCCTTCTTCAGTGCAGTCACATGTCTTGGTAGAACAGTGTACACTTCGCCCTTCTTCTTCAAAAAGTACACATTCATCAACACATAATTTTGTTTCTCGAACTTAACCACTTGGCGAGGATCCACTGGAAGTTCAATACCTTCGAAATTGTATTCATCAGCGTGTTAGGAATATACCTAAACTCTACTAGTATTCTTTGCAGCAGGATACATTGCTGATAAAATGGGGCAGTTCGATTTAAGAACTTCCTCGCATAGGATTAAGCTTGTTAATATTAATGCACAAATTCATAATCGAACGTAACGACCAACCCGAGTCTCGCTCTTGAAACTCTTCCATGGCTGCGTCAATGGACTGCACAACATTTTTTACAAACCACGCACTCAAATCTGTTGTGGAGTATATGGGAACTGTTTTTGTATTGAAATATTTATGCCTACAGTCTCCTGATCATCTTTGATAATCATATACTCCCCAGCCAGCACTGCGTTCACTTTCACTGATGTATGCTCTTTGATAGCTTGTTGCACTTTCACGATAAATTGTTCACTTGAATCTTCCATGAAGTGTAAAAGTTCCAAATGTCTATGATTTGTGATTACTCCAGTTCTGATTCTATTATCAAAAGCCGCCTCGACCTCGTCCCAGCTAATCGTTGGAGCGTTGGTAATATTCGCTGGTTCACCAATGGCTGCTGGGAGTAGTCCAGCGCCAACTCGGCGACGATGTTGTAAAAAATACACAACACTGTTCAGCAAAGCCACAGTTGCTTGCAGCTTTTGTCGATCTGCCACGGACAGCTCGGGTGAACATAGTAGATTGTGTGCCGGCGGTACAGTTACACTGCTGAAATTCATCTATCCAATGATGTCATCATATTTAGCACAGTCGTTGGAGCATGCTTTCCATAGCATATGCGCTGTGTCCTTGATATTTTGTGCCTTGATGCTGCTGAAGAACTGCTTGACTCGAGCAGATCCGTAACTGACTGTCCAATCGGCCTGAGCGGAACTATAAGTGCGCTCTCCAATTTTTGTACTCGAGTACTTTTATGTGAGTAATCAGAGTCGACTATCTCCCAAAAGAAAGTACTCCGTCTTTTACGCCTAGCTCAATATAATAAATTGAAGTTAACCCATTAATGCCCAATTCCACTAAAATTCCACATTAACTTTTTCTGCTGAAAAATGCGATTAATCAATCGATCTCTTGTACCACAAGTACCTTTCCAACTATTTTCACGTATGCACTTTCAGAATCTGAGATCAAAAATTGAAAATAATTTATTTTAATATACGTTTTTTTAGAATTAAAAGTAAAAATGTTATTTTTGGGTCATTTTTTTCAATAAAATCAAAATTTCTTTTTAGTTTGCCATACTCTAGGTTGCCTAAAAACTATGAAAATGGTGGAATTTTTATCTAAACTTTAAAATATGGTTGAGTATTTTTCAAAAGCTACGATGGCCGATTCAAAATGGCGGCTTCTATAATGTTGTATAATAAAAAACTTCGTTATTTTTTACTGGCAAGGGATCAACTCTAATAAACAATTTTATAGAATAAAAAGTGCTTATAATTAACCAAAAAATACGTGTGAATTATCACAAAATTTTCTTGCATATTTTTGGATTTTTCAAAAAATTGCAAAATCCAAAAATTCAAAAACGTCTCAAAAAATTTTAGAAAAATTTATACGTATTCTTTAGCTAATTCTAAGCGTTTTTTGTTCCATAACATTTTTTTATAAAGTTGATCCTTTCCGTGTAAATTCCAGAGTTCTGAATCTAAATGAAATATAGATATGACAGTTTTATCATTAAAAATATTACTTATGTCGACCCCTATTGAAAAATATCGCGCGATTCTTCGCGCGACTAATCGCGCGAAGATCGTGCCAGTTTATCGACCATTTTCTGCCGCGATAATCGCGCGATAATCGCGCGAGTTAGCCGAAATTCAACATTAAAAAATAAGTTTTATTTTCACAACTGTGTACGTGCTTGCATAATTGACAAACATTATGACTGTAAATGTATCACCCTACTGAAAAATCTCACGTGAGATCTCACGCCAAAATCTCATCTGACCTTTTTCGTCATTCATAATTAAATTTCACTAGAAATTTAACTTTTTTCTATTTCATAATTAAATTTCTCTTTTCGGTGGCCGATAACGGAGTCTAGACGGTGCGCTCCGTAGTTTTTGGTCTAGAGGTCTCGAACCGCATCCAATGCGCGGTGTAGGTGTTCAGGGTTGCCGATGTCGGAGTCTACGTGGGGCGCTCCATAGGTTTCTGCCTCTAGGTATTGAAACTCATTGTATGCGTGGTCAGGTGTTCAGGGTGACCGATGACGGAGTCTACCCGCATGAATTCAGAAAAAAACTATTTCAAATAATTTCTCGAAGTAAGTTTTAGACTTAGTTCTGTTTTTTAAAACACTACTGAAATGTTGAAGTTCGTTATTAGCTAACAAAATTAATATTACTTAAGTCTTATACTTCTTTGATAAAATATATTTTTATTATAAATAGAGGTTATAACTGTATAAGTATATATAAAAAATGCTATAACTGTATAAGTATATATAAATAATAGATATGAAACATACCTGCAACATTACAATAAGATATAAGAGCACTGATGATATTTTGCTTAAGGGGGTGTGGAATACCGACCTCTATTATGCGACCTACCGTACCGACCGGACAGAAGTAATTCGTTATAACTAGATTGTTACTACGATTAACGACTTATTCAAATCCGCTTGCCCTCCGTAATGTAATTATCTATCGTTCTGCAAAGTTTTGAGGCAAAATTGTCCTTGAAATTTTTCCTCAAAACTTTGCGGAATGATAGATAATTACATTACGGAGGGCAAGCGGATTTGAATAAGTCGTTAATCGTAGTAACAATCGAGTTATAACGAATTACTTCTGTCCGGCCGGTGTGGTAGGTCGCATAATAGAGATCGGTATTCTACATCCCCTTAATGTGGGGAAAGGAAAACGACGTTTAACGAGTCTCGTGCTCGCACCCTCGACGTCGACCCGTGATAGCAAATTCACACTAGGCCAGCGTCGAGCGCGCCCACGTTTACTCGATATTAGTAGCTACCGCTAGAACAGTCACGATGGCGACGGCGACAGGGCGCGCGAGGAGGCGACGTCTTGGCGATGATGTCCCCGTTGAGAGAAAGCTGAAATTTCGCGCCAAGCCTCATATAACAGAACAAAGTCCAAAGTATCTTGCAAATTTGTGACCTGACTGGTCTTGGCGAATTCACATATAGTTATAAAATCACTTCACATATGAAAGAGTATTGACATGTGGATGGCTTTACTAGTTTATAAATTTTAATCGGTTTTTAAATAAATTGTTTGTACATTCATTATTTTATTTAATATAATTGAGGTTTTTTGTCCACCACTCACTGTTATAGTGTAAGATATATTTTAAAATATTTTAAATATATTTATTCATTTTGTTATTTTGTTATAGGCACATCTCTTTTGATATTCACAATTCAGATGTTCGATGATAGGTTTAAGCCTTGGGTGGGTATAGCGTAAGAAATATATTTGGACCCAATGAACTAAATAATATTGTAGATCTCTTATACAAGAGGACCAAAATCAACTTTAATCATGTGTAAAATGTAGCTAAAGAGACCAAGTACCTACCCGGTTGTAAATATTCACCTGGTTTTCACCTGAATTTCCACCTGAATTATCACCTGAATTTCCACCTAAATTTTAAGTGAAATTCGTGTAAAATGTATGCGAAAACCACCCAAATTTTATGTGATTTATACCTGTATTTCACGTGTCAAAATTCTAAAAACGTCAGGTGAATTTCACGTGATTTTCACCCGATGCTCACGTGAACTTCACCGGAGATAAATTAAAGCTTCCTTCTTGTGACATCGTTTTTTCAGGTGAATTTCACGTGATTTACATGTGAATCCACACGAATTTCACATTTATTTCACCTATATTCCGTAGTATTTTCGGGTGAATTTAACCTGAAATTCACGTGATTTTCACCCAATATTCACGTGAACTTCACCACAGATAAATTAAAGCTTCTTTCTCTTGTTATCGTTTTCTCAGGTGAATTTCACGTGATTTTCACCCAATATTCATGTGAACTTTATATAGACCCTATTGAAAGTATCCATCGGGATTTCCATATAGAAATATACATGGATTCCATATGGACACTCATATGGAAATCCACCTGAAAATCTGTTCCAAAACGTCATATGCAAATCTGTATGAAAATCCATGTGAAAATCCATATGAAAATCCATGTACAAATCTATGTAGAGATGCAATTAAAAATCTGCCCTGAACCTGGATTATTTATGGACATACTACTGCAGATACGATTTGAACTTCGCCGAGAACCATCATTGGAATATATATAAAAAAAGGCTATATCGGTATTAGTATATATAACTAATGGATATGATACATACCTAGCTGCAACATTACAATAAGATATAAGATCACTGATGATATTTTGCTTAATGTGGAGAAAGAAGTAACGACGTTTAACGAGCCTCGTGCTTGCGCTACTCGACAACGACCCGTGATATCAAATTCACACGAGGCCGGAGCCGAGCGCCCCTACGTGTACTCGATTATTAGCAGCTACCATGAATAGTTGGGACGGGCGGTTAAACTCGGCGACAGCGCGAGAAGTCGACATCTTGGCGATGATGGTGCTCTTCAAAGAAACAGCTCAAATTTTTAAAATCGTTTATGCTTTGTAAGTTTACTGATAATTATTATTTCACAAAATTTTTTCAGATTCTTTATTAAAAATCCTTAAAAATGAGCCCTACTAAAACAATATTGGCGAACAACCCTCTTTTGTAAAGAATTGTATATTTTTTAAATACCAATAGAAACCAATCATTTGTATTTCTGACAACCAGATGGATTTGAGATTTTAATGTTATTCATATATCTAATGTTATAGATCTTGTCAATAAGTTTCTCAAAGCAGAAAAAATACATTCAACATCTATTTTCAACAATATTTTCACCAGGCTTGTAAGTAAAAATATTCATCTTTATTTTCCTAAATTTTCAATGGGAGCCGGTTACACTGTTATTAAACTCTATATGTATTTTTCATATCTACTCGAAAGAAAATTTCATAAGTTATCGAGTGTTATGTGTGCCAAATGAAAAAGTATATTACTATAAAAAGTTTAAATCAAAGTAGTTGAAAGACAATTTAGCAATTGTGTATTCCGATGCCCAGACAAGAACTTCTTACTCAATTATTTTCAAATAAAATATGGTTTTCTTATTAAGTCTGCGCTTCATGTAATTTCATAAATTATGTAATTTACAATCTTATAAATCATTAAGATCCATAATTCAATTATTTATTTGTGACTTATTCACTGAATAGTTTATGAAATTTCATGAAGCGAGGGCTTAATAAGAACACCATATTATATTGGACTATTATTGAGTAAGAAGTTCGTGTCTGGGCATCGGAATATACAATTGTTAAATTGTCTTTCAACCACTTTGATTTAAACTTTTTTATAATAATATACTTTATCATTTGGGACACATAATACTGGATAACTTATGAAATTTTCTTTCCAGTAGATATGAAAAATACATATAGAATTTATTAACAGTGTAACCGGCTCCCATTGAAAATTTAGGAAAGTAAAGATGAATATTTTTACTTACAGGCCTGTTGAAAATATTGTTGGAAATAGATGTTTAATGTATTTTTGCTTTGAGAAAACTTAGTGACAAGATCCATGCCATTAGATATATGAATAACATTAAGATCTCAAATCCGTCTGGTGGTCAGAAATACAAATTATTGGTTTCTATTGATATTTAAAAAATATAGAATGCTTTTCAACAGGGTTTTCTAACAATGCTTCGAGGCTTATTGGAAAAGCTCTTAAATAAGGACTCAATAAAGCTTTTGTCGCATGCAAAATATTCTGCTTTATCAAATGGATCATAATTCATAATATAAATATAACTATATTCTTAAAATAAAAAACAAATTTTTTAAAATTTTGAGCTGCTGACTTCATGTGAAATGCATTATAAATACCTATACTATATAATGTAAGGTCATATGAAATGTCAGTATTCTTTCATACTGCTAACAAAAACAGATTGAATATTAGTTGATTCATTACACGGAGCAAAATTTATTTCTAAACTTTAATCTTTATAAGAAAATTTATTATTTTTATAGTAGTGCTGGGACATACTCAACATGGGGATTTATCTTGTTTTAAATATTAATTTTTATTATTTTTGTAGCAAATTTTACTATTTCAAATAGTACTTTTTATGACTGCTGCAAAAATAATAAATATTACTATTTCAGATAATAAAATTTGCTACAAATGTAGTAAAAATTATTCTTTAAAAAATAAAATTTGCTATGAAAATTATAAAAATTACTATTTATAACAGTAAAGATCCTACATGTCGAATGTGTCCCAGTACTAAACTATAAAAATAATAAATTTTCTTATAAAAAGAGTAAAGTTTACAAATAAATTTTTCTCCGTGTACAAGAAAATAAAAAGCATATATTATTATGGCCAATTCACATATAATTATAAAATAACTTCACATATTAAAGATTATTGACATGCGTGTGCCTCTAAGTTACTGTTATATAACTTACATCGAAAGAAGAAATCCATACATTGTTGCTAAATGCTAATTAATCATTAGAATATAGCTTACAGTTTGTAACCTAAATGCAGCAGTAAATTTAAAACACATTATACTTATGACATAGCCTTTTGCAAACTATAAGCTATGAAGGTAAACTCCAAATTATGAGGTAGGAAATGGAAAAAATTGGACATCCGACAAACTATATTGGATATGCTAGTTTATTCCAGCCTAACACCAGGCTGGAATGAACTAGCGTATCCTATATAGTTCATCTATTGTCCAATTTTTACAATTTCCTTAATCATACTTATACGAACAATTTAAAACACACCGTACAAATTATGAGGAATTTTATAAACTCTAATTAAATGTTCTTATTATAAATAACTAAAAAATAATTATCGAACAATCATTCCCAATTGAAATATGTCAAGTTGAAATTACTATAATAAGATACGAGGCCAGGCAAGAAAATTTTTATAATAATGGTTCACCTATTATTCGTTAAACATAGGTGTGGTATTATAAGGACAGCAGTGATAGTGTCAGATCTAAAATCATATGAACTGTCAGTGTTCTTTCATACTGCTACCTGAAACATAACAATATAAATTGAATATTAGTTGTGCGTGTCTTGGAACTGTAAATAGTCATTCTGTTTTTCTTTTTTTTTTTTTGAAGTTAAAGTTATAGTTATGCTTTGCAAGTATTCTACATATAGAATATTACAAGTTATTGTTATATAACTTTCATTGTTAGAAGAAATCCATACATTATTACTAAATGCTACTTGATCATTAAAATATAGCTTACAGCTTGTACTCTAAATACAACGGCAGTAAATTTCAAACAATATTATATTTATTACATAGCCTTTTACAAACAGTAAACTGTATTTCAATGGTAAAGTATAAATATTATATAATTATATAACAATAATTTATACTTTTATATGTGGAAAACTTGCAATCCATAAATATTAAATTATACAAAACAGAATAAACAATGTCAATCGAACACATGCACCTGTCAATACTCTTTAATATGTGAAGTTATTTTATAAATATAAGTATAAATATAAATATAAATATGTTAATAAAAAACCTTTTATTTTTAACAATAAATCATTGGGAAAGTACTTACTATACCAAGTGTCATCCTTGGAAATGCATATACAGATAAGTCGCACCCAGTCAACCCTATAGAAGAATAAACATTGCTTGAAGTAACATTAGCTAACTATTAAATATTGGAATGTTACTCACCAGATGAGGAGACGGCAACAAACTTGCAAAAGGACTTTTGTAGCATCAAGTGCATTGTAGCAGGGATCACTGGATCAGGAAGAAGAATTTGCCATGACTGTCAGAGGAGGATGAAATAGCTTTCGCCATCAGGTAATGCACAGCTCCCTCGTAGCACAACTAGCATAAGAAAATGAAGAAACACGAGACAGACGCAAAAATACATGAAAAAGTGGGTGCACTGATCTCACCTAGATGTAAACGTGGGAAACATAACCACGAATATCACACCTTACTCGACCGGCAACGTCAGCACAACACTCGTCACAACCTCGGAGATGACAGCGTGGATAGCAGCAGAAGGTCTTTCTCGACGTAGATGCAGCCACCAGTAACCACCACACTCTCACGTTCGAACTTACGTCGTCGTAACCCTTGAAGCACGCGAGAGCACCGGTCTATTAGACGACGTTCGATAACTGCCGCCGGCCGCGCGTACATGTGTAGAAAGTAATAGAGAGAGAGAGAGAGAGAGAGAGAGAGTCAGCTGTCAGTGAGGCTCCTGTCACATAGGCGCGTACGATCGCGTTCGACTGCGTTCGAGCGCGTTCGACCGCGGTTATGCGCACGCGACTTATCTGTATATGCATTTCCAAGGATGACACTTGGTATAGTAAGTACTTTCCCAATGATTTATTGTTAAAAATAAAAGGTTTTTTATTAACATATTTATATTTATATTTATACTTATATTTATAAAATAACTTCACATATTAAAGAGTATTGACAGGTGCATGTGTTCGATTGACATTGTTTATTCTGTTTTGTATAATTTAATATTTATGGATTGCAAGTTTTCCACATATAAAAGTATAAATTATTGTTATATAATTATATAATATTTATACTTTACCATTGAAATACAGTTTACTGTTTGTAAAAGGCTATGTAATAAATATAATATTGTTTGAAATTTACTGCCGTTGTATTTAGAGTACAAGCTGTAAGCTATATTTTAATGATCAAGTAGCATTTAGTAATAATGTATGGATTTCTTCTAACAATGAAAGTTATATAACAATAACTTGTAATATTCTATATGTAGAATACTTGCAAAGCATAACTATAACTTTAACTTCAAAAAAAAAAAAAAAACAGAATGACTATTTACAGTTCCAAGACACGCACAACTAATATTCAATTTATATTGTTATGTTTCAGGTAGCAGTATGAAAGAACACTGACAGTTCATATGATTTTAGATCTGACACTATCACTGCTGTCCTTATAATACCACACCTATGTTTAACGAATAATAGGTGAACCATTATTATAAAAATTTTCTTGCCTGGCCTCGTATCTTATTATAGTAATTTCAACTTGACATATTTCAATTGGGAATGATTGTTCGATAATTATTTTTTAGTTATTTATAATAAGAACATTTAATTAGAGTTTATAAAATTCCTCATAATTTGTACGGTGTGTTTTAAATTGTTCGTATAAGTATGATTAAGGAAATTGTAAAAATTGGACAATAGATGAACTATATAGGATACGCTAGTTCATTCCAGCCTGGTGTTAGGCTGGAATAAACTAGCATATCCAATATAGTTTGTCGGATGTCCAATTTTTTCCATTTCCTACCTCATAATTTGGAGTTTACCTTCATAGCTTATAGTTTGCAAAAGGCTATGTCATAAGTATAATGTGTTTTAAATTTACTGCTGCATTTAGGTTACAAACTGTAAGCTATATTCTAATGATTAATTAGCATTTAGCAACAATGTATGGATTTCTTCTTTCGATGTAAGTTATATAACAGTAACTTAGAGGCACACGCATGTCAATAATCTTTAATATGTGAAGTTATTTTATAATTATATGTGAATTGGCCATAATAATATATGCTTTTTATTTTCTTGTACACGGAGAAAAATTTATTTGTAAACTTTACTCTTTTTATAAGAAAATTTATTATTTTTATAGTTTAGTACTGGGACACATTCGACATGTAGGATCTTTACTGTTATAAATAATAATTTTTATAATTTTCATAGCAAATTTTATTTTTTAAAGAATAATTTTTACTACATTTGTAGCAAATTTTATTATCTGAAATAGTAATATTTATTATTTTTGCAGCAGTCATAAAAAGTACTATTTGAAATAGTAAAATTTGCTACAAAAATAATAAAAATTAATATTTAAAACAAGATAAATCCCCCATGTTGAGTATGTCCCAGCACTACTATAAAAATAACAAATTTTCTTATAAAGATTAAAGTTTAGAAATAAATTTTGCTCCGTGTAATGAATCAACTAATATTCAATCTGTTTTTGTTAGCAGTATGAAAGAATACTGACATTTCATATGACATTACATTATATAGTATAGGTATTTATAATGCATTTCACATGAAGTCAGCAGCTCAAAATTTTAAAAAATTTGTTTTTTATTTTAAGAATATAGTTATATTTATATTATGAATTATGATCCATTTGATAAAGCAGAATATTTTGCATGCGATAAAAGCTTTATTGAGTCCTTATTTAAGAGCTTTTCCAATAAGCCTCGAAGCATTGTTAGAAAACCCTGTTGAAAAGCATTCTATATTTTTTAAATATCAATAGAAACCAATAATTTGTATTTCTGACCACCAGACGGATTTGAGATCTTAATGTTATTCATATATCTAATGGCATGGATCTTGTCACTAAGTTTTCTCAAAGCAGGAAAAATACATTAAACATCTATTTCCAACAATATTTTCAACAGGCCTGTAAGTAAAAATATTCATCTTTACTTTCCTAAATTTTCAATGGGAGCCGGTTACACTGTTAATAAATTCTATATGTATTTTTCATATCTACTGGAAAGAAAATTTCATAAGTTATCCAGTATTATGTGTCCAAAATGATAAAGTATATTATTATAAAAAAGTTTAAATCAAAGTGGTTGAAAGACAATTTAACAATTGTATATTCCGATGCCCAGACACGAACTTCTTACTCAATAATAGTCCAATATAATATGGTGTTCTTATTAAGCCCTCGCTTCATGAAATTTCATAAACTATTCAGTGAATAAGTCACAAATAAATAATTGAATTATGGATCTTAATGATTTATAAGATTGTAAATTACATAATTTATGAAATTACATGAAGCGCAGACTTAATAAGAAAACCATATTTTATTTGAAAATAATTGAGTAAGAAATTCTTGTCTGGGCATCGGAATACACAATTGCTAAATTGTCTTTCAACTACTTTGATTTAAACTTTTTTATAGTAATATACTTTTTCATTTGGCACACATAACACTCGATAACTTATGAAATTTTCTTTCGAGTAGATATGAAAAATACATATAGAGTTTAATAACAGTGTAACCGGCTTCCATTGAAAATTTAGGAAAATAAAGATGAATATTTTTACTTACAAGCCTGGTGAAAATATTGTTGAAAATAGATGTTGAATGTATTTTTCCTGCTTTGAGAAACTTATTGACAAGATCTATAACATTAGATATATGAATAACATTAAAATCTCAAATCCATCTGGTTGTCAGAAATACAAATGATTGGTTTCTATTGGTATTTAAAAAATATACAATTCTTTACAAAAGAGGGTTGTTCGCCAATATTGTTTTAGTAGGGCTCATTTTTAAGGATTTTTAATAAAGAATCTGAAAAAATTTTGTGAAATAATAATTATCAGTAAACTTACAAAGCATAAACGATTTTAAAAATTTGAGCTGTTTCTTTGAAGAGCACCATCATCGCCAAGATGTCGACTTCTCGCGCTGTCGCCGAGTTTAACCGCCCGTCCCAACTATTCATGGTAGCTGCTAATAATCGAGTACACGTAGGGGCGCTCGGCTCCGGCCTCGTGTGAATTTGATATCACGGGTCGTTGTCGAGTAGCGCGAGCACGAGGCTCGTTAAACGTCGTTACTTCTTTCTCCACATTAAGCAAAATATCATCAGTGATCTTATATCTTATTGTAATGTTGCAGCTAGGTATGTATCATATCCATTAGTTATATATACTAATACCGATATAGCCTTTTTTATATATATTCCAATGATGGTTCTCGGCGAAGTTCAAATCGTATCTGCAGTAGTATGTCCATAAATAATCCAGGTTCAGGGCAGATTTTTAATTGCATCTCTACATAGATTTGTACATGGATTTTCATATGGATTTTCACATGGATTTTCATACAGATTTGCATATGACGTTTTGGAACAGATTTTCAGGTGGATTTCCATATGAGTGTCCATATGGAATCCATGTATATTTCTATATGGAAATCCCGATGGATACTTTCAATAGGGTCTATATAAAGTTCACATGAATATTGGGTGAAAATCACGTGAAATTCACCTGAGAAAACGATAACAAGAGAAAGAAGCTTTAATTTATCTGTGGTGAAGTTCACGTGAATATTGGGTGAAAATCACGTGAATTTCAGGTTAAATTCACCCGAAAATACTACGGAATATAGGTGAAATAAATGTGAAATTCGTGTGGATTCACATGTAAATCACGTGAAATTCACCTGAAAAAACGATGTCACAAGAAGGAAGCTTTAATTTATCTCCGGTGAAGTTCACGTGAGCATCGGGTGAAAATCACGTGAAATTCACCTGACGTTTTTAGAATTTTGACACGTGAAATACAGGTATAAATCACATAAAATTTGGGTGGTTTTCGCATACATTTTACACGAATTTCACTTAAAATTTAGGTGGAAATTCAGGTGATAATTCAGGTGGAAATTCAGGTGAAAACCAGGTGAATATTTACAACCGGGTAGGTACTTGGTCTCTTTAGCTACATTTTACACATGATTAAAGTTGATTTTGGTCCTCTTGTATAAGAGATCTACAATATTATTTAGTTCATTGGGTCCAAATATATTTCTTACGCTATACCCACCCAAGGCTTAAACCTATCATCGAACATCTGAATTGTGAATATCAAAAGAGATGTGCCTATAACAAAATAACAAAATGAATAAATATATTTAAAATATTTTAAAATATATCTTACACTATAACAGTGAGTGGTGGACAAAAAACCTCAATTATATTAAATAAAATAATGAATGTACAAACAATTTATTTAAAAACCGATTAAAATTTATAAACTAGTAAAGCCATCCACATGTCAATACTCTTTCATATGTGAAGTGATTTTATAACTATATGTGAATTCGCCAAGACCAGTCAGGTCACAAATTTGCAAGATACTTTGGACTTTGTTCTGTTATATGAGGCTTGGCGCGAAATTTCAGCTTTCTCTCAACGGGGACATCATCGTCAAGACGTCGCCTCCTCGCGCGCCCTGTCGCCGTCGCCATCGTGACTGTTCTAGCGGTAGCTACTAATATCGAGTAAACGTGGGCGCGCTCGACGCCGGCCTAGTGTGAATTTGCTATCACGGGTCGACGTCGAGGGTGCGAGCACGAGACTCGTTAAACGTCGTTTTCCTTTCCCCACATTAAGGGGATGTAGAATACCGATCTCTATTATGCGACCTACCACACCGGCCGGACAGAAGTAATTCGTTATAACTCGATTGTTACTACGATTAACGACTTATTCAAATCCGCTTGCCCTCCGTAATGTAATTATCTATCATTCCGCAAAGTTTTGAGGAAAAATTTCAAGGACAATTTTGCCTCAAAACTTTGCAGAACGATAGATAATTACATTACGGAGGGCAAGCGGATTTGAATAAGTCGTTAATCGTAGTAACAATCTAGTTATAACGAATTACTTCTGTCCGGTCGGTACGGTAGGTCGCATAATAGAGGTCGGTATTCCACACCCCCTTAAGCAAAATATCATCAGTGCTCTTATATCTTATTGTAATGTTGCAGGTATGTTTCATATCTATTATTTATATATACTTATACAGTTATAGCATTTTTTATATATACTTATACAGTTATAACCTCTATTTATAATAAAAATATATTTTATCAAAGAAGTACAAGACTTAAGTAATATTAACTTTGTTAGCTAATAACGAACTTCAACATTTCAGTAGTGTTTTAAAAAACAGAACTAAGTCTAAAACTTACTTCGAGAAATTATTTGAAATAGTTTTTTTCTGAATTCATGCGGGTAGACTCCGTCATCGGTCACCCTGAACACCTGACCACGCATACAATGAGTTTCAATACCTAGAGGCAGAAACCTATGGAGCGCCCCACGTAGACTCCGACATCGGCAACCCTGAACACCTACACCGCGCATTGGATGCGGTTCGAGACCTCTAGACCAAAAACTACGGAGCGCACCGTCTAGACTCCGTTATCGGCCACCGAAAAGAGAAATTTAATTATGAAATAGAAAAAAAGTTAAATTTCTAGTGAAATTTAATTATGAATGACGAAAAAGGTCAGATGAGATTTTGGCGTGAGATCTCACGTGAGATTTTTCAGTAGGGTGATACATTTACAGTCATAATGTTTGTCAATTATGCAAGCACGTACACAGTTGTGAAAATAAAACTTATTTTTTAATGTTGAATTTCGGCTAACTCGCGCGATTATCGCGCGATTATCGCGGCAGAAAATGGTCGATAAACTGGCACGATCTTCGCGCGATTAGTCGCGCGAAGAATCGCGCGATTCATCGCACGATAATCGCGCGATATTTTTCAATAGGGACTGCAATTTAATATCAACTGATAAGAATTTTTCCATCGGTCTTACAGTCTTACAAATTAAATTAAAATAATTAATATTTATGGCAGTCAGATTGCCCTTGTTTATAATCACCCCCGCAGAATCTGAAATAAAAACTTAATTAAAATCTGGAAAAAACTTTGTTAGCAAAGGACGATCTGACTGCCCACCACCACCACATTGTCCGACGTTTCGAGCCTGCTCCGGCTCCTCCTCAGGGACTGAAATAAAACCCGCGATACACCTCCTTATATACCATGCACCCATACCCCCTTCTTTTCTCTTACCCCACCACCCTCCACATTCCCCTCTCCAACTTGCCATTCTCACTTAAATTAATAAAGAATGATAAATGTTATCTAATTTACTTGACTCTATCATTAAATTTACATTATTCCGATTTCTTAGAATGTGAATACTTTCAAGGCTTTCCCTCTTATATTTATTCTTAATCCCCTGTTCCAAAATATCCACACTCCCAAAATCGAAAGAATGCAAACTATTTAAACAATGTTCTTTCAAACCCGATGTACAACTTGAGCTGCGTAAACTATATTGATGTTCATATATTCTCTTTTTCAAATATCTACCCGTTTGACCAATATAACAACCATTACAATCCCTACAATTAATTTTATAAACAACTCTCGATTTCAAACATTTATCATCCTTGTCTTTACAATTACTAAATAACCTTTCTAAATTATTATCATTTCTAAAGAAAACTTGAATATTATGTTTACTAAAAACCCTTCTAATCCTTTCCGACAAACCTCTAACATATGGTAAACTAAAATATGCATTCTTTCCATTTCTATTCCTTGTTTGATTATCTACCCGCTGCTTCAATCCACCATTATAAATTTCCCACACTCTCTCATCAATCATTTTATCAATAAATTTTACGGGATAACTATTTTTAATAAATATTTCTCTAAATAAATTTAAATTCTTTTTCCTAAAATCTTTATGTGACAATTTAATCGCTCTGTCAATGACACCTTTGATCACACCTGTCTTGTTTCCGAATTGGTGGTGAGAATCAAAATTTAAAAATCTACCTGACCATGTAGGTTTTCTATACCAATCTAATTTCACTCTATTATTATTACCTCTAATGACTCTAATATCTAAAAAACTCAATTGATAATCTTTCTCAACTTCTTTTGTGAATTTAATTCTATCATGGATAGAATTAAACACATCCACCATTTCATCCACAAAACATTCTGGTACAACTGCAAAAATGTCATCAACATATCTTTTAAAAATAATTGGCTGAAAAACCAACTTAGACAAAGCAATACTTTCCAATTTTTCCATTACTAAATTGGCTATAACAGGTGACAAAGGTGATCCCATTGGACAACCATATCTTTGTTCATATAGACTATTATCAAAAGAAAAAATTGTGTTTTTAAAAACCAAATTAATTGCCTTTATAAATTCATCTTTTGTTAAACTAGTATGTACTTTAATTTCAGACCATTTATCTTGTATAATATCATTCAACAATTCTAAAGGTATATTTGTAAACAAAGATACTACATCCAATGAAACCATCCTATGATCATTCGGAATAATAATATCTTTCATTATACCATAAAAACTCCAACTATCTTTAATATATAAATTTGTTTTACCCACTATCTTGAACAATATATTAGACAAAAATCTAGCAAGTCTATACGTCGGAAAATTTATCGATGATATTATTATTCTATATGTCAACTGTTCTTTGTGAATCTTAGGAAGCCCATAACATTTAGCTACAGTGCCATTTTCACATTTTAAATATTTAAACATACTATCTTTAATATAAGCTTTTGTTTTCCAATGCATCAATAATTCTTTCAATTTATCTTGTAGTCTATTGATATGTGGATTCCTAATTTTCACATAAGTGGTATCATCCTCCAACATAAGTTGAATTTTATTAATATAATCTCTTTTATCTGAAACTACAGTTACATTTCCTTTATCTGCTTTTTGGAAGATCATATTCGGATTCTCTCTCAAGAATTTCTTCGTTATTTTTAATTCATGGAATAAATTACTGTTCAAATAATTATCAAATCTATGTTCTCTTTTAAAATTATCAACAACTTTAACTAAAGAACTCCTACATTCTTTTTTAAACTCCAGATTAAAACTACTCATACTACTTTCTACCTCAGCGATGATATTCTTGATCGGAAGAGATTTATTTGAATATGATATTCCAAATTTAGCACCCTTTGACATGATATTTACCACTTCTTCTGGTATTACTTTGTCAGTTAAATTTCTAAACCAATCCTTATTAACATTGTTAGTTTGATTGACCTGAGAGTGTTTTCTATGCTTTAAATATTAAAATTTTCTTTTTAATTTACTCCTATGGTTATATTTTACTTTTTCAAAGTGCCTCTTTTGACCACGAAAAAATTCTTGCAAGTCATTCTGTTCTATTTTATTATATAAATATCTTTCAAGCTCTAATAAATATTTATTCAAACGATTAATTTCAAAATTCAAATCTCTAATTTCTAAGTTAAGTAATTTATTTTTGAAAAAGAAAATATTTTTCCGTAGATCATAAGAAACTCTTTTATTGTAATCCCGATAAAAACCCTTATCATCAAATTTTTTTCCAATATGTTTAGGAAATTGACAGAGCGATTAAATTGTCACATAAAGATTTTAGGAAAAAGAATTTAAATTTAGTTAGAGAAACATTTATTAAAAATAGTTATCCCGTAAAATTTATTGATAAAATGATTGATGAGAGAGTGTGGGAAATTTATAATGGTGGATTGAAGCAGCGGGTAGATAATCAAACAAGGAATAGAAATGGAAAGAATGCATATTTTAGTTTACCATATGTTAGAGGTTTGTCGGAAAGGATTAGAAGGGTTTTTAGTAAACATAATATTCAAGTTTTCTTTAGAAATGATAATAATTTAGAAAGGTTATTTAGTAATTGTAAAGACAAGGATGATAAATGTTTGAAATCGGGAGTTGTTTATAAAATTAATTGTAGGGATTGTAATGGTTGTTATATTGGTCAAACGGGTAGATATTTGAAAAAGAGAATATATGAACATCAATATAGTTTACGCAGCTCAAGTTGTACATCGGGTTTGAAAGAACATTGTTTAAATAGTTTGCATTCTTTCGATTTTGGGAGTGTGGATATTTTGGAACAGGGGATTAAGAATAAATATAAGAGGGAAAGCCTTGAAAGTATTCACATTCTAAGAAATCGGAATAATGTAAATTTAATGATAGAGTCAAGTAAATTAGATAACATTTATCATTCTTTATTAATTTAAGTGAGAATGGCAAGTTGGAGAGGGGAATGTGGAGGGTGGTGGGGTAAGAGAAAAGAAGGGGGTATGGGTGCATGGTATATAAGGAGGTGTATCGCGGGTTTTATTTCAGTCCCTGAGGAGGAGCCGGAGCAGGCTCGAAACATCGGACAATGTGGTGGTGGTGGGCAGTCAGATCGTCCTTTGCTAACAAAGTTTTTTCCAGATTTTAATTAAGTTTTTATTTCAGATTCTGCGGGGGTGATTATAAACAAGGGCAATCTGACTGCCATAAATATTAATTATTTTAATTTAATTTGTAAGACTGTAAGACCGATGGAAAAATTCTTATCAGTAGATATGACAGTGTTAAGATTTGGCCATTTTTTATAAAAAAATCGTTTTTTATTATCAACTACTTGCGATACTGTCTAAACGCCATTAGGCAGTAGCTTACAAGCCATTAAATCACTGTTTCCAATTCTCACCACGTGGAGGTTGCCTTTTGAAGAATCATCTTGTACATTTTTTGTGTTTTTGAAAATTTTACATTTTTTTGTATTTTTTTCAATTTTTACATTTTTTTGTACTTTTAATAGTTTTTAATTTTTTTGTAGCTTTTTGGTTTTTATGTTTTATTGTTTTTTCTGACATTTTTGAATTTTTGGATTTTGAAAAATCAAAAATATGTCACAACATTTTGTGAAAATTCACACGTATTTTTTGGTTCATTCTAAGCACTTTTTGTTCTATAAAATTTTTTCTTAGAGTTGAGCCCTTGCCAACAAAAAAATAACGAAGTTTTTTTTTAAACAACATTATAGAAGCCGCCATTTTGAATCGGCTATCGTAGCTTTTGAAAAATACCCAACGGGATTTTAAAGTTTAGATAAACATTCCACCATTTTCATAGTTTATAGACAACCTACAGTATGGCAACCAAAAAAGAAATCTTGATTTTATTGAAAAAAATGACGCAAAAATAACATTTTTACTTTTAATTTTACAATAACGTATATTTATATAAATTGTTTTTAATTTTTTACCTCAGATTCTGAAAGAGCATACGTGAAAATAGTTGGAAAGGTACTTTTGGTATAAAAGATCGATTGATTAATCGCATTTTTCAGCAGACAAAGTTAATGTAGAATTTTAGTGGAATTGGGCATTAATGGGTTAAACCTGAATAGTTACCCTTTATTGCTCAGTAATCACGAGGATCCTCTACTGAAGGTTGTCGAGCGGGTAATGCGGACTTCCGGGGATCGCAACTCTATTTATACCAGCGCCTCGCTTGGAAGGCTAAGGGAGCGCGATACGGCCGCCCTCGCCATCTAGCGGTCGGCGCAGAACTACGCTCTCACCGGTGCTTTCAGCGGGAAATTCAAACCTGAACGAGTGTTTTTCACAAATAACTCCGAAACTAACTCTTCTATACTATGCGTGGACGTTGGCCGAATTTCCAAAAATTGGTGGTGGCGGTAGAAATTTTGGTTTTTCGCTTATATCTCGAGAAGGAGCGCTCGGATCGAAAAACTGACGAAATTTTGGTGATGCAACTGGAGGGGCGACATACTTTTCACACACTATTCGACGACGTTGACGGAATTTCCAAAAATCGGTGGGAGAGGAGAAATTTTGGTTTTCCGCTTATATCTCGAAAAGGAGAACTCTGATCGAAAAACGGACGAAATCTAGGGAATGTAACAATAGGAGAGACATACTTTTAATATACTATTGAATGACGTTGGTGGAATTTTCGAAAATCGATGGTGAGAGGAGAAATTTTGGTTTTTCGCTTATATCTCGAAAAGGAGAGCTCGGATCGAAAAACGGACAAAATTTTGGATCTGTAACTGGAGGGGGGACATACTTTTCACACACTATCCGACAACGTTGACGGAATTTCCAAAAATCTGTGGTGGGGGTAGAAATTTTGGTTTTTATATCTCGAGAAGGAGCGCTCGGATCGAAAAACTGACGAAATTTTGGGGGTGCAACTGGACGGAGGACATACTTTTCACACACTATCCGACGGAGTTGACGGAATTTCCAAAAATCGGTGGTGGGGGTAGAAATTTTGGTTTTTCGCTTATATCTCGTGAAGGAGCGCTCGGATCGAAAAACTGACGAAATTTTGGGAGTGCAACTGGAGGAAGGACATACTTTTCACACACTATCCGACGGAGTTGACAGAATTTCCAAAAATCGATGGTGAGAGGAGAAATTTTGGTTTTCCACTTATATCTCGAAAAGGAGAACTCGGATCGAAAAACGGACGGAATTTTGGGAGTCTAATAATAGGGGAGACATGCTTTTAATATACTATTGAATGACGTTGGTGGAATTTTCGAAAATCGATGGTGAGAGGAGAAATTTTGGTTGTTCGCTTATATCTCGAAAAGGAGAGCTCGGATCGAAAAACGGACGAAATTTTGGAGCTATAACTGGAGGGGTGACATACTTTTCACACACTCTCCGACGACGTTGACGGAATTTCCAAAAATCGGTGATGGTGGTAAAAATTTTGGTTCTTCGCTTATATCTCGTGAAGGAGCTCTCGGATCGAAATTTTGGGGGTGTATTCCAATAGGGAGGTATCACTTTTTTACAGAGAATCATATGGTGTATAGAAAATTTTTGTAAACTCAAAATTGTGCAAAATATTTTGCGCGCGCAGCAGCCTCGTAATTCAGCTGTGAGTATACATATGACTCAATAGCCTAGTGGTAAGGTGGCTGCTCAGTAATTTAGAGATCGTGAGTTCAAGTCCATCCTCTGGCGATTTTTTTTTCATAAAACTTTTTTTATATTAAAATATTATTGTTTATCGGTAAAGTATATTAACCACCACCGTGAACATCGAGGCCTCGCACTATAAGATACAAATTTAACTGTAGGTATACATACGTCTCGTTAGTCGAGTGGTAAAGTTGCTGCTCAGTAATCCGAAGGTCGTAGTTTCAAATCCAGCCTTCGGCGTTTTTTTTTTCATAAAAACTTTTTATATTAAAATATTAACTTTTATCGGTAAAGTATATATTTGCCTACAGTTAGCGCCGTACCTTACCGATAGTACCACCGTGAAGGCATCGCGCTATAAGTATACAAATTAAGCTATGAGTATACATATGTCTTGATAGCCGAGTGGTAAGGTGGTTGCTCAGTAATCTAGAGATCGTGAGTTCGAATCCACCCTCCGGCGATTTTTTTTCATAATAACTTTTTAAATATTCGCACTCACCTAAATGTAACAAATTATTATTATTAATTTATCGTTATGCGCTCTATCTTGCCGACGTGAATATTACTTAGAATAATCGAAAAAATTTGTTTCTTAAAAACATACAGCTACTTGCCGCTCGCTCGTTCTGGCTCACTTGGGTTAATGTCGCTCGGGGAATTCCGGCTCACTCACTACACTGCAGATTCAGTAAATCGGCTCAAGAGGGGAACCCGTCGAGAGGGGGGGAGGTGAGAGAGGTCAGAGAGTTGTGAGTGAGGTGAGTGAGTTTAGTGAGTTTAGAGAGGGGGGAAAGAGGGTGGTTGGTGAGAGGAGTGAAGCTGAGAGACGGGTGCGGTAAGATGGGAGTGAGCACTGAGAAGTGGAGGGGGTGAGAGGAGGAGGGGTGGGGTGAGTTGGAACCATCCTGAGTTGGAACCATCATAGCTATACTACTGTTCAGTTCATCTTTGCTTTTTACTTAAAGAAATATTTGATACAGAGCATAAATTCATTAAAACATTACATAATCTATATGGATCCAGAATCAATACGACAAAAATTCCTGCAATGAGTTCATATTGTATGTGAGCAAATGTTAATAAACAATGAAAATTTTAGCATAGGGGACTACATATTTGTCAAACAACTTGTTTTTATAACATAAAACCATGACGTTTTCCAGTGAAATAAATTTGTGGACTTTTGTATCAATAAAAAAAACCGCTGACAATTCATTGGCACGTTGCTTCTTCAAACATAATTTACTGATTCCTTTAATTAATTTTTCATTCCAATATTTAAAATTTAATACTTTATTTTGTACGGTGAGACTGTTTTAAGGTCAATGTTAAAACTCTTCTTTAAAAAAAAAAAATTATTTTATAAAAAATTTCCGTTTTCTTTGTCGCACGATAACAAGAGTAAAAATTATCCAATCGTCATAAAATTTGGCACATATTTAGCTTTTATATATCTTCAGATCGAGTTCGTTGCCCAAAAAATCGGTCCATTACGACCAAAGATATTTGAGTTTAAAAATCTTTTTAAAAAATTTTTGAATCGTGTTTACTCAGAATGAAGATAATCTCTTAAAATTTTAACTAAATATAGTCTCCAATGAGTTTAATAAATGGTTGAAATTTTAAGTCGATAAATAAAATATTTTTTGAGAAATTAGTTTATGAAATATAAAAACGTTATCTTTAATAGCAACTGACATAGTAAAGATAATTTACATATTAAAAAAAGAAAATATAGTTAAATACCTTTCAAGAAAAGTTTATTATATTATGTAAAAAATCAATTTTCAATGTCTTTGAAAATAATCGATCAATCATGATCAAATTTTTCACACATATTGCCTATCTCAAATGCAAATTCGTCTATATATTTCAGGATAATCCATCGATCTGTTCTCGAGAAATTACGATTTAAAAAGTAGTTAAAAAAATTTTAACCTCAAATATCTCTGAAATTTAGGGACCAATCCTTTTGCCCAAAGAAAGAACTCGTTTCGTATACAAAATCTACCCCTACATGGAATTACAAAGTGATTAAGTAAATTTTTCTTTAGTGATGCAACGACAAAAGAAAATTGCTAATGAATTTCTATAATAAATCTTTTTTTCTTTTTTATTCAAACAAAGATATTAATATCTATCGCTAGTAAAAGATAATCACTTGAAATTTCAATCTAATATTGTCCCCATCAAGTGTAATAAGTGATTGAAATTTTAAGTCGACATATTAAATACTCTCTTAGAAATCGTTATTCCAAAATACAAAATGTTGAAAGTATGCAGCTTCTCGCGATTGTAAGTGTGCGAATGTCTGTGTGTGAGTGAGGGAGGCCCTCTCCTTCGTATTGGGTGCGGCTGTCTCCGCGAGCGTCAGTTCTCCCTGAACGCTGGACCCGAGCGGACGTGAGCAAGAGAGAGAGAAAGCCTTTGAATAAACTAAACGTAAAACTTAAACTGTGTGTGACTCTGGATTATTCACCTCATCCTCACCAATATTCCATCAGGTTATGGACCCAGAACGTTTGACTGCGCCGAGCCAGGAGGCCCAGGAGGCGGCAACATCTAAAGGTATGAGAGTGACAGTAACCGGGTCACGAGGAAAGGTCCTTTGTCTGTAAGAGACAAAATAATGACTAGTCGCGCTGTGCGTCAAGAGTCGTGTTCGGGAAAAGAAAACTGTCGAGAGTTAAAGAATTAGAATCGTGTCAAACGCGGCGAAAGTATATGCGAAGTGTATCGAAAGTTTAAATAAAAATGTCGGACGCGCGAGAAAAAGGAAACGCAAAAGTTCCTTCTTACAACCTGTGCGAGTCGGGAATTTTGTTTTACAAGAGGTGTTTTGTATGGAAAAGTGTTGCGAAAGATAAATGCGAAAATCGGAAGTTACAGTTAAAATCATTAAAAGAAAAGTCTAGAGTAAGAGTAATTCGGAAGAAAAATTAATTAACAAACTACCTAAAGTTCGTGGAATTTCAAATCAAGGTCTATTGTTTGAGTCGGCCGAGCGTGCTCGTACAAGAGGTTTCGGTTGCATATACCGGTAACGGGAAGTGGATGCACTTCTCGGAACGGGCGCGTGCCGAGCGATGAGTACTCGCCGGTATGCCAACACAGGCACAATCGCGAAGGGAGGGAGCACGTGGTCGTGTCTGATCAAACTGGCGGCGTGTCTACTTCCCGCGCAAACATCGGAGGGAGCGAGAGACAGATACGGCAGGTGCACCGCGCGAGCAAGTGTACAACAGCCGCGAGTCAAATCGGCAGGTGCGCGCGAGCGTAAAGTGGCCATGAGCCAAGCGGTAGACGCACGCGAGCGTAAAGTGGCCGTGAGCCACAATGGTAGGCGTGCACGAGTGTATAGCGGCCGAGAGAGATGAAACGGCAAGCGCGCGTGAGTGTGTAACAGCCGCTGATGCGGAAGGCGTTGCGCCGAGCGCGCGCACACATAAGTACATATATACACATATGCCTCGCGCTGATTCGGACTGACGTGAGACGCTGTGCGTCGCGGAGGCTGCATACGTTGCGGGCATAGAAATGTGCAAACGTGCCTTATGCGAAAGGAAAGTGAAGATGACGAATGGCGTGAACGGAATATATATATATATATATATATATATATATATATATATATATATATATATATATATATATATCTCTATTCTATATAGTTGTAAGCATTTTTTCTTACGACCCAGCCGCTCCCCATCCGCTTCCCCCGCTCCTCATCCGCTCCCTATCCGCTCCCCCCCGTTCCCAAAAATAACGTAAAAATGTCTCTAGAAACAGCAGTTTTTGATGCTTCCGCTCCGCATCCACTCCCCCCCGCTTCCCTGCCGCTCCTCTCAATTAATAGTCTTTTCCGCTCCCCACTCCGCTCCCCTTCCGCTCCCCATCCGCTCCCCATCCGCTCCCCCCCCTGCTCCCCCCGCTCCTCATCCACTCCCCATCAGCTCCCCCCGCTCCCCAAAATAACGTAAAAATGTCTCTAGAAACAGCAGTTTTTGATGCTTCCGCTCCCCATCCGCTCCCCCCCTCCCGCTCCCGAGACGCTCCCCCGCGCTCCCGCCCGTTCCCCATCCACTCCACATCAGCTACTTTTTGTTATTAATAGTAGCTATTCCTCCAAGCGCACGCTTTTATCAGGTGTTCCCAGATTGTATTTAATTGGATCGTATTGTATTTCAGACAGAGACATAGAGAAAGAGAGAGAGAGAGATTAAAGACGTAGAGACAGACACGTAGCAACTGCGGTGTAGACAGAGACCTAGAGGAAGCCACGTAGACACGGAAACGTAGTGACAGACGTAGGGAGAGAGAGCCAGAGAGGGAGGGAGAGAGAGAGCGAGAGAGAGAGAGAGATTAGAGAGACAAAAATAGAGACAGAGATTAGTGACAGAGATGTAGAGACAGACATGTAAGGGCAGAGATATAGAGAGAGATATTAGACACAGAGACGTAGACACAGAGGCAGAGAGACAGAGATGTAGACACAGAGACGTAGAGATAGGCGCGTAGAGTCAGGAATATAGATATGGGGACGTAGAGACAAAGACATAGAGATAGAGAAGTAGAAACAGAGACGTAGGGACGGGCGCGTAGAGACATAGACATAGAAACAGAGACGTAAAGACAGAGATGTAGGGACACAGATTAGAGACAGGGATGTTGATATGGAGACGTAGAGACATAGAGGCAGAGACATAGAGACAGAGACATAGAGATATAAAAGAAGGGACGGAGATGTAAAGACGGAGATATAGAGACAGAGATGTAGAGATAGAGACGTAAGATAGAGACGTAGACAGAGAAATTAGAGATGGAGACGTAGAGATAGAGATGTAGATACAGAGACGTAAAGACAGAGACGTAGAAGGAGTTTAGAGACAGAAACGTAGAGAAAGAAGCGTAGAGACGGAGTCATTGACACAGGCGTAGAAACAGAAAAGTAGAGACAGAGACTGTCAGAAATTAGAGACATAGTTGTAGTGACAGAGACGTAAAGACAAAGACGTAGAGAGAGTGATTAGAGACTGAAACGTAGAAAATAGGATGTAGATGAACCGATGTAGAGAGTGATATTAGAGACGGACCATAGACAGTCACGTAGAAAGTCAAGTCAACAAAGAGACATAGAAACAGAGACATGTAGACAGATAAGTAGAGAGAGAAAGAGAGAGGAGTAGAAACAGAAAAGTAGAGACAGAGGCGCAGAGTCAGGAATGTAGATAAGGAGACGTAGAGACAGAGTCGTAGAGTCAGGAATGTAGATATGGAGACGTAGGGACTGAGACGTAGAGACATAAAGAAAGAAAAGTAGAGACGGAGAAGTAGAGACGGAGACGTAGAGACAGAGAATCAGAGACGGAGATGTAGAGAAGGAGACACAGAGACGGAGACGTAGAGACAGAGGCGGAGAGAAAGAGACTAGAGAAAGAGTTGTAGAGACAGGGACGTAAAGTCAGAGATTTAGAGAGAGATTAGAGAAATAAAAGTCGAAACAGGGATGTAGGGATAGTGATGTTGATGCAACCACGAAGACATGGAGGCGTAGAGACAGAGATGTAGAGATAGAGGCATAGAGACAGAGACGTAGAGTAAGAGATGTAGAGAAGGAGAAGTAGAGTCGAAGAAGTAGGGAGAGAAGCGGAGCGACCGACACGTACAGACATTAAATTAGAGATAGAGCCGGAGAAGTAGAGACAGAGGGGTAGAGATGGAAAAGTAGAGGGAGACGTAGAGATAGAGATATAGAGACGGAGAGGTATAGAGAAAGAGAAGTCGATGCAGAGTCCTAGAGAAAGAAACGTCGATGCAGAGTCCTAGAGAAAGAGATTAAAGACAGAAAGTCAGAGACATAAACAAAAAGACGCAGAAAAAAGAGAGAGAGAGAGAGAGAGAGAGAGAGAGAGAGAGAGAGAGAGAGAGAGAGATATTAGAGTCAGAAACGTATGTTCAGGGGAGTAGAGACAGAGACGTAGACCAGGAGGCATAGAAACAGAGACGTAGAGACAGAGACGTAGAGATAGAGATGTAGGGACAGAGAAGTAGAGACAGGGAAGTAGAGACAGAGACGTAGAGACAAGCGCGTAGAGACAAAGACATAGAAACAGAGACGTAAAGACAGAGTCGGAGAGTTAGAGATGTAGAGACATAGTCGAAGAGATAGAGAAGTAGAAACAGAGACGTAGGGACAGGCGACTAGACACAGAGACATAGAAACAGAGATGTAAAGACAGAGATGTAGAGACAGAGATTAGAGTCAGGGATGTAGATACGGAGACGTAGAGACAGAGACGTAGAGACTTAGAGACAGAAATGTAAAGACGGATACGTAGAGACAGAGACAGAGGACCGAGACTTAGAGACAGAAAAGTAGAGAAAGAGTTGTAGAGACAGAGACGCAAAGACAGAGATGTAAAGAGAGATTAGAGACAGAAACGTAGAAACAAGAGACAAAGACATTGAGACTACTATGTAGGCATGGAGACGTGGGGACAGGGATGCAGATACATAGACGTAGAAGCAGAGACGTATAGACAGAGTGGTAAAGGCAGTCGCTTAGAGAAAGAGATATAGAAACACAGATCTAGCGACAGAGTTGAAGAGAAAAAGACGCAGAGACAGAGAAGTAGAGACAGACATTAGAGACAGAGATGTAGAGGTAGAAAAATCAAGACAGTGACGTAGAGAGAGGGAGAGAGAGAGAGAGAGAGAGAGAGAGAGAGAGAGAGAGAGAGAGAGAGAGAGAGAGAGAGAGAGAGAGAGAGAGAGAGAGAGAGTACTTATTAAATAAAAGATGTTTGAAAATTTATAATGATATTAATCAAAATAATAACTATAATCGTGTTATTTTAGCTCCTCATAATGATAACATTATTTATTTGAATAACAATATATTAAGATTATTAAATGGTAAAGATAAAACGTATTACAGTATTGATTATGCAATACACAAAGGAGTAGATCAAACTGATGATAATATTCACCTAAATTTCCCAATAGAAACTTTAAATAAAGTAAAGGAAGGTCTTCCTCCTCATGAATTAAAATTAAAAGTAAATGCAATAGTTATGTTAATTAGAAATTTGAGTATGAATGATGGTTTGTGCAATGGTACTAGACTTAAAATTACAAAATTATTCGAATATAATATTGAAGTTGAAATTATTACAGGAGAAAACATAGGTAAAAAAGTTTTCATTCCTAGAATTACATAAAATACAGGTGAATCTTCCTCCTTACCGTTCATCCTTTATAGAAAACAATTCCCCATCACTTTAGCTTTCTGTATGACTATTAATAAATCACAAGGACAAAGTTTTGATTATGTAGGATTATATATCAAAAGACCATTATTTTCTCATGATCAATTATACGTAGCATTGTCAAGATGTAGAAATCCCAAAAATATATATATTCAAAACGAATTAGAGAATTCATCAGAAATTGAAAATATAGTTTGGAAAGAAGTTCTAGATGACGTGAATGAAACCTCTCTTTCTATCTCTCTCTTATCAGTAGAGTAGGCATCCTGGAGATACCACTGTTTTGTTTATAATATTTATATGTTCAAAAATATTATTTAAAAATATTATACTTTTATATATTTTATTATAAAATAATATAAATAACATTTTCAAAATTTATAATAATTATACTTCAATATAACATACGAAATTTTATAAATAAAAATAAAACGCACTTTCTATTTACCCCATTAGGTGGTGTGGAAAAAATAGAACATAAGATTTAAATTTCAACTTGATAATTTAAATGAATATTATCATCTCTACATATAGGGTAAATTTAAAAGTAAATGTACAGATAAATATTTCAAAAAAATTAAAATGAGAAATTATTCTTCGTCAGTAATCTATTGTGATTAACATTTATCTCTAAACATGGGGGGCTGGCGAGTGGACCGAGCAGGGGGCGAAGCTTCCCTAGTATATATAAATATACTGGGGTGGGTACCCCCCTACTCGCTCCGCTCGTCAACCCCCATATAAAATAAATTTAAAAATTTAATATTTTGGAATAAGAAAACAAATCACCCTGATGTTCATTATTTTAAATTATTAAAATAATAATCCTCTCCGTCTCTGTATCTCTATCCCTACATCTCCCTCTACTTTTCCAACTCAACGCCTCTGTCTCTACTTCCCCGACTCTATCTCTACTTTAATGTCTCTACATGTCGGTCGCTCCGCTTCTCTCTCTACTTCTTTGTTACTACTTCTCCGTCTCTACGTCTCTTACTCTACGTCTCTGTCTCTACGCCTCTATCTCTACATCTCTGTCTCTCCGCCTCCATGTCTACGTGGCTGTATCAACGTCTCTGTCCCTACATCCCTGTTTCTACTTTTATTTTTCTAATCTCTCTCTAAATCTCTGACTTTACGTCTCTGTCTCTACAACTCTTTCTCTAATTTCTTTCTCTCCGCCACTGTCTCTACGCCTCCGTCTCTGTGTCTCCTTCTCACCGTCTCCGTCTCTGTTTCTCCGTCTCTGTTTCTCCGTATCTACGTCTCCGTCTCCACTTCTCCGTCTCTACTTTTCTTTCTCTAGGTCTCTATGTCTCTGCCTCTACGTCTCCATATCTACATTCCTGACTCTACGCCTCTGTCTCTACTTTTCTAATCCTACTCCTCTCTTTCTCTCTCTCTCTCTCTCTCGTTCCCTCTCCACTTATCTGTCTACATGTCTCTGTTTCTACGTCTCTTTGTTCACTTGATTTTCTACGTGACTGTCTACGTTTCTGTCTCTAATCTCACCCTCTACATTGGTTCATCTACGTCCTATTTTCTACGTTTCAGTCTCTAATCACTCTCTCTACGTCTTTGTCTTTACGTATCTGTCACTACAACTATGTCTCTAATTTCTGACAGTCCCTGTCTCTACTTTTCTGTTTCTACGCCTGTGGGTCTACGCCTCTGTCTCTACGCTTCTTTCTCTACGTTTCTGTCTCTAATCTCTTTCTACGTCTCTGTCTTTACGTTTCTGTCTCTATATCTCTATCTCTACGTCTCCATCTCTAATTTCTCGGTCTACGTTTCCTTCTTTACGTCTCTATCTCTACATCTCTGTCTCCATATCTCCGTCTTTACACCTCCGTCCCTTCTTTTGTAGCTCTATGTCTCTGTCTCTATGTCTCTGCCTCTATGTCTCTGCGTCTCCGTATCTACATCCCTGTCTCTAGTCTCTGTCCCTACATCACTGTCTTTGCGTCTCTGTTTCTATGTCTCTGTCTCTACGGGCCTGTTGCTACGGGCCTGTTGCTACGCCTCTGTTTCTACTTCTCTGTCTCTACGTCTTTGTCTCTACGTCTCCATATCTATATTCCTGACTCTGCGCGCCTATCTCTATGTCTCTGTCTCTACTTCACCATCTATACGCCTCTCTCTCTCTCTCTCTCTCTCTCTCTCTCTCTCTCTCTCTCTCTCTCTCTCTCTCTCTCTCTCTCTCTCTCTCTCTCTCTCTCTCTCTCTCTCTCTCTCTCTCTCTCTCTCTCTCTCTCTCTCTCTCTCTCTCTCTCTCTCTCTCTCTCTCTCTCTCTCTCTCTCTCTCTCTCTCTCTCTCTCTCTCTCTCTCTCTCTCTCTCTACGTCACTGTCACTACGTTTTCGTGTCTACATGGCTTCGTCTAGGTCTCTGTCTACACCTCAGTTGCTACGTGTCTGTCTCTACGTTTCTGTCTTTAATCTCTCTCTCTCTCTCTCTCTCTCTCTCTCTCTCTCTCTCTCTCTCTCTCTCTCTCTCTTTCTCTACGTCTCTCTCTTAAATACAATCCGATCAAATTAAATACAATCTGGGAAAACCTGATAAAAGCGTGCGCTTGGAGGAATAGCTACGATTAATAACAAAAAGTTGTGATAGAGAGCGGGTAGGGAGCGGGGGGAACGCGGGGAAGCGGCTGCGGAGCGGGGGGGAGCGCCTGGGGTGTGGGGGGGAGCGGATGGGGAGCGAAAGCATCAAAAACTGTTGTTTCTAGAGACATTTTTACGTTATTTTGGGGAGCGGAAGGGAGCGGATGGGGAGCGGATGTGGAGTGGCGGGGAGCGGATGGGGAGCGAATGGGGACCGGATGAGAAGCGGAAGGGATGAGTCTTACAAGTATCACTTTAGAGAGGTGAAATGGGAGCGGATGGGGAGCGGATGGGGAGCAGAACGGGAGCGGAGTGGGGAGCGGAAGGGAAGCCGAGTGGTGAGCGGCAAAGACTATTAATTGAGGGGAGCGTGTGGGGAGAGGGTGGGTGCGGATGGGGAGCGGAAACATCAAAAGCTGCTCTTCCTAGAGACATTTTTACGTGATTTTGGGGAGCGGGGCGCAGCAGATGGGGAAGGGCTGGGTCGTAAGAGAAAATGCTTACAACTGTATAGTAGAGGTACAAGTATATAGTATATATAGATAGAAAAGATGCTTACAACTGTATAGTATCGGTACAAGTATATAGTATATATAAGTATGTGGGTGAACCTGTTTTGGAGAGGTATAGTTCTTTTTCTCAGAGTTGCCTATGTTAACGTGACTAAAGAAATATGGGCCCTGAGGTTATAGACTCTAGAAAATGGCCGACAACTCACCAAAACCGGTCATATATATCTTTGCCGGTGTGAAGAGGCTCTTCAAAAACGGAGAAACTCTTAAAAACCGGTAGATAATATCTAGAAAAACTCTCCAAAACCGATAAACGACATAAATATATATGTATACAAGCAAGCATGCATCGCAATACTCAAACCGAAAACTAACTGCGCAGTCTAAACAAATAAATTAAAACTAAACACGCACACAATTAAATGTTCTCAAACAATTTACCGATAATAATAAATATATGCATATGGGATAAAACTGATTTGATCTATTCCATAGTAGATGAAACTGCCTTGCTGCTATTTTTGAAGACCCAGGAGGTTATTCATGAATTTCAAACAAAACACTCGGATGAGCGTATGTGGGTGGAATTAACAGAGAAACAGATAATATTTATAGCTGAAACAGGCGTGTCATATAAACTTGGTAAAACTAATTTGTGTTCAATATGACTTGTGTACAACAGATTGAATAACAATTATAACCTAACTCTTTTACAACAAAACACTTTATAACAGAAGAGGACGATAGGCTGCTGAAGAATACTATTGGAGATGGAACAGAAAAGTTGTATTTGCCTTATTGTAAAATTAACGAGTTACACTGTGCCAAAGAAAAAGAGAAAGAGCGTGATGAAGTAATAGCGAAAGAGCGAGACGAAGAAAAAGAGAAAAATCGTGATGAAGAAAAAGCGAAAGAGCGTGACGAAGATAAAGAGAAAGAGCGAAATGAGGAAAAAGAGAATTATGAACTTGGCAGTTCACACGCCAGTAAGGGACTCCGAGAATGCTTTGTGTTCGAGCAACTCACGGAGCACATTGCTGCTCAATGTCCTGAAAGACTGGCAGAGACGATAGCGAAAACAGCGGCAGTAGAGAAAGTAAGAATATCGGAAGACATTGTAAAACTAGCGGCAGACAACATTTCGGCAAGCGAACGTCAAAATGAGAAAATAATTACAACATGGATAGGTAAACCTAAAATTAAAAATATATAAACAATAACCTCTACGAATAAAGTATTCATAAACAAGTTGTAAATATAACTCAAACTAAACTCTTTGACTCTATTTTGACAGAAATCCAACGTTAGTTATGAAAGATAGAGAAGCGAATGAAGCGAATGGAGATCAACCAAAAGAAGCTGTCAGATAAGGTTGATACGAACCACGAGCAAGTATTCGAGCATATGGATAAGGAGCTGAATACTATGTGGAGCGAATTGAATGAACAGGTGGAAAATGATATCTCTGATGATGATAATCAAACATTTAATAATCAAACGTGTCTTACCTCTACACGGATGCAAACTGACAATGTTAATAAATAGGACGTAATTCGGATAGTTAAAGGCGAATTAAACAAAATAAATAAAGCGAACGATTCGAACAACGGAAGGTTTCTTAATGTATCGAGAGAAACAACTGAAACATTAAATTCTGAATTATTACAAAAACGATCTGTCCTTAAAAGAGATTATAAATTAACTAAACAGACAAAGTTTGAATACTTTTTTTGATTTCTCTACTTCGGTATTGAGAGCGAATGATCTTTTGTATGTAATTGATGACTCAGTTAAAGCGAATGATAATTTAAGCGAATCGGTGAAAGAAAAACATAAATTTAGAGTACGTGACATACTGATAAATCATCTTGATAGCGAATATCATGCGAAAGTAATATATATTAAAGATCCAGTTCAAGTTTTGAAAAAGATTAAAGAAATTAAAATAAGTGAAATCGTTGAATTTTTGATTTCTAATCCTCGCCTCCGTCAGATCGACTTAACTCATCACTTTCTTTGATAAAATAAGTGAAGTTAATATAACGTCTTCGACGCTCAGAAGACAATTATATAATATGAATTACAAGCCATAGAAAGAAAAGGCAATTGAATTTATTGATAAATTTGAAGAAATTGTTCGCAATTATAACAACCTTTCAGGAATTCAAACTTTGTCTGCCGATGAAATACGTGATGCATTTTATAACGCGTTAGATCAAATAATAAAATACTTCGTGATGAGAAGTACAACCAATAAACCCCTCAGTTTTGATTAAATAAAAATTCTTGTATTACAGATTCAGAGCGTAAGAACACAGGCGAAAGACCAAGCCAAAGATCAAGCGAAAGGCCAAATTATAGCGATGGCAGCAAGCCTTGAAGTAAACACAACACTACCCAAGTGTTTCAATTGTGATGACTTTGGGCACTTACGGGACTCCGAGTCTCCTTTGAGTGCAAGCAAATCACGAAGCACATTGCTGCTCATTGTCCTCAAAGACTGGCAAAGGAAGGTCGAAGGAACGCTCATCAAAGGAACGAAAGTAGAGTTTTCTATAACTATAATGAAATAGAAGCGAAAGTAGAGGCACTAAGCGAAAGTATGAAAGGCAATACGATAATAGCCCTAAGAGATTTAGACCAAATAATTTCAAATGTAACAATGACAGCAACAGACAAGATCGATATAATATAAACAGGGGAAGAAATGTGAAGTGAAATAGCGGCAGAGGCGGACGAGGTAAAGGTATAAAGCGAAAGATAGAGAAAAGTCGTGCTCTTAATGTCACGAACATAGAAAGAAAGAAAACTGAAAATGTTATGTTAGCTAAATTCTTAGCAGATACGGGCGCTACGGAACATTTAAGAAATTCAAGGCTCATATTTAAAAACTTTAATAAACAGAAGAAAGAATGTGCAAACAAAAGCGAGCATGCTAATTAAAGATCGGAGAGAGAAGGTCAAGTTCAGTGTTATTCGGAAATAGACAAATTAATTAACTTGGAAAATGTTATATGTGCTGAGAATTTGTCTGATAATTTACTGTCATTGCGAAAGTTTACAGATCAGGGTTTAAGTATTTATTTGGATAATAAGAAAATAGATATCTATGATCCAGTGTCGAATGAATCATTTATATCAGGTATATATAAGCGACTATATTGGATAATAGAATTGAAAGTAAATGATGAAAATAGCGAAAGAGATAAATTAAATGGTAAAATTGTAGCATATGTGACTACCAGGCGCATGAAAAATCAGATAAATACAGAAACCATGGAAGAAAACGAAAGAGATGACGAAAGTACAAATAAGACTGAGAGTAAGAATAACAGAAACGTTGCAAATTCTGATTTTGAAAATACTGTGTTGAATAGAACGTTAAATGATATTAGCGATAGTCAAATAAGCGAGCGAAAGGGAAATTATGATACATACACAGAAATCCAGAACGAACATTCTAACTATAGTAAGGCTATGCTATGGCACGCAAGAATGGGACATGCGTCATTAAGTTACTTGAAAGCAATGCAGCGAAAGTATCCACATATTAAAGATTTAAATCAAACGGTTTTTGACGCAATTCTTGATTGTGAAGTTTGTATGAACCCTTACAAATTATATATTCAGACATAATGGGGATGATAAATCCAGCCACTTATCGCAAGAAATACAAATATATTTCGGTATTTGTAGACGAATATTCTCGCCTTGCCATGGCATACCCTATGAACACAAAGGATGAAACTGCGTTTTGTTTCGAATCCTTTGTTAAGAGCGGTCGAAATATATTAGGAAAAGATGCGAAAGTGTGCTATTTAAGATCCGATCAAGGGACGTAATTAACTGGCGGTAAGATATCGAAAGTTTTGAGTCAGCTGGGTACAGAATTGCAACTTGCCTGTCCCGATACACCTCAGCACAATGGAATAGCGTATGGAGTGAACGTCTTGAGCAGACATCAAATCGATCTTAAGGAGGAAGATTGGAAGATGGTTGATCGAATTTTTCGATATTTAAAGGGTACAAGAACTGACAGTATCAATTACTATGGAGATAGTAATGAAATGCAAGGATACTCTGATGCAAATTTTGGTGACTGTAAAGGAGCCAAAACTACAAGCGGGTATGTAATAAAACTATTTAACGATACGATTACATGGCGAACGAAGAAACAGAATTTTGTAGCCTTGTCTACCTGTCAAGCAGAGTACGTAGCGATGAGCGATTGTTGTCAGGAGATGATGTCTATACACAATTATCTTAAAAGAGTCCTAGATTGAGATTTTACTCCCATTGTACTATGGTGCGATAATAAAGCGGCAGAAGCAAGTGCTAAAACGAACGGTCGTAGTAAGCTCAGATACATGACAGATATTAAAGAGCACTATGTACGAGAATGTGTAGAGCGAAATTTAGTGAAAGTAAATTGGTTAGATTCAAAGCGACAGATTGCGGATGTATTAACTAAACCTTTATCGTTTGATTTACATGTAAATATGATTAAACTAATTATGAATTTTTAATTATATATTTCAGGCACTAAATCATGAATCACCATAGATCCCACGAGATAGAAAATCTAAATATTTATTTTTGTACTTTAGATTATATATAAATAAGATTATTTGTAAAGCGAACGCGAAAAGCGCGGAAGGGAGTGTTGAAAGTATGCGCGCTTCCCGCGTGTGCGAGGGTGCGAATGTCTGTGTGTGAGTGAGGGAGCGCCCTCTCCTTCGTATTGCATGCGGCTGTCTCTGCGAGCGCAATTTCTCCCTGAGCTTAGGTCTTCTATTGTTTATTAAAAATAGTTGAAATTTAATTAATTGCTTTGAGTATCAATGTGTCAAAATACAACTATTGTTTAATAAGAATATTTATCTAATGTGTATAGATCATAAAGGACCCCGCACATAATGTATGGGAAAAAATCATTCGGTCAAATTGAACGAAACTTTGAAAAAAGATAGGTCTTGAGGTCCTGAAGAAATCTATGTTTTTCTAAAGTTTCTTTCAATTTGACCGGATGATTTTTCCAATACATTATGTGCGGGGTTCTTTGCATTAACAAGTGGGAATCTCTTATTAATAGTGTTAACGTTTAATAAATGATAAGGAATATACCGATTATAGTGTATTATTCAATTTCTGAACAGGTTTATAATTTGAACTTAAAGGTAAGTTAATTAATCTAAAAGAAATAAGCAAAAGGATTATTATTTACTATAAACATATAATATAATAATGGTTTTATCAGCTCCTAATTTTTATTTAACGTAATATAACTTTTACCTTAAACAAAATTATTTCCCTAATTATAGTTGTTGAGATATTTAGCATTACTCTGAAATAATATTCTTATACTATAGTAGGTTGGGTCTCAAAAGATGCTGGAAAATGCGTCTCCACGCAGGAAGACTGAGGAAATCTATTTTTAGATATGCCATGTGCGTGAGGCAGATTGTACAGATAAACATCCTCTTTTTCTCAGCTCTTTCTTATTATTAACAATCCTGAATATTTTACAAGTGTGGGATTATCTACTTTATTAGATAATTGTGTAGCAAATAATCACAAATTTGAACGAAAACATTATGATTATTTTGTCGGTAGTTATTCGCAATATAAAATTTATTAATACTTAAAAATCTAATTTACAATGAATTTACATTCGATAAATTTATAAAAACAGTCGGTTATGTAAAATAAACTAGTGGTTAACATAACTTGTTGCTTATGTAATATAATAAGTATTATAGTAATTATTTTACGTTGTTAATAAGGATTCCTTTCATGCTTAAAGGTTGCGTTTACAAAATGCATATGGTTAGTTATAGAGCTATATTTTTGGGTTTTTTGTTAATAGATCTCTATTATTATTAATGCAAAAACAAACAAAGGCTGTTAATTGCAATTTAACAAAAGAATATAGAATTAATATTATTTTTCCTACTTTCTTTACTGCTATATTTAATATTTGTTATTGTTAAAATAATTTTATTGGAAACGGTTTAAGAGATATTGTCTAATATTGTAAAATAATATTTCAGTCTAAGTATAAGTCATGTTTCGAAAACTCGGAAAAGCTCGTTCCTGCGTGGGAAAGCGTCAATATCTATTTTTAGCATGGGCCATGTGTTTTCCGCCCCTCAGATAATGCGTCCGCTCGGGATTGCGTCTCCTTAAAGTTAATTCCACACTTTGAAGGAATATCTCGAACTACACATGTAATTATTTAAATCCAAAATGTTTATTAAATTTATTATATGTAAATAAAAATATTTTATTTATTTATAGCGGATGAAAGGAGAATTTTAAATAAGTTTTATTACCTGGGTAGGGGAAATAATCTTTCATGAATATGTCTTAAAGTAATTATTATAATTTTATATCTATTTGTAAATAATTAATTTTATAAACTTTTACACCTCATGCTTGGAACGGTTGCTAGTTAAGTCAAACGTATAAAAGATGAATTACAATTATGATTATTGCACAAGAGTTTGTTCAGCAGTTTGCATTTCATTTATTCTTCAGAACATATCCTCGTAGAAAATTAGCCATATTTTATTACTAGAGTGTTGGGTAAAAATGTAAAAATATAATTCACTTAAAGGTTAAAAATTACATATTGCGGTGATGTTTTATTTGAATAATTGGCACATAATTATTATAAAGTTAACTAATAAATTGCTATTTTTGACTAACATTTCTACTAGAATAGATTGTTGTTTTGTAGAAAAAGGTAACAATTTTTCTTTGGTATCAGTCTTTTATTATAGTTTATTATACCCGCGGTTGTAGGTATGTTCAGATATAATTAGTAAATGGTGTTCGGCATTTATCAATAAGAAAAGAAAGTTTTAACAACAAGCTGAAAAATAAATTTAAGAAAAGAGAAATTGTAAGATTCTAAGCTTAAAATTAAAGTATGCGCCGCGTCGTCGTTTCTATGGTAGCTGGAGGGGAAACTCCGTGTAGCGCAGGTCACAACTACAACCCTTGGTGCAGTAGTGTCAGGAGGGTAGTGGGGGTTCAGGATCATGATCATGGTTCATCAAAATAAGAAATACTTTCAACTATATAAAAAAAAATTTATTATTTATACTAAAGCGTAGACGGTTCCGTCACACCCCCCTACTAAAACGGTTGCTAGTTATTTGCAAGAATATCTAGCAATCGGTTAGGTGCATAACTGAAATAGAGACCATAAATTACTCATTACTTGCATTTTTGCTTTTTGATGTTGATGCTACAGAATTTGTTGACTGAGGTTGAGGTGGTATAAGAAGTTCTCGTTCTGGTTGAATAGGTTCTTCTACGTCTAAGTGTTGCTCATTTCCTCTTGGGGTTTTGTTTAAATAAACTAACATGTGAGCCAGTGAGCTCCATATTGCTAGTAGTAAATGAACTGACCATCCATATACTTTATGTAGTAAAAATCCGTTGATGAAAATCTCAATTATCATTTTAATTATTTGAAAAATCATTATGATAGCAAAAACGGCTGCACTGGCTGTACTAAATGCCATGAATTTCGTCCATACTCTATTCCAGGTGGAGTGAATAATAATCTCTACTGCATCCTTGTTTAATTGCTTCATTATGGCTCTAGAGTGTCATAGGCTGCCCATTCATTTCTCTCGCAATGTCGTTTAAATAACCCGATTTCTCCACAGGGAACATTATGTGTTGTTTTAATTGTTCAATGTCTTTTTCACTGTAAATTCCCGTTGTTGCCAAGTTTTCGGGACTTATGTAGCGCCAGGTGGCCTTAGATTTTGGGTTAATTTCAATTGGAGCCTTCGTCTCGGTAGAACGAGATAAAATCTTATACCATTCGATTCCTAAAAAGTAATACGCTGGTAATAAAGCATTACAGTCTACAATGGTCTTTTAGTATATGTGTTCTGGGTGTTAAGTAATATATTTTGTTTTGACGCGTTATTTGTAACTCGGCAAAACATTCTTCTCCATGTTCTACCTTCACCTCTACAGGTACACATTTTACTATGTGTACGACCTCTCCTGCGGCAACGGCCATATAGCCTGGGCCTTTCATGAAATTATAAGCAAATTGATTAGGCGCTTGGGTGGCTATCGCTAGAGCGTGTTTTCGAGTCTCTCTTTCGAGATTACCCCTTGTATAACTACATCCTGATACAAATACCCGATTTGGTTACGTACATGTTTTTCTGCATAGACAAATTTTGAATTTACATACGCGAATATATCTAAATTATTTATTGAGATTTTATCGTGATTAACAAACTATTCCCCCTTTACGGTTTCAAAAATAACGAGTTTGGGGTGCTCAGTTCGAATTATTTTATAACCACATACAGATTCTTCAGCTTTACTAGTTAAAGCAAAGATAATATCCTGAGTTGATAAAGAATATACAACTTGATCGTGATTACCGAAGTAGTCAACTATCTTATTTGTATATCCTTCATACAGAATACTATAGTGTTTAAATTTACAACTGTCTATTGGTATAGCTTTCCAAAAGGTTGGTTCGCCATCAACATCTACGCAGGTACTGTCAGATAATATGCAAGTAGAACCAGAGCTTAAATGGATTTTGTTGTTATTAATATCAACGCGAGCCTTCTTGCTTTGAACTGTAACCCTAATGGTACCTTGCACTACAACGGACTCCCATGAACCGTAAGTATCCAAGTAAGCGGTGCCTTGACAACTACCGTCATTTTTAATTGAACCCGCAAATGTCATAGGAAATGCGGAGTGTTATTTACCTTGATACCGTTGAATACACTATTGCCAAGGCGAAGAATTCCTGTGTGAAAGAGATCTTCACATTGTTTACCCGAGATTTCCTGTATGTATTCACCGGCACCCTGGTGCACAACAGACACGTGTGAGTGCATACCACAGTAATAGACAGTTCGGTGAACTTCTAATTTACATTGGATAACCTCAGTTTCTAAATAATCATTTATTTGAAGGAGGTGAATATACTTTCATGTGACGTTAGGTGCGATTTGAAGTATATCACACGGTCCGACATCTAATAAGGATAGAGTTGTAATATTTAATATTCGAGAACCATAATAATATCCTGTCAAACCAACTACACCGTGTAGAATGACGGCAAAGACTAATAAATGATTCATCTGCAACAGAATAATAGAAAGTTTTTATAAATTATTTAGTTTCGGAATTTTCCTTTCTTTTCTTTTTGATTTTTATTTCTTTATTTATATGCGATATTCTGAGACGGTTTGCGTGTACAATTTTTGGCTTTTTACCAATTAAAATTTTCATATTATTTTTATTAATAATTTTTAATATTTTATGTGAACCCGTATAATGATCCCCAAATTTTGTCGGTTTTGATCCCTTCAATAAAATCTCCTATCTTAAATTTTTTCTGGTTAATATTTTTATCATAATATTTTTTTGACCTAAATTTTGAATTAACTAAATTATCATAGACAAATTTCCTAATGCCTGTAAGTCTAATAACTAACTCTTTTACATAACCCTGATATGTAGGTTGTAACGTGGCAAATCGCCAGTTACGTAAGGAACGCGCGAAACAGAGAATGTACGGCAGTTGCGGCGAGCGAGGACTCGGCATGCGATGTCGTACGCACACACATGCGCGCGCCCGTCCCTCCCCGATGCCTTCTCCGCGCACTAGTCCCTCCCCTCCCGTATCCAGCAGACCAGGAGACGGAGGAACCATCAACAGCTACAGCGAGGACAAGCTGTAGCTGGAGCATGAGGGAGCTCGCTCTCCCATGAGAGAGAGAGGAGGAGCGAGAGAGAGAGAGACGTAGTGGCTCAGCGCGGTATTGGCCATCCGCCGGACGGTGCGTGCGAGCATCGGCCGTATACGGACTGCTCGCGCGCGCCGCAGTGAAGAAGGCGGCCGATGGACGAACGAGGACAGCGGAGCGGAGCAGCGTGAGCACACCGGCCGGGATATCCCATTCCGTTGCCTGCCGTCGTGTCGCGTGCCGCTATTTACGAGCCCCGGAGAAGAGCCGTGATACTGTGCGCTCGATTCGGATCGTCGCCGTTGAGAGGACGTGTGTGAGAGAGAGGCCGGCCACCTTCGTGCGGAAGCCAAGCAGCAGAGAGCGCGAGAGTGTGCAGCTGGTAACAGCAGGTCGCCTGGTCGAGGTTTGTCCCCAGTTACTTCCCCGTTCCCGTTTTCCTCGCCGTGAAGTGTGTGCGCATCTGCGTCGGGAGTCACGTGACTCCGAATTCGCGCAAGCTGCAGCACGTGCTGCAGCCGCAGCTAGAGTAGAGTTTTCCGGCTCCCGGCCGAGCTAGTCCACGTATTGTATTTTTGGTGCGAGTGACGCACGCACCTGGCGCCCATACTGATGTGTAATTAACGTAGTTTAGTACGCAATAAAGTACTTAGTGATTTTACTTAGTTGTTGTTTGTGATTTAGCGATTACCCGCGAACCTCTGCCTTGATCCCCAGCAGAGCGTTACAAGGTAATAAATCGCCTTCACGAAGGGGATCACTGGACGGAAGCCTAGCTAAACGTCCAAAGACAACCTCAAAAGGTGTATATTTTGTACTTTCCTGTACACATGTATTATAATTTAACATCGTGATATCAACCCACTGATCCCATTCGTTATCTTTTTCCGCATATTGTTTTAAGAATTCGCCTAACGCATGGTGCGACCTTTCTAGCGAACCGTTCGATTGTGGGTGAAAAGCGGTTGTTTTGATTTGTTTTATTTTAAAACGTTTTGCAATCTTTTTCATTAAATTACTAAGAAAGTTTCGACCTTGATCAGTCAACATAGTCTTAGGAGCTCCAAAAGGTACTGCGAGACAAAATTTCTATAATTGGTCTTTCTTTGTTAATATGTATTCATTACTCGACTTAGTTACAGGCAATGGTCCCACGATATCAAGGGCAACCTTTTCAAAGGTTGTACCCGATGTGTCAGTGATTACCATTGGCTGTTTAGTTTTTAGTCTAACTAATTTTTTTAATTGGCATTCTATGCATTATTTAATACGTCTTTGGATATCTTGTTTTAAATTTTTCCAATAATAATCTTGACGTATTCTATAGAATGTTTTAGAAACGCCACGGTGACCTTCGATCGGATAAGTATGCATTTCATAAAAAATTCCATTTCTCTTATTTTCTGGAACGTATTTTAAAGTTCCTTTACAAATAATTACTTTAATTTTACTTTTATCAAAAACAATTTTAAGAATTTCTAAAATATCATTCCATGCAATATTTTCAATATAAGGACTTTTAGCGATGCTAATTCCGTCCAAATTCTTCTCTTGTAATAAATCTCGTAATTTAATTAAAATTTGGTAAGTTTTCTCTTTAATTGTTATTTGTGACTATGGTGAGTCTTCGCGAATGCAAAATGAAAATAAGTATTTATTGTTACTTTGTTTTATTTCACTAATATTTCCAACTTCTAAAATTTGCTTTTCTGGAATTTTATTTGACTCGAACAATTTTTGAGCACCAACATCGCACGCGGTACCATTTATGTCAACAAAATATATTCAATTGATTCTTTAGTTTCTACGATATTTTTAATAATCATATTATCAGTCTTATTTGTTGAATCACTTATTATTCTATTAGTCTCATTACCATTATTGCTACCTAAAACTGATTTAGTGCTAAAATTTGGTTGTACTTCCTCGGTTTCAACGTCTGAAAGTACTGAAGTATTAGAATCTATATCCGATTTTTCCTCATGTATATCGTCTCTATCTTTACATTTTTGCGATTTTTTCAACTTACATTTAATCTTATTATTAGTATGAGAAGGAAACTTATTACAAATTTGACTTTTCTCATTATCATTATTAGCGTTTAAATCAAGATTAGCAGGTGTATTTGACGCAACTTCTGCTTCTACATCACTATTACTTAATTCAATTTCCGCATAATTGACTCGTTTTCCTCTCATAACTCTTTTGGGTGATGTTTTATTAGATTTAGCAACATTAGATTTTCCTCGGGTAATTTTTCTGTCTGCTTTTGTTTTCTAATTGTTTTTGTCTACGAGTAACGACGCTAATTTGTTTTGTATCTATGGGGTCTACTGGATTACGTGATAAAGCATCTGCATTTAAATTCAATTTCCCGGGCTTATACATCACGTCATAATCAAACTCAGATAGTTTAAACCTCCATTTTTGTACTCGAACATTTAACACAGCTGACTTGAACCAAATTAATGGTTGATGGTCAGTAATAATATGCATTTTTCGGCCATAAATATAAGATCGAAATATTTTTACACTATGAATCATCGCGAGAGCTTGTTTTTCGTAGACCTCGTATGCTAATTCGGCGCCACGTAAAACTCGCGATGTGTAAGCGATTGGCAAATCTTTCCCAATTTCACCTTGTGATAATACACCGCCTACTGCATATCCGGATGCATCGGTAGTAATATTAAAGGGTCGACTTCAATCTGGAAATTGTAAAACAGGTGGGTTACACAATGCTTCTATCAGTGCTTCAAAGGTTTCATTAGCTTTATCATCCCTCTCAAAAGTTACGTTCTTTTGCAATAATCACGTCAATAGTTTTGCAATTTGTGCAAAGTTTTTGATAAAACGGCGGTAATAACCAGATAGTCCTAAAAAATACTTTACATTCTTTTTATCCTTAAGCTGAGGAAATTACTTCACAGCTTATATTTTCTTAGGATCCCCGTGTAAAAAAATTGGTCTGGCACTGGTCTGGGAGAAGTCTGGCTAAATTTGTCTGGCTGAAGTATGGCTTTAGCCTGGCTACGGCCACTATGCCAGACTTATAATTTTTTTCACAAATAAGTCTGGCAAAAGTGCCAGACTTTTGCCAGACTAGGAACTACTTTCCCTAAAAAGTCTGGTAAAACGCCAGACTTTCGCCAGACTTTTTCTCAGACTTTCAGCCAAATTTTTCACGAGATTTACGTTTGGCACAAACGTAAAATTGGGCAGTCTCGTTGTAGGGCAAGTTAGAGGGAGGCTGGGTAAAACTTAACGTTACCTATAAATTTGTACCAAAGGCCGGCAACGTCGAGTACCAACGGCAATGACCAGCGCAGGCGACGGCGTGTGGCTAACCTGCATGCGCAGCGGAGACGAGAAAGTCTCGGAGGCTGTAAGACGGCGCAGAGACGTGACGGCGGCGTAGGGGACTATCGCTCTCGACCTCTGGTTACATTTACGGTACACACATTTCCATCGTCTCCGTCATCACGGTCGCTGCTGCTAGCGCTCTCATAAATATGACGTATCACGTAGATTGCCATCTGAGACAAAAACATGTTCACAAAGTATATTGCTGCAACATAAATTTAATAAATTTCGTAATAAAAATACTTTTTCTTACTCGCCCACCCGAAAGTAGGTACTTCCGGCCCGCATCTCCGGGCCGAAAGAGAAACTTTCGCATCTTATTTTAGACCAACCGCGCGCTCTGATTGGCTGCCGAAATTTCCCGACCTGCTGCGCTTGAGCGCCCGCGCGCATGAGCCACTCTGTCTCACTCGCACGTCCGAGCGCGAGTTGACGCGTACGAAATAAACAAAGGAAAGTACACGGGTGACGAGAAAAAAGAGTTAGTTGAAATAAAAAGTGGTGTTGTTTGATCGTGGTCATTGTTTCTTTTTCTTGTTTTCTACACGTACTCTCGAGTCGTGTAGAAACAATTAAGTGACATACTACGCAAGTCCCAGCACTCTGGCTGCACGATATCTTACAGAAAAATGAATAGCTCGACACGCACTCTGACTGAAATTCTCTCGAGAAATCTAAAAATGATTTGTTATTTTCTACAAATTCCCTCGGGAAATGTAGCAATAAATACTGCGTTCACATGCAGTGGTAGTGTCCGCGTTCTAACCTAAAACGTGCTTATCTAAACAAGTCAAGATTGAAAGCAATAAAATTATGTGCAATTTCTCAATTTCCATTGAGATAAAAAAATGTCTTTCAAAGAAACAAACACAGATGAATCCTCATCCGATGGTTCTGAAGACGAAGAAGAAATCTGGACTGAAATTATGAATTTTATGACAACAGCCGATGATCAAGTGTATTTAGCCACAGAGGTAATTCATTATTTATATATTCACTTCGCAATTAATACTCTTATACTTGGTTAATTTACACTATATTTTTAACATTCACAGGTAATACTTACATTTGGAATTTGTGGTGAACTCCGCTGTATATAGAAAATTCACTACATAATAGACAAATGATTTTCAATGGTATTATCCGTACAGCTACGACAAACACTCATCCAAAATCATCCACAAGTACTACACCCAATGAAACTCACTCCGACTACCATTCAAATTGGTCGCATTCCAACCAGGAATTCACTACGAACCAGTTCCATCCAATTCCAAGTAAGCATAAAAAATATTAATATACTAGCTAAGTTTGCTCGATGCCACCTGTACTGCCATTCATTCTTAACAAACTTTATTTCAGACCAACAACTCCACTTTACCACAGCCAGCAATAAGAAAATACTTACACCGGAAAACAATGAAAATCAATCCTCGACAAACCACAACAGTAAAAAATTTCTTTCAAAAACACCAGTGAAAGTAGGATTCAAAGATAAAGTAACTACTCAATCACCTCCATGTAAAAAAAGAATTCTTGAAAATTTAAATCCTCAAATTCAAGATGAAATGTCTCATTCGAAACCATTGACAAATACTACACCCGACAAAGATGAATCTGATTACAATTTAAATTGGTCAGATTTCGAAGAAGAAATCACTACGAACAACTTCAATTCAACTTCGGGTAGCATAAAAAATACTAATGTATAGAGTCGATGCCACCTGTACTACTTTTCATTCGTAACAAACTTTATTTCAGATCAAAAACCTACTACGACAACAAGCAATACAACAACTCTTCAACCGCAAACCAACACCAATGAATCAAGAAGAATTCTTAAAAATTTAAATCCTCAAATTCAAGATAAAAATCAAAACCAAAATCAAAATAAATCACTGAATGCAGATAAAAATCAAAATCAAGATCAGAATAACTTATTGAATGATCAAATAAATTCAACTTTAAACAATATATTAAAATTAAAAATTGTACTATCAATGGCAATTTCATTGTAAATATTAACAATTACAAATCTGATAAAGAAAATCATTTCTAAAGAAAAAAAATCAAACAAAAATTTATTTTATATTGAGATTAATATATTGAAAGTTAAAATTATTAAGACCAAAGCTGATTAATTTAAATGTAAATCTTGTATTAATTATTGTATTAATATTTGATGTTAATATATTGAAAAAGTTTAAATTATTAAAATCAAACTTTATTGTACTTATTTCATAACCTTATTTCTTTCTTTTTTTAATGAATGTGTTTCTGATGCCCGCCCTGACCAGCAAAACCTCGGCTTCGCCTCGGTCTTGCAAATGTCGGGCGGGCATCAAACCATCTGTGTAACAGCGAAAGTAGCAGACGGCCAAAAAACCAGCTCTTCACGCCGGGCCAAAAGAAAGAACAGTCGGTAATATCGACCGAGCTACCCAAAGCGGCCGACAGAGGCAGTACTATCGAGCGGGCCGAAAGGAAAACTAACACTCAAACGCAGCTAGCAGAAGACAACGCAATTTTATCAATTATTTAACAATTACAGAACGTATTTTCTGCCGGGGAGTAAGAAAAATAGTATACAATACTTGGACCGGAAATTGGATGCCCTGGCCGTGCGTCATGAAGCCCTCGGCTTCGCCTCGGGCGTCATACCACGCACGGCCCGGAAATCCAATTTCCGGCCCACGTATCGTAATGTACTAATCTGATAAAATCGACTTTATTTCAGTTTCCCGTTTATACGCTTGTTTCATTAGTTGATAATCAATTCGTAACCCCTTGCTGCTGTGAGATGAAAATATTCCATCTGAAGTCCAAACGACGTGAACCTGTCATATAATGTGTTTTGTCGATAACCTGAATATGCAGCTTCCATATGTAGTTTGTTTAGCTAGTTTCATATTATTTGGACTCACGGCAGCAAGGGGTTATGAATTGATTATCAACTAATGAAACTGAAATGAAGTCGATTTTATCAGATAAGTATTTTTATTACGAAATTTATTAAATTTATGTTGCAACAATATGCTTTGTGAAAATGTTATTGTCTCAGATGGCGATCTACGTGATACGTCATATTTATGAGAGCAGCAGCAACGGTGATGACGGAGACGATGGAAATGTGTGTTAGCTACACGCTGTCGCCTGCGCTGCTCATTGCCGTTGGTTACTTTGGTACAACTTTATAGGTAACATTAAGTTTTGGTCGGCCTCCTTCTAACTTGCTCTACAACGAGATTGCCCAATTTTACGTTTGTGCCAAACGTAAATCTCGTGAAAAATTTGGCTGAAAGTCTGAGAAAAAGTATGGCGAAAGTCTGGCGTTTTACCAGACTTTTAGGGAAAGTAATTCTTAGTCTGGCAAAAGTCTGGCACTTTTGCCAGACGTATTTGTGAACAAATATTATAAGGCTGGTATAGTGGCCGTAGCCAGACTAAAGCCATACTTCAGCCAGAATAATTTAGCCAGACTTCTCCGAGACCAGTGCCAGACGAATTTTTTGTACACGGGTCAGGATTAAGTCTTTTCTCACTTAATACGTGTCCTAAATAACTAACTTCATTTTTTTAAATTTCACATTTTTCTAATTGTAATTTTAAATTAGCTTCGTGTAATCGTTTCATAACTAAATTAAATATATGTTTATGTTCTTCTAAAGTATTACTACAAATTATTAAAACGTCAATGTATACAAATATGCCCTTGTCACCCTGCAGTCCGCGTAAAACATTATCCATTAAACGCCCAAATGGCATTCGTTTAAATTCATAGTGACCATACGGTGTACCTAAAGGCTGTTTTATGAGCGTCCCTAGGGTCCATTTTTATTTGATGGAACCCGCTTGCTAAGTCCAGTAGTGTATAGTATTTACAACCCCAACCAGATCAAAAATTTCTGAAATGTTAGGGATCGGGTAGGCATCTGCAACAGTTTTTTCGTTCAACTTCCTAAAATCTAACACTAATCGCCAACGGGGTTTTCCCGACGAGTCTGGTTTTTTAGGGACTATCCAAACCGGTGTGTTGTATGAGGAGTTTGAGGATGCAATGATACCAGCATCAAGCATTTCTTTAACTTGCCTATCGACTTCCTCTTTTAATGAGAGAGGATATTTATATTGCTTCGAATTTACGGGATAGTCATCTGTTGTTTTTGTGCGATGCATAACTAAATCAGTTGCCCCCAATTTTTCCTCTTTTAAATAAAAACAATCAGAGTTTTCTTTTACCAAATTTAGAATAAAAATTTTTGTATCATTATCTAAATGATCTAAATTTATTAAATCTATAATATTTACTTTTATACCTAGACAATAAAACTTTTTTATTCTATTTATATTAATTTCGCAAGTAGAGTTTTCTAACTCGTAATTATATGAATCAATATTCAATTCATTAAAAATTTCCTTTTGGTTTATTGCATGATTATAATACGTACTTAAATGATGGTTATTTAAAAATTCTTCATATTCAAATGAAGTAGCAATATCATGATTATCATAGTAACTATCTAAATTTTCTAAATTTCCACTAGATAACGAGAACCTATCATCCGAATCATATAGAGGTTTATGCGAACAAAAATCGTTACTACAAATTGATATCGAAGATTTATAATTCTAAAGTTTTTAACGACTAAATTTAAATTATTCTCAAAATTTAATGGAGTGCTTCTATTGTCTATTTTAAAGATTCTATTTTTAAAATCTATAACAGATCCAGTTTCACTAAAGAATGACGAACCTATCACTCCTTCACAAAGTATGAAAAAGTCATTTGGTACAACATGAACAATCCCTACTCCCTCTAATAAAACTGTTTCTGCTCTATTTATGTCTCTGTCAGGGGGTACTAAATGTTGTTTAATTAGACTAATTTCGAAACCCGTATCTATTAGAAATCGACCATATTGTTGAGTTGAATAAACGATGTCTACAAAAGGTAAATAATTATCTCTATTAGTGTTAATATTTGCAATTCTATTAAAATCAGGTTCAAAAAGTTTATTATTGTTTTGGTAAAGGGGATAATTTTGATTATTGATAATCTGCGTTTTTAAATTAAAATTAAATTTTGCATTTGTAATTAAGGAAAAATCGGAACCTAAAATACCATGAAAGGGTATTGCAAAAGAATTTGGTACAACCACGAAGTCTATTTTGTGTCCAAATAAGGTCATTTGGACTTTACCCAGCGTCGCGATTGGGGATTCACAAATTCCCTTAATAATTATTTCGTTATCATGTTCAATTTTTTCATTGTCTGTTAACATCCCGATTTTAATTACGTTAATTTCTGAATCTGTATCTAACATTAAATTAACTACCTTATTTATGTGTGATTTTCTAAAATAAATAAAGGGTATTAATTTGTCGAGAATCTTATGCTGCATGGTAGTAACTCTGACGAGAGATTTTCTACCTGCGTCACGTTGGTCGAGCGCACTTTGGGCTGCTCCCCCGTCGCGCTCGTATTGGGTGGAGCTTGCCCGTTTCCTGATGCTCTTAAGTTTTCGTTGTGAATGCGTTTACGGCATTCACTAATTATATGACACGGGGTTTTACAATAATTACAAAGTTTGTTTGTATTGGTGGTTTGTCGGCAGGTAGTGGCTGTGTGGCCTACTCCTTGACATAATTGACATTTCACTGGTAAATCGGGTTTGTTAGGTTGTTCTGTTTTTGGGTTTAGTTGAAAAAATTTATCCGCCGAATGCCTTATTCTCTCAGAATACTGACAAATAACTCTATTATTTTTGAATCTACACTGATCAGTATTATGTCCTTCCCTATTACATATTTTGCACTCAATGAGCATTCTACATTGAGCAGCCGCGTGCCCAACCCTATTACAGATTTGGCAAGTCGGCTTGTTATCTAATTTGTTATTATTATTACTATTATTAGTATTATTACTAATTTGACGACCTTGAAGCAAGTTGTATTAATTTCTTCATGGCCCTCCTTACGACAAACTTGGCAAATGAATAGATTTTTATTTGGTTTAGGTTTTTGAATATCTATTTTCTTATTATTTCTCAATTGCATTTGTGCGGCTAATTTACGCACATTATCAGCAACTTTTAAGCGCTGTTCAATATCAAATTTTAATCCACGTTTAAAGCAATCAATTAAGTCTGCTTCTACGCCTCTCTTGAATCGTTGTCGACTTCACCCTTAATTTTTTTAATTTCTATAATTCGCACCCCTATGTCGCGCATTTTATTTGCAAACGCAATGACGCTCTCATTCTCTTGCTGCTATTCATTTCCTAATTCACCTAATAATTGTGTAATTGTTTTCGCGGAAGCGTAAACATCTTTCAAGGCATTACAGAATGTTTCTATAGTTTCGAAGGTTTGTCCCCTTATAGCCTGTCGCGCTTCCCCTTTCAATTGTGCTCGAAGTAATTTTACTAAATTTCCTTCTGCCTCTACAGCGATCATGCCCTTTGCTTCCTCTACAGCCTCCACGAATAGGCTTATGGGGATATTATGCGGAACCGTTTTTACAGCATCCTTAATGGATACTAATTGATTAGCCAGCAATCTAACGGGTTCATCGTCGAGTGCCATTATGGCACCGGGACTGTTATTGGTCAGAATTGCCTTAGGTATGAATTTAATAGTTTTCTCTGATTCTGATTCTGAAGAACTATTTCCCAAATCCGATTTCTTTATCGGGGTAGAGTGTACCCTATCTAAGGATCTCTGCTTATGAATGCGTGGTGCGAACGGTGTAATCTCTTCTATTTGGCATCTCAATTCCGCATTCGATTGTGACGCTGAACGTGTAATTCGATGATCACTCATAAAAATAAATTGTCACAAATGTAATTTATTAATTTATTTACTAAATTTAATATTTCCGTTTTTAGGAGAATAATAGTGTAATTTATTATTATATATTTTTCTAATTAATTAACTATGTGTCTATTAATATATTTCTACGGTTATATGTTTATTTATTTATTTATTTAATAATTATTATTAAAATTTTATATTTATTCGAAAAATAATTATTTTTAGTTTAGAGATAAAGATTCAAATTGCTTTGCTAGTGAGTCTACCTGTTTATTTAATTCAGCGAAACTTTTATTAACAATTTCCTCAAATTTCGTTTGTTTACTAGTAAGATCTTCAATGCTCGATTTTAAATAGATTTGCATTAATTTTTCAAACTTCCTTAATTAAAAATTCAGTGTTCTCCGATAACCTACTTATTTGTTGCTGGTCTCTTTCCAGATGGTAAGTGTTAATAGAAACCTGATCATGTAATTCAGAAAAATTTGAATCGAACTGTTTTTCTAAATATTGAATTTGTTTAGAAATTAAAAATACTCTATTCTCAAATCTGGTTTCAAGTAAAATATTCTCCAAAGGGGGTACCATAATTAATAAATACCCATTATAAACTGTTTTAAGAATCCAACTAATAATTTATTTTTAATTTCAAATAACTCAAATAAATATGAGTCTTTATTCTTAACTATTTGAAACTAAAAAAACTAAATGATGAAATTCAAAATAAAAAACAAATTTGTTGTGAAAAACTATCTGCTAATCCTCTCTTAAGAGAATGTTGACGGTAATGTGAAGCCGAAATAAAAGCGTTGTGATTGGTCAGACCCGTTTAAAATGAGTCCGTGATTGGTTCAAATAGTTTGAATTTATAAAATATTTAAACTAAAAATATAAGTCACAAATAGTATTATTAACTTAAAATTTGGTTTTGTATAACAACAGAGTATTCAAATCTGATCTGTAGTTAACAATGAAGAACTATGAATATTATTCTGATTACAATTAAATTTCTAACCTCCGAATTTTCCTATTGCAAGACTAAACAAAAATAAATACATTCTCCAAGTTTTAATAAAAAATATTCGATAAATTTGAGAATAAAATAAATTTTCAATTCATATTATTGCAATATTAATTGTACAGTTTGTAACGGGATGGCTAGTGGGGGAAAATCCCAACAAGCCACAGGCCAGCGATGCCCTAGAACACGGTGCCGCGGGTGTCAGACTAAAATGACTTGCCCGGGGATCTGCTCCTGGAATCCCGAAAACAACGCGAAGATCGCACACGAACTTCGCTTTCCAACTAATTGGATCGCTGAGTGAAAAGCGCGCGCTCGACGAGTAAAGCGCGCGGCCGCTATGCTCAGATATGAAAACGACCGGCGGAGTCGTTTTCCCGCGGAGGCGGCGGTATCCGGGAGAAGGACAGGTTGTAAAGAACAACGCGACGAGTAACTAGATATCACAATATATTCACAAACACTAATCTTTACAAGCACGACGCAAGTGCTGATTAGAACAAAGAGTTAGTTCGCGCGCGACCGTTAATATTCAAACGCGCGAACTACACGGCGCGCGGCGAAGCTGCTAATTTCGCGCGCGGTGTTAAAGTACGGAGGGCTGATACACACTCCCACGTACACGGCACAGAAGGCTTGCACGGGGCGATTTCCGTGCGAGCCTTTACAATAAACCCGCGAGAGGAGAGTAGAAAACTTACGTTAGGAAGGAGCAGCCGGTGCATTCGACTCTCTCTCGCTCCCTGTCGCTCGCACAGCAGTTGTGCTCTCTTTCTCTCTCTCTCTTGCTCGCTGTATCGTGTCGGCAGGCGGGTTGGCTGCCGGCTCGTTTCTCACAGTCTCGTGCGGCTCGGGACAGCTCTCTCTCTGTCTCTCTTTCGCACGTTCACTATATACGGCGCCTCCACTACACTCGCGGGGTCTCACAAGGTACGATAGGACGGCGCGGACAAGTAAAAACAGGAGAGACACGGAGGAGATGTTTTTCGCGCGATGGCAGACACGAATATGGCTCCCTTTTCTCGCGGGAACCAGTTAGCAGCTTCGCGACGGATTACGGGCATTTTACGCGTCGCGAGACCGATTCGCTACGCGCGGCGCGCCTCGATTCGGCTGCGCAGGAGTTGCGCGCGCGCGCTCACTACCTTCGCGCGGTAGATTAGAATCGCGGCTAGACACGCGTTACACCCCCCCGCCAGACGCTGCTTAGGGGACCGAGAGCAGTTCTGCTAATCATGGCCGTCGTCGTACCTACTAATATGGTTGTAATGATTATGAGAAGGAGGTTCGGAAAGGAACATTGCAGAATCGGAGTCACCGGTTTTTCTTTTTAATTTTTATTAAAAAAAATATATAAAAAAAACTTCAGGGCTTCACCCCTCTTCAACTGGCCCGGGAATACGATCGGCGCCCCTTGTGACGAGCTTGGTTGGGGCAATGTTTTGACTTTTTCACCCCAAGCTCGCCACACATGAAGCACCGGGGGATCGCGTTACTGCCGAGCGCATCCCGGGCCGCTCGCTCTTCTTCGAGCGCCCTCCTAAGGCGCTCTTCTTCTTTTGGAGACGGCGCTGGGCCTCTTCCTTGACCCGGCGCGCCGTCTCCTCCGCCTTTTCCCTGGCTCGCCTGGCCTCTTCCATGCGCTCCTGCGCACGAGCCAGGCGAGCCTCCTCCGCCTTTTGGAAGGCGGTGCGGCGCAGCCTGGCGGCCCTGGCCTCTGCGGCGGCCGCGAGCTCTTCGCGCCGGCCTTGGGCCATTCCGATCCATTTGCCGGCTTGCCGCTCGCCGGCCTTACCGTGGCACTGGAGAAAGACCTCCAGTGCGGCCAGGGCAGCGTCCTCCGCAGCGCGCGAGGACTTGCTGAGGCACCGCGCTTCCTCGAGGGCCTTCTCCACTGGGACCCAGGCCGCACCGACTTCATCACTCGGTGCCCACTTGGGGGCCTGGGTCGGAGAACTCTCTTTCCTTTCTTCGTCGGCCCGAGCCGCGCCGGCGTTTCCTTCCGGCGCCATCTCTGAGGCTCGGACCGACGCCTCTTGTGAACGCCGTTCTTCCCGGCTTTCCTGCTGCTCCTTCGGGGGACGAGGTCGCCGAAGCGGACTGGGACCGGCCTCTGCCCAGGCCGGCTCCGAAGGTCCCTTTCTTGGCTTCGGCGCCTCTTTCTCCTCGATCACAACGGTGGAGGGCTCTTCCACTGGCTGGGGTGCCAGTGTCACAGCGTCGATGCCCTCCACGACCTGCTCCAAAAAATCGATGACGGCGGGGTCAGGATTGCACTGGATTAATCCAGCGATCACCTTCTTCGCCGTCTCCGCTATTTCGGGAGTCAGGCCTTGCATGTCCTGAAACAGGTAAATCGATCCCGGGGAGGAGTGAGATTGAGGACTGGAGAATTAAGACGAACACAGGTTAGTACGTACGACACAAGTGGGACGGCACAATTATTGCTTTTTATACGCTCGGGTTCTACGAGGACTAATTAGTCCGGCATCAGCAGGTACGGGCTTCTTCTTCGAACCCTTTGGCCTCCCTGGGCCTCGCTTGGGTTCTGTTGGACCGGCCACACGCATAGGCCGGCCATCGCTCGCACGCTTTCCTGGCCTAACTAATAGCGCGGTCTTACGAGGTGGACCGCGCCTCTTAGCCGTCGCCCGAGGCTGTACATTCCCCTGGCTAACTCTGTGGCCCTCTGACGTGTCACGTTCGGCTGAAGAGTCCCTCGCTGGTAGCGCCTGGGCTACTTCTGCTGAGACGTATCTCTTGAGTTGCTGCGCATGGACGGGACGTATCGTTCGACCATCCTCACCTTGGATCTCATAGGTGTTTTCGCCTAGAATATTCACAATCGTGTAGCGCCCCGCGTACTTCGGGGCTAATTTGGCAGAAATCCCCTCAGCTGCTGAGGATAGTACCTTATTCTCTCTCCATACACGATCGCCTAGACATAATTGTGGAGGTCGACGATGAGCGTCATAATATTTGGCTTGTCTCGCCTGCTCCGCTTGCGCGTCGGCCGCCGCCCGAACGTGCAATTCGCGGAGCTTGTCCATACGTACCACCCAATTGTTTATCGCCTCTTGCTGCCCTTGCTCTTCGGCTAACCTGTCTTCCTCCCGCCTTAGTGTCTTCGGTGGGTCGGGTTGTCGGCCGTAAATGAGCATGGCAGGACTTATCTTTGTGGAGCTGTGTTCGGCAGTATTGTACGCGAAAGCCAGCTCATTCAGTTTCTCATCCCAGGACCGGTGATTTTCCTCTGCGTAAGACATAATCATTGTCTTCACCGTTCGATTCACACGCTCGACAGGATTGGCTTGAGGATGATACGGAGGTGTAAACGTGTGATGCACATTTCTCTCCTTTAAGAATGCCTCTAATGGTGCATTTTTAAATTCAGTCCCATTGTCTGAGAGAAACACCTCCGGGACTCCGAATCGCAGACATACTCGCTCGTTGAGTCCCTTAATTACCGATTTACCATCTGCCCTTTTTATCGGAATTACTTCAATCCAGCGTGTGAACAAGTCCTGGAATATGAGAATGTATTCGTGGCCGTGCGTGGTTTTTGGGAGGGGCCCCATAATGTCGCTGGCCACGATTTGCCATGGACGCTCTGTAATTCGGCGTCCCATGAATCCTGTTGGAGCGCGCTGTTCGACTTTGCACTGCTGGCAAATTTGGCACTGGCTCACGTATCTGGCTACATCACGAGACATGTGTGGCCAATAATACTTCCGCTTTACTCTTTCTAGCGTTTTCTCGCGGCCCAAGTGCCCAGCAGTTGGAAAGTCATGGCATTCTCTCAGTACTTCGCGTCGCTTTTCGTGAGGGACTGCTAACTTCCATGCATCATCGTCGCCGAGAGACTCGTCTATGACTTCATCAGGTTCGTACTTGTACAGTCTCCCCCGCCAGCTTGAACGTGGGGAAGTCTCGCGGCCGCTGTTGAACCTCTTTCACAATTTCGAGGTACCATTGGTCGTTTGTATCGCGTTCGAGCTCTAACGCGGCGACCGCTGGCTCCTCTTCCTCGAACATCCGCGAAAGGGCATCTGGGACATTGTTCAAAGAGCCCTTTCGGTGTTCGACTGTGAAACTGTGGTTTTGTAGTTCCAAAGCCCATCTTGCTAACCTGCCTGATGGGTTTCGGAGATCACGGAGCCACTTCAAGCTGCTATGATCCGTGATGACCTTGAAGTCATAGGCTTCTATATACGGACGGAACTTTTGATTGCCCAGAGAATTGCTAGACACTCTCGTTCCGTCACGCTATAATTCTTCTCGGCCGCGCTCAGAGTTCGACTAGCGAACTCTAGGACTCTTTCGTTGCCGTCTATTATCTGGTATAGCACCGCTCCAAGTCCTGTATCGCTCGCATCAGTTTGCACCACGAACTGTGCGTTAGATACCGGTCTGTGGAGAATGGGTGCAGAAGCAACTAGCGCTTTTAGCTTTTGGAAGGCCTCTTCTTGTGCCGTTGACCACTCGTATTTCCGATCCTTTTTCGTTAGTTCGGTCAGTGGTTCAGCAATTGTGGCGAAGTTTGATATAAACTTTCTATACCACGAGGCCATTCCTAGGAAGCGTCTCAGCTGACGGAGGTTTTTCGGCACCGGATATTCCATAATGGGCTTTATTTTCTCGGGGTCTGGTTTAAAACCATCCCTATTTACTATGACCCCGAGATATTGGACCTCATCGCGACAGAAGACACTCTTCTCGCGATTTATTGTGAGACCCGCGTCCTTTATCCTATCTAGAACTCTTTTTAGAACCTCTTTATGCTCCTCGAATGTTTCTGTGACTATTATTATGTCATCGAGATACGAGTAAGCAAAAGGTTCGAGTTCGGGGCCGATGACTTTGTCAATCAGCCTCTGGAAGGACGCTCCGGCATACGAAAGACCGTAGGGCATTCTTGTAAATTGAAATAACCCTTTGCCTGGCACGGTGAAGGCCGTAGTCTCTTTGGACTCCGGATTTAGTGGTATTTGGTGGTACGCACTACTTAAATCCAACGTGGATATGTATCGCGCTTTCTGCAGTTTGCTTAAGATACTCTCCATTTATGGTAACGGGTATGCGTCTGGCCTTGACGCTGCGTTCACTTTTCTGAAGTCCACACAGAAACGGAACTTCCCGTTGGACTTGCGTACCATTACCACAGGGCTTGACCAGCCGCTTGTCGAAGGTTCTATTATACCCGCGAGTAGCATTTCCTCCACCTGCTTGTGCATCTCTTCCACGAGTTTTCGAGATACTGGGTAGTACTTCTGTTTTATGGGTCTTGTGGAGCCGACGTCTACTGCATGCTCAACCCACGAAGTACACCCTAATGGTGCCAGGCCGTTTCCCATCAGCTCAGCTACTAAAGCTTCTGCTTCTTTGCGCTGCTCTTCTGTTGGGTCCGCCAACCCTATAGCTGATACGGACACAGTATTATTGGCGGTTATGGAGGCTACTTCTAACTTTACGCTTGCATCATCATCTTTGAGATGCAGCGTATTGTCAGTGGGGTCTAAGACGGCGCTAAACTTCTTAATGAAGTTCACCCCCAAGTAGCACTCCGTGTCTAGGTCTGGCATGATTGCGACGCGCACATCCTTGCACACGCCTGCCACGACCATGGGTAGATACACATAGCCAACCACTGCTATGCTCTGCCCATTAGCTACCCGTGCCGTTAGGCCGCTGGCCGGGATTAATTCTTTTCCACAGGCTGTAGCGAGCTGTAAGCCGATGGAATTCATCCCAGTCCAGGAAGCTCCAGTATCGAAGAGTGCCCGTAGCCTGTAGCCGGCTACACCTACTTGAAGCCACCATCGCGAGCATGTTTCCTGGTTATCTTCGTTCTGCTGAGTCGCGGGCACTTCTTCGCTCTCTCCTTCAGGCAATTGGACCGAGTTACCCTCGGTCGCTGATGTGAGAGCTGGGGGCGGGCGTGTGGCCGTGTTTACCTGCCCCCTTGGCCGTTTCCCTGCTGGTTTCCGGCAGCATTGGTGTTGCGGTCGCTTCCCCTTTGCTCGTTGCCGTAACCCCTTCGGTACTCTGGCCTTTGTGGAGGTCCATTACTCCTTGGACTTGGCGGCCTAGCCTGGTGGGTCGCGCTGCTACCCCCACTAGGCTGATTATTACTTTGCCCGCCTTCCCGGTGCCTGTTCTCCCAATTATTCTTTTTCTTGGGCTTCTTGAACGACTGTGGGTTTGGCGTTTGCCCACTATTTCCGTCGGTGCCTTTCTTTGTCAAGCTTGACAAACACTCGGCCATCACCCGACGGAACATAGCCTCGAGGCTTTCTCGAGGCTCCTGCTGTTGTTGCCCCATCGCCGCCACTCCTGGATTCTGCTTTTTCCGCTGATCCGTGGTTGGCTCTGTAGGTACGTAGGCAAACTCTGGCAAGTAAGTGCGCTCTGGCGGTGGTGGCGAGTGATACACCTTATCTGCCGCGAGCGCTAATTCGGCCTCCCGGGCTAAATCCAGGAGCCCTCGGTAATCCGTAATTTGATTACGCATCACCATTTTTAGTAGTTCTGGCCGCATGTTCCGGTGCAACATGTCCAATTGTTGGGGCATGCTAGGCACCGGAACTAACTTGAGAATCAAGGCTTGCAGATTCACTACGTAATCTCTCGTGAGTTCGTTTCTGCCTTGAGTCCTCGCGTTTATCTCCGCTAGGATTCGCTGTTGATGGCCCCTGTCACCGCCATACATGTGTATTATGGCCTCTTGGAAGTCTTGCCAAGATCGCCACGTATGACGGTTACTCCTATACCAGGTGGCCGCTACTCCACTCAGGAGCTCTGACAATGACGAGAGTACTTCGTCGTACGTCAGATTTGCTAGAGCTCGACATTCCTCTACTCTCGTGAGGAATAACTCGACGCTCTGCTCCTTCAAGGACCCAGAGAACTTGATGTGCCATTTCCTTACGATTTGGCCAACATCACGGTTCATCTGTTGAGGCACGTACGTCTGCCTCGTAGACTGGTCCAGTGTAGCGCTCACCCCCGCCTGACGCTGTGTAGGATTTCTTCCGCTATTCCTCCTAGCGTCCCTTGGCGATTCAGTATTGGGGCTGCTGCTGTCAAAATTCACATATGTGAACGTGTCCTGAAAGTTCACATGTGGTGATCCTCGTCCCCTGCCCGCACTCGGTAGTTGGACTCCCTCCAAGCGCGTGCTTGAGGGTGGGTGTCGAGCTTCTTGGAGTATTCGCACACTCTCTTTGAGCTCTTCCACCTCTTTGACGAGTCTATGGATCACCGACAGCAGCTGTTCTGATACTACGTTATCTCCCACAGCAATCCCTGCGGTACGCTGTTCCCCCGCACTTGGCCACTCAAAACTCTGTGGCTGCGGTGGACTTCGCGTTTGCTGCCAGAACGCGTGCTGCCCATTTTGTGCCGACAACGACTCTTGTTCTTGACTCCGCCGGGATTGTCGTTGCCTGCGCTGCTCTTCTAGCAACGCCTGCTGTCGCTGCTGCTCTTGATGCTTTCGCTGTTGCTGCCGCTGCTGCTCCTGCTGTTGTTGCTGTTGCTGCCGTCGCTGCTGCTCCATCTGCTGCTGCTGTTGCATTTGTTGCTGCTGCATTTGCTGCTGCTGCATTTGCTGCTGTTGCAGTTGCTGCTGCTGCATTTGCTGCTGCTGCATTTGCTGCTGCTGCAGTTGTTGCTGTTGAAGCTGTTGCTGTTGGAGCTGTCCCTCGGCTTCGGCTGGAGATGTCCCGGTGGGTGCTGCAGAGCTCAATATCTCTGTCCCGGAACCCTCCTGGCCGTTTGCCTCATCCGCTGGCTCCACCACTGCATTATGTGCTTGTTGTGGAGCGTTCATCCTCCGAGACTCCGAGAGTTTTTGCATCACTATCGGGTCATCAAGGAGCGTAATGAACGGGTGCGGTTGGTCTGGATCAGTATTGGGATCCACAATAGTCGACCCAGACTTGTTCATCAACGTTAAGTCGATGAACGCCCTTCGGGACTGCTCGCGTTTAGCAAACGCTTGCTTCTCCGACAGCTCCGGCTCTGGCACAAAATCGGCGGCACTGTAATCGCCCATAAGCCACTTGATCGTTGTCAGCATATTCACTGATTGCAGATCTGACTGCTGCAGACCAAGGGCTTGCATGGCCTCGATAATTTCCTCTTCGGGCTGTGTATACGCCCAATTGAGTATCGCAGATTCCGCAAATTGCGACGATCGGGCCATGGTGTCAATTGGCTGTGCGCTTCCCCACGAACTTATTTTACTAGCGCGAGTAGTATCCTGATTGATGGCAGAGAGAGTTTGCCTTTTCAACCCGTGAGCTAGCTTTTTCAACGCGAACCCGGGTTACTTTCTAAGAGCTACGGCGGTTGCTCTTACCCTCGATAATGTACGAGGATTTCCCGTATGCGGCTCTAAAAAAAAATAAAAGCTATTTCTGTAATTAATTACGATTTGTAATTAATTACGCTCCACTACTCGCACTTGTAATTTTAAAATAAATATATGTGAAAAAAATTATATATATATGTGTCAAAACGGACAAAATCACCAAAAACACAAAAAAATAAATACAATTTTCACCTAAAAAAAAAATAAAAACAATTTTTAAGTTCGAGGGGATTTTTGCGCTCGAGTTTTTACTCGGGCGCACAGTCAACTTTTTGTTCCGAGAGTGCTTGTCGACTTTCTCTCGATCTTCTTCTAACTGCACGATAAAAGAAAAAAAAATTTTGTTTTTCGCCCAAAAAAAAATAATTCGTATCGGAAATACGAGGACGAGAAGAAAAAAAAATTTTCGAGACGAGAAAAAAAATTAATTAAAAAATTAATTATCGCTAAAAAAAAAAATTTTGTCGTTAAAAAATTAATTGTTATTAAAAAAACTTTAATTGTTAACAACAATTCCTCAACGCTCCAAAAATTCCGCGATCAATATCTCTCCTCGTCGGCACACTAGGTCGAGGGTTATTGGCTATCGCACGCCTAACCTCTCGACCGCACTCTCGCAACAGCACGGCTGTGTCACGCACACGCCCACACGCGCCTACGAGCTGCGGCACGAAGAGCCTTTGTTTGCAGCTTACGCTCAGCTACGCTGCTGAGCTTCTTCGCGCCAAGCTTCGCCGCGAATCACGTACGCGTCGCAGGTCCTTCTCCACCCCCAAAACGTTGTGGCGCCAGTTGTAACGGGATGGCTAGTGGGGGAAAATCCCAACAAGCCACAGGCCAGCGATGCCCTAGAACACGGTGCCACGGGTGTCAGACTAAAATGACTTGCCCGGGGATCTGCTCCTGGAATCCCGAAAACAACGCGAAGATCGCACACGAACTTCGCTTTCCAACCAATTGGATCGCTGAGTGAAAAGCGCGGGCTCGACGAGTAAAGCGCGCGGCCGCTATGCTCAGATATGAAAACGACCGGCGGAGTCGTTTTCCCGCGGAGGCGGCGGTATCCGGGAGAAGGACAGGTTGTAAAGAACAACGCGACGAGTAACTAGATATCACAATATATTCACAAACACTAATCTTTACAAGCACGACGCAAGTGCTGATTAGAACAAAGAGTTAGTTCGCGCGCGACCGTTAATATTCAAACGCGCGAACTACACGGCGCGCGCGAAGCTGCTAATTTCGCGGGCGGTGTTAAAGTCCGGAGGGCTGACACACACCCCCACGTACACGGCACAGAAGGCTTGCACGGGGCGATTTCCGTGCGAGCCTTTACAATAAACCCGCGAGAGGAGAGTAGAAAACTTACGTTAGGAAGGAGCAGCCGGTGCACTCGACTCTCTCTCGCTCCCTGTCGCTCGCACAGCAGTTGTGCTCTCTTTCTCTCTCTCTTGCTCGCTGTATCGTGTCGGCAGGCGGGTTGGCTGCCGGGTCGTTTCTCACAGTCTCGTGCGGCTCACGCGGCTCGGGACAGCTCTCTCTGTCTCTCTTCGCACGTTCACTATATACGGCGCCTCCACTACACTCGCGGGGTCTCACAAGGTACGATAGGACGGCGCGGACAAGTAAAAACAGGAGAGACACGGAGGAGATGTTTTTCGCGCGATGGCAGACACGAATATGGCTCCCTTTTCTCGCGGGAACCAGTTAGCAGCTTCGCGACGGATTACGGGAATTTTACGCGTCGCGAGACCGATTCGCTACGCGCGGCGCGCCTCGATTCGGCTGCGCAGGAGTTGCGCGCGCGCGCTCACTACCTTCGCGCGGTTTATTAGAATCGCGGCTAGACACGCGTTACAAGTTGAAGGTAAAGGAAAAACGCACGCAGCGCGTTTGAACGTGCTAGTGGAACTGGAATAAAAAGGTAAGATTAATTCAACAACTAGTCAGGGTTTTTTTTGTTTTCGTTTTTAAAGATATAAAATATTTTCTATTTATTTATAATTTTAAAAGACAGACAATTTATTTAAGTTTACAATTGGTTGTCTACAAATCCGTCTGTTAACGGCTGGTACTTTAATGCCTCATCGGGTGGAGCTTGATCGGTTACGAATCCGAATTGTAATTTAAAACAGGTTATGCAGTAATCATTTTTATATGATTTACTGCATTTCCTGCATAGCAAACTATCCCGTTTGTTCTCAGTGAATGATGGTTGGACGCGTCGACCCTTTCCGAATTCTATAATTTAGACCTTTTTTTTAAGCGTCTTGACTTTAATTACCCGAAGACGACCTCGAGGCACATTTTCGGGTGCATTTATAGGCGCGTTCCCGGGCACGTTTTCGATTGCGCTTAAGACTGGCACAATATTCTCGCGCTCCACGCTTTTGGACTGAGCTACGGCCCACTTTTTAATAGCGGCTCTTGCTCGCTTGTTTGGGTTGATGGTTGATGCGCTGTACCCCGAATTCTCCACTATGAAAAAGGGAAAAAGGAAAGTAAATATAAAGAAAAAAAAACAATTTTCCTAGTTGCCTTTTTTTTTTTTTTAAAAACGCAATTAATTTAAAGATAATGCATTTAATTGTTCAAAAACTTTAAATTTCTCGGTGACTTGGGCTTTGAGTTTAAAATGCCCTTTGATCACTTCAGATAGTCGCGTACAAATTTTTTCCTTTTTAACGGTTAATCCATTCAGTTTATAAACCGTATATGACAATAGTTCCAACAAGTTATTTATTTGATCGTCCTGATCTTTAATTACACTACGAAAATATTTCAAGATCTCTAAAATTGTGGAAATGTACTCGCGACTTTCTACGCTAAAGTATTCAATTTGGTTAATGCGTGAATCTAAATCTAGTACCTAGTTCCCAATGTAGCTATCAAGAATAAAATTATTGACTATCGGAATCATAAAACGTATTATAAAAATCCCTTTTAAACTTTCCCGAAAAAGGCAACACTGAAGAAAAAATAAAAGCAAAATTAAGCTTACTCACTTATTGTTTAAATTGGTTGAAAAAAACAAGAAAAATTCACACAAAGTGGAGACACTGATTTCTATACGTGCCTTATATCGTAAAATAACACTAGAATAAGTAATTGCCTATTTTCACGAACAGCTACAAAGATTTCACTTAACAGCTGTCGATTTATTTTATTCAACTTACAATTTGCGTTCAAGCAAAATCACTAGTAAACACTGGACGTAGACGTTAAACACGATGTCCGATGAAGACGACGATGTGACTAAGAATGAACAAATGTAGTCATTCGACGTTTTCACACAAGAGAGGAAAAAGTATACTGAACGATGGGGATACAAAGGGTCTGCTGCAGTTTCCACGTGTTTTAAATTGCACTCGCAATAAAATTCTCCAAACCTTCACCGTTACCCTTCTTTACCTGCAAAATTTTTTTCTTCGCTCTTTCTATTTCTAAAATTTATAATTTTTTTAGCTTCATTTATACAACGAATTTTGTATTATCTATTTATTCACTGATTCTGTTTTATTAATTTATTAATTTTTTTATTTGGTTTAAAGCAGAGGCCGTTTCGCGTGAGCGCTCTTTAGTGATTCATAGGCTTTTGGGGCTTGACTAATGTAAGAAAATTTAAATGTATATATTTTTTATTTATTTATTGATTTTGATTACTATATTTATTCATTTATAAATCTATATATACGAATGCTTTGTGCCCTTCATAAATGGCATTTAGTAAATATGACTAACACCTTTTCTTTCAAAAGTGTAGTATTATTTGTATAATTTAGAAATAGGTACAATAACTTGTTAGTTTAAACAAAATATAAATTTTCTTTTCAGACAATTGTTGTCAAATAATGTAATAGAGAAATGAATAACGTGATTCTAATTATACTTCCTTCCCAAGACCATCTCTCCGGGGCCTCCAAAATTTTTATAGTCTTATGTCACGTCCTAAAACATAACACGACTGGGATAATTAACTCAATGAAGAGTTATGCTCTTTTTTTAGGCCGTAGCTGCGTTAGCTATTTAACCTTGGATGAGCATTTGGTTCGGAAGTATAAAGGCGCTTATGGTAAATTTTAATTTTTGTAGGTAGGAAATTTGGATATAATTCAGGACCAACAGAGGCAGCACATTTGTCTCGTAAAAACAATTTTGTTGCACATGCCTCTTGTATGGATAGCAGAAAGGTCACGAGCCCAGGAATGATATATGTTGGAAAATACTAATTTTTCCCTCAACTCAGGTTATTCTCAGCTTTGCCCTTCCCTAACCTATCAAATTAGAATTGATTTCTTTGTAAATTCTTTTTCTATTTTTAATGATAATCGATATTAGTAATTCTCTTTATAAAATAAATTAATATTGTTTTGTCAAGTCAAATTGCACCAAGTTCGTAAAACTTGCACTAAATGACTTGTATATCATAAATAACTTCTGTCCATTAAAGTCCGTAAGACCAAGGCCAATCGGATATTCACAATCCAAAAGAAATACTAATTTATTTACTTGTTTTTTTTTAATTTGATTTTAATTACCTTTATTTCTATAATTCTTTTCTCTTTATATTTGATAATTTCTTTTAAACAAATGCTTTGGAGGTTAAATTTGGAAAATTGAATTTTGAAAATTTGAATGTTTATTTTAGTTCGAAAATTGTTGTAGTACAGAGTCTAAAAAGCTTGTGAGGCTTGTGGTGATCTGTCCGTACAGTCAGCAAAGCTTGTGAGGCTTATGTTGGTCTGACTGCTGACTGCAGTGCGCGTTCGGCGTATCTAAATCCATTGCTCCTCCTCTTCTTTGGCTGGAAAAACTGCGGTGTCGAATCTGATAGTTGCGTCATCTTGAGTCATCGAATTATCGATGGTGTTGTTCGGCGACGGTTGATGCTTTGCATATCCGTAATGTTAAATGGAGCGAGTCGTGCGGGAAAGCGGTGTCCAATGGTGTGAGGGTGGCCTCCCTTCCAAACGTCGATTTTTAGGCAAGTGGGGATAATCCTATGCTTTAACAAGGAGAGCGGGCGCTCTCCCTTCTCTAGGGTATTTTCCGGCGGCTCGTATCTTCTTTAAAGAGTGAGAGAGAAAGCTATATGAGTGACAGAGAAAGAGAGATGAGAGAGACAAAAGATATGTCCTTCTCTCTCTTTTGAGCTGAAAACGATCAATTTTTCTATTACTTATTAAAAACTATGTAGCACTGACAGTTTATGAATTATAAAATACATTATTCTATTTCATTTTGTTTTAAGATGAAAGTACAAATTTGAATGGAAGTTATCGGCCTATTACAACAGGAGTTAGTATATTTATAAAAACAGTCGGTTGTGTAAAATAAACTAGTGGTTAACATAACTTGTTGCTTATGTAATATAATAAATATTATAGTAATTATTTTACGTTGTTAATAAGGATTCCTTTCATGTATAAAGGTTGCGTTTACAAAATGCATATGGTTAGTTATAGAGCTATATTTTTGGGGTTTTTGTTAATAGATCTCTATTATTATTAATGCAAAAACAAACAAAAGCTGTTAATTGCAATTTAACAAAAGAGTATAGAATTAATATTATTTTTCCTACTTTTCTAACTGTATAACGTTGTACTTTTATTATCCTGGTACAGCCGTTACAACTAATTTATTTAAGCAGGAACCGGAGACCGAAGTTCCGTCTGCCGCGGAGACGGTGGGACAGCCGTCTCCTATGCGTAGGATGCGTGAGTGAGGAGTTAGGGCTGCGCAATAATCAACCAGGCACTCACTGGTAAAAATGGCATTTATTGCCTAAAGGTACTGAATGTACGCTCTCGCACGAGTACATACGATGCGCGCCTCTCCGGCGCGCCACGCAATTCGAAAGATTGCTCCCCTCGCAAATAAGTGAAGGAGACTATGCTCACCGTCGCCGGGAGCACAGCCTCAACTCACGCGAGCTGCACGGATTCTAGGAACCCCGGCGCGCTCGCCTGGCAACACGCAATCGACCTCGGCCGGACTTAAGGCTTACGAGTACTCGCCTGACGTCGCTCGGACTGCTGCCTCCTGGTTGCTCGCTGCCTCGCTCCTGGCCGTTGAGCACCGCGCAATCGGCGATGCCGCTGCCTCGTGGTGGAAGGACCGCCGCGCCTCGTGCGCTGACGGCGGCTCTACCGCAGCTGCCTCGTTGCCTGTTGCGCTTGCCTCTGGTGCGTGGGTGACGTTGACAGAGATGCGAAGGCTTGTAGTGGTGATAGCAGGCTGGCGTCTCCTTCTCTCTCTCTCTCTCTCTCTGACGCTTATACCAGCGCGATCACAAATCGAGCGTGTACGGACTTGGGCTTGCGGGCCGAGACTCTTTACTCTCTTTCGCGCCGGCTCTCATAGCGCCGCGGCTCACCGTGTTGCCGTCGTCGCACCTTAACAGAAAAGCACGACAACACTTGTAGGCTTGGCTACATTTGTGTGTGTGCGAGAGCGACGGCCTTGGCATAGAGAGTATTCTGTGTCCTACGAGGAATTCGCTCATATCGGATTTCCTCGTCACAACTGCTATATTTAATATTTGTTGTTTTTAAAATAATTTTATTGGTAACGGTTTAAGAGATATTGTCTAATATTATAAAATAATATTTCAGTCTATAGTATAAGTCATGTTTCGAAAACTCGGAAAAGCGCGTCCCTGCGTGGGGAAACGTCAATATCTATTTTTAGTATGGGCAATGTGTTTTGCGCCCCTCAGATAATGCGTCCGCTCGGGATTGCGTCTCCTTAAAGTTAATTCCACACTTTGAAGGAATAGCTCCAAGTACACATCTAATTATTTAAATCCAAAATGTCTATTAAATTTATTATGTGTAAATAAAAATAATTTATTTATTTATAGCGGATGAAAGGAGAATTTTAAATAAGTTTTATTACCTGGGTAGGGGAAATAATCCTTCATGAATATGTCTTAAAGTAATTATTATAATTTTATATCAATTTGTAAATAATTAATTTTATAAACTTTTACACCTCATGCTTGGAACGGTTGCCAGTTAAGTCAAACGTATAAAAGATGAATTACAATTATTATTATTGCACAGGAGTTTGTTTAGCAGTTTGCATTTAATTTATTTTTCAGAAAATCCTCGTAGAAAATTAGCCATATTTTATTACTACAGTGGTGGGTAAAAATGTAAAAATATAATTCACTTAAAGGTTAAAAATTACATATTGCGGTGATGTTTTATTTGAATAATTGGCACATAATTAATTATAAAGTTAACTAATAAATTGCTACTTTTGACTAACATTTCTACTAGAATAGATTGCTGTTTTGTATAAAAAGGTAACAATTTTTCTTTGGTATCAGTCTTTTATTATAGTTTATTATATCCTTGGTCATAGGTATGTTCAGATATAATTAGTAAATGGTGTTCAGCATTTATCAATAAGAAAAGAAAGTTTTAACAACAAGCTGAAAAATAAATTTAAGGGGATGTAAGAGAGTCTGAAACGCTAACAACGCCCCTTGGTTCCAGTCGGTATGGCAGATTCGGCCAATAAATTGCTGCAATCATTGGTAGATGGCGCTATAATGAAATATATGTGACCTTACATTCATTCCCTCATAGCGCCACCTATCGAAAGACGCGGACAATAAATTGACCGAATCTACCTATTACAAAAAGAGAAAAGAATGAGAGCATGTGTGTGTGTATGTGCGTGGATGGGTGTATGCCTATATAAATAAAGGCTCTTACTATTTGACTGGCATTATCTATTGCAGCAAATTAAATAATATCTTGCAAAGATATGAAAACAATCTTGGATTATAAATTGATAAAGAATATTATCAAATTACTGCAGCATTTTACGATAACGTGCAATAGCATAAAAATAATATTTGATTGCAGATCTATACAGAAATCGATTCCTGCAGTTTAAATAAAACCATGCATACTTATAGTTACGGCATTTGATTGCAGATTAAAAAAATGTTTACATATAAAATAACACGCACATTTGTTTATCAAAGGAATTTGATTTCATATCAATAGAGAAAATAATATTAGACAAAATTATGATGATTATCTTTTGTTGTAAAATAATAAAGAAATTATCTTATGGTTATTAATTGACGAAGGAATTATCAATAATTACTATTGTATTAAATAAAATCATTCCATATGGAACATGCATTTGATTGTAGATTGATAAATAAAACAAACTGAAAAATCTCAGGTGACTTCTCAGGTCAAATCTCAGGTGAGATCTCATGTAAAATCTCACGCCAAAATCTCATGTGACTATTAGAAAAAAATAACTTTAGATGAGATCTCAGGTGAGATCTCATGTAAAATCTCACGCCAAAATTTCATGTGACTATTAGAAAAAAATAACTTTAGATGAGATCTCAGGTGAGATCTCATTCAGTTAAAAAGAGTTACAATAGTTATTTTCGATACAAGTGTGTGTGTGAAATCAAGCTTTGCTCATGGAATATTAAAAAATTATTTTACACAAAATCTCAGGTGAGATCTCATTCAGATAATATTGTAGCGAAGAAATAAAATTATCTGAAATTTCATTCAGATAATATTGTTGCAAAAATAGTCTGATAAAATCTCAGGTGAGATCTCATCTAAAAATAGCTTTTTTCAACACATGCATGAAAAAAGCCCTTTTTCTGCATAGACAAGTGAATCGGAAATGAAGTACTTTTTCGCCATACCCTAGCCGAAAGTACCACTTTCGCTCCCGGCTCAAAAACGCGAATGTGGTATTTTCGGTCCGGGTATGGGATTCCCCATACTAAGAAATCTCAGGTGAGACCTCAGGTGAGAACTCAGGTGAGATCTCAGGTGAGATCTCATGTCAAAATCTCATGAGACCTATGTCAAAATTTTTTGGTGAGAACTCTGGTGAGATTCTCACCTGAGTTTCCACCAAAAGTTTAATTTTTCTTTTTCATGACATTTTGTATGTGTGTTATGATAACTTACATAAAACTCAGTTGAGAATCTCACGTTAGTCCTCATGAAAATATTTATTTTTTTTTCATTTTCTGCCACAAAATTTTGTTAACGAAAATAAATGGTATTTAACATTCAGACTATAAATTCAGATGAGAACTTATGTGAGAATCTCAGATGAGTTTTCACTAAAAATTGAATTTCTTCTACAAGATTTTGCATGTCATGAAAATGTTTTACCCTATTGAAAATTTATGGCGAAAACTCAGCTGAGAATCTCACCTGAGTTCTCATGTAAAATTTAATTCTTTAATTTACTTCCACTATGTATTTATAATTAGAAAATTGGTCAACCAATATCTCGTGTTTGTCACCTCCGCCTTCGGCTTGGGTGGTAATTTAGACGAGATATTGCCTGCCCGACTTTTTCCTCCCTAGTTACGTAATATAGTATTTTTGCCTAGCGGACCGAAAGTACCACTTTCGCTCCCAGCGGCCGATCGTGAAAGTTGTATTTTCTGCCTCGCCAGGTAAGAAAATCGTATACACAACGTTTATAATCAAATTAGAGAGAGAGAGAGAGAGAGAGAGAGAGAGAGAGAGAGAGAGAGAGAGAGAGAGAGGAGAGAGAGAGAGAGAGAGAGAGAGAGAGAGAGAGAGAGAGAGAGAGAGAGAGAGAGAGAGAGAGAGAGAGAGAGAGAAGGTGCCAAGCTTACAGGACGAAAGCGCGCGACGAAAATCCAGCTGAAGCGAAGGTGAGCGTCATCACCCAGGGAGCGACGAGAGTCCTCACTCCGTCGGCGACAGCGGGATGACCGGCACGACCTGGCAGCCGGCGAGCCGCCAATTGCCTTCACTAAGGACCAACTCGGTAGGGGACTCGTAATTTCCCGCCTTAGAGCAGAGCTGCACAGAACGGGAATACCGGTGATTTCAATATCTGAAAAAGACGAATTGAAAAATCACAAAGTTTTTGTCCGAAAATCACGTTATTTGAACTGCTTTTGAGCACGTATAGTTTTATCATGTAAAAACGATGAAAGTAAAAGGTGAAAAAAGTAGAATGATTAGAAGGTTAAGTTCATGTACTTATTTTTAAGTAAGAAGAAAAACTTATCTGAAACGAATGCCAATGACTCCGCAAATCAGCTATGTTAACATTTTTAATGAAGACGATTTTTATTAATTCAGCTTATTCTTTCATACTAATGAACTCCACTATTTAACAACGAGAACATTTTATTGTAAAAAAACATCAAGATTCTATATCTATAGAAAGACTATCAATCAATAGTCGTTGTTATGGTAACGAACGCGTATATTGCTGAGCAGTTTCAAATGACAACATTATTTGTTTGACTGTATTTTCGATTTAGTTGTAATTTTTACACTTTAACTCCACCATTATAGCAGCCAAAGTCAATAACATGGGTAGCACAACAAAGATTGAAGATTTCTGGAGCCGCAGACATCCTTTTCAGATAAGTCTCTCTTCTTAGGTACTTAAAAATACATACATGAAACTTAACCTTCTAACTATTCTACTTTTTTTACCTTTTACTCTCATTGTTTTCACATGATAAAAACTATACGTACTCAAAAGCAGTTCAAATAACGTGATTTTCCGACAAATACTTTGTGATTTTTCAATTCTTTTTTTCAGATATGGAAATAACCGGTATTCCCGATCTAGGCAGCTCTGCTCTGAGGCGGAGAGTTACGAGTCCGCTGCCGAGTTGGTCCTTGGTAAAGGCGATTGGAGGCCCACCGGCTGCCAGGTCGCGCGGGTCATCCCGCTGTCGCCGACGGAGTGAGTACTCCCGTCGCTCCCTGGGTGATAACACTAACCTTCGCTTTCGTCCTGTAAGCTCGGTGCCTCGTCTCTCTCTCTCTCTCTCTCTCTCTCTCTCTCTCTTTTTCTTCCTCTTTCTCTCTTTGATTTGATTATAAACGTTGCGAATACGATTTTTTTTAAATATAAACTTTTAGGCAAGTTCAAATAATACAAGTTCCTAAAACTCAGGTGAGATTCTCACCTGCGATCTTATCTTAATTTTGAATATTGATGTTACATACAATTTTTTTTTTAATTATTAAATCTTAGTAAATAAATTAAAGAATTAAATTTTATTCTCAGCTGCGTTTTCGCCATAAATTTTCAATAGGGCAAAACATTTTCATGACATGCAAAATCTCGTAGAAGAAATTCAATTTTTTGTGAAAACTCAGCTGAGATTCTCAGATAAGTTCTCATCTGAATTTATAGTCTGAATGTTAAATAGAATTTATTTTCGTTAACAAAATTTTGTGGCAAAAAATAAAAAAAAATAAATATTTTCGTGAGAACTCACGTGAGATTCTCAACTGAGTTTTATGGAAAGTTATCATAACACACATACAAAATGTCATGAAAAAGGAAAATGAAATTGTTCGTGAAAATTCAGGTGAGATTCTTACCTGAGATCTCATCTTAATTTTGAATATTGATGTTACATACAATTTCTTTTCTAATTATAAAAACTTAGTAAAACAAATTAAAGAATTAAATTTTACATGAGAACTCAGGTGAGATTCTCAGCTGAGTTTTCGCCATAAATTTTCATTAGGGCATATAACATTTTCAAAACGTGCAAAATCTCGTAGAAGAAATTCAATTTTTGTGAAAACTCCGCTGAGATTCTCACATAAGTTCTCATCTGAATTTATAGTCTGAATGTTAAATACCATTTATTTTCGTTGAAAAAATTTTGTGGCAAAAAATAAAATTAAATATTTTCGTAAAAACTCACGTGAGATTCCCAACTGAGCTTTATGGAATGTTTTCATAAGACACATACAAAATCTCATGAAAAAGAAAAATTAAATTTTTGGTGAAAACTCAGGTGAGATTCTCACCTGAGTTCTCACTAAAAAATCTTGGTATTGGTCACATTAGATTTTCACATGAGATGTCACCTGAGATTTTTTAGTAGGCAAACGCGAATGTAGTATTTTCGGTCCGGGTATGACGAAAAATAGTATACGTTCCACTCTTCGGCTCGGGTGTCAATTTACACGACCTGTGGACTGTCCAATTTTACTCCCGTGGAGCGTATACTATTTTTCGTCATACCCGGATCGAAAATACCACATTCGTGTTTTTGAGCCGGGAGCGAAAGTGGTACTTTCGACCAGGGTATGGCGAAAAAGTACTTCATTTCCGATTCACTTGTCTACGCAGAAAAAGGGCCTTTTTCATGCATGTGTCGAAAAAAGTTATTTTTTAGATGAGATCTCACTTGAGATCTTATCAAACAATTTATTTTTGCAACAATATTATCTGAATGAAATTTCAGGTAATTTTATTTCTTCGCTACAATATTATCTGGATGAGATCTCACCTGAGATCTCACCTGAGATTTTGTGTAAAATAATTTTTTAACACTCCATAAGCAAAGCTTGATTTCGCACACGCACTTGTATAGAAAATAACTATTGTAACTCTTTTTAACTGAATGAGATCTCACCTGAGATCTCAACTAAAGTAATTTTTTTCTAATTGTCACATGAGATTTTGGCGTGAGATTTCACGTGAGATCTCACCTGAGATTTCACCTGAGAAGTCACCTGAGATTTTTCAGTAGGGCTTATATTAATAATATCCAATATAATATATAAATAATATTATATTGCAGATCAGAAAAGAAATGATCAATTACTGCAGCATTTTACGATAACGTACAATATTATAAACATAATATTTGATCGCAGATTAATGCAGAAATCTATTTCTGAAGTATTAAATAAATCATGCAAAATTATAACTATGGCATTTGGTTGCAGATTAAAAAGAAATTTTGCGTGTAAATTAACATGCATATTTAGATATAAATAGTATATTACGCAGCTAGGGAGGTAAAGAGTTAGCCAGTCCAGAGCACGTGTGAATTGTCACCCAAGCCGAAGGCGAGGGTGGCACACATGTACTCTGGGGTGGCACTCTTTATCCCCGTGTGGCGTATGATTTTTTTGCCTGGCGAGGCCGAAAATACAACCGTCGCGATCGAGTGCCGCGAGCGAAAGTAGTACTTTCGGCCCGCTAGGCAAAAAAAAATAGTTTATTACATATCAATAAAGAAATGATATTACTGCACGTTAAGTAATAACACATAATATTATGATAATTATTTTTTGATAATTTATAGATAAAGCAATCATCAATTATTTTTGTATAAAATTAAATCATGCAATATTGTAATGCATGCATGACATTACAGATGAGCAAATAAAACAATAAATATATTAATAAAATCTGATATTATATATAAATAATATTATATTGCAGATCAGTAAAGAAATTATCAATGACTGCAGTATTTTACGATGACATGCAATATCATAAACATAATATTTGATTGCAGATCGATACAGAAATCGATTCGTGTAGTATTAAATAAAACCATGTAAAATTATAACTTGTAACGCGTGTCTAGCCGCGATTCTAATCTACCGAGCGAAGGTAGTGAGCGCGCGCGCGCAACTCCTGCGCAGCCGAATCGAGGCGCGCCGCGCGTAGCGAATCGGTCTCGCGACGCGTAAAATGCCCGTCATCCGTCGCGAAGCTGCTAACTGGTTCCCGCGAGAAAAGGGAGCCATATTCGTGTCTGCCATCGCGCGAAAAACATCTCCTCCGTGTCTCTCCTGTTTTTACTTGTCCGCGCCGTCCTATCGTATCTTGTGAGACCCCGCGAGTGTAGTGGAGGCGCCGTATATAGTGAACGTGCGAAAGAGAGACAGAGAGAGAGCTGTCCCGAGCCGCGTGAGCCGCACGAGACTGTGAGAAACGAGCCGGCAGCCAACCCGCCTGCCGACACGATACAGCGAGCAAGAGAGAGAGAGAGAGAGCACAACTGCTGTGCGAGCGACAGGGAGCGAGAGAGAGTCGAGTGCACCGGCTGCTCCTTCCTCACGTAAGTTTTCTACTCTCCTCTCGCGGGTTTATTGTAAAGGCTCGCACGGAAATCGCCCCGTGCAAGCCTTCTGTGCCGTGTACGTGGGGGTGTGTGTCAGCCCTCCGTACTTTAACACCGCGCGCGAAATTAGCAGCTTCGCCGCGCGCCGTGTAGTTCGCGCGTTTGAATATTAACGGTCGCGCGCGAACTAACTCTTTGTTCTAATCAGCACTTGCGTCGTGCTTGTAAAGATTAGTGTTTGTGAATATATTGTGATATCTAGTTACTCGTCGCGTTGTTCTTTACAACCTGTCCTTCTCCCGGATACCGCCGCCTCCGCGGGAAAATGACTCCGCCGGTCGTTTTCATATCTGAGCATAGCGGCCGCGCGCTTTACTCGTCGAGCGCGCGCTTTTCACTCAGCGATCCAATTAGTTGGAAAGCGAAGTTCGTGTGCGATCTTCGCGTTGTTTTCGGGATTCCAGGAGCAGATCCCCGGGCAAGTCATTTTAGTCTGACACCCGCGGCACCGTGTTCTAGGGCATCGCTGGCCTGTGGCTTGTTGGGATTTTCCCCCACTAGCCATCCCGTTACAACTGGCGCCACAACGTTTTGTGGGTGGAGAAGGACCTGCGACGCGTACGTGATTCGCGGCGAAGCTTGGCGCGAAGAAGCTCAGCAGCGTAGCTGAGCGTAAGCTGCAAACAAAGGCTCTTCGTGCCGCAGCTCGTAGGCGCGTGTGTGCGTGTGCGTGACACAGCCGTGCTGTTGCGAGAGTGCGGTCGAGAGGTTAGGCGTGCGATAGCCAATAACCCTCGACCTAGTGTGCCGACGAGGAGAGATATTGATCGCGGAATTTTTGGAGCGTTGAGGAATTGTTGTTAACAATTAAAGTTTTTTTAATAACAATTAATTTTTTAACGACAAAATTTTTTTTTTAGCGATAATTAATTTTTTAATTAATTTTTTTTCTCGTCTCGAAAATTTTTTTTTCTTCTCGTCCTCGTATTTCCGATACGAATTATTTTTTTTTGGGCGAAAAATAAAATTTTTTTTTCTTTTATCGTGCAGTTAGAAGAAGATCGAGAGAAAGTCGGCAAGCACTCTCGGAACAAAAAGTTGACTGTGCGCCCGAGTAAAAACTCGAGCGCAAAAATCCCCTCGAACTTAAAAATTGTTTTTATTTTTTTTTAGGTGAAAATTGTATTTATTTTTTTGTGTTTTTGGTGATTTTGTCCGTTTTGACACATATATATATAATTTTTTTCACATATATTTATTTTAAAATTACAAGTGCGAGTAGTGGAGCGTAATTAATTACAAATCGTAATTAATTACAGAAATAGCTTTTATTTTTTTTTAGAGCCGCATACGGGAAATCCTCGTACATTATCGAGGGTAAGAGCAACCGCCGTAGCTCTTAGAAAGTAACCCGGGTTCGCGTTGAAAAAGCTAGCTCACGAGTTGAAAAGGCAAACTCTCTCTGCCATCAATCAGGATACTACTCGCGCTAGTAAAATAAGTTCGTGGGGAAGCGCACAGCCAATTGACACCATGGCCCGATCGTCGCAATTTGCGGAATCTGCGATACTCAATTGGGCGTATACACAGCCCGAAGAGGAAATTATCGAGGCCATGCAAGCCCTTGGTCTGCAGCAGTCAGATCTGCAATCAGTGAATATGCTGACAACGATCAAGTGGCTTATGGGCGATTACAGTGCCGCCGATTTTGTGCCAGAGCCGGAGCTGTCGGAGAAGCAAGCGTTTGCTAAACGCGAGCAGTCCCGAAGGGCGTTCATCGACTTAACGTTGATGAACAAGTCTGGGTCGACTATTGTGGATCCCAATACTGATCCAGACCAACCGCACCCGTTCATTACGCTCCTTGATGACCCGATAGTGATGCAAAAACTCTCGGAGTCTCGGAGGATGAACGCTCCACAACAAGCACATAATGCAGTGGTGGAGCCAGCGGATGAGGCAAACGGCCAGGAGGGTTCCGGGACAGAGATATTGAGCTCTGCAGCACCCACCGGGACATCTCCAGCCGAAGCCGAGGGACAGCTCCAACAGCAACAGCTTCAACAGCAACAACTGCAGCAGCAGCAAATGCAGCAGCAGCAAATGCAGCAGCAGCAAATGCAGCAGCAGCAACTGCAACAGCAGCAAATGCAGCAGCAACAAATGCAACAGCAGCAGCAGATGGAGCAGCAGCGACGGCAGCAACAGCAACAACAGCAGGAGCAGCAGCGGCAGCAACAGCGAAAGCATCAAGAGCAGCAGCGACAGCAGGCGTTGCTAGAAGAGCAGCGCAGGCAACGACAATCCCGGCGGAGTCAAGAACAAGAGTCGTTGTCGGCACAAAATGGGCAGCACGCGTTCTGGCAGCAAACGCGAAGTCCACCGCAGCCACAGAGTTTTGAGTGGCCAAGTGCGGGGGAACAGCGTACCGCAGGGATTGCTGTGGGAGATAACGTAGTATCAGAACAGCTGCTGTCGGTGATCCATAGACTCGTCAAAGAGGTGGAAGAGCTCAAAGAGAGTGTGCGAATACTCCAAGAAGCTCGACACCCACCCTCAAGCACGCGCTTGGAGGGAGTCCAACTACCGAGTGCGGGCAGGGGACGAGGATCACCACATGTGAACTTTCAGGACACGTTCACATATGTGAATTTTGACAGCAGCAGCCCCAATACTGAATCGCCAAGGGACGCTAGGAGGAATAGCGGAAGAAATCCTACACAGCGTCAGGCGGGGGTGAGCGCTACACTGGACCAGTCTACGAGGCAGACGTACGTGCCTCAACAGATGAACCGTGATGTTGGCCAAATCGTAAGGAAATGGCACATCAAGTTCTCTGGGTCCTTGAAGGAGCAGAGCGTCGAGTTATTCCTCACGAGAGTAGAGGAATGTCGAGCTCTAGCAAATCTGACGTACGACGAAGTACTCTCGTCATTGTCAGAGCTCCTGAGTGGAGTAGCGGCCACCTGGTATAGGAGTAACCGTCATACGTGGCGATCTTGGCAAGACTTCCAAGAGGCCATAATACACATGTATGGCGGTGACAGGGGCCATCAACAGCGAATCCTAGCGGAGATAAACGCGAGGACTCAAGGCAGAAACGAACTCACGAGAGATTACGTAGTGAATCTGCAAGCCTTGATTCTCAAGTTAGTTCCGGTGCCTAGCATGCCCCAACAATTGGACATGTTACACCGGAACATGTGGCCAGAACTACAAAAATGGTGATGCGTAATCAAATTACGGATTACCGAGGGCTCCTGGATTTAGCCCGGGAGGCCGAATTAGCGCTCGCGGCAGATAAGGTGTATCACTCGCCACCACCGCCAGAGCGCACTTACTTGCCAGAGTTTGCCTACGTACCTACAGAGCCAACCACGGATCAGCGGAAAAAGCAGAATCCAGGAGTGGCGGCGATGGGGCAACAACAGCAGGAGCCTCGAGAAAGCCTCGAGGCTATGTTCCGTCGGGTGATGGCCGAGTGTTTGTCAAGCTTGACAAAGAAAGGCACCGACGGAAATAGTGGGCAAACGCCAAACCCACAGTCGTTCAAGAAGCCCAAGAAAAAAATAATTGGGAGAACAGGCAGCGGGAAGGCGGGCAAAGTAATAATCAGCCTAGTGGGGGTAGCAGCGCGACCCACCAGGCTAGGCCGCCAAGTCCAAGGAGTAATGGACCTCCACAAAGGCCAGAGTACCGAAGGGGTTACGGCAACGAGCAAAGGGGAAGCGACCGCAACCCCAATGCTGCCGGAAACCAGCAGGGAAGCCAAGGGGGCAGGTAAACACGGCCACACGCCCGCCCCCAGCTCTCACATCAGCGACCGAGGGTAACTCGGTCCAATTGCCTGAAGGAGAGAGCGAAGAAGTGCCCGCGACTCAGCAGAACGAAGATAACCAGGAAACATGCTCGCGATGGTGGCTTCAAGTAGGTGTAGCCGGCTACAGGCTACGGGCACTCTTCGATACTGGAGCTTCCTGGACTGGGATGAATTCCATCGGTTTACAGCTCGCTACAGCCTGTGGAAAAGAATTAATCCCGGCCAGCGGCCTAACGGCACGGGTAGCTAATGGGCAGAGCATAGCAGTGGTTGGCTATGTGTATCTACCCATGGTCGTGGCAGGCGTGTGCAAGGATGTGCGCGTCGCAATCATGACAGACCTAGACACGGAGTGCTACTTGGGGGTGAACTTCATTAAGAAGTTTAGCGCCGTCTTAGACCCCACTGACAATACGCTGCATCTCAAAGATGATGCTGCAAGCGTAAAGTTAGAAGTAGCCTCCATAACCGCCAATAATACTGTGTCCGTATCAGCTATAGGGTTGGCGGACCCAACAGAAGAGCAGCGCAAAGAAGCGGAAGCTTTAGTAGCGGAGCTGATGGGAAACGGCCTGGCACCATTAGGGTGTACTTCGTGGGTTGAGCATGCAGTAGACGTCGGCTCCACAAGACCCATAAAACAGAAGTACTACCCAGTATCTTGAAAACTCGAGGAAGAGATGCACAAGCAGGTGGAGGAAATGCTACTCGCGGGTATAATAGAACCTTCGACAAGCGGCTGGTCAAGCCCTGTGGTAATGGTACGCAAGTCCAACGGGAAGTTCCGTTTCTGTGTGGACTTCAGAAAAGTGAACGCAGCGTCAAGGCCAGACGCATACCCGTTACCATACATGGAGAGTATCTTAAGCAAACTGCAGAAAGCGCGATACATATCCACGTTGGATTTAAGTAGTGAGTACCACCAAATACCACTAAATCCGGAGTCCAAAGAGACTACGGCCTTCACCGTGCCAGGCAAAGGGTTATTTCAATTTACAAGAATGCCCTACGGTCTTTCATATGCCGGAGCGTCCTTCCAGAGGCTGATTGACAAAGTCATCGGCCCCGAACTCGAACCTTTTGCTTACTCGTATCTCGATGACATAATAATAGTCACAAAAACATTCGAGGAGCATAAAGAGGTTCTAAAAAGAGTTCTAGATAGGATAAAGGACGCGGGCCTCACAATAAATCGCGAGAAGAGTGTCTTCTGTCGCGATGAGGTCCAATATCTCGGGGTAATAGTAAATAGGGATGGTTTTAAACCAGACCCCGAGAAAATAAAGCCCATTATGGAATATCCGGTGCCGAAAAACCTCCGTCAGCTGAGACGCTTCCTAGGAATGGCCTCGTGGTATAGAAAGTTTTTATCAAACTTCGCCACAATTGCTGAACCACTGACCGAACTAACGAAAAAGGATCGGAAATACGAGTGGTCAACGGCACAAGAAGAGGCCTTCCAAAAGCTAAAAGCGCTAGTTGCTTCTGCACCGATTCTCCACAGACCGGTATCTAACGCACAGTTCGTGGTGCAAACTGATGCGAACGATACAGGACTTGGAGCGGTGCTATACCAGATAATAGACGGCAACGAAAGAGTCCTAGAGTTCGCTAGTCGAACTCTGAGCGCGGCCGAGAAGAATTATAGCGTGACGGAACGAGAGTGTCTAGCAATTCTCTGGGCAATCAAAAGTTCCGTCCGTATATAGAAGCCTATGACTTCAAGGTCATCACGGATCATAGCAGCTTGAAGTGGCTCCGTGATCTCCGAAACCCATCAGGCAGGTTAGCAAGATGGGCTTTGGAACTACAAAACCACAGTTTCACAGTCGAACACCGAAAGGGCTCTTTGAACAATGTCCCAGATGCCCTTTCGCGGATGTTCGAGGAAGAGGAGCCAGCGGTCGCCGCGTTAGAGCTCGAACGCGATACAAACGACCAATGGTACCTCGAAATTGTGAAAGAGGTTCAACAGCGGCCGCGAGACTTCCCCACGTTCAAGCTGGCGGGGGAGACTGTACAAGTACGAACCTGATGAAGTCATAGACGAGTCTCTCGGCGACGATGATGCATGGAAGTTAGCAGTCCCTCACGAAAAGCGACGCGAAGTACTGAGAGAATGCCATGACTTTCCAACTGCTGGGCACTTGGGCCGCGAGAAAACGCTAGAAAGAGTAAAGCGGAAGTATTATTGGCCACACATGTCTCGTGATGTAGCCAGATACGTGAGCCAGTGCCAAATTTGCCAGCAGTGCAAAGTCGAACAGCGCGCTCCAACAGGATTCATGGGACGCCGAATTACAGAGCGTCCATGGCAAATCGTGGCCAGCGACATTATGGGGCCCCTCCCAAAAACCACGCACGGCCACGAATACATTCTCATATTCCAGGACTTGTTCACACGCTGGATTGAAGTAATTCCGATAAAAAGGGCAGATGGTAAATCGGTAATTAAGGGACTCAACGAGCGAGTATGTCTGCGATTCGGAGTCCCGGAGGTGTTTCTGTCAGACAATGGGACTGAATTTAAAAATGCACCATTAGAGGCATTCTTAAAGGAGAGAAATGTGCATCACACGTTTACACCTCCGTATCATCCTCAAGCCAATCCTGTCGAGCGTGTGAATCGAACGGTGAAGACAATGATTATGTCTTACGCAGAGGAAAATCACCGGTCCTGGGATGAGAAGCTGAATGAGCTGGCGTTCGCGTACAATACTGCCGAACACAGCTCCACAAAGATAAGTCCTGCCATGCTCATTTACGGCCGACAACCCGACCCACCGAAGACACTAAGGCGGGAGGAAGACAGGTTAGCCGAAGAGCAAGGGCAGCAAGAGGCGATAAACAATTGGGTGGTACGTATGGACAAGCTCCGCGAATTGCACGTTCGGGCGGCGGCCGACGCGCAAGCGGAGCAGGCGAGACAAGCCAAATATTATGACGCTCATCGTCGACCTCCACAATTCTGTCTAGGCGATCGTGTATGGAGAGAGAATAAGGTACTATCCTCAGCAGCTGAGGGGATTTCTGCCAAATTAGCCCCGAAGTACGCGGGGCCCTACACGATTGTGAATATTCTAGGCGAAAACACCTATGAGATCCAAGGTGAGGATGGTCGAACGATACGTCCCGTCCATGCGCAGCAACTCAAGAGATACGTCTCAGCAGAAGTAGCCCAGGCGCTACCAGCGAGGGACTCTTCAGCCGAACGTAACACGTCAGAGGGCCACAGAGTTAGCCAGGGGAATGTACAGCCTCGGGCGACGGCTAAGAGGCGCGGTCCACCTCGTAAGACCGCGGTATTAGTTAGGCCAGGAAAGCGTGCGAGCGATGGCCGGCCTATGCGTGTGGCCGGTCCAACAGAACCCAAGCGAGGCCCAGGGAGGCCAAAGGGTTCGAAGAAGAAGCCCGTACCTGCTGATGCCGGACTAATTAGTTCTCGTAGAACCCGAGCGTATAAAAAGCAATAATTGTGCCGTCCAACTTGTGTCGTACGTACTAACCTGTGTTCGTCTTAATTCTCCAGTCCTCAATCTCACTCCTCCCCGGGATCGATTTACCTGTTTCAGGACATGCAAGGCCTGACTCCCGAAATAGCGGAGACGGCGAAGAAGGTGATCGCTGGATTAATCCAGTGCAATCCTGACCCCGCCGTCATCGATTTTTTGGAGCAGGTCGTGGAGGGCATCGACGCTGTGACACTGGCACCCCAGCCAGTGGAAGAGCCCTCCACCGTCGTGATCGAGGAGATAGAGGCGCCGAAGCCAAGAAAGGGACCTTCGGAGCCGGCCTGGGCAGAGGCCGGTCCCAGTCCGCTTCGGCGACCTCGTCCCCCGAAGGAGCAGCAGGAAAGCCGGGAAGAACGGCGTTCACAAGAGGCGTCGGTCCGAGCCTCAGAGATGGCGCCGGAAGGAAACGCCAGCGCGGCTCGGGCCGACGAAGAAAGGAAAGAGAGTTCTCCGACCCAGGCCCCCAAGTGGGCACCGAGTGATGAAGTCGGTGCGGCCTGGGTCCCAGTGGAGAAGGCCCTCGAGGAAGCGCGGTGCCTCAGCAAGTCCTCGCGCGCTGCGGAGGACGCTGCCCTGGCCGCACTGGAGGTCTTTCTCCAGTGCCACGGTAAGGCCGGCGAGCGGCAAGCCGGCAAATGGGTCGGTATGGCCCAAGGCCGGCGCGAAGAGTTCGCGGCCGCCGCAGAGGCCAGGGCCGCCAGGCTGCGCCGCACCGCCTTCCAAAAGGCTAGGGAGGTAAAGAGTTAGCCAGTCCAGAGCACGTGTGAATTGTCACCCAAGCCGAAGGCGAGGGTGGCACACATGTACTCTGGGGTGGCACTCTTTATCCCCGTGTGGCGTATGATTTTTTTGCCTGGCGAGGCCGAAAATACAACCGTCGCGATCGAGTGCCGCGAGCGAAAGTAGTACTTTCGGCCCGCTAGGCAAAAAAAAATAGTTTATTACATATCAATAAAGAAATGATATTACTGCACGTTAAGTAATAACACATAATATTATGATAATTATTTTTTGATAATTTATAGATAAAGCAATCATCAATTATTTTTGTATAAAATTAAATCATGCAATATTGTAATGCATGCATGACATTACAGATGAGCAAATAAAACAATAAATATATTAATAAAATCTGATATTATATATAAATAATATTATATTGCAGATCAGTAAAGAAATTATCAATGACTGCAGTATTTTACGATGACATGCAATATCATAAACATAATATTTGATTGCAGATCGATACAGAAATCGATTCGTGTAGTATTAAATAAAACCATGTAAAATTATAACTTGTAACGCGTGTCTAGCCGCGATTCTAATCTACCGAGCGAAGGTAGTGAGCGCGCGCGCGCAACTCCTGCGCAGCCGAATCGAGGCGCGCCGCGCGTAGCGAATCGGTCTCGCGACGCGTAAAATGCCCGTCATCCGTCGCGAAGCTGCTAACTGGTTCCCGCGAGAAAAGGGAGCCATATTCGTGTCTGCCATCGCGCGAAAAACATCTCCTCCGTGTCTCTCCTGTTTTTACTTGTCCGTGCCGTCCTATCGTACCTTGTGAGACCCCGCGAGTGTAGTGGAGGCGCCGTATATAGTGAACGTGCGAAAGAGAGACAGAGAGAGAGCTGTCCCGAGCCGCGTGAGCCGCACGAGACTGTGAGAAACGAGCCGGCAGCCAACCCGCCTGCCGACACGATACAGCGAGCAAGAGAGAGAGAGAAAGAGAGCACAACTGCTGTGCGAGCGACAGGGAGCGAGAGAGAGTCGAGTGCACCGGCTGCTCCTTCCTAACGTAAGTTTTCTACTCTCCTCTCGCGGGTTTATTGTAAAGGCTCGCACGGAAATCGCCCCGTGCAAGCCTTCTGTGCCGTGTACGTGGGGGTGTGTGTCAGCCCTCCGTACTTTAACACCGCGCGCGAAATTAGCAGCTTCGCCGCGCGCCGTGTAGTTCGCGCGTTTGAATATTAACGGTCGCGCGCGAACTAACTCTTTGTTCTAATCAGCACTTGCGTCGTGCTTGTAAAGATTAGTGTTTGTGAATATATTGTGATATCTAGTTACTCGTCGCGTTGTTCTTTACAACCTGTCCTTCTCCCGGATACCGCCGCCTCCGCGGGAAAACGACTCCGCCGGTCGTTTTCATATCTGAGCATAGCGGCCGCGCGCTTTACTCGTCGAGCGCGCGCTTTTCACTCAGCGATCCAATTAGTTGGAAAGCGAAGTTCGTGTGCGATCTTCGCGTTGTTTTCGGGATTCCAGGAGCAGATCCCCGGGCAAGTCATTTTAGTCTGACACCCGCGGCACCGTGTTCTAGGGCATCGCTGGCCTGTGGCTTGTTGGGATTTTCCCCCACTAGCCATCCCGTTACAAACTATAATATTCGACTACAGATCGATGAAGTTACCAATTACTACAGATTGCAATCACAGGTGAAAATAATCAAACTCTTTTCATCCCAAGAGAAGAAACAAATTATAAATTACTCCTCACAAACAGCAAACATAATTGTTCAACTATTCGCAAGTAGTTCTGGTAATAAAAATTACTATCGAACATTTGCATTGGTATTTGCATAACATAAAATACAGACGGACAAGTACATAAATTTCATCAAACTAGAAAAACAAGAAAACATAATTTAGGAATTTGACTCAAAAAGGCAAAATTGCTTTGGGAGGTGCTTACGGTAATAAGTAACTTCAGTTTACTACAAACATTACTAGACTTTCAGCTAGAGTTGTCTATGCAAAACTTCATTTTTACATGTAAGGGCCGCTACTGCCCAGAATAACCTTACATCTTTACAGTTGCAAAGAATTGTTACATCACAAATATTTATATATTAGTTTATAACACTGTGGTTCCTAAAACCACTTTTGTATTCAAGGAATAACATTCTGTTGAATTATAACCGAAAATCAATTGCCTCAGATGTATTGAGGCGTTAAAAAATAGTTTTTATAGACCTACCCCTTCCGGAATTGATTTTACATAAAAATGTTAATGTAAAAGTTTTGTTGAATTATAATCTACACTTTTGATATTTAACATTTTTGTGTAAAGTCAAATCCTGTTCAATAAATTATTTCACGAGTATTTAGGTATCAAAAATCGTTTTTACAGGTCTATCTCCCCAGGAATTAATTGTACATGAAAATGTTGAGTGAAAAACAGTTTTCTTTTAATATAATCTATAACTTTTATATTTAAAATTTGTGTAAGCCAATTCCTGTAAAGTAACAGCAAAAAAATCGACTATTTTTTTGTTTTTAGCTATTTTTCGCGATTATGTTACAAAGTATTATTCGTAGAAAAAAATGTTCAACATAAAAAAGATGTGTTTTAATTAGTTTTAGCAGAAGCATGTGTGATATTTATAGCAAAAATTAATATTCGATGTATTACGCTTAACAATCATAATTTTTTCAAAATTTTGAAAAAACGGACCATTAACAGAAGAGATGTCGCATTTGTATAATTAGACGAAGATCTAGTATCCTTCCTGATCAGATCGGATGAAATTTCATTGAGATAATCGGGTTACTTGATTTCATACATAGGTACAGACAGACATACACCCCGAGAGTCGCTTAAAATGGACCCATTTTGGGTGCAAATTCGTTTTCATATTGTAAATTTTCAGAATTTCATGTGTTATGAATTTCGCTCCAACGAAAATGTAAGGCTCCCCCGAGAAGCGGTTATTATTTTTATTTTATTATTATTTTTATGCCTAAAAATCATATTTTTCTTTTAATTCCTGTATTAAAAAATACTCTGTTCAAAATAATCATTTATCCACTGAAAACTTAAATCTAGATTATGGATAAAGACATCAAAATCATTTTCTTTAAATATGGCAAATAAAAGGCTCAAAAATTGTTAATTAAGATAAATTCCCTTATTATTGAGAAACATTTGTAGGATAATTTGTAGGATATATACCATCTTGTATATTATAAAAAAAGGAATTGTCTTTCTCATAAAATGGTAGCTGACAAAGCAGTCTTAGGCTGAAGTCACATGGAGCGGCATAGAGGTTTCGTCATGGAGGCAGTCAATCAGAGCTATTCTGCAAATGCAAAAATAGCTGATTGGCTCTCTTCATGACACGTACTCTATGCCGCAGCTCTATGCCGCTCCATTTGACTTCAGCCTTACAGTTCAATAAAAAAAAGTAGTAGTAGGGGCAAGTCTCAGTGAGAAACCCTGAGGCGACCTTAAATAAGTGGTTAGTTTTGGAATGATATAACATAGACAGAAGTTAGTAAATCTATAGATAAATGGAGCGCAACTAAGATACACACACACACACACACATACACACACACACACACACACACACACACACACACACACACACACACACACACACACACACACACACACACACACACACACACACACACACACACACACACACACACACACACACACACACACACACACACACACACACACACAGACGCACATACACATACGCGCGCGCGCGACGCATCAATACGCAAATATTTATTCACTACATCTTATGTAATGTGATTGTATTCATGATGTGCTGAATAAAGAAAATTATATGTGTAAAAAAAAAGAAAAAAAAACGACGCAGCATGTCCTGCTGTCCTCAGTCGGCATACAGTCATACTGTTGCAACATTGATTAGAAGCCCTGCTAATAGAATTAGTAACTGTCAAAGTGCAGCAGCACTGCAGCATCGCTAGCTCAGCATTAAGAGTACTGATTCCAGGGTCGTTACAAGGAAAGCTAATAACTGTTGAGAAGCAGTAGTACAAATCAACAGAATATCTACGCTGTAAAGGATGTAACAGGCAGCCATTAGCTGTCAATTAGTGAAGATCGCCAACTAAGGCAGCCTTTGTAGCAGTGTCTTGATCACTGTTGTGCGCAACACAGGGCAGCTGTGCATACAGCAACTTTAGATGTGCAAAGATCGTCCACTGGGATAGCCTTTGCCGCAGTGTTGTTCGCAGCATAGGGGAGCTGTACACACACAACTTACATTTTACTCGTCACAGCGTCATCGACAATTCTCCATTGTATTGGCATTTGGTATTAACTTCGTCATCAACCCAGTGTTCGCCTCGATGATCTCCTCAGGAAGTTGTAGCTGCATCGGTCACCCTAGAGGGGAGTAAAATCAAATGAAGGCGTGTAGTCTTCTGCGGGAGCTCTTCGTCTTGTGCAGAACAAAATATATTAATGACGTGTCAAATATTAGGTATGAGGAGGGCAGTATCAAATTGCTAGGAATAAGGGAACAGACAGACGGAAATTTGGAGGTTAGGTTCACCTATGCTAATACATGAAAAGTCTTAGTCAGAAGCGAAGTACTTACTCAAGTCGGTTGCAGGACCATGAAATGTACTATCGCTGTCACTTCTCCGGTGTAGAGTCAGTATCTTGAGATCCAAAGGTCGCAATCACACTAGCCAGCTTTCCGGCAGCAGGCTCAGTGTAGACAGGAGATCGCATGAAATACCTCTATATGGCACTGAATTTCATTCTAAAATCCATAAAACCCTTTAAAATTTCCTTTAACTTCTTGTATTAATACATAAAATTTGTTAAATAAAACTCTAAAAGTAAATTGATATTATAAAACTGTAAAAGTAAATTGTAAAAGTAAAAGTAAGTATCCACGAGTGCAATATACGACTTTTTAACATAACTATAATTGTAAAATTCGTACTCGTTACCCGCCAAAAAGGCAAAAAATGCTGCATATTTTTATTCCCTAACTTTACTCTCGTTTCCAGCGCAAGGCGCTGTTTGGCACATGGGTGACGCTGGGAACTACAGAGGGGGTAGTAAATAAACGTAGCACTTTTTCCCGCCTCGGCGGGGAAAAAGTACGAACTTTACAATGGGGTGTGTTAAAAAAAATATTTACATTTATAAAACTGGCTAAAGTATGAAAGAGCATTAGCATCTGCGCAAGTATTGGGTTAAAGTTATCGATGCTAATATTCTTTAGATTACCGTTTAGGTTTTGTAAGTGATAATAGAACTACTATAATGAAATTATTATATGACCTCGTTTACAACCATAGTAAATTTCACATGACAAGTGCGCTAATGTTTTCCGACTACTTTTAACCATTTCAGTCACACATTTTTCTTTAAAAAAATTGCTATTTTTGCTATTTATTTCTTTATAATTAATTTATTCTGAACAATATCCAATCATGTGCATGGTTATTATAATTTTTAATATTCTAGGAACCTATTATGATAAATGAAAGTAGGTGTTTATAGTAAAAAATTGCTTTAAAGAAAAAAAGGTGGGACGCGGAGTGCCCCACTGTGACGCAAAGGGTTAATTGAAACTTCCCTTTCACAATTTGCAATGATAAAATTATCGCCTTTATTGTGACAGGAATTTTCCCCGTACTCTCAAGTTATACAATAATAATTCGCCCATGATTCGTTATCACTCACAAAATCCAAAAAGTAATATAGATAATATCAGTATAAATAGTTTTAATCCAACATTTGTGCTGATAACAATCTTCTTTCATATTTAAGGTGATGTCGGTGCCACGCTAATTGGTTGAAAATTTCCTAACCTCAAAAACTTTATATCATAAATAAAAAAAAGTGTGCAATTGTAAAGCACAAAAATGCGGTGATCGCGTGTTCTTGTTATAATAAGAAATGTTTATAAATGCAGAGGTCACATTCCCTATTTGACAAATTTTAGGATAAATAGGGGAGACTTTTTGTGAAAATAGAGGAGAAATTTTATGAAAATAGGGGAGAATTTTTATTTTTAAACCCAAGTAGGCGGGGGATATGCGGTCCACGCATATAAGGGAGTCATGTAAACATGATAAAATAAGCCAAACGATTATTTAAATAATTTTTAAACTCAAATAGGCGAGGGATATGAGGTCCACGCATATAAGGGAGTCATGAAAAAATAAGCAAAATGATTATTTAAATATAGTTGAAATGCAGCTAATGGTAGTAATGGATAATTTTGTTAAGGTTGTAAATAACAAAACACCATTAAATAAATTACGACGCTTCGAGCATTTTATTAGTATGCTCCTCTTCAGGTATCTAAATAACAAAAGATGATATTTTAACACATTAATACACGAGACAAATTTTTAAACAATTAATTAAGATAACCACAATAAAACTTACAAGAGTGTACGAAGTCAAAACATCTTGCGCGGGAAACTATCCGCTCGTCAATAGTATTAAATTATAATTTTTTGCCTTATATAGTCATTTTTATACAAGTGTGAGTACAATTATACGATATATTCCAACGCAAGCGTAACGAAGGTATAGTGGGGTGCAGCCCACCGAGTGAGGAGACGGGGTGAATGATCTAAACCGAACATGCGCTTGTACAATCTGTGCTACTATTAAGAGGATAAAAATGCACAATTATTTATTAATATACTATATTCTTTTGGTAATTTACTGATTTCAAATTGCTTGTTCATAAAGTATTTTTGAGAATGTATGTATAAGGCTTCAGCGAATAATCTTTTATTAGTGTTTAATTCAGTATCTAAAATTTTAACATTATGGAAATCTATTATATAGTTATTATCTTTTTTATGGATAAACAAAGATTAATTCTTATCCTCATCGATGTACTTTTTTTGTTGTTCCTTAATTCTAATACTTAGACGTCTACTAGTCTGTCCGACATGTGACGCATTACAATTACTACAGTCTATTTTATAAATGACATTAGACTTTATTTTAAGTATTTTACACACACAAATTTTTAATATAAAAAAATCTTTGAAAAATATTATTATTGATATAGATAAGTTTGTTGGAAACGAGTTGACTACATTGCTTATAGATTACTATAAAAAAAATTGACCTTTATTATGGAAAAGGTAAAATTAAAGTTAGAGAATAAATTAGATTCTATATACTATCAAAAATACAAGTGCACAATCGAAAAAGATAGGTATATAGAAGATCGAGCGTATGAAAACTTTGAGGTCAATACACGAGACAATAACATATAGGTTGTTGACCCTTGTATTTCTCCGAATAGAGGAGAAATGGTGCGTCAATCTGATATTGAACTCCCAACTTACGTAATGACATACTAAGGTTAGGTGAGAAATTCAAGTTTAATAATACTTTTACCATAAACTTACGATAAACTTTGTAAAAAACTTTGGAACTTTTACAAGAAAATATTCTGATAAAGCCAAGATTACGATAATACGGGGAACTTTTTTGAACGTTATAAAGAAATTTTATAAGAGGAACTTATCTGTTCAATCACATGTTGACAAAAAATTTTAGATGGATCTAATAAAAACTAAGGAGTTTATCAAAAGAAATCGAAACATTTTAGTAACTAGAGTAGACAAGGGTAATGCTACCGTGATTATTAAAAAATCTGATTACAATGATGAGTTGTAATCTTTATTTTGTGATTCAGAATATTATGAACAAATTAAAACTAACCCTCTCTCTAGTCTTGGGAGAAATACAAACGAACTAAGTGGTTGAATAAAACAGATTTTAATGCAAATGGTAATAAGTTACTGCCGGTTCTACAAAAATTTAATATTTCAAAAGCGTATGGTTTGATTAAAATTCATAAAATTAGTTTTCCTGTCCGACCTATCATCTCTACTATTAATTCGCCTACTTATGACCTTTCAAAATTCTTTAGCAAATTTTTAAAAAATAATCTCAAAGCTTCGTTTTCACATGTAGATAACAGTCTAAAATTAAAGAAACAGATTGACAATTTTGAGATTCCGCCTGATTATGAAATTATTAGCTTTGGTGTAGTTAGCTTATTTACTAATGTACCTGATTATTTAGTTTATGTTGCAATCGAAAGAAGATGGCACCAATTACACAACAAAATCAACTTAAATTATACCGAGTTGATCAAAGTCATTAAGTTTATCCTCAATAATAACTTTTTTCGGTTCAACAGTAAATTTTACAGACAAACTTTTGGTTCGGGTATGGGTAATCCTATTAGCCCAATTTTATCCAATATAGTTACGGAAGATTTAGAAATGGAGTGTATTAAAAAGTTACATATGAAACCTCTGTTCTATTTCCGGTATGTTGATGATATTTTAATCTTTATACGCAAAGATGATATAGAAAATACTTTGAATATTTTTAATGCATATGATAAAAACCTACAATTTACTGTTGAACGATTTCTTGATAATAGTATTAGTTTTTTAGACTTGAATATTAGCATTAATGAACATAGAAATATAATAACAATTTGGTATAGAAAACCTACATTTGCAGGCCGTTATCTCAATTTTAATTCGCATCATCCGTTGAACAACAAAATAGCGATTATATACTGTCTTGTCGATCGAGCAATAAACTTATCTCACCAGACCTTGCATAAAAAACCGCTGCTAACTGCTTTAGCAGAATGCTTTCTCAAAGAGAATTAATAAATTGCATCAAATAATTTTTTTAAATGTACATTTTAATATAAAATTACATTCTTTCTGCATATCTGATTTTCCATAAATACAATTATTCAAAATGATCAAGAAAATTATATTTAAAATATTTACGTAGTAATTATTAAATTGCAAATTAAAAAGATTAAGGTATTATCACATGCTATTTATTGAATTTATAAATTAATTGCATTTCTTCGAAATTTCTTCTGCATTTTCTTCGAAAACCGGATAACTCGGTGTTTGCTTCAAAACACCGCCAACTCATCGAAGACTTCGAAAATCCACCAACTCATAGAGTGGTTTCAAAAACGATATAACTCGGCGAAGGTTTCAAATATCATCTAATACAGGCGTTTTTTTTCCTTGAATTTTGTAGTGGTAGCTCTAGGATGTTAAAGTATAATTTCTGTATAAGCGATGAAAAAAATTATTTATGATTTTTCCATATTTTTCTTTATTTTTTTTACCGACTTAATATTATTCGTTTCGACGGACAAAAATATGGATTGACAGTTAATTTCAAGACTTTTAAGGAAATGTGACTACTTCCAACGGATATCCAAACTCAACGCCGTAAAAAAATATTTTCGATTTTTCCATATTGTTCTTTATTTCTTTTAATCGACTTAATAATATTCGATCAGACCGAAAAAAATATGGGTAGATAGGAAATTTTAAGACCGTTCAGAAAATGTGCCTACTTCCGACCGATATCCAAACCTCCGGCGAAGAAAAAAAATTATTTCGATTTTTCCATATTTTTCTTTACTTCTTTTAATCGACTTAATCATATTCGATCGGACCGAAAAAAATGTGGGTAGATAGGAAATTTCAAGACCTTTCAGAAAATGGGCCTACTTCCGATCGATATCCAAACTCAGAGCCAAAAAAAATTATTTTCGATTTTTCCATATTTTTCTTTATTTTTTTTAACCGACTTAATAATATCCGATCAGGTAGACAAAAATATGGATTGATAGGTAATTTCAAGGGCTTTCAGAAATAGGGCCTATTTCCGACCGATATCCAAATTCGACAACGAAAAAAAAAAAATTTCGATTTTTCGATATTTTGCTTTATTTTTTTAACCGACTTAATATTATCTGATCAACTATATAATTGAACTTGCACAACTTCAAAATAAGCCTTAAATACCTGCCAAAGATAAAGGATCCCGCACACAATGTATGGGAAAAAATCATTCGGTCAAATTTTGGGGGGTTTTGCCCATGAGAACTTTTGTTCAGGACCTCAAGATCTATCTTTTCCCCAAGTTTGATCCAATTTGACCGAATGATTATTTTCCATACATTGTGTGCGGGGTCCTTTGATATCTCTGGCCAATTTCGAGTTATGATGCGGACAAATTTATAACACACACACACACGCACGCACGCACGCATGCACGCACGCACGCACGCACACACAGACATTTTCTAGAAAATGCATATCTCAACTCAGGAATCTCAGAAATATCGAAAATCATCGAAATCTCGAGGTCGAAAAATTTCACAGTTACCAAGCTTTCTCTTTGAGAAAGCAATATATCATTTATTAAAGATGCTTTAATACAAAACGATTATCCTCCTGATTTAATAGATTTTTACATTAATAAAAGATTAAAAAAAATTAATCCTGTATTAGATTGCACACGAAATGGTATGAATAATAATGTAATAATCATAAGTTTACCCTTCGTCAAAGAAATAGAAGGTTTTGTGAAACATTTTTTCAAAAGACTTAAGGTTAATGTTATTTTTAGTATGAAAAACAAACTTAACAATATCATAGTTCTAGGTAAAGATAAAAATCTGAAATACAGTAACTCTAATGTCATTTATAAAATAAAATAGGCTGTAGTCATTGTAATGCCTCATATGTCGGACAGACTAGTAGACATCTAAGTATTAGAATTAAGGAACACCAAAAAAAGTACATCGATGAGGATAAGAATTCGTCTTTGTTTATCCATAAAAAAGATAATAACCATATAATAGATTTCCATAATGTTAAAATTTTCTATACTGAATTAAACACTAATAAAAGATTATTCACTGAAGCCTTATACATACATTCTCAAAAAAACTTTATGAACAAGCAATTTGAAATCAGTAAATTACCAAAGAATATAGTATATTAATAAATAATTGCGAATTTTTATCCTCTTAGTAGTAGCACAGATTGTACAAGCACATGATCGGTTTAGATCATTCACCCCGTCTCCTCACTCGGTGGGCTGCGCCCCACTATATCTTCGTTACGCTTGTGTTGGAATATCGTATAATTGTACACTCACACTTGTATAAAAATGTTGACTATATAAGGCAAAAAATTATAACGCAATACTATTGACGAGCGGATAGTTTCCCGCGCAACATGTTTTGACTTCGTATACTCTTGTAAGTTTTATTGTGGTTATCTTAATTAATAGTTTAAAAATTTGTCTCGTGTATTAATGTGTCAAAATATCATCTTTTGTTATTTAGATACCTGAAGAGGAGCATACTAATAAAATGCTCGAAACGTCTTAATTTATTTAATGGTGTTTTGTTATTTACAACCTTGACAAAATTTCCACCTGTTTTGGTAGTACCCAGGCTAGTAGATGCAATAATTTGATTATTTAAATAATTTTTAAACCCAAGTAGCCGGGGGACGCGAGGTCCACGCATATTAGGGAATTGCGTAGACGTGCAACAATAAGCAAAACAATTATTTAAACAACTTTTAAACCCAAGTAGCCGGGGGATATGAGGTCCACGCATATAAGGAAGTCATGTAGACATGACAAAATAAGCTAAACGATTATTTAAATAATTTTTAAACCCAAGTAGGCGGGGGATGTGAGGTCCACGCATATTAAGGAATTACGTAGATGTGAAACAGACAATTCTTTATAGTATTCCCCGTCTACTTGGGTTTAAAAATTGTTTAAATAATTGTTTTTCTTATTGTTGCACTCTAAATAATTCCCTTATATGCGTGGACCTCGCGTCCCCTGGCTTCTTGCGTTTAAAAATTATTTAAATAATTGTTTTGCTTATTTTTTCATGACTCCCTTATATGCGTGGATCTCGTGTCCCCTGGCTACTTGGGTTTAAAAATTATTTAAATAATCGTTTTGCATATTATTTCATGTCTACATGAGTCCCTTATATGCTTGGACCTCATATGCCCTGTCTACTTGGGTCCAAAAATTGTATTGTAGAAAAACGTTATTAGTTTATAATTATTTGAATTTTCGACGCTTATTTGGGCGATTTGTCTATATTGCATCGGCGACAAACGGCGATTTTTACACGCTCTTGTGGCGACTCCATATATTTTCATCTGACAACACTATTATTTTAGTATACTAAATTATTAATATAATTATTTAAAGTAGGGGAGATAGGGGAGATTTCTCGATTATAGAGGAGAATAGAGGAGATGCTTGGGAAAAGGGGTGAATAGGGAAATAGGGGAGAGAGTATGACTCCTGTAAATGTTATATAGCATTTAATAATTTTTAGTTAAGCCAAATAATGGGAAATACGACGCGAGGCGAGGATGACGTTTCACATAGAAAATTGTAAGATGACCGTCACTTTTACGTAATTCCATGCGCCAATTTTAAGAATATTGCAATATATCAATTATTAAACATTTTGATTATTGAAAATGCTGTGATCCCGCGTTCTTTGCACGATAACAAATCGTTAGCAACTTCATTTTCTATATTACGAAGTAAATTTTGTACGAACAATGGGAAATGCGGCTCGAGGTGGGGGGTCACCATCGGTAAAGTTCGCTTCTACATTCCCTTAAGCCAGTTTTATAAATAGAAATAAAATTGTAACATTCATATATGCCCGTCATTACATTGTAATGAAATAAATTATATTCAACTGCTTTTTCTGTGATATATACCATATTGTATAATATACATTCAAGTAGCAGTATGAAAAGCATCAACATCAATTACTTAAATTAATTTTTAAAAAATAAATAAATTTCGAAGTATTTAAATTTATATTTAAATAAATATAATAAAAGAAGTGGTTTTGGTACAATTGTAAGCAAATTTATGAGTACTGACTGATAAGTTATTCAAGAAACATAAATATAAGTAATCAAAAGGGCAGCAACGACACTTTAAAATTTAAAATATTAGAATACGCCTGTGCTCCTTCATACTGCTACGGCAGCTCAGATATACATGAGTAACAAGTGTCCGAAATACGGTTGCCAGTATGAAAGAGCATTGACATTTTTTAACATTTTGATTCTTAAACTGTCTGCTTCATTACTTGCATTTACAAATAACCTATCAGTTATTGCTAGAAAAATTTGCTAACTACACTTGCCGATATTATTAATTGGTTAATCTCATTAAACACTTATAAATTAGTGCCTCTTTTCGTGCAAATTAAGCAATAAAAGGCAATTTATTCCGCAGTAATAGCAAAAGTTTACTGGCATTAGTAGGACACAACTATGTGTCTACAGCAGGACAATCGGCAGCTCAGGATACCCGTTAGCATTGACAAAGCTGCAGGTATGTCCCTACAATCATTTTAAGGTTTTCACCTTAGCAAAGCAGGTCCCCTGCTGAATTGAAAGAAGGCTCAGGTTGTGTTGTATAGATGGCGTAGAGTACATGGGAGTTCTCGCGTGGCTAACATAACCTCTTAGACTTTTGAGCGAATGTAGCCGTCCGATGTAACATTTCGCATTCCATTAGATCATACATATTGATTAATTGAAACTTACTCTTTTGATTGTTAATTTATACAGGCTTAATGAGTTTTTATCTTAATAAAAGACGCGTAAAATTCGACACTAGTGTGGAAGGTGATGTGGAAGCGAATGAGAAAAGTCAAATGCCGCAAAATCACCTTACACATGATTTATTGATTAAAAGAAGTTACTGGCCTCATTACTACCAAAGTCGATGTCTTATTTAGCGGTGGGATTCATCAATAAAACACCAAAGTTTTTTTATATCACTCAACGTTTCGGACATTTATTCTATGTTCGTCTTCAGAAGTTATAGCTATAAGTGAAGTCAGAAGTACATAATTGCGGGAAACAATCCGCTAACGTCAGTGGATTGTCTCCCGCAATCATGTACTTCTGACTTCACTTATAACTATAACTCCTGAAGAGGGACATAGAATAAATGTCCGAAACGTTGAGTGATATAAAAAAACTTTGGTCTTTTATTGATGAATCCCACCACTAAATAAAACATCGACTTTGGTAGTATTGAGGCCAGGAACTTACTCTAATCAACAAATTATTCTGCGTCTACCAGTAGCAGCTAAAAAATTAAAACCTTACACATGAGTTTCATACAGTAATTTATATCACGAGAGCTTAAAAATCATGTTAAAGTTGCGATTTTTAGATTACAGTCGTATAAAACAATTTTTAATAAAGGCTTCTTTTAGGATTGTACATGATTTTTTTATATTTCAATGATGGAATTTGTCTTATCATTATCATTTTTTAACGATAACATGATACGTATCATCTAGAAATAATACCAGAATACGTAAAAATAATAAGAAGTATGTACCCAATTGCACCAAGCAAAAGATAACATGCAATAGATAATAAAAATTGTTACCAAAATCATGCTTGGTAATCAAGTAAACTTTATATAAATCATTTTTAGCAAAGTAAGTTTACTTACTTTGTTACCAAATAGTTTATTTAGTTTGTTACCAAAGTCATGCTTAGTAATCAAGTAACTTTAAATAAATCATCTTTAGCAGACTTATTTTTGCTGTGCATTTTATTTTTTTTTTTCAATTTGCATTGTGGTAATTTTTAACAATCACCTGACACCTATCATTGAAAGATGATGAAAAGTTTCATAATATAATGGTCAGTATTCAGATTCTGTGAAGGATAAGCATAATTATTACTGTGAAGCATAATTATTATTATTATCAGAAATTTATGCTGTACAATCAGATAAACTTGATATACAACAGTTACAATCAAGAGATCTTTTTGCAATGTACCTACTTTTTCAATTTTTATTATTGTATTTTTTAGTGATAACCTGATACATACCAACTACAAGTTATAGAATCATGCAGAAAAGTAATAAAAAACAAGCCGCCAAATGTAGTGTGCAAAATACAACATGCAATACACAAAAATTGTTACTAATGTGAAGCTTTTTGCAATCAAGTAAACTTGATAATAATCCTTATATATTATTTTTTTTAATATCCTGTAATCATTGGTTCCATCTTATGAAAAGCAAGCAAAGGCTATTTTGCGTTGAAGAGTTCTTATTTTTGATTAAGAATTGGAACGAACAAATAGGTACAAACAAATTATGGAATTCAGAGGAGAGAAAAAACTACACGAATCCATGGCTAGGCTACTATAGTGGTTTTACGCTGATACAGCGAGTCAGGAGCGACTCCTCTAGCTTCGTTGCTTTGAATGACGAATTCAAAGAAATAGTGGAAGTTTGTATACAAATTTTTTTGTATATAATATTAAGATGCGTATATTAAAATGTTTAAGATATCATTGTCACCGAAACAACTAAATCACACAAGAAAGCGTCATATAAGATTAATAATATGTGGGTGATAAAATTTTTGATTATATGAAAATTAACATATCCTGTCACTTTATACTTTCATAAGCAATACACAAATTTTATGTGATCTTCAAAATTAGAGTATTTTTTTTATCTCTCTAACTATATTGATGGAGGTCAAGCTGAGCTATGGTACCTTTACAAGGTGACGTGGCAGCTTGCCCATTATTTACAATTCACGAAAACGATAAGAACCCTTACAAGCTTGCGCTTATCTTCTGACTGAAGCGTTCTCACGAAGACAGCGTACAAAGTGGTTACCAGAAGAATCCTGGGTGACGTCAGTAGAAACAGACGGAGGTTGTATCTTTGAAGCTGCTGCTGCAGCAAACGGAGGCTTCGACCATCAAGTTTTAGCAAGAAAAAGGGCAACAGCACTAGGTTAGAAGGTGGTGAAATTGTCTGCATCACCGCTTCGCCCTAGGCAACGACACATAATTAAGAAAACCACTAAAAAGTTAGCGGAGGGAGTACAGAGAAGCCACACTCTTGCCAAAGGGAGGAGGAGAAAAGCAGGTTGCTTACGATTACCTGTGGCAAGATACGCTTTCGTATAACAAACTACTCACCAAAAAAGAAATGTAGTTCACGGTCGCCGATGACGACAAAAAATGCAACAATCCACCATCAGCTTCTCGCAAGGAAAAGGGCAACAGCACTATGTTATGAGGCGGTGAAGTCGTCTGCAGGACCGTTTTGCCCTAGGCAATGACACATAATTAAGAAAATCACTAAAAAGTTAGCGGAGAGAGTGCAGTGAAGCCACACTCCTCCAAAGGGAGGAGGAGAAAAGCAGGTTGTTTACGATTACCTGTGGCAAGGTACGCTTTCCTATAACAAACTACTCACCAGGAAAGAAATGTAGTTCACAGGCCGCCGATGACGACAAGAAATGCAACAGTCCGCCATCAGCTTCTAGCAAGAAAAAGAGCAACAGCACTAGGTTAGAATATGGTGAAGTCGTCTGCAGGACCGCTTCGCCCTAGGCAACGACACATAATTAAGAAAAACACTAAAAAGTTAGCGGCGAAAGCGCAGAGAAGCCACGCTCCTGCCAAAGGAAACAAGAGAGTTAAAGGTTAGGTTAACGTATTAGCTGTAGCACACTTTCCTACAGCAAACAACTCACGAGAAACTGCTGCCAAGGAGTTCTAAGATCGCCGATGTCTGCAATTACTGCACGCTGTGTTAGAAATTAGGCAGCCACATCGTCCATAGGAGTTCGCCGACCGCGGCCGGTGATAGCGTCCATACGGCGAGCACAAAATTCAGAAACAAACGTGCATATTCTTGCACAACACATACGTATACATGTGTTGCACGAGCGCCGCGGTAGGGGAAACTGCAGAAGAAGGAAGCTCAGCTGGCAGTCGTACATAGGGTGCGTTCCACCTGCGGCTCGTAAATGCATAACGCATGCGCACTCGCCGTTTCTGTGTCCAAAGAGACGAGTGCCCATGTGTGCGCATGCTCTATGCATTTACGAACCGTAGGTGGAACGCATCCATATGAGGATTGAGGATCTCAAATGCAATGCATATATTGCAAAGATGCCTGCTTAATCTGATGGACACACTCATACTATAGTGGATTTCCGGTTTGCACAGAAGAAAATTATTTAAATGTAGACTAAAATTTCAAACATTAAAAGAAAATTGATGTTGTGCCTACATTTGAAAAATCACCGGTCAGATTTAGTTGAGATATTTGTAATCCAATGTGGTTAATATTTAATTTGTGGTGAAATGATTGAGTGGATTTTTCATTTAATTCTTATGTACAACTATATAACCTGAAATTAAATATAAACCACAACGAATATCTCATTTAAATCTGACAGGTGACTCTGCAAATCTAGGTGGAGCATCGATTTTCTTTTAATGTTTGACATTTTAGAGTCTACATTAAATAATTTTCTTTTGTGCAAACCTGAAATCCACTATAGTACGAGTATATCCATCAGATTAAGCAGGCATCTTTACAATATGAATTGCATTTAATATTGAGGCAATTATTAAGAAAAAAAAATCTCTGGGAGCGTGTAAGAATTATGGAAATTAAGCCATTATAACATCTAAGTCAGTTTTATTGTACTAGGAAATAAACAAGCCATATAATCGTTATACAAGAACCAAGAAAAGAAACCACATAAACATACTCAAAATAGTATAAGGATAAGTTTGCTCATCACTTTAATGCTTATAAAAAAAATTAGATTGATTAAACCTAAAAGTAATTGATAACATAAAGCAACCTTTACTTTTCGAAGGTTAACGTCATTACAGTTTTTAATAATATAGCTTGCTTTTTGTTGTTAATTATTTTTAACTTTTAAAAAAGCAAGCTATATTATTAAAAACTGTAATGACGTTGAACTTCGAAAAGTAAAGGTTGCTTTATGTTATCAATTATTTTTAACTTTAATAAAACTAATTTTTTATTGGAAGGTAATGCCATAAAAAACTTATTGTTCTACTATAACAACATGAAATTCTTAGTGTATTAATGTCAATTCTTTCCTTTTTGTAAATTAATTGGATTTGTAGGAAACAAATTGTCATTGCGGTACTTGTACGATGACATTGCTTTTCTATTTCTTATTGTACAATAAAACTAATTTTGGAGGTTATGGTATAGTGGGTTTCCATAATTTTTGCATGCTTCCATACATTCTTTACTCAACCATATCCTCTTAAAGCAAATATAAAATGCAATGCATTTTCAAAACATGCTTGCTACATCTAACAGACACACTTTACAGTGTTATAGTTTTGTATCTAATCTATTATAACATAAAAATTAAAGAAATCCACTTCAATAACATTTATTTACTAATAATAAAACTGACTTTTAAATTGTTAGAAACAGATTAGATTATACTTACCATGATAATTTAACAATTAATTATCATCTGCTGGCCTGTATAGTGCTGATATGAGACAAGACGTTCTAGGCTTCTACTGCAGCTTGTATGTGCGAGGACTCCTTCAACTGACTGAAGAGTGACTTGGGTTTGATAAGCATCGGGGCAATTGTACCAGGTTTACTTATACCATCATGAATTGTGACCTCTTGTTGTCTGGCCTCATAACATCACTGCTCATTCACTGGCATCATTTGACTACTGCAGCTACTGCTCTTGGAGGACATCAACATCTGCAGTATTTGATAAATTATTGATTGTGAAGGTCATCTGAAGTTGAGTTGTTCAGTGTCAACCACTGGCAGAGTTGATGTCTGTGTCGCATTTATACCTTGGCATCGGCTTTTAAGCTTCATGGCCATACCTGGATGGGTGATGCAAGCACTTCAATATTATTGCAGGGCAGTTTTCCTCAATTTACTCTATCAATTTCTTCATTTCCTCACTTATCACGGAGTGACCAAAGCCATAGTTATACCTGCTCGAGCTTCACATTCTTTGTCTGTCCCTGTTAGTTTTGAGACTGGTTGCTGCTTCCGCCTGATACCTTCTGAAGCATGATCTGCAAGAAGAACTTGACGTTCTGTGAAGCTTCTTCTTGTTCCAAGCACTCACACTCTCACTGGAGTGTCATTAGAGCTACACGTATCTTTGTACAGTCTTCTATAATCGCTCTGCAACTTACATGCAAATATAATGCACAATTTGTACACGTATGTAATCTAAGCTACTGACACGCAAATGCGAATTCACAATCATGGCACTCATCCACAAATATAGATGTTGTCACTGGTTCTATTAGAACAGTACATTGCACAAGGCAAACCATGTGAAGTGTATTTAGTTTTCCCATATTCGAATTGTATACCTTCCCAGATCAAAGAATAATACATCATTATTATTCACATTTTCAGCATCCAGCACTAAATTTGTATCCACCTTTCGTAATAACATGTATGTATTATCACCAGACTAATTGTATATTTGTTTATTGTTCTATTTCCCCACAACATTTGTCGCAATACTTTTAGCAATTTTCAAGTCTTTTAAACCATGTGTCACCTCACTAGGTTTGTCAGATGACTTTTTGAGGACTCTTCTATTTTTTAATTCAAACTTTTACCACGGTATAAGCTTAGCGTTTAGCTGTGCTGCATCATTTTCCAGAATTTGAAGGATCTGTTGGGCCGTAATGTTGAAGTCGAAGCTGTTTCTGTACTATCCAGTAAAATAGTTTGACCCTGATAGTTTTGCACATTTAATAAAAAGCATCTTTAAAGTAGCTGGCCTGTTCCATCTCAACGATTAGCTGTTGCTTCTTCTCCTTGCGCTTCACAATGATGTTCTTGTGCTCTCTGTCTTTCTTGTTTGTGCTTCGACAAGCTAGGTACCTGAAACTATAAAACGCATATTCTATTAACAACAGTCGCCTAACGATAGGTTAGCACGCGCTAAAAATAATCCATCGGAACTGATTTCTCGAGACGCGCATTGCTATATCCGATGATCATTCGCACGACCGTAAAAAGCAAGAGACCAAAACTTCTTCGAAAGAGAGAGAGAGAGAGAGAGAGAGAGACAGAGAGAGTACCATTATCCAAGAAAGAAAATACCAAATCTCATGCACCCGCACCTGTGTGCGTGTATATACCTGTATGCACATACATATGATTGCATGCAAGCGCAGGCCGCAGAGCTAACCTAATATACTTCGCAACTCCGGGACATAGACGATATAGAAGCGAGTGACGACAGGGACGAGTTGAGCCTGATCCAGAGGCAATAGCTGCCGATCAATGAAACACCCTCGATGATAATAAAACCCTTGATTCATCTCAAGTAGAACCGCTCGCGGTACTCCGTCTGAATGACAGGTATAAGTAAGTAGGTTCCGTCAGCGTGAGTGGCCGTGCGAAATATAATTGTTGATTCCGACCGTCGGCGCTGCTGTGTGTGCGCAGTGCGCACGTGATATCGCGTCGCCGGTCGCTCGGCTGGCCGACTCCGGCGTTCGTTCCCAGCGATGACAGAGCAGACAGCTTACTGAATACTGCTGTAGACTGTAATATGGCTTCCTGAATGGACGTCATCTTTCTCGTCGTGTCCGTCTGCTGGTGGTGACTCGAAGACACCAAAGCAGCGGGGTCGGCGGCAAGAACCGATTGGATAAGCCCTTTCTCGTTCCTAACCTCTCTGATGGGTGGGCTGATGGTACTTTTCTTTTGTTGCAGGTACCTGGTGCAGCGAGGAGAGTGAACAACGACCACTGCTGCAGACTCTCCTTTCGTATGGTAATATTTTTTTTTCATCAATTTATTAGTCATATGTGGTTTTTAGGTACTCAACTCTCCTCGCTTGGCTTCCAAGAGTAGTGGTCGAGCTGCTGCTTGTGCTTGTGCCCCTAGGCTGAGGCTGTCCCTGAAAGTGAGACACGAGTGAAGGTCTCCGTCAGTCCTTCCCTTCCTAGCTACTGACCTAGCGATGGCGGCTAGTTACTAGCTAGATGATCCTGAGCAGACTGGCACCCATGAAATAGTGCCAGCCTGGGCTGTCCAGCCTCACTTTGTTGCTTCTGCAGCTCCATTAGTGATCTTCGAGTGTCAGTGGTTTAGAATGTAAGGGGATAGGTAATTAGGAACTGGGAGAAATCATGAAAGTGCTGTGTGTGTGGTTAAGTGCGATTCAGGTAGGTAGTTGTTTGTAGTTGGTGTAGTTCGGTAGGCACTTTCTTTGTATATGGTAATTTGTCATCTTACAAAATCTATATTAAATATTAAGGGGAGGTCTTACTCAATTACAAATTTCTGTATTTCTCAATCAATTCTTGTATTTATGCATGCAAGCTTCACTTCAATGAATGTATCTCTGCTCGCATATTAGAGAAATTATGTATTTAAACAGGTTCAGTACGGATAATATATAAGAAAAAGTACATGAAGTTTACAAAGAGTAAAAAAAGAATCAAGTTTTTTGTTTTACAACAATTTAAAGTACATGGCAGATTTCACGAGTCATATTTGACTCATGCCGCACTGAACCTGTTAAAAAATAAATTTGAAAAATCAGTGAACATCAGTAATTATGTATAACATATGTTAGTAAAGGCATCTCTTTCACGGCACGCTACACAAGTTTTGTTTGGTAAATATAACATTACTTTAATAGATACTTATATAATATTACGTAATTTTGATTTTTTAGTTTAACATCAATTTATATTTTATATTTTATTATTATAGTTTTTTATAATTATATGAGTTTTGCAATGTTTTATTGATTTTTCCGATCTTATTTATAGTTATTGTATTAAATATTTGTGTCAAATCGAATTCTGTTACATAATAAGCGAAAATTGATTATATTGAGTGTATTGAGATATGAGGCGTTAAAAATCGTGTTTATAGGTTTAGATCATCACGAATTGATTGTACACCCAGTGGACAGTAATTCACGTGGAACCTGCCTTCTCAGTTTTAGAATGCTAGAGTCGCATTGGACAATTCCAATGTAAGGTTAATGGTTACACCCGAATTGGCTAATGGGATTGTAGGATTTTAAAACTGAGGGGGCACGTTCCACGCGAATCAATGTCCACTGGGTGTACATGAAAATGTTCAATGGGAAAAAGTTTTATTTAAATGTTATCTATAACTTTTGTATGCGCTATTTCTTTATTAAATCAAAACTTATGAACTGATAAGCGAAAATCGACTATATGAGGTGTATTTACGCGTTAAAAATCGTTTTTATAGGTTTAGATAGTCCGGAATTGATTATACATGGAAATGTTGAAAGATAAAAAATTTTTTTTATTGTTATCTATAACTTTTATATCTAATATTTCTGTGTAAAATCAAATACTGTTGAATACTAAGCGAAAATCGACTATTTCAGGTGTATTTAGACATTAAAAATCGTTTTTGTAGGTCTAACACGTCAGGAATTTATTGTACATGAAAATGTTAAATGAGGAAAAGTTTTGTTTTATTATAATCTACAACATTTACATTTAACATATTTGTGTAAAGTTAAATCTTGTCAAGATATAGCCGAAAATCTTCCATTTTATGTATATTTAGGCGTTAAAAATCGTTTTTATGAGTTTAACTCGACAGGAATTAATTTTACATGATAATGTTAAACAGGAAAAAGTTTTGTTTCAATATTATCTACAACTTTTGTATTTAACATTTATGTGTAAAATGAAACCCTGTTGAGTTATAGCCGAAAATCGTTCATTTTTGACCTTCTTTTGCCGTTTTTTCGCATTTGTGTTGGTAAATATTGCTTGTAACAAAAAACTCTCAACAGAAAAAAGATATCTTTCAATTAGTTTCAGCAGATAGATTTGTAGATATTAGTTTAAAATTAATTTTTCTAGACATTAGGCTTAAAAATCGATTTTTCGAAATATTTCTTTGTGGGTTTTGAAACATAAATGATCGCCACGAGCCAGACACTTTCTTTATCCAAACACTTTATTTATCGACGTTTCAGCTCTCGCAGAGAAGCCCTTTTCAAGACTGGAATAAACCAGAACACAAGAATACACGTAAAATTAGAATAATTCGTACTACTACGTAATAAGTTGCCAAAACAGATACATTACGTTATAAAAATCTTCGGTTAGATACACATTAGCAGTCACAAAAGTTAAAAAAGAAATATTCCGCATTGACAAACTAAAAAAGTACAATTCGTCGTATTGTGTCAAATTGTTGTACTAAACATTAAATAGTCAAAAAGATTGACTCGTCACTGAACAAAAAGAAAACAAGGCGGTGTATTTATAGTACGAATTATTTCTTTGTGCTCGCATTTTAAAAATTTTTTATCGATCTTTCTCATTTGAGAACCACCAGTTAGGTATAATTTGACGAGTATATTCTCCAAAGCCCATTTGGATCCATCGAAAATTCGCTGAGATAATCGGGTTAATTGATCACATACATACGTACAGACATACATACACCTCTAAAACGCTTAAAGTGATCTCATAGTGGGTGGAAAATAGTTTTTATATTGTAAATTTTCAGTTTTTGAAGTGCTACAATTTTCGCTCTGACGAAAACATAAGGCTCTCCCGAGAAGCGGTCGTGCCTACATATAAGGCTCTCCCGAGAAGCGGTCGTGCCTAAAAATCAGCTACAGAAATCTAATTGAGAAAGGCCTTGACTTAATATTTAATATAGATTTTGTAACATGGCATATTACCATATACAAAGAATATAATGTACTAGCTGACTCTGTCAGTCGGACAGTATGGCAGACAAACATTAGATAGGCAATAATAAGTGTAGTTGATCCTAATGGCCATTTCTACCAAGTGGTGTGTTGATTGTTATGGCAAAGATTGCAATAAAACACAACACATCTATATATTTTCTTTAGTCGACGTTTCGGACATTTTTTATTGCATGTCCCTCTTTAGGAGCTAATTTTAACAAAATTATTTTACAAAATTAATATACATGTATGCTTTTTTAAAACAATAACTTCGATGGTTACAACATGTTATAATATAAAACTTACATAAGAACTAGTCACGTACGTACATCACAGGGAGAGACCCCACTTGTCAATGTTTAATAATTAAAAATTTTTGCCTTATATACCGAGTGTATCCGTTTGTGTAAGTCAGGGATATAAACAGACGATACTAATACAAAGTGACTATAGTAATGGTGGGAGACGCAATTTTCAGCGGTAGCGAGAGGCGCGAGGTAGTAGGGAGACATGTAATCGTAGAGGTGAGAATTCGGCCAATGTTGGTCATAGATGTACCCAAGCCTACAGACTGCTTAGTGACAACTCTCACCAATATGCGATCCTAATACTTCCTCAACGCAGAGACGCAGTAATAATATCATTTAGAAGTCGGAAAATTACAAGTTTTTATAAAGGAATTATATTCGTTAGGTAGTCTATTTATCTCATATTGTTTATTCATATAATTTTTCTGTGTATGTATAAACAAAGCTTCAGAAAATAGTTTCTTTTCATTATTTTTGTCAGTGTCTAATATCTTTATGTTATTAAAATCGATCGAATGATTATTTTCTAACGTATGTGAAAATAATCCGGAATTAAGATCCTTATCTCTATGTTTTTTTGCGTGTTCTTTGGTTCTGACAATCAACCATCTACTCGTTTGTCCAACATAAGACGCATTACAATCCTTACATTTTATTTGGTATACTACATTCGCCCTATTACATTTTTCATTTTTGTCCTTTCCAAGTTTTATAATATTATTCAATTTATTTTTCACACTGTATACTACTTGTGTACTATATTTTTTAAAAAAATTTTTTGTGAAAAATTCTAATTCCTTGACATAAGGTAGAGACTAATAAAACCTTTATTGTTAACTATGTTAGTTTGTGCTGATGTTTTTGTGCATCTTATCTTTTTTATGCGTTTTCTTACGTGAAAATCTATTAACTCATGGGGATAATCATTTTTTTGTAAAACCTGTTTTATGAAGGAGATATTTTTTTCGTGGAATTTTTTGTGCCATAATCTTATGACTCTGTCAACAAGGCAGTAAATGATGACTATTTTATTACTAAGAGGGTGGTGCGAATTGAAATTTAAATAACGTCCTGAAAAGGTTGGTTTTTGGTGCTAATTTGTTATGATATGTCTCTGATTGTTTATTATAATTTTTAAGTCCAAAAAACTAATGCTTTTATTTTGAGCCAATTCAACTGTAAATTGTAAATGTTTGTCATATTCATTAAATTTTGTAAAGTGTGATCTATGGAAATTTTCGGTATACATAATATAATGTCATCAACGTAGCGGAAATAAAACATTGGTTTGACATTCAACTTATCAATACACTCTGTCTCCAAATCCTCCATGACAATGTCTGATAAAATCGGGCTTATAGGATTGCCCATGGCTCAGCCAAATATTTGCCTATAAACCTTTTTATTAAATTGGAAATAATTATTGTTTAAAATAAATTTGATAACTTTTAAAAATTCAGTGCAACTTATGTAAATTTTATTATGTAGCTAGGTCCATCTTTTTTCAATAGCCTTACAAACTAAATATTCCGGTACGTTTGTAAAAAGACTGACCACGTCGAAGCTAATGATATCATGGTCAGGGGGGATTTGGATATCTTTGATTTTTTCTTTTAATTTTAAACTATTGTCTATGTGAAGCTGGAGGTTTTAGATTATTCTGAAGGAATTTTGCAAAAAACTTTGAGACGTTGTATACGGGAGAATGAACAGTGGATATTATAGGTCTAACAGGGAAACCATTTTTATGAATTTTTATTAAGCCATAGGCTTTTGAAATGTTGAATTTTTGCAAGACCGAAGGCAGCTTTGTACGGTTTCCCGTAAAATCTATTTTATTAAGCCATTTTTTTAATTCATTAGTTTTTCGTTCTAAACCTGGTAATGGATTTGTTTTTGTTTCTAAATAATATTTTGTGTCTTTAAATAAATTTTCTGTTTTCTCTATGTAAGTGGATTTATTTATTATGACTGTGGCGTTACCTTTATCCGCCCTTGTAATTAGAATGTCGGGATTGTTTTTTATGAAAGCTTTCGTTTTTTCTAAATCTATTTTGAATTTTTTGTTAGTATGTGTAAGATTGGATAATTCTTTATTATAATATTTTTTTATTATGTTCAAGAAAGAACATCTTACTTTTGGGGTTATTTCATCATCGATATAATTATTCGCGAACGTCTCAAAGTTCTTTAAATATTGTAAAGCTAGCTGTTTGTCAAATGTATTATTAAAGTCGAATTTTTCACCAAGTCTTAGAGTGTCAATGACATATGTCGGGAGTTGAACGTCCGACACGTTTACAAGCCACTTTTCATATTTATTATCTATAGTTTGGGCTGTATGTTATGATTCGGGTGTTTGACCCTAGACTTGTTATCAGTGTGTATTTCAATATATCTATCTTTTTCGATCGGTTTCTTATATTCTTTGACGTGGATATTATTCAATTTCGTTTCCAATTTTTTGCGACCTATGACCAACATTGGCCGAATTCCCACCTCTACGATTACATGTCTCCCTACTGCCTCGCGCCTCTCGCCACCGCTGAAAATTGCGTCCCCCACCATTACTATAGTCACTTTGTATTAGTATCGTCTGTTATATATCCCTGACTTACACAAACGTATACACTCGGTATATAAGGCACAAATTTTTAATGATTAAACATTGATAAGTGGGGTCTCTCCCTGTGATGTACGTACGTGACTAGTTCTTATGTAAGTTTTATATTATAATATGTATATTAATTTTGTAAAATAATTTTGTTAAAATTAGCTCCTGAAGAGGGACATGCAATAAAAAATGGCCGAAACGTCGACTAAAGAAAATATATAGATGTGTTGTGTTTTATTGCAACCTTTGCCATAACAATCAACACACCACTTGGTAGATATGGCCATTAGGATTAACTACACTTATTATTAAATAACTCTACCATCTGCTTCTACAACTAAGTTAATTAGATAGGCAAGTCTCGCTGGGAAATCAGCGAAATACATAATGCTGTATTTTATTACAACAGACCCCTGAGGTGAGTTCTTATATCCTGCGGTGAAACTTACAACTTAAAGAGCCAAACTAATTTTATCAGTTGAATATACGTACCTGCATCACTTTTAAATATATACACTGCACTTTTTAAATTTTCCCCCAGTCACTTATAATCTATCCTCTCACTTCCTAAAGCACTGACACTCTTCGATAACTGCTGGGATTGCATAAGCAGCCAAATAGCGATGGCAGGTCCAGATTAGCACTACTCCATGATGCCAGTCTGTTCCAAGATAATCTAAAGAGCAGCTAGCTGCTAAATCAGCATCCACACCATCCGCTGAAGGAGAAGGACTAGTGGAGATCTTCACTAGCTGTCTCACTATCAGCAAGAGCGTCGGCATAGGGGTTAACCAAGGTAGAAGCAGCATGAGTAACACGCAGCCAATACTGTAGAAGCCAAGCAGGGGAAGTTAAACACCTAAAAATCACTAATGGCTAATAAATAGTTGACCTGAAGAGCATTACCACGTGAAAAGCACAGTCTGCAGCAGTGGTCGTCATTTACTGCTCTTGCTGCCCCAACTACCTGCAACCAGAGAAAAGTACCATCAGCCCACCTATCATAAGATTAGGAACGAGAAAGGGCTTACCAAATCTATTCCCGCCACGACCTCGCTGCTGTGCTGTCTCCGACGAGTCACTACCAACCGACGAATGCGGCGACACATTTTATCAGTGCACCTCACGCGCGACGCGCCACCGCCACGGTAGGGTCGGCTGTTGTGAGCTGCCGCCCTGCCGGCGCTACCTCTTCGGTAATAATACTTTAAAACTTCGCGGGCGGCTGCTTATGCACGCGGCGCGACGTCAAGGCATGCAGGCGAAGCACCGTATTGCCGAGTTCTTTCCCTTCTTTTCTCTACTTTTCCAACCAACTTTTGTAAAATATAATGATAAGAATTGCTGGAAAAATCGATTAGAATAATATTTATACAATTGCCGAGGGCAATAAATAGCCTTCTTCCCTAAAAGTTGCTCCTAAATTGAAAAAATGCGAATAATTCAAAACGTCGGTAAGGTAGAGTTCGTCTTATTCGCCTCTGTAATTACGAGCAGTAATAATTTTTCTTTTTTTTACCGGATTTTAGAAAAAGGGCTATTTATTGCCCTTCGCAATGATAAAATTATACTTTGTGTAAAGTTTGAAGTTACCTACATAGCATGAAAGCTTACTAGAAACTTCCTGGAAGCTTTCATGAAAGTTTCGTATGCTTCAGGAAAGCTTCCTCGAAAGCTTCCTGAAAATACCTAATGTCTGGGTCAAATTCATGACAAAAACCTTCCTCGGAAGATTGCAGGAACTGTTTCAGACACTTTTCACGAAGCTTTCGGCAACTTTCTAGGAACTTTTCAGGAAGCTTTCAAAAAGTTCCTGGAAGCTTCATGTAGGCTGTGGGAATCTTCCAGTAGTCTTCCCCGAAAGATTACAGAAAGCTTTAAAAAATACTTCCTACAAGACTTCAGAATCGATTTATGTCAGTTTGAGAATCGAAGCTTCCAGAAAGGTTCCATGAAAGGTTCCCGGTAGTACATAATGTGTAGGTCAAATTCATGACGAGAAGCTTCCTTGGAAGATTTCAGGAACTTAAGGAAGCCTCCGAAAAAATTATTATATGTTTCATATAGGATGTAGGAATCTTCCAGGAAACTTTCAGGAATCTTTCGAAAAAGTTTCTGAAAGTTTCAAGTAGACTATCGGAATCTTTCAGTAAGCTTTCAGTTAGCTTTCAAATAAGTTACTGGAAGCTTCAGGTAGTCTCTGGCTACCTTCCAGGAAACTTTCAGGAATCTTTCGAAAAAGTTACCGAAAGTTTCAAGTAGACTTTCGTAACTTTCCAGTAAGCTTTCAGTTAGCTTTCAAATATGGTTCTGGAAGTTTCAGGTAGTCTGTGGGAACCTTCCAGTAAGCTTTTGGGAAGCTTTTTCCAGGTTCTTGAAAGAGTAACTTAAAGCTATAAATATTAGAAATTCTCCATAAGTAATAACAATTCGCAGATATTCTTTAGAACTTATTTCTACCTATATTAATCGCCATTTTATAATCGCAGAAAAAATTTCACATGAAATTTTTCGACCTGACCGGGAATCGAACCCACGATCCTTGGGTTACTACGCACGCATGCTATCCGTTACGCTATCGCTCGCTTGAAGGGGTTCGGACATTTTCATCTAAATAAGTTACACTTCTCACGATTATTTAATTGTTATTATTTTGATTATTTTATTTAAAATATTAATGCATTTAAAAAATTATATATTTAATGCGGTAAATTAAAAAATTATAGTGTCGGAATTATTACTCTGAATAAACATGTTTTTATATTTGGCATTTCATTATGTTGATTAAATAATTTATGAACATTCTAATTGAATGGTTTAAAAAAATTCTTAGTATAGTATTTATATATATGGTGGGCCTAATAATTGTATTTTTCCAAAAAATTGTTTAGAAATTTTTTAATTAAACAAAATTGTAATGTCGATAAGTAGTAATCTGCTTTTTGTCATTTTGATGCAATTTTTCAACGAGTATATCTTATGATAGTACGAAGAGAATCGCTCAAAAAATTCTGAGTATAGTATTTATATATAGGAAGGACGTCAAAATTGTGTTTTTCTAAATGAATGTTGAAAGTTAATTTATCAAATAATGAAATTGGGTTGATTTTAAACTCCAGGTAGACCATTCAAGATGAAGATTTGATAAGCTATAATAAAAAAATGTTACTGTATATTTTTCATTATATTCCTTTTTTGGCCATGTGGAGTCCAAAATTAACCCAATTTAATTATTTAATAATTTAAATTTCAAACATTCCTTTCGAAGAACATAATCTTCACGTCCTCTCTATATATAAATACTATATTCAGAATTTTCTTAACGATTCTATTAGTACTATCATGAGATATGAAGATATCTCCAGAACTTTTAATTTTCACGTTACGGCAACTTTTTAGATATTTTAATAAGAAATATATACTTTCAGCAAAGTAAATAGGTAAAAATAAATGTTTTTTAAATGTTCCATGTATGAAACAATCGTTACATATAAAGCGTAAGTAGAAAAACCTAATTTCAGAGATGAGCCTACAATACATTTGAAATCTAGAATCAAGAAAGTTGTATCAGTCATTTCTCAAAAATAAAAATTTTCATAGTAATTCTGTTCGATACCTTTTAACATAAAGAATTTTCTTAATATGGCTATCAGATTTCATTCTTTATTAACCTTTAGAGGACGGGATGGCCCCTATACGGGCCATGCCCATGATCGACCCTTTACATGTATTAGTTTTGAGATGTGAGACATCACAAAAACTCGATTTCTATAGAAAAGTGAGAGAAAACAGTAAACCCAAATCCCCGTCCTCTAAAGGTTAAAAATACAATCATTTGATTTGTTGCACGAGGGGGTGCCACGCATTGTTTCAAAGTCATGCGTCTTCAAAAAATTACTTCTCAAGCGCTAACTCATTAAGAAAAACAAAATAGACTTTTGATAAGCACACGCTGAATTTTGAATTTTATATTCCAAAAGCCATAGTAATCACTAACTTAATATTTTAGAAAAACGTAGTTAAATTGTCAAAATGATATATTTAAAATTTAATACAATTTTGATAGGATTAAGCCAAATAAGTTCGTCATTTATATTATAAAAAAAAATTTTCGATATACTCGTAAAATGGAATTATGTTGCTTTCATTTAAAAAAAAAATAAAAAACGAGTAAAGCAAGCTTTGAATAGATAAGCAAGTACTCGAACAAAAAAATTATGTTTTTTTTAAACACTGAACATTAAAAGTTCTAGAGATATTCTCATATACTCGGCGAAAAATTGCATGAAAATGACAAAAATGAAGATTCCTACTTATCAATATTACAATTCAAGAAACCTTTGTGAAACATTTGTGAAATATTCCGAGAATTGATAGCGCGATACATTACGGAAATATTGCAGAGACATTTCATTTAATTATAATATTTCACTAATAATGACGTAATATTCAACATTATATTGAAGAACTATTTTTCCATAATTCTATAAATGTTTTTTAATTATTTCAGAAGCATTCCGAGAAATGACATAAGCGATACATTGCGGAAATCTTAAAGATAAATATTTCATTATATATTTCACTAAAAGCGACATAAACTTCTCTATCAAATCGAAAAATTATTTATTAGTAAATCAAGAAACGTTTTTAAAATATTCCAACAATATTACCTGAAACGATAAGGCGATACATTGCAGAAATATTACGAAGAAACCTTTCATAAAATATTATACCTCCAAACTTTTATTGTATATTAAAACCGCCAAATTTTTGTATTGTAGCAATAAACAAACAAATACAATCCAAGTTTCAATAAATAATATTGAATAAATTTGCGGTTATTTATTGCATAGGCATTGTTCGTAAAAGAATGAATAAAGTCAAAGAGTAGTGGATAAATGTTTATTTTTTATTATTAGTCGACGTAATATAGATAGATTGAAATACATCCGAACGTATTGAGCTTCAATCATAGAATGAATCTTTTTTGTTATTTTTTTGTTATGTTTAAAGTCAAACGGTTGCTATAACACTTTAAAAGAATGTCTCAGCCGACCAGAACGTCTACAAGCGCGCCTCTTCGTGCCTGTCCCGTGGTCTCTCTTCATCAATTTCAAAAATTGGTTAAGAGATAGCTGTGGCCCCGAATAAAAATTCGTGAACACGGTCGATAACTCGTAATTTGAAACCAAGACAGAGTTTTGAAGAAATTGTTTAAAAGAAAATCTCTAATTATTTATGTATATATATATATATATATATATGTGTGTATAAAAGTGAATTTCAATACGAACGGATTTACAAATTGGTTTCGTAACAGGCATAATATAATAAAGGCAAAGAAAGAGCGCGCGCAGCGCCCCTGAACTTTCTCGATTTTCAAAATAAGATGATTATCAGGCGATCTATGAATCTATGAAGCTTCGAAGTTGGAACCTTCCGCAAAACTTCCAGTGCTGATCTTCTGTAAACTTTTATGTAAGCTTTCTAAAAGCTTCCTCGTCAATTTCAAGTTGCATTTTACCGCAGCACTTTTGGAGCCTCCTTGTCAGCCTTCCCTAAAACTTGCTAATAGCTTCATAGAAATGTTACTTTGGAACCCTTTTGAAAGCTTCCATTATATCCTTAAGCCAGCTATTTTTTATATTGTGTTAGGAACCCTGCTTGAAACACTTCCTGGAGGCTTCCATCAAAATTTTCCTCAAGATTGAATAGGAACTTCCATAGGAAGCTTCCTGGACTGTATTTCAAAAACTTCCCGCAATCTTTACATGTAATTTAACTTCGATCTTCCTAGAAGCTTTATGTTAGCTTCCAAGAGCCTTCCGCGAACCTTCCAGTGCCGATTTCAGTAATGGTTTATGTAAACTTCGTGGAAACATTCTCGTAAGTATTGAGTAACATTTCACCGCAGCACTTTTGGAACCTTTCTGTTAGTCTTTCCTAACGCTTTTGGCATGGAAGCTTCCTAAAAAGGTTACTCCTGAATCCACGCGGAAGCTTCCGGAATAACTTTAGACCAGTTACTTTATTATATGTCAGGTATCTTGCTTGAATACTTTCTAGAATTTTCCATGAAAGCTTTCCTGAAGGTAGAATTGGAACTTCCATGGGAAGCTTCCTGGAATATATTTCAAAAAGTTCCGCAATCTTCATATGTAATTCAACTTTTGTTCTTCCTAGAAGCTTTATGTTAGGTTCCAAGAGCCTTCTGCGAAGCTTCCAGTGTTCATTTCAGAAATCATTTATGTAAGGTTCATGGAAACTTTCTCGTAATTTTTGAGTAACATTTCACCCTAGCACTTTTGGAATCTTTCTGTTAGTATTTCCTAACGTTTTCTGGAAGCTTCCTAAAAAAATTACTTCGGAGTCCACTCGGAAGCTTCTGTTATAACGTTAGGCCTGTTACATTATTATATTTCAGGAACCTTCCTTTAATACTTCCTAGAATCTTCCATGAAAGCTTTCATCAAGGTTTAATTGGAACATCCATAGGAAGCTTCCTGGAATGTATTTCAAAAGCTTCCCGTAATATTTATACATAATTTAAGTTTTGTTCTTCCTAGAAGCTTTATGTTAGCTTCCAAGAGCCTTCAGTGAAGCTTCCAGTGCTCATTTCAGTAATCTTTTATGTAAGCTTGATGGAAGCTTTCTCGTAAATTTTGAGTAACATTTCACCGTAGCACTTTTGGAACCTTTCTGTTAGTCTTCCCTAACGGTTTCTGGAAGCTTCCTAAAAAGGTTACTCCGGAATCTAGCCGGAAGCTTCCGTTATAACTTTAGGCCAGTGGCTTTATTTATGTGTCAGGAGCCTTGCTTGAATACTTCCTAGAATCTTCCATGAAAGCTTTCCTCAAGTTTTAATTGGAACTTTCAGAGGAAGCTTCCTGGAATATATTTCAAAAGCTTCACTTAAACTTCATATGTAATTTAACTTTTATTCTTCCTAGAAGCTTTATGTTAACTTCCAAGAGCCTTCCGCGAACCTTCCAGTGCCGATTTCAGTAATGGCTTATTTAAACTTCGTGGAAACATTCTCGTAAGTATTGAGTAAATACCACCGCAACACTTTTGGAAGCTTTCTGTTAGTCTTTCCTAACGCTTTTGTCATGGAAGCTTCCTAAAAAGGTTACTCCTGAATCCACTTGGAAGCTTTCGGTATAACTTTAGACCAGTTGCTTTATTGTATGTCAGGTATATTGCTTGAATACTTCCTACAATTTCCCATGATAGCTTTCCTCAAGGTAAAATTGGCACTTCCATGGAAAGCTTTCTGGAATATATTTCAAAAAGTTCCCGCAATCTTCATATGCAATTCAACTTTTGTTCTTCCTAGAAGCTTTATGTTACGTTCCAAGAGCCTTCTGCGAAGCTTCCAGTGTTCATTTCAGTAATCGTTTATGTAAGGTTCATGGAAACTTTCTCATAAATTTTGAGTAACATTTCTCCGCACGTTTGGAACCTTTCTGTTAGTTTTCCCTAACGGTTTCTGGAAGCTTCCTAAAAAGGTTACTCCGGAATCTAACCGGAAGCTTCCATTATAACTTTAGGCCAGTGGCTTTATTTATACGTCAGGAGCCTTTGTTGAATACTTCCTAGAATCTTCCATGAAAGCTTTCCTCAAGTTTTAATCGGAACTTCCAGAGGAAGCTTCCTGGAATATATTTCAAAAGCTTCACGTAATCTTTATATGTAATTTAACTTTTATTCTTCCTAGAAGCTTTATGTTAGCTTCCAAGAGCCTTCCGCGAAGCTTCCAGTGCTCATTTCAGTAATCGATTATGTAAGCTTCGTGGAAGCTTACTTGTAAGTATTGAGTAACATTTCACCGTAGCACTTTTGGAATCTTTCTGTTAGACTTTCCTAACGCGTTCTCGAAGCTCCCTAAATAGGTTACTCCGGAATCTAGACGGAAGCTTCCGTTATAACTTTAGGCCAGTGGCTTTATTTATATGTCAGCAACCTTGCTTGAATACTTCTTAGAATCTTCCATGAGAGCTTTCCTCAAGGTTTAATTGAAACTTCCAGAGGAAGCTTCCTGGAATGTATTTATAAAGCTTCCCGTAATCTTTATATGTAATTTAACTTTTGTTCTTCCTAGAAGCTTTATGTTAGCTTCCAAGTGCCTTCCGCGAAAGCTTCCAGTACTCATTTTCGATAATCTTCTATGTAAGCTGTTTGAAAGTTTCCGTAGAGCTTCGATGTAATATTTCATAGTTAGGTATTTGAAACGTTTTCTGTTTCCTTCCTGGAATCTTTCTGGAAGCTTACTTAGAAATCTTCCAATGTAACTTTCCTGAAAGTTTCAGTTATCTTCCTGGAAGGTTCCATTAACCTTCCACTGTAAGCTTCCTTGGAACTTTCTTCCGGAACCTTTCATGCTATGTGGATATTGCGTAATATAGATTTTACAAGAGACGGCTTGGAAAATTTTCAACCCGTTTTTTGCTAAATATAATGATCAGAATTGCTGGAAAAATCGATTGAGATATTATTTATTCAACCGCCGGGGGCAATAAATAGCATTTTTTCGCAGGAGTTAATTCTAAATGCAAAAAAATATACAAATAATTTAAAGCGTCGGTATCGTAGAGTTTGTCCCAGTCGCCTCTGCAATCATGTGCAGTTATAATTTTTTCTTTTATAACGAATTTTGGGGAGAAAAGCTATTGATTACCCTTCAGAAGGGTAAAAGTATAATCTGTGTAAAGTTTGAAATTTTTGTGTTGTATAGATTTTACAAGAGACGGGATGCAAAATTGTCAACCCGTCTTTTATAAAATATAATGATCAGAATTGCTGGAAAAATCGATTGGGATATTATTTGTACAACTGCCGAGGGCAATAAATAGAGTTTTTCCCCAAAAGATGGTTCTAAATGGAAAAAAATGCCAAAAGTCAAAACGTCGTTAAGGTAGAGTTTGTCCTATTTGTTTTGGCAAGCATGTGAGGTTAGAATTTCTTTTTACCGAATTCCGGGAAAATGGATATTTATTGCTCTTTGCAATGATAAAAGTATACTCTGTGTAAAGTTTCAAGTTGTTGCGTAACATAGATATTACAAGAGGTGGGTTGAATACCGTACTACAGCAGCCCCCGGCCCACTGCCACGGTAGCTCCGATGCCGTCAGTTGCGGAAATAATACTTTGCGCGGCCGCTTATGCACACAACGCTAGCGTCAAGGCGCAGAAGCGACGCGCCATATTGCCGAGTTCCTTAGTGCCGTGTCTTTCCCTTCTCTTCCCTACATTTTCAACCTGTTTTTTGAAAAATTTAATGAACAGAATTGCTCAAAAATCAATAGGGATATTATTTACACAACTACCGAGGGCAATAAATAGCGTTTTGCCCAGAAGTTGATTCCTAATTCAAAAAAATACAAATAATCTAAAACGTCGGTAAGGTAGAGTTCATCCCATACGCGTCTGCAATTATGTGCAGTTACAATTTTTTTTTGTCGAATTTCAGAAAAAGGGCTATTTATTGCCCTTCGTAATAATACATATAAGTATACTCTGTGTAAATTTTGAAGTTATTACGTAATATAGAATTTACAAGAGACGGGTTGGAAAATTTTCAACCCGTTTTTTGAAAAATCTAATGAACAGAATCGCTCAAAAATCGATAGGGATATTATTTACACAACTGCCGAGGGCAATAAATAGCATTTTTTCCTAGAAGTTGATTCTAAATGCAAAAAAACACAAATAATCTAAAACGTCGGTAAGGTAGGGTTCTTTCCACCTATTTTACATGTTTTATATGTTTTTAAGAGAAGAGAAATTGTAAGATTCTAAGCTTGAAATTAAAGTATGCGCCGCGTCGTCGTTTCTATGGTAGCTGGAGGAGAAACTCCGTGTAGCGCAAGTCACAACTACAATCCTTACTGTAGTAATGTCAGGAGGGTAGTAGGGGTTCAGGATCATGATCATGGTTCATCAAAATAAGAAATACTTTCAACTATATAAAAAAAAAATTTATTTATACTAAAGCGTAGACAGTTCCGTCACACCATATTCTTCTTTATTTTTTTTTACGGACTTAATATTATCCATTTAGAAGGACAAAAATATGGATTGATAGTTAATTTCAAGACTTTTAAGAAAATATTACTACTTCCAACGGATATTCAAATCCAACGCCGTAAAAAAATATTTTCGATTTTTCCATATTCTTCTTTATTTTTTTAACCAACTTAATATTATCCGATTGGGCCAACAAAAATATAGATCGATAGGAGATTTTAAGGCCTTTCAGAAAATGGGCCTACTTCCGGCAGATATCCAAACCCGGCGATGAAAAAAAATTATTTCGATTTTTCCATATATTTCTTTATTTTTTTTAATCAACTTAAGGGGGTCAGACACCTTTACAATTTTCTTCATAAAATGACCTGAAAAAAATTAATTTTCATAATTAGTAATATTTAGAAGTAATATCCTAAAAATATATTCAATTTATGATAAAATGAGACCAAAAAAAAATTTTGATCTATTTTAACCAAATATATGGCCAATTCAAAATTTTTGCTCTGCCGTCTACTCCAGGGTTGGTCGCGTATAATACCGCGGTATTATACACGACACGATAATGGTATAATACATAGTAAATACCGTCGTGATTTTGCTCCGCGTTTGAAAGTATAATACCTGTACAGTGGTTCCAACGCGAGCATAATCAGAGCGCGAAGTTCAAAAATCTTAAAAAATTAAGATTTTGAATGTTCAAAAAAAAATGAATTTAATGCATCGATTGATTCAATTACATGATTTTGAACAAAGTTACAATGAAAATTATAATTTTTAAGTTTATTTTTCATGTCTTGAGCATTTTCAAATTTTCATCTCGGAGACGATTATAATTTGGTTTTTCGCAAAATTTCAATGTTAAAACGTTCCGAGTCATTGTTTCATGATAAAACATAATTATTTTATTGGAAATTAACAACAAAAAGTAAATTTCTTACGTAAGGAAAAATCCTAATAAATTGTCCGCTCTGTTTTACCACGCGAAAAGCGTGAAAAGCGGCGTAGAGCAAGCTATAGTTTGTACTCCGCCGCACACTGGGGCCCAAAGGTTCAAAACCACCTGGAGGTCATAATTCTCAACCGAATTTGAAAATTCAAAAACAGGAACTTTTGTGACAAAATACCAAAGACCGCTACGAAGCCTAATTTTGAAAATATGAACCTATAAACATAATTTATAACCTATAACCCCAAAATTTACACTTGTGATTCCCAAAAATGCTATAAAACTTCAATTTATAAGTCCTTGACACATGCTCTCTTAACCTTGATTCAGGTGAGGATGAAAGCAGCCGGAAAAGACGGTATACAAAAGGAAGCGTGGATATTTGGAGAGGAAGAAATTGTAGAAGAACTAAAAGGAATACTAAACGAAATATGGAAGAAAGGTGAGATACCAGAGGAGTGGAAAGTAGGAACCGTAAAGCCAATCTTTAAAAAAGGAAAGAGAGACGAGGTAAAGAACTACAGAGGACTGACGTTGATGGATACAGGGTACAAAATGTACGCAGAGATACTGAGGAAAAGATTAGAGGACTATCTGGAAGAAGGAAAAAAGCTATGACACCTGCAGTTTGGTTTCAGGAAAGGAAGAGGCACCATAGACGCAGTGTTTGTGCTAAAAAGTGCAGTAGAATCGGAACTGAAGAAAGAAGGAGGAAAGACTTGGGCATGCTTGGCGGATCTCAGAGGAGCCTTTGACAACATAAAAAGAGAATCGATATGGAAAGAAATGGAGAAGATAGGAGTAAACACGAAATTGAGAAACAGGATTAAAGAAATATACGAAGATACGAAGTGTGAGATAGTGGTGAAGGGAAAAAAGCTAGGAACGTTCAAAACGTAAGAAGGGGTGAGAAAAGGATGCCCGCTTAGCTCGACACTTCTCAATGTGAGCATGGCGGGATTGGAGGAAGAATTGAGCAAAGTGCAGGAAGGAGGATTAGTGATAGGAAAGAAGAAGATATACTCAATCGGATACGCGGATGATGTTATCCTGCTGGCAAATAATGAAGTAGGTATGAAGGAGATGATAAAAAGGTTCGGCAAATTTATAGAAAGAAGAGGAATGGAGTTGAATACCAAAAAGACAAAAATTATAAAGTTCAGAAGAAAGGGAAGAAAGGGGTCGACCCGGTGTTCAAATGGAAGGAAGAGAAAATAGAAATAGTGAAGGAAGAAACATACCTGGAATACAAGATACAGAGTAACAAAGGAGACACGAAACATGTAGAGTACATAGCAGGAAAAGCAAACGCTGTTTTGGGAAGAGTATGGAGCATAGGAGAAAGGAAATTCAAAGAAGACTGGGACAGAAGGATGAAGCTATTTGACGCGTTAGTATGCAGCGTTATAACTTACGGAGCGAAAATATGGGGCTACAAGGAATGGAAGGAGATAGAGAAAATTCAGAATAAGTACACAAAGTGGACCCTAAGACTGGACAGAACAACACCCAGTAATATAATATACAAAGAAATGAACAGATGGAAGATAGCAATACAGACCGGAAAAAGAGCGATGAAGTATAAGCAGAAAATAGCGCAAAGCGAAGGGAATACAATAATAAAAGAATGCATGAGAGTGATAACAAGCAGTAATGCGAAGTCGGAAATGGGAGAGAGAAGAAGGAAATTCTACGAAGACAAAGGATGGTAGGCGAGCGAAGTGAGTAGCAGGATTGCAGAAAGAGAAACAGTATGGCCAGAGATGGCAGAGAGAGGAACGGACGAAGAAAAGCAGAGGAGAACGGCAGAAATAAGAGAGTCAAGGTTTGCAAAAGAGATAAGTAATATCATTTTCCAGCAAGAGACACCAAGCTACCTTAAGAACACGGAAACGAAAAAGAAGAAAGAGCTGGAGATACAGGCAAGATTTAGATTAGGGAGCGAGAATAGGAGCACGAGGTACTGGAGCAGAGAGGAGAAAAAGAAGTGCAGAACATATATTCGAAGAGTGTGAGGCTACAAGAGTGCAAGGAAAAAGATGGGAAGAGATTCTCAACGGTGAAAGAAAGACCCTGTCGAAACTGATTGAAACGCGATGGAAAAGAAGGAGAGTAGAATAAAATAGGTAAAGAGAACAGAATGAGAATGGAGTGAGAACGACAACAAAGACCGGAAATGTAGAAGAACCCTATGGAATGGCAGATAATCGAACAGCGGTCGCTGTGAGAGAACCCTAAGTACACAGGATGATAATGGAGGGAAACACAACCAGGAGACATACTAGATAAAAGCAGGAAAGCGCGAGTAGTAAAGAGGTTAAGAGGTCCGAGTAAGCATGGAGGCAGAAATGGAGATAATGATGAAGAGAATAACAGACCCGGAGCTGAGCGTTCAAGGAGAAATAGAGAGGAAGTTACGCTGGGAAGAAAAGATGAAGAAAGAACATGCAGTGCAAGAGGACAGATATGAAAAAGAGATAAAGAAGCTGAAGGAAGGGGAATAGAAGATGTAGATAAAGAATACACTTTAGTAGAAAAGAGAAAGCAGCTAAGCAAAAGCAGAAGAACACTGACACAATCACCACACACACATTTACACACATTGAAGGAAATAATATAGCTTAAATGTTATATTATTTAAAGTTTATATTTTATACTTTCATATTTTTCTATCATTTATTTACACAAACACAGAAACAGCTACACAGAAGGAAACACAGAATTGAGACGGAGTCGGATTAAAAATAAGAACAAATTGTAAAATGTACAAATATAGCTAAAGCTAATAAAGCATAATTATTATTAGTATTTCCATGTATACACGTCTGACGCGCTCCCATATACGCGTGGAACTGGCATCCCTCACCTACTTGGAGTTAAGAATTATTAAAATAATTATTTTGCCATGTATATACGTCTGACGCGCTCCCGTATATGCGTGGAACTCGCATCCCCCGCCTACTTGGGGTTAAGAATTATTTAAACAATTATTTTGCCATGTATACGCATATGACGCGCTGCCGTATACGCGTAGAACGCGTAGCCCCCGCCTACTTGGGATTAAGAATTATTTAAATTGTAATGGGATGGCTAGTGGGAGAAAATTCCAACAAGCCACAGGCCAGCGATGCCCTAGAACACGGTGCCGCGGGTGTCAGACTAAAATGACTTGCCCGTGGATCTGTTCCTGGAATCTCGAAAACAACGCAAAGATCGCACGTGCACTTCGCTTTCCAACTAATTGGATGGCTGAGTGAAAAGCGTGCGCTTTAAGAGTAAAGCGCGCGGCCGCTACGCTCAGATATGAAAACGACCGGCGGAGTCGTTTTCCCGCGGAGGCTGCGGTGTTCGGGAGAAGGACAGGTTGTAATGAACAACGCGACGAGTAACTAGATATCACAGTATATTCCAATCACTAATAAGTACAAGCACGACACACGTGCTGATTAAAACAGTGAGTTAGTTCGCGCGCGACAGTTAAGATTCAAACGCGCGAACGATACGGCGCGCGGCGAAGTTGCTACTCTTGCGCGCGGTGTTAAAGTACGGCGGGCTGACACACACCGCACGTACACGGTACAGAAAGCTTGCACGGGGCGATTTCCGTGCGAGCCTTTACATGTAACGCGAGAGATAAGAGTAGAAGACTTACTTATAGAAGGAGCAGCGGGTGCACTCGACTCTCTCTCGCTCGCACTTACTCGCTGTAATGGGTCGGCAGGCGGGCTGACTGCCGGCTCCTCGCTCTCTGTCTAGTGTTCTGCTCGTGGCACACGCGACGCGGTATCGCTCTCTCTATCTCTTTCTCTCTCGCGATAGTCGGTGCCTCCACTATACTCGCGGTACAGCTATATATAAAACTCCACGACGCGAACGCGGTAACTTTTGTGAGACTCGATGGAGAGAAGTTTTCGGCACGACGGCAGACACGAAGATGGCTGCCGTGACTCGCATAAAGCCGTAGCAGCTTCGTGGGTACGCGACGGGCATATTACGCGTCGCGAGACCGTTCTAATCCGGTCAGAATGCTCGCGCGCTCGCGTCCCCAGTGAGCATGCCTGCTCGGTGCGGGTAATTCGAATCTCGAATTACCTAACTCGTGCACGCGTTACACCCCCCCGCCAGACGCTGCTTAGGGGACCTGTGGGCAGCTCTGCCATCCATGGCCGACGTCGTACCTATACGTGGTATATAGGGTGGTAGGGCTTTAGTAGGAGGAGGTTCTAAAAGGGAATTAGGAAGATTCGGAGTCACTGGATTTTCTTTTTTTTTTTAATTTTTATTAAAAAAAAACAAAAAAACTCTTCGGGGCTTAGCCCTCTTCAGCTGGCCCGGGAGTAAGTCCGGCGCCCCTTGTGGCGAGCTTGGTTGGGGCAGTGCTTCGACTTCTTTACCCCAAGCTCGCCACACATGAAGCATCGGGGAAGCGCCTGTGCATTTAACGCCTCCCGGGCCGCCTGCTCTTCTTCGAACGCCCTTTGGAGGCGCTCCTCTTCTCGTAGGAGATGACGCTGGGCCTCTTCTTTGGTCCGACGCGCCGTCTCCTCCGCCTTTTCCCTGGCTCGCCTGGCCTCTTCCATGCGCTCCTGCGTACGTGCCAGACGAGCCACCTCCTCCTTCTGCAAGGCGGCGCGGCGCAGCCTGGCGACCCTGGCCTCTGCGGCGGCCGCGAGCTCTTCACGCCGGCCTTGGGCCATACCCACCCACTTACCGGCTTGCTGCTCGCAAGCCTTACCGTGGCACTGGAGAAAACCCTCCAGTGCGGCCAGGGTAGCGTCCTCCGCAGCGCGCGAGGACTTGCTAAGGCGCCGCGCCTCCTTTAGAGCCTGCTCCACCGGGACCCAGGCCGCACCGACTTCAGCGGTCGGTGCTCCTTTTGGGGCCTGGGTCGGAGCATCTCCTTTTTTTCCTTTTGCGGCCCTTTTCCTTCCGGCGCACAATGATGGGCTCGAGCCGCCTCCTCTTCAGGGACTCGGCCAGCACCAGTCGGCTCGGCTGGTGCCTCTTCTTGAGGCCGGGTCCCGCTCTCCTCTCGCTGCTCCTTCGGGGGATGAGGTCGCTGGAGCGGGGACGGACCGGCGCCCGAACTTGCAATTCGCGGAGCTTGTCCGTGCGCGCCCCTCAATAATTAACCTGTCTTCCTCCCGCCTTAGTGTCTTCGGTGGGTCAGGTTGTTGGTAGTAAATGAGCATGGCAGGACTTATCTTGGTAAAGCTGTGTTCTGCCGTATTATACGCGAACGCCAGCTCGTTCAGATGCTCATCCCAGGACTGGTGATTCTCCTCAGCGTAAGACATGATCATGGTCTTCACCGTTCAGTTCACATGCTCGACGGGATTGGCTTGAGGGTGATATGATGGTGTAAAAGTGTGATGCACGTTACTCTCCTTTAAGAATACCTCTAAGGGTGCATTCTTAAATTCAGTCCCATTATCGGAGAGAAACACCTCGGGGACTCCGAAACGCAGACATACTCGTTCGTTGAGCCCTTTTATCACCGATTTGCCATCTGCCCTTTTTATCGGAATTACTTCGATCCAGCGTGTGAACAGGTCCTGGTAGATGAGAATGTATTCGTGGCCGTGCTTGGTTTTAGGGACGGGTACCATAATGTCGCTGGCCACGATTTGCCATGGACGTTCTGTAATGCGACGTCCCATGAATCCTGCTGGAGCGCGCTGTTCGACATTGCACTGCTGGCTAATTTGGCACAGGTTCACATATCTGGCCACATCTCGAGACATGTGTGGCCAATAATACTTCCGCCTTACTCTCTCTAGAGTTTTCTCGCGGCCCAAGTGCCCAGCAGTTCGAAAGTCATGGCATTCTCGCAGTACTTCGCGTCGCTTTACGTGAGGGACTGCTAACTTCCATGCATCGTCGTCGCCGAGAGATTCGTCTATGACTTCATTAGGGTTGTACTTGTACAGTCTCCTCCCGCCAGCTTGAAAGTGGGGAAGTCTCGCGGCTGCTGTTGAACCTCTTTCACGATCTTGAGGTACCAGTGATCGTTTGTATCGCGGTTTGTACCGTGAAACTGTGGTTCTGCAGCTCCAAAGCCCACCTAGCTAACCTGCCGGTCGGGTTTTGGAGGTCACGGAGCCACTTCAAGCTGCTATGGTCCGTGATAACCTTGATGTCGTAGGCTTCTATACACGGACGGAACTTTTTAATTGCCCAGAGAATTGCTAGACATTCTCGTTCCGTCACGCTATAATTCTTCTCGGCTGCGCTCAGAGTTCGACTCGCGAACTATAGGACTCTTTCATCGCCGGCAATAATTTGGTATAGCATCGCTCCCAGACCTGTATCGCTCGCGTCAGTTTGCACCACGAACTGCGCGTTAGATACCGGTCTGTGTAGAATCGGTGCAGAAGCTACTAGCGCTTTCAACTTTTGGAAGCCCTCTGCTTGTGCCGTTGACCACTCATATTTCCGATCCTTTTTCGTTAATTCGGTCAGTGGTTCAGAAATTGTGGCGAAGTTGGATAAAAACTGTCTATACCACGAGGCCATTCCTAAGAAGCGTCGCAGCTGACGGAGGTTTTTCGGTACCGGATACTCCATAATGGGCTTTATTTTCTCGGGGTCTGGCTTAAAACCATCTCTATTTACTATGACCCCGAGATATTGGACCTCATCGCGACACAAGACGCCCTTCTCGCGATTTATTGTGAGGCCTGCGTCCTGTATCCTGTCCAGAACTCTTTTTAGAACCTCTTTATGCTCCTCGAATGTCTCTGTGACTATTATTATATCGTCGAGATACGAGTAAGAAAAGGTTCGAGTTCGGCACCGATGACTTTGTCAATCAGCCTCTGGAAGGACGCTCCGGCATACGAAAGACCGTAGGGCATTTTCGTAAATTGGAAAAGCCCTTTGCCTCGCACGGTGAAGGCCGTAGTCTCTTTGGACTCCGAACTAAGTGGTATCTCGTGGTACGCACTGCTTAAATCCAACGTGGAGATGTATCGCGCTTTCTGCAGTTTGCGCACGATACTTTCCATGTATGGTAACGGGTACGCGTCTGGTCTTGACTCTGCGTTCACTTTTCTGAAGTCCACGCAGAAAGGGAACTTCCCGTTTGACTTGCGTACCATCACCACTGGACTTGACCAGCGACTTATCGAGGGTTCTATTATTCCCGCGACTAGCATTTCCTCCACCTGTTTGTGCATCTCTTCCTCGAGTTTCTGAGATACAGGGTAGTACTTCTGTTTAATGGGTCTTGTAGATCCGACGTCTATTGCATGCTCGATCCACAAAGTACACCCTAGTGGTGCATGGCTGCTACCGATCAGCTGAGTTACTAAAGTTTCTACCTCTTTGCGCTGTTCTTCTTTTGGGTCTGCCAACCCTATAACTGGTACGGATACGGTGTTGTTTGCGGTTATGGCGGCTACTTCTAACTTTACGCTTGCATCGTCATCCTTGAGATGCAGCGTGCTATCTGTGGGGTCTAAGACATCGCTAAACTTCTTAATGAAGTTTACCCCCAAGTAGCACTCTGTGTCTAGATCTTGCATTATTGTGACGCGCACTTCTTTGCACACGCCAGCCACGACCGTGGGCAGATAGATGCTTTGCCCGTTTGCCACACGTGCCGTTAGGCTGCTGGCTGGGATTAACTCTTTTCCACAGGCCGTAGAGAGCTGTAGGCCTATGGAATTCATCCCAGACCAGGAAGCTCCTGTATCGAAGAGAGCTCGTAGCCTGTAACCGGCTACATCTACTTGAAGCCACCATCGCGAGCAAGTTTCTTGGTTGACTTCATTCGATTGAATCATGGGCACTTCTTCGCTCTCCACTCCAGACGATTGGACCGAGTTATCCTCGGTCTCTGGTGAGAGAGCTGGGGGCGGATATGTGGTCGTGTTTACCTGCCCCCTGGCCGTTTCCCTGTTGGTTTCCGGCAGCATTCGGCTTGTTGCCTCCCTTTTGCTCATATCCGGGTTCCCTTCGGTACTCTTGCCTTTGTGGAGGTCCGTTATTTCTTGGACTATGCGGCCTAGCCTAGTGAGTCGTGCTACTACCCCCACTAGGCTGGTTTGTAATTTGCCCGCCCACCCGCCGCCTATTTTCCCAGTTACCCTTCTTCTTAGGTTTTCTGGTTGGCGCGGGCTAGGCTTTTATCCCTTGTTCTCGTCGGTGCTTTTCTTTGTCAAGGCCGATAAGCATTCGGCCATAACCCGACGGAACATAGCCTCGAGGCACTCTCGAGGCTCGTGCTGTTGGTGCCCCATCGCCGCCATGCTTGGATTCTGCTTTCTGTTCTGATCGGTGGGCGGCTCAGTCGGCACGTAGGCAAATTCTGGCATGTACGTGCGCTCGGGCGGTGGTGGCGAGTGATACACCTTATCTGCCGCGAGCGCTAATTCGGCTTCCCGTGCCAGGTCCAGGAGCCCTCGGTAATCCGTAATTTGATTTCGCATTACCATCTTTTGCAGTTCTGGCCGCATATTCCGGTGCAACATGTCTAACTGTTGAGCGATGCTAGGCACCGGAACAAACTTTAGGATCATGGCTTGTAGATTTACTACGTAATCATGCGTTAGTTCATTTCTGCCTTGAGTCCTCGCGTTCATTTCCACCATGACTCGCTGCTGATGTCCCCTGTCCCCGCCATACATATGCGTTATGGCCTCTATGAAATCTGGCCACGATCGCCATGTGTGGCGGTTACTCCGGTGCCAGGTGGCTGCTACCCCAGTTAGGAGCTCTGACAACGACAAAAGCACCTCGTCGTGTGTCAGATTAGCTAGAGTTCTGCATTCCTATATTGTTGTGTGGAATAACTCGACGCTCTTTTCCTTTGATGACCCTGAGAACCTGATGTGCCATTTTCGGACTACCTGGCCCACATTACGGTTCGTCTGCTGAGGCAAATACGTATGCCTCTCAGACGGGTCCTGGGTCGTACCATTCCTAGTCTGGCGCTGGGAAGAATTTCTGGTATTATTCCTCCCAGCCTCTGTTGGGGACTGGAGACTCGGGCTGCTGCTGTTAAACTCCGCATACGTGAACGTGTCTTGGAAGTTCCCATGCGGTGATCCTCGTCTACGGCCCGTGCTTGGGAGTTGAACTCCCTCCAAGTGCGTACTTGAGGTTGGATGTCGAGCTCCTTGAAGTATTCGTACATTCTCTTTAAGCTCTTCAACCTCTTCGACGAGTGTTTTGATCACCGCCAGTAATACAGTAATATATTGTCTCCTGCTGCTATCCCAGCGGTTCGCGACTCACGTTGTCGCGGCCACTCCAAGTTTTGCGGCTGTGGCGGATTTCGCGATTGCTGCCAGAACCCTTGTTGCCCATTTTGTGCTAACAACGACTCTTCTTCGTAGGTGCGCTGGTATTGTCGTTGCCTGCGCTGCTCTTCCAGGAGCACTTGCTGCTACTGCTGCTGCTTCTGCTGTTGTTGCTGTTGCTGCCATCGCTGCTGCTCCATCTCCTGTTGCTGCATTTGCTGCCGCTGCATTTGCTGCTGCTGCAGTTGCTGTTGCTGCATTTGCTGCTGCTGCAGTTGTTGCTGTTGGAGCTATTGCTATTGAAGCTGTCCCTCGGCTTCGGCTGGAGATATCCCTGTGGGCACTGCAGAGCTCAATATCTCTGTCCCGGAACCCTTCTGGCCGTTTGCCACTTCCGCTGACTCCACCACTGCATTATGTGCTTGTTGTGGAGCGTTCATCCTCCGAGATTCCGAGAGTTTCTGCATCACTATCGGGTCATCAGGGAGCGTTATGAACGGGTACGGGTGGTCTGGGTCAGTATTGCGATCCACAATAGTCGACCCATATTTGTTCATCAACGTTAAGTCGATGAACGCCCTTCGGGACTGCTCGCGTTTAGCAAACGCGTGCTACTCCGACAGCTCCGGCTCTGGCACGAAATCGGCGGCACTATAATCGCCCATAAGCCACTTGATCGCTGTCAGCATATTTACTGACTGCAGATCTGACTGCTGTAGACCAAGGGCTTGCATGGCCTCGATAATTTCCTCTTCAGGCTGTGTATACGTCCAATTGAGTATCGCAGATTCCGCAAACTGCGATGATCTGGCCATGGTGTCAATTGGCTGTGCTCTTCCCCACGAACTTACTTTACTAGCGCGAGTAGTATGCGGATTGATGGCAGAAAGAGTTTGCCTTTTCAACCCGTGAGCTAGCTTTTCCAACGCGAACCCGGGTTATTTTCTAAGAGCTACGGCGGTTGCTCTTAACCTCGATGACGCACGAGGATTTCCCGTATGTTCTCCACTACTCGCACTTGTAATTTTAAAATAAATATATGTGAAAAAATATATATATATATGTGTATCAAAACGGACAATATCACTAAAAAACACAAAAAAAATAAATACAATTTTCACCTAAAAAAATTAAAAAACAATTTTAAAGTTCGAGGGGATTTTTTCGCTCGACTTTTTACTCAACGTACAAAAATTTCGCGATCAAGATCTCTCCTCGTCGGGACTCTAGGTCGAGGGTTATTGGCTATCGCTTGCCTAACCTATCGACCCCATTCTCGCAACAGCATGACTGTGTCAGGCACACGCACAAACGCGCCTACGAGCTGCGGCACGAAGAAACTTTTTTTGCAGCTTACACTCAGCTACTCTGCTGAGCTTCTTCGCGCCAAGCTTCAACGCGAATCACGTACGTGCCGCGGGTCCTTCTCCATCCCCAAAACGTTGTGGCGCCAGTTGTAACGGGAAAGCTAGTGGGGGAAAATCCCAACAAGCCACAGGCCAGCGATGCCCTAAAACACGGTGCCGCGGATTTCAGACTAAAATGACTTGCCCGAGAATCTGCTCCTGGAATCCCGAAAACAACGCGAAGATCGTACGCGAGCTTGGCTTTCCAACTAATTGGATCGCTGAGTGAAAAGCGCGCGCTTGAAGAGTAAAGCGCGCGGCGGCTACGCTCAGATATGAAAACGACCGGCGGAGTCGTTTTTCCGCGGAGGCGGCGGTATCCGGGAGAAGGACAGGTTGTAATGAACAACGCGATAAGTAACTAGATATCACAGTATATTCCAATCACTAATAAGTACAAGCACGACGAACGTGCTGATTAAAACAGTGAGTAAAGTACGGCGGGCTGATACACACCCGCACGTACACGGTACAGAAAGCTTGCACGGGGCAATTTCCGAGCGAGCCTTTATATGTAACGCAAGAGATGAGAGTATAAGACTTACTTTTAGAAGGAGCAGCCGGTGCACTCGACTCTCTCTCGCTCGCACTCGCTCGCACAATAGATGCGCGCTATCTCTCTCTCTCTCTTACTCGCTGTAATGGGTCAGCAGCCGGGCTGGCTGCCGGCTCCCCGCTCGCTGGCTCACTCTCTTTCGCTCTCACGATAGTTGGTACGTCTACTATACTCGTGGTACAGCTATATATAAAACTCCACGACGCGAATGCGATAACTTTTGTGAGACTCGATGGAGAGAAGTTTTCGGCAAGACGGCAGAGACGAAGATGGCTGCCGTGACTCGCATAAAGCCGTAGCAGCTTCGCGGGTACGCAACGGGCATATTACGCGTCGCGAGACCGTTCTAATCCAGTCAGAATGCTCGCGCCCCCAATGTGCATGCCTGCACGGCGCGGGTAATTCGAATCTCGAATTACCTAACTCGCGCACACGTTACAAAATAATTATTTTGTCATGTATACACGTCTGACGCGCTCCCGTATACGCGTGGAACTCGCATCCCCCACCTACTTGGGGTTCAGAATTATTTAAATAATTATTGTGTCATGTATACACGTCTGACGCGCTCCCGTGTCCGCGTGGAACTCGAATCCCCCACCTACTTGGGGATAAGAATTATTTAAATAATTATTTTGCAATGTATGCACTTTTGACGAGCTCCCGTATAGGCGTAGAACGCTCAGCCCACTCCTACTTGGGATTAAGAATTATTTAAATAATTATTTTGGAATGTATACACTTCTGACCCACTCCCGTAAACGCGTAGGACTCTCATCCCCCGCCTACTTGGGGTTAAGAATTATTTAAATAATTATTTTGCCATGTATGCACGTCTGACCCACTTCCGTATACGCATGAAACTCGCATCCGTCGCCTGCTTGGAGTTAAGAATTATTTAAATAATTATTTTCTCATGTATACACGCCTGACGCGATCCCGAATACGCCTGAACTCGCATCCCCCACCTATTTGGGGTTAAGTATTATTAAAATAATTATTAAGCCATGTATATACGTCTGACGCGCTTCCGTATACGCGTGGATCTCGCATCCCCCACCTACTTCGTGTTAAGCATTATTTGAATAATTATTTTGCTATATATAAACACATCTGACGAACTCCCGTATACCCGTAGAACGCGTAGCCCCCGCCTACTTCGGTCTAAAAATTATTTAAATAACTATTTTGCAATGTATGCACTTCTGACGCGCTGTCGTAAAAGCGTGGAACTCGCATCCCCCGCCTACTCGGGGTTAGGAATTATTTAAATAATAATTATGCCATGCATACACATGTGACGCGCTCCCGTAAATCCGTAGAACTCGCATCCCCCGCCTACATGAGGTTAAGAATTATTTAAATATTTATTATGACATGTATACACGACATACGCGCCGCCGTATACGCGTGGAACTCGCGTCCATCGCCTGCTTCGGGTTAAGAATTATTTAAATAATTATTTCGTCATGTATACACATCTGATGCACTCCCGTATATGCGTGGCACATGCATCCCCCACCTACTTGAGGTGAAGTATTATTAAACTAATTATTTTGTCATGTTTACACGTCTGACGCGCTCCCGTATACACGAGGAACTCACATCCCCCACCTGTTTGGGGTTATGAAGTATTTAAATAATTATTTTGTCATGTATACAGGTCTGTAGCACTCACGTTTACGCGTGCAACTGGTATCCCCCGCCTGCTCGGGGTTAAGTATTATTTAAATAATTATTTTGGCATGCATACACTACTGACACGCTCCCGTAAACGCGTAGAACTCGCACCCCCGCCTATATGGGGTTAAGAATTATTTAAATATTTATTGTGTCATGTATACACGTCTTACGCGCACCCGTATACGCGTGGAACTCGCATCCCCCACACACTTCGTGTTAAGAATTATTTAAAAAATTATTATGCTGTATATACACGTCTCACGCAATCCCATATACGCGTTGAACGCGTAGCCGCCGCCTACTTCGGGCTAAGAATTATTTAAATAATGATTATGCAATGTATGCACATCTGACGCGCTCCCGTAAACGCGTAGAACTCGCATCCCCTGCCTACATGGAGTTAAGAATTAATTAAATATTTATTGTGTCATGTATACAGGTCAAATGAGCTGCCGTATACGCGTGGAACTCGCATCCCCCGCCTGTTTGGGGTTAAGAATTATTTAAAGAATTATTTTGCCGTGTATACAGGTCTGGCGCACTCCCGTTTACACGTGTTACTCGTACCCGCCGCCTGTTTGCGATCAAGAATTATTTAAATAATTATTTTGCCATGTACACACGTCTGACGCGCTCCCGTATACGCATGGAACTCGCATTCTCCGCTTGCTTGGGGTTAAGAAATATTTAAATACTTATTGCGGCATGTATGCACGTCTCATGCACTCCCGTATACGCGTAGAACCCGCATCCCCTGCCTACTTGGGTGAAGAATTATTTAAATAATTTTTTTGTAATGTATGCACGTATTACGCGTTCCCGTATACGAGAGGAACTCGCATCTCCCGCATGCTTAGGGTTAAGAATTGTTTAAATCATGATTTTGCCATGTATGCACGTCTCATGCCCTCCCGTATAGGCGTAAAAGTCGCATCCCCTGCCTACTTGGGTTTAAGAATTATTTAAATAATTATTTTGCCATGTATGCACGTCTCATGCGCTCCCGTATACACGAGGAACTCGCATCCCCCGCCTGCTTGGGGTTCACAATTTTTGAAGTAATTATTTAGCCTTGTACACACGTCTGACGCGTCACCGTATACGCGTGGAACTCAGAACCCCTGCCTACTTGGATTTAAGAATTATTTGAATAACTATTTTGCCATGTACACACGTCTGACGCGCTACCGTATACGCGTAGAACTCGCATCCCCTGCCTACTTGGGTTTAAGAATTATTTAAATAATTATTTTGCCATGTATGCGCGTCTGATGCGCTCCCGTATACACGTAAAACTCGCATCCCCCTCCTACTTGGGGTTAAGAATTATTTACATAATTATTTCGCAATTTATGCACTTCTAACGCGCTGCCGTAAACATGTAGAACTCGCATCCCCCGCCTACTTGAGGTTAAGAATTATTTAAATAATTATTAAGCCATGTATACACGTCGACACGCTCCCGTATACGCGAGGAACTCGCATCCCTCGCCTGCTTGGTGTTAAGAAGTTTTTAAATCATTACTTTGCCATATATACATCACTGAGGACCTCCCGTATACGAGTGGAAATCGCATCCCCCGCCTACTTGGGATTAAGGATTATTTAAATAATAATTTTTCCATGCACGTCTGACGCACTACCGTATACGCGTAGAATTCGCATCCCCCGCCAACTTGCGTTTAAGAATTATTTAAATAATTATTTTCAATGTATGCACTTATGACGCGTGCCGGGAAGTCGTAGAACACGCCACCCCCGCTTAGTTGGGGTTAAGAATTCTTTAAATAATTATTTTGTCATGTATACACGACGTATGCCCTCCCGTATACACGTGGTACTCGCATCCCCTGCCTACTTGGGTTTAAGAATTATTTAAATAATTATTTTGCCGTGTACAAACGTCTGTCGCGCTCCCGTATACGCGTAGAACTCGCATCCTCTGCCTACTTGGGTTTAAGAATTATTTAAATAATTCTTTTGCCGTGTACACACGTCTGACGCGCTCCCGTATACGCGTAGAACTCGCATCCCCTGCCTACTTGGGTTTAAGAATTATCTAAATAATTATTTTGTCATGTATGCACGTCTAACGCACTCCCGCATACACGTAGAACTCGCATCGCCCTCCTACTTGGGGTTAAGATTTATTTACATAATTATTTTGCAATTTATGCACTTCTAACGCTCTGCCGTAAACGCGTAGAACTGGCACCCCCGCCTACTTGTGGTTAAGAATTATTTTAATAATTAATTTGCCATGTATGCAAGTCTGACACGCTCCCGTATACGCGAGGAACTCGCATTGCCCGCCTGCTTTGGTTTAAGTATTATTAAAATAATTATTTTGCCATATAAACACGTCTGACGCGATCCCGTATAAGCGTGGAACATGCATCCCCCACCTACTTGGGGGTAAGTATTATTAAAATAATTATTTTGCCATGTATACAGGTCTGACGCTCTCCCGTATACGCGTGGAACTCGCATCACCCTCCTGTTTGGGGTTATGATGTATTTAAATAATTATTTAGTCATGTATACAGCCCTGTAGCACTCGCGTTTACGCGTGCAACTGGTATCCCCCGCTTGCTTGGGATCAAGAATCATTTAAATAATTATTTTGCCATGTACACACGTCCGACGCAACACCGTATACGCGTTGAACTCGCATCCCCTGCCTACTTGGGTTTAAGAATTATTTAAATAATTATTTTGCCATCTACACACGTCTGACGCGCTCCTGTATACGCGTAGAACTCGCATCCCCTGCCTACTTGGGTTTAAGAATTATTTAAATAATTATTTTGCCATGTATGCACGACTGATGCGCTCCCGTATACACGTAAAACTCGCATCCCCCTCTTACTTGGGGTTAAGAATTATTTACATAATTATTTTGCAATTTATGCACTTCTAACGCGCTGCCGTATACGCGTGGAACTCGCATCCCCCTACTGTTTGGGGTTAAGAATTATTTAAAGAATTATTTTATCATGTATACAGAACTGACGCAATCCCGTTTACCCGTGGAACTCGTACCCGCCGCCCGCTTGCAATCAAGAATTATTAAAATAATTATTTTGCCATTTACACACGTCTGACGCACTCCCGCATACGCATGGAACACGCATCCCCCGCGTGCTTGCGATTAAGAAATATTTAAATAATTATTATGACATGCATGCGCGTCTCATGCCCTCCCGTATACGCGTAGATCTCGCATCCCCTGCCTACTTGCGTGAAGAATTATTTAAATAATTATTTTGCAATGTATGCACGTCTTACGCGCTGCCGTATACGCGAGGAACTCAAATCCCCCGCCTGCTTAGGGTTAAGAATTATTTAAATAATGATTATGCCATGTATGCACGTTTCACGCACTCCCGTATAGGCGTAAAACTTGCATCCCCTGTATACTTGGGTTTAAGAATTATTTAAATAATAATTTCGCCGTGTATGCACGTCTGACGCGCTACCGTATACGCGTAGAATTCGCACCCCTCGCCTACTTGGGTTTAAGAATTATTTAAATAATTATTTTTAATGTAAGCACTTATGACGCGCTGCCGGGAAGACGTGGAACACGCTACCCCCGCTTACATGGGGTTAAGAATTCTTTAAATCATTATTTTGCCATATATGCACGTCTCATGCCCTCCCGTATACGCGTGGAACTCGCATCTCCCACAGTTTGGGGTTATGACGTATTTAAATAATTATTATATCATGTATACAGGTCTGTAGCACTCCCTTTTACGCGTGCAACTGGTATCCCCCGCCTGATTGGGATCAAGAATTATTTAAATAATTATTTTGCCATGTACACACCTCTGACGCACCTCCGTATACGCGAAGTACTCGCATCCCCCGCCTACTTGGGGTTAAGAATTATTTAAACAATTATTTTCAATGTATGACCTTATGACGTGCTTCCGTAAAGGCGTACAACACGCATACCCCGCTTACTTGGGTTAAGAATTCTATAAATAATTATTTTGCCATATATGCACGTCGCATGGGCTCCCGTATACACGTGGCACTCGCATCCCCCCCCTGTTTAGTGTTCAGAATTTTTTAAATAATTATTTTGCTATATATACTCGTCCGACAAACTCCCGTATACGCGTGGAACTCGCATCCCCCTCCTGTTTGGGTTTATGAAGTATTTAAATAATTATTTTGTCATGTATACAGTTCTGTAGCACTCACGTTTACGCGTGCAACTGGTATCCCCCGTCTGCTCGGGGTTAAGTATTATTTAAATAATTATTTTGCCATGCATACAGATCTGACGCAATCCCGTTTAAGCGTGGAACTCGTACCCGCTGCCTGCTTGCGATCGAGAATTATTTAAATAATTATTTTGCCATGTACACACGTCTGACCCGCTCCCCTATACGCATGGAACTCGCATCCCCCGCTTGCTTGCGTTTAAGTAATATTTATATCATTATTATAGGATGTATGCACGACCTATGTCCTCCCGTATAGGCGTATAACTGGCATCCCCTGTATACTTGGGTTTAAGAAATATTTAAATAATTATTTAGCCATGTATGCACGTCTGACGCACTACCATATACGCATAGAATTCGCATCCCCCGCCTACTTGCGTTTAAGAATTATTTAAATAATTATTTTCAATGTATGCACTTATGACGCGTGCCGGGAAGTCGTAGAACACGCCACCCCCGCTTACTTGGGATTAAGAATTCTTTAAATAATTATTTTGTCATGTATGCACGACTTATGCCCTCCCGTATACACGTGGAACTCGCATCCCTAGCCTGCTTGGGATTCAGAATTTTTTAAATAATTATTATGCTATATATACTTTTCTCACGCACTCCCGTATACGTGTGGAACTCGCATCCCCTGCCTACTTGGGTTTAAGAATTATTTAAATAATTATTTTGCCGTGTACAAACGTCTGTCGCGCTCCCGTATACGCGTAGAACTCGCATCCCCTGCCTACTTGGGTTTAAGAATTATTTAAATAATTCTTTTGCCGTGTACACACGTCTGACGCGCTCCCGTATACGCGCAGAACTCGCATCCCCTGCCTACTTGGGTTTAAGAATTATCTAAATAATTATTTTGCCATGTATGCACGTCTGACGCGCTCCCGCATACACGTAGAACTCGATCCCCCTCCTACTTGGGATTAAGATTTATTTACATAATTATTTTGCAATTTATGCACTTCTAACGCTCTGCCGTAAACGCGTAGAACTGGCATCCCCCGCCTACTTGTGGTCAAGAATTATTTTAATAATTAATTTGCCATGTATGCACGTCTGACACGCTCCCGTATACGCGAGGAACTCGCATTGCCCGCCTGCTTGGGTTTAAGTATTATTAAAATAATTATTTTGCCATATAAACACGTCTGACGCGATCCCGTATAAGCGTGGAACACGGATCCCCCACCTACTTGGGGGTAAGTATTATTAAAATAATTATTTTGCCATGTATACAGGTCTGACGCTCTCCCGTATACGAGTGGAACTCGCATCACCCTCCTGTTTGGGGTTATGATATATTTAAATAATTATTAAGTCATGCATACAGGCCTGTAGCACTCGCGTTTACGCGTGCAACTGGTTTCCCCCGCTTGCTTGGAATCAAGAATCATTTAAATAATTATTTTGCCATGTACACACGTCCGACGCACCACCGTATACGCGTTGAACTCGCATCCCCTGCCTACTTGGGTTTAAGAATTATCTAAATAATTATTTAGCCATGTATGCACGTCTGACGCGCTCCCGTATACGCGTAGAACTCGCATTCCCTGCCTACTTGGGTTTAAGAATTATCTAAATAATTATTTTGCCATGTATGCACGTCTGACGCGCTCCCGCATACACGTAGAACTCGCATCCCCCTCCTACTTGGGATTAAGATTTATTTACATAATTATTTTGCAATTTATGTACTTCTAACGCTCTGCCGTAAACGCGTAGAACTGGCATCCCCCGCCTACTTGTGGTCAAGAATTATTTTAATAATTAATTTGCCATGTATGCACGTCTGACACGCTCCCGTATACGCGAGGAACTCGCATTGCCCGCCTGCTTTGGTTTAAGTATTATTAAAATAATTATTTTGCCATATAAACACGTCTGACGCGATCCCGTATAAGCGTGGAACACGGATCCCCCACCTACTTGGGGGTAAGTATTATTAAAATAATTATTTTGCCATGTATACAGGTCTGACGCTCTCCCGTATACGCGTAGAACTCGCATCACCCTCCTGTTTGGGGTTATGATGTATTTAAATAATTATTAAGTCATGCATACAGGCCTGTAGCACTCGCGTTTACGCGTGCAACTGGTTTCCCCCGCTTGCTAGGGATCAAGAATCATTTAAATAATTATTTTGCCATGTACACACGTCCGACGCACCACCGTATACGCGTTGAACTCGCATCCCCTGCCTACTTGGGTTTAAGAATTATTTAAATAATTATTTTGCCATCTACACACGTCTGACGCGCTCCTGTATACGCGTAGAACTCGCATCCCCTGCCTACTTGGGTTTAAGAATTATTTCAATAATTATTTTGCCATGTATGCACGTCTGATGCGCTCCCGTATACACGTAAAACTCGCATCCCCCTCTTACTTGGGGTTAAGAATTATTTACGTAATTATTTTGCAATTTATGCACTTCTAACGCGCTGCCGTATACGCGTGGAACTCGCATCCCCCGACTGTTTGGGGTTAAGAATTATTTAAAGAATTATTTTGTCATGTATACAGAGCTGACGCAATCCCGTTTACCCGTGGAACTCGTACCCGCCGCCCGCTTGCAATCAACAATTATTAAAATAATTATTTTGCCATGTACACACATCTGACGCACTCCCGTATATGCATGGAACACGCATCCCCCGCGTGCTTGCGGTTAAGAAATATTTAAATAATTATTATGTCATGCATGCGAGTCTCATGCCCTCCCGTATACGCGTAGAACTCGCATCCCCTGCCTACTTGCGTGAAGAATTATTTAAATAATTATTTTGCAATGTATGCACGTATTACGCGCTCCCGTATACGCGAGGAACTCAAATCCCCCGCCTGCTTAGGGTTACGAATTATTAAAATAATGATTTTGCCATGTATGCACGTCTCACGCACTCCCGTATAGGCGTAAAACTTGCATCCCCTGTATACTTGGGTTTAAGAATTATTTAAATAATAATTTCGCCGTGTATGCACGTCTGACGCGCTACCGTATACGCGAGGAACTCGCATTGCCCGCCTGCTTTGGTTTAAGTATTATTAAAATAATTATTTTGCCATATAAACACGTCTGACGCGATCCCGTATAAGCGTGGAACACGGATCCCCCACCTACTTGGGGGTAAGTATTATTAAAATAATTATTTTGCCATGTATACAGGTCTGACGCTCTCCCGTATACGCGTAGAACTCGCATCACCCTCCTGTTTGGGGTTATGATGTATTTAAATAATTATTAAGTCATGCATACAGGCCTGTAGCACTCGCGTTTACGCGTGCAACTGGTTTCCCCCGCTTGCTTGGAATCAAGAATCATTTAAATAATTATTTTGCCATGTACACACGTCCGACGCACCACCGTATACGCGTTGAACTCGCATCCCCTGCCTACTTGGGTTTAAGAATTATCTAAATAATTATTTAGCCATGTATGCACGTCTGACGCGCTCCCGTATACGCGTAGAACTCGCATTCCCTGCCTACTTGGGTTTAAGAATTATCTAAATAATTATTTTGCCATGTATGCACGTCTGACGCGCTCCCGCATACACGTAGAACTCGCATCCCCCTCCTACTTGGGATTAAGATTTATTTACATAATTATTTTGCAATTTATGTACTTCTAACGCTCTGCCGTAAACGCGTAGAACTGGCATCCCCGCCTACTTGTGGTCAAGAATTATTTTAATAATTAATTTGCCATGTATGCACGTCTGACACGCTCCCGTATACGCGAGGAACTCGCATTGCCCGCCTGCTTTGGTTTAAGTATTATTAAAATAATTATTTTGCCATATAAACACGTCTGACGCGATCCCGTATAAGCGTGGAACACGGATCCCCCACCTACTTGGGGGTAAGTATTATTAAAATAATTATTTTGCCATGTATACAGGTCTGACGCTCTCCCGTATACGCGTAGAACTCGCATCACCCTCCTGTTTGGGGTTATGATGTATTTAAATAATTATTAAGTCATGCATACAGGCCTGTAGCACTCGCGTTTACGCGTGCAACTGGTTTCCCCCGCTTGCTAGGGATCAAGAATCATTTAAATAATTATTTTGCCATGTACACACGTCCGACGCACTACCGTATACGCGTTGAACTCGCATCCCCTGCCTACTTGGGTTTAAGAATTATTTAAATAATTATTTTGCCATCTACACACGTCTGACGTGCTCCCGTATATGCGTAGAACTCGCATCCCCTGCCTACTTGGGTTTAAGAATTATTTAAATAATTATTTTGCCATGTATGCACGTCTGACGCGCTCCCGTATACACGTAGAACTCGCATCCCCCTCCTACTTGGTGTTAAGAATTATTTACATAATTATTTTGCAATTTATGCACTCCTAACGCGCTGCCGTAAACGCGTAGAACTCGCATCCCCCGCCTACTTGGGGTCAAGAATTATTTGAATAATTATTTTGCCATGTATGCACGTCTGACACGCTCCCGTATACGCGAGGAACTCGCATCCCCCGCCTGCTTGGTGGTAAGAAGTTTTTAAATCATTATTTTGCCATATATACATGACTGAGGACCTCCCGTATACGCGTGGAAATCGAATCCCCCGCCAACTTGGTGTTAAGAATTATTTAAATAATAATTATTCCATGCATACACATCTGTCGCGCTCGGGTAAACGCGTAGAACTCGCATCCCCCGCCTACGTGGGTTTAAGAATTATTTAAATAATTATTTTGCCATGTATGCCCGTCTAACACGCTCCCGTATACGCGAGGAACTCGCATCCCCCACCTACTTCGGGTTAAGAATTATTGAAATAATTATTTTGCTATATATACACGTCGCACGCAATCCCGTATAAGCGTAGAACGCGTAACCCCCGCCTACTTCGGGCTAAGAATGATTTAAATAATTATTTTGCAATGTATGCACTTCGGACGCACTTCCGTAAACGCGTAAAACTCGCATCCCCCGCGTACATGGAGTGAAGAATTATTTAAATAATTTTGCCATGTATGCACGTCTGACGTGCTCTCGTATACGGGTGGAACTTGCATGCCCCGCCTGCTTGGGGTTAAGAAGTTTTTAAATCATTATTTTGCCATATATAGATGAGTGACGCCCTCCCGTATACGCGTGGAAATCGCATGCCCCGCCTAGTCGGGGTTAAGAATTATTTAAATAATAATTTTTCCATGCATACACATCTGACGCGCTCTGGTAAACGCGTAGAACTTGCATCCCCCGCGTACATGGTGTTAAGAATTATTTAAATATTTATTTAGCATGTATATACGTCAGACGCGCTGCCGTATAGCGTGGAACTCGCATCTCCCACCTGTTTGGGGTTAAGAAATAATTTCAAGAATTATTTTGACATGTACACAGGTCTGACGGTCTCCGGTATACGCATGGAACTTGCATCTCCCGCCTGCTTGCGGTTAAGCAATATTTAAATAATTATTATGCCATGTATGCACGTCTCATGCCCTCCCGTATACGCGTAGAACTGGCATCCCCTGCCTAGTTGGGTTAAGAATTATTTAAATAATTATTTTGCAATGTATACACGTCTTACGCGCTCCCGTATATGCGAGGAACTCGCATCCCCCGCCTGCTTAGTGTTAAGAATTATTTAAATAATGATTTTCCCATGTATGCACGTCTGACGCCCTCCCGTATAGGCGTAAAACTCACATCCCCTGCCTACTTGGGTTTAAGAATTATTTAGATAATTATTTTGCAATATATGCACGTCTGACGCGCCCCCGTATACGCGTAATACTCGCATCCCCCGCCTACTAGGGGTTAAGAATTATTTAAATAATTATTTTCAATGTATGCACTTATGAGGCGCTCCCGTAAAGGCGTAGAACACGCATCCCCCGCTTACTTGGGGTTAAGAATTCTTTAAATAATTATTTTGCCATGTATGCACATCTCATGCGCTCCCGTATACACGTGGAACTCGCATCCCCCGCCTGCTTGGGTTCAAGAATTATTTAAATAATTATTTTGCCATGTATGGACGTCTGACGCGCTCCCGTATACGCGTGGATCTCGCATGCCCCGCCTGCTTGCGATCAAGAATTATTTAAATAATTATTTTGTCATGTATATACGTCTGACGCGCTGCCGTATACGCGTGGAACTCGCATACCCGGGCGACTTGGGGTAGAGAATTATTTAAATAATCGTGTTGCATGTCTTCGGAATTTTGATACATGCATGGACCTCCTATCCCATACGGTTACTTGGATTTAATAATTATTTAAATAATAATGTCGCAAGTTTACGTCACTTCCGTTATATACTCGTGGCCATTGTCCCCCTGTTTTTTTTTTCATCCCATACGCGTGTAAAATAAGAATAATGCATTTTTCTAAAAAGTGCATATTTTATGCATTATTTAATTTTTGTCAAAATATTATGCAGGAGGCACGGTTCTAAAAATATTCAATTATTCATTTTTTATTTAATAATTAAGTTTTGAATTTTTAATTAAAACTCGTTAAATTAAGAATTAAAAATGCAATCACCAGTTAACCGCTTGTTTAAGGAAAGATTAAAAATTTAATTCTTAATTAAACGAGTTTTAATTATAGAGTCAAAATTCAATTCTGTTGATTATGACAATTTTTGGGTATTAGACCTCACAGATGATATCATTCACTGTAGTATACTATTAGTATAATACTATAGTATGAGTCATTTTTGGTATAATTCCATTTGTAGTATAATACAGCAGTTTATGACAAATTTGAAGTATTATACTGATTTTGGTATTATACGGTATGAAACATCTTCACCGTGTCGTAAAACCATCCCTGGTCGACTCCAGATTCAGGTACTGCATATATTTTAATGGGAGAGGTCCTAAAATTTTGGTATTTTATATTACAATTGACTGGAATTTTGTACGTATCCAATTTATTTGATTAAATCATTTTTTACGGTCAAAAATTATTTAACCAAATAAAAATTGGATACATACAAGTCTTCACTCAATAGACATATAAAACGAGCGAGTGCGAGAGAGATAGCTTGCGATGGCTGGCCAGCTACGAGTGAGTAGGTACTTTTAGTTGTGTGCGCCTGTGACGCGCATGCGGAGTTCCCCCCCCCCGTCACAAAGAAACGACGCTGCATGTGCAGCGACCGCGCGCGTCTACGTGACGAGCGGGAATTGTCCCACCAAGTCTCGGCCTGCGCGTATTTTTATATTAGAAACTGTTCGGGTATCGCGACCCTCAACGCGATTAACTTGGTTCGAATAAACCCCTTTATTTTATCTTAACAGTCGAGTCACGAGTATTTATTTACCGCGCCTAACCTATCCATGTTTTCCCGAATACCGCCCTCTACCATTTCAGCAGCTGCAGCTAGTCGCAGGCCTTGCCTCCTAGAGGAGCATCGGTAGCAGGAGTAAGTATCTTATCAGCCGCTTGGAGGTTATACCGAGCGGCGTTGTGCGGGAAGGACCGGCTGCGCTGGTAGTTCGCGGGCAGCAGTTGGCAGCAGCGGCAGAGCGCAGCGCCGGCTCTAGTGGAAAGCGGCCTAAGCTTTCTACAACAGAAGCCAGGCTCGCATGTTCGGAACCTGTGCCGAGGCGCTTCTGCCGGACTACAGGTAATTCTACAACGGTGAGTAGCGCTGTCGTAGAATACACCCGTATATGACCCCGCGACCCCCTGAGAGAGATTAATACCCTCTCTCCCTAACTGCAGCCCGTTACAATGTGAGCACGTCAGACGTGCATACATGGTAAAATAATTATTTTAATAATTTTTAACCACAAGTAGGCGGAGGATGCGAGTTACACGCGCATACGGGAGCGCGTCAGACGTCTATAAATGACAATTTAATGATTTTAAGAATGCTTAACTCCAAGTCGGCATGGGGTGCGAGTTCCATGCATATACGGGAGCGCGTCAAACGTGTATACATCGAAAAATAAAGAATTTAATAATTCTTAACCACAAGTCGGCATGGGATGTGGAGTTGCACGCGAATATGGTAGCGCGTCAGACGTGTATACATGACAAAATAATGATTTTAATAATTCTTAACCCCCAAGTAGGCGGAGGATACGAGTTCCACGCGTATACGGGAGCGCGTCAGACGTGTATACATGACAAAATAATTATTCAAATAATTCTTAACCCCAAGCAGGAGAAGGATGCGAGTTCTCCACGTATACGAGGACGCGTCAGACGTGTATATATGGCAAAGTAATTACTCAAATAATGCTTAACCCGAAGCAGGCGGGGGATGCGAGTTTCACGCGCATACGGAAGCGCGTCAGACGTCCATACATGGCAAAATAATTATTTTAATAATTCTTAACCCCAAGTAGGCGGAGGATACGAGGTCCCCGCGTATACGAGAGCGCGTTAGACGTGCAAATAATGCTTAACCACAAGCAGGCGGGTGATGCGAGTTCTGCGTGTATACGGCAGCGTGACAGACGTGCATACATATCAAAATAATTATTCAAATATTTCTTAACCCCAAGCAGGCGGGGGATGCGAGTTCTACGCGTATACGGGAGCGCGTCAGACGTCCATACATGGCATAATAATTATTTTAATAATTTGTAACCCCAAGTAGGCGGAGGATGCGAGTTCCCCACATATACGAGAGCGCGTCAGACGTGTATACATGGTATAATAATTATTCAAATAATGCTTAACCCCAAGCAGGCGGGGGATGCGAGTTCCACGCGTATACGGGAGCGCATCAGATGTGTATACATGGCTTAATAATTATTTTAATAATTGTTAACCCCAAGTAGGCGGGGGTTGCGAGTTCCACGCGTATACGGGAGTGCGTCAGACGTGTATACATGGCATAATAATTATTCAAATAATTCTTAACCCCATGTACGCTGGGGATGCTTGGTCCGCGTGTATACGGGAGCGCGTCAGTAGTTTATAGAACTAAGTATAATGGTTTATAGAATGTTTTAATATTAATAAGTCAATATCGTTAATGGTTAATGGGTTTTTTTCCTTTGTTAGTGGTTTATAGAACTAAGTGTACTAAAATGTATTGCCATGCCAATAAATTCTTTCTAAAATATTAAATAAACCATAGTGTATTCGAATCTTAATCTAGGTCAGTTATGATAGTCGGAATTATAATTACATCCGTTCATACTTTTAATAAAAGTGAATTTATTTTCCTTTTAATTTCTCTTACACATTACACATTACTGAATATGGATAACCGATGTTAGTTAGCTCTGAACATAACCTGAATAACAGGTTTCTACTTATATTACGTAAGATAACCTAAACTCATAGATTTAGTGCTACATAGCAAATTTTTGAAGTGATTCTTCGTACGTTATGGATAGCTAAATCAGATAACACAATTTATGTTTATATATAGAAGGAATATGAATACAGCTGAATCATATATGATTTTTAATGATCATTATTTCAACACTTTCTAGAACAACAAATGTGATGTTTAATACATCGAAATATAAGTATAACAGTTCATTGAATTCTTTGTTGTTATGCAGCAAAATATATCTTCGTAATAATAAGTTACTAATGAATAGCTAACAACATTCTCTGCACTCTCCCAGATTTTAAATATATATTCTTATTTCTTAGAAATTGGTTTTTTACTCAATTCTTATTTCATTTAAATTTTTTGGAGCTCAAATTAGTCGTCTACATCTTCGCTTTCTGTAATAGTAACACTGAAACATTTACACTTGATATTTTATTATTATTGTATTTTCATATAGTCTAAATAATGGAATTCAATAATTATATATGCTACCCATACAGCATGAAAGAAAACTGAAATAATTACATGAAATAATTCATGAATTAATACATTGAAATGATTTAGAAAGAATTTTAAAAGGAAAAAAAATTAATTTTAAATTAATTTTTAAAATAATATATGGAATCCTTACAAAATACTTTCAAAAATCTTCCAAAAAAATAAAAAAAGTGTTACCAAAAAATAATTACACGAATTAATTCTGAAAGGACTTTGAAAAGATTTTTTGAAAGAATACATAAAATAATTTCGAAATTATTGCAAGTATTCTTTCATGCAATAATTCAGAAATAATTTCAGAAAGATACAAATTAATCATTCACAAAAATAATTCAATATCTATTCAAAAATCTTACATGAATTATTTCATGAAATCTTCTGGGAAACTCGTGTGAATTAATACAAGAAATAATTTTGAATTCTTTTGAAAAAGATTTTTAGAATAAAATTTTTTAAAACAAAATAGCAAAAAAAATAATTACACGAATTAATTCTGAAAGGACTTTGAAAAGATTTTTTGAAAGAATACATAAAATAATTTCGAAATTATTGCAAGTATTCTTTCATGCAATAATTCAGAAATAATTTTAGAAAGATACAAATTAATCATTCACAAAAATAATTCAGTATCTATTCAAAAATCTTACATGAATTATTTCATGAAATCTTCTGGGAAACTCGTGTGAATTAATACAAGAAATAATTTTGAATTCTTTTGAAAAAGATTTTTAAAATAAAATTTTTTAAAACAAAATAGTAAAAAAAAATAATTACACGAATTAATACTGAAAGGACTTTGAAAAGATTTTTTGAAAGAATACATAAAATAATTTCGAAATTATTGCAAGTATTCTTTCATGCAATAATTCAGAAATAATTTTAGAAAGATACAAATTAATCATTCACAAAAATAATTCAGTATCTATTCAAAAATCTTACATGAATTATTTGATGAAATCTTCTGGGAAACTCGTGTGAATTAATACAAGAAATAATTTTGAATTGTTTTGAAAAAGATTTTTAGAATAAAATTTTTTAAAACAAAATAGCAAAAAAAATAATTACACGAATTAATTCTGAAAGGACTTTGAAAAGATTTTTTGAAAGAATACATAAAATAATTTCGAAATTATTGCAAGTATTCTTTCATGCAATAATTCAGAAATAATTTTAGAAAGATACAAATTAATCATTCACAAAAATAATTCAGTATCTATTCAAAAATCTTACATGAATTATTTCATGAAATCTTCTGGGAAACTCGTGTGAATTAATACAAGAAATAATTTTGAATTCTTTTGAAAAAGATTTTTAAAATAAAATTTTTTAAAACAAAATAGTAAAAAAATAATTACACGAATTAATACTGAAAGGACTTTGAAAAGATTTTTTGAAAGAATACATAAAATAATTTCGAAATTATTGCAAGTATTCTTTCATGCAATAATTCAGAAATAATTTTAGAAAGATACAAATTAATCATTCACAAAAATAATTCAGTATCTATTCAAAAATCTTACATGAATTATTTCATGAAATCTTCTGGGAAACTCGTGTGAATTAATACAAGAAATAATTTTGAATTCTTTTGAAAAAGATTTTTAAAATAAAATTTTTTAAAACAAAATAGTAAAAAAATAATTACACGAATTAATACTGAAAGGACTTTGAAAAGATTTTTTGAAAGAATACATAAAATAATTTCGAAATTATTGCAAGTATTCTTTCATGCAATAATTCAGAAATAATTTTAGAAAGATACAAATTAATCATTCACAAAAATAATTCAGTATCTATTCAAAAATCTTACATGAATTATTTGATGAAATCTTCTGGGAAACTCGTGTGAATTAATACAAGAAATAATTTTGAATTGTTTTGAAAAAGATTTTTAGAATAAAATTTTTTAAAACAAAATAGCAAAAAAAATAATTACACGAATTAATTCTGAAAGGACTTTGAAAAGATTTTTAGAATAAAATTTTTTAAAACAAAATAGCAAAAAAAATAATTACACGAATTAATTCTGAAAGGACTTTGAAAAGATTTTTTGAAAGAATACATAAAATAATTTCGAAATTATTGCAAGTATTCTTTCATGCAATAATTCAGAAATAATTTCAGAAAGATACAAATTAATCATTCACAAAAATAATTCAGTATCTATTCAAAAATCTTACATGAATTATTTCATGAAATCTTCTGGGAAACTCGTGTGAATTAATACAAGAAATAATTTTGAATTCTTTTGAAAAAGATTTTTAGAATAAAATTTTTTAAAACAAAATAGCAAAAAAAATAATTACACGAATTAATTCTGAAAGGACTTTGAAAAGATTTTTTGAAAGAATACATAAAATAATTTCGAAATTATTGCAAGTATTCTTTCATGCAATAATTCAGAAATAATTTCAGAAAGATACAAATTAATCATTCACAAAAATAATTCAATATCTATTCAAAAATCTTACATGAATTATTTCATGAAATCTTCCGGGAAACTCGTGTGAATTAATAGATTTTTTTAAAGAAAACATAACAATTCAGCAATCATGTCAAGAATCATATCACGAAATAATTCAGAAATAATTTCAGAATGATAAAAATTAATCATTCACAAAGATAATTCAATATCTATTGAAAATAATTTCATGAATTATTTCATGAAATGTTGCGGGAAACTCACGTGAATTAATACAAGAAATAATTTAGAATTTGTTTGAAAAAGATTGTTACAATAAAATTTTTTAAAACACAATAGCAAAAAAGATATTTACACGAATTCTTCCTGAAAGAACCTTGAAAAGATTTTTTGAAAGAAAACATAAAATAGTTCAGAAATTATTGCAAGTATTCAACACGAAAAGGGCAGCGTCCGTATATAAGAGGCATCGTATAATGTCTTTATTTTGTTTTTAATTCGAATTTGTTTCAATCAAATAAGTCCTAATTAATACAATATTTAATAAACAAAACTTACTAAATAAGTATATACTAATTAAACAAAGTTAATATTAAAAAATAAAGAAATATTAGAAATAAATATTCTAATTTATTTTGTCAGTCATTTTGCACTATATAATGAAAAAAATGAAATGATTGGATAATGATCGGATTTAGTCGTCCATTGTTTTCTACATTCGTATGATCCTATTAAAGAACGTATTAAAATGTGTGGGGGTATATAATTTTTCGTTTTTGTGAACTAAGATAGATTGAAACATTTACTAATTGCGAAAAATATTAATTTGAAAAGTTAATGTAAGAATATAAAAACTTAAAATAAAAGGAAAAAAAAACATTTAAAGATGAATAATATAGGTACTTAAAATAAGCAATATTTTTTATTATTATTCATAATAGTATTCTTTCAGTATGACAATGTTTAGAAGTCCCCTCAAAATCGACAGAAATATTATTTATACGTCTGCCAAGAGTAAAGAGCCTTTGACTCTAAAAGTTGATTCTAAATTGAAAACACTACAAATAATAATAACGTCGGTAAGGTAGAGCTCATTCTATTCATCTCTGCATTATATGCAATTATCATTTTTTTATTTTTATCGAATTTCGGGAAAAGAGCTCTTTATTGCCCTTCGTAATGACAAAAATACACTATGTGTAAATTTTCAAGTTATTGCTCGTTATAGATTTTACAGGAAACGGGTTGAAAAATTTTCTACCAGTTTTTTATGAAAAATAATGAACAGAATTTCTGAAAAATTTATAGGTGTATTATTTATGCAATTACGGAGTGCAGTGAAGAGCTTCATTCATCAAAAGTTGAATCTAAGATCAAAAAAATGTAAAAACTCATAACGTCGGTAAGGAAGAGCTCCCTTTATACACACACATTTCACATCGACTTAATACAATATTTAATAAACTAAAAGTATTAAATAACTATGAATTAATTGATCAAAGTTAATATTAAAAAATAAAGTAATATTAAGAATAAATTTTCTAATGTATCGTATCACTCATATTGCAGTATATAATGAAAAAAATGAAATGATCTAACAAGCGAGCGATAGCGTAATGGATAGCGTATTTGCGTAGTACCCAAGCGACCCGGGTTCGAATCTCCATCATGTAAAAAATTTTTCTGCGTTTTTTTCTGCGATAAAATAGTGTAAAATTATTAACAATGTAAATATATGTAAAAATAGTTAGAATATTATTTAAATAATATTCTAAATTATAAAAATCTTTCATTGGAAGGATTCTGTAATAATACGGGATTTATCCGTCTTCCAAATTTCTTGATAGTAATATTTTCATAATATTTTCGAATTAATTCACAAAATTAATTCCTGAATCCTTTCAGACATCTTTCATTGAAAGGATTCTGCAATAATATGTGATATTAATTCTGAAAGGATTCTGAAAGATTCTTTCAGAAATCATTCAGTGAAAGGATTCTGTAATGATGCTATGTCCGGGGTATTTTCCTTTCAGAATTATTTCAGGAAATAATTTTGAAATATCTTTTAGTAACCTTTTGGTAATAATCCATGAATCCTTTCAGAAATCTTCTATTGAATAAATTTTGCAATGATATTATAAATTATTTTTGAATTATTCCATTGAATTAATTCTGAAAGGAAAATACCCCGGACATAGCATTATTACAGAATCCTTTCACTGAATGATTTCTGAAAGAATAAAATTATTTCATGCATTCTTTCAGAATCCTTTCAGAATTAATACATGCTGTGTGGGTACGCCATGTCAACTTGGACAGTGAACAAATTATAATTAAGCTTAACATAGCTAAAAATCTACAAATAATAATATTTTCGGTTTTTCTATTTAGATAATAGGTTTTTATATTTAGATAATATGATTTCTGAATTTTTAGTTGTATTAAGAGGATCTTACACCTAATAATTTTGAAAATATCAAAGTTTTGTTATTGTATTTTCTAATTATTTATGTTATTCTGAACCTAGAAAAACTAGTTTGTATCAACAGTTTAAAAGTTAAAAATGATATGGATGAAAAAGCTTACTATATTTAAGATAACTAAAAAATGGAATTTTGTTACCGTTGTTTCTAGGTTTCTGATAGGAAAACGTTCACTTGACTGTGTTTTAAAATACTAAAAGCATTACATAAGAGATATTAGTATAAGGATAAAAAAAATAATGAAATTTATTTACAGGATTTACTATAAAAATAAAATAAACCTTATTCTGGAATTCGAAATCCACTGGTCTCATCTTGTGACAATTTTGTACTTGTGTTCTAGTGAAGTGATCATTTCGTCACCGAAATTCGGTAGCTATTTATTATAATAATAATACTCCCTTTTGTATCTATATTTGTACCTATATAAAACTAACATACCCTTGTTAACACAGTTGCACAGCTGATAGCTCAAAAGTTAAAATAAGCAGAAATGTATAACCATGTAATTTCTACAGTTTGTTCTGTAGAGTTTTAGCTTCCTGATAAAGAAACATTTTTGTCTTGGTGTTTATTTATTTGTAGGTATTCATAAGTGAATTTTGGACTTAAAATTTGATGTATTATATGTGAAGATATATGTCTGAAAAGAGTAAGTGTAATTATAATACAAGTGTACAGTGACCGTTTTGTTCCAATTTGGAAAGTACTTTTAGATTAAAATGGGAATGCTTGTACAGCAGTTAATACAGTAAAACATGTAAATTGTCAAGATTGAGTTGAGTGCGTATTTTGAAGACGAAGCAGTAACAATCTTATCGGATAAAAATAAATACATCTTTTTTTCTAAGAAAGATGGAAGTGAGATAATCGAGTTTAGCTCACTATAAAAAAATAATTCAATTCAGAAGATTTTTTGATTACTATAAGTGTCATGATTTATCTATACACATAAAAGCGACAAGTCTGCTTACACAAGTGTACAGGCTCAAATTCAAGATATATTTAATATCAACTGATGAGAATTTTTCCATCGGTCTTACAGTCTTATAAATTAAATTAAAATAATTAATATTTATATTTAATTGTATTTTATTATATTTAATATACAATATGTCTAATCTAGTGATCATCAAAAAAATGGGTTTATCGGTTTCTGTGTATTTATGTACTTTTCACTGTGGATGCTTCTCCAATTTCGATTGGAATTTCACATTTCATAAAACCTGCTGCATATTCAACATTTATCTTAGTATTATAAATAATAATACAACTCAGTACAATGTGTTAAAAAGTGATCCAACAGTAGATGAATATAAAGTGCAAAAGAAGGACAGATTGTTAGCAATAACTCTTATCAGAGTGGATGCTGCTAACTTAGCATTAACTCTTAAGGCAGGTTTGCGGTGGAATTTTTTGGAAAAATCATTTCTTTTTTTTTTCATTATTCGATAGCAATACTATCTAGAAATATTTTAAAACTCATACAATTAGTTCCTACGGCCGGAAACAGGCAGAAAAGAGGGCATTTTTCTCAAATTTTCATAAAAAAAAACTTTGAACGCGTTTTTCTCGAAGCAACGCTTTTCAACTCTATCGACACGATTTAAAAAAAACTACTGCACCGATTCAGTTGGAATTTGAACAGCTTACTCCTGATATATGTTCTTTTTGTATGATCTAGGATTATAACGATCAATAAATTTTTCAAAAAGTTATAAACAATTTATGTTGCAAAAAAAGAGCCAAAAAATCAAAAGTCCGCCATTTTGTTTTTTTTTCGGTAAAAATGAAATATCCTTGACTATGCAATAGCCAAAACTATAAGTTTTAAGAATCTATTTAGTTTTTTTATTTCAGATGATCCGTTGGTGAGATATCGTGTCGACAGTCAAACAAAAGAACAATTTTGAGGCGGCCATTTTGTCAAGAAAAATCCGTAAAAAAAAAAATAAAAATTTTTTTTATATCTTCAAAATGTATATTTTAATATGTAAAAAGTTTGAACAATAAAGATTATTTTTTGTATGAAATGAAAATTATTGAATAAATAGAGCAAATCCACCGCAAACCTGCCTTAATGGAACGTATGCATGTAAGATCCCAGAGCTTCTATTTTAATCATTTTGTATGGGAAAACGGATCTCAGGTATACAGGTAACTGAGTTTGAAGAAGAAAGAAAATGAAAGACCTAATGGCTGATTATTTTGGAGTTTATGATACTTTTCTTTGCAAGCTTTTTTTTCAAAATGTCATTTTTTAAAGTTTAGCGTTATTTAAAAAAAAGTGCCATTAATTTTATTGGAAGGGGACCTAACTTAGTTGAAATTTATGTAGTTATGGCCCGAAAAGTTGAAAATATAACATTTTTGGAAATTAATATTTTTAAAATGCTAAAAACTACAAAAAAGATAAAAAAAAATTCATAAAATTCATTAATATCTGGAAAGCTGTCTCCTAAAAATCTCATATTATTATCTCTTCGGGCCATAACTGGATGAATTTCAAGTAATTTAGGCCATCTCTCATCAAAATTAATGCTATAGTTTTTTTTAAAGTAACGCCAATAACAAAAAATTGAAAATGCTATATCTCTGAATAAAATTTATCTACGGATTATGTCTTGGGCTATTATATCAGAAACAGTGTATAGGATATACATTGTATATTGTTTAAACTACATTTTTCTTCTTTTATAGTTAGTTTTGTGCTCAAAAGTCACTATATGTAAGTCTCCCTTAAGGTCAATTTTAATTTTTTCACTGTTGACATGGAGTGAAACGTACCACATATATATATATATATATATATATATATATATATATATATATATATATATATATATATATATATATATATATATATATATATGTGGCTTCCCGGAATAACGACCTAACCCACTTGATGGTCAAAATTGCGTTAGCACCGGAATGTATATCCCTTTTTCATATAGACTTGGTCCGGAAATCGGAAACGCGTTCAAAGAGCAAATATCAGCTAAGTGCATAACCACTTAACTGCACCTGTGCCCGGAAAAAAGTCACTTAACTGCATGTGTGCACGGAAAAAACCACTTAACTGAATATGCTTTATTTAATCTATAGCCTATAAATCAATATTTTTCAAAAAGGATGTGAGATTCTATCTACATAATACAAAAAAAAAAACTGTTTTGTTTAATAGAAAATTTATTTATTATATTTACAGAAAATTATACAAGTAATTATTTATTTACGTTAATAATAAACATACATTTCATTTGATTGAGTTTTTTTGGCACGTTTGGATAATCTTACTTCAGGCTTTATAGTTAAATTTATTGATTGTTTATTTTGTGTGATCTCTTCATTATTATTTTGTTTTAAGTCAGAATCTTTATCTAAAATCACATTTTTTTTTAAATTGGCGTCTTTTTTAAACTGACATCACTTTCTGCATTTCTCTTTTTTTTTGTTTCTTCCCGTATCTTGTGTTAAATTTGCATCTTCTGACTGTAAATCTTCAAGTGTTTCATCTAATAAAGCAATGTCTTCTAGATCAGGGTCTGTAATCTTAAGATTGTTGTCGACTTTCAATTGGTAATAAAAATCTTTTGTATCTGGGCGCAAAAGGTTTAACACATCAAGTAAATCTTTCTTTTTTTCTTTGCTTATAGGTAATGGAGTTTTGTAAGCGCATTGAATTTGATTTTGTAAATCGAAGATTAAATTTTGCTTGCATTTTTTATTGTTTCTTCTTATGTTAAGTTTTAAAAATGGATCTTCTTCGAAAAAAGTGGTTTTGTAATAAATAATTCCCTGCTCTCCTTTTTTATATCTTAATCGCCTAACATCACTCCAATAAAATTTATTCTTATCATCATTTTGTTTTCGTATAGTAAATACATCTGGGAACAATTTTTCAAAATTATAAAACTCGCTCTATGTCATCTCTATAACTTCAAAAGGTTTGTTATTTTTGCTTCACGGACTACGTTGTACCAATCTTGAGGGTGGTGAATTTGAATACCAAATCTTTTTTTGACCTTTTCAATTACGGCATGATCAGAATCACATTCCATGTGAGTATGTCCTGGAACTAAAAATTTGTGATCGATAGTTTCCAAAAAAGTTCCTTGAAAAGCTGATAGCATACCAGCTACAATTTTGTTTTTATTTTGTCCTGAGCAGCAGTCCGAATAAAAAATAGCATGTTTAATAGATGGACTCAGATGTAACAAATGTTGATATAAACAAGATGCAATCTCGTTTCCTCCTCTTTTGGCAATAGATTCATACCACATAAAACACTTTGTATTACCAGAACTTGAACTTACTGTCAAATTAAAAGCCCATAATGGCCTCTTGTAAAAAGCAACTGAGGTTTTCAAAAGGGGACACAGTAAACATTGTTGCAAATCAAAAGTATAAAAAACACATGATCCATTAGAATCCAAAGCAAACTTTTTATCTTGTTTTTTGGCTTTATATGCTAGTTCAGCGAGTTCATGATGTTTTTCCTTTTCTACCTGTAGTTCATCTTTGAGAGCATCAGTATTGGCAAATTTAATTTTTGCTTTATATTCATCACACTTGTGACATGTATCCAATTGGGGACTTTTAAACTGTAAACCAGTTGTTGCAAAAACTTTTCAGTACATTTTTAAACTTAAAGGATTTTCAGTTTGCTGTACATAAAGTCTATACATCAGCGCAACATTCAATCCTGCTGGTAAATACTTTTTACTTGTATGACTACGAGCGTAATGACTTTCATAAGCTGGAAATTTCTGTATATGATTTTCTATTTCTTTGATTTTCTCCGCTGAACTTTTATTGACAGGTGACTTTTTACCTCTTGTGTCAAATGAAGACACCATAATCGCTTCATTCCACATCTTATTAACAATATTCTTTACAAATGCTACTGTTTCATCTAAAGTATTTAAAAAACATTTTTTACAAACAACAGTCTTACATGAATCTTCATTCAAGTAATAGGTGACAGATAATTTTCTGAATTTTGATTTCTTTTTGTTATATGTGCGTTTCTTCTCATGCACAGAGACCATAGATCTAATAAAACTCACTCGTTTTTCATAGGTTCCTAAGCTCCAATATTCCTTGAAAACTTGCTGTTGACTATCGTATGAGATATGTAGATGACACTTTCTATTACAATCTTTTAAACGTTTTACAAATCTTGCTGGAACAACTTGGCCTTTCATTGTCGTATAACTTTCCCCACTGTTTCTTTTTAGTTGATTTTCTGCACGAGAACATTTTTTAACTATGTTGGATTGCGATTCAACAGGAATACCATTATTTTTATCTTCAATTGTTTCAAAATTACTATTCTTATCTAATGAATCATGACCTTCTATTCCAAAAGCAATATCTGATTCATTAAAAACTTGTAAATTTACATTTTCTATTCCTATCTCTAGAACATGAAGAAATAAATTACGATAGAGTAATAAGTTTTTATTATGAAATATTTAAAATTTTAAAGAAATTTACCTTGAGATTGAGTAGCAGAAGATGAGCCTGATCTATAGCCTTGTATAAGATCCATAATGATTTTTGTTTATGTAAGTTTATTCTAATATTCTTTAAAATTATAGAGCCAAATGGTCACCATCCTACAGTCCATTATTTAAAGTTTCAAGTAGGTATGATGTCACAACTATCACTACATAATTAATAAAGAATTAATTTCATGCAAAATCAACACAAGGTCTGCTTGTAAACATGTCACTTAACCACAAAGTATGTTTTATGTTTTCATGGTATAATTTGTATTTAATTAAAAGCACCGTTCTAAAATTAATATTATACAATAAACAGATTATGACATACCTGTTTTTACAGCAACAAAGATCAAAGCCACAATAGTACAATAGATAGCAGCTTTGATTGCCGGGCGATGGGATGAGTGTTTATAAACAGCAACCGAGTAACGTTCGGTATTCGGTTAACCGAATCCCCTTGACTTCAGCTTCACGCACATTCCGTTGGGAGGCGCATGCGCGGGAATGAATATTTAAAAAGGAATTCGTATCCTATATTTTAAGTGTAGAAATAACTATGTTATTTATCTTATTTGAACAATTTCCCTAAACCACTTAACTACATAGTTACCGGAATAACGACTTAACTGCATTGTTTTGTTTGTTTATACAAAGAATAAAAATGTATTCTAGCAGCTGATAGTGGGATTCGAAAGGTATTCGATACCTTTGTAAATGATCTTACATATGAAGTGTCATGACAGAAATTTTAAAACGACGATTTCTCGAAAACACGTCCAAGTGGGTTAGGTCGTTATTCCTGGAAGCCACAGATATATTCTTAATTGGATTTTATTGAATTTAAATTTTGTTTTTGAATTAATTTAATACTTTTTTATAAATCATAATCTATAGACTTACATATAATAATAAATCTATATAGAAGTACAGATTTTATTTAATTATAGTCAAGAAATTCATCAATGTTAGAAGTAGAAGCGTTTTTTTTCTCATGCAACTTCATTCGCTTTTCAATTAAAATAACTGATATTGCAGGATCGGATAAATATACCGCTCTATGGAAGACGTTTAGTATTCGGTTTTTTCTACTATTTTGTTTGACATGAATAATCATATTCTGTCTATATAATTTGTGCCATGATTCGTTAGCATCTTCTGCAAAGTAAGCTACTGGAAGGGGCAATTGTCGAGCAATTTCGCAGCCATGTTTCAACAGCTTATGTACAGTAGGACTCATTCGAGCCCATGGAAATAAATTGTGGTATAAACAATAAGTTTGCCAACAAAATTTCTCCAATATTTCAAGTTTTAATGACATTTTAGATTTGAAAGCTGCGAGAATTCTATAAATATTATTTACTAATTTACTAATTGCTTATCTATACCTAGAGCCTCCGAAAAAATAGTTGGCTGGTCAAAACATCTTCGCGCAATGTTACCTGTATTGATAGTTCCGTGACCTTGCAAAATTTGGTCAACCCTTACTCCAATTTCATTATAATTCGTTCTTCAAATTTCTCTAAAAATTGAAACGAAACTAATAATTTCAAAATATAAATATAAAGATTATATTTTAAAATATCAACGCCTTCTGTTCATATAATTCTAAGTCGTTGAAGAGTACAACATAATTCTATCCGGAAATTGCGAGCGATATAAAACCATTTAAAAAAAATGAGCAACAAAATTCTAACTTAAAATATTATGCAAAATTATTCCAACTCATGATTCCGTGCAATGTGATTCTAACTCGAAACTGTACACATCAAAATTTCAATTCGGGACAATAAAATATGATTCTTATTTAAAATCACGCTCTATAAGATGGCAACTCAAACTGCAAAGCAATATAAATGTCATTAAAAAAATCTTGAACTTGACAAGCTTCAGTCAAACTTGAAAAAACTAGCTTTCAAAATTCATATATAAAAGAAAATCACGGCTCACATTAAAGGTAGCTTAAAAGTGCCAGGAATAGGGAACTCGTATACGAACTGAGCACGCCGAATTAAATCGTTTAATTCGATGAAAGACAAGATCAGCACGAGTACTTTTGCTTATAATTAAAATCTTCTTTAATCAAGTTAGATTAAGCGTGCGGGGAGATAAGCTGTGTCGAAGGCAAACTCCGCCCCCGTACTTTTGCCTCTATAAAAGAAAATCACGGCTTACATTACAAGTAGTTTAAAGGTGCAATGAAGCGGGCTCTCAAAATAAAGCGAAAACCACAATAAAGGTAGCTTAAACATAACAGAAGTCACGCTTTCGAAGATGAGATTCGTACGTGAGCTTTTGCTTTTATCAATTGAATTCAGTGTTCAATATGAAGGTAGCTGAAACGTGTAAGGGGGAGAGCTATTGAAGACAAGCTTTGCACGCGGATTTGTGCTTATACATATAAAGCGAAAATATGGCTCCAAAATGAAATTATCTCAATCATGCCAGAAGTCGCGCTCTTTAAGACGACCTTCTCACGCGTACTTTAGTTTGTATAAAAGATGATCAATTGTCAAAGAAATATTGAAGAAATGATCGCTTCGAAGGTTGATCTTTTACATTTGAGATATCATACATACAAAAGGAGATATATACAAAAAAATAGTGAAAATGTATTTTTACTCGCTTTCTTTAAATTAAAAAAAATGTTAATTCTTTTTAAATTATAAAAATTTTTAGTTGTTATAAAAATGCAGTGATATATACTACATAATTTTGCACTTTGGTTTTATGCATATTTTAATTCATTTTCATTGCCTAAATATAACCTACCATAACTTTAAAATTGGATGTAAGACTATTCTGATCCATCTATGTATGAACCTACCCTTTAAATGATTCCTTACATCCCATGAAACAATTGTACTTCGATAGGACACGTGAAGCAAATGCTCGAATACCTTTATTTCACAATGTAAGAGTCCTAAACCAAACTTGAGTGATGAATTTGTAGGAGAAAAATCATCTTCTAAATTTTTAAATTCATGTGCAGCTTCCGACAACTGTATTTAAGCATTTTCCATCCAATAATGTCCCATATACATTAAATTTGACTTTAATTAATTTATGGTTTGACAGTTTGAACCTGAGTGGAATAAGTGTCCTTATTTCCTCGTTAAGCCGCTCATGTTCACGGATTGTTGCAGCATGATCCTCTTTCTCCAATGCTATTCGCAATGGCCGACAAAATCTGATACTTTGAGGTGTTGGATTGATCCATGAACAATCGTTACAACTATCACTCTTCAAGCTTATAATTATTATACTACTAACAAAAAGTGATTGAAGGAGATTAGGATCTTCATTAGTCGGATCTCTACATTGCTGATGCGCATTACTATGTCCTGAAGAGCTGTCGAAGCCTAAAGTTGTAATTAATTCAAGGTCTGTTAAATATTCTTCTTCCCATTCTAGAGCTATACTTTCACACAATCGCTCAACAGTTTTATTTAACATATCTTGAATAGAAACAACAACTGGTGTCACTAACTAATGCTTTATAGCTTTCTTTAGAAAAGTCATTTTCTAAATAAAAAGCTAAAGCACTTTTATTTGTATGTCTCTGACTCTGTGAATTTTTTCCTCAGAAACATCAACTTCATCAGTATTCTTTTCTCCAATTTTAGGTGCTAATTTTATTGCATCTAAATTATACTCAGTCGATTGAAGTAATACATGAGCACGTCTGTATTTTGTACTTGTAGAAGCATTTTTAAGTGAAGTACGTTTTCTACCTGCATTCACGCTTATTTTACTTTTTTTTGGGGGACGGCCGCCATTTTAATGTTTTTATTATTTACTGTTTCCATTTCATACTAGAGCTAACGTAAGAACAAAAATTTGAATAATAATTCGAATAAATAAGACATGATCTTGAATTGTGTATGTATTATAGTCCAGATATAATCTTTTATATATTTCTATAATCAAGTTATAATGATATAAACAAATGGCTAATTTCATTCAAATTCAGGCAGGCTGTCATAGATCTAATTCTTTTTTGCCTAAAAACTATGAGAAGAAAACTATGATTATATTCTAAATCATATTCAAGAAGACACATGTCTGAGGATTTCGCTTAAAGAATTTCTTTTTTTACACCACAGACAAATCAATATTAGACGAAAAAATGAAAATTACGAAATTTAAAAAGTACCTCAATTTGCAAACTGCTGTAACTTTGTCAATTTTCAACCTTTTGAGATGGTTTTTTTTTTAAATTATAGTTTTTTAGACGAAAAAAATTCGATCTGTGAGTCTGCCTGAATTTAAATGGAATTAGCCTAATAATAAATGAACAGAAAAAATTGTTCTTACTTACCGGATCGTAGTTCAGTAAATAGAAATGAATATGTTCGAGAAATGTAAAGAAAACCAAGCAACAATTAATTATTGTAGCTCAAAATCGAATTTTTAACGAAGTATTCAATTAAACTCATACGCTTTACAGAAAAAAAAATTAGGTATAAGTTTTACCTAATAACATAAGATGATTAAATTCAGTCACTTTACATCCGAAAAACACTATAATTTCTGGATAAAATACTTTCTGTACCTCCTGTATTATAGGTAGGATATAACCTTAATAAATATAAACAAAGTATGATACGAGCGAAAAGAATGTTGTTACATGCTGCTATAGCAACCTATTCTTGGTGAAAATATGTTTATGAAAAAAATTAGCTAGTGTTCCAAATCGATAATTTTTTTCATTAAAAATTATCGATACGCATGGAAAATAAGATTTATCCACTCTTTTTTATATTTATTAATCAGTTATTCAATACTATTAAGATTTATATTTCATTACTTATCCATAAAATATTATGTATCCCTAAAATAACACTTTTTAAAAAAGTAAAACTTTGGCGAGTATAACTGTATTTGTAATCTCCCTCTCCCTCTCTCTCTTTCTCCCTATCTCTCTCTCCTCCTCTTTTTTTCTCTCCCTCTTTCTATCCATCTCTCTCTTTCTCCCCCTCTCTCTCCCAAAAGAATATCATAGTTTAAGACAAACACATGAAAGAAGTGGAATCAATTATTATTTTATATAGACAAGTACATTTTTGTAACATAGAAATATTGAATTATTTTTATAACAAAAAATCGTAAGTACTACTGAAAATAGACTCATGAAACTGGTGGAATCAATTAAGTGCAGGCAATTCAATTATTATAATAAATAGAATTTTTAAAATAAAATTTGTTTAATATATATTTACTATAAAAATTTATATAAAAAATAATTACGTCTAACAAAAAATATTACAACAATACTAACATAATAACTGTAATTGAAACACAAAAAGTTAAAAAATTTTTGCGTAAACATTTTCGAAGTATAGATCATAGAAGTCACCACCCTGTAAAATAGTTTAACCATGAGCTGTTATACGTCATAAATTCATGTAAGTTTTTCTTACATACGTCAATCTACCTATTATCTGCAAATATGAATTTTAATTAAACATCTTCTTAAACTGTTAATGTAATTTTTTTAATTTTGGGAAATTTTCTTTTAAAGATACTTGTCGGACGCATCGGTTTGTAGTTCAAGGGGCGTAGGACGGAAATCGCAACCTTCTATATATTTAGTTATTGATCACGTAGTATGTAAATAATTAAAATAAAATGTTGATAACAGTTCAAGAAAATAAGTATATTTCGATATTTGACTAGAGCAAAATTTACACAAAACTTGTTCGTTATATAATGTTAGGAACAAGCATACGTAATATATAGATGTACATACACAATGTAAAAAAACCGCTGCCAATTCATTGGCACTTAGCTTCCTCAAAACAATTTATCGATTCCTTTCATTAAATTGAAATTATAATAATAAATTTTTCACAAAAAAAATAAAAAATTTTCTAAATTAAATTATCTCAAATTTATGACTTTTAAAAAATACATTTTCATATTAATAGAATATTTTTGTAAGATTATATTAATATAATTTTTTAATTTTATCTTATTGAAGAAGAAACTATTTGTTATTAATAATTGATGATTTTCAAATTGACTTTTTTACAATTGCCCAACACTTAGTTTATCTGAATATAGTGTACAGCATTTATGATTAATACTATTTTACGCAAATTTTACGTGCAAAAATAATGTTATTACAGTTACAATAAATTAAGCTCAAGTTATTTTGATCTAATTTTATTCTAATATTAATACATTTATATTTGCCAAATTTCAATACGATTGGTTGACTTTTACTCCTGTTATCGTGTCCAAAAGAAAAAAGCACTTTTTTCCAAAAAATTTTCTTTCTCGAAAACAAATGAAGATAATCACTTTAAATTTTAACCAAATATAATCCTCAATGAGTATTATAAATGATTAAAATTTTACATCAATAAATCAACAATTTTCTGAGAAAACACAATTAGAAAATTAAAAAAAAAATTTTAACCTCAAATATCTTTTTATTAATTTACTAATTTTTTTTCAGAAATGAACTCGGTTCGAAGATATAAGAAAGCTGTCTATGTGCCAAATTTCAAGACGATTGTTTGACTTTTACTCCTTTTATCGTGTCCGAAAGAAAAAAAAATTCACTTCTATTCAAAAATATTTTTTCTATGAATAAAATGAAGATAATCATTCTAAATTTTAACAAAATATAGTCTTCAATGAGGGGGTTATAAGTGATTAAAATTTTAGGTCGATAAATCAACAATTCTCTGAAAAAACGCAATTCGGAAATTAAAAAAATTTTTAGCCTCAAATATCTTTAATCATAATTGATCGATTTTTTTTGGCAACAAACTCGGTTCGAAGACATAAAAAAAAAATCAGTCTCTGTGCCAAATTTCAAGACGATTGGTTGACTTTTACTCCCATTAACCTATCCGAAAGAAAATTCCCTTGTTTTCAAAAATATTTTATTTCTCTGAAACAAATGAAGATAATCACTTGGAATTTTTACCAAATATAGTCTTCAATGAGTGTTATAAGTGGTTAAAATTTTAGGTCGATAAATCAACAATCCTCTGAAAAAACGCAATTCGAAAATTAAAAAGAAAAATTTTTAACCTCAAATATTTTTAATCGTAATTGACCGATTCTTTTGGGCAACGAACTCGGTTCGAAGATATACAAAAGCTATCTCTGTGCCAAATTTCAAGACGATTGGTTGATTTTTACTCCTGTTATCGCGTCCGAAAGAAAGTTCCCGTGTTTTCAAAAATATTTTTTTTCTTTGAAACAAATGAAGATAATCACTTGAAATTTTAACCAAATATAGTCTTCAATGAGTGTTATAAGTGGTTAAAATGTTAGGTCGATAAATCAACAATCCTCTGAAAAAACGCAATTCGAAAATTAAAAAGAAAAATTTTTAACCTCAAATATCTTTAATCGTAACTGACCGATTTTTTTGGGCAACGAACTCGGTTCAAAGATATAAAAAAGCTATCTCTGTGCCAAATTTCAAGACGATTGGTTGATTTTTACTCGTGTTATCGCGTCCGAAAGAAAATTCCCTTGTTTTCAAAAATATTTTTTTTCTCTGAAACAAATGAAGATAATCACTTGAAATTTTAACCAAATATAGTCTTCAGTGAGTGTTATAAGTGGTTAAAATTTTAGATCGATAAATCAACAATCCTCTGAAAAAACGCAATTCGAAAATTAAAAAGAAAAATTTTTAACCTCAAATATCTTTAATCGTAATTGACCGACTTTTTTGGGCAACGAACTCGATTCGAAGATATGAAAAAGCTATCTCTGTGCCAAATTTCAAGAAGATTGGTTGATTTTTACTCGTGTTATCGCGTCCGAAAGAAAATTCCCTTGTTTTCAAAAATATTTTTTTTCTCTGAAACAAATGAAGATAATCACTTGAAATTTTAACCAAATATAGTCTTCAGTGAGTGTTATAAGTGGTTAAAATTTTAGATCGATAAATCAACAATCCTCTGAAAAAACGCAATTCGAAAATTAAAAAGAAAAATTTTTAACCTCAAATATCTTTAATCGTAATTGACCGACTTTTTTGGGCAACGAACTCGATTCGAAGATATGAAAAAGCTATCTCTGTGCCAAATTTCAAGACGATTGGTTGATTTTTACTCCTGTTATCGCGTCCGAAAAAAATGCAATGTTTTTTCAAAAATATTTTTTTTCTAGAAAAGAAATGAAGATAATCACTTGAAATTTTAACCAAATATAGTCTTCAATGATTGTTATAAGTGGTTAAAATTTCAAGTCGATAAATAAAATATTATTTGAGAAATTAATTTATGAAATATAAAAATGTTTTCCTTAATAACAAATGACAGAGTAAAAATAATTCAACTTTTAAAAAAAGAAATTGTAGGTAATTTGAAGATCTTTCAAAAACAGTTTACTATATTATGTAATAATGGCTGTATGATATGAAAAAATCAAAAAAACTGAAAATTCAAAATCATTTTTTGGTTATAAAACAAAAGAAAAACGATAAAATGAAAAAATAGGTTAAGCTATCTCTATTCTATGTCCAAACGAAGAGAATAAGCCCTCATAGATGAAAATCGGTCAATTCGTTCAAAAGTTATAGCCGGTACACACACACACACACACACACACACACACACACACACACACACACACACACACACACACACACACACACACACACACACACACACACACACACACACACACACACACACACACACACACACACACACACACACACACACACACACACACACACACACACACAGACACGAAAATTTTTGTTCTCAAAAACATCGGATATTGGTGCCAAAAGTCTTAAAAAATGTTTTTAAACATTTTTTATTCCAAAAATTTTTTTCACCATTACAAAGCTTCCTCTTTGACGAAGCAAAAAATATTATTATCTTACTATAGAATTAATAATAATTCAATTTGTATAATGAATTTGTATAATGAAGATATTACACTGAAATTATAATGAAATTATAAAGATTGATATAAAATTTTTGTGAAATTAGTAGATATAATAGATAGATATAATATAATTGAAAAGTTTTTATAAAATATAATATATAAATCTTATTCCAAAAAATAATGATATAAAAATAAATATTTGATAGATTACCTAAATACTACAAAACGATGCGTCCGGCAAGTATCTTCTGTCTTTGAAAGAAAATTTTCCAAAATTTTAAAAATTACATTAACTGTTTAAGAAGATGTTTAATTAAAATTTGTATTTGCAGATAATAGGTAGATTAAGTCGTGTAAGAAAAATTTACATCAATTTATGATGTATAACAGCTCATGGTTAAACTATTTTACAGGGTGGTGACTTCTATGATCTATACTTCGAAAATGTTTACGCAAACATTTTTTAATTTTTTGTGTTTCAATTACAGTTATTATGTTAGTATTTTTGTAATATTTTTTGTTAGACGTAATTATTTTTTATACAAATTTTTATAGTAAATATATATTAAACAAATTTTATTTTAAAAATTCTCTTTCTTATAATAATTGACTTGCCTGCACTTAATTGATTCCACCAGTTTCATGAGTTTATTTTTAGTAGTACTTACGATTTTTTGTTATAAAAATAATTCCATATTTATATGTTACAAAAATGTACTTGTCTATATAAAATAATAATTGATTCCACTTCTTTCATGTGTTTGTCTTAAACTATGATATTCTTTTGGGAGAGAGAGGGGGAGAAAGAGAGAGATGGAGAGAAAGAGGGAGAGAAAGAAAGAGGAGGAGAGAGGGATAGGGAGAAAGAGAGAGAGGGAGAGAGAGATTACAAATACAGTTATACTCGCCAAAGTTTTACTTTTTAAAAAGTGTTATTTTAGGGAGATTCCACAAGTTTCTAAGAGCTTCAATGATAATTACAAAGTTTTATAACGGTAAAGGATGATGATACCATATTTCATAGATTTAATTTTTGTGTGGGTACATGATGATAATCGCATCGTGTGAGGCTGCTGTATTTGTAAAAAAATGTGGAATAACACTTTCATTGTATGAATAAATCCCTTTTGCTATATATAATAATAGTATATATACTCTTCTTTTTATAGACAAATTAATTTATTGTATAGAACCGGTAAGATAAAATTGTCAGAAGAAAATAATTATTTATTATTAGAATTCCTTTACATAGAGTATAAGTTTTTTATTCATATTTTTATATATTACAGAAATGCCTTATACTTACCTTATATTATACTTTCGTAGAAAGTTTTGTTATAAAAATAAACATTGTTATCTTCATAATTGTAAGTAAAATAAAATAATTTGAATTTGTTTCCATATCCGTTGTTATGATTACTTTTTAACAAATGACTTATGGAAATAATTCATTCCAGTACAACTTTTCGAACCTGATTAAAATGAAGAACTATAAAGAACTATATGATTAAAATAAAGGACTATTTCTTTCCATTTTTAGATAGTGTATTATTATATATTTACCTCAATCAGTAGTGCAAACAAGTAGAGGTAATTCCTCTAACTGTTATACTTATTAACAGTTTGGATTTTACATCCCTCACCCAATTAGTTATATACCAAAAGCCATATATTGAAAATACCTTACGGATTCTTGAGACAAAGTTTATATCCCTACTAGAAAAAATCAGTTGAGAAATCACCTGAGTTCTCACCTGATTTCTCACCTGATTTCTCACCTGATCTCATGCCAAAATCTCAGATGATTTTTGGGGACTTAGAAAATTTTTTCCCATCATATTTTTGAATCAAATAAATATCACAAATAATGATTAAAAACATGTTATTTTTAAAAACCCCTTAATTCTAGAAAAAAACTAATTATATGTAACAAAAGAAAGACGTTTTTCGGCTTTTTTATGAGACAGTTGTTCGCGCAAAAATTAAGTCCCGAATGGCGCGTCAAAATTACAAGTCCCGACCGGGAAAAAAGTTGCGACAAAGTATTTTCTTTCAATCACAACATTCTCAATGTAATGTGACTGTCAGAAGAAAGACGTTTTTCGACTTTTTTATGAGACAGTTGTTCGCGAAAATAACTATTCTACTGAAAAAAAATCAGCTGAAAAATCGCCTGAGTTCTCAGCTGATTTCTCACCTTACTTCTCATTCTAAAATCACAGGTGATTTTTGGGGACTTACAAAATTTTTTCCTATCATATTTTTGAATCAAATAAATATCAAAAATAATTATTGAAAACATGTTAATTCAAGAAAATCACTAATTCTAGAAAAAAAAACTAATTGTATGTAACAAAAAAGAGACGTTTTTCGGCTTTCTTATGAGATAGCCGTTCGCGCAAAAACTAAGTCCCGAATGGCGCGTCAAAATTACAAGTCCCTACCGGAAAAGAATTCCCAAAAAAAATTTCTTTCATAATACGACCTTTTCCGTAAGAATACTTAAATCCAAAATATACTCTGCTGTATTTATAATTTGTTATAAATTTATATAAGTCATAAATTATAATACATTATTTGGCAATTTAATACTGTTTATAAAAATAATAGTTTAATGAAACATTTGTAGAGAAAACATTATTTATACTGATATTGTATTTGCTAGGTACGGTGCTTACAATTTTCTCGACGATAACAATTAACGGCAGAAAACAGAAAGACGTGGCTAGGTTTAACGAGTCAAGGACTTGCACTACTCGACGCCGACCCACGATATCAAAATCACGCGAGGCCGGCATCGAGCGCGCCTCCGTGTTCTCAATGGTTGATAGGCGTCGGCGAAAACTGTGGAATAGGGTTTACGCATCCTGGGTCCCCAGCACACACATACACAGGACACTATAGTGTGTTGACATGAGAGACACCTGAGTTAAAATTATCCGAACTGTCCTTTTCAATTGGATATGTATGGTTTGCAGTGATATGTACAAGTGCTACTTAATTATTTTATCACATACCTCTGAATTATGAGAGAATCCATGTAATAAATATTATATTGTCCTAAATTGATTGCTAAATGGGTTTCCTCTTTTGCTGTAACTTATATAACAATAACTTATGCTTTTATATATATATATATATATAGATACTTGCAAATCATAAATATTAAGTTAAAAAAATTAGAATGACTTGTTACACCTCAAGACACGCACATGTCAATACTCTTTAATATATGTCAAGTTATTTTATAAATATATGTGAATTGGCAATAAATATAAATGCTTTCTATGGTCTTGTATTAAATCAACTGATATTCACTCTTTTTTGTCAAGAATAATGTACCTTAGGAAAATAAGCTAAAATGCAATTAATGTAGGTTAGTTCTTCTTTTTGTAGGTTGGTTTATTCTGTTTTAAATATTAATTTTTATTATTTTTGTAGCAAATTTTACTATTTGAAATAGTACTTTCTATGGCTGCTGCAAAAATAATAAAAATTACTATTTCAGATAATAAAATTTACTATAAATATAATAAAAATTATTATTTAAAAAATAAAATTTGCTATGAAAATTATAAAAATTACTATTTAAAACAGTAAAAATCCTACATGTCGAATGTGTCCCAGCACTACTATAAAAATAATAAATTTTCATATTAAAAGAGTAAAGTTTACAAATAAATTTTTGTCCGTATACAAGAAAATAAAAAGCATATATTATTATGGCCAATTCACATATAGTTATAAAATAACTTCACATGTTAAATATTATTGACATGTGTGTGCCTAAGTTACTGTTATATAATTTACAACGAAAGAAGAAACCCATATATTATTGCTAAATGCTAATTGATCATTAGAACATAGCTTACAGTTTGTACGCTAAATGCAGCAGTAAATTTAAAACAATATTATATTTATGACATAGCCTTTTACAAACTTTAAGCTATATTTCAATGATTAAGTAGCATTTAATAATACGCTATGGGTTTCTTCTTTAAATATTAGTTATAAAGCAAATAAATATTAAGTTAAACAAAATAGAGTAGACAGTTTCAATCGAAGAAGGTACCTGTCAATACTCTTTAATGTGGAAAGTTATTTTATAAATATATGAGAATTCGCAATAATTAGAAATGTTTTTTATTGTCTTGTACTGAATCAACTGATATTCAAATTGTTTCTATTGTATTGCATTTTGGCTCTTGGGTGTCGCACCTACAACTACAACTCCAACAAAGAAAGTTGATATGGATTTTTAACAATAAATCATTGAAAATATACTCACTATAACAAGCGTGATCCTTGGTAATGCATGCACAGATAAGTCGACCACGCCATCTCCAGTGACGGAAGCTAGCTAGTGATCTTTAGAAAAATAAACAGTGGTTGAAGTAACAATAGTAAACTATTATAAATATTGAAATGTTACTCATCAGTAAAGGAGACGTAAAAAGGGCTCTACTGACATCAAGTGCATTGTAGCAGGGATCAGAAAGAAGAATTTGCTACGACTGGCAGAGAAGGAAGAATAGTATATTATGCACCAAGGGAATAAAGTGGGCTGTGTGCTCTCTGCGCGAGAGTTGTCGCCTGAACGAAGCGAGGATGGCAAACGCGCAGGTTCGCACAACCCACTATACTCACGAGTGCAATATACGACTTTTTAATACGACTATCATAAAGTTCGTACTCGTTTCCCGCTGAAAAGGGAAAAAAGGCTGCATATTGATTCCCTAACCTCACTCTCGATTCCAGCGCAACCCATTGTTTGTGCCCGAGCCGAAGGCGAGGGCATATGTGCGTGGCGCTGGAGACTAGAGTGGGGGTAGGGAATGAACGTAGCACTTTTATCCCACTTCGGCGAGAATAAAGTACGAACTTTATGAGGGGGTGTGTTAAAAATAGCTTTCCCTAGCTAATACGCAGCTCTCTCATAGGACAACTAGGAAAATGCAGAAGCATGAGACACAGCAAGAATACATGAAGTGTGAGTGCACTTGCTCACCTATATGTAGATGTAAACATGAAAAACATATCCACGAAGATGACAGCTATACCCTCTACAGGTAACGTCGGCGGGAAACTCAGGACGACCTTGGAGATAAGAGCGTGGACAGCAGCAGAAGGTCTTCCTCGATGTACATGCAGCAACTATCAAACTCTCACGTTCGGATTTTCGTCGTCGTAACCCTTGAAGCGCGCGAGAGCACCAGTCAAAACGACGTTCGATGACTGCTGCGCACATGCACTACCTTAGGCGTCCCTCTCTCCACTCCTCTGTCTTTGCCCCTAGCCAGCTCTCGCGGACTCTCTCTCTCTCTCTCTCTCTCTCTCTCTCTCATACTCTCTATTAGTTTCTACACACTGAGAAGCAGAAAGCGCTTCTACTAACCTTACTCTATGCTAGTATCCGCTCCCCAAAAAGCGAAAAAGCGTAGTGGCTGAACCTTTTAAACGCGCTGGCGGTACGTTTTAAAGTCGCGGACCCAAACAAAAATAAAAGTACACTGGCCATACCCAAAGGCGCACTGGCTACACTAAAAGGCGCGGCTACTACACCTTTTCCGAGTTAAACTACCATGTCAACATTCTGCGTCCTAGCTATACTGGCAGTGTAGTAGCTGTACTTTTTGCTTCTCAGTGTGCACATGTGCGCGCGACTGGCGGCAGTTATCGAACGTCGTGTTGATCGGTGCTCTCGCACTTCAAGGGTTACGACGACGAAATTTCGAACGTGAGAGTGTAGTGGTTACTGGTTACTGCTTCTACGTCGAGGAAGACCTTCTGCTGATATCCACGCTGTGATCTCCGAGGTGGTGCCGAGATTCGTGCTGACGTTGCCGGTCGAGTATAGCTGTCATATTCGTGGTTATGTTTCCCATGTTTACATCTAGGTGAGACCAGTGCATCCACAGTTTCATGTATTTTTGCATCTCGCAAATGTATCTTCTCGCAATGTTTCTTCAGTTTCCTATGCTAGTTGTGCTATGAGAGAGAGAGAGAGAGAGAGAGAGAGAGAGAGAGAGAGAGAGAGAGAGAGAGAGAGAGAGAGAGAGAGAGAGAGAGAGCTGTATATTACCTGGGGAAAGCTATTTCTTCCTTCTCTGCCAGTCGTGGCAAATTCTTCTTCCTGATCCCTACTACAATGCACTTTATGTTACACGGAGAAATAAGTCCTGCTATTTTTGCGGGATATGCTGCTATTTTAGCAGAACTTTTGATACACGGAAGATCCTGCCATTTTCGCTTTAGACTACAGCAGTTTGGCAGTATGGTGTGCATCAATACACTATGCCAGCAGCTTAGTAGAAATTTACTACTAAAACTGTGGCAACTGTTCAAAACAAATAAAAAGTTAATACAATAAAACTATATGTTTTCAATGTATTTATTATGGTACAATTTGGCCTTAAAATCTCAGGCACACAAAAGTATATTTTTATAGGTTAGAAATTAAATGTTTACTCTTCCTCGCTAGGCTCTAAATGCAGGAAACTCCAGCCAAAACTGCAGTAACTTACAGCTAATGTACGTTTTCTAATGTTGCTGCCAAATTCGCGGTACAGAGTTCAGCAGTAACAACAGGACTTTTTTCTCCCTGTAGAGAAGTTCTTTTTGCAAGTTTGTTGCCATCTCCTCACCTGGTGAGTAACGTTCCAATATTTAATAATTCGCTATTGTTACTTCAAGCACTGTTCTTCTAGGATTGAATGGGTGGCCTAAGTCATTAAAGATGGCTTGGTCGACTTATCTGTGTATGCATTTCCAAGGATGAGACTTGGTATAGTACGAGGGTCATTTGACAAGTACCTAGCCTCACCGCCAGATGGTGCCACTATCGCACCAGAAATACACTACAGTGCAGTAACATATGAATATTTATATGAAAATGACCATGTCTAGACCTTAAACTGCAAACCGTCGGGCCCGCCAAGTATGTATGGGAGATTGGAGGACCACCCCTGCTAGAGCAGCTCTATAGACTTCTCTTGTCCTCCCAAGATGCGTAATATTATAGAAATTTCAAAATTGAGAAAGATCAATGAAAAATGGAGATGTGGTGGTAACTGTGTAACTTTTTTATATACACTGAGAGAAATGTTTAGGAAAGTTTACTATAAATGTAAGAAAAATTACTATGTTCGATAGGAACTTTGGGACAGACTCGAATTATCATAAAATTTACTACAATTTATAGTAAAAATTGCTATGTACATAGTAAAAATTACTCAAAATATAGGAATTTTTATTATAAATTGTAGTAAATTTTATGATAATTTAAGTCTGTCCCACGATTACTATAAATATAGTAATTTTTGTTACAGCATTTTTCTCCGTGTAGGCTTTAACTTTTCGTAAATATCTGATAAAATTCTTATGAATTTTAGAAATAAAAAGAAGGCATGGTAGTTATATAATTAAAATAATTTTCGCCCACACGGGCGTAAAGTGCGTAGGTTCTATAAAGTTTGGTAGGAGTATGGGAGCTATTACGCCTGTTAGGCGTTAAGTAGTACTTTATGCCCGCTGACTGAATATTTTTAAGTAGTTACGATAAGTTATATTATTCAGTCAAGTTAACTTATGGGTACTTGACTACAATAAATTGATTTCAGTACTTTCTTGTGTTTAATTTGTATAGAAGAATGAACAAATTTTAGTACATTTCTGAGAATAGTCATACAGTTGTTTCCGAGAGTTGTTTGCATTACTTGACTATCGATAATTGATTTCACAACTTTCATTTGTTTGATTTGCAATGAACAATTTGAATGTACTTACTTACGTATAATTTGTTCAGCATACAATGACTCAAAGAAGTAAAAGACTTTTTCACTGGCATTTATTTGATTTCTTTTAAAAAAACATAAATATTATTATTTTATAGATTATACAGAAAAAACGTCTGTACTTGCCTTATTTTATACTTTCGTAGAAAGTTTTATATTAACAATATTATTATTGGTACAGTCATGAAAAAAATTATTACCATTTGCAGAGTGTTTATTGAATAGATGAGATTCGAATAAATAAAAGTTATTTGTACAGTCATGAAAAAAATTCTTACCATTTGTAGAGAGTGGTTATTGAATATATGAGATCAGAATAAATAAAAGGACTATAGACAAATGGTGTGGATAGAATATATTTAAAAAATTAGTCTTTTAAAGAACGTGTTGATTGCTTTGAAAAAATATTTAAGCTCTCATTAAAGTTTTTGGTACAGAGGGGGAGAGAGAGAGGGTGAAGAGAGGGTGGGAGAGTTTAGTAAATAATGTTTGTTAAGTACAAACTATGTAGAATAGTAACCAAACTTATTCTTGCCTATAAGTTTTTACTTTTGTAAAATAATTTTTTAAAGAGATTTCACAACTTTTTAAGAGTAAAACTACATTGTAAATAATGTCTGTTAAGTATAAAACTACACTAATTGATTTCACAACTTTTTTGGGTTTGACTTTCAGTATCCGCGTGAAAGAAATTTATTTCGACTTTAGAACGCAAACATTTATTATTTATTCGTAGAATTCCTTTTCATAAAATAAAACGTAAATAATTTTTTAGGATATTGTATAGGTTTCGGAAAATAATTCTTATGGTTTACGAAAAAATTCTTATCGTTTGTAAAAGTTTTTGTAAAGTGATTGTAAATGTTTTGGAAAAGAATTTCTCGTTGCTTGCAAAAGTTTGTAAAGGATTGTAGAAGTTTTGTAAAATAATTTATTAATGGATTTTTTAAAAGATATATAAATGGACCATTTTTTAAGATATTTTGTAGAGAAAATATAATAATGAATAATTTACAGATAGAAAATACTTTAAAAAATAGTTTCTAAAAGTGTTTATTATAATTGTTTAAAAAAACATTTAAGCTTTCAGTCAAGTTCTTTGTAGAGAGTTGGACAGTTGTTGAGAGCAAGATTGTTTGGATAAAAACATTAAACTTTTATTAGTATTTATTGTAGCTATCGCAAGGAATAAAAGAAAAAAGTAGAAATTCTCAGAATTACAATTCAAATCTCTATATCACCTGATTCTCTTGCTTTTATAAAACTTGAAGCTCAAAGTTGGCTGGGAAGTTGAGTTCTCATGTCAACTGCCATTTTCATAGCAGCAGGCAGTACAAAGTTTAAAAACTATTCTTTCGCATCTATTTCTCTAAAATCACCTAATCCTCTAGTCTTTACAAAATGCGAAGCTCAAAGTTTGCCAAGTTAACTAGCCTTACGTAATAGAACCTGATACTAAGTTTTTTTACAAAACACTCTTATGCATCCATTTGCTTTTGTTTTTTTGACAAATTATTATTACATTATTAAATTTGTGCTAAAATTTACCTTTAGCCTTTTATTGCACATTCTAAAGCTGGAACTCATTTCATTATTTTGATATCCACATATTTCTTTTTCATAATATTTTATCAAAGACTTGCAAGGGTACTAGATCCAATAATCATACTATTGCATCACAATCAGCTAGCAAATTAAAATGTTGGTTGCAGATTCAAAAAGTAGCCATTACAGTAATTTATATTATGGTTTCATGTACTGTATATTCACAGAACAAATGGCTCCTCTGAATCATTTGGTGCCCCTCACCATAAGCCAATCATTAATTACATTATTCTCAACACTTGGATTCGTTGAAGTTTTCACTAGAAACCACTTGAATTAATAATCTATCAGACACATCTTGCAAAATTAAAAACAAAAGTTTATGAACTAAGAATCATTGGGAGAAAAAAGCTTTCTCGATATTCTTTTATAGTAGAAAGTATAAAACAGCTTAATTTAATAACTCATGATTGCCGCACACATCTTGTAAAATTAAAAACAATCAGTTTATGAACTATAATTACTGATAATAAAAGCTTTCTTAACATTCTTGTATACTTTTTCAAATAATTATCTGAATCTTGTGTAGAAAAATATTTACTGAGAAATCCTCTGAAACATTTTGACGTCTCCCTCCGTGAGAAAATTATAAAATTAGATTAACTGAGCACTTTTATTCGTTGAAATTTTCACAACAATAACACATCATTTTGGCTTTTTTCTGTATTTTAATGTTCATTTGGCATAATCTTTTAATTGGTGTTTAATTGTTTAATTGGTATAAGTAAATATGTACAAGAGCACAGCACTAATATCGCCTCAGTTTCTTTAAGTATAGACAAAAAATGCTTTTTTTTAACCAAGCCTCTAACGTCTGGCCAATATTTTAAATTCTGATTTTAAGTAGAGGTTCTAAATTTGTTATAAACACTTCATTTAACACATCATACTGTTACTTATTTTATTTATTATACAAAACATTTTATTATATCTGATCTGAAAACTTGCACTGACTTCACTATAATTATATTATAGATATGTCTTGAAAAATATTGTGTCGTAAATAATAATATATTTGCCCTATAGTAATATTAGTTTGGTTTTTCTATCTTGAGTAGTACGTGTCTGTTCTTGTATTAAAATAACTTTTTCTTGTTCATTAATAATAACTCCAAGGTCATGAGGGCACTCGTTCATTTTTGTTAATTCAAAATTAGATTTTTCAGACAGTACACAATTAGAACTCCTCAACATTATTGGCTATAATTATATATATCTTCAAAACGACTCGAAAAAAATCTTCTGATATAATATCTGTAAAAATAAAAAATCTCACAAAGTATCAAGTTTAAAAAAATGATTTTAGCCATTTAACATTTAGCTAGTAAGTACTTATCTAATGAAAATTATTTTCCCCATTGATTGATAGACGAATAGATCAATTTTTCTCATCACCAGTTGACAACTTGAGATCTTTCAAATACATAACTAATTAACTAACTCACGATATGATAACATTTGTAAAATGTATATCTATAAAATAATAGATAGATAAAAATTCTTCTTCTTAGATTGCTAAGAATAAGTTCTTAACCTAAACAATCTAGCAACTTCTTGAGATCTTTGAAATGTGTTATTAACTAACTCACGATATGATAACATTTGTATATAAAAAAATACTGACATGTTGTATGTAAGGTTAGATCGATCAGATACGGGTGTATATATATATATACAAGCGTAAGATAGACGACAACCGGAAGTGTCGTAAGAGCTGCAAACCGGACGCCGAAATAAGGAGAAGAAAAGTATAAAAGGAAATCGCACATAAAAAAATTCAGCTCTCTATATCTTCTGAACGAGATAATCTTTTTAAATAAAATGTTTTGATTTGAGTAGAGCAATGAAATGGCTTTCGATTAAGAGGGATATGTTATATAGTAAAAACTAACGCAATATACGTAAAAGCGCATTGAATTTTTCGTAGACCCATTTCAATGTATATGTAGCACGGGTCGCTCCTTTAGGCTTCTTCTATACTTGCCTTCGGAGCGCTCCCGCGCTCCTTGATAACAGTAACTTAGACACACACATGTTATTAATCTTTAATACGTGAAGTTATTTTATAACCATATGTGAATTGGCTATAATAATATATGCTTTTTATTTTCTTGTACACGGAGAAAAATTTATTTGTAAACTTTACTCTTTTTATAAGAAAATTTATTATTTTTATAGTAGTGCTGGGACACATTCGACATGTAGGATTTTTACTGTTTTAAATAGTAATTTTTATAATTTTCATAGCAAACTTTATTTTTTAAATAATAATTTTTATCATATTTGTAGCCAATTTTATTATCTGAAATAGTAATGTTTATTATTTTTGCAGCAGTCATAAAAAGTACTATTTCAAATAGTAAAATTTGCCACAAAAAAATTAAAATTAATATTTAAAACAGAATAAATCCCACATGTTGAGTACCCAGCGCTACTATAAAAGTAATAAATTTTCTTATAAAGATTAAAGTTTACAAATAAATTTTGCTCCGTGTAATGAATCAACTAATATTCAATCTGTTTTTCTTAGCAGTATGGGAGAACACTGACATTTCATATGACATTTCATATGACTTTATTAGATCTAGACAACACTGTCACTGCTGTCCTTTCAATACCACACTTATGTTTAACGAATAGTAGGTGAACCATTACTATAAAATTTTTCTTGCCTGGCCTAGTATCTTATTAAAGTGAATGTTAACTTAACACATTTTAATTGGGAATGATTGATGGGAAATTATTTAGTTATAATAAGAACATTTAATTAGAGTTTATAAAATTCCTCATAATTTGTACGGTGTGTTTTGAATTGTTCGTATAAGTATGATTAAGGAAGATGAAAATTGGACATTAGACGAACTATATTGGATACGCTAGTTTATTCCAGCCTGGTGTTAGGCTGGAATAAACTAGCGTATCCAATTCAGTTTGTCCGATGCCCAATTTTTTCAATTTCTTGCCTCATAATTTGTAAGCTTATACTAATCAATTTTTACTAAAACTATCAGTATAATAAAGATGCAGTAGCATCAGTATCATCAATAGCAAAGCCCTACAAAATGCCAATGCTCTTTCATATTTATCCCTCGTGTCATAAGCATATAAGAATAAGCTACATTAATTGCATTTTAGCTTATTTTCCTAAGGTACATTATTCTTGACAAAAAATATTGAATATCAGTTGATTTAGTACAAGACCATAGAAATTATTTATATTTATTGCCAATTCACATATATGGGATATTTGAGGTGAAGCCAGCAGCTCAAAATTTAAAAATCGCTTCAAACTCGTTTTCTTTTAGTTTTTTATGAAAAAAAAATTTTCCTGAAATTTTAGGTCTATATTTGCAAAAATAAAAAAGCTATGCAATATTGAAAATTCAATTTTTTTGCAATTTTTGGTTAAAATCCAAATTTATTCATTTTTTAACTCAAAATCTTGTAACTTTTTGTATAGAACATTGATTGGCAAAAAGTTTGCATTTTATCTGTAGAATGTTCTAGTATTTATTTTACGACTCTTTTTCAAAGTCTCTGATTGGCTGCTTTTTAGTATACCTTTATCGAAGGATATTGAGGCTGCGGTCAAATATTTTTTATTCGACAACTTTTTTTTTGTGTTCTTCTTCGAAAACCCTTCAAAATACTTTTTTGATCAATACTGGACGAGCAAAGGGAAAAAAGTTACAATTTTTTGGAATATCAAGAAAAATTCATAATTTCAATTTATGATAACATGATTGATGAAACTGAATATTATTCATACATCAATTATGGCATAGATCGTACCACTGAATTTTATTAGAGCATCAAATAAAACATTATATATATCTATTTCCAATAATATTAAGCTTACACAATAAGCAATACCTAATTATGAATGAAATTATGAGTCTGTTGCCTGATTTCATTTTGAGAGCTTTATAGTAATTAACCTCTATAGGTTAATTTATTATTAATTCTCAATTAGGTATCGCTTATTGTGTAAACCTAATACTATTGAAAATAGATACATATAATGTTCTATTTGATGCTCTAACAAAATTCAGTGGTACGGCCCATGCCATAAGATGTATGAATAATATTCAGGTTCATGAATCATATTATCAAAAATTGAAATTATGGATTTTTCTTGATATTTCAAAAAATTGTAACTTTTTTCCTTTGCTCGGCCAGTATTGATCAAAAAAGTATTTTGAAGGGTTTTTCAAGAAGAATACAAAAAAAATTTGTCGAATAAAAAATATTTGGCCACAGCCTCAATATCCTTCGATGAAGGTATACTAAGAAGTAGCCAATCAGAGACTTTCAAAAAGGGTTATAAAATAAATACTGAAACATTCTACAGAAAAAATGCAAACTTTTTGCCAATCAATGTTTTATACAAAAAGTTTCAAGATTTTGAGTTAAAAAATGAATAAATTTGGATTTTAACCAAAAATTGCAAAAAAATTGAATTTTCAATATTGCATAGCTTTTTTATTTTTGCAAATATAGACCTAAAATTTTAGGAAAATTTTTTTTTCATAAAAAAATAAAAGAAAAGGAGTTTGGAGCGATTTTAAAATTTTAAGCTGCTGACTTCACCTGAAATATCCCATATTTATAAAATAACTTCACATATATTAAAGAGTATTGGCATGTGCGTGTCTTGAGGTGTAACAAGTAATTCTGATTTTTTAAAATTTAATATTTATGATTTGTAAGTATCTATATAAAAGCATGAGTTATTGTTATATAAGTTACAGCAAAAGAGGAAACCCATTGAGCAATAAATTTAGAACGATATAATATTTACTACATGGATTTTCTCATAATTCAGAGGTATGTGATAAAATAATTAAGTAAGACTATGACAAACATATCATTGTAAACCATATCTATCAAATTGAAAAGGACAGTTCGGACAATTTTAACTCAGGTGTCTCTCATGTCAACACGCTAGTGTTCTGTGTATGTGTGTGCTGGGGACCCAGGGTATGCAAACCCTATTCCACAGTTTTCGCCGACGCCTATCAACCATTGAGAACACGAAGGCGCGCTCGATGCCGGCCTAGCGTGATTTTGATATCGTGGGTCGGCATCGAGTAGCGCAAGCCCGTGACTCTTTTCTGCCGTTAACTGTTGTCGTCGAGAAAATTGTAAGTACCGTACCTAGCAAATACAATATCAGTATAAATAATGTTTTCTCTACAAATTTTCATTAAACTATTATTTTTATAAGCTGTATTAAATTGCTAAATAATGTATTATAATTTATAACTTATGCAAATTCATAATTTACATAAATATTGTATAACATAAATTTATATCAAATTATAAATACAGCAGAGCATATTTTGGATTCTGGAAGAAATCCTTATTAAGTATTCTTACGGAAGAGGCCGTATAATGAAAGAAATTTTTTTTTGGGAATTCTTTCCCGGTCGGGACTTGTAATTTTGACGCGCCATTCGGGACTTAGTTTTTGCGCGAACAACTGGCTCATAAAAAAGCCGAAAAAGGTCTTTCTTTTGTTATATATAATTAGTCTTTTTTCTAGAATTAGTGGTTTTCTAGAATTAACATTTTTTCAATCATTATTTGTGATATTTATTTGATTCAAAAATATGATAGGAAAAAATTTTCTAAGTCCCCAAAAATCACCTGAGATTTTGGAATGAGAAATAAGGTGATAAATCAGGTGAGAACTCAGGTTATTTCTCAGACGATTTTTTCAGTAGGGTATGCTTAATTATTTAACGTGATTGTTTAAGCGGCTGCTATATTGCTATATTTCGATTATTTATTTTGCTACAGTTAATAAGTTACTTATACATAATAGGCATAGTTAATAATTAGATTCGAAATTGATAGTATAATTTTTAAATTTTAGATTCTACAAAATATTCCTTTATTTTTATAACACAAGAAAACGTAAATGTTAATTTCTCCCCAATTAGTATGTATACATATTTGTCTTATCTTATAAATAAAATTATATCTAGTAATTCATTTAGAAATTTATATTAAAAATTGTAAAAATAGTATATTACGCAACTAGAGAGGTAAAGAGTTGTCCAGATCAGAGCACGTGCAAATTGGCCCCTGGCAAAAATGTGCTCTGGGGTAACCCTCTTTATCCCGATGTTGCGTATACAATTTTTCACCATGCTTGGGCCAAAAATACCACATTCGCGTTTCTGAGCCTGGAGCGAAAGTAGTACTTTCGACTAAGTTATCGTGAAAATAACTTTTTAAATATTTCCCCATTCATGCACAGGTAAATTCGTAAGCAGATACTTAAATTTGCATGGATTCTGTATGCTTCTATTAGTTTTATACATTTCTTATTGATTCGTTATCGATATTTACCTGGTCACCCATGGGTATTCTTCTTTAAGTTTTACATAGTACTTTCTAGATTTCAGAAATTTTTATTGATCTAAAATGTTAATAATGCGTTCTCCCTAGAAAATTCCGACTTAGAGTTTCAAATTTTTTATAAATTAGCAAAATCTAAACGCACTGCGCGCGTACTATTTTACTATTTAATACAAAAAATAGAAGCCTGTGGATTATTTAGCTTCAAACAAAACTAAAGCTTTCTTCTATTTGTATAGAAGCGTGTTAAGGTTATTGGATATATTCCTTTTAACTTGGTATATCTATCTACAAGATGACGTTATAGATTACTTCGATTTAAGCTTCATCTGTCTATTATATTAGCAATTTCAAATTACAAGGTGATTTAAGCTCTTTCTTTCAGTATAAAAGAGTCCGAAGGTTATACTGCATTTAGCTTCAGCATAGGTTATGTGCTTAGAATTTTGCAGAAGTTATGGAGTATTGAGTTTCGTAGTCGGTAGTCTGTGTAACAGATTTTGGAGAGATAATAGTAACTTAGTGTTGGATATATATATATATATATATATATATATATATATATATATATATATATATATATATATATATATATATATATATATATATATATATATATATATATATATATATATATATATATATATATATGAGCGCGGGAAGCTCACTCCGGTCAGCGACCATTCCCCCTCTACTCTCTCAGTCTACTGCGCGAGCGCGAGCGAGCGCGACAGTCAGTTGGGTAATGAGAACTCTTGTGCACAGTTACGTTTTGTTAAGAGTAAGAACAGATAGAGAAAGGAAAGAGAAGATAGAGTGTAAGAAAGGAAATAAAGTTGCATTCAATTCAATCTAACCTATTGTGTTTATTTCTCCACCTGCGCATTGCGATATACCAACAGGTTATGGGCCCTGGCACGCATTACCTGCGCACGGAGAAATAAATAAAAGAAAAAAAAGGTATTTATAGCGCGCGCGTGAGTGTGTGGAAGAATGAAGATCAGTAGACAAGGTGAAAAAGAGAAGAATCTAGTAGAGAAGTATAGAAAAGAGACAGATCAGAAAAATAGAAGCGATAGACGAGAGAAGGATGTCCGAGGATAAAGAAAAAGACCAGGAACCATGGAGCCTTCGTACAAACTTACTCAAGGTAAATAAAAGTGCGCGAATCGAAATAAATGCGCGAGAAGGTAAAGATAGAATAGAGTTGGGTAGAGATGGCATTGGGGTCGCAAAGTTATAGACTGCATCAGAATTCGCAATGGATAGTGCAGATTCTGACGTTAGAACGCGTTAAAACTAGTGCCGACGACAAACGAGCAAAAATCGCCCGGCGGCAGTTAGAGATTTCCGAGAATCGGTATCGGCGCGAACAAAACAAAAGAAGAAAAATGTGCGCGCGCAACATCCCCGTGAAGGTCGCCGAGAGAAGCGAGCGATCCTTCTTTTCCTTCCGTTCGGCACTTGAGAGCAGCGTTGGCCCCGCGAGAATTCTCCCGGTGAAACGGAATCATTTGACTAACTTCAGAGCGAACCAGAACGGAATCATTTGACTAAGTTCAGAGCGCTGCTCCGGCAGACCACGGCGAAGAGAGCAGATACTATAGCAAAGAATCAAGTGTTCTGTTGAGTTTTTCTTTTTACAAGTAAATTTGTGGAAATTATGATGTTAACATACAAGAACATATTTTAGCAGCGATGAAGCGAAGTCAGATATGTATTATATACTTATTATATTCTAATAATTTTTTAGTTTTTGCCTTAGCGGAAATATTTTTGTTCTATAAAGTTTTAACTAGGGGGCTGCGCCCCCCAGCGTGCCTTCCGCACGCCCCCCCCCCCCCCGACCCCACACACACCTGCTCCTCGCTTCGCTCGTCGCCCGCCCCCTCCCTATGTAAAAACTTCGTTTTTACATAATAGGCACGACCGCAATACTCAGGAGAACCTTGTATTTTTATAAAAACGAAAATTGATTAATAATGTCATTACGAAGGGCAATGCACTCATGATTTTGCATACTATTAAAAAAAAAAATAGTTTTTGTTACCATATGGCAAACAGTAAGGGTGCGATCACATGCGCTCCGTAAAATTAAATGGAACAACAAAATCGGAGTGAACTTGCAATTCGAATAATGGCGCGCGGATTTCCGTTACGTTTTTACAAAGCCCTATTCCCATGAGAGTGAGAAAAAACTCCGGAATGAGGATTGTAGTGCTTCAAGAAATTAATTTGATAATAATTTTAAGGAAATATTATTTTCTTTTGTTCAGTATTTATTAAATTGTTGTTTTTTAATTTATTCTAATGCAATTTTAGCATTACATCAACAAATTTTGATAAATTTTAACCGAAAGTGAGGTTAGAAAACCATTCCGCTAAAAAAAAAGTACTCCATGGGACTAGGGTGTTGAAATTTTTGTACGGAATAGGCCCGCTTATTATGAATTATTACCATGTACATACTGTTAAACAACATTGTTTATTGTTCATGAACAATGTTTTTAATAATAAGAAAAAGAAGATAAATATCAATTAGATTGTGCACAAAGTGAATATTAAAAAATTATAAATATGTAATGTTATTAATTAATTGCGAGTAACTTTTATGGAATTAATTATTTTATTGTTATTAAGACTATTATTGTTTTTATTTATTAATATGATAATATAACTAATCAGACCCACATTTACTACGTATTATATAATCATGTAGTTAACACATTTTAAATTTCGCATCACCGCCATTACGATTTTACCATTCCGTAAGTTTTTCCGTAACGCATGGGAGCGCACCCTAAAGCTAATAAGCGAAAAATTTACGGTCTAAAAAACATTAGTGACCGTCTCTTACAGACATCTTACCGCGCAATGGTTATCAAGTCATGTCATATTGTTATTGTATAACGTATTACGTATAATATATAGATGTTTATGCAAAGTGATGACAATGCGAGCTTGATTTTACGCAATTCGCAATAATTGCAATAAACGATATAAAAATTACAACATCATATATTCACATGGGTAACGTGTATAGTATCGCCAATCACATGATGGCGGTGACACTGCTGGCTTGTTGGCTAATTGGCTTTACCCATGTGAGTGTGCGCGCATGCGCATGCGCTGCAGCTCACCTGCTCGTCAGCTGATAGCTCGTACCTTCTTTGCGTAAGCGACACGGCGCCGCGGATGATGCGAAAAAGGCCGGGCCAAACTTCTAGTGAAAAAGTTTCAGTGCGGAGTGAACACAAGAAAGCTGCCTACTACGTACGTATTATCGCTACAGTGCTTCGCTTCCTATCTGGCTCTCACCCGCACCATGTCAACCATGTGCGCACGGCAGTCCAGCAGACGGCAGTCATCGATGTTTATATCTGCAGTCACTGTGTTTCCTAAATTGCTGTATGGATCGATATTGATGTTGGTCGAGTTCTCAGCTAATTGAGTTGTGGTTTTATCCTTGAGTAAGTATTATTTCAACAATACTAGCTGCATTCTAATCTTGCAGTGTTTTCATCTTTTTTTCACAAGGACATTTTGTTAAACTTTGGGCAAGGGTCAAGGTAGTCTTAGTTGGAAGTGCACATGAGCTTTTTCGACTTTCAAGTATACAAAAACCTTTCCTTTCTCTGAAAATATCTTCAGCTTTGCACACGTCACCATATCATGCATGCTGAGGGATTATATACCATGTTTCAGATCTAAATAATCAGCAAGTGTGGAGTTACAGCATTTTCTGTGTGCTTTTTGAGGAAATTATTCAGAAAGAAAAGTAATTTCCTCCAATTTGGCTGATTGAGTATATCTGAAACTTAATGTACAATGCCTCTGTATGTATTGTATTGTGTGTGAACTTTTTGGTAAGCTTTAAGTGAGGGTGAGGAGGTCTTAGTTGAGAATGTTAAGTCCGGAAATAAGTGTAAATAAGTAGTAATTGGTTTTATGTAGGTTTATTATATAAAATACAATAATTTATTACCAATACAATCTGCTGGCTTCTGGTAGATCGATGTGTTGTAATTTCAATTACAATTCTTTTCTATAACACTTGCTTTTATAAATTTACTATAAATAACTTATACGATCTGCTTACTAGACGAGTAAGGCTTACGATTACAATTTCAATAACTTATAAAATCTGCTTACTAGATGTGTAAGGCTTACGGTTTCAACTTCTCGATGTCGTAGAGGTACACGGAGTTCGCCAGGTTTCTTGTACGCTGTGACTGATTTGCGTGATGCATTTCGCAGTTTTATTATGCGGTTTAATTGGGTTATAGATGATAAATTGAGATCATCTTTATTAAGAGATTTTCGGTTGCGGCTTATACGCGTAGCATTTAAGTGGTAGCATTGTGAAATGCTGATTTGTTAAAAATTTACACGCCACTGTCTTCTGGAGGTCGATGGCTCTCTACGTCACACGGTCTACGGTACGATGCCTGAGCGAAATGCTGCGTTGCATTCTCGCGTTTATATGTCAGGAAATATCTGATGTGAATAAACTTTCAGAATGAAATTCTAAATCTATAATACGTCTCCGGACGTAACACCTCCCCCCTTAGACTGTTGAATGTCATAGAGATTCAACAATGTTATTATGCATCAGAGATTTCCCGTTACAAAAATTTATTGATAAGTAAATGATAAAATATAATAATACGGGTTATGAATGATAATAATTATAGTAAAAATAATTTTTTTTTTTTTTTTTTTTTTTTTTTTTTACGAGGGAAACAGTGAAATCTTGCATCAGTCCGGTGGACCAAATGCTCCACCGGACCGCCTGGGCCGCATATCCATGCCAGCCCAGGAGACACCGCAAGAGGCTCCGCACTCCCACGGCGTGTGGGATTCCTACCCACTAAAAACACTAACCCTTTCTGCTCTGCACTACTGTACAGACCCTCCCCCGGCACCGTTTTACACATTACTTCAGGGGAGGGCTTGCTTCGCCTGAGCGGCACCTTCTCACTTCAGATCGGTCGTTGAGACCCGCAGGGGTCTTTTTTTTTCCCGTGAACAGCTACGGCGCCCTGCGGACGGCCGATCTGCTGTTCTCCTCTTCCCTTTTTTGGCGCAAGATCGCCTCCACGTAGGAGGCGACTTTCGCCCATTGTTGAGGACCTTGGTGCATCAGCCTGACTATATTGTCAGGTGATATGCAGCCAAGGTCCCTCTCTAGTGCCCCCTTTCGACGGTCCACCTTCCGCATACGAAGAAGGTGTGGAACACGTCGTCCGGGAGGCCCTCACAATAGGCGCAGCCTGGCTCCGCGACTTTACCCATCTTATGTAGGTATGCGCGGAACAGGCCGTGCCCCGTCAAGAATTGGGTGAGGTAGTAATTTACCTCACCCTCTTTTCGGAACAGCCAGGTGTCCACTTGTGGGATCAGCCTGGACGTCCATCTTCCTTTAGTGGAGGATTCCCACCGATGCTGCCAAGCCTGGATGGTATTGGCCCTGGCCGTTCGGTGGGCCTCCACTACCCCAAGAGCAGGCTTCTGCTGATGGACGAAGCGTCTCTCCAGTGCAAGAAGGTCGATGGGTATTACCCCAGCGACCACTAATATCGCGGGCTCGGAGACCGTGCGGTAAGAGCACGCGATCCGGAGTGCTGCTCTCCGTTGCACCGCGGCGAGACGCTTCCTGTGCACGTCTTTCCGTAGCGCATCGGCCCAGACCTCCGCTCCATACAGCATGACGGCTTCGGCGGCACGCATGAGTAGGCGCCTTTTACAAGGCCGGGGGCCGGCGGTATTGGCCATGAGCCTACTCAGCGAGGCTGTTACTGCTGCCGCCTTTTCCGTCACTATAGTGAGGTGTTCCCTGAAGGTGAGCTTGTTATCAAGCGTCACTCCGAGGTACCTCACCGCAATCTTTGCCTGGACCGTCGCGTCTCCTACTTGAAAGGGGCACATGGTATTGATGTGCCTCTTCGTGAGTAGCACGACCTCCGTCTTCTTTGTGGCTAATTCAAGCCCGTGATACTCCAGCCAGGAGAAAACGCGACGCATTACCCGGTTGAGTAGCAGCCTAGCGAGGTCAACGTCTCTGGCTACGATGACCACCGCTATGTCGTCAGCATACCCAACCAGGAAGGTGCCCTCGGGCATTTCCATGCGCAGGATCCCGTCATAGAATACATTCCATATATCGGGACCCAGCATGGAGCCCTGAGCTGCCCCAGATGTTATTTCCCTCTTTATTGGTCCATCCTCAGTGTCGTAAGTTATCGAGCGGTCCCTCAGATAATCCCCAAGAATGCGTAAAAGATACGCGGGGATACGAAAGTCCCGCTGGAAAGCTTCCAGCGCCTTGTCCCACCTAACTGAGTTAAACGCGTTTTTAACGTCCAAGGTGGCCAGCAAACAAATAGGGCGAGAGAAATGGTTGCCCTGTTCCGTTGACCTGGCGGCATTTACCACCTCCTGGATTGCATCTACGGTTGACTTATCTCGCCTGAAGCCATACTGCCGCGGAGCCAGATCTCCGAACGCACTTATGGCTGCCTGGAGGCGAGGTTTCAGCAGTTTCTTCAGAAGTTTTCCCGCCGTGTCTAGCATGCACAGCGGGCGGTAGGCTGACGGGCTGTCTGCTGGACCCTTGTCCTTGCTGATGAGGACAAGTCTCGCTTTCTTCCATCGGGCAGGAAAAATGCCTGCCTTCAGGCAGGAGTTGTACATGTCCAGCAAGAGGCGCGGGTGACTGCCGCCGATGGCTTTCAGCAGCTCTGCTGGTAATCCATCCGGCCCCGGAGCTCTCTTATTACGCAAAGATTTTATTGCGATGGAGAGCTCCATGTTCGTAAACAGAGGAGTTTCGAACGGGCCGGATGTTGCTGGGCCATCCGGTCTCCTTGGGTGTTCGGGGAAAAGGGCACGTACGATGTCCGTGATCGTTTGCGCATCTTTCGGCGCTGACGAACCGAAGGTCGCCAGCTTGCGCATAACGATCTTGTACCCTAATCCCCACGGATCGTGATCCATCTCTTCCCCCAGCTCTTTCCAGCATCGCTGCCGGCTGGACTTGATGGCCTTCTTTAGGGATTTCTTGGCCGCCTTGTACTCTGCGGCCAAGGGGGCTGCGTCGAGATCGCGTTTTTTGACCCTCTGCATTCTGCGTCGCAACTGCAGGCACGTCTTACGAAGGTCCGCGATGTCGTTCGTCCACCAGTAAGCAGGTCGTCTTGACCCACGTGTTGATTTCCTGGGAACCGTCTCCGCGCAGGCCTTTTCGATGACCGTCATGGTGTAGTCGATCACCATTTTTGCCCGCGCAGATAGCGGCAGCGATTCCGGGATCTCACGCAGTGTTCGCTGTCCGTGTTCTATCGCCGTGGCAAACCTCTCGTAGTTCATCTTGGCGATGTTCCACCTGGGGGGGCCGCGCTTGTGCGGAAACGGAGCCGGTCTGCTATCACGCACACGGAACGTGATATACATGTGATCGCTTCCTGTATAGTCCTCGATCACATGCCAGCTCTGGATTCGCCCGGCTAGGCGTTCGCTTGCCAGGGAGACGTCGATAATGGTCTCCCTGTAGCCCGGTCGTCTGAAGGTCGACGTGGTACCTTTATTTAGTACCACGAGGTCTAGCCGGCTGGCCATATCCATAACCAGCCGGCCCCTACGATCCGACCGAGCTTCCCCCCACTCCGGGGCTTTAGCATTGAAGTCCCCGGCGATAATCAGCTCACCCTGCATCTCCCGTGTTGCATCCTCCAGGCCCTCCAACTTGGTCTGGAAGTCGCTGATGGTCTGGTTTGGAGTGAGGTATACGCTTATGTAGTGAGTTTGCTGGTGCCTCACCCAAACAAAACCGCTGCCGCCGCCATGACCCGCAATGTGGATATTCTGCGGGTCACGGTTCCAGATGACTGCGGTGCCCAGGTCATCGGCAAACCATCCTGGACCATCTCTGTTTCGATACTGTTCACTGATTAGTACAATATCAGCGTTTTTCTCGAAACAGATCTGTTCCAGGAGGTCGTGAGCTGCCCTGCTCCTGTGCATATTACCCTGCAGAACTACCGCCATTTTTTCTTGGCATTTGCAAGTGCCTCTCGAAAGGCCCTACAGGCTCCTGATCCCGCCGTATGGTTGCGGGAATCAGGTTTGTCCGCTTGTTCTGGACACAGGAAGCAACGTGGGGTGGCATTACATCCTGCGATCATGTGGCCTTCCGCCCCGCAGCGATAGCATCGCTTGCTGCGGTCGGGCCCTTTGCAGTCCGAGCTAAGATGGCCGAAGCCCAGACATTTATAGCAACGGGTAACCGTGGCTCTCCTGCGGATCCTGCAGTTGACCCAGCCTATCTTTATGCGGGCGGTGGCCATTAGCTTTTCCGCAGCCGGTGTGTCCACCGTCACTATGGCCATCCGTTGTGCCCTCGCATTTGGCCTAGTCAAGACAGACTGCAGGAACCCCTTGTAGTCCTGCAGGTCTCTTTTTAAGGCCTCCACTACTTCCTCACTGGACGTGCAACTGTCGAGATCTCTGATCTCCAGGATGGCTCTGGGGATCAGTTCCCTAACAACGGTGCAGTCGTTTCCAGTAGCTTCTCTGAGTGCTTCTGAGAAGGCAGTTCTTGTTACTGAATTGCCTTCTTTCAGCTCGAGGAGTACCTGACCTGCTCTTGTTTGCCGGATGGATCGGATCTCTACTCCACTCTCTTCCGGCTTGACAGCCTTACGTATGGTGGACAGAATGTCCGCATACGACTTACCGCCTGCCGGTTTGAGCACGATCGCATCCGGCTTTGTTACCTTTTTTCCTTCTTCTTTGTCTTCTGCTTCCTCTGCTGTTGTTGCGGCTGCTGTTTCTGTGGCTGCTGCTGCTGTTGTTTCGGCTGCTTCCGCCCTTTTCTACTTTTTACAGCAACCCAATCTTCCTTAGGGATATCCGCCTTTTTCTTCTTCACTTGCTTTTCCCCCGTATCCAGGCTAGGTGGGCTAGAGGCGCCTCGCTTCGTGCTGCCAAGTGGCTCGGGGCCAAGTGACCCTGTTGGTGTCCCCATACTTTCTACCAAGGACATCGTCCTTTGCCTCCTGGCTGGTGTGTAAGCCCTGGCTTGCTTAGCAGCACGTAGTTCCGTTTTCACGGCGCTTTCGAGCTGCTCCAGTTGGTCTACCATAACTGGCAACCCCTTTTTAATATCGTTTTTGATATTAGGCTGAGCTTTTAGCGCCTGCACCATAACCTTAAGGAGCGCTCGCATTTCTGCGAGCACTTTCTCCACCGCAGTCTGGCATACACCTTCTTTCTCCTTAGTTTGTTGGTTGTGTTGGGTGTTTGAATTCATCATGCATAGAATATGTTGTTTAAGACGGTTCGCCCACTATGGGAGCCACACCTCGGTGTGGCTACTATCCCCGCCTATAAGGAACCCTAGTTATGGATGCCGAAGCCGAAAGACGGTTTGTCGGATGGTCACTCCTATCGGCACCTAGTGACTCTACAAAAAAGGTTACGGGATAGGCCCGCGCCATAATGAAACAAAGGTTTAACGTCACCCCTACCGAGTGGGCGATGTCGGGTCCGTCCCAACACCTGACCCAAACCTCGGGCTAGACGGTGTGCGATTTGCCCTACGCAACTTCGGGTATAAGGAAATACTGACCAGGTAATCCTTCAGACCTGCGCCCAACAATGATTGCTTCAACCCCACCATTGGCTCCAGTCAGTGAGCACTAGAGCGGTCCTTCCACATTGAACATGCGTTTATCAATAATAATAATAATAAACGCAGAGGTTAGGTACTGACATCTCGTGCCACCCCGGTTAGGGAGTTTACTACTCTCCCTTTGGCTAGTCTAGCAGGAATATCCACAATCCGTCGGCTGCAGCCCATTCGCACAATGCTCATTCATTCTGCCATTCTCACGATTTCTTTGTTCGCGACCGTTTATTCATTATATTCACGGCTGACCAGACTATGCTGGCCGTTCCCCGATCCACAACCTGGGGACGCGCCCGGTAGCATAGAAAAATGCTCATCTATCGTTGGATAGAACCCGGGATAGTAAAAATAATAATAATAATAAAAATAATGATAATAATAATAATAATAATGATAATAATAATAATAATAATAATAATAAAAATAATGATAATAATAATAATAATGATAATAATAATAATAATAATAATAATAATAATAATTATTACGCCGCGGGAAAGGTTTTGGGTGTTTAGGGGGTAGAAATCCCTCACACCGCGGAGCCCGGCGCTTCGTGATGGGCTTAGTGGGCCCCCCTCCATGCTGTAAGCAAGGACGGGGGCCTCGGAAGATTCACCTAGTACCTCGGAAAAACAAAAAAAAAAAAAAAAAAAATAATAATAATAACAATAATAATGATAATAATAATAATAACGATAACAATAATACTCGTCAGTTCTACTTTGATTTAGTGGTTATCAGGTTTAAGTTTCAAATGACCCTTTCAGCATTTTTGAGGTTGTCTGGTCGAACGTTGATTTGACTTTATATGTAATAATTTTTTTTGTTTTGCTGTATTTACATAAAATAGTCATTCATTAATTAAGCTTAGAAATAATGTGCTTATTAAATAATTTTTTTTTTTTTTTTTTTTTTTTAGTAAATAAACGATGAGAAATATATATGGAATGATTCAAGTGATCATTCACTTCCCTCCCTGCTTAGATATTTGGCAAGGGATATGTTTTTTCTTTCCTCTCTTTGTTTAAGTAGAATAACATTAAAGGGCTTTTGATGTTATCATAACAAAATTATTTTAACAATCGTATTATAATTATTTCCAAAAGAAAAATACAATTATATATGGTGTAGGTTTTTTCCAGCAACATCCAACGCCCCCAAATCCAGGTATCAGACGCAGAGGGGACCTGGTTGAAACCCAAGTAGGCACAGGTGAAAATTCCCAAGAAGGCTGGAAAACTATGGAGAACAAAAAGAAGAAAAAGAAGAAAAAAACAATGGAGGGCCCCAGACCGCCACTACGTCCAAACTGCAAGGCCTCTAAACAACGGGGCGGCGTAGTGCTAATCGTGCCCAAAGACGGCAAGACCTTCGCGGACGTGGTGCAGACGCTACGTACGGTTGACACCTCTGATAACAACCTCCAAATCAGAGGAGTCACAAAGACGAAGGGCGGCGCCGCACTAGTACGCACCAAAGGAGATGGAAGCACTCACGGAAACCTGAGTGGATGTCTCCTGGAGATGCTAGGCGAACAGGGGACAATCAAGGACATGACCCGAAAAGTGACCCTGGAGATACTGGACCTGCATTGCCTTACAGATACTGACGAAGTACGAATCGCACTAGACGGAGTACTGAACCCGGGCGCGGATAGACGGGTCTCGGTCCTCGGGCCAAACAGCCGAGGACAGAAGATGGCTATCTGCGAGCTCGGAGACCGAGACGCGACACGGCTACTCGAGATGGGACGTATAAAGATAGGGTTTGTCAGCTGCCGAGTGAGGACCCGACTGATGGTGCCGAGATGCTACAAGTGTCTCGGCTACGGCCATTACCGTACAAACGGTAAAGGACCGGACAGACGCGACTGCTGTTGGAAGTGTGGAAAAAATGGACACAGGGCTGGGGCCTGCACGGGTGCTCCCCTCTGTTTCTTGTGCCCATCACAGGAAGGCGGAGGGGCAGCGCACGTTCCGGGCACGGCGCTCTGCACCGCATTCAAAACAGCGCTGACGGAGGCAAGAGCGAGACAGAGGACCGTTCGCACTTAACAAGACGACGACAGTGCTCCAAGGCAACTTGAACGGCAGTAGCCTGGCTCATGCCTTACTGCCCTAGCTTGCCGAGGTGATGAACGCGGACGTTATAATGATAAGCGAGCCGTACAGAGACAGAGACAGCCCGACTTGGTTCGTTAATACCTCCCGTTCTGCGGCGCTGTGGTTCCGGGGGCGGGCCAGGTCGCGTATCACAAGCCAAGGGAGGGGCGAGGACTACGTCTGGGCTCGGGTGTCTGATGTGACGTATGTCAGCGTGTATCTTACTCCGAACTGTAGCGCCGCGGAGTTCGAACGAAAGGTGGCGGCCCTCGAGGACGCGCTTAGGGGCATCCCCGGCCCCGTTATCTTCGCGGGGGATGTTAACGCCAGAGCCATTGAGTGGGGCATGACGACGACGAACAAACGTGGACGGCTGCTGTTGGAATTGGCCGCGAGGCTAGACCTAACAGTAGCAAACGTGGGACAGGCGGCGACATACAGGAGACCCGGCTATGGCGCATCCATTCCAGACGTGACCTTTGTGACGACTGGACTTCTCCGAAATGTCGAGGGGTGGCGGGTGTTCGAGGGCTACACGACCAGCGACCACCAGTACATCATCTTCGGAGTGACCGACAAAGCACAGAACAGAACAGGGACCGCCCAAACTCCCGCGGGATGGAACATGAAAAAACTAGACGTTGACAAACTGACGGCACAGCTGGACAGTGAACCGGACCCGACAACGGCGATCCCTCGCGGCATCGGTGGTAGGGAAAAGGCTGAAAAGCTAACAGAGGAAACGTCGGGGCTCTTGAGACGGCTCTGTGACGCCTCTATGCCAAGAAAACGGATGAGACGTGACAAAGAACCGGTGTACTGGTGGACCGAAGATATCGCGCGCCTCCGACGCGAATGCCTACGGCTCCGACGGAGGGCCCAGCGCGCCCGCGACAGAGCGGACGCGATGGCCCACTCGGAGGAGTACCGGGTAGCGCGCAAAGAACTGAGGCGCGCTATCAATGACAGTAAAAAGGAAAGTTGGACCAAACTGATTAACGAGGTGGACTCAGACCCTTGGGGAGCGGGTTACAAGATCGTCACCCGCAACCTGGGAGGCAACAATCCACCGATAGTCAGGGACGAAGAAACGATGGACAGAATCATTGACGGACTCTTCCCTACACACTTTGAACAAGGGTGGGGGGCGACGATACTGGCGGCGACGAGGTGCATGAGTTCACCCGGGGTGAGCTCAGCTTGGCTGTTGCGCAGCTCCCGGCGGGGAAGGCACCAGGTCCGGACGGTATCCCAGCGGAAATCCTCGGGATTGTTGCAAAACGACGCCCGGGGATACTCCTGAACCTATATAATACATGCCTGGCGGAGAGCGTGTTCAGCAAAGATTGGAAGACGGCGCGACTGATCCTCATTGACAAAGGAAAGGATGGGGACCCGGACTCGCCGTCATCCTACAGACCGCTGAGCTTGCTGAATACACTTGGCAAGCTCTTCGAAATGCTCCTGAGACCGCGAATCCAACAGGCGGTTCGGGACGCTGGCGGCCTGAACGACAGACAGTACGGGTTCAGACAAGGACGGTCGACGATAGGAGCGATCCAAAAAGTGATCGACTCCTTTGACAGAGCACAGACTAGACCCCACAAGAACAGGCCAATAGTGCTCATGGCAACACTCGACGTACGAAACGCTTTCAATTCGGTGAGGTGGACGGACATCGTGCGGGCATTCTCCGACGCTTTCCCGCTGCCCCCATACCTTCTCCGAATCCTCAAGGACTATCTACGAGACCGTTACATTACGTACGGGACGCAGACTGGGGTTAAGAAAAGAAAAATGACGGCGGGAGTAGCGCAGGGCTCGATCCTTGGCCCCGATATTTGGAACGTAGGTTACGATGAGGTGTTGGATCTTCCGATGCCGCCAGGGGTCTATCTGGTCGGCTACGCAGACGATCTGGTCATTGTCATCACGACCAAGGATACACAACTGGCTCAGATGAGGCTGACCCAAGCCATGAGACGGGTGGACGAATGGATGCAAAGTCGGGGACTACAGCTGGCCATGCAAAAGACGGAGTTACTATACCTAACTAGGAAACGGATAGACACGACGATACCCATGACGGTGGGGACGTCCGTTGTGCATCCTGGACGGTCCGCCAAATACCTGGGGTGACCCTGGATACGAGGATGACCTTCTGGCCGCACATACGTGGCGTCGCTGAGAGAGCGGCGTTAAAGACCGCCGCCCTCGCCCGCCTCATGGCAAATACGAAGGGACCGAGACCGAGCGTACGACGACTGCTTATGACAGTGACCAACTCGATGCTCCTTTATGGGGCCGAGATATGGGCGGACGCGACGCGAATAGAGAAGTACCGCAAAAGATCGCGGCGGTACAAAGACTGGGAGCGCTGCGAATCGCGTGCGCGTACCGCACCGTCGTAGAGGTGGCGGTACTAGTGATCGCAGGGGTTGTCCCAGTAGACCTTCTCGCTCTCGAGCGGAAGAGGATCTACGAGTACAGCGAAGAAAGGGGAAGAGCGAGGGCCTCCATAGACGCACGGACGACGACGCTGACATCCTGGCAAACGCGATGGACAGACAGCGACAAAGCCAAGTGGACGAGACGCCTCATAACGGACGTGCGACTCTGGCATAAGAGAGGAGCTGGGGAGGTGAATTTTTACCTGACCCAGTTCCTATCCGGACACGGATACTTCCGCCAGTATCTGCATCGGATGGGGAAGGTAACGACCCCGTCCTGCAGGTACTGCGGACATAATAGAGACGACGCGGAGCACACATTTTTCGTGTGCCCCCGCTGGATAGTCGCGAGACACAGACTACAGACGAAGACAGGTGACATCACACCGGAGAACGTCGTGACACTGATGCTGTCAAGCAAACAAAACTGGGACGACATAGCACGCTACGTGACTCACGTACTACAAGGCAAAAAGACTGACGGTTGCCTTGAAAACTGATACAGAAGACGAAAAATAGACAGACCAGACAAGATATATAAGATTGCCGTAGGGCATAGAAACGCCGACCGGTCCGAAGTAATGTGTATAACAGTTCCGGACCGGATTCCGGTGAACGCCGCGGGAAAGGTTTTGGGTGTTTAGGGGGTAGAAATCCCTCACACCGCGGAGCCCGGCGCTTCGTGATGGGCTTAGTGGGCCCCCCTCCATGCTGTAAGCAAGGACGGGGGCCTCGGAAGATTCACCTAGTACCTCGGAAAAACAAAAAAAAAAAAAAAAAAAATAATAATAATAACAATAATAATGATAATAATAATAATAACGATAACAATAATACTCGTCAGTTCTACTTTGATTTAGTGGTTATCAGGTTTAAGTTTCAAATGACCCTTTCAGCATTTTTGAGGTTGTCTGGTCGAACGTTGATTTGACTTTATATGTAATAATTTTTTTTGTTTTGCTGTATTTACATAAAATAGTCATTCATTAATTAAGCTTAGAAATAATGTGCTTATTAAATAATTTTTTTTTTTTTTTTTTTTTTTTAGTAAATAAACGATGAGAAATATATATGGAATGATTCAAGTGATCATTCACTTCCCTCCCTGCTTAGATATTTGGCAAGGGATATGTTTTTTCTTTCCTCTCTTTGTTTAAGTAGAATAACATTAAAGGGCTTTTGATGTTATCATAACAAAATTATTTTAACAATCGTATTATAATTATTTCCAAAAGAAAAATACAATTATATATGGTGTAGGTTTTTTTCGTAAAAAGGAAGTGAATAATTGAAATGATATTGATAAATTTTGACTTGTTATTGCTTTTATGCATCATTGTATTTTACCTTTGTTTGAAAACTTTCAGCCATTTCAAAAGTTCATTTTAGAACTTGAACTTTTATTTCGGCATAGGTAGCATTCACATATCTGCTTTAAAGAATACGCAATCTGTTAGAGTAGAAAAATGTTTTACATACTCAATACAGTGCAGAATAGTGTATCTTATATAGGATGATCATGTTAGTATATGACAGAACTGATCATTCCAAATACATATATTCTATTTAATCTTAGCAATGTGAACGTAGCTACCTGAATAATTTTTTTGTTCTGAAACTCTTTAATAAATTTTGACGAGTATCAACAATTTTTTTTTCCTTTTTTTTTTTTTTTTTTTTTGTACGGGAATACAGTTTAATTTTGCATAAAATTAGTCAAATTATTATTATCTTTTTTTTTATCATACGTTAGAAGGTTTAGGAATGGGTTCTACTTCTTTTCCTTTTGGATTAGTTCTATACTTTGTTATTCAAAGATAAAATCATAAGCTATTAAATTGATCATAAGTTAATTCGTCCCTGTAATGTTTTCTACTTTGTGATTAAATAATTACTTTATATATTTTTATTATTTAATAACACATCATTTTCACATGTCAAATTTTTTTGATTGTTTGATTGTTATAAGACCAAAGTTACTTTGTATTAATATCTAATCGCAATATTTATGTATTATTTCTAAAATTTCATTATTCAAGTGTATCTTATTTCAATCGCATTTTTCTAAAATTATTAGCTTTCTTAGGGAATATAGTTGCTTTTCATAAAATACTGACAAGTTGATACGAACAATTGTAGACAAACGGATAAGTGGTTATAATTTTAAATTGTATATTTGGTAAAATCTGGATCACCTTAGGGTTATATATTAGTTGACCAAGAAGTAGGATGGTTTTGCTTCAAATGGAAAAGTTCAGCTGCAATTATAATCCTGTATTAAATTTGGAAAAATAAGAAGAGATTATGATAGATGTTAATATTGAGTATGTTGTCCACATCCTAAAACAAAAATGTTATGTTATTATTTGTTATAATATTGCTTTGCTTGTTTTTCATAATTAGTTAAGATATTATTTTGTTCATTTTAATAGCGTTGAAAATTCTTATTATGCTGATCGTTTTGAAATTTATTCATATTTGGTTCTTTAATAGGCCATGTTTTGTCTCCCTTTTTAAACCTTTTTCTGATAGCAAATTTATTGTAGTAACCTTTAGATTTTAATTTTAGTTTTGTAATTTTTGATAATTCTTTTAAATATTTTTTATAATTAGATATCCATTTTAGTTTTCTGACGTTTTTATTAGATTTTACTTTGATAGGATAGTTAAAAAATAACTGCAATTGGTGTACTTTATTAGGATTTGTATTTAGATTGATTATTACGTTATGATCTTGATTACCCAAAGTTTCTTTTAGTTGATTTTTATTGTCAAGCTGTTCTTGGTGTTCTTGATTATCAAATATTTTTAGATGACTTTTATTCTCTAAATGTTTTTTTAGTTTTTGGTTATCAAACATATCTTTTGGTTGATTTTCATTTTCGAAAACTACTTTACTATTATTTAATAAGTTCTTTAGATTTTTTGTATCATTTAATAAAGACTCTTCTGAATGTATTGATGCTATATTCTCTTTTAACGAATTTTCAAGCGAGTTTTGTTGGAATTTAGTTTCCATTTGATCATCTTCGGAAAATGGTTCAGCTAAAGCAAAAGTTATGTCTAAAATGACTTTAAGATCATCATAAAAAGTTACTGTTTCCAACGAATTATTACCTTCTTTATTATTTTCATTCGAAATTTCATTCTTTTGGTTATTTATATTGGATTCATTAAAATCAATTACATTAATTTCATCACAATCCTCATGAGTTTTTAAATTAGATTCGTTGAAATTCATTTCTTCATTAGTCTCATAATTTTTTACAGTAGATTCAATAGAATCAATTAAATTTGTTTCCATAATTTCTTCAATTTCATGATTATTTTTGAAAATTTCGTTAAAGTCTATAAAATTAATTTCATTAGTATTTCCATGATTTTTTATAATCATATTATTATCTTTTGGTTCATCAGTGATTTCATGTATTTTTATAAAAGGTACGATAATTAAATTGATTTCTTTATCATCATTAATTATTGTAGATTCCTCTATGATATTAGTTTCCTGTTTAATTTTATTTACTTTATTGTCTGTAATTAGTTCATTACCATTATACCTTTCAATATTCGTTGTATTAACTTTGTTTTTCTGAATTTTTGATTCGTTAATTGTTTCTTTTGTAACATTATGGTATGATTCATCAGTATTAATACTTGGATATTGTTTGATTTCCTCACATTCTTCAGTAGTATGATCTGGATTTTTACAAAGATCACAATGATTTCCTATTGCATTATATTGCATCATAAGATTTTTAAGTTTTCTGCAGTTGTCGATGTCATGTCCAATTCTTTTGCAATAATCACATTGAATTCTTTTCCTATTTACTGTATTGGGTTGCTGATTATTAAAAATCGTGTTTCTTGGCTTGTAATTTTGTTCTTGAGTTTTGTTAATGAATCGGTTATAATTTCTTGTAGTATTTGGTAATTGATGAATTTCTTTATTTTCTAAAATTTTGTAGTTTGTGCTATTTTGAGAATGAGCATTTCTTTTTGGGCAATACTTTGCTGTATGTCCGATTCTGTTGCAAATTTGACAAATTATTCTATTTCTTAAAATCACACGCTTGCAATCTGATGAATCGTGGTCTTCTTCCTTACATAACGCGCACCACATTATTTTTTCGTTTATAGGGCAGTATTTTATCCAGTGCCCGAGTTTATTGCATTTCATACATACTGCTGACAGACAGTCTTTAGTTGAGTGACCCGTGCTTCCGCAATACTCACAATCAAGTTCATATTTCTTTATAACAGGGCATTGAGTAGCTGCATGTCCTATCATTTGACAGTATTGGCAATAATCTTCATTTGTTTGGTTAAATGTACACTTCTCTACAGAATGTCCTCTGTGATTACAGAGTTTACAAAAAGTTCTATTTTATTTTTAGCATTCTTGCAAAAATAAGATATATGATCTTTACTTTTACAATAAACACAAACTGCATTAGAGCAAAACAATGCTTCGTGATATTGATCTCGGCAAATTTGACAATGAAATACTTTAGTATAATAATGGTTTTGTTGTTTAAAATTATAAAATGTATTAGCTTGATTATTCATCATGGTTTTTTCATTTTATTAAATGTTCGTAATTATTATTGTAGTTTATTTTTGAATTTATCTTTTATTTTGTTTATTATTGTCTTACTTTCATTTTCTCGTTTGAGTATTGTTTATTTTTTATATTATAATATTTAAATATTTTTCATTTTCTTATTTTATTATATTCCCTTTTGCAATGTAATATTTTATTTTAATTTTTTTTTTGGTATGATTCTTCATTATAATATTCTTACTTTTATTGTAATACTTTTCGTTTGTTTAGTTATTTTTTATTATTATTTTGATTTCCTTATTTTGATAAAAAATGACTTGATTATTTTATACACTGATTATATCTCTCATATGTTTTCTATTTTGTATTGTGTAAATTCTCTATTATTTATTTCCCTTTATTTATTTCTCTTCATTCATTTCTTATGTTTTGTTCTTTATTCTTTTTATTGATGTATCAGTATACTTAATATTTCTTTTTAAATATCTTTTATTATTAGTTCAACTATATATTTTTTTTGTGTATTATTTATTTGGCAATTTATTTATTTATTTGCCAATTTTATATCTCTATTCTTAATGTTTTTCGTGTAATTTGATTTCTGATATTCTTATTTCTTGTTTATGTATAATATTTATCCATTCAATGATCATTATTTCTTAATGTTTCCCTATATGAATTTTTCACTTTAAATTTCTTGTTTGTTAAATATATTTGCGTGATGCTATTTACTTATATATTTTGATTTATTTTGATTTTATCTTTATGTGAAATCTTTTTTTTTATATTCGTTTACGTTATTTGTATTTGGGTTATCCTTTCTTCTTTCCCTATTTCTATAACATCCTCTATTTTCCCCTTTTTTTTTTATTTATCTGTTAATATGTTAGTAATCTGGACGAGCCGTAAACGTTCATCTTCAGAAGTTTAAACGATCATGCTACAATGATCCTCTCAACTTCTTACTGCAAAACGAGAAGCTCGGAATCAGTTAGTAGTGATATTTTTAGTAATTTTCAAATACTGTTCGTTTCCTCTTACTCCGGTCTTATTTTTCGTATAAATCTAGTGAACTTACGTTCGATTCGTACCGAAACCAATGTGACGTTCCGAAAAATAGTTATTTTTATTCTTTTATTTTAAACAGTCTAGTGAACTAATATTCGATTCGTACCGGAACCAATGTGACGTTCCGAAAAATAGTTATTTTTATTCTTTTATTTTAAACAGTCTAGTGAACTAATGTTCGATTCGTACCGGAACCACTGTTAAGTCCGGAAATAAGTGGAAATAAGTAGTAATTGGTTTTATGTAGGTTTATTATATAAAATACAATAATTTATTACCAATACAATCTGCTGGCTTCTGGTAGATCGATGTGTTGTAATTTCAATTACAATTCTTTTCTATAACACTTGCTTTTATAAATTTACTATAAATAACTTATACGATCTGCTTACTAGACGAGTAAGGCTTACGATTACAATTTCAATAACTTATAAAATCTGCTTACTAGATGTGTAAGGCTTACGGTTTCAACTTCTCGATGTCGTAGAGGTACACGGAGTTCGCCAGGTTTCTTGTACGCTGTGACTGATTTGCGTGATGCATTTCGCAGTTTTATTATGCGGTTTAATTGGGTTATAGATGATAAATTGAGATCATCTTTATTAAGAAATTTTCGGTTGCGGCTTATACGCGTAGCATTTAAGTGGTAGCATTGTGAAATGCTGATTTGTTAAAAATTTACACGCCACTGTCTTCTGGAGGTCGATGGCTCTCTACGTCACACGGTCTACGGTACGATGCCTGAGCGAAATGCTGCGTTGCATTCTCGCGTTTATATGTCAGGAAATATCTGATGTGAATAAACTTTCAGAATGAAATTCTAAATCTATAATACGTCTCCGGACGTAACAAGAATACACATGCGCTTTCTCGACTTTTGAGTGCAAAGGTCCCTTTTGCATTCCCTACAAGTATCTTCAACTTTCTATACATGATGGAATACATGCTGAGGGACAGTATATCAAGATTTAGATATGCATAATCAGCAAGTCCGGAGATATTGCAATTTCTGTGTCTTTTTCAAGAAATTTTTGAGAAAAATGTCATTTTCTCCGTATCGGCTGATTGAGTCGATCTAAAATTGCATGCACAATCCCTCTGTATGTATTGTATTGTGTGTGAACATTCTGGTAAGCTTTAAGTGAGGGTGAGGAGGTATTAGTTGAGAATACACATGCGCTTTCTCGACTTTTGAGTGCAAAGATCCCTTTTGCATTCCCTACAAGTATATTCAACTTTCGATACATGATGGAATACATGCTGAGGGACAGTATATCAAGATTTAGATATGCATAATCAGCAACTCTGAAGATATTGCAATTTCAGTGTCTTTTTCAAGAAATTTTTCAGAAAAATGTCATTTTCTCCGTATCGGCTGATTGAGTCGATCTGAAATTGCATGCATAATCCCTCTGTATGTATTGTATTGTGTGTGAACATTCTGGTAAACTTTAAGTGAGGGTGAGGAGATCTTAGTTGAGAATACACATGCGCTTTCTCGACTTTTGAGTGCAAAGATCCCTTTCCATTCCCTGCAAGTATATTCAACTTTGCATATACATGATGGAATACATGTTGAGGGACAGTATATCAAGATTTAGATATGCATAATCAGCAAGTCTGGAGATATTGCAATTTCTGTGTTTTTTTGAAGAAATTTTTGAGAAAAATGTCATTTTCTCCGTACCGGCTGATTGAGTCGATCTGAAATTGCATACACAATCCCTCTGTATGTATTGTATTGTGTGTGAACTTTCTGGCTTTAAGTGAGGGTGAGGAGATCTTAGTTGAGAATACACATGCGCTTTCTCGACTTTTGAGTGCAAAGATCCCTTTCCATTTCCTACAAGTATCTTCAACTTTCCATACATGATGGAATACATGCTGAGAGACAGTATATCAAGATTTAGATATGCATAATCAGCAAGTCTGGAGATATTGCAATTTCTGTGTCTTTTTCAAGAAATTTTTGAGAAAAATTTCATTTTCTCCGTACCGGCTGATTGTGTCGATCTGAAATTGCATACACAATCCCTCTGTATGTATTATATTGTGTGTGAACATTCTGGTAAACTTTAAGTGAGGGTGAGGAGGTCTTAGTTGAGAATACACATGCGTTTTCTCGACTTTTCAGAGCAAAGATCCCTTTCCATTCCCTACAAGTATCTTCAACTGTCAATACATGATGGAATACATGCTGAGGGTCAGTATATAAAGATTTAGATATGCATAATCAGCAACTCTGGAGATATTGCAATTTCTGTGTCTTTTTCAAGAAATTTTTGAGAAAAATGTCATTTTCTCCATACCAGCTCATTGAGTCGATCTAAAATTGCATACACAATCCCTCTGTATGTATTGTATTGTGTGTGAATATTCTGGTAAACTTTAAGTGAGGGTGAGGAGGTCTTAGTTGAGAATACACATGCGCTTTCTCGACTTTTGAGTGCAAAGATCCCTTTCAAATCTCTCAACATATCTTGGTAAATATATAATGCTATGAATGATCTTATCGACACGCTAACACTATATTGTGAGTAGTTTGCTGTGAGAATGTTTTCTCGTTTACTTTACAGCTAGCATCTATCCTGCAATAATTTTCTACCCCTTTGACAGGAGTATGGCTTCTCTGTACTCCTTCCGTTGCGAAGTTATTCTTGTTGTAATTATGTTTTTGGCCTAGGGCGAAGAGCTCGTGCAGAAGACATCACGGCGTCCTAAACACCTGCAGCTAGCGTTTTTTATTGGGACTATATGTTGGATTGATTGACATATTTTATGTGGACATTGACAACCTCTGAACTCGTTGAAAAAATTATCTGGTGAGTAGCTTACTGTAAGAAAGTTTATTGGTGTATACTTTTAAGCTAGTATCTATCCTGCAATAATTTCCTACACCTTTGACGGGAGTGTGGCTTCTCTATACTCCCTCCGTTGCTAAGTTATTCTTGTTGTAATTATGTTTTTTGCCTAGGGCGAAGAGCTCCTGCAGAAGACAACACATCATCATATAATTTTTCTTTCCTCGAGAGCGTCATTATATGACCATCATAAAGCAGGAGACTTTCAAAAAAATAGGACCAAATTGGGAACAGCAACTTTGAGAAACTCAACAATGGCATTTCAGTGGGTAACCTTGAGTAAAGGGCTTCCTGATGGACACATCTTGCCATCTTCATCTTTCTATAGATTATCAATGGAAGTTGATCTAGTCTGTATTTATTTTCATTCACTGTGACCACTTTGTTGTCTCTTCTTTGAATAATTATTATTTCAGCAATCTACTGCTTTCAACCATTACTAGAGCTTCATTTTTTGTTTCAGGTTTTTTATTATCCTTTCTGAAAAAGCAGCAACTATAAGAGGTGACCGGTCAAATTTAACAGATCTTCTATTCCTCATTCATTGATGTGGTTGATATTTACTTTGTGGATGTCTTTTCAAACTTCATTTAGAAGAACATAGGAATGATAGAAATCTGCTTTTATAATGCATTTTAGGCATCTTATGTATTTTTAAGCTGATTTTATCTTTTTTTTTGTAGGTATAATTTAATAAAAAGAAAAAATAAGTCATGCAATTTCTCAGATTTAATTCAGGCACTGCTTGTGTATTTTTTATAGAACTGTATTTTTATTTTTTCTTTATTAAATTACATGTACTTTCAAAAAGATAGAGTCAACTCAAAAATACATGAAATGTCTGAGATGCATTACTGAAGCCGGCTTCTATCATTCTTAGTCTTTTGAATTAAGTACGGACACATCACCTCAAAGTAAATATCGATAACATTGAATACTCAATACACCTGCTAAATCTGACAAGTGGCTTTTATATTGTAGGAGCCGGATGACTTTTCTTATTAAGTTTTTAATTTTGTTCCGTATACTGTAGTGTAGTGTAGTGTGAGTGTGTCTGAAACTTCTATACATCTATAGCTTGTCCGGCCACAACAATAAATCTGAATACGTGTAAAAATTGTGAAAAAAGTTATTTTAATCTGTAAAATTCAGTCGAATTGTAGTTGTTAATGAACAATGAGCTTATCCATTAACTACCAGTATTAATTGACTTTTAGAGGTTATAGTGAACTTTTCATAATTCTGACAGGTTTCCAGAATATTTATTTAAGCATACTCTATAAATCTTTCGGACAGGCTCACACTACATGACCCTTCAGATTTCATAAGAGAAAACCTATTTAATTAATTAGGCTGAAATTTACAACATGAAAAGATAAATTTATCCTGCTCCTGTAATATTATAAAAGCCTCTAGTCAGATTTAGCAGGTTACTCATCATTCAGTGTTGGCGTAAATGTGCTTAAGTATAAAAATAATAGAACTCTGCTTCTATAATGTATTTCAGGCATCGTATGTTTTTTTAAGCAAATTTAATCTTTCTAGAAGTAGGTATAATTTAATAAAAAAAAATATCCGTGCGATATATAGTCCATTATTTCACCGTATTTATCGCACTTGCTACGCTCGTGCGCTAACCTCACGGTGTGATAATGAACTGCTTAGCGCACGGATAGACGTGACAGCGGACTCAAGGCAGACAGTGTTATAAAAAATTGTACGTTACTAATGCGTTAAGTAACACATTACACGCCGTGAAAGGATCCTCACTACGCTCGGGCCTTAACTTTACGCCATGAAATAATGGGCCACTTATCGCACTTGTATCGTAATGTATTAGTACGATAAATCTTTTATCGATATTTATTCATTAATTAAAAAAACCTCTTTCAATTCATTGGCCCGTAGTTTCCTCAACCTTAATTAGTTGATTCTTGTAATTGATATTTAATAACGAAATTTATAAATCTACGACTACAAAGAATTTTGAAGCGATTAAGTCATTGTTACTCCTGTAATCGTTGGATATACAAAAATCAATTTTCATTTTTCAATTTTTTTCTAAAAAACTAACCAACAAAATGAATTAAAACAATACAGATTATATTTATTTATATTATCCATTATCATGATTTTTCTCAAAAAAAATTGACCGTTTAGTTTGGGAGTTATAAGCATAAAAAAAAAAAAACACGTTATTGTTAATAATTTTTTTAGAAAATATAGGTATTTTAATTCTCTTTCGAACGCTACCCATCCGATTCGAATAACTCGATCCTATCATTAAAAAAAAATCAAAAAGCAGTTTTTAGAAAAATCGAAAATTTGAAAAAAAAAACAAAAACACATCGCCCCAATAAAAAAAAACGGATTTTGACCGGAAAATGAGACATGCCCGGTCAATATTAACCGAGTAGAAATTGAGATCTACAGACACACACACACACACACACACCCACACACACACACACACACACACACACACCCACACACACACACCCACAGACACACCCACACACACACACACACACACACACACACACACACACACACACACACACACACACACACACACTTTTCAAAAACCATGTATTTTGATTCCTAACATCTCGGAACACAATTATAACATGTTTTTACAACAACTCAAAAATCTAATGTTACAAAGCTTCCTCTAGGAGGAAGCAAAATGTTTAATTGAGAAATAAATGAAATCTATGGATTTGTTTTTGAATTCGAATTGTCAACTTTAGTAGCAAGCAGGGTCAAACATTTCTTATTATAATAATTGTTGTAAAATTATATATATTAAGGAAGTCCATACCAACAAATTGTCAATTTCTGTACCAAGACTGATATCTCGATTTTTTTTTCTATCTATTTTATAGCTACTATTTTATTAAAGTAAAATTAATTTTTTTAGTTGGATTAAATAAAGTGTAAATAAATTAAAATAAAATAATTAACTTCTTTAGTAAGGTCGTATTTCAGAAAGAAGTTTATATATATCGCTGTTGATATATACATATATATATTTTTAATATATCAGTAATTTTATTTCTGGTGGGGGGGCCTCGCCCCTACACCCCCACCAGGGGCTCTGCCCCTGGACCCCGCCCTGTGCCCCACATCAAACCCGCCATACCTCATTATCTACCAACAACAAACTTTATTGTTTCTTTTATTTTGTTTTATTTAGATGGGACATTTCAATATAATAACTATATCCTCAAGGATTTTCATTCATGGTCACAAAATGATTTCATAGATTCATTCGTCATCGAATATCATTTAATTTGTGATATCAGGAATATGGTTACGAGTCGTGAGGATGGAATATTATATTTGCTTATTCTTTGGCACCATTTTATATTTAATCAAAAATTTAATCTTTGTTTTTTAATTTTATTTTTAAGGTTTAAACTTGATGAACTTCTATTAATCACATTCTTAATAGAAGATTAAATTATATACAATATTAGCTGCCTGTCTACGACCAAGTTTTAGAAAAAAATAATTTGTTTCTTGGGCCAACTTAGAATAATTTTAAGTAAAAAAAACATTTAGGAATTTAATCTTTTAATTTTTGTTACTTCAACATCAATTTATATTTCTTATTATATATTTTTAATAGTGTTTTAGTTTACATAATATTTGGCAGTTTGTAAACAATAGATATTTCTTTTTTTTAAATTATGTTTTCAATGTGTTTATCTCATTTTATAGCACAGTGTGACCTAAGTCCGCACTTAAGTCACGCCTATCCGTGACTTAAGTAGTCAATTATTGCACCGTGAGGTTAGCGCGCGAGCGTAGCGAGTGGGCTGATTAAGGTACGGATAGGCGTGACAGCGGACTTAGGTAAACGTGCTATAAAATATCGTACGATACATGTGACTTCAGTGGCAGTATCGTAATGTACTATTTTAACATTGTAATTAAATGTAATTTTATATCTTATGATTATATTTTTATAATTATATGATCTTTCGAATTTTATATTGGTTTTTGCGATATTATTTAAAGCTATTGCATTGAATAATTTTTTGTCAAATCGAATCATGTTAAATAAGCGAAAATTGAATATGTAAAGTGTCGTATTTATAGGTTTAGATAATCAGGATTGATTGTACATTAAAATATTAATTGGGGAAAAGTGTTGTTTAGATGTTATCCATACTTATATCTTTTGCATTTAATATTTTTGTGTAAAGTCAAATCGTTGAAATAAGCGAAAATCGTCCATTTTATGTATGTTTTGGCGTTAAAAATTGTTTGTTTGGATTTAACTCGTCGGGAATTGATTGTACACAAAAATGTTTAATAGGAAAAAGTTTTGTTTTAATTATCTATAACTTTTACATTCAACATTTTTGTGTAAAATCAAATCCTGTCAAGTTATAGCCGAAAATCGTCCATTTTATGTATATTTAGGCGTTAAAAGTCGCTTTTATGAGTTCAACTAGTCAGGAATTGATTGTACAAAAAAATGTTTAACAGAAAAAAGTTTTGTTTTAATATTATCTATAACTTTTATATTTAACATTATTATGTAAAATCAAATCCTGTAAAGAAATAGCAAAAAACGACTATTTTTTAGTTCGTCTGGGTCTGATTGTACATGAAAATGTTAAATGGGACAAATATTATCTATAACTTTTATTTGTATAAAATCAAATCCTGCTACGTTATAAACGATAATAGGCGATTTTAGGTTTATCTAGGCGTTAAAAATCGTTTCTTTGGATTTAACTCATCAGGAATTGGTCGTAGCAAAAAATGTTCAATATAAAAAAGTTTTGTTTTAATATTATCTATAACTTTTACACTTAAAATTTTTGTGTAAAGTCAAATTCTGCTCAGTTATAAACGAAAATCAGCCATTTTATGTACATTTAGGCTTTAAAAACCGTTTTTTTGGATTTAACTCATCAGGAATTGATCGTACAAAAAAATGTCGAATAGAAAAAAGTTTTGTTTCAATATTATCTATAACTTTTGTATTTAACATTTTTGTGTAAATTCAAATCCTGTAAAGTAATAGCAAAAAAACGACTATTTTTGATGATTTTAGCGATTTTTTCGCTATTACATTGTTAAATATTGTTCATAGAAAAAAATGTTCAATGTAAAAAAGACGTCTTTTAATTAGTTTTAGCAGATGCATTTGTTGTTTTTGACTTAAATTTAATTTTGTTCGCCCTATGCTCAAAAATCGATTTTTACAAATTTTTATTTGCTCTGGCGTTTTTTTATTTGCCGATCGATTTGGCTCGGTAGAGAACAGTCAGTTACTTATAATTAGATGAGTATATTCCCCAAAGCCCGTTTGGATCCGTCGAAATTTCGCTCAGATAATCGGGTTACTTGATCACATACATACGTACAGACATACATACATCTCTGAAAACGCTTAAAATGTACTTCTTTTGGGTGGAAAATAGTTTTTATGTTGTAAATTTTCAGAATTTGAAGTGTTACAATTTTCGCCCTGACGAAAATATAAGGCTCTCCCGAGAAGCGGTCGTGCCTAAAAACCGTTGGTAAGAGTTTACTATAAACTGTTAATTACCAATTATTAATTCATTTTAAATATCATTAAAAATTATTTGAAAGTGTTTCAAACTCGTATAAACTATTTGAAACTGCGTTCAAAGTCCTATATTTCGTAACATTTATAAACAGTTACAAATAGTTTTAAGTAATTTTTGACAATTATTAACTGTTATTGACATTAATAATTTAGTACAAGGTGAATCAAAATTATTCGAATAGATACTTTGTGAGTTTTATTTTTCATTTCAGATAAACGTGTACGTTGCAATGCCAGCCATAGGACTAAATTTTGGAGCTGAGAACTGATTGAAAATGATTAATGGCAATCATATCTGGACTGGTTCGAATAACTTTGATCAAGATAAAAGTTATTATGTTTAAGGGAGGTGAATAATTATGTGTTATCGGGTTCATAAACTTTATGGAACTTTATGTAAAAGCTTTTGGATAGAAGAAAATATTGATGAGTGAGCCGTGAGCATAAATAAACAATATAATTTATGATGGTGATTTGAAATATTGGTCTGAGCTTTGGTTTGTCATCTTCAACGACATTAGTTGATATCAGTGCTGGGCTATTGTCCACATTTACTGAAGCACCAGTTAAAAGATTGTGTTAAATGAATAATATGAGGTTCATATACTTTATAATAAGCTTTTGCACACTAGAAAATATTAGTGAGTATAGTGACATGCAAGCATAAATATTATGAGGTACATAAACTTTATAATAAGTTTTTGCATAGAAGAAAATATTGGTGAGTGACACGTGAGCATAAATATACAATACAATTTATGACGCTGATTTGAAATATTGGTCTGAGACTTGGTTTAAAAAGAATTTGTCATCTTCAACAAAATTAGTTGATATCAGTGCGCTGTGCTATTGGACATATTTACTCAAGCACCAGTTAAAAGAATATGTTAAATGAATATTGAAATATTTTAAAAAGCGAAAATGATGTGTTATTGTGAAAATTTTAGTGAATAAAAGTGCTCAGTTAATCTAATTTATAATTTTATCACAGTGGGAGACGTCAAAATGTTTCAGATGAGTTCTTAGTAAATATTTTTCTACATAAGATTTAGATAATAATTTGAAAAAGTTATATCCATTCAAGAATGTCAAGAAAGCTTTAATAATTCTCAGTAATTCTTAGTTCATAAACTGGTTGTGTTTCTTAATTTTACTAGATTATTTGTGACAATTATGGGTTATTAATTAAAGTTGTTTCAATCCATAATAATTTCAAAAGTTCTCTAGAATGATTTTCTCAAGAATTGAGGATATAAAGTGATGTTTTATGTACATGAATGGCAATCATATCTGGACTCTTGCGAATAACTTTGATCAAGATAAAAGTTATTATGTTTAACGGAAGTGATAATTATGTGTTATGAGGTTCATATACTTTATAATAAGCTTTTGCACACAAGAAAATATTAGTGAGTATAGTTACACGCAAGCATAAATATTATGAGGTACATAAACTTTATAATAAGCTTTTGCATAGAAGAAAATATTGGTGAGTGACACGTGAGCATAAATAGACAATATAACTTATCACGCTGATTTGAAATATTGGTCTGAGACTTGGTTTAAAAAGAATTTGTCATCTTCAACAAAATTAGTTGATATAAGTGCGCTGTGCTATTGTACATATTTACTCAAGCACCAGTTAACAGAATATGTTAAATAAATATTGAAATATTTTAAAAAGCAAAAATGATGTGTTATTGTGAAAATTTTTGTGAATAAAAGTGCTCAGTTAATCTAATTTATAATTTTATCACAGTGGGAGACGTCAAAATGTTTCAGAGGAGTTCTTAGTAAATATTTTTCTACACAAGATTCAGATAATAATTTCAAAAAGTGATATCAATTCAAGAATGTCAAGAAAGCTTTAATACAAATGGCAATCATATCTGGACTGGTGCGAATAACTTTGATCAAGATAAAAGTTATTATTAAATATTTTCGATTTAAATTGGTTCCTAGATTGGACAAATATTAGAAATTTGGAGCAAGGGATTTCTCAATTGAAAATGACCAAAGCTGAGCTTTTTGTCAAAAATAGCTAAATATGAGGCAATTGGAATTGGTGGCTTGGGCTTAAACGAGAAATTAATCGATTACAACACTCAAAAGCTCTGTTAGCATCTAAAGAAGGTCTCTTAAGGTCTCAAGTAGAATCAGTTTAAATGTTTAAATAAAATTGGAAGGTATGAAATAACGTCATGAAGAACGAAAAAAGACACTTGCAGATACAAATAACTCGCATGACAGACTATCTAGATTTATAAATAGGCTACAGAAAAAGATGCTACTTGTGACAAGAGAAAGCAACATGTACAGGCAACAGCTAGATACATATGAAATAGAAATATCTGGATACCAAAATAATAGTTAAGAAAGCAAGTTAGTAAAGAAAAGCAGGAAAGTTAACTAACGAGAATGGTAAGAATTCTGAATAAATGGTTGACGTGAATGAAGCTCCTTAATATAATAGAAAATAAGGCACATTAAAATTTCATTTACTATTTTGATCATGACACTTGTAAATTAAATATCAATAATTTTAAGTATAAATAAATTTCTACAAAAAGTTGCATAAATTTTTTCCTTTTTTTAATTTTAATTTTTCTATTCTTAGATAGTCTCTTAAAAAGTTGTGGAATCCACAAGTATTGTACGAAAGTCATAACTTATAGGCAAGAGTATATTATCATTCCTTGCCAATTGTTTAATTGATTAATAAGAATTAAAAGTTCACGCAAAACCTACGTGTTTGGAAAATAAATTATGGTTATTATCTCTCTTAACAACTGCAAAGTTTCTTTTCGAAAAACAATAATTACATAAAACATATTTAAATAAGAAAAATGAAAAGTTTATGGAAAACTTATATGCTACCCAAAATAAATTATTTTTATTATCTCTCCAAATCACCGTTAAGTCGCTTTGTAAAAAAAAATTCAACACCCCCCTCCACCCCTTTTCGCTCATCTTTTCTTACTTAACAACAGTATAACGACACCACGAGAAACTTTCAGAAGAGCCTAAATATTTTTCTAAAACAGCCAATAAGACATTCTGTACAAGAATAATATGCTAACAAACTTTATTTGGAAATTAGAACTACAGAATGTTTGAAAAATGTTTTCTTTAAAAAAAAAAAGCATTAACATTTTTTTCTCGAAAATAATTTTTGATATATCCATTTATTTATCTAAATAAAATTTATCTAAATTAAAGTATAAATAATAAAACTTTCTACGAAAGTATAAAATAAGGAATGTATAAGGTTTTCCTGGAATCTATAAAAAGAAAAAGTATATATTTTTATATGACTTTACAAATTAGTAGTATTGTAAATTTATTATCGTGCATAAAATACAGGTTTGATTATATTATTTCAAAAAATGTTACTAATGTAACCATTGTATCGATCTCCTTATAGAAACATTCAAATTTAAAACTTTTATTGGGAATAACAATACTTCTATTTAATAATAATATTAAAAATGTACTATATAATAAACTCTCATAACATTATACAAATGTTTAAACTAAGGCAAGTATTAGCTCTCTCTCTCTCTCTCTCTCTCCCTCTCTCTCTCTCTCTCTCTCTCTCTCTCTCTCTCTCTCTCTCTCTCTCTCTCTCTCTCTCTCTCTCTCTCTCTCTCTCTCGCTCTCTCTCTCTCTCTCTACATTCGTCAAACTGAGTACCAAAAACTTTAATAAGAGCTTAAATATTTTTTTTTAAACAATCAACACGTTTTTAAGAAGAAGCAATTTTTTAAGTAAGTTTTAACAACACAATTTTTAACTAGTCCTTTTATTTCTTCGAATCTTATCAAGTCAATAAGCACACTTTGCAAATGGTGATAATTTTTTCATAACTCTTCAAATAATAATATTGTTAATATAAAACTTTCTATGAAAGTATAAAATAAGGCAAGTATAGTATTATCCTACACCTAAATCGATTTTTCTGCTATAGACGTTTCCGAGAAACGTGCTATCTGCTAGCTTAAAATTAAGCTAGTAGACTGCTTTCTGGTAACTTTGCGAGTATTCGATTTGGCGATTATGGAAAAAGGACATATTTTTGTGCTTATTTTCTGCTGTCAGATAACTGAAGCTACAAATCACAAAATCATTTGGAAGTCTCAGTACGAGACATATAAGGGAGTTACGTAGACGTCGAATAATTAGGAAAGATAATTATTAAAATAATTCTTAAACGCAAGTAGCAGGGAAAAGCAAGGTCCCTGCGTATAAGGGAGTTACGTAGATGAATCAAATTAGGCTACAAAATTATTTAAATAATTGTTAATTCTAAGTAGCGGAGGGGTGGCGTACGTGTGCCCAATTAGTCAAGAAAATTATTTAAATGATCCTAAAATCCAAATAGCCGGGGGAAGCGAGGTCCACGCGTATAAGAAAGTTAGGTAGACGTGCAAAATTAGGCAAGATTATTATATAAATAATTCTTAATCGCAAGTAGCCGGGGAGGCGAGGTCCACACGTACAAGGGAGTTACGTAGATGTGCCATATTAGGCAAGACAATTATTTAAATAATTCCAAAACCCAAGTAGAGGGGAAAGCAAGATCTGCGCGTATAAGGAAGTTACCTAGACGTGCTAAATTAGGTAAGACAATTATTTAAATAGTTCCAAAATCCAAGTTGGCGGGGGGAGTTACGTGGACGCCCGCGTGAAAATATAATATGAGATCTCATATGAGATTGTAATTGAGATCTCATATAGATTTCATATGAGATCTATATGAGTTCTCATATGAGATATCATATGAGATCCTTATACGAATTTCAGACATTATATCTCATGTGAGATCTCATATGAGATCTCATCAGCCATTTTCTATTAAGTAAATAAATTTGAGACGTTAGATCTTATCTGAGATCTCGTATGAGATCTCATCTGCAATTTTATAATTAATAAAAAAATTTCAGACCTTAGATCTCATGTAAAATCTAATATGAGATCTCATATGAGATCTCAGATCTCTGCAATTTTAATGAATTAATAAATAATTCATTGTTAATGTAAAAGTATGAATAAACAGTATATTTTAATGAATCTTAAAAAAAAAGCAATAACGTTTTATCAATACGTTTTACTAATGTTAATATTTTATTTCATTCTATTTCTAAATATTCCATAAAATATAACATTTATTATAAAAAATAAATTTATTGCAAAAATAAATTATTTATTAATTAATGAAAATTGCAGATGAGGGCTCATATGAAATCGCAGATGAGATCTAATGTCTCAAATTTTTTTACTTAATAGAAAATGACTGATGAGATCTCATATGAGATCTCACATGAGCTATATAATGTCTGAAATTCGTATAAGGATCTCATATGAGAACTCATATAGATCTCATGTGAAATCTATATGAGATCTCAATTACAATCTCATATGAGATCTCATATTATATTTTCACGCGGGCGTGCATAATTAGGCAAGACCATTATTTAAATAATTCTGAAACCAAAGTAGTCAGTGGAAGCGAGCTAGGTACTTGCGTATAAAGAAGTTAGGCGGACGTGCTCAATTAGGCGTGATTATTATTTAAACAATTCTTAGTCGCAAGTAGCAGTGGAAAGCAAGGTCCACGCGTATAAGGAAGTTACGTAGACGTGAATAATTTGGCAAAACAATTATTTAAGGGGTTATATCTGGTTGGAGCTCAAAAAAAAAGGCCTTTTTTCATATTTTTTTTGAGCTCGTTTTTAAATTAGCATAAATAAATAATATATGAATCGGTTAAGCAACTCTTTTTTGGGAATATAAAAAAATTTTTTTATTGTTGAAAATTTACAAAATGGCGGCTATTTGTCAATAAATGTAAAGCAGTATTTGAAAAAGTATCTCTGCGGCACGCAGTAGAAGTCCTCTGGATCACCATCTGGAACAATAAAAAAATTTTTTTCATATATACATGAGTTTTGCGGTTGAAGTACACACGATTATATTTTTAGGAATTTTTTTCGCAAAATGGCGGTTGTTCAAACAAAAAGTTGCGTTTTCGACGAAAAAAATCGACTTAAATTGTTTATAACTTTTTTAATTGTTTATCGATCGTTGAAATCGTGTGTACTTAAACAGATAATCTAATGAAGAAGCTACAGTTAAAATTTCAAATCAATCGGATGAAAACTCATCGAGTTTTACTGCGTGCCGATTTTGAAAACTTGGTTTTACTGCTTGGTTTTAAAACTTGGTTTTAAAACTTGGTTTTACTGCGTGCCGATTTTGAAAATTTGTCTGAGTTTCTTTCATGTTTGGACATTATTGATCATAAATCTAGGGATGTTTTACCATACTTTAAGCCAATAAAAAAAAAATGGAAAAAAAAAATTCCAACCAGATATAACCCCTTAAATAGCTCTAAAACCTAAGTAGCCGGGGGAGGCGAGGTTTACACGTACAAGGGACTTACGTAGATTATGTGCCATATTAGGCAAGATAATTATTTAAATGATTCTAAAATCCAAATAGCCAGTGGAAGTGAGGTATACTTGCGTATAAGAGACTACGTATGCGTGTAAAATTAGGCAAGATAATTATTTAAATAGCTCTAAAACCCAAGTTTCCGGGAAAAGCAATGTCCACGCGTATAAGAGAGTACGAGGGCGTGTAGAATTAGGCTAGATCATTACTTAAAGACTTCTAAAACCCAGGTTACCGGGGTAGCAATGGCAACGCGTACGGCGTAGTTTCGTAGGCGTACTAAATTAGGCGTACTAAATTAGGAATCGCCTTTTAGGATGTTTTACCCCACAGATGAGCTCAAAAATACATGTTTAAAAGCATTTTACACAATTTTTTAATTTTTAAAATTTGATACATGAGATCTCAGGTGATGTATCAGGTGATATATCATGTGAGATCTCAGGTGATATATCATGTGAGATCTCAGGTGAGATATCATGTATCAATTTTTAAAAATTGAAAAATTGTGTAAAATGCTTTTAAACATGTATTTTTGAGCTCATCTGGGGGGTAAAACATCCTAAAAGGCGATTCCCAATACTGATGAAGCTGATTTTTAATTAACGTAAATTTTCTGCAACATCTGGAGCAGAATCTCAGGTGAGATTTTGGCGAGAGATTTTACATGAGATTTCACCTGAGAAATAGATGTGGAAAATTAGGCAAGATCATTATTTAAATAAATCTAAAACCCAAGTAGACGGGGGTGGGGAGGTCCACGCGTATAAGGGAAATACGTAGACGAGCAAAGTTAGGAAAGATTATTATTTAAATTATTCTTAATGGCTAGTAGCCTGGGAAAGCAAAATCCATCCGTATGACGTCGTTGGATAGACGTGCATCATGAGGTAAGACAATTATATAAACCAAAGTAAATAAATTCTAAAACCCAAGTAGCCGGGGGAAGCGAGGTCCTTGCGTATAATGGAGTACATAGACGTGAAAAGCCAAGTACGACTATTATTTAAATAATTCTAAAACCCAAGTAGCCGGGAAAGCAAGGTCCACGCGTATAAGGAAGTTATATAACCTAGACATGCTAAATTATATGCAAAACAATTATTTAAATAATTCTCAAATCCAAGTTGCCGGGAGAGCCAGTTTCACACGTATAAGGAAGTTTCCTAGACGTGTAAAATTAGACAAGATCATTACTTAACCCATTAACGCGCAAATGCACATTTTTGTGCACACATTTTCAAGTACAGAATTCTATTGTAAAAACAAAGTCATTTTTATCCAAAATCCTATATAAGGGGTTTTCGAGGGTGCTCTTTCAGAATCTGCCACTTATTTTGTAAAAAAAAGTCAGTAAGTGTATTATTTTTGAGTTTTTAAAAAAAAAGTCAAAAAATTTAATAAAATTTTTTTTTCAAATCAATTTTTGTTACTATTTCTGTTTTTGGATAATCATATTACGGCCAGAAATCGTGGCCCGAATGTCTGGCGTTTTCAAAACACTGGTTGTGAATCTTTTTTCCCCTTTTAGCTTTTCCAAAATGGCGGATTTTGTGAAACAGCGTAATGTTAAACTTCATGATTTTTTTTCTTGAAATGTATGAACTTAACGAAAAAATATTATAGAACAAAAAATGCTTAGAATCACTCAGAAAATACGTATGAATTTTTTCAGAAGTTTTTGAACCAATTTTGAATTTGTTAATTTTTAACATTTTTGAAAAATCAAAAAATGTCTCAAAAACTTCTGAAAAAAATCATACGTATTCTTTGAATGATTCTTAGCACTTTTTATTCTATAAAATTTTTTCGTAAAGTGTATTTTTTTCGAGAACAAAAATTTTGAAATTATGCGTTACATAAACACACAAAACGTTGAATGGATTGAAGAATGTATAATCGTCATTCTGCCACTATAAATATGTAGTAAAATATAGCGTTGCCCAGTTCTCACCACGGGGAGGTAGACGATGCAAGAGAACCTTTTTCTTTTTTTTATATATTTTTTTTATGTTTTATATTTTTTATATTTTTTATATTTTATTCTATTCTTTTGAATGTATAGAGAGAAAACAGTTTTTACAAACATGTAAACCACACACCTTGGAGAGCTTTCTAGTTCTTAGAGAACATTGTTTGTTAGAACAGTTTCTTTGACTTGCGGACTGAACGGCATTACTGAATTTGTCATTACATGTTTTTTTTTTCCAAATAGCATTTAGCAATAGCCATACAATCATCTTTAGTACCTAGTTGTTTGCTCTTACCTGCTGTTGCAACATTGTACAAGACAGTGGCGTTGGTAATTGCTATTTGGATACCTCTGATAAAAATGACCCAAGTGACCCACTGTCTTGTACAATGTTGCAACAGCAGGTAAGAGCAAAAAAATAGGTACTAAAGAGTTTGTATGGCTATTGCTAAAAGCTATTTGGAAAAAGAAAAACATGTAAAGCCCAAATTCAGTAATGCAGTTCAATCCGCAAGTCAAAGAAACTGTTCTAACAAACTAATGTTCTCTAAGAACTAGAAAGCTCTCCAAGGTGTGTGGTTTACATGTTTGTAAAAACTGTTTTCTCTCTATACATTCAAAAGAATAGAATAAAATATAAAAAATATAAAACAAAAAATATATATATAAAAAAAAGTAGAAGGTTCTCTTGCATCGGCTACCTCCCCGTGGTGAGAACTGGGCAACGCTATATTTTACTGCATATTTATAGTGGCAGAGTGATGATTATACAGTCTTCAATCCATTCAACGTTTTGTGCGTTTATGTAACGCATAATTTCAAAATTTTTTTTCTCGAAAAAAATACACTTTACGAAAAAATTTTATAGAAAAAAAAGTGCTTAGAATCATTCAAAGAACACGTATGATTTTTTTTCAGAAGTTTTTGAGACATTTTTTGATTTTTCAAAAATGTTAAAAATTAAAAAATTCAAAATTGGTTCAAAAATTTCTGAAAAAATTCATACGTATTTTCTGAGTAATTCTAAGCATTTTTTGCTCTATAACATTTTTTCGTTAAGTTCATACATTTCGAGAAAAAAAATCATCAATTTTAACATTACGCTGTTTCACAAAAACCGCCATTTTGGAAAAGCTAAAAGGGGAAAAAAGATTCACAACCAGTATTTTGGAAACGCCAGACATTCGGACCGCGATTTCTGGCGGTAATATAATTATCCAAAAACAGAAATAGTAACAAAACTTGATTTGAAAAAAAATTTTTATTAAATTTTTTGACTTTTTTTTTAAAAAACTCAAAAATAATACACTTACTGACTTTTTTTTACAAAATAAGTGGCAGATTCTGAAAGAGCACCCTCGAAAACTCCCTATATAGGATTTTGGATAAAAATGACTTTGTTTTTCCAATTGAATTCTGTACTTGAAAATGTATGCACAAAAATGTGCATTTGCGCGTTAATGGGTTAAATAATTCTACAACAAGTAACCGGGAGAAGCGAGGTCCTCGCGTATAAGGAATAAGTTACGTAGACATGCTAAATTAACGAAGACAATTATTTAAATAGTTTTGAAACCCACGTTGTCGGAGACAGCGAGATCGACGCGTATTAGGTTAGTTACCTAGACGTGCAAAATTAGGGATGTCAATTATTTAAATAGTTTTAAAACCCATGTAGCCGGGGGAAGCCAGGTCCTCGCGAATAAGGAAGTTATATAGACGCGCTGAATTAAGCAACAAAATTATGTAAATAATTTGGAAAACTAATGCCCTAGTTTACGTGGACCTCCAATTCTCCCGTAACTTGGGTTTCAAAATTATTTAAGTAATTGTTTTGCCTGATTGTGCATGTCAACGTAACTATTTTATACACGAGGACCTCGCTTCCCCCGGCTACTTATGTTTAAGAACTTTTTCAATCATATAATTGCCTAATTTTGAACGCCTATATCTCCCTTATACGCGTGGACCTCCCTCCCATCGACAACCGGAGTTTTCTAATATTGAAATAATAATCATGCCTAATTTGCACGTCTACGTAACTCACTTATACTCATGGACGTTGCCTTCCCTAGCTACTTGGGTATTTGAATTATTTTAATAATGATTTTGCCTAATTTTGCACGTCTCTGTTACTACCTGAAACACGTGTACTTCGTTTCCCCCGGCAACTTATGATTAAAAATTATCTAAATAATAATCTTGGTTTATTTTGAACGTCTACGTAACTTCCTTATTCGGACTGTCTTTACACCCCCGGTTACTTCATTTTTAGAATAATTTAAATAATGATATTGCCCAATTGTTCATGCCTACGTACTCCCTTATACGCAAGTGCCTCGCTACCCGTGGCAACTTGGGTTTAAGAATTATTTAAATAATGACATTGCTTATTTTTTGCACGCCTACGTAACTCCCTCATTAGATTAGATTAGATTATAAACTCGCGGGGACCATAACGGTGTAGCGCCTTTAGCTTGCTTGCCATTGTACGCTATTCCCCACCTACCTCGGGTCCCACCTTAGAGGAGGCCAACTGCAGAGCAGTAGTCAAGGACCCTCCTAATTCTGTGCTCCCTGATCTCTTCTGGTATTGCCACCACCCTGCCAAACCACTTCCTTCTGGATTCCGCCAGTGCAGGGCACTCACAGATCACGTAGTTTGGCGTTTCCTGACAGTCTTCTCCGCACCTGGGTGTTGGAAACCCCGCAGGTCGCAGTGCTCTGTTATCAGTTTTACTGCCCTTCTGAGTTGCCACCTGCCGAGGGAGAGAAGTTCTCTGCCCCATCGGTCACCCGTTACTCCCCACATGGCCTTGGATTTGCTGCAATGCTCAGTCGCGAGCCACTTCATTTCGGTTACGCTCATGATGTGAGCAGCTATTCTGCTCCGGCCTTCTTGCACCGACATGCCAGCTTGCTGTCTAATGGGGCCGTAAGTGCGACCCCCTTGTTTAGCAAGAGTATCCGCCCTTTCGTTACCTTTCCACCCGGAGTGACCCGGAATCCAGGTTAAGTTGAGAAGATTAACCATACCTAGTGCATCCAACGAGGTCTTTGTTTCCATTACTAACTTAGAGCAAGTAACGGTCTTCTCCATGGCTCTCAATGCCGTCTGGCTGTCCAAGCAGATCTAAATAATCTAGCCCGACTTACCAGTCCTTGTTAGTTCCTCCGCGCATGACTTGATCGCGAGTACCTCGGCCTGGAAAACCGTGTTGTAGCTTTCCATTTTAAAGCAGAAGTTGTCCTGCTGCCTAGGTCCACAGAAGCCAGCTCCCACCCCTTCCTTTGCCCTAGACCCGTCCGTGATCCAAATTTCGCCGTGTTTGGGTCTACATTCCTCCCACCTCATCCTCTCCGGAATGTGGATTTTGCATCTCCCCTTCCTTACCGGTTGAGGTGGTATTATATCCTGCGGTTCTTTCCAGAGCTCCCTCAGTGAATCCCCAAACAACCGTTTATGCCTCTTGCTGTCCGTTTTCCACAGACCGACGCAACCTAGCCGGTATGCCGTATTCATTGCCTCAGACTTGATATGCAGTGCCAGAGATGGTAGGTTCAGCATGGTCCTCATAGCGGCATAGGGCATACTCCTCTTAGTGACAGTTATGCTCCTTAAGAAAAGCGCCTGTACCCGATTCAGCTTCGCGCAATCCGTGCTCTGCAGTGTTCTGCTCCACCAGACTACTGAGGCAAACGTTAACCTCGGCACAATAATGGCAGAGTAGATCCAGTGCATTTGCCGCGGATCCACTCCCCACCTTGAACCCAATGCTCCTCTGTATTGCCAGAAAGTGGAGGTTGCTTTTCTACATTTCTCCTCGAGGTACCTGCGCCAGAGTAACTTTCTATCGAGGATAACTCCCAGATATTTGGTTTCCTCCGGGATAGGAATCTTTAAGTTCCCCGCCTTCATCTTCCTCAGCTTTCTAATTTTATAGCGCTTTGTGAAGAGAAGGGCTACCGATTTATCCCCTTGAATTCGCTATGCTTTGCTACTGCACCACTCCTCAGTTGCCTTGAGGGCTCCTTGAACCAAGTCCCTAAGAACTTCTTCATAAGCCCCCCTCGCTAGGATAGCTATATCGTCCACATATCCTACCGCCTTTACTCCCATCCCATTTAGTACTCGTAGTAGGCTGTCTACCACCAGGCTCTACAGCAGGGGGGACAAAACCTGGGGACAGCCTTCGGATACTCGCCCACCGATCGAGTGTCCCATCCAGGATTCCCTACTCACCATTCCCTACTCACCATGAAGGAGCTCATGATCCAGTCAATGATGCTCTTAGGGATACCATGGTCTACCGCATCCTTCCGGATCGCCTCTCTAGAGGTCCGATTGAACGCTCCTTCAATGTCCAGAAAGGCTCCTATGCATACTCCTTCCAGCTCAAGCTGTTCTTCAACGTAGTTGACCACCGAAAGGAGCGCTGTTTCCACTAACCTGCCCGTGCGATACACGTGTTGTTCCTCGTGAAGCGGACAGATCTTCAGAGGATCTTCTTTAAGATAGCCATCCACAAGCTTTTCAATCGCGTCTTCAAAAGAAATGACGTGGGCTAGTGTAACTCTTCTTCCTTGGCTTGGGGATGAAATTCACCTTTGTTTTAAGCCACTGCCTGGATGTGTACCCAAGAGCTATGCAGCCCCTCAGTACCCCTGTCAGCAGTCCCGTAATCTCCTCCAGGCCCTGTTGCAGCAGCACTGGGGTGATGTTATCCATGCCAGCAGGCATGGTGCTTTGTATGGCTGAAAGGACATGATAGCCTCTTTGACCCTTTGCGCTGTGACTACCTGCCCTGCTATGCTCCAATCCGCCTTTCTACCAGCCCTCCGGGAGGGGGAGGGGCTCGTCCGCCCCGCCCGTCCGCCTGAAGTCAGGGATATTGGTCTCCAGCAGCACTGCCGGGTCTCTTCCGGTGTCCTAGTAAAACTCCCATCAGCCTTCCTTATTAGCCTTAGTTACCCATTTGGAGCCTCCGCTAGGACATTGAAAAGTCTAGCCGTGTCGCTTATTGTGCTACACTCTGAGCACCATTTCCTCCAAGAGTCACGTTTTTCCCCTCTAATGAGGCTCTAATAGTCTTTGCCTAACCTTGTAGGCTTCCCAAGTCTCTATCGTGTTCTTTTTCCTCGCTCTATTAAAGAGCCTACCTGTTTCCTTCCGCCTTGCCTCCAACTCTTTACTCCACTCCGGCTGCTGCGTCCAGTGGTTTTTTGAGTGATGGGATAACTTTCCTCGAACACCATTGTGATCACCGTCCTGATAAAGGCTTCGGTGCGTTCCAGCTCGTTCGGTGTACTATATCTCGCCCCCTGAATCCGACTGTGCGTCGCCGTATTGAGGCTCTAAAGCCATCCCAGTCTGTTTGCTTGGGATCCCTATACCAGACCACGTTGGGGACAATGCCCCTCAAGGTGGCGCTCTGACAAAGGTTGGTTCCGCACCTGTGTTTAAAACCACGAGGTTTTTCTCAGTCGGGTACTCCAGGAGTTCCTCCCCCCGCTCATTTGTGTCCGTGCTACCCCACGCCTCATTGTGGGCGTTGGCATCACATCCAGCAATGAGCCCGAGTCCTTCCTTCCTACAGTACCTGGTTAACCTTTTAACCTCCTCTGGGGGAGATTTTCTCTCATGCGCACAGTAAGCAGATGCTACGATGAACTCTTTGCCCCTGTTGACTCCGTATTTCCCACGAATTCTTACCACCGCTAGGTCTCCCGTTGAGAATTCCTGCATGAGCGTCGCCTCCAGCCCTTTCACGACCACGCACGCTCTTTGCCCGACATGCTCCCCACTCGCGTAGACACGCCCCGTGACCGGCAGTTCCTTTATCTCGTTCCTGACCAGCCAGGGTTCTTGCACCAGCGCAATAGCTGGGCATGTGTGTCTGACAGTCATGCACTTGGTTAATACCACCGAGGCGCTTTTACTGTGATGCAAGTTAATTTGCAGGATGTCCACTTGCGTATCAGCCATTTCAATGCTGATCCACCCCTACATAGTCCTGCTTCCCTTTCGCGTCCTCGCCAACCGGGTTCTTCGAAGACCAGCTAAAGGTGATCTCGCTTGTCCCTAGGAAGGCCTTGCCAACCCTGGCCCCTAGCACACCCAGAGGGGCCTCGTCAACCCCCAAGCGAAGGAGGCAAGCCGGGCCCCCCTCCAAGCACTGGAGAATCCTCCTCTTTGACGTATCCAACATCGGGTTCTGGCGCCCCAGGAGCTTGACCAACTGGGAGGCTTCTCTCCTTGGCGGCGGTACCAGTGCCGTCACATTGACTCTCTTGATGAGCTTCTCCGGGACGACAATTCTCGCCAGAGTCCCCACACCGAGATTGATGGACGGCATTGCCTCTCGCAGCCACCTCTCCGACTCCCCATCATTACAAATGAAGGTCGCTTCACTTTATTTAAAGTTAGAATTATTTAAATAATGATCTTGCCTAATTTTCTACGTCTAACAAACTAAAGTAGCTGGAGTAAGCAAGGTGCACGCGTATAAGGGATTTATAGTCGTGCAAAATTAGGCAAAATCATTATTTAAATAATTCTACAACCTAAATATTCGGGGGATACAAGATACAAGAAAAATCCCCTTATATTGACATGCAAAATCAGGCAAAATAATTACTTAGATAATTTTAAAAATCAAGTAGCCGAAGGACGGCGGGTCCACGTAAAGGAGGGCATTAGAGTGTTTTTAATATTATTTAAACAATTTTGTTACTTAATTCAGCACGTCAAGGTAACTTCTTTATACGCAAGTATCTCGCTTCCACTAACTACTTGGGTGTTAGAATTATTTAAATAATGGTATTGCCTAATTATGCACGTCCACGTAACTTCTTTATATGCGTGGACCTTGCTTTCCCGGCAACTTGGGTGTTGGAACTATTTAAATAATTGTCTTCCCTAGGTTTGGACGTCTAAGTAACTCCCTTATGCGCGTGGACCTTGCTTCCCTCGGCTGCTGAAGATTAAGGATTATTTAAATAATAATCTTGCGACAATTTTGTAAGTCTAAGTAACTTTCTTCTACACGAGGATCTCGCTTCTCCAGGTTATTTGAGCTTTAGAAATATTTAAGTAATGACCTTGCCTAGTTTAGCACGTTTAGGTAATGTCCTTATACGCGTGGACCTTTTTTTTCTGGCTACTTGGATTTTAGAATTATTTAAAAAATGACCTCGTCTAATTTAGTACGCCTACGAAACTACGCCGTACGCGTTGCCCTATTGCTACCCCGGTAACCTGGGTTTTAGAATTATTTAAGTAATGATCTAGCCTAATTCTACACGCATACGTACTCTCTTATACGTGTGGACATTGATTTCCCCGGCAACTTGGATTTTGGAGCTGTTTAAATAATGATCTAGCCTAATTTTACACACATACGTACTCTCTAATACGCAAGTATACCTCACTTCCACTGGCTATTTGGGTTTTAGAATCATTTAAATAATTGTCTTTCTAATATGACACATCTACGTAACTTCCTTGTACGTGTCAACCTCGCCTCCCCCGGCTACTTAGGTTTTATAGAGCTATTTAAATAATTGTTTTGCCACATTATTCACGTCTACGTAACTTCCTTATACGCCTGGACCTTGCTTTCCACTGCTACTTGCGACTAAGAATTATTTAAATAATAATCATGCCTAATTGAGTACGTCCACCTAACTTCTTTATACGCAAGTACCTAGCTGGCTTCCCTTGGCTACTTGGGTTTTAGAATTATTTAAATAATGGTCTTGCCTAGTTATGCACGTCCACGTAACTCCCTTATATGCGTGGATCTTGTTTTCCCGGCAACTTGGGTGTTAGAACTATTTAAATAATTGTCTTCCCTAGGTTTGGACGTCTAAGTAACTCCCTTATGCGCGTGGACCTTGCTTCCCTCGGCTGCTGAAGATTAAGGATTATTTAAATAATAATCTTGCGACAATTTTGTAAGTCTAAGTAACTTTCTTCTACACGAGGATCTCGCTTCTCCAGGTTACTTGAGCTTTAGAAATATTTAAGTAATGACCTTGCCTAGTTTAGCACGTTTAGGTAATGTCCTTATACGCGTGGACCTTTTTTTCTGGCTACTTGGATTTTAGAATTATTTAAAAAATGACCTCGTCTAATTTAGTACGCCTACGAAACTACGCCGTACGCGTTGCCCTATTGCTACCCCGGTAACCTGGGTTTTAGAATTATTTAAGTAATGATCTAGCCTAATTCTACACGCATACGTACTCTCTTATACGTGTGGACATTGATTTCCCCGGCAACTTGGATTTTGGAGCTGTTTAAATAATGATCTAGCCTAATTTTACACACATACGTACTCTCTTATACGCAAGTATACCTCACTTCCACTGGCTATTTGGGTTTTAGAATCATTTAAATAATTGTCTTTCTAATATGACACATCTACGTAACTTCCTTGTACGTGTCAACCTCGCCTCCCCCGGCTACTTAGGTTTTATAGAGCTATTTAAATAATTGTTTTGCCACATTATTCACGTCTACGTAACTTCCTTATACGCGTGGACCTTGCTTTCCACTGCTACTTGCGACTAAGAATTATTTAAATAATAATCATGCCTAATTGAGTACGTCCACCTAACTTCTTTATACGCAAGTACCTAGCTGGCTTCCCTTGGCTACTTGGGTTTTAGAATTATTTAAATAATGGTCTTGCCTAGTTATGCACGTCCACGTAACTCCCTTATATGCGTGGATCTTGTTTTCCCCGCCAACTTGGGTTTTGGAACTATTTAAATAATTGTTTTCCCTAATTTAGCGCGTCTTGGTAACTACCTTATACGCGTGGGCCTTGCTTTCCCGACTACTTGGATTTTAGAATTAATTAAATTATCACCTTACCTAATTTAGTACGTCTACGTAACTCCGCTGTGCGCGTTGCCTTTGCTTCCCCGGTTACTTGTGTTTTAGAATAATTTCAATAATGATGTTGCCTAGTTTTGCACGTCTACGTAACACCCTTATACGTGAGGACCTTGTTTCACCAGGCTACTTGCGATTAAGAATTATTTAAATAATAATCTTGCCTAATTATGCACATCTACGTAACTCCCTTATACGCGTGGACCTTGTTTTCCCCGAAACTTGGCTTTGGAACTATTTAAATAATTGTCTTCGCTAATTTAGCATGACTAGGTAACTTCCTTATACGGGACGACCTCGCTTCCCTCGGTTTCTTGAGTTTTAGAATTATTTAAGTACTGATCTTGCCTAACTTTACACGTCTAGGTAATTTCCTTATACGCGTGGACCTTGCTCTCCCGGCAACTTTGGTTTTAGAATAATTTAAAGAATTGTTTTGCCTATAATTATGCACGTCTGCGTAACTCCCTTATATGCGTGGACCTTGCTTTCCCCGCCAACTTGGGTTTTGGGACTGTTTAAATAATTGTCTTCCCTAATTTAGCGCGTCTAGGTAACTTCCTTATACGCGGGGACCTTGCTTTCCCCGCTACATGGGTTTTGGAATTATTTAAATAATTGTCTTGCCAAATATGGCACATCTACGTAAATCCCTTGAACGTGTGGACTTCGCCTCCCCCGGCTACTTAGGTCTTAGAGCTATTTAAATAATTGTCTTTCCTAATTATACATGTCTACGTAACTTTCTTATAAGCGTGGACCTTGCTTTCCCCATCAACTTGGGTTTCAAAACTATTTAAATAATTGTCTTCTCTAATTTAGTATGTCTAGGTAACTTTCTTATACGCGACAACCTTGCTTCTCCGGTTAATTGGGTTTGAGAATTTTTTAATAATGATTGTGCCTAGTTTTGCACGTGTACGTAACTCCCTTGTACACGTGGACCTTATTTCCCCAGGCTACTTGCGATTAAGAATTATTTAAATAATAATTTTGCCTAATTTTGCACGTCTACCTAACGTTATTATACGCGTGGACCTCGCTTCCCCCGGCTATTTGGATTTTAGGATCATTTAAATAATTTTCTTGACTAATTGGGCACACGAACGCCCCCCCCGCCCCGCTACATAGAATTAATAATTATTTAAATAATTTTGTAGCCTAATTTGACTCATCTACGTAACTTCCTTATACGTGGGGACCTTGCTTTTCCCTGCTACTTGCGATTAAGAATTATTTTAATAATTATCTTTCCTAATTATTCGACGTCTACGTAACTCCCTTATATGTCTCGTACTGGGACTCCCAAATGATTTTGTGATTTTTAGCTTCGTCTATCTGACATCAGAAAATAAGCACAAAAATATGTCCTTTTTCCATAATCGCCAAATCGAATACTCGTAAAGTTACCAGAAAGCGGTCTGCTAGCTTAATTTTATAAGCTAGCAGATAGCACGTTTCTCGGAAACGGCTATAGCAGAAAAATCGATTTAGGCGTAGGATAATATACTATACTTGCCTTATTTTATACTTTCATAGAAAGTTTTATATTAACAATATTATTATTTGAAGAGTAATGAAACAATTATCACCATTTGCAAAGTGTGCTTATTGACTTGATAAGATTCGAAGAAATAAAAGGACTAGTTAAAAATTGTGTTGTTAAAACTTACTTAAAAAATTTCTTCTTCTTAAAAACGTGTTGATTGTTTAAAAAAAAATATTTAAGCTCTTATTAAAGTTTTTGGTATTCAGTTTGACGAATGTTGAGAGAGGGGGAGAGAGAGAGAAAGAGAGAGAGAGAGAGAGAAAGAGAGAGAGAAAGAGAAAGAGAGAGAGAGGAAGAGAGAGAGGCTAATACTTGCCTTAGTTTAAACATTTGTATAATGTTATGAGAGTTTATTATATAGTACATTTTTAATATTATTATTAAATAGAAGTATTGTTATTCACAATAAAAGTTTTATATTTGAATGTTTCTATAAGGAGCTTGATACAATGATTACATTAGTAACATTTTTTGAAATAATATAATCAAACCTGTATTTTATGTACGACAATAAATTTTCAATACTATTAATTTGTAAAGTCATATGAAAATATATTTCTTTTTCTTATTATAGATTCCAGGAAAACCTTATACGTGCCTTATTTTATACTTTAGCAGAAAGTTTTATTATTTCTACTTTAATTTAGATAAATGAATATATCAAAAATTATTTTCGAGAAAAAAATGTTAATGCTTTCTTTTAAGAGAAAACATTTTTCAAACATTCTGTAGTTCTAATTTCCAAATAAAGTTTGTTAGTATATATTATTCTTGTACAGATTGTCTTGTTGGCTGTTTCAAAAAAATATTTAGGCTCTTCTGAAAGTTTTTCGTGGTGTCGTTATACAGTTGTTAAGTAAGAAAAGATGAGAGAAAAGGAGGGGAGGGGGGTGCTGAATTTTTTTTTACAAAGCGACTTAACGGTGGTTTAGAGAGATAATAAAAATAATTTATTTTGGGTAGCATATAAGTTTTCCATAAACTTTTCATTTTTCTTATTTAAATATGTTTTATGTAATTATTGTTTTTCGAAAAGAAACTTTGCGGTTGTTAAGAGAGATAATAACCATAATTTATTTTCCAAACACGTAGGTTTTGCGTGAACTTTTAATTCTTATTAATCAATTAAAGAATTGGCAAGGAATGATAATATACACTTGGCTATAAGTTATGACTTTCGTACAATACTTGTGGATTCCACAACTTTTTAAGAGACTATGTAAGAATAGAAAAATTAAAATTAAAAAAAGGAAAAAATTTATGCAACTTTTTGTAGAAATTTATTTATACTTAAAATTATTGATATTTAATTTACAAGTGCCATGATCAAAATAGTAAATGAAATTTTAATGTGCCTTATTTTCTATTATATTAAGGAGCTTCATTCACGTCAACCATTTATTCAGAATTCTTACCATTCTCGTTAGTTAACTTTCCTGCTTTTCTTTACTAACTTGGTTTCTTTCTTAACTATTATTTTGGTATCCAGATATTTCTATTTCATATGTATCTAGCTGTTACCTGTACATGTTGCTTTCTCTTGTCACAAGTAGCATCTTTTTCTGTAGCCTATTTATAAATCTAGTAATTCTGTCATGCGAGTTATTTATATCTACAAGTGTCTTTTTTCGTTCTTCATGACGTTGTTTCATACCTTCCAATTTTATTTAAAAATTTAAACTGATTCTACTTGAGACCTTAAGTGACCTTCTTTAGATGCTAACAGAGCTTTTAAGTGTTGTAATCGATTAATTTCTCGTTTAAGCCCAAGCCATCAATTCCAATTGCCTCATATTTAGCTATTTTTGACAAAAAGCTCAGCTTTGGTCATTTTCAATTGAGAAATCCCTTGCTCCAAATTTCTAATATTTGTCCAATCTAGGAACCAATTAATCGAAAATATTTAATAATAACTTTTATCTTGATCAAAGTTATTCGCACCAGTCCAGATATGATTGCCATTTGTCTTAAAGCTTTCTTGACATTCTTGAATTGATATCACTTTTTGAAATTATTATCTGAATCTTGTGTAGAAAAATATTTACTAAGAACTCCTCTGAAACATTTTGACGTCTCCCACTGTGATAAAATTATAAATTAGATTAACTGAGCACTTTTATTCACTAAAATTTTCACAATAACACATCATTTTCGCTTTAAAAATATTTCAATATTCATTTAACATATTCTTTTAACTGGTGTTTGAGTAAATATGTACAATAGCACAGCGGACTGATATCAACTAATTTTGTTGAAGATGACAAATTCTTTTTAAACCAAGTCTCAGACCAATATTTCAAATCAGCATGATAAATTATATTGTATATTTATGCTCACGTGTCACTCACCAATATTTTCTTCTATGCAAAAGCTTATTATAAAGTTTATGTACCTCATAATATTTATGCTTGCGTGTCACTATACTCACTAATATTTTCTAGTGTACAAAAGCTTATTATAAAGTATATGAGCCTCATAACACATAATTATTCAGCTCCCTTAAACATAATAACTTTTATCTTGATCAAAGTTATTCGCAACAGCCCAGATATTATAGCTATTTGTAAAACATCATTCTAAATCCACAATTCGTGAAAAAATTATTCAGTTGCAAACACTATAGAGTACATATGAAATTATTATTGATTGAATCAACTTAAATTAATAACCCATAATTGTCACACATAATCTAGTAAAATTAAGAATGACAACCAGTTTAGGAACTAAGAATCACTGAGAATTTTTAAAGCTTTCTTGACATACTTGAATAGATATCAGTTCTTGAAATTATTATCTGAATATTGTGTAGAAAAATATTTACAAAGATCTCCTCTGAAACATTTTGACGTCTCCCACCTTGACAAAATCATAAATTAGATTAACTGAGCACTTTTATTCACTACATTTTTCATAATAACACATCATTTTCTCTTTTTTCAGTATATCAATATTCATTTAACACAATCTTTTAACTGGTGCTTCAGTAAATGTGGATAATAGCTCAGCACTGATATCAACTAATGTCGTTGAAGATGACAAACCAAAGCTCAGACCAATATGTCAAATCAGCATCATAAATTATATTGTTTATTTATGCTCACGGATCACTCATCAATATTTTCTTCTATCCAAAAGCTTTTACATAAAGTTCCATAAAGTTTATGAACCCGATAACACATAATTATTCACGTTCCTTAAACATAGTAACTTTTATCTTGATCAAAGTTATTCGAACCAGTCCAGATATGATTGCCATTAATCATTTTCAATCAGTTCTCAGCTCCAAAATTTAGTCCTATGGCTGGCATTGCAATGTACACGTTTTTCTGAAATGAAAAATAAAACTCACAAAGATCTATTCGAATAATTTTTATTCACCTTGTACTAAATTATTAATGTCAATAACAGTTAATAATATATATATATAGATAGAGACGGTCGCGCGCAGCGAAAAGAGAGACTCGGAGGAGCGTACGGCGCTGAGCGTACATAACACATAGATCGAACACAGAGCGGCAAACGGTGACATCGAGCGGAAATTTGTTATGTATAGATACTCGAATACGGGAGAGGTTATAACCGAACAACAACAATGAATAGATCAGAGATGTAGGAAGGTAGAGAGGGAAATAAATAAAATCCATGGTATATTGGAAAGTACGAGTATATTACGTAGATGAGAAATAAAATGATTTAAACTCGTAAATATATTGATTTGTAGATGGGAAATCAAATAGAAATGATATGAATTTATAAATTAAATTAAAATTAATTATTAATGAATTGTACATGAATATGAGAAAAGTAATCTATATAGATAATTAAAGAAGACAAAAATGAAAATAAATATTCGAATAAGATACTAGTAAATAATTAAGTTTAAATTAAAACACAAGGCCTGAAAAATATAACATAAAGAGCCTATAAATAAATGAATTATTATACTCATGTATAAAATAAAATGGCTCTATTAAATAAAGAAATGAAGCTTCATAAAACATTATATATATATATATATATATATATATATAAACGTATTCTGCAATAACAAAAACTCTGAGGCTTATTCTTGTATGCAGGAATAAAGAGTTAGATATCGCATTATTTAAACGACGAGCGATTGTCATGGATAAATAGATAGATGGACCGCTAGATAAAATAGCCTTTCAGAGTTCACTGCTGTGGTGATGGGCACCGTGTGTCATATATCTACAGCAGTGAGAGCTTTGCAGTGTGCCTGAATGTTTCAGTGCACATTGCTCTGCTTACTGTCGTATAGTATTGCTAATGTTTAGTGTGCTGTACGGCAAACCATAAGAGTTTCAATTTTGGTCATAGCAATTTGATATAGAAATATTAGAACTATATATAGAAATATTAGAAATCGAGATGTGAGATAAAGGAGATGGTAAGTGAATAGAACTGTATAGAAAGTAATGAAAAATAATAGAACTGTACAAGAGCCAAATAACGTAGATTTGGTAGAGATGGGCAGCGCTGCTTTACTTAGAGCCTGAAGTACAGGGGCTGAAATTAGAGAAGGAAAAATAGAAGATGTAGATCGAGAAGGCAAATTAGACAAAGATAGCTAGAGATGACAGGCCTAGAGAAGGGCGAACTTAAAATTGGAGAAGTATATTGTTGGAAATATGACAAATACATAACAAATAGCAGAAACAAGACCATTTATTCATAAAATTGAAACTCAGCGAGTCCATGTTAGAGATGAGTTAAATTACTGAATCTAGAGAAGTGTTAAGTAATTACGAAAGAAAATAGAAAGTAATGAAAAATAATATGACAAACTTTTATCTATTTTTCAGATAACAAGGCGCAAATAGAGGTGTTATTTTTATAAAACATGACTGCTGTAAAGCAGCACAAGACTCCATAGAGCTGAAAAATTATATGAGAATAGTCAGGTGGCCGATACATATTTTATTATAAAATAATAGATAGACAGGTAGACAAAGATTGATGAGATTTGAGATAACAACATATTTAGCAAAGTTGACTGAGTTGCATCCGAATAGAGTAGATGAAGCGAAATTAAGAAAATTTAAAATTAAACATGAAATAAAAAGGTGAATGAAATTCGACTGTTTTTTTAAAGATAGTAACTATAAAGGACAGTTTTCGAATTTAAAAGCATAGATCATAATAAATTAAAATAGAGTAGTAATATCAAATTAGAAAAGTTGAAAAGTAGAAAAACGGTGTGTACTGAATTTGACTGTCTTTTAGAGATAGTAACTGTAAAAGATAGCCTCAAATTTAGATTCATGATAAAACCGTGATTTTCGGCATAAAAATAGATGTGTTTTCTTAACTGATTGGAAACAAGAATTCAGATCTTAAATTTATTATGTATTATAAGATAAGTAAAATGAAGAAAGTATAGATAAACATAAAATAAACCCTGTTGAAAATATCCATGTGGATTTTACACTGATTTCCACATGGAATCCATATGGAATCCATATGGAATCTATAAGGATTCCATATGGATTCCATGTCGATTCCATGTGGAAATCAGTCCCAAATCGTCCTGTGGACTTCCACATGGAATTCCATATAGATTTCCATATGAATTTTTCTACAAACATTTGTAAAACAAAATCCGTATGGATTTCCATGTAGATTTCCATGGGGAAATCCAGGTAAAAACGACATGATCCATATAGATTTCCACATGGATTTCCATATGGTAATTTTAATGTTTATAAAAATGTTTATTTATAAAATTGTTATATTTTTTTTACTAGGATACATATTTTTGACAACAAGTACTGTAGAATCTTTTCGAAGAATTACATAAGAGGAAATTATAGTTTATAATTTTTTATGCTTTACTGATATGATAAAAAACGTATCCCTAGTAAAAAAATTTAAAAATTTTATAAATAAACATTTTTATAAACATTTAAATTACCACATGGAAATCCATATGGAAATCTGTATGGATCATATCGTTTTTACCTGGATTTCTCCATGGAAACCTACATGGAAATCCATACGGATTTTGTTTTACAAATGTTTGTAGAAAAATTCATATAGAAATCTATATGAAATTCCATGTGGAAATCCACAGGACGATCTGGGACTGATTTCCACATGGAATCCACGTGGAATCCATATGGAATCCGTATAGATTCCATATGGATTCCATATGGATTCCATGTGGAAATCAATGTAAAATCCACATGGATATTTTCAACAGGGAAGTATGTAGTCTATGCAAAAGTTGTATAAAAGTGTTGAATGGAGTAGAAGATATATAAACAGACAATGTAGAGGAGAATATATTGGAATAAGATATGTTTGAAGTCAAAGACATTATAATAAATAAATAGAATAAGAACAAGTTAGATTTATAACACAAAACTATAGATAAGAGAAAATCAAACTAAATTTTAGAAAACTTGGAGCAGATTAAAATTGTAAAATTAATATAACGTCAGTTTCAATGAAACTGAAATTGGTATAGTTATTGTTTAGTTTATAATCCTAGCAAAGAAAAGGTCTCAGTACATATAGACAAATATGAGAAACTCATTGAACTGAATAATCACAATATTAGGAGAAAAACATTCTTAGAGAAAGGAATTAGAGATGCTCTTTATAATTCGATAATTCAGAGAGTTCTTCATATTGAAATTTTGGAAATATAGAGAAGAATAAAGCTTATAATGCATAAAGCTAGAACCTTTTATATTTGCTACGAAATTCGAAGGATATAAATTAGCAGTAGAAATAGAGAAATAGAGCGGCTCAGAGACCAATATCGAAAATGTAACAATATAGAACATGTTCTTAAAAACTGCCCTCCGAAAAGAGAAAAGAGGTTTTGACTCTGGAAATACAAGGAAGAGTAAAATAAACAATTCTAGAGATGGTAGGTTTAAGGACTCTTATGAATTTAGAATTGGTAAAAGAAAGAAGACTTTAGAGAAGTGGTAGACAACAAAATAGAGATGGTAGTAGGATTCTCGAATGACAAAACCCTTATTACGATAATCAGCCCAATAGTAAAGTATTTAGAGAAAGATATGGAAATCGTAAACACAAAGGGCACATAATGAAAGGTGGACGGGGAACGAAAAACAATAATAATAATAAAAACGCCGATAAAAAGACTAAAAATGGAAGATCGAAAGAAAATGAATATAACAAATTAACGGCTTAAAGACTAGTTTTGAAAATAGAACGGATACAAGCTTAAATAGAGGAGACAATCACACGTAGCCGATTCTGCTGCCACTGAACATATGTCAAATTCAAAATTGATATTGAATCATTGGAACTAAAAACAAACGTAGAAGTTAGATGTGCAAACAAAAATAATTATTCAATCATTAAATCGGAGGGAGAAGGTAAAGTAGTGAGATTTAATGATGAAAATAAGAAGTCCAATGAAGTTTCAATAATGGGAATATATCAAAGCCCTTACTGGAGAATAGAGGTGAAAGTAGAAGGAATGGATAATATAAGCAAGGACACGGAAAAAGATAAAATATTTGCATATCTAGACTCCTAGAGAAGCAGCCAAAGAAAGTGTGGTACAATTGGAAGGAGAAAAACTTTGAGGAGAATGACAACTCAAATCAACAAAAGTTTTACTGACATGGCAATTGATAGAAAATAAGCTAACATTGATAGCAAAATTATAATTAGAGAAGACACAGCTAAATAGTTTCGAGTGACAGTTAAAATGAAAGATAAACATATAATTAAGAAAAGCTTCAGCATACAAGACTTCGACATGAGGTATATGTAAAAGAAATACAGTCTAAATGTAAAACATAGAGTAGCATGATAAAATTAATAAGATGACCTTAGACTGTGAAGTATGTCTGGTGTTCAAATTAAATAAAGTGCCAATTAACAAGACTAGAGTAGAAACAACAAAACCTTAATAACGAATAACTGTATAATAACCAATGAAGTCAATAGATGAAATAAACGATCGACCAAGCAGAAACACTTACTATCAGCGCAAGAGATTAGATGGGTTGAAATGAAAAGTTAGAGCAGATCGGAGCAGTGATTTTATTGGTAACTTTACTCTAGAGATGTTAGAAAAGGTTATTACAACTAAACAACTAGATTTGGTACATTAGTACATTTTAAAGATCGAAGAAAACTGTATTTCAAGTGCAGCAAAATAACAAAATGAGTAGGGCTAATATAATACAAATTAGGAGTGGACCGTGAGATTTGAAATGAGTTTCTGTGTGTATAAAAAAGGAAAAAGTTTGTTAAGGTTTGACTTGACGTATTTTATTATTTTATAATAGTATTGACCTTTGTTTTAATAAAATAGGACTTTTATCAGAAAATTCTTCTATTATTTATTTAATTAATAATCAAAAAAGTTTTATAGATTATGACTGCAATGCACTGGGTAAATTGCTTTATTATTACTTATTTATTGACATCAGTATATCAGCTGCCATAATTTTAAATAGTATATTAGACAGCTACTTGTTTACGTTCCTTTTATTTACTTTGACTGTTTTTCCTTCTCTTCTGTGTTAATTTATTAAATTGTTGTGTTATTTTTATTAATTTATTACTGTGTCGTCCTAATTTATTCGATTTACGAAGGTGGAAATGTTTTCGTTAACATTTAGATTGTTTTTACCTAAAAAATCAGGTAACAATTATATTTATTTGAGGCTGATCTCTGTGCAAAGGTTTTATATATTTCACATTATTGGCTCTATTTTTGCAGAACGAAGAATGTATGTAGTATTTTGTATATGACGGTGTTAATTATTTAACAGAAATCTTTAGGTAAGCTCGACGTGCAGTTTGGATATTGTATGTTATACTTTTTTTGTTTATTCGTGACCTTGTATCTATTTTGTATTAATAAATTTCAGTGCTTGATAAGGGTAGTGAATCAGCTACCGAAACGTTGCACAAATAAAAACTACATCATTTTGAACTCATTAACATCGATATTACCTTATCTAAATAATACAAATTAGATTGACGTGTTTGTTGTCCTGAAGAAAGAAAGTATAATAAAACGTAGAGATGTAAAATTGGAAAGAAAAATATGTGTTTGAAGATAAATACAGCAAAACGAAAATTGAGAAATGAGAGCGACTAAACAAACGAACAAAAAGAGCTGGCTATCAGAATTTCACGAGAACTTAGATGAAGGTAAAGAAATATAGAAAACGGAGGGAGATCTCAAAGAAAGCGACCAAGAAAAAATAAAATAAATTAGTAAAGAGCAACAATTAGAAGTGTCAGAGAAGGAGAATACAGAATTAGAGAAGAATGAGATGCAGACACTGCTTGTCTCGTTAAATGAAGATCAAACCTCTTATAGAGAAGTACATTTGAAAGAAACCATTAAGATATTCCTGATAGAAAAGGATGAAAAATTTAGTTATCTTAGAACAGATCAAGGTACCGAATTTACAGGAGGTCACATAGTAGAAGTGTTAAAAAAAGATTTGGAGCAGATTTAGAACTAGTATGTTCTGATACTCCAAAGCACAACGGCACAGCAGAAAGATTCAATCAAGCCATTCAAAAGAGAGTGGGATCCTTAATGTTTGATTCTGGATTACCAGAAAGTGTGTGGGACTTGGCCGTAAGTGCATCTGTGTATATATATAATAGACTACCACATGGGTCAAATGATATGTAATCCCCAATAACGATATTCAACCCAGATTTTAGAGTGGACTTGAATCAGTTGAGAAGATTTGGAGCACTGGCATATTTCAAAATACAGAGAAAAACGGGCCCTAAATTTAGTCAAATAGCCAAGAGAGCAGTACTAATAGGATACAAATCTAATGGATATATCTTATTTTGCCCGGAAGAAGGAAAATATTATGAAAGTAGAGCTGTAAAATTTAATGAAAAACGGGTATTTAGAGACAAGTATAGTAAGAGTCAAATTAAAAATTGGGAGCTATTAGATAAAGAAATAGATAAAGAAAGTTGGTTAATAAAATTGGACGAAAAGATGAAAGAGAATAAGGAAACAATATAAACGGAGGGAGAGCCTAAAAGGAAAAGAGGCAGACCGAGTAAATACAAACAACATGTGAGGGACAACACTTAGAGGAGTTAGAATAAGAAAATATAGGATTAGAAAAGGAAAAGATGAATGCACTTCTTGCTCGGCTGAATGAAGGCCCAGTTCCGCATAGAGAAGCAATGAGCACAAGTGAAAGAGATCACTGGGAAATTGCAATTAGAGAAGAACTAGAATCCATAAAAGAAAACGAAGTCTGGAAACTAGTAGAAAGACCCAACATAGTAGACGGAAAGAAACCCAACATTAAAAATTCCAAGTGGGTTTTAAAGAAAAAGAAAAAAACAGAAAACAAAATAAAATACAAAGCCAGGCTGGTAATTAGAGGTTTCAAGGACCGGAATAGTTACGACTTAGGCGAGACTTACTCACCAGTATCGAAACTATCATTGATCAGATCTGTATTAGCTTATGCTAATAAACATGATTTAGAGATGCGTCAATTAGATGTGAAAACAGCCTTCTTAAATGGCTCTATAGATGAAGAAATTTATATGGAGATACCCGAAGGTTTCGACTGCTCAGATGATATCAGAAACTCCAAAGTATGTAAATTACAAAAAGCATTATATGGCCTCAAGATAAGTCCCAAGAAATGAAACGAGAAATTCTCTGAAGTATCAAAAGAAATAGGTTTAAAAGGTAAACCAAAATCAAATGAAATAGGTAAACCAAAATCAAAAGAAATAGGCTTAAAAGGTAAGGCTAACACATAGAACCATGTGTGTTCACGAAAAGGGAAGACTATATTATACTAATACTTGTGCTTTTTGTAGATGATAAAGAAAACTAAAACTAAAATTTAAAATGACTGATTTGGGTGAGCCACAGAATTTTCTTGGCATGAAAATAGAGAGAAATAGAAAAGACAAAGAATTGGAGATAACATTGGACAAATACATAGACAAAATGTTAAAAGGATTTGGTTACAGTGAGGTGCATCCACAGAAAACTCCTATGGTAACGAATCAAGTAAACAATAGAGATAGAAGAGATAGAGAAGATGATAAAGATGCAAATAATACGTAGCAATGAGTGAAGCTTGTAAGAAACTATGTTCTTAATGAACTCATTAAATTATTTACTAAAGAAGAATTAACACCGGTTAAAGTATACTGTGACAATAGAGCAGCAAAATCGAGTACAAAAATAAGTGTCAGTAATAAATTGAGACACATGTCTGAGGTTATAGAGCATTATGTAAGAGAATGTGTAGAGAGGAAATTGATGACTGTCAGATGGATTCCTTCAAAGGAATAACTGGCAGACATATTCACCAAAGCACTTCCTTTGGAAAGCCATGGTAGATTGACAAATAAAATTATGAATATAGATAAAGAAACAACATAGATATCATTTAACTAATCTTGTTTCTATTTGATTACAGATACTAGGAAGACGAGATAGATTAAGATGGAGGAGGCTTCCCACGGGAGGGAGTGTTGGATATATATATATATATATATATATGAGGGCGGGAAGCTCACTCCAGTCAACGACCATTCCCCCTCTACCCTCTCAGTCTACTGCGCGAGCGCGAGCGAGCGCGACAGTCAGTTGGGTAATGAGGACCCTTCTGCACAGTCACGTTTTGTTAAGAGTAAGAACAGATAGAGAAAGGAAAGAGAAGATAGAGTGTAAGAAAGGAAAAAAAGTTCAATTCAATCTAACCTATTGTGTTTATTTCTCCACCTGCGCATTGCGATATACCAACACTTAGCTTCTGGGATCATAAGTTATCAATCAAGTAAAATGACAAAAACGACAACTAAATAATTGTAACTAAAGCAGTACCTAGCTGTGTAATAGTACATTTCGATACTAGTGCGAGGATTTGATTTTCCCCTCGTGTGACTGTTTGCATCCGAGCGAAGCGAGGGTGAAAAGGTCACACGAGGAGAAAATCAACTTCTCACACAAGTGTCGAACCGTATTTTTTGACACGACGTGCGAGAAGTGAGATTTTTGCACGCATCGTTTAACGCAGCGTGCGAGAAATCGAACTTCTCGCACGGAGTTCAAAAAAGATTTTAAAGTTATATGGTATTTACATTATGCTTAGACTATCTGTGTAAAAGAGTTTATATAAGGAGTATTTATTTAGATTTACTACGCTTGGATTGTTTGTCTAGAAATGGTAATATTTTATGAAATTATTAGATTTTATGTTCTCCTGTGTATAGTAAAAGTTTGCCGTTCTTGGGTAACACTAAATATAACTAAAACGGGTTTCTTAGAATTGTGAGATTGGAACCTCTCAATATTCTGACTTGCTTCAGCAATTTTAGATCGAGATTTGAATTCCGCCCAGAATGTATGTAAGAACGCACTTTCAGTCTCTTCTCTCCCTCTCCTCTATCTTCTCTCTATTCTCTCTCTCTCTTCTGCCTCTCTCTCTCTTCTATCTCTCTCTCCCTCTCTTCTCTTTCTTCCCGAGCGTCCACATTATATGTGGTCGAACTCAGAAGTCAACATTTTTACCAAAGAGTAGAGAGACAAGGCAGAGAAGAGATAGAACAGAGAGAACAGAGAGAAGAGAGCGAGAGAAGAGAGAAGAAACAGAAAAAAGAGAAGAAAGAGACGAGAGAGACAAGACAGCAGAGAGAGAGAAGAGAGAAAAGAGAAGAGAGAGAGAAGAGAGCACAGAGAGAGAAGAGAAAGAAGAGAAGAGAGAGAGAGATGAGAGAGAGAATAGAGAGAAGAAAGGAGAGAGACATAAGAGAGAGAGAAGAGAGAGAGAAGAATTTGAAAAGAGAAGAGAGAGGAAAGAAGAGACAGAGAGAGAGAGAGAGAGAGAGAGAGAGAGAGAGAGAGAGAGAGAGAGAGAGAGAGAGAGAGAGAGAGAGAGAGCAAGAACTGGGAGAAGAGTGGGAAGTTAGCAAATAAAGAGAAAAGAGAGACGAAAGAGAGAGAGAGAGAAGAAAGAGATGAGAGAGAGACGAAAGAGAGAGAGAGAAGAAGAGAGACGGAAGAGACTTCTATCTGGCAGTCTTCCGTCTCTTTCTCTCTTCTGTCTCGTCTCCCCTCTCTCTCATCTCTCCTCTCACTCTCTTCTCTTTCTGTCTCTCGTTACGTTGTCCTCTCTCTTGAGTCTCTGTTTTCTCTCTCTTCTGTACCTCCCTTTTCCGTCTCTCTCTCCCTTCTGCCTCTCTCCTTTCTATCTTCTGTCTCTTTTGTCAATCTCTTCTCTCTTCTCTCTCTCTCTCTTCTATCCCACTTTCTTCTGCCTCTTCTCTCTCTTCTGTCCCTTTTTGTTCTGCTCCTACTCTCTCTCTTTCTCTCTCTCTACCGCATCTTGATTACTGTTCGGTAGTCTACCTGGATACATCTGGTGAGGAACTTGAGAAAGTGCAGCGATTGAGCAATTCTTGTGTGAGATACGTCACGAGTGCTAGGAGGGATGAGCATATGTCTCCCTACAGGAAACGCCTGGGCTGGCTTCGTACGGACTCACGCAGGCTCTATTTTGCAGCATTATTATTATATAAGATACTACGGTTGCGTGAGCCAACATACTTAGCTGTTTTTTTCACGAAGCATCGGCCTAGGCCAACCAGTAGGGGAGTGCAGCCGGAACTTCAGTTCCCAGCTTTAAACTATAAGACGGGTGACAAGGCATTTTTGGCCCAAGGTGTCCGCCTTTGGAACTCCCTTCCTCCCTCCTTACGCTACCTACCTACTTTTTCATCATTCAAGAGGGCGGTGCGTCAATATCTTTTTGATCTCGATCCCTAGCCGCCCTTAATAGGTAGGTGTTCTCAGTGCAGAAAATTTTCTTTTCTTCTTTTAACAGCATAGTATTAAACAAACTATTGACTCAGCCTAGTAGCATTTTTCGGTGATATTATTTTAGGGTACATAATAAACTGCGTTATTTTTATTTTTTTCTATTGACAAAACTGTATTAGTTGTATCAATTATAAGTTTAGTGAGGTTTTATTATGTATTTTTATTATGTATTGGGTATCAGTGATTCTTTTTACTATGCTTTTTACTTTTTACTTTATTTATTTATTTATTTATTTATTTATTTATTTAGTTATGTATTTATTTATTTATTTATGTTATCTATTTTATATTATGTATTTTAAAGGTGTTTTTAGTTTTGCTTGTTCTTGTTTTTACATTACAATTGTTGATATCTTTGTATCATTATTATGTATTTTGAATTTTTGCTGCAAAAATAAATAAAGATCTATCTATCTCTCTTTCTCTGCCTCTCTCTATCTCTCTCTCTCCCCTGTCTCTTCTGTCTCTTATATCTCTTATCACTCTCCTGTCTCTTCTCTCTTTCTTCTGTGTCCTCTCTCTCTCTACTGTCTCTTCTCTCTTATGTATTTCACTCTCCTTTCCCTCTCCGTTCTGTCTCTCTCTTCAGTCTCCCTTAGAGGACCTCAACGCCCAGCCTGTCCCTCAAGCCCCCAGACCATCGAGGCCAGCTTTTCTCTTTCAGGTACCAGACCTGGAACAGCCTGGAACTAACCCTCAAACGTCACCAGACAGAGCCAACAGCGACTCGCACCTGTCCAAAGTCAGTCCAGCCTCACCTTCAGAATCATGCCTTCCTTACCAGTTAGCCACTAGGAGGGGAGTAGCTGTGTCGTCTGCGACCCTAGCACTAAGTAGCTCGCGGCCAGCACCAGCGACACCGCCGCCATTGTCGCCCGTGCGAGAGTGAAAGCCGCACCTCGAGTCTTGAGAGGTGTTCGCGCTCGGAGCAGCGCTCTCCTCTGCGTCTTTCATCTGGCTGACGCTCCTCAAGACACACGCTCTGGCGAAGAGCCGTATCGCTCGCCCAGACAACTCGCCGTAGCTCTGCCGACAGAAGATTCCAGCTTGAAAACCGAGTCTTTGCGCTGGCACGCGCAAGGCGCCAGCGGTGTAATTAGTCTCTAAGCAGTTTCAATAAACCAGCACTTTATACTTTTTGTACCTGGCTGTCTCGCACTTTGTTGTTGCTCCTCTCCGCTCTCCAGTCCTAGAACCCTACATTTCATCTTCATCCACAGCGGGAGCGCAGGGCGCGCACATATTCACATATTCCAACAATTTGAATAAATCCGCTCGAGAATCCGCGTGTATTTCATCCGAGCTCACTCAGTAGCTACGCGCGTTTAATTTGAGTCAAAGTAGACCTAAAAGTAATTTATCTCCAAGCATGAGCGGTAAAAATCTCGCTGAAGGTCTCGCTAAAAATCTCTTTCGACAATCTATCGAACAAACATGTCGTATGTTTATCTAAATTTTTGCCAAACTTTGGTAAATTTCTATGAAAATTACTTAAAGTTGCAAAAGGTTTCGTGAAACCTTTGCCAAATTTTCGTCAAAAATCAAAGGATAATCCATTTTCATTCATCGTTTCATATAGCTTTGGGATAAAAACAACCAATCTTTTGCATAACTTTCGCAAAAAGTCAGGCTCGAAGTCTCTCTTAAGGTCTCGCATAAAGTCTAGAACAAAGTCTCGCTAAATTTATCATTCAAACTAACTCGCCAACTTTCGCTATAAATCACCATGAAAACCTGTCCCAAATGTCTTGCTAGAAGGCTCGCTTGAAGTCTGCTCTTAATTACATGCTATAAGTCTTGCCAAATCTATCACTAAAATTATCGTTAGAAGTATCGCTCAAATTTTCGCTCAAAGTCTTGTTCAAAGTCTAGATCAAATGTTTGTCTAAATATGTCGCTAGAGATCTCATTTAAAGTCACACTGGAAATCAGTGTCGCAGAAAAAATTATAAAAAAACTTATAAAAAGCTTTTCAAAAGTTTATAAAAAGTTTATGAAAAGTTTATACGAAGTTTATAAAAGCTTATGAAAAGTTTATGAAAAGTTTATAAGACGTTTTAAAAAGTTTATACGAAGTTTATAAAAAGTTTATTTGAAGTTATTAAAAGTTTATATGAAGTTCATATGAACTTCATGTGTCTCCGAGGTTTATTGTTCGTCCAGACTGTTGGTCGGTTTCTCAGCAACAGTGTGGACGACCATCCGACCTGCTAGAGAGTGAGTAAGAGAGGGTATAAGACTAAAAGCGCGTGCGAGTAAGTGTGGGAAACGCGACAGGCGAGAATGGTGTATGCGCGCGCGTTGTCTGTGTGTGTGTGTTTGTCTGTGTGTGTATGAGTGTGTTTGTGTGTGTGTGTATACGTGTGTGTATGGTCGACTGTCAGGTTGCCCCACATCCATTTGCGATGCAGTGCTGACGACCTACAGCCCATCGCTGCGTCAACGTCAGTGTCGAGTATAACTCGGGTAGGATAGTAGAGACGACCAAATGCTATTCCTGTGTCACTCGCCCTCGCCACTGAGCCTACGACTCAGCGTAATGCACTTCGACGACAACTGCCGGATGTACGAGGCGCACTTCCAGTGTTGCCAGAGGCGAGAGACCGTGATAAGTGGCTGGTGCAGGATCCGAAGCTCTGTAGCAGGGATAGGGTCTGTATCGTGCAGAGCATCAGTACTAGAGTTCCGTTGTAGCCAATATAATAAGCTTTGAATTATAGACCTACTCACCACCCTCATCTCGTCATCTTCAGCTACGTGGCTACATAGTCAAACATCACAAATACCTTCAGCAGAGTCTACCCGTAGATTTGCTGCTGAATGCTGAGCCCGTGACAACAGCAAACAATTTAAGAACGCGGAATTTAAGACGCAATTTAAGCAGCCTACTGTTTGTAATGGTATTTTGACTTTACTCATTAATGCGCTTAAAGAGAAATTTGTGTGCGCAAGTTCAAATGTGACATTCGAACTGAAAATGGGCGTAATTTTCTTCAAAAATCACATATAGGGGTTTTTTTGGGATGCTCATTTACAATCTGGCATTGTTATTATTTTATGTTTTGTTTTGTTTTTTTTTCTTTTTAAAAGCTGATTTTTGTCCGTATTTTTTGTTTTAAACTCGATTATTTTGTTGTTGATACTTTTGAATCATAATATCTCTGTTTCTCAGGAATCTTCTGTTTTCATGATATCGAGTAAATCGAGTATTTAGTTTCGCATTGGTGTTTTAAATAAAGACAAATGAGATTGAATGCAACACTGTATCTATGAAAACTAATGAATACTAATCAAAGGAACATATTTAGTTAAGATAGTAACTAGACCAAATAGCTTTCATGTCTTAGAAAACGATATTCACTTACGTTGGTTTTACAATCTCACTGGTATTTATATTGTTTTTTTCGGTAACTATACATGAAAAATATGAACTATCGCTCACATGAGCTTGTAGGGGCAAATGTGTGTACTCTTCCTAAAACCCCTACTTACATTACTATGGGTAGACTTATAAGAATAACGACCGTCTGTCTCTCTTATTGGAAAAGTAGAGTTATATTGTTTTCCCAGCATATTTGATGAAAAAGTGTGGTTATATGGGTTTTCCGGGAATTATTCTTAAAAAAAGTGGAGTCATGTGGTTTTTCTGGAAGTTAATATAAAAAAATGGATATACGTGGTTATTCCGAAAAAATGTTAAAAGAATGGGCTTAAAGCGTATTTCTTTGCGTTGATTCAAGACAACTAGTGCACTTTTGTTATTTCTGTAACAATTATACGTGATAAAGGACTGTTGAAAGATAAAAAATAAGGCATAAAACCGATTTCAAAAAACACGTCACTTACGTGACGTCCGGGAACCCACAGATATAATCACCAGGAATCATAGTCCGAATGTCTAAATTTTCTGAAGACATGGTTAAGAAAGTTTTTATTTGCTTTGCAGCAGTGGAATAAAAACATTTGTGGTTTTTTTAGTAGAAAAGGAATAACTTAAACAAAATTTAATGGAATAATGAATGTTTAGAATTAGCCAAAAAATACGTGTGAATTTTTTCAGAATTTATTTTGACCATTTTTGGTTTTTTGGATTTGGCAATTTTTTTGAAAAATCCAAACACATCCCGGAAATTATGAAAACATTATCACATGTTCTTTGACGTATACGCCAGCAGAAAAATATAACCTATGGGCATCATATTGGAAACATTGAATATACAAATTACTAATATGTGGGCGAAATATGGGAAAAGTATGAAAAAGTACTTTTGCAATAGTGCGCTAAGGCGCACTATCCAATATGTTGCCAATATATTGACAGCTCATGTGTTGACGAAATATTGTCAATATTTTCTGAATGGTTAGATAATTATTATTTCTTATTTCTCGATTTACATTATCATTTCCTATAAAAAATCATTCTATGAACAAGAATTGCAAAAAATTCTGATCTAACCATCCAGAAAATATTGACAATATATCGCCAATACATGAGCTGTGTTGCCAATATATTGGCAACATATTGGTAAAATCCATTGAATAACATTGGCAATATATGGGGGACATATTGGATAGTGCGCCTTGACGCACTATTGCCAAAGTAATGGTCATAGTTTTCTCATATTTCGTCCACGTATTGGTGGCTCTAATATATCAAAAAGTGGCTTTCAAAAGTAACAAAATTCTAACGTGTTCTTTTTAATCTCAATAATTTTTCTTTAAAATATTGGTTGCCAAACTATTTTTTGACAAAACAATTATTGAAATTAGTCATTTTTACTCGGCAGTTTATAGGAATCATATCAATTGTGATAGAAAGTAATAAAGTTTGTTACTATAAAGGCGAGTTTTCAAAAATAAAAATGTATGTTATCAAAGATGAAATTCTGCTCTTCCTTATAAGTAAAAAAAAATGTATCAAGCGAATCTTTTTAAAAAGCTACTTATTGTTGAGAATAGAAAATCGCTATTTTTCTAACCTATTTCGCGCTACTACATGAATCATGAGTTGGTGCAATTAAAAATTATTTTTTTTCTACTCTATGTTTACATAACTGTTTTACATAATGGTGGTTTCTACGCAGCCTTGTGGCCTAGCGCGTATCCTTCTACACCTTTACTTTTCAATTTCCTATTTTTTTTACAAATAACCTATAATTCCTCTGTCGACTATGAACCTTCCTATAAACCTATCATTTTTCCAATACTTCATCCATCCCCACATTCGCCCAGGGTTATGCCTGTGGATCGGGGAAAACCTATAGTCAAACCACATGGGATAAATCATAATTAGGAAAACCAGCCCCGGGATGGTCAGTGTATTGGAATAATTCAGTTTGGATATGTAGATCACATTTCGTAGGCTTAGAGACAACGAAACTGTCCACACCTTCCACTCAATTTGTCAAAAGGCAATTCAACACCTAATCGATTACACGAAGAAGTCACAGAGAAAATGCTGTCACTCATCCAAGTAGTGACCGAGCCCAAAGCTGCTTAACATCAGTGATCGGCCGAAATAGCGATGCGCTACCTGCCGAACTGTCGGTTCATGATCGTTTTATTTAGAAACTCATATAAATTCCGAAATATTTTTCCACACATCTTTTGACTAATTAAAATGTTAAATTTAGCCCATATAACATCGAATATTGGAGCAATATTGCCACAATGCATCTTTGATATTATTGCCATTTTCTCGGATATTTTCTCAAGGTTCATATTAAACATGTATGCAACCCTGACGCAATATTACTACAAACCCATGATTTCCATTTCTCCATTACAAATATTTTAGTTCAAATTTTTCATTTTAACATTGTAACCATATTGCTACTATGCAATATTACTGCAAGTTTATTCAATATTGTAGAATGTTAAGTTTTATAAAAACTAAAAAAGATACCTATGCATACAAGGATTCCTACTTTGAAGCCTATCATCCGGATGGTACTCACCGAAGGGATATTTTTACTGGTGTAAGTCTGGTTTTTTTAATTTAAAAAAAATTAACTTTCGCCAATATAGTATTGTATAACCTTGCAGCAATATCGCACATAACATTGTAGCAATATTATAACAATGTGAAAATGAAAAATTAGAAGTACAAAATTTACAATGGAGAAACGGAAATCGTTATAGAATGTGGGTGTAAAATGTAATTTTACATCCGAGGTACAAAAAGTTTTATTATGTCAGTCAAGTTAACTTTAGGGTACTTGACTACGATAAATTGATTTCAGTACGTTCTTGTATTTAATTTGTATAGAGGGATGAACAAATTTGAATAAATTTCTGAGAACAGTCATACAGTAGTTTCGGAGAGTTGTTTGCATTACTTCACTATCGATAATTGTAGTGAATTTGCAGTGAACAATGTTAATATACTTACATGTTGACCATATCCTATACAATGAAGAGATAGACTTGAGATTGTCATCTCTAATGATTGTGATTAGTCAATTTGAAATGGACTTGATTAGCCCACGATACGGCGCGCGAAGTGCGCATTGACACTTCTAGTTGGCTCAAAGAAGTAAAAGACTATTTGAGCAGTATTTATTGATTTCTTATAAAAAATCATAAATATTATTATTTTATAGATTATACAGAAAAACTTATATACTTGCCATATTTTATACTTTCGTAGAAAGTTTTATTAGCAATACTATTTGTACAAGGAGAAAGGGTAACATAGAAAGGGAAGCGAGAAAGAGAGTTAGGGAGAGAGAGAGAGAGGGAGAGAGGACAAGAGAGCGCGCGCGCGAGAGAGAGAGAGAGAGAGAGGGGGGGAGACTAATACTTGCCTTAGTTGAACTTCTGTAGAAAATTTTGTAGCTAGATTCCGCAACTTTAGAAGAGAAAATAATAATTAAATAGTGTGAAAACGTGAAGATAGTTTATTATAGTGTATTGAGTGTATAGAGTATAGAGTGTATAGAGAGGACAAGAGAGCGCGCGCGCGCGAGAGAGAGAGAGAGAGAGAGAGAGAGAGAGAGAGAGAGAGGGGGAGACTAATACTTACCTTAGTTGAACTTCTGTAGAAAATTTTGTAGCTAGATTCCGCAACTTTAGAAGAGAAAATAATAATTAAATAGTGTGAAAACGTGAAGATAGTTTATTATAGTGTATTATTAACAAGATTATTAAATAGTAGTATTGTTATCAACAAAAATTTTAAATTTGAATGCTTTTAAGGATCTCGATAAAATGATTACATTAGTAAAATTTTTTTAAATAATATAATCAAACGTGTATTTTTTAAGTAAGATGATAAATTTTAATAATACTATTAATTGTAAAGTCATATGAAAATAATTGTTTTTGTTTTTATAGATTCCAGGAAAAACTTATACTTGCCATATTTTATACTTTCGTAAAAAAATTTTTTATTTCTATACTTTAAATTAGTGCAGATAAATGAGAAATCAAATATTTTTAAAAAAGATCTTAATGCTTTCTTTTTCGAGGAAAAATTTTTGTAAGATTCTGTAGATCATTCAAAATAATTTAAGCTTTCATTGAAAGTTCTTTTTTTAGAGATTTAGAGAAAGATTGAAAGAAAGATTGTTTGAAAAAAAAATTGAATTTTTATGAAAGTTTTTTAAACAGAGAATTTAAAGATGTTAAGAGAAATAATAATAATAATATATCTTTGAAAATAGAAAATACTTAAAAAATTAGTTTTTCAAAAGTATTTATTAATTGCTTAAGAAATTATTTAAGAAAAATAATAACAAAAATATATCTTTGTAACCGACTCCATATTATCATCAAAAGTTTGACTTTTATAAATAGATTAGATAGAGCTTGCAAGGAATTATAAAACTAGAAGCTCAAAGGTGATCCGGAACTTGAGTTCTCATGTCAACTACCATTTCCCTAACAGCAGCTGATAGTAATAAGTTTTTTCACAAAATACTCCTGAACCCACTTGCTCTTGTTTTTTTGCCATTTGGAAAGCTCTTAATGCAGGCATGTAGTCAGAGTGAGTTCTAGCTGCAAATGCTTTATGAAGAAGCATTGTCGCTTGTTTCTTTGATAGCTGATATGGCATGACAAATAATGCTTTTACTACAGCACAGTTTTCAGAATTATAATTCAAATCCCAAAATACTCTTTTGCATCCATTTGCTCTTGTTTTTTTTTTGCCAAATTATTATTATTACATCGTTCTTCATTATAGACAGGTAAAATAGTACTGACATTCAATGTTTATAAATTATAACCAGGGTCTGGCTTAGTATTACATTGTAATACTTTAAATAAGATTCTTGCACTTCTATATTGATAAAACGTCCTTCATAACTAAACTCACAGGTCCTGGGCCAACTTGCACACATATTGATAAAATCTCCTTCATAACTAAACTCACAGGACCTGGACCAACTTTCTTTGGTACAGTTGCTAGTTTACCTTTAAAGGTATATCATATCTACGACACTGTTTCTCTTTGTCTCTACTACAGGAGGTTGCGTGCTTTGATAGATTTGAACATAATCTTTTGGTGGTCTTAATGCATAATGACTTGATTCACACCATCCAACAAGAAAAATTTGTAACAAATGCATATGTACTATATCTTCAACTCGTATCATAGCAATCTAACTTTAACCACAATAAGTTAAATTCTAAATATGTTGTAAGCGCTCGTGGTGCTATCTTAATAGTTTTGAATTTTTAATCGGACTTCAACGAGCAAATCTCTTATGCGTTAGTCGAATGTCTATTCTCAAATCGAGAAAGGTAGCTTTTTGTTTAAGCTTACTCCTCTCTCGATAATATTTTTGACAAACGGCGACACACATAAGAGACAATTTTTTTTTTTTTAAATGAATAACTATTAATTTCGGAATAAAGTATAATATCGGGGAGTTTCGTCCTTGTCGTACTTGGTGGACTCGTCAGGAAGACCCAAGTAGACATATCTTCGACTCCAAAATAATGAAATTACTATGAATTCTTATAGTGTGTAAGTTGTAATTTTATATGTGGATTTGAAAAATTGGTTGCCATCTAGTGTTAAAAGGTTGGAACTAAGATTATACAAGAAAAAGGCATTTTAGTGTCCGAATGCCATTTGATTCTAAATATGTTGTAAGCGCTCGTGGTGCTATCTTAATAGTTTTGAATTTTGAATCGGACTACAACGAGCAAATCTCTTATGCGTTAGTCGAATGTTAGCCTAAAAAGTTTGCTAATATATAATAAACCGCACATATAACAAACTCGTGTTCTATGGTTCTATTGCATATAGACCCTACATCCACGTAGATCACACAGTAAACATATTTTTAAATGCATTTATTAAATTCAGTTATTTATTCACTCCTTCTATTTTAATCATTTATGCTTTTCACTTTACAAAAGCTTTATAAAAATACAGAAAATGACGTATATTTCACTGACATAAAAGCTTACAAATGTATTTCACTGGTGAGCATCATGTTTTATTATATTAAAAAATATTGACTCTTTCTATTTTAATCATTTGCTTTTCATGTGCTTTTCACTTTATAAAATTGTATCAAAATACAGAAAATGACGTATATTTCACTGACATAAAAGCCCACAAATGTATTTCACTAGGAAGCACAAAGTTTTTATATTACAAATAAGGCTCTCCCGAGTAGCGGACGTGCCTAAAAACAAGTTATTTCACAAATGCCGGCTGTTGATTTCTCTGCGCAAATGTCTATTGTTTATTTCAAATAGTTTTTCACACACACACACACACACACACACACACACACACACACACACACACACACCCACACACACACACACACACACACACACACACACACACACACACACACACACACACACACACACACACACACACACACACAAACACACATATTTATATAACAAACTCGTATTCCATGGTTCACTTACATAAGACCTTGGATCTATACATCACCTAACACAATAAACATATTTTTAAATGCATTTTTTAAATTCACTTATTTATCCACTTCATTTATTGTAATCATTTATGCTTTTTGATACAGAACTCATTTTTTAAATATACAAAAAATGATGTATATTTCACTGATGTAAAAGTTCACAGATTTCTTTCACTAAACAGCACCATGGTTTTATTTTATAAAACTCAGTTATTTGATAATTATCCGATGTTTCGTTTTCACTCACATACATTATAGTCTTGTTGCAGGGATTTTTTTCAAATTAATTCCTGGTACATAATTACATCATAATTCACTTATCATACAACTCTGTTTGTTTTAATATTTATGCTCTGTATTGAACGACACTTTTAATAGAATATATAAACTGATGTACATTTCACCGACAGAAAAGCCCACAGATGTACTTCACTGGAGAGCATCATGGTTTTATGTTACAAATCCAAGTTATTTCACAAATGCCCGATGTTTCTTTCGCCATGCTAATTTTCATAGTTTATTTAATAATATGTTCATTGTCATTAGTTTTAAATTATAAAATTTATTTTACATTCCCAAATTGTGACAAATAAACTGCATTTTCACTAGAAACCACTTGAATTAACAACCTGTTATTGTTATACACATCTTGAAAAATTAAAAACAAACAGTTTATTAACTAAGAATCATTGTGAGAAAAAAAGCGTTCTCGACATTCTTTTATAGTTGATTTGTATTTATTCAAATTTCACAATAACACATTGTCTTGGCATTTCTCAGCATTGTAATGTTCATTTTGTATAAACTTTTACTTGGTTCATGAACAAATCCTTGAAATGACTTCGTATGGTTAAAATACATCCTAGCTGCAAATTCTTTACAAGTAACCATTGTTGCTTGTTTTTTTGAACTATGTAAGTCCTTAATACGTATTGCCCAAAAAAAAATTTCCAGCTGGGAAATCTAGCTCGATTATTCACATGGAAAATACAGCTGGGAATGACAGCTAGATTTCAGTGGATTTCCCAGTTGAATTCTCAGCCGATCTTTTCAAGTATTCCAAATCCATCTAGAAAATCAACTTAAAAATAGATAGGAATCCATTGGTAAGGGTGGACATCTAGATAAAAATCCACTTGCAAATAGGCGGAAATCCATCTAAAGTCCCATTTATTGTTGATGGAAACCCACTTAAAAATAGGTGGGAATCCATGGGAATGGGTGGAAATCAAACATCCACTTCGAGATAGGCGCCAATCTATCGAAAGTCCCATTTGTAGTTGATGGAAATCCATCTCAAAAATACACTTAAACGTAGATGGGAATCCATTGTTATGACCGGAAATCTAGGTTAAAATCCATTTGGAAATGGGCGGCAAAGTCCCATAGTTGTCATTGATGGAAATCCATCTAGAACATCCACTTAAAAATAGATAGGAATCCATTGGTAAGAGTGGAAATTAACGTAAAAATCCATTTGGAAATGGGTGGAAATCAATCTATAAAATCTCATTGTTTTAGTTGATGGAAATCCATCTCAAAAATACACTTAAACATAGGTGGGAATCCATAGATAAGGGTGAAAATCAACGTAAAAATCCACTTCAAGATAGGCGGAAATCTATCGAAAGTCCCATTTACTGTTGATGGAAATTAATCTCAAAAATCCACTTAAAAATAGGTATAAATCCATGGGTAAGGGTGGAAATCTAGGTAAAAATCCATTTGGAAATACGCGGAAATCCATCAAAAGCCCCATCACTTAGTTGAGGAAAATCCATGTAGAGAATCCACTTAGAAATAGGTGGGAATCCATGGGTAAGGATGGAAATCTAGGTAAAAATCCATTTGGAAATACGCGGAAATTCATGTAAAGCCACATCATTTTAGTTGATGGAAATCCACGTAGAAAATCCACTTAAAAATAAGTGGGAATGCATGGGTAAGGTTCGAAATCAACGTAAAAATCCATTCGGAAACGGGCGGAAAATCATGTAAAGTCCCATTCACTGTTCATGGAAATCCATCTAAAAAATCCACTTAAAAATAGATGGGAGTATTTGAAAAGGTCGGCTGGGAATTCAACTGAGAAATCCTCTGAAATCCAACTGGAATCCAGTCATTCCCAGCTGGATTTTCCATGTGGAAAATCGAGCTAGATTCGACATGTTTCATGAATACACGTATTCTATTTGAGTATTAGCCAACTGCCAATGCTGCTTTTACTTCATAGTTTAATTTTCAGAATTTAAATTGTAATCTCTGTATTACCTGATGATCCTGTAGCTTTTACAAAACTTGAAGCTCAAAGTTGACAACAATTTCCATAAGAATAGCTTATAAATTTTTCTGAAAATACTAATTCCCAATCACTTACTGTTGTATCTTGCCAAATTTGAAAAGTTCTTAAAATACATGTATGTTGTCGGATTAAGTCTCATCTTGAAGTATTTACAAGCAAGCATTGCTACTTGTTTTTTTGGTAAGTTTTGCTAATAATAAGATAATCTACACATAATATCCACTCACAGTATCATAGATATTATTTCACTAGGAGAAATCAGAGTAAAAAACAAGTCACATCACAAATGTTCATTGTTTCTTTCAATTCAATCTATGCTATTTAAAGCTTTCACGACATTGTTTCATATTACCTGAATTACCTGAATCATATCCGCTGTTTGTTCATGCAAGTTTTTGCTTATGCTCGTTCTGATCTTGAGAAAATATGGTACTAAGCAGAAAAATTATCCTTTGATAAATATTATTGTAATATTTTTCTTGTACTGTAGTATAAATCCTTGTACAGTCTCAATTTGTATTTATTTGTTGTTTCACTTTCATATATATATATGGGTCCAAAAAATACTTTTTTAAAAATCCGTGCGCACGGGGGTCCCCGATTTTTCTAGTTTTGAGATATTTTATAGAAATTATCAAAAAAATGATCTCTGCCAATTTTTAGGGTCCAATATTAAAAATTGACGTCAGAAGCTCGTCATAAATGTGCAAAGAAGGTCATTTTTTATGCGTTTTTTGGTGTTTTTCAAACTTTTTTTAAATAAGTTCATTCATATCAATTTGCAATTTATCAGTGGATTTTTTCTTCGTCTTGACTTGAGCTTTACAGATATATTTTTTTCGAAAACCAAAATTTACGTATACATGTCCAAATTACCACATTGCTAAAGTCACCTTTTTGACATTTTAAAGATACTTTAAAGCGATTTTTCGTGCATTAGTTATAATTGCACCCCAATCTACCCAAGGACGTTCGAAAGAGGGTGAAAAAACCTTTCTATTTCACTGGGATATCATAAAAAAAAGTTTAAAGTACAGTGCGTGTGTTAGTTTGAATTTCGCAGATTCTGAAAAAATAGCCATTTTTGTAGCAACTTTTATTTGGCTGAAAACTATTGGAAAGTGTTCTTAAAACATACCTGGAAGAAGTTCAATTGGACCGAACATGGATATCAAACGATTTCCTATTGATTCGAGCTGATATTTTTTCAATTTCGGTGTCTAAATTACTAAGCACTTTCTGCATTTGTAGTCTATTTCCTTAAACCTTTAGGATAATTAAAGAAATTTTTGCATTATTGATTAAAATATACTTCTGAAGTCTTTAATAAAGCTTTGTGAGATACATCTATGTGGTCTTAAAGCAGATATAGCGGTTTGAAATTTAGAAAAAGAAATGGTACCATAAGATAAAATGCCTATTCTTTTACTCGCCGCAGCGCCCAGGCCTGTTTAATAAATAATACTTTAAATTACTATAATAATACTCTTAATTACTTAATATAATATTTTGATTGATGTAATATGTAAGTCAAAACTGTAGCTTAATTGATCCACAGTAGCTTGAGGTACAGCCTTAAAAAATTAAAATTGATTGGTTAAACTGTTATTTGAAAAAATTACATTTCGGGAAAATCATATTTAAAGTTTTATATATTTCTGTAGTATTAATATAAATAAATAAAATGCTTAAGGGGATGCCTTACTCGTACTATTACCGACCGAGCAATTCACACAGTTTCAAGCTGATTGAAAATAAAATACGTCGAATCACAAAAAATCAAGAGAACACTCTTCTGTGTTTTTTAACGTTCTATCATCCAGTCAAAGTTTGGAGTCGAAATATCAAGCCGTTTTTTCAAAAACTTTGAACGAAATTAAATTTAATTTCGTTCAAAGTTTTTGAAAAAACGGCTTGATATTTCGACTCCAAACTTTGACTGGATGATAGAACGTTAAAAAACACAGAAGAGTGTTCTCTTGATTTTTTGTGATTCGACGTATTTTATTTTTAATCAGCTTGAAACTGTGTGAATTGCTCGGTCGGTAATGGTACGAGTATGGCATCCCCTTAACCCTTACAGATATAATCTACGTTATCTGAAAAATTATAAAGCATATTTATGAGTTTGAAAAAGAAGCTGCTATAATAACTGTACAAAAAAGCAAAATGTTAAAGATACGCCCTTTTTCTGTTCAACAGGTTTTTTTTTAAAAAGGAAGGGAATTTAAAGTTTCTTCTTGAACTTATATATTGATAAGTATATGTGGATGGTGGAAGCAGGAATCCAGGACACAAATGAGTATACACGTACACACGGAGTATTAAAGTATAATAAGTAATTTATTAAACTACAGATCACTCGACACTCGCTAATCAATAAAACACAGATATAAATATAAGTATAAGTAAAAGTATAATCTCACTCGGACGCGATGTTACTCGCTTCAGCTCTCGTAGAGCACCGACTGGCCCTCCGCACAGAGCCGTACTCAGTATCTAAAGGGGGCGCTAAAGTAGATATGAGATGGCGAGTGCGGCAGCGGCTTAAGAGGACCCGCAATTCTAACACTCCCTCCCGGGTACCTTAAACCACGCTGCCCTTCAAATCCTTATTTGTTGTCTGTAACACAGAAAAACACTATAAACAAAATGGAATGATAATTCTAAAATTAAAATTAGTCCAGCTAATTTTATGCAATTCAAATTACATGTACAAGCCTTCGGTTAACGCATTCTCTCACATGATGCTCTATTACATCGGTCATATGTCGCAATTCATTTCCGTCGCCCGTTTTAAGGTTTGATTTAGCTGATCGATTATCGCTCCATAAAATAATCAACGTAAACTCTCTGGATAGCACATTTTAGGGAATTATGTATGGAGATCAATTCTTTACTACAGTCGCTCATTAATACATATTCCGTTAGACACATTGCGTGTCCCTCAAGCAATGGTATGTCCAAGAAATTTAATGATATAGCCGCTCGTTGTCAGAGAACTTTCACGGTCGCCAAAACTCGCATCCGAATAACTTTCGAGAATGTCGCTTTTGCCAAGATAATTTAAGCCTACAGCTTTAGTACCCCTAAGGTATCTGAACATTCGTATCACTCCTCGCCAGTCGCTGTCGGTAGGATGGCTTGGTGCCTGCTTAATATGTTAACCGTATAAGCTATGTCGGACTTGCATGCATTTGCTTAGTACAAAATGTACCTGTAACTTCGCAATAGGGTATATCTTATCGTTATTTTCTGTCATTATAAGTACATCAATGTTTTCAGTCTTTTGATTGAGTGCATGTCCTGAAAGCCGAATTTAGTTTTCAATTTTATGATATATTTTTGTTCGTCGATTTTCATTACCCTCGCTTCTCTGTCTCTTTTGATTTCCAGACCAAGAAAATATTTAAGCTCTCCTATATCAGTCATTTCGAAATTTCTACTAAGACTCTGTTTCGTCTTACGCATTTTCTCTCTGTCGTTACATGCCAGTAGTATGTCATCGACATACATAATCATAATCAGAAATTTATTACCTTCACGCCAGGTAAAGAGAAAATGCTCGTTATTATCTGGATTTATCCAAATTTCGTTACAATTCCAGTAAATTTCTCATTCCAGCATTTTGGGCTCACTTTCAAATCATACAAGGCCTTTTTCAGTTTGCATATTTTCTTTTGCTTAAGTTCTGTCGCACATTCGATTCCGTTTGGAATTTTCATGTAAACTGGTACATTTAAGTGGCCGCTCAAAATGCTTTCTTAACATCCATCTGAGTCTATCAGTCGCTTTCATGGCCTTTTGATAATTCACGGAGTCTCCATTTATCTCAGCTAGTAGAGCGTGAGTTGTCTCTTTAATTGATTCCATCTCTTGAGATTTGATATCTCTCACCTATCGCGAAAAACCACGACCTCTTTTTGTCTCTCCCTCCGTTTCGGTTGTTTTAGTCTCAAACTCATCAAACCAGGTGTTTGTATCAATTTCAGAGTTTACAATCTCCCAGTCGCTTATATCTGCCTTTGTCAAGTTTAATATATCTGTCGCCTTCATGATGTCTCAACGAATTGCAGATTCATCGTTTTTCTCCAGCCAATAAGAAAAGACTTCAGTCTCTCTTAATTTCTCCCTCCGTTCTCTAATTTTCACATCAAATTCAACGAATCAGATGTTTGGATTAACTTCTGACCTCTTGGTCATTACACTTAAATTCGCAATGCATCTACAAAACGATTTAGTTGCATAGTAGCCATATTACAATGTGGATTGAAAGTTTTAATAGGCGAAGCCACATTATTTGAACATGTGATGCATCTGTTGCATTCATGAACTGCAGTATTTAAAACACAGAATTTTATTAACACTCACATTTATCTCTGAATAATCTTATCAAACATTTCATCGGCACCATCACGGCGCGGCTTATCAGGACACGCCAGCTGTAATTTTATATTTAACTTTCTCAGAACATATTCACTCAGTCGCATATTCACTCGTGAATTCTGTTCTCTGATCGCTTCGCAAATAGCAAACCTTCGCATCTTTTCCTAGCAAAAATTCGGGCACTTCTTTCAAAGATTAAAAACAGTACCCTGTCTCATCTTTTCTTTTCATCGTATAGACCATGGCTAAACAAGAAAAATCATCCACGAAGACAGAAATATATTTGTATATTTTTGGTTACGTAATAGGGCTTAACATACCCATAAATATTAGCATGTATGATCTGTAAAGGATTCTATCGCTCTCTATCGCACTGTGGTTTCTCATTTTCAGTTACTTCATTTATATTGCTTAATTTTCTGTCTCTTATGTTTTCAAAGCCCGAACAAATCTCATCGTTTGTTTCTCTGTCTCTATTTGCACTGCACATGCTTCCACTGTTTCAGTCGCTTTTAGTTTAGTCATGTTTCTTTCGTAGTTACATGGGCTATTTCTCTGTTTCTATTCACGTTACAGTCAACATTCGCTTTATTTATTTCAAATTCTACCATCCAATGCCGTTTCTAATAAATATCCAACAGACAACATTCTTTGGATATATGATCATAGATATCAATCTGTATATTATCAAAATAAAAGCATAGTCCTAAATAAGTAAAGTTTCGCAATGACAATAGGTTCTCTGACAGATTTTCAGCGTAAATCACATTATCAAGTTTCAGTAATTTAATATTACCCGCAAATACTTCAACTGTACCGACTCCCTCCGATCTTAAGTTCGCACTGTCGCTTTTATTTGTATATTTATTTTCATCTTGTTACATGTTAAGACCATTTAAAACTCAAACTCTAATTTATCGAACTATTCTGTCGCTTCAGTATCTATCACAAGTCTAGGTCACAAATCTAGATTAAAGAATATTGTTATTTACAGTCGAGGCGGAAACAAGTTTAGCATTGTGTGCTTGTATCTTTCGTTCGTTCATATTCAACCATGTCTGTCGTTTTACAAGCTTGTTTGCTCCGCGATCACTCGCTTTATTTCTAGTACTAACTTTTTCAGGTTTCTCACTGCCTTTTTCTCAATCTCTCTAGTTTCGCCGTTTTATCGACCTTAAGCTTACCCCCGCTATAACGACTTCGGCCTCGGCCACATCCACCTTCGCGATTATACGGTTAATGCTGTATATTCCAGTACCTTGAACTGTCACCATGCTTTTTGTCATGAAGTCGATATTTATCATTTGCATCACTGCGCTTACAACAGCACTATAAAATACGTCCGTTTTCTCAATTTGGGGTAAATCATTGACTTCAGTAAGATTATTATATGATCTAACCACGTCCTCGAATCTGTCGATGAAGGCACTCACTTTTTCTTTAAACTCCTTCAGTCGCATCAATTTACCATAAACTTGTTAATCAAATTCAGGTCTTTTACTGCCATCGCGATTGGCGACATAGTCGCTCGATCGCTTATTATTACACTAAACATAGAACTCTTTTTGCTTATCTCGAGCTCGCATAGACAGTCTCCAAATTCGCCACTATATATAGCAATTGTTTGCAAATCATGCTTTCAGCAGTATAAATAAAAACCATATCTTTTCTCGATCTGAAGTAAAACTTCAACCAAAATATTATAAGTCATTATTAAGTCCTCAACACCTTCCACGAAGACTCTCTCTTTTTCTTTCAACAGTTCCTATACCGCGTGTCATAAAACTGTCTACGCTCTGTCGCCCCGATATTAACAGTGGTCTCGAATTCCAGACTTACATTCATCAAGCACATTGAAAAAGTTTTATTTAGATAACACTCGCTTTTACAATCAAACCAGTCATCCAATAAGTCGCTCATTTGTAAGTTCAGATCTAAGAAGATTCCGAAAATATCACTTTATAAACATTTTTATCACACTAACATTCACTCTCATTCAAAATCCAATTTTGATTTTCTGTCTCATATAAAATGTTTTATTTATATTTGATTTTATTTATATTAATTTTCACTTACGTGAAATTACGAAACTCCAATTATCAAATATATGTGGGTCATCCGTCAATTTATTTTCTATTGTATTAACATACGTTTCTGCCGCTCTTTGTATCTGTCGCTCTTATTCACTATACTTTTTCGCCGGCTACCGCTATCACTCACTTTCTGTACCGAATTTGTCACCACTGTCGCACTTATTTCGGGATAGTCTCTGTCGCGTTCGCCCGTCTTTATTTCGCCGTTACTTCGAGAGGTACTTTCCATGCCCTTCCGGCAATTAAGCATTAGCAGCGGTTGCCCTTCTACTTCTGCCTGCTCAAACGCACCTTTTAAGATGCACTTTTCACCCAGCATCATTAATACCATGCCTGTAATTAAAATTTTTCAAAAAATAAACCGTGTCTAAACACTACGAGTTTATTTAAGAATTTAAACAGAAAAATATTTTTCATCCAGCATCATTAATGCCATGCCTATAATTAAAATTTTTCAATGAACAAACCGTGCCGAACACAAACACTAGGAGTTCATTGAATATTTTAAACAGAACAATGTTTCAAGGTTAATCATGCGCAATTCCATTTAACCTATTACTCATTTACTATTGGAGCTGACAAAGTTCAAGGTTATTATTGTGTGTCGCAAGACAATCAATAATTCTTGTTTTTGTCATATTTAAATATGATATCAATTTCACTTTCAGCACTGAGTTTCAGTCGCCCTCACTTGCTATTCCATCGGATGCAGTCGCTCATCCGTCGCTTTATCGTCACTCGCCAGTTCGCTCGTTTTTCGACTAAACTCCGCCATTTGCGTCGAAATGATTTGGAGTTGTTCATGCATTACTGCAGTACACATTATCATTAGTAGTTTTACTGGCTAGATTTTCCTTTGTAATTTCATATCGGTTTTATTCACATATAATTTTTCTATATGTACCAATTGGATTTATTTTTCGTACGTTTTATATATATGGTTTACGGTTTACCTCCCAAAATTTCATCGTTTTCTCAGGTCGCTGTGACACCGTCGCCTTCGCTCTGTCACTTGCTACCGTCACTATCGATCGCATATTGCTATCGATTATTCTCGCCTTCACTCGCTTTCCAGTACCGGACTCGACCTGTTCGCCTTATTCTCACTCGCTGACTCGCTTTTCTCCGTCTCATTCTCACTCGCTATTTTGAGAGGCATTCTTGCCTTTGTGGCAACACGGTATCAGCATCGACCGGCCCTCTAACTCTGCTTTTTCGATTGCATCTTTCAAAATGCGCTGTTCGCCCAACGTCATTGTTGTTACAAAAATCTTTTAGTGAACAAACTGTGCCGAACGCAAGCACTACGAGTTCATACAAGATTTGACAACAAGAATTTTAAGATAACTAAGTGTACATTTTTCCTTAAAATTATCAATTTTATCGCAGGTATTTTCTTTCTGCCTTACCAAGTTCTTAATTTTATAGACGTACTAAATTTCTATTGCTCCTGCATTCGTGGGCTTCCTCGAGATTTATTTTATCTGCATACAGAATATCGTTTTTAGCTATTCATATGCATATGTTAATTTTTAAAATAAGACGTAATTCGCGAAGCATAATCGGCCGCTGTGCAATCTGTTTCCAAAAAATTTACGTTCCGCTTTCTGTCTCTCTTTCGTCGTATGGCGCCATACACTCAATCTCCTCTATACACGCAAAGTCGCCGCGCGTACTTCCTCGAAACAGAGAATTCGCGCTACCTCTCCCACTCGCTTCTCTCACTATAGCGCGCTCACTGCGCGCAGTGACTTTTTCGTCGCTGCCTCCGCTTCTTTTCCGTAGCACCGCGAGCGCGCCTTCGACTCTCCTTCCCCTCTCCGGCTGCATGCGGAAGCTCGGTCGCTACCTCCCCTCACGCGCCTTGATGCAAGAGACGGACCGATGCCGCTCTCCTTCCCAGCGCGCGCACACGGTACACAAGGCACCGCTGACAAACTCGCGCCTCGTCTTCTTCTCTCTCGCTAGGTCAGGCACACATGCACATGCCGCACGCCGCCATTACGCTTGTTCGAGGTTTGCTCGCTCTCTCTCTCACACACGCGCAGGCACACATGAATATGCCGCGCGCTGCCATCACGCTGTTCGAGGTTCGCTCGCTCTCTCTCTCTCTCTCTCACACACGCGCAGGCACACATGAATATGCCGCGCGCTGCCATCACGCTGTTCGAGGTTCGCTCGCTCTCTCTCTCTCTCTCTCTCACACACACGCAGGTACACATGAATATGCCGCGCGCTGCCATCACGCTGCTCGAGGTTCGCTCTCTCTCTCTCTCTCTCTCTCTCTCTCTCTCTCTCTCTCTCTCTCTCTCTCTCTCTCTCTCTCCCTCTCTCTCTCTCTCTCTTTCTCTCAGCGCGGGCATAGAGAAGCTCCCGGCGCGCCACCATTTTTGCTCGTTGGGAGCCCACGTGCGCATTCAAACCTGTTGCTGCGGGTATGCGCGCCGCGACACCGGGACGCGTCCGTCCCTTGCGTTTCCAGGAAATTGGACGATTTCGTTCACACTTTTTCTCACTCGCGATTTGCACAGCCGTACGATACGCAACGCAAATAAACTCTTATTACCGGTATTACGCGTTTTTCTCTCGTTGCCATAAAGAAACCTAATGAGTTCAACGGTCGCGCACTGTCTCTAATCAGAATTTTTACAGTCTCACTTACCTCTGTAAGTTTCGTCCGTCGCCTCTATATATCAGTCGCTGTCCATTCCATCGCTGTCTCCTCCTGGGCCCATAACCTGATAAGTATATGTGGATGGTGGAAGCAGAAATCCAGGATACAAATGAGTATACACGCACACACGGAGTATTAAAGTATAATAAGTAATTTATTAGAACAACAGATCACTCGACACTCGCTAATCAATAAAACACAGATATAAATATAAGTATAAGTAAAAGTATAATCTGACTCGGACAAGATGTCACTCGCTTCAGCTCTCGTAGAGCACTGACTGGCCCTCCGTACAGAGCCATGCTCAGTATCTAAAGGGGGCGCTAAAGTAGATATGAGATGACGAGTGCGGCAGCGGCTTAAGAGGACCCGCAATTCTAACATATATTTTTCAAAATTTCTTTTAATAAATACAAACGTATAAGAAAAAGGTTTTAATACAAAAAATTCGTCGCTGCAATAAGTATAATAACAAATTATAATAATATATAATTTTATACAATAAATTATTTGAAACGATATTGAAATGATATTGAAATGATACTGAAATGATATTCAAACAATATTGCAATATATTTCAAAGGCATTACATAAATAAATTTATGTTATTTATGTAATGCCTTACTACTTATGTTTCAATAATCTGACGAAGTTTTTCTGCATTGTTTTTCTTTAAATATTTCAACAGACATTTCAAATTATTGATTTTAGCACTTTTTAGAAGAGCTTTTGAAACTCGTTTCAACAAAGAATCTATTGACAAAATATTTTCTGGATTACTCGAAAAATGTAACAGATGAGTTGAAGTGTAGTTTCTTGAGATATCCATCGATCCGTTTGGCTTATATAAAAATGTCTTGTAAGATTGAATTTTAAATTGAACATTTTTTGTCATTGATTTTGGTTGAGATAATCCTAATCTTACGAATGCACTTTTCCAATCACGAATGAAAGGAGTGCCACATATAACTTTGAAATGTTCTCGATTATTTCGACAATTTTTCAACAGTGATACGTAGGGTAGACGTGCCGGTTTTGGCCACTGCTCCGTTTTTGGCCACATATCCATGTTCTTAAATGGATTTTTAGGTGGCCGGTGAAAAAAGAATCCTTATGGTGGCCAGAACCGGTACATCTACCCTCCCTGCTGGAAATAACGGATTCAAAAGTATTAAAAAAAAGAATACTTTTGAATACGTTTTTCAATACCGATTCTTCATACCGATTTGGTGTATTCAATGGAATAAAAAAGGTTAGAATGATGAATGAATTAAAAGTGATTGAATGAATCCTTTTTAATCCCAATTCTATTGGATATTATTGGAAAATGATTAAATTTGATACAAAAGAATCATTTTCAATCCAAATTTTATTCAATATTATTAGAAAATGATTAAATTGGATACGAAAGAATCATTTTTAATTCCAATTTAATCTTCTTTTTTTTAACTTTCCAGTCGAACTGATCGTAAGAATCAATTTTAATATAAATTTTATCCCATATTATTAATTTTATACACTTTTAATAATATAGATTAAAATTTATATTAAAATTTATTCTTACGATCAGTTCGACTGGAAAGTTAAAAAAAAGAAGATTAAATTGGAATTAAAAATGATTCTTTCGTATCCAATTTAATCATTTTCCAATAATATCGAATAAAAGTTGGATTGAAAATGATTCTTTTGTATCAAATTTAATCATTTTCCAATAATATTGAATAGAATTTGGATCTTAATATTAATTTTATAAGTTGAAACTGGCCAAAGCTGATTAAATAAATCTTTTTCAATTTAATTTATATCCAAAGTTTTTTTGGAATTGATTGAATGCGATCCAACACAATTTCTTTTAATAAGGATTTTATTCTTTTTCACTGGCTAAACTGAATTAATATATACTTTTTAATCGAAATTGTATCCAATAGTTTTAGGAAAAAATTAAATATGTTTTAAGTGAAGTAAACTTCGTTTATTGCTAGTGGTATCCATAAATAAAAAATAAAAAAATAAATAACTTTATTTGAAAATTATAAAAACATTAAAAAGAAATAGATTACTTCATAATAAGTATTAAGAAAATAATTTAAATATATTTCAACTAAACACATGTTACAGTGGCGTTATAACTCTGGTCGTCAGATTCTGCATCGGTAATCAAATCAGTTTCATCTGTTTCTTCGTTTTTTTCCTCGTCAGACATCTTATCTTCCACATCATTCTCTTCCTTGCTTTCCTTTTCTATTTCTTTGTTCGTTTTTGTTATTTTACTCGTACTTAGACGGTAGATATCGTCAATATCGTGTATATTTTCGCCTTGTATTTTATCATTTGGTCTTTTCTTGCCAGTGGTGCTCCGCTGATCGGAATTTTGGGCACAGTTAACATCTCTAGGTGCTTCATTCGTTTTACCTGATGTTCATTGTTTTTTTTAAAGGTTTTCAATTGTGTATGTATTTATAAAAATGAAAAGAAATTTTCTTACGTGATTTTTCTTTATAAGTAGCAAGCTTTTTCCCAAGGTAAAATTTGAACTTACAAGTTTCTATTGCGTAGTCAATCTCATTTTTTTTGTTATGGACCATCCAATGGGTTTTTAGTCAAAACTCGTAGAAGTCTACGATTTACCATAAATATAACATTAATATAAAACTTGGTAAATTTTATAGTAACATATAATCATCAAAATCTATTGTTATACACCTTCAATAGCTTCCATCTTTGTGGGATCCAATGCTACATACGAATCTTTATCATTCGACGTAGTTAAATTTCTGTTGCTGCGACGGCCAGTTACCGTACTATTTATTAGAGTAGTGCCATCAAATAATGCTCTAAGACTATTTCCAAGAAAAACTGCAGGTGTGGAAGACGAAACCATAATTCTGCTGTACTGCGGTGACTTTAGTCGTACGCCTCGACCAATATGAAACTGAAAATGATAGTGTTAAAATATTTATAAAACATTTCTAAACAAAATTTTATTAGTATTTTACCATCTCATCACTCGATCGGTAGAACCCTATTGGTGGGTAATTGTCCTGAGTAACAATTTCTGCATTGGTTATCTTCGACTGCAGCTGCGTATTAACAACTAAAACATAGAAGTATAGTTATTAATGTATTTCAATTTATAACCATTAACCAATAAATAACCATGATTGAAGCAGTGCAATAAATATAAAATAGCTATTAGATATAAAACAATACTTCAAACTAAGACCCGAGGATAAGATTAAATAAATAAGTATATGTAAACAAATATTTCAAACAATAACTTAGCAATACATTCAAAATGAAAAATGTTTATAGCACAGTGTGACCTAAGCCCGCACTTAAGTCACGCCTATCCGTGCGATAAGTAGCCCATTATTGCACCGTGTATATCGCACTCGCTACGCTCGTGCGCTAACCTCACGGTGCAAAAAAGGACTGCTTAGCGCACGGATAGGCGTGACAGCGGGCTTAGGTTAGGCTATGCTATAAAATATTGTACGATACTAGAGTCTTAAGTAGCCCATTACACGGCGTGATAGCACCCTCACTGCGCTCGGACCCTAACTTCACGCCGTGCAATAATGGGCTACTTAAGGCACATGTATCGTAATGTACTATTAATGTCTGTTTTACTCTGAAGTCTTGTTCCATTAACAATATTTTCATGAGTTCAATAGGATTATGCGAAATTATATAAAATATAATTATAGGATTATAAATATAAATTATAAAAACATGGAAAACGTAATCTTGAATTTATATAATTTCATGTAGATTTTTTCAAACTGTTATCCCTTCTTAAAAAAGTGATGAGCGGCCATGTTGAAGCATCTAAAGGCTTGATTTTGATTGGTCAATAAGAAGAAGGCGCGAGAAATTTACTGTTTGGAATTTAATGTTTGAATTTTTTAATGGAATTTTTACATTTAGAGTAGTATAAAAATGATTAAGTTCTGACTTTGAAAATATACTTAAATAAATTAAAAGTAAAACGTAATGAAGATAGCATACATAATCTCAAAAACAGATAAGTATGCACGAAGCGCGTTTGAATATCGCTTGTTAAATCCAAATTGTAAATATCGTAAGGCTTAAACATAATATTCATCTCCTTAAGTATATGTTATTAGTATTATACACAATTAATGATTTCAATAAATCCATGTTTTTATAAATTAATTAAGCGTTTTGTGATGTATACAAGTAGATTATGCATGAACATTACGCGATATAAAAATAATTCAAATTATAACCTAATATCAAACAGTTTATTTAACATTATGTTATACGTTAAGATTAATTTGAGAGTCAGTGTGCGAAATAGTATAATAGTGTACGTGCATGAAATAGCGCAGTATATGAGACATTTCAATCACATTTAATAATGTAATAAAACAGTTAAGAAATGAACTGTTAAATGAAGGAAAGGTATATGCTTATGATCCATTTAAAATTACCAAATCACTCCATTGATTACCCAAATGATAATTCTATTTGCGATCTTATGATAATTTAACATTACTTATTAAGATTGCAAACTTAGAACAATATTTACAACATGCACTATAAAAAGTACTATCTATTATTGTTTATATACATATACTACTGTAACTCAAACCAATCAGTACAAAGTTTTATACTTCTTATATACCATATAAATGTTTATAGTTGTTCGAACTGCTGTATATATTAGGTATAATATGTATAGTTAATATATACATTTTCGTTCGCCATGCAGGTATGGTCATACAATGTTGACGAAGGACTGAAACGCTGTAACTAAATATTTTATAGGTTAATAGTTTTTCTAGCTCTTTCATACAATGAAGATAGACAATATAGATACGGTATTATGCTAATTATGACATTAATTAAGTTGTACACATTTGGATACAAAAAAGATTCATGTAAATGTGTTTAGTGTAAATGTTAATAAAATGAGAGTGAAGAATGCAAATAATTACTAATAATTATATATACTGTATGTAATAAGTATTATTTCAACTGTTGTTTAACAGTAATATATTTATTATGAAAACATAAATAATATGTAATATAACATGGATTGAAATGTGAATAAATGATAATAAAAGTAAATAATACTACCTAAAATGGTTAAAGTTATTAAATTTGTTTGTCATAAGCTAAATTGAAAATTTGGATAAAAAAGAATTAAATTTTAATATCTAAATATCAAATTAAAGGGTATTAAATTGTTTTTCATTGAAATATATAAAAAAAGTTTTGATTTGAATACCTGCTTTATGTATTAAAAGCGATTAATAATAAAAGCTATAATTTTGGGATAAAAAATAATTAAATGTGAATCCTTCAATAGCGAATTAAAGGGGATTGCATGGTTTGTCATTAAAGTAGATAAAATAGTTTAGATTTGAATACCTGCTTTATGTATCAACAGTGATTAATAATAAAAGCTATAATTTTGGGATAAAAAATAATTAAATGTGAGTCCCTCAATAACGAATTAAAGAGGATTACATTGTTTGTCATTAAAGTAGATAAAATAGTTTTGATTTGAATACGTGCTTTATGTATTAAAAGCGATTAATAATAAAAGCTATCATTTTTGGATAAAAAATAATTAAATGTGAATCCTTCAATAGCGAATTAAAGGGGATTGCATTGTTTGTCATTAAAGTAGATAAAATAGTTTTGATTTGAATACCTGCGTTATGTATTAAAAGCGATTAATAATAAAAGCTATCATTTTTGGATAAAAAATAATTAAATGTGAATCCTTCAATAGCGAATTAAAGGGGATTGCATTGTTTGTCATTAAAGTAGATAAAAATAGTTTTAATTTTAATCCCTGCTTTATGGATTAAAAGTGATTAGTTCTAAAAGTTTAAAATTTGGATAAAAAAAGATTAAATGTTAATACCTAAATAGCAAATTAAAAAGGTTTGAATAGTTTGGCATTTAATAAGATTAAAGCGTATTAATTCATTACTAATCTTTGGTTTTAAAAGCGATTGAAATAAGCAGTATATTCAACGTGGATAAAATATGATTTATTTTGAATGCAAGAATACTTACTGTCGGTAATGAAAGTGATTCATTATTTTCGGAGATTGAAAGGTATTAAAATGATTAAAAATAAATACTTAATTTGTAGATTAAAAAGGATTAGAATAGAAAGTGATTAAATCTGATTAAATTTCAATCCCGTACGTTTCTTCAAATGGATTCGCGGTATTATATGTATTAAATGTGATTCAATTTGAATACATTTTTACCATTTTGAATCCGGTATTTCTAGCAGGGCTATTCCTTAACACTTTCCACAGTTTCAATTTTCTTCAACTTGTTTGAATAAACATCAAATTTCGGTACTGATTGTAAGAGTGTCCGCGCAAAGGGAAAATATGAAAAATTTGTTTAATTGAACTCATCGATAACCAAGAACAAAAATTTGTCACAGTAGAGTTTTTGTTTTGACCTTGTATTTCGCATCTCGAGATACGCCCTTTTTCCATAGAAGTCTTCAATTATAATTATTTACTTAATACTTTTTTACTTGAGGGTATTTATAATACTAATTGATTTCGACAGGATGGATGATATAAACGATTGTAGCATTTGTCAATTTTTAAAGAGTGACTCGGAATGTTCCTCTCTAAAGAAAGTTCTTCATAAAATTAGAGATCATACAGGAAATGATAAAAAACTTCTGTATTTAAGAGTACCTGGGTTACAAAACATTGATGATGGATCCATTTGTGATGATCATTACAGAAGATTTTTACTTTTGTATTCCTCATACCAAAAAAAATGTATTGATCCATGGAATCAACACTCAAAAAATGTTACAGTTAATTTAAAAGAAGTGAGTTTAAATTTTTTAGAAAATGGTGGATATGGTTGTAATGTAAATATTATACCAGGACAAAAAGTTTGTAAAAACTGTTATAGCAAACTAAACGATGAAGTTAAATCTTATCAAAACCAATCCATTTATTGCAATGATCCATTTGAAAAACACAGGGTAAAGATTGTTAATGACTTGAATTATTTAGATCATGAGGATATAGAACACTTAAAAACAGTTTATGATAAGAATTTCACTTCTCAACATAAACTATGTAGGACTTGTGGTATTCGAATAAAATCAGATATTTTAGAGTACAGAAACCAAGTCAGGACAGTTACAACTTTATCAGATGAGAGTAAAGAAAATTCTAGTCAGAATAGCATTAAATTAACAAATGAATGTACGCCAATATCAGAATTTTGTACAAATAGTCAGAACAAAAGAAACCTTGATACAATTCTTGATACTTTTAACATTGCTCCTTTTAAACGACAAAAGATGAATGATAATGTACTTGTAAAGGAAAGTATTAGTATTATACCGAATGTCACGAAACAGACCTCAGAAGCGTTTGAGAAAGTTTATAATATAAAATTGTCAGAATTTAAAAATATAAAAGAAATGAGTGATGAAAGTTTGTGGTTTAGAAGTATGATTTCAGATATTCAAACAAAATTTGCTATTTCTATGTTTAATGAAAAAATTAGCTTATTGACTTTGTTGTCTAGTGAATGGAATTTTCTCAAGGTCAATATGTATATTAAATGCACATATTATATGTTCACTGAAGCCAGACGATTAAAACTAAAAGGTATATTCATCAATTTTATAGATTTTTCTACTCATAACTTATTTCATCAACATTTATATATAGCAATACAAGCAATTAAGGGTGTCAGACACCTTTAGATTTATCTCCATGAAATGACCTGAAAAGAATAAGTTTTGATAATTACAAATATGTAAAAGTAATATTCTAAATGTATATTCTGGCTTTTGCGTTACTTACAGGTCCAGGATTTTAAGGGATTTTGATAATCAGAGTCTCAAAATGTTCGTATTTTATCTGATCTTCATTAACTGAAAAGTTGTGTGAATTTAAATTTATATGAGTAAATAATTTTTGACGACCAAGAACTGCTTAAAAAACTTAATAAAGCTTAAATTAGAGCTGTTTTTGGCCGTAAAAAATTATTTATTTAAATAAATACATACAGCTCTTCAGTGAATGGAGAGATAAAATACCAACATTTTGAGATGCTGATCATCAAAATCCTTAAAGATCCTGGACTTGCAGGTTACCGCAGAGTCAAAATTTTACGTTGTATAGAAAACATCTTTAAAGATACAATTACTAAAATACTTCTTTATTTCTTCTTCTTTATTTCTTAACTTTGTCTCTACCCGGAAATATAAAAAAGTATTGTTTTGATCTTAAAATATTTTTTATTCGGGACCAATATTCTGGTACCTCAGTATACAGTCTATGAAACTTGTAAGCTATGAGTACACGTAGCAGCAACAATATCCACATGAGTCAGTCAAGTTTGTTAAGTGGTTTAACATAAAGATCCTTTGGTGCCTTTGAATCCGAATTATTTTAATAATCTTTATTACATATATTAGATTATCATATACTGAGGTTAATGTAGAATATGTTGAAAAATCCAAAAATCTAAATGCATGTTATCAAGTCACACTTTGTGTAAAGAAGGTGCTGATTTACAGTGTTTATATGAAATGACAGCTGTACATATTTACACTGATGCTAGCGGGCGTTTAGGTATATAGGTTACAATCATCTCTGCTACAATAAAGGATTGTGGCTGTCGATAAGTCAGATTTAGATTCAGAATCAAATTTTTTTTGTTAAAAATCCCGTCCATATTATAGGTATTTATTTTTTATCTTAATATGAATGTTTAAAATATAATTTTCGCTAACCTCACAGTGCAAAAAACGACTACTTAGGGCACGGATAGGCATGACAGTTGGCTTAGGGCAGGCAGTGATAAAATGCTGTACGATACTTGTGACCTAAGAGCACTCTGCACGGCGTGGAATTAGGGGCCGAGCACAGCGAGGGTCCTAATTTTACGCCGTGCTAAAAAGTGCTATTTAGGTCACACGTATCGTACTATAATATAAAAGTTTTTTCCAGAAAATTTTTTCATATTCTACAAGTGCTTTTTAGTGAAAAATAAAAAACAAAAAATCGATGTTTCGTCATTTTAAACATGTCTGACCACCTTAAGTTATAATCATTGCAAAATTATTATTTACATTTAATTAGTTACCAACATATAAGCTTAAAACAAATTTTTTCAATATTTGAACATTTTTCAGATATTTTAGGACAACGTTTAAGAAAAACTTATTTTCGTATTTCACCTGATGTTAAGGAAGATATTGTTCAATATTATTTGGATGATTCTAATAGCCTAAATTGTAGCGGAATAAAGGAATGTGTAACAGTAAAAGTTCCTGGCTAACCTTCAACATCAGTGGAGAAAAGAATATTGATCTATGATCTGAAAGATTTATATCAACATTGGATAAAGGACACCAGATGCGATATAATTCCCTGTTTATCTTTTTTCTCTCAGCTGAGACCTAAGGAATGTGTTTTTGCTGGAGATCCAGGAACGCACAATATATGCGTATGTTCCGTACACCAAAATGTGAAATTAAAACTTGCATCTATGAATGTGAAAAAGAGTTACAAAGAAGTAATTGAAGTTGGAGTATGCTTCATGGAAAACCCTAATTGCATGTTTCACAAATGTACCCAATGTCCAAATAAGGATGGGATACGTAAATTATTATTTAGTACTGAAACTGACAGCAATTGGTGTATAAAATACAGCAACTGGATATCTACACCTATATCTAGTAAAAACTCGGAGGGCTCATCAAGTACCCGAGTGATTTTACAAGATTTTGAAAAGTCTTTCGAAGAGTTTCTTGATGACATATGTAATGACATATGGGCTATAACTGAGCATCATTTTATTTCATGCAAACAAAAAGATAGTTATGCTCACTTCAGGCAACATTTGGACAATGATACTGGACTGTTAGTCATGGATTTCGCAGAAAATTATGTATTTATCTGTCAAAACTCTACCCAAGGATTTTACTTTAATAATATTCATGCTTCTTTATTTACCGTATCCTTGTACTACGCAGGTTAAATAAATAATGAGGTGAAAGTTGCAAGTTTCTGTGTTATTTCAGACAGTACGAGACACCAAGCATATTGTGTACATATATTTCAAGAAGTAGTACTCAATGAAATTAAAAGCAAGTATCCCTGGATAAAAAGTCTCATTTATTTCTCTGACGGAGCACCAACACAATTCAAAAACAAGTAAGAACATATTAAACAATCAGATCTTATTTCATTCCTTTACTTTCGACTTTTTTTATTAGATTTTTGATTGTTATGACGCTAATGTGCATAAGGCAAAAAACAATCTCATGTCCTTTTTTATTAAAGGCCCAAATCGAAAAAAGTTGTCAAAAATAAGAGATTATAACAATAAGTCAAACACTTATTGCAGTCTAAAAAATTCACGGGTGTTTCGTCCAGGCTACTAGATTGGACTCATCAGTGATGATCTAGTAGCCGTCATCAGACACCTAGCGCTCCATCGTAGCGGCCAAAGGTTTATAGACTGAGCCCCTCTTTTCACTAGTGGAAAAGAGAGGCTCCATCTGTCGGTGCGTTACACAAGCACCGCGTTAAATATAAATTTAAGTGAAGCTAATTGCCTAGTGTAATATTTAATGATTGTTATGACGCTAATGTGCATAAGGCAAAAAACAATCTCATGTCCTTTTTATTAAAGGCCCAAATCGAAAAAAGTTGTCAAAAATAAGAGATTATAACAATAAGTCAAACACTTTTTCCAGTCTAAAAATTCACGGGTGTTTCGTCCAGGCTACTAGATTGGACTCATCAGTGATGATCTAGTAGCCGTCATCAGACACCTAGCGCTCCATCGTAGCGGCCAAAGGTTTATAGACTGAGCCCCTCTTTTCACTAGTGGAAAAGAGAGGCTCCATCTGTCGGTGCGTTACACAAGCACCGCGTTAAATATAAATTTAAGTGAAGCTAATTGCCTAGTGTAATATTTAATGATTGTTATGACGCTAATGTGCATAAGGCAAAAAACAATCTCATGTCCTTTTTATTAAAGGCCCAAATCGAAAAAAGTTGTCAAAAATAAGAGATTATAACAATAAGTCAAACACTTATTGCAGTCTAAAAAATTCACGGGTGTTTCGTCCAGGCTACTAGATTGGACTCATCAGTGATGATCTAGTAGCCGTCATCAGACACCTAGCGCTCCATCGTAGCGGCCAAAGGTTTATAGACTGAGCCCCTCTTTTCACTAGTGGAAAAGAGAGGCTCCATCTGTCGGTGCGTTACACAAGCACCGCGTTAAATATAAATTTAAGTGAAGCTAATTGCCTAGTGTAATATTTAATGATTGTTATGACGCTAATGTGCATAAGGCAAAAAACAATCTCATGTCCTTTTTATTAAAGGCCCAAATCGAAAAAAGTTGTCAAAAATAAGAGATTATAACAATAAGTCAAACACTTATTGCAGTCTAAAAATTCACGGGTGTTTCGTCCAGGCTACTAGATTGGACTCATCAGTGATGATCTAGTAGCCGTCATCAGACACCTAGCGCTCCATCGTAGCGGCCAAAGGTTTATAGACTGAGCCCCTCTTTTCACTAGTGGAAAAGAGAGGCTCCATCTGTCGGTGCGTTACACAAGCACCGCGTTAAATATAAATTTAAGTGAAGCTAATTGCCTAGTGTAATATTTAATGATTGTTATGACGCTAATGTGCATAAGGCAAAAAACAATCTCATGTCCTTTTTATTAAAGGCCCAAATCGAAAAAAGTTGTCAAAAATAAGAGATTATAACAATAAGTCAAACACTTATTGCAGTCTAAAAAATTCACGGGTGTTTCGTCCAGGCTACTAGATTGGACTCATCAGTGATGATCTAGTAGCCGTCATCAGACACCTAGCGCTCCATCGTAGCGGCCAAAGGTTTATAGACTGAGCCCCTCTTTTCACTAGTGGAAAAGAGAGGCTCCATCTGTCGGTGCGTTACACAAGCACCGCGTTAAATATAAATTTAAGTGAAGCTAATTGCCTAGTGTAATATTTAATGATTGTTATGACGCTAATGTGCATAAGGCAAAAAACAATCTCATGTCCTTTTTATTAAAGGCCCAAATCGAAAAAAGTTGTCAAAAATAAGAGATTATAACAATAAGTCAAACACTTATTGCAGTCTAAAAAATTCACGGGTGTTTCGTCCAGGCTACTAGATTGGACTCATCAGTGATGATCTAGTAGCCGTCATCAGACACCTAGCGCTCCATCGTAGCGGCCAAAGGTTTATAGACTGAGCCCCTCTTTTCACTAGTGGAAAAGAGAGGCTCCATCTGTCGGTGCGTTACACAAGCACCGCGTTAAATATAAATTTAAGTGAAGCTAATTGCCTAGTGTAATATTTAATGATTGTTATGACGCTAATGTGCATAAGGCAAAAAACAATCTCATGTCCTTTTATTAAAGGCCCAAATCGAAAAAAGTTGTCAAAAATAAGAGATTATAACAATAAGTCAAACACTTATTGCAGTCTAAAAAATTCACGGGTGTTTCGTCCAGGCTACTAGATTGGACTCATCAGTGATGATCTAGTAGCCGTCATCAGACACCTAGCGCTCCATCGTAGCGGCCAAAGGTTTATAGACTGAGCCCCTCTTTTCACTAGTGGAAAAGAGAGGCTCCATCTGTCGGTGCGTTACACAAGCACCGCGTTAAATATAAATTTAAGTGAAGCTAATTGCCTAGTGTAATATTTAATGATTGTTATGACGCTAATGTGCATAAGGCAAAAAACAATCTCATGTCCTTTTTATTAAAGGCCCAAATCGAAAAAAGTTGTCAAAAATAAGAGATTATAACAATAAGTCAAACACTTATTGCAGTCTAAAAAATTCACGGGTGTTTCGTCCAGGCTACTAGATTGGACTCATCAGTGATGATCTAGTAGCCGTCATCAGACACCTAGCGCTCCATCGTAGCGGCCAAAGGTTTATAGACTGAGCCCCTCTTTTCACTAGTGGAAAAGAGAGGCTCCATCTGTCGGTGCGTTACACAAGCACCGCGTTAAATATAAATTTAAGTGAAGCTAATTGCCTAGTGTAATATTTAATGATTGTTATGACGCTAATGTGCATAAGGCAAAAAACAATCTCATGTCCTTTTTATTAAAGGCCCAAATCGAAAAAAGTTGTCAAAAATAAGAGATTATAACAATAAGTCAAACACTTATTGCAGTCTAAAAAATTCACGGGTGTTTCGTCCAGGCTACTAGATTGGACTCATCAGTGATGATCTAGTAGCCGTCATCAGACACCTAGCGCTCCATCGTAGCGGCCAAAGGTTTATAGACTGAGCCCCTCTTTTCACTAGTGGAAAAGAGAGGCTCCATCTGTCGGTGCGTTACACAAGCACCGCGTTAAATATAAATTTAAGTGAAGCTAATTGCCTAGTGTAATATTTAATGATTGTTATGACGCTAATGTGCATAAGGCAAAAAACAATCTCATGTCCTTTTTATTAAAGGCCCAAATCGAAAAAAGTTGTCAAAAATAAGAGATTATAACAATAAGTCAAACACTTATTGCAGTCTAAAAAATTCACGGGTGTTTCGTCCAGGCTACTAGATTGGACTCATCAGTGATGATCTAGTAGCCGTCATCAGACACCTAGCGCTCCATCGTAGCGGCCAAAGGTTTATAGACTGAGCCCCTCTTTTCACTAGTGGAAAAGAGAGGCTCCATCTGTCGGTGCGTTACACAAGCACCGCGTTAAATATAAATTTAAGTGAAGCTAATTGCCTAGTGTAATATTTAATGATTGTTATGACGCTAATGTGCATAAGGCAAAAAACAATCTCATGTCCTTTTTATTAAAGGCCCAAATCGAAAAAAGTTGTCAAAAATAAGAGATTATAACAATAAGTCAAACACTTATTGCAGTCTAAAAAATTCACGGGTGTTTCGTCCAGGCTACTAGATTGGACTCATCAGTGATGATCTAGTAGCCGTCATCAGACACCTAGCGCTCCATCGTAGCGGCCAAAGGTTTATAGACTGAGCCCCTCTTTTCACTAGTGGAAAAGAGAGGCTCCATCTGTCGGTGCGTTACACAAGCACCGCGTTAAATATAAATTTAAGTGAAGCTAATTGCCTAGTGTAATATTTAATGATTGTTATGACGCTAATGTGCATAAGGCAAAAAACAATCTCATGTCCTTTTTATTAAAGGCCCAAATCGAAAAAAGTTGTCAAAAATAAGAGATTATAACAATAAGTCAAACACTTATTGCAGTCTAAAAAATTCACGGGTGTTTCGTCCAGGCTACTAGATTGGACTCATCAGTGATGATCTAGTAGCCGTCATCAGACACCTAGCGCTCCATCGTAGCGGCCAAAGGTTTATAGACTGAGCCCCTCTTTTCACTAGTGGAAAAGAGAGGCTCCATCTGTCGGTGCGTTACACAAGCACCGCGTTAAATATAAATTTAAGTGAAGCTAATTGCCTAGTGTAATATTTAATGATTGTTATGACGCTAATGTGCATAAGGCAAAAAACAATCTCATGTCCTTTTTATTAAAGGCCCAAATCGAAAAAAGTTGTCAAAAATAAGAGATTATAACAATAAGTCAAACACTTATTGCAGTCTAAAAAATTCACGGGTGTTTCGTCCAGGCTACTAGATTGGACTCATCAGTGATGATCTAGTAGCCGTCATCAGACACCTAGCGCTCCATCGTAGCGGCCAAAGGTTTATAGACTACTAGTGAAAAGAGGGGCTCAGTCTATAAACCTTTGGCCGCTACGATGGAGCGCTAGGTGTCTGATGACGGCTACTAGATCATCACTGATGAGTCCAATCTAGTAGCCTGGACGAAACACCCGTGAATTTTTTAGACTGCAATAAGTGTTTGACTTATTGTTATAATCTCTTATTTTTGACAACTTTTTTCGATTTGGGCCTTTAATAAAAAGGACATGAGATTGTTTTTTGCCTTATGCACATTAGCGTCATAACAATCATTAAATATTACACTAGGCAATTAGCTTCACTTAAATTTATTATTAGATTTTTGCTTTATAAAAGAAACTGAACCAAAAAAAGGAATTTTGGAGATAAAATATGTTTAAAAAAATATTTTAAGACTATTAGCATAAAAATCCATCTATTGTAGAAAATATAATTTTTTTGGATTTCAATTTTTCTGGATATTTTAATATCCATACACATAATTATCATTTTATAACTTTCTTTTCAGGAACCACTTTATTAATCTATGTCACCATCAAGAAGATTTCGGCATAAAAATAATGTCTTACAATTTTTTTGCTACATCACATGGTAAGAGTGCCTGTGATGGCATTGGGGCGGTAGCAAAACGCACCGCAAAAAAAGCTTCACTGCAAAGTGTCACCATTTTGACTCCCGAACAAATGTACAATTATTTAAATGACAACGTAACAGGAATAAGGTGTATACATTTACTGATTCTATAGTTCAATTAATTAAAAATAAAATATGTATAAATAACTTTTCAAATAATGTTACAGATTTCTTTATGTCAGTGAGAGCAGAGTTGAAGCCAGAGGTAAAAAACTTCAAAAAAGACTTGCATCTGCAAAGACTGTGAAAAACACTCGATAATATCATTATTTTGAAATTATTGATGAACGCAAAATACGCTCCAAACTATACTCAGATGATACAAAATCAGATGTTATAAATTTATGAAGTGGCCATAAATTATATTCTCAAATATATTCGTAAATTGATAAATATTGTCTTCAATTAATAAATGTTGTTTCTAAAAATGTTAAATTATAAATTATTCTATAGGATCATTCTATAGGAAATGCATTTTTCTTTCAGGTTACAATATGGAATGTAACTTATATCATATTGTAAAAACATTATGTCTATACGTTACTCTGGAAACAAATATACTAAATATACTAAATTATGATTTGCTTGAGACTTCACTACTTCCGATAAATTTGAATATTTGAAATTAAATTTTTATTCGTGACTATTCAAAACTAAGTTATTAAATCAAATTAGAATAAAAAGAGTAATTAAGAGTATTATTTAAGTAACTAAAAGTATTATTTATTATACAGACCTGGGCGCTGAGGCGAGTAAAAGAATAGGCATTTTATCTTTTGGTGCCATTTTTTTTTCTAAACTTCAAACCGCTATATCTGCTTTCAGACCACATAGCTGTATCTCACATAGCTTTATTAAAGACTTCAGAAGTATATTTTAATCAATAATGCAAAAAATTCCTCTAATTATCCTAAAAGTTTCCCCTTCGAAGGATTGCCACCTTGCCGTGCGCCCGGTTACTTATCTGACCTGGGCCGGTGGGGGGGCCTTACGGCAAGAGTGCGAACGATGCGTGCCCGTCCTGAGGCGTGAATGGAGTATGATTGACGGATCCCCGTAAAACGGGCTCTCCACAAACAGGTGAAAGGGTTCCCCGTAAAAAGGGCTCTCCCTCGGATGGGTATGCATGCAGCGTGAATGGGACCCCACTAAAAAGGGCTCTCAGTATGAATGTGGGTTCCCCGTAAAAAGGGCTCTCCCTTGGTTCTGAGTATGGAAGTGAAGTATGGCAGTACAATTTAAAAACTGGGTTGTTCGGAGCTCCCAGGCCGCCAGATAGTACAGGGGCCCGGGAAGGAGTAACCGCCCAACTCCTGGCTGCCCCACCAGCTGGCGCATAATCTCTTTCTGGGTAGTAGTGCCGGTTGGTGACCGGATAGAGCTATGCTATCCAGGGAGGGGGGCTCTATCAAGGCCATCGGTATGGGGGGGGGGGGGCTGCGCCTTCGTCTTCGGATAAGGGTAATCTGAGAGTCAAAGTACTACCCGACCACTAACAGAAATACATCCGCTCTTAAAAACTATATGAAAATGGAAAAAATAGAGGAAGTAGTTTCAAAAGCGCCTACAAATGTTGAGCTCCCTAGCTCCTTCTTAGTGAATTTTCGGTCTGCTGATATGCAGGAGGGTGGACAACTCTAGAGCCTGCCTCTTGGTTAAGGGCCTAAGAGTGGAAGCCATACCCAACTACTGTTTACGCGACCTAGCGACGGCTAAGTTTTGGTACAAAGACGATAAAGGCGACACGTGGGAAGTGGTTGTCGCATCAGCCTACTTCCCCTACGAATCGAACATCTGCCCTACGGCGGAGGTCATAGAACTAATTAAATTCTGTGAGGTTAAGGGGTGGGATCTGTTGTTGGGGTGCGATGCTAACAAACACCATCTGCCATGGGGTCGCTCGGACACGAACAACAGGGGAGAAAAGCTCCTGCAGTTCCTCTCCACCACCAACCTTGATTTCCTGAACAGAGGCTGTAAGCCTACTTTCCAAAATCATAATAAGGAGGAGGTCATTGACATCACCTTGGCTTCGAGGAACATGGGGAATGCGATTACGGGCTGGAGGGTCTCGGACGATATCTCTATGTCGGATCACAACCACATAGTTTTTGAAATCAAAGGTAGCAGCACAGAATCTAGACTCTACAGAAACCCGAGGAAGACAGACTGGGCCACCTACGTTGAAGAACTGGGGGCAAAGCTCAAGTCGTTCCCGGATAGATATAGCAATCAGATGGAACTCGATCACTGGGGTGAGGCTCTAAAGAACATCATCGTTGGTGTTTTCAAAAACAACTGCAGATTACGTACGAAGCCAGTGCAAAAGGGAGCACCTTGGTGGATTCCCACACTGGAGATGTTGAAGAAAAAGACTAGAAAACTTTATAATAGGTCTTAGAAAACGAACAATTCAGCCGATAGAGAAGCTTTTAGGGACGCTCAAAGAAAGTACAAAAAGTAAATCGAAAGAGCCAAAAGCAACGGCTGGAAGAATTGTTGCGAGAACATGAGCAGTGTCTCTGATACAGCAAGATTGTTCAAACTATCTAAGACAATCGAAAACGCAAGGGCCAAATCTAATAAAACTTGGCACGGGGGAATGGGCGGAAGATGAGAGGTCGGCACTTGACTGCCTCTTGGACACGCACTTTCCCCAGCATGATACAGTCGCGATGGAACAGCATGAGCTAAGGGCCAGCGGTGCAGATTGGGAGCTAGCGCGACGAATCTGCGCCGAGGACCGAGTAAGATGGGCGGTGACTACTTTCGACCCCTTCAAGGCACCAGGAACAGATGGTATCTTCCCGGTGCTGCTACAGAAAGGGCTCGATCTACTCGACCCCATCTTAGTAAAACTTTTTCGAGCTTGCCTATCGTTTGGGTACATACCAGAATGTTGGCAAGTGGCCAAAGTGGTATTCATGCCAAAACCTAGCATCGCACAGCACTCAAAGCCGAAAGACTATAGACCTATCAGTCTGACATCCTTTGTCCTCAAGACAATGGAGAGACTGGTGGACAGATACATTAGAGAAGAACCACTAGCAGCTCATCCCCTGCACGATAGACAGTACGCATATCAGACAGGTAAATCGATGGATACCGCTCTGGCTGAGGCGGTGACTTTCATGAAAAAGGGGATGAAGAACACAGGATTGGTTTTGGCTAGTCTACTTGACGTGGACGGTGCCTTTAACCATACCACGAAGGAAAGCATTGTGAAGGGCGCCGAGGACCATCTGGTACCCAACACGGTTAGCAGATGGCTTTGGCGCATGCTTAGCTGCAGAAGACTGAAGGCCCACTGGGGCTCGCACTCAGAAGAAAGAAAAGTAGGAAAGGGCTGTCCGCAAGGAGGAGTGCTGTCTCCTACGATGTCGTGCTTAGTGATCGATGAACTCATCAGACTACTGAATGAGGCAGGTTTCTTTACCCAAGCCTATGTGGACGACATCCTTATACTAGTGAAACCGGCGACGAACACGTACTTGCAGGACTAATGCAACATGCGTTAGGCATAGTGCAAGCTTGGTGTGAGTCCGTCAGGCTGTCAGTGAATCCAGATAAAGTAAACATGATATTGTTTACTACCAGATACAAGGTCAAACCTATCGGGGGAGTGCATCTGGGTGGCAAACCCCTGAAACTGGTAAATGAAGCTAAGTATCTGGAAGTGACGTTAGATACCAAACTTAATTGGAGAAAACACATAAAGTATATATGCGAGAAAGCTACCAATACCTTCTGGGCCTGCAGGAGAGCTTTTGGTAACACCTGGGGTCTGTCACCAGACAACGTAAGGTGGATATATGAAGCTATCATCAGGCCAAGATTAACGTACGGAGCGCTGGTATGGTGGCAGAAATGCTCACTAAAAACTCACCAGAGCTCTCTAGACAAAGTACAAAGACTGGCAATAGGGGACATAACGGGCTCTCCGAGCACTACGCCCCTTGCAGCCCTTGAACTAATACTAGGAATACCACCACTGCAAGCTTTTATCAAAGGCGAAGCAAGCAAGACTTGGTGGCGCATTAGAGATGTCATTGGGACAGGGTGAGGGCTTGCCCAAGAACTTGGTCAGGTCCTACCCCCTGATCTCGAAGCATTGGGGTGTGACAAAATAGGGCGAAGGATTATATTCCGGAAACCCTACAAAGTTCACATCTCCGACAGAGAAGAATGGGCCAACGGTACCCATCACTACACCCAATCGGGCGTAGTGTGGTTCACAGATGGCTCCAAAAATGAGAATGGCGTGGGAGCGGGTGCCTGGGAGCAAGACAACTCTACGGAGCTGGTGTACACACTTGACTCTCACGCATCGGTGTTCCAGGCAGAAGTAAGAGCCATAGCGGAGTGTGCTGCAGTGCAACTAACTAGGGACAACTGGGGTTGCCCCATCACCATCTGCTCAGACAGCAAAGCTACACTGATGGCCCTCAGCTGCACCAGCATTTACTCCAAGGAAGTATTACATTGCATAGAGATCCTCACGGGCCTGGTCCGCAATAACGCGGTCACCCTGATTTGGGTGCCGGGGCATGTGTGGATTCGTGGCAACGAGAAGGCAGATCGCCTGGCAGGAAGAGGCGCTCGCCGGGTCAGAGCGACTCAGTGCTCGGTAGGCGTTCCGCCGAGTGAAATTAAGAAAAGAACCTCACTCTTAATGAGGGAGGAAATACTCATGAAATGGCGGGAGTCGCCAGGTTTAAGGCAAGCTAAGAGAATCTTAAGTGACTCCCCGCCAGAACAATGGCTTCAAGACATAGGCAGGCTGAGTAAGCCTAGGCTAAGAAGGGTAGTGGGCTGGCTCACGGGCCACTGGTGGGTCAGATACTATCTCTACAAACGCACAATTTTAAACGAGGGAAACTGCAGATGGTGTGGAGGGCCGGAGGAGTCAATCTTTCATCTTCTCTGCCGGTGCCCGGCCTTTGTGAGTACTAGGCGGGGGATGTGGGGGGAATGCTTCCTTCAGTCTGAAACTTTAAGAGAACAGAGCCTCCAGTCCATCTGCCAAGTTACAGAGTGGATGGACAGAAGGCTTCAGAGCAGCGGAAATTAGAAAAAGTTAAAGCCAAGAGGTACAGCACAATGGGCGTAAGCCTGAGTGCTGGGCAGCAGGTCTCGGAAAAGAGCCGCTCGCCCGCCTCAACACATAGACATAGACATAGACATCGTAAAAGTTTAAAGAAATGGCCTAGAAATGCAGAAAGTGCTTAGTAATTTAGACACCGAAATTGAAAGAATATCATAATTCATCAGCTCGAATCAATAGGAAATCGTTTGATATCCATGCTGAGTCCAATTCGACTTCTTTCAGGTATGTCTTAAGAACACTTTCCAATAGTTTTCAGCCAAATAAAGGTTGCTACAAAAATTGAGCTCTGGTTTGAATTTCGTAAAAATGGCTATTTTTTCAAAACCTGCGAAATTCAAACTAACACACGCACTGTATTTTTAAACTTTTTTCTATGATATCCCAGTGAAATAGAAAGGTTTTTTCATCCCCTTTCGAACGCCCATGGGTAGATTGGGGTGCGATTATAACTAATGCACGAAAAATCGCTTTAAAATATCGTTAAAATGTCAAAAAGGTGACTTTAGCAATGTGGTAATTTAGACATGTATACGTAAATTTTGATTTTCGAAAAAAATATATCTGTAAACTTCAAGTCAAGACGAAGAAAAAACCCGCTGATAAATTGCAAATTGATATGAATGAACTTGTTTAAAAAAAGTTTGAAAAACACCAAAAAACGCATAAAAAATGACTTTTTTTGCACCTTTATGACGAGCTCCTGACGTCAATTTTGAATATTGGACCCTAAAAATTGGCAGAGATCATTTTATTGATAAGTTCTATAAAATATCTCAAAACCAGAAAAATCGGGGACCCCTGTGCGCACGGATTTTCAAAAAAGTATTTTTTTGACCCATATATATACATATATACCACTTGTATTCTTTACGTAACTCCAAAATCCATGTTTCTCTGTATGTATGTACATAATAACAAATATCCGATGGTTCCTTTATTTATGCTATTGTTTTGTTCTATAATATTTTTTATTACTTAATTTTTACTCACATAACCCATGTTTCATAGTCATCTTTCATATAGGCCCTCGATATGTTACGTAATCAACTTGTCCTTCCATTGATTGTTTTATTATATTCACTTTTCCTGTTGCCTTTCTTCGTTCATGAATAGACTTCTTTTTCGTCCATTATTATTCCATAAATTTATTTATTTTTTCTTCAATTTTTCCAAAAACTATTTCTGAATCCCAAATATAAACAACTTGATCTATAAAAAAATACGCACAAATTATCGGTTTTTTTTTTTTATTTATACAGGTTATCTTTTATAATATATATTTAGTCATTTATTATATTTATCTAATCTACTTAATCTTTGATGCTCGTACATATAAGAATAGTACATTACGATACGTGTGACTTAAGTGGCTCATTATTGCACGGCGTGAGTTTAGCGCCCGAGCGTAGCGAGGGCGATAATTCACGTCGTGTGATGGGCCACTCAAGTCATAAGTATAAACACGGAAAAACCACTTAACTGAATATTTATATTTAGTTAAAAGCACCGTTTGAAATTAATACTATACAATAAACAGATTATGATATACCTATTTTTATAGCAATAAAGATCAAAGGCAATAGATAATAGAAGGTAACACAAACGTTTTGATTGCCGGGCAATGAGGCGAGTGTGCATAAGCAGTAACCAAGTAACGTTCGGTATTCGGGTTACCAAATTCCATTGACTTCACGCACATTCCATTGGGAGGCGTATGCGTGGGAATAAATATTTAAAAAGGAATTCGTATTCTATGTTTCAAGTGTAGAAATAACTATGTTATTTATCTTATTTGAACAATTTCCCTAAACCACTTAACTGCCCAGTTACCGGAATAACAACTTAACTGCATTATTTTATTTGTTTATACAAAGAATAAAAATGTATTCTAGCAGCTGATAGTGGGTTCGAAAGATAATCGATACCTTTGTAAATATCTAAATTGTTATGACTCATCTCGCACATTTCGATCTTACATATGAAGTGTCATGACAGAAATTTTAAAACGGCGATTTCTCGAAAATACGTAAAAGTCAGTTAAGTCGTTATTCCTGGAAGCCACAGATAATTATAGATATAAGACTTATATAGGAGCTTGTTAACCAATCATAAGAGAGCAGAGGTAGGATAAAACAGCTGATCGAGAGGGAAAAGAAGAAGGAAAAAAATTCGAATCAGAAAAGAGCCCTCGGATAATATCAATTGGATATACGTCAAAACGACTCAATATTTTTAATAGGAATTTTTCATACATGTAGTACATCAAAAAATCTATCTATTGATATATTTAATGTATAAGAAAAACGTAATACGAAGTCGTAAAAAATTAGTGAAGTTCTCGCATACTCATTTCACTGTATGTCCAGCGCGGTCGTCCCTCAGGCTTCTTTTAAATTCTTGGCCAGATACTTTCCTTTGGAGTGCTTCCGCGCTCCTTGATATATTATTTTAATTTAAGAGAAACAACATATTTAATACTTCATAATGTATGGACCAAATATTTTTTGTATTTAACATGATGTTATACCCATTACTATTTAAGAATTTCTATGTCTTTGCGAATCATCAATGCCAGTGCACCCGCTCCAAGACCAGTCGCGTGATTAATACAACCAAAATCTATAAAATTTCCTTCTCGACGAACACGTGGCTTAAACACTGCCGTATCTAAGGGGTATCTATAAATTGTCACATTATACATTATATATTATACATTATACACAAAAATTATTCAACTATAGTAAAAATTATTGCGTCACAAAAATATGAATTTACCTGATTCCACTAAAACAACCACTCGGATGCTGCCAGTCCAAAAGCAACTGTTCATAATGATAATCCAGGAAATCAAGGTACCCTTCCATACCACATAGCAATACTAAAAGAAAATAATCATTCATTTAAAAATAATAATACAGCACACTAATATTAATTCCTTAACTAGCAATGTATCGTATCTGTATATTATTAAATAACTTTGATAATATTGAAAGAATTTGAACAAAATTATGTATAATACAAATTTGTTGCCAGTTCTAGCACAGCAACTAAAAAGAGCCGGATTAAAGAGTGCAAGAGGACGCCGATGTAAGATTCAACGAAATTCTAATAAGGAATATATAAAACTAATATTAGGATAGAAAAAAACAATATCTCAAGCATTTTAATGAGAATACATTTATCTATAAAGTAACAAATATTTAAAAAGTAACTATTATTTATGGTGACTATTTGAAGTCTGACGGAATCTTGATCAACAGCATCGGTTTGAAGGTTCCCATCACTTCCTTCAGTCAATTCCTTTTTAATTGATATTATCAGAAAATGTAAACGATAGCGATGGGTGGATACGACTTATTTTGGCTTTTCTCTAAATACACGTCAGTCAGCGATCTCCTTTAAGGCAACTAGATACCCTTTTTTCTGAAATAAGAAGTCATATTTTAATATGTAAATGCTAACTAATTATTTCACACATTTTACATATAAAAGTGGGTATATTGTATTTACCTTACCTTAGAACTTTCTCCGATGGGCCGTTTATATGCTCCAGAACCATAGTCATCGATGAAACAAGTTTTTTCACTACCCGTAAGCTTTGAAATTTTCCTGTGGATGAGTTAACTCCAGATTTGAACTAAATTACTCCTGAATAGTATAATTCTCATATGAGTGTAGCGATTTAGGATTAAATGTCAGAAAAAAATTTTACGTCAGAAAAATTTTGAAAAAATTATAAAAAATTCAAAAATATTCTTGAAAAACAGCACAAATTTTTTTTTCTGATGGAATCAAAAATCCCTACACTCATATAAGAATTATACTATTCAGGAGTAATTTAGTTAAAATCTGGAGTCAATCCATCCACAGATAAATTTCAAAGCTTACAGATAGTGAAAAAACTTGTTTCATCGATGGCTATGGTTCTGGACAATATGTAAAATAATATACAAGGGCCCAGACCAAGGTCTAAGGTGAGGTAAATATTTATGTGTAAATAGTTTATGTGTAAAAAGTGGAAAATAATTAGTTTACATTTATGTATTGTAATATGGCGTTTTTATTTCAGAAAAAAGGTTTCTAGCCCCCTCAATACATCTACAGATCCACACACGCGCATACACACAGACACACATACGCACACACGCACACACACATACAGACACACACACGCACACGCACACGCACACGCACACGCACACACACACACATACACACACACACACGCACGCACACACACACGCACGCATGAACGCACGCACGCACGCACACACACACCTGTGTCGAGTTGCAAGTCTCGCATGAGGCAACTCTCCAGGTGGCGGGGTGATAGAGGAAGGCACCCCGAATAATAAACCAACTATGGTAGATGTACAACAAAACAGTTTACCCCAAGCGGATATCCTCAACAATGAGGAGAATCCCGCCACCGATTCCAATCGGGTGAAAGCTCCGGTGGTTGGTGCTGGCCCCACGGATTTGAGGGGGAGGCAGAAGCACGTTGTGGCCTATTAGGCTGATGCAGAAGGGATCAACCGCTTGACCCTTACTGCATCTCAAAAGACGAGCGAAGACGCAAAGATGGTAATAGTGTACGAAATGAATATAGTACTTTAAGTGGGTACCCCCATTAAAGGGGGAATCCCACCGTCGATTCCAATCGGGTGAAAGTCCCGGTGGTCGGCGCAGGCCCCACGGATTGGGGGGGGGCACATACACTATCCGAAAAATGAGGAGACCTTCACGCGGCTTAGTGCAGACATCGAGTCGCTCGTGAAGTTTATCTCAGAGAAGAAGAACCTCCATACAGAGCTTAAGAAATTGGCCAGGAGCACCGCTAAAGCGCTCAAGGAGTATGCCAAAGTTCGACAAAAGGAAGGTCCGTCACAGGCGGCGCAACCAGCTAACGATGAAGCGGTACAAACTTCGCCCCTCTTCCGTAAAGAAGGCGCGCCACGGGTGCCTCCAAACCGCGAGAAGCCCTCACTTTCGATAGCCAAGGACGGAAGAAACTAAGAACCCAGATAACACCTGAGCAGCAGTGGATGCTGGCTAGACGACTGTGGGGGAAAAGAAGAAAAACAAAAGGAAGACCGGGGATGCGAGCAAGCGTAAAATGCCAATCGCACAACCGAAGCCCGAGATCAGACCTGCCCGATCCGATGCCTTTAAAATTAATGCATCTGGAGAAATGTCGTATTCCGACATCATTTGTAGGGTTAAAGGCGAGCAGATCCTGAAAGAGCTCGGGGAAAGGGTCACGCGCATTAGACGTACTCGAACAGGAGAACTACTACTAGAGGTCGGAATACCTGGTGCTGCAACTCAAGAGCTTCAGGCAAAAGCCTTGTCCACCCTGAAGGGATCAGCTGAAGTGTTAACGCTGACCCATAAGGAAGTCCTAATCATCAAGGATATGGACGAGTCTACTATCACTGAACAGATCGGCCAGGCTATCGCCGTGGTGACTGGGTCACAAGCAGTAACTCCCGAGTGTGTCAAACTTAGGAAAGCTTATAGTGGCACCCAAGTAGTCAGTGTCCTACTTCCCGTCGTAGAAGCAAAAAAGCTACTGCAAAGTGGAAAGCTCAGAATTGGCTGGGTGAACTGCAGGGTACAGCGGAGACAAACACCATCGCGATGCTTAAGTGCCATGAAAACGGACATATAGCGAAGGACTGCAAAAGCACGGTTGATCTATCAGCGCAATGTTTCCGGTGCAGAAGAGAGGGTCACAAAGCAGTGGATTGCATGGCCCATAACAATGAGAAACCTGCGGAGGACGTGACAACAAATAACAACAATGGCTAGAGTACCAAATCAACCTGAACCATTGTGCGGTAGCTCAGGACCTGCTTCTACAGCTGGTCCGAGAAGAGAAGGTCGATATTCTCATAGTCAGCGAGGAGTACAGGGACCTTAACGAACCAAACTTGGTTCGGGATACCACCAGCAAGACTGCCATCTGGGTATGTGGAAATATTCATATATCTAACAAAATGGACCTCTCTCTGCCTGGGTTCACCTAGGTGAAGGTAGCAGGTACGCGATTGTACAGTTGCTATTTTCCATCCAGCGATGACATCGAAGACTTCTCAAGATCCTTGGATGCCGTCGTAGCCAGTATTAGCACCTCCCGACTACCATTAATGATTGGGGGGGACCTTAACTCATGGGCGACCGAATGTGGCAGCGTGAAGACTAACCAGCGTGGCTGTATGCTCCTCGAGGCCTTCGCAATGTTGGCGCTTGAGATCGCTAATACAGGGAAAACGCCGACCTACTCTAAGGGAGGCAAGACATCTATCGCCAACCTGACCTTCGTCAATTCTAGATTGATGGAAGAGGGACTCGGCTGGCGAGTGAGCGATCGGTACACGGGCAGCGATCATCAAGCCCTAGTATATAAGCTCCAGCTGACCAGCAGAACGCCAGGCACGGAAAAGCTGCCGATAAAAGAGAGATGGGCACCATCTACCTTCAACAGAGAGGCGTTTCTCTGCTCCCTAGAGGGAGCATTGTTGAAAGGAACCGCAAAGGAAAAAGCTCGAAGCCTCTCACGAGCCATAGCAGCGATGCCTCAATGTCCACGAAGTCCAACCCCCGAGGACGTCCGCCAGTCTATTGGTGGAGCGAGGATATTGCGGCAATACGCCGAGAGTGTCTTAGAGCTAGGAGGCTACACCAGCGAGCTGCTCGCGGGCACAGGTATGAGAAACTACGTGCGGCCTATGAGAGAAAAAGAAGAGAGCTCAAGACTGCCATCAAAATGTACAAACGAAAGTGCTGGAGAGACCTGTGCGAGGAGGCGAATAGTGACCCCTGGGGGCGCCCGTACAAAACGGTCATGAACAAGATCAAGCCAAGGGGCCCTAACGTACCAACCTGCCCAGTTTTTCTGTACAGGATAGTTCGCCACCTGTTCCCAGAGCACTGGGAACGGCCAGCCGGCACTGGCCTAAAGGTAATAGACGGCGCCGTCGAGCTGCCAGGCGTCACGAAAGCCGATGTGGAGATGGCCGGAAAGAAGATCTCCATCCGGAAAGCTTCAGGACCTGACGGAATCCCAGGCCTGGCCATAAAAAGCGCGGCGCTGAAGTTTCCCATATCTTTGTGGACACATTCAATGCATGTTTACAGGAAGGAATCTTCCCGGCACAGTGAAAGGTGCAAAGACTGGTACTCCTCGCTAAAGGGAAGAAAACCGCCGAGGAGCCATCCTCGTACCGACCACTCCGTATGCTGGATATTGTCGGGAAAATGTTTGAACGGGTATTGAGTGCCAGGCTGGACACGGCGATACTAAAGGCAGGTGGCCTATCCGATAACCAGTTCGGCTTCCGGAAAGGTCGCTCAACTATTGATGCCATCGGCCAAGTGATAGCGTTTGCTTCGGTCGCCATCAGTGGCAGCCGGAGTACAAAGCGAATGTGCACTGTCATTTGCCTAGATATCCGAAATGCGTTTAACTCGGCCAGGTGGGATTACATCATGGAGTCCTTAAAGCGACTAAAGGCACCGCTTTATCTCCGTAGGGTTATCTTAAGCTACCTGGGAAACCGAATCCTGCTCTACGACAGCGATGATGGTACGCACTCCTACGAAATCACAGGAGGCGTGCCGCAGGGCTCAGTTCTGGGGCCCCCTGGCTGGAACGACCTATATGACGGACTAGTTAGGCAACCGCTCCCAGAGGGGGCTTCGATGGTGGCCTTCTCTGATCGTCGTAGCGAAGAGTATCGAGGAGATCCAACACATTGGAGATGAGACTATCAAGGTGGTAGCTAGCTGGCTGAGCGACCACAGACTGAGTCTGGCGGCAGAGAAGACGAAGGCGGTGATGATCTCACGAACAAAACAGATGAAGTATGCCACCTTTACGGTCGAAGACAAAAAAATTAGGGCGATAGGCACTATTAAATATCTTGGGGTTATGATAGATGCGCGACTGATGTCCAAGGAGCACCTTGTAAACGCTGGGTTAAAAGCAGCTGGAGTGGCACGCGCCCTGGCGGGTATTATGTCCAACATAGGAGAACCGAAGTAACCGCGACGGGCTCTCCTCTCTACACTAGTGAGCTCCGTAATACTATACGGTGCCCCAATCTGGGCAGAGGCTATGAGTAGCCATAAAAGCTACCGAGCCACTTGCCGACGAGCCTACCGAACGGCCACGTTAAGGGTGGCCCGTACCTACCGTACCGTGTCGGGCATCGCTCTCTCGGTGATTGCGGGACTTCCCCCCGTAGACCTTCTGGCAAACGAGAGAGCCATTAAGTACCGTGAAGGTAGGCACGCCGAAGAAGACGACGTGGGCCAGAGGCACCGCCATGGCCAACTGTCCAGGAGGGCAAGTGAGGAGTGGCAGCGTCGATGGGATCTGGCAGAAGAAAGCCGATGGACCCACCGAGTCCTCCCAGATGTTGAGAAGTGGATTGGCAGGAGACATGGTTTCCTCATCTTCCACCTCACACAGGTAGTTATCGGACGCGGCTGCTTCCCCAGCTACTTACACCGCATCCGCGTATACCATAGCGCGCAGTGTCCGGTATGCTCTGGAGTCGACGAGGGCGTGGAGCATGTACTGTTCGTGTGCCCTAGGTTCCAAGATGAGAGGGATCCGTTCCGGGCCTCATGGAAGGGTCCAATGACGCCGGAGGGCATCGGCCAGTGTATGCTCGCTTCGCAGGAGGGCTGGGACGCAGTGGTTATACTTGCCACGTCTATCGTCGAGAGGCTGAACTCCATCCGGAGGGCGGAAGAGAGAGGAGAAAGCGTGGACAGCGCGGACAGGTGAAGTGGTGGCGGGTGGCGCTAAGGAGGGCCTTTAAGGCAGAAGCTCCCACCGCCAAGTAATGCCTTCCGTCGGTTTCCGCGGTAGCAGTAAAAGGCGGAGGGGTTTTAGTGGGTAAATCCTGGCATGTCAACGCCAGGGGAGTCCCGCACATGGGGAGTCACGTGTCTCCCTATGGTGCCTAAAGCAGTTCCCTGTCGCCTCGGAAAAAAGAAACACACACAGACACACACACACACACACACACACACACACACACACACACAGACACATACACACAGATACACACACGCACGCACGCACGCACGCATGCACATGCATACCTGCACACACACACCCACACACATATCGTCATACACACGCGCATTCACACACGCGCGCACACTCACTATATATATTAGGAGAATATGAAATACCCTTTTCGTAAGAGAATGTCGATCTTTAGCTTTTTCTAAATCCTTATACTTTAAAGGATGAAAACGATTACAATTTACTATTCTCGAATTTTTGTTTCCTTCCCCGATTTTCCTATCTTTTTCCATTATTTCGGCAGCTGGGCCATTCAAATCATTTATATTTATTATAACTTTAATGCCATTAGAGTCCTTACATCTATAGAATATAATATGTTAAATTAAGTGTAAATTTTTATTTTTCTAAAGAAATTTCATTTTTTAATTGAGGATGTACTGTAGTTCAGTAATCTATAAGGCCTAAAGAAATAGTTTACTGTCATAGGCTAATTCATATTTTTTCACTTTAAAATTCTCTAAAAACCTTTAAAATTGTTTAGAATTGTCTAAAATTGTCTAAAATTGTCTTAAAATTATTTAAAATTGTCTCATTGAGTCTGTCTCTGTGTCGCTGTTTCTGACTTCAAGTCTCTTCCTCTCTGTCTATATATTTTCAGACACAAATTATATAGTTGTTGTAATGTCGTATTTGTCTGAAAAGAAGTAAAAAGGCGAAAAGGGACAAAATTAATTCTACAGATATTTTACAACGCGGCGACTTTTCGGAGATAAAAGATTTTTCATAAATAGTAAAAAAAATTTCGGAAGCTCAATTAAATTTTTTAACTAAAAAATGATAACATTTTTTTTTATCTTAAAAAGTTTTGAAAATGTATACAGAAAAAAATTGTATGAATTTTGTGATCAGTATTAATTATATTTTCATTGTTATAACCTCATTAATTGTTTATTACCATTAATGTCTATTATAAGGTGTAATTATTGTAAGCATGAGTACCGTCCCGCTTCAACACAATTAATTAATTCTCCCTTTGAATAATTCACTCTGTAGCGATATAATATTTTTATTTAGTTCATTATAACACTTCAAAATAACAGGTAAATATTCAGCTGAAAATTGAGACTTCTACAAGAATTTCCTTTATGAGGCAGAAGCCATGCTGTTATGCGGTTAGCTGTACACACAGAGCATCAACAAAAAATTGATTTTGATGAGAGTAAAGAATTTGAAGCTCTGTGTAATGCAGAAACTACTTTATCGGCATGGTTTAAATCAAATAAAACAGAAAAAACTGCTAGAAAAATTGAAATTCCTCGATATTCTATTTTTAAATCTAAATCATGGAAAAAAAGACAACGGTCTCGAAAATTTGAAGCAATTGGTCGATTAAATGTCGTATCACCAGATGATAATGACAGATTTTTTTCTAAAATTATTACTAAACCATGAAAAAGGTGCTACTTCTTTCGAAGATATACGAACTGTTAATAATATATCATATGAAACTTATAAAAATGCAGCACTGGCTATGGGTAGAATAGAAGCTGATTCACAAATTTACGTTATTTTTGAAGAAACTACTCATGCAATGCTTCCATTTCAAATACCTAAATTCTCTGCATGGTTCATTTTAGCAGAAAACATTCAAGCTAATTTGATTTAAGAAAAATTCAAAAATTTTCTTTCTGAGGATTTCCAAGAAAATAAAGAAAATAATTCTCTCTCGCATATTCAAAGTATATTGGAAACTGAAGACAAAAGTCGTAATGATTTTAGTTTACCTGAACCAAGAGTAACCAATAGTATTGAAGAAAATTCTGAAATTATAACACACAGTAAGAATCTTTTTGATTGTTTAATCAGATAAATAATGATGAGAAATGAATTTTCAATGAAATAATGAACAATAAAGATAAAATTTATTTTATTGACAGTCCTGGAGGTTCAGATAACACTTTCTTATACAAAACATTAACCCATTAACGCGCAAATGCACATTTTTGTGCACACATTTTCAAGTACAGAATTCTATTGGAAAAACAAAGTCATTTTTATCCAAAATCCTATATAGGGAATTTTCGAGGGTGCTCTTTCAGAATCTGCAACTTATTTTGTAAAAAAAAGTCAGTAAGTGTATTATTTTTGAGTTTTTTTAAAAAAAAGTCAAAAAATTTAATAAAATTTTTTTTTCAAATCAATTTTTGTTACTGTTTCTGTTTTTGGATAATCATATTACCACCAGAAATCGCGGTCCGAATGTCTGGCGTTTCCAAAACACTGGTTGTGAATCTTTTTTCCCCTTTTAGCTTTTCCAAAATGGCGGATTTTGTGAAACAGCGTAATGTTAAACTTCATGATTTTTTTTCTCGAAATGTATGAATTTAACGAAAAAATGTTATAGAACAAAAAATGCTTAGAATTACTCAAAAAATACGTATGAATTTTTTCAGAAGTTTTTGAACCAATTTTGAATTTGTTAATTTTTAACATTTTTGAAAAATCAAAAAATGTCTCAAAAACTTCTGAAAAAAATCATACGTATTCTTTGAATGATTCTTAGCACTTTTTATTCTATAAAATTTTTTCGTAAAGTGTATTTTTTTCGAGAACAAAAATTTTGAAATTATGCGTTACATAAACACACAAAACGTTGAATGGATTGAAGACTGTGTAATCGTCATTCTGCCACTATAAATATGTAGTAAAATATAGCGTTGCCCAGTTCTCACCACGGGGAGGTAGCCGGTGCAAGAGAACCTTCTACTTTTTTTTATATATATATTTTTTGTTTTATATTTTTTATATTTTTTATATTTTATTCTATTCTTTTGAATGTATAGAGAGAAAACAGTTTTTACAAACATGTAAACCACACACCTTGGAGAGCTTTCTAGTTCTTAGAGAACATTAGTTTGTTAGAACAGTTTCTTTGAATTGCGGATTAAACTGCATTACTGAATTTGGGCTTTACATGTTTTTCTTTTTCCAAATAGCTTTTAGCAATAGCCATACAAACATCTTTAGTACCTATTTTTTTGCTCTTACCTGCTGTTGCAATATTGTACAAGACAGTGGCGTTGGTAATTGCTATTTGGATACCTCTGATAAAAATGACCCAAGTGACCCACTGTCTTGTGCAATGTTGCAACAGCAGGTAAGAGCAAAAAAATAGGTACTAAAGATGTTTGTATGGCTATTGCTAAAAGCTATTTGGAAAAAGAAAAACATGTAAAGCCCAAATTCAGTAATGCAGTTCAATCCGCAAGTCAAAGAAACTGTACTAACAAACTAATGTTCTCTAAGAACTAGAGAGCTCTCCAAGGTGTGTGGTTTACATGTTTGTAAAAACTGTTTTCTCTCTATACATTCAAAAGAATAGAATAAAATATAAAAAATATAAAAAATATAAAACAAAAAAAATATATAAGAAAAAAAAGAAGAAGGTTCTCTTGCATCGTCTACCTCCCCGTGGTGAGAACTGGGCAACGCTATATTTTACTACATATTTATAGTTGCAGAATGACGATTATACAGTCTTCAATCCATTCAACGTTTTGTGTGTTTATGTAACGCATAATTTCAAAATTTTTGTTCTCGAAAAAAATACACTTTACGACAAAATTTTATAGAATAAAAAGTGCTAAGAATCATTCAAAGAATACGTATGATTTTTTTCAGACGTTTTTGAGACATTTTTTGATTTTTCAAAAATGTTAAAAATTAACAAATTCAAAATTGGTTAAAAAACTTCTGAAAAAATTCATACGTATTTTTTGAGTGATTCTAAGCATTTTTTGTTCTATAACATTTTTTCGTTAAGTTCATACATTTCAAGAAAAAAAATCATGAAGTTTAACATGGGAAAAAAGATTCACAACCAGTATTTTGGAAACGCCAGACATTCGGACCGCGATTTCTGGCGGTAATATGATTATCCAAAAACAGAAACCGTAACAAAAATTGATTTGAAAAAAAAATTTTATTAAATTTTTTGACTTTTTTTTAAAAAACTCAAAAATAATACACTTACTGACTTTTTTTTACAAAATAAGTTGCAGATTCTGAAAGAGCACCCTCGAAAACCCCCAATTCGGGTCAAGATGGCGGGGCAGCATACAGCCCCCGTCGGTAAGCCGCCTGATAAATATTATAAGTGTCATTCTAGTGCCAGATTTGGTGCGATAGTTTGTTTTTTTTGTGAGGATCCTTACCACTTTAGTTGTTTTGATAGATTGAAAGTAGTAGGGGCAGCGCGGCTACCGCGCCAGAGCGGCTCCCGCGCCACTTACCCATCGAGCACTACTTACCGTCCGTCGGTAAGGTAGGGTGCAAAGTCACCATGCGAGAGGCCCGGTAGAGGGCGCATTGAACATTTACTCCATCGATAAAATGCGTACGTATGTCATGTTGCAGGGGGCATGGGGCCCTCATGTGATGTTATGTTGTAAGTGAATATAGAATATTTTTATAATATTCATATAGTGTTATTTGTTAATTATAAGTAGTCTTATATTTTATAAGTATATTTTATCTTAGTATATTCAATCAGTATATTTTATATTGTATAAGATTCTACAAAGATATTTTATAAGTTCATAGAAATTTTAAAAAGTTAATGATGAGCAATTCAATGAAATTTATATTAACAATATTAAATGACTATTTTTAAATTCAAAAGAAACTTTAAAATATTTAAACAAGTTAGTTTTTAAGGAAAATTTTCTATTATAAGAATAAATATTTCATAGAGGACATTGGGATGTGGAAACTTTAAGGGAAAATAAAAAAGATATGTAAGATTATTTCATATTTATTTAAAAAAGCTTTTTCATATTTATTTAAAAAAGCTTAAAAGTAATACATAGTAGAATACATCTTAATCTACGAGTATAAAAAGTTTCAAATTAATCTTTCAATTTTACTATAAAAATATATTTAGAAACTAGTGAACATCTTAATTAAAAAGTATTACAATTTAGCAAATAACTTTGAAAATTTAAAATTAAAGTTAAAGAGAAAATTATCTAAAAACTTATAATTATATAAATTCTAGAAGGCATCCACCTAAAGATTTGACGAAGACTTCTCTATTAACTAATTCTGACTCTATGTTGAGAAGCGCCTCTGGCTTCTCCAGTAATAAAGAATTAACTTTACTTGGAAGGAAAATGTCAAAACTACTGTCTAATTCAAGAACAATTTTTAAGCCGTATTTAGTGGATACCTTTTTTAATGAGGTTATCTTATACTGTTTATTTAGCTCCAAGTCCCGTAGTCGTTTTGTGGGCAGGTATGATGGACTTCTCGCTGCTTCATTTATGAGGTCCATGACTGAAAAAAGAAATGATAAATTATTATTTATATATATATATTTTTTTTTTTTATAGAATTACTTACTTATTTATTCTGACGTATCAGAACTTTCAGGGGTTGAATATTGCTCTCTCAAGTCTTCCACCCAGCGGTATAAAGCGCAAACTATTTCAACTGAACAATTCTGTTTCCACTCGGGACGATGATTAATGCAGGCTAGCGGTCGTATAAATCCAGGAGTTCTTATAGATGGACAACCCAAATCCTCCAAGTTTCTTATATTATCGAAATAGGGTCGCAGCCAGTGTTTTCTCTGTTCACCTTTGACCCAAATTGTTAATAACGACCCCTGCGCTTTTTCTTTCAATTTGTCGAAAGCCGTTGACAGGTATGAATACGGCACCTCTCCGTGTTCCCAATGAATTCCGTGCAGATTGTATTGTAAATATCTATTTAAAATTTTTACATTCTGGTCTAAATCACTCCAATCACAGGGTGGTTGAAATGTCGCAACGTACGGCACCGGATTTAACGCATTAGGATCTATATAAGCAATTTCTTTAAATATAAAATTGCCGTTGTTATCTTTAAAACCTTGTGTATCTACAATTAGTTCCATGATAAGTTATATACTGGAAATGTAGATAACATTATTTGAATATTATTCAAGAAAAAAGTAGAGTTAATATAATAGTGTTAAAAGTTAGAGTGAAAGATGTGATAATAACTTATTAATTCATAATACATGCAATGTAAAAATTAAAGTCCCTACGGAGAGATTGAAAAGTTAAAGTACAATAGCTGAGAAAATCTTAGAAAAAAAAATATGAACTCATTATATGTGAAAAAGTTAAAGTAAGAGATGTGAAAATAAATTATAAATTCATGATACGTGCTATGTAAAAAATTAAAGTCCCTAAGAAGAGACTGAAAAGTTAAAGTTCAACAGCTGAGAATATCTTAGAAAAAAATATGAATTCATTAAAGTAAGAAATTTTAAAGTAACTTATAAATTCATGATACGTGCTGTGAAAAAATTAAAGTCCCTACAAAGAGACTGAAAAGTTAAAGTTTAATAGCTGAGAATGTCTTAGAAAAAATTAATAATTTATAAATTCACGATACGTGCTATGTAAAAAATTAAAGTTCCTAAGAAGAGACTGAGAAGTTAAAGTTCAACAGCTGAGAATATCTTAGAAGAAAATATGAGTTCATTAAAGTAAGAAATTTTAAAGTAACTTATAAATTCATGATACGTGTTATGAAAAAATTAAAGTCCCTACAAATAGACTGAAAAGTTAAAGTTTAATAGCTGAGAATGTCTTAGAAAAATTAATAATTTATAAATTCACGATACGTGCTATGTAAAAAATTAAAGTCCCTAAGAAGAGACTGAAAAGTTAAAGTTCAACAGCTGAGAATATCTTAGAAAAAAATATGAATTCATTAAAGTAAGAAATTTTAAAGTAACTTATAAATTCATGATACGTGTTATGAAAAAAATTAAAGTCCCTACAGAGAGACTGAAAAGTTAAAGTTCAATAGCTGAGAATGTCTTAGAAAAATGAATAACTTATAAATTCGTGATGCGTGCTATGTAAAAAATGAAAGTCCCTACGAGGAGACTGAAAAGTTAAAGTACAACAGCTGAGAATATCTCAGAAAAAATATGAATTCATTAAAGAAAGTGATTTGAAAATAACTTATAAATTCATGATACGTGCTGTGAAAAAAAATTAAAGTCCCTACAGAGAGACTGAAAAGTTAAAGTTCAATAGCTGAGAATATCTTAGAAAAAGGAATAACTTATAAATTCGTGATACGTGCTATGTAAAAAATTAAAGTCCCTACGAAGAGACTGAAAAGTTAAAGTTCAACAGCTGAGAATATCTTAGAAAAAATATGAATTCATTATACGTAAAAAGTTAAAGTATCTGAAAGTTTAAAATAGTAAGTATAAGATGCCTAAGGGACTTATAATATGAATAGTGTGAAAAAGTTTAAGTATGAGACGTGAAAATAACTTAGAATTAATTCGACAAATGAATTTACCTTTTATAACTGTAAGAAAAGTGTTGTATTAAGATTCAAGACTTTAAAACTTTTAAATTATAAGTCCTGAAAGAAGAAATTATTAAAGACCTGTAAGAATGCTATATTAAAAGTATTAGAGCTGAAATAAGAAAAAGAAACAAGTGGCTAGGACCCAGCTCGTCTAACCTTTATAGTAAGGAAATGTTTGTAAATACTTTTTATCAGCCCAAACTTAAAAGTTTCTCGGTCATGCGCAGTTCGTCACCTACCAATCTTTCCTCACTCATCTATGAATCTTTTACGTTACCACGCATGTGCATACGATCATCTATAGATCTTTCTTCTTTAATCTAAAATGAATAACTATACCGTGCAGGTGCACTGCCATCTATCAATCTTTAAACTGTCGCGCATGCGCACCTATATACCGACAGTGGATAAAAGGCTGCGCGTCAGTCCCATGAGGCTTAGTCTCCTTACCAAACGTAAGTATTTCATATAATTACTTTTGATTTTCAGCTTATTAATATACAATCCTTACAGCTTATTGATCTATAGTTTAACTTATAATGATTCAGTTTTTCTCTTCATTATATTAATGTAACTTAAAGTTTTCGATTATAATAACTTCGTCTTTTCAACGTATTAACATATATAATTTTCAATTCTCTAATACTTTATCATTTATAGTTCTATAAAATTAAATTTTTTTTTAATGCTTTGCTATTAGTTTATAATACTTGAACATTTTTTAGATACATCTCATTATTTCAAGTTGACAAGTGCTACTGAGCTTTGAGAGTATTTTTTCGTTACCGTCTGAAAATAGCTTGAAAGATTTTCATCTAATATACCGATAGTTGCTGCAGAAGTCTATCTTTTCACTAGTTAAGTTCAAAACGAATTGGTGAGTTAATATAAATTAATTTAAACCTTTTTTTTTCTCAAGTTCATTATTCTTTTTCCACTTAAATTTTTTCAATATTTCACAAATATTCCTTTTCAATTAAGTGTTTATTTTATTTAAAATTTTTTATTTAAATGTATAATACTAGAACTTAGCAAACTATAATTAACTTTGATTATACAAAATCATTGATTATTTTAATTTCTCTTCACCTTTTCTTTTTTTTTATCAATAATTATTTAAAATGATAACATAATTTTTTAATTTTCAGAATACACTTACGAAAAAAAAAGTCTTTTTTAATTTGAAAAAATGGATGAAGTTAAAGATCTTTGTCAGGAACATGTGAAAATTTTTGAAGAGGTGGAAAATATTTTAATATATAAATCTATGGATTCCGAAGTTATTGAACAATGGGTAGAACAATGTGTTTTATCATTAGATAGTCTTCGGGAATTATTGAGAAAAAGAACGCTGACAACAGCTCAAAAACAATCTATTTTATACGCCATAGCAAGGATTGAGAGTATCAAAGCAAAGCTTGATGCTATAGGAAAAACTGGTTATGGAATAGTACCAGATTTAAAAACGGATGAAATCGAGCATCGAGTTCGTTGGATTGATATTGAAAGTGCTTTTAATAAAAGGGTGAGAACTAGTATAATTGCAAATCTTGTACATATAGATATATCAACCTTTTTAAAGGGCGCCTCAGTATTGTTCTGCCAACAAGTGAAGAAAATTTTGAAAGATATTCGATGTGCCATGAAAATTAATACTGTACTATCTTGTTCATTCAAGAAACTTTCTTCTGATGTAAATGAAGATTCACAGAAAAGTATTGAAACGAAACATTTCAATACGCCAAACGCTGAAGTGGTTTTAGGTACATCTTTAAGTGAATGGTTTGATAATCATGTTTTAAATAAACTTTTGGCTGAGGTAGAAGAATTTCAAGAAAAAGATTCTGGATGGACTTTAAATTCTATTATTAATATTCAAATTAATATGAATAAGTTCAATCCATTGCGCAGTGGTAATTCATATTTACCTTTACCACCATTTTTAGATAAAAAAAATGCCTGCATTAATATTCAAAACAAAGATAATCAATGCTTTAAATGGGCAATATTATCTGCTTTGTATCCAGTAAACCGTAAAAATCATCCTAACAGGGTTAGCAATTATCTTCAGTATGAAAATAATTTAAATATGACAGGTATAGAATTCCCTGTTACGATAAAAAAAATTTTCAAGTTTGAAAAACAAAACCCTTTAATATCGGTTAATGTCTTCGGATTGCATGAGAAAAATGTGATTCCCTTTTATTTGACACATAAAAAAAAAGAAAATCATGTAAATCTTCTTTTATTAGAAAAAACAATTAAGGGACAGCTGAAATCACATTACATATATATAAAAAATTTATCACGTCTAGTAGGAGGAACTTTATCACATAGAAAAAAGAAGCGATATATATGTGATAGATGTTTAAATTTTTTCTTTAATGAAAATAATTTAAAAGAGCATGAAAGAATATGTAAGAATATTAATGATTGCAAGGTGAAACTTCCTATAAAAGGTAAAGATATCATCTATTTTAAAAATTTTAATTATAAAGAAAGATTACCATTCACAATATATGCAGATTGTGAATGTCTGTTAAAGCCTGTACTAGAAAACCAGGAAGATGAAGGTTTGGCTAATACTTTATCGTTTCAAAAACATGAAATGTTTAGTATAGGATATTATTTGAAGTGCAGTTTTGATGACTCTTTATCTGAATATAGATTTTATCGTGGGGTTAAACCAGCTATGTGGTTTGCTAGTGAATTGAAGGTAATACATGACCGTATTACTAATTTATATACAAACCCACGATTTATGCCAATTTTAACACCGATAGAAATGATTAATTATTTCAATTCAAAAATTTGTCACATTTGTAACAAATTATTAGAAAACAGTGATAAGGTAAGAGATCATTGTCATCTCTCAGGAAAATATCGCGGTCCTGCTCATGCTAACTGTAATTTGAATTATCAAGATTCAAGAACGATTCCTGTGATATTTCATAACTTAAGTGGTTATGATGCTCACTTTATAATTAATGATATATCGAATTATATGAAAGGTGATGTTGATTTACTTCCATTGACTAAGGAGAAGTATATTTCTTTTACAAAATATGTTGAGAAAAGTGATATTAAATTTCGCTTTGTAGATTCATTTAGATTTATGCCATCTTCTTTAGAAAAATTAGCTTCATATTTAAGTGAATATAAAATTGTTTCAAAGGAGTTTTCATCTTTAGAAAAAGAAAAATCAGTCTTTTAACGAAGAAAGGCGTTCTGCCTTACGAGTACCTGGATTCGTGGGAAAAGTTGGATGAAACTGAGTTACCTGAAAAAACAAAATTTTTCAGTGTGCTAAATGGTTCAACCATATCTGATGAAGATTATGAACATGCACAAAAAGTATGGAATACCTTTAGTATTCATACCCTTGGAGAATATTCAGATCTTTATATGAAGACAGATGTTTTATTATTAGCTGATGTTTTTGAAAATTTTCGTGATCAAAGTATAAACGTATATGGTTTAGATCCAGCTCATTATTATACTACTCCAGGATTTGCATGGGATGCAATGCTAAAGTATACTGGCATACAATTAAAATTATTAACTGATATAGATATGATTTTATTCATAGAAAGAGGTATAAGAGGTGGATTAAGTCAGTGCTCTCATCGCTACGCAGCTGCAAATCATAAATATATGACTGAAAATTATGATAAAAATAAAGAAAATACATATCTAATATATTTAGATGCTAATAATTTATATGGTTGGGCAATGACTCAATGTCTCCCTTATGATTCCTTTGAGTGGATAGACGACTGTGAAAATTTAGATTTTTTCATAGATGATGATGCACCTTACGGGTACATTTTAGAAGTAGATTTAGAATATCCTTCAGAAATACATGACATTCATAACGACTTACCTTTTTGTCCTGAGCAAGCAAAACCACCGGGATCAAAACAGGAAAAACTTTTGGCTACACTTTCGTATAAAAAAAATTATGTTATACACTATCGATCACTTAAACAAGCTGTCAAAAATGGACTTCAGCTTGTTAAAATTCATAAAGTATTGAAATTTAAACAATCTCCATGGCTTAAGTCTTACATCAATTTAAATAGTAATATGAGGGCGTTAGCAAGAACTGATTTTGAAAAAACTTTTTCAAATTGATGAATAATGCTGTATATGGTAAAACTATGGAGAATGTAAGAAAACGTGTTGATGTCAAGCTATCAACTAAATGGGCTGGAAGGTATGGCGTAGAAGCACAAATATCAAGTCCCCTTTTTCATAGTATTAGTATTTTTGATGAAAATTTAGTAGCTATCCAGCTTAAAAAAGTTGAAGTTTTGTTAGATAAACCAATTTACGTTGGACTTTCAGTTTTAGACATTTCTAAAACTCTGATTTATGATTTTCATTATAGTTATATGAAAAAAATGTATAAAGAAAATTGTAAGCTTCTTTATACAGACACAGACAGCTTGATTTATGCTGTTGAATGTGATGATTTTTATGCTGATATGAAAAAAAATCTCTCAAAGTTTGATACTTCAGACTATCCCAGTGAAAACATCTTTAATATGCCTCATGCAAATAAAAAAATTGTTGGTCTTATGAAAGATGAGTGTAATGGTCAGATTCTTACAGAATTCGTTGGCTTAAGAAGTAAAATGTACAGTACTCGCGTTTATGGTCAAGATCATATGAAAAAAATAAAAGGTATTAAGGTTTCAGTTGTTAAAAAGACTATAAAGTTTGATGATTTTGTAGATTGTTTGCAAAATTTATCTATTAAAAAACGACAACAGTATTCCATAAGATCCCGACTCCATAATGTAGAAACTATAAAGCAGTTAAAGATTGCCTTAAGTCCATATGATGATAAAAGATATGTTCAAGACAATAATATAGATACTTTAGCATGGGGTCATTATAAAATAAATAATAAGTGAGTATATTTTTTGTATAATAGTAATTTATATATTAATTTATAGTAAATATTCTACATATGTAATATAGAAATTTATTATTTTAGGTGTCCAATGCGTGTTAAAAAGAATGTACATTTTGATGAAAAGCTAACTGTTCATGTAATGCATGCGTGGAGGTTTGCATATCATAAGGCTCGGTGTGGAGAATGGGAACAAATTGCTCGTGACAGAGAACGTTTTAGGAGAAGAATTGATAAAGTTAATGAAATTTTGCATCCAATTCTTGTAAAAAATGTAAGGAAATAGGTATTAAATAAAAACAATTAGTTCATCTTATTTACAATTTTATTTATTCATAAATCACTTTTTTTATCCAACTATTATGAGACTTATCAAAACCTAACCATTTTACATAAATTTTATCGCCATGTTTTTTTATAATTTTTTCTACTAAGTAAATATCAGGATATTTAGTCTTCATAAGTTCTTCTTCATAGAATCCGCCAGCGATTGGTTTATCTTGATAATCTTTCAAATGATATGTAAATGGTGATGTAGGTAATACTTTATTTATTGTAAAAATTTCTGTAGACCAGTTAGGTGTATATCCTTTCTCGAAAACAGTTTTATTTTTACTTATTCGAACTTTATCACCAAGTTTAAATTTTGCACGCCTACAAGGGCGTTTAGAGGTTTTCTGATGAATGCATAAACGATTATAAACTTTATTAACTGTTGTAGAATTAACATCTGCGGGCTTCATACCAATCGTTCGGTGCTTAGTATTATTATACTGTAAAGTTAGGTCTTGCAAAATATCTATCCATTTATAACTGCCTTGTAAACTAAAGTTTTTCCACATTTTGTTTTTTAATGTACGATTAAAACGTTCACAAATTGAGGCTTTGAGTTTGCTATAGGATGAATATAGATTTATATTATATTTTAGCATTAAACTTTCAAATTCTTTATTATAAAATTCTTTTCCTCGATCAGTTTGTAAATTTTTAGGTATTCGTCCTTTTTTAATATAAATTTCATAGCTTCAGATACATTTTTTCCAGTTTTACTTTTCACTGGTACCGTCCAAGCAAACTTAGAAAACACATCAATGACAGTAAGAAGATACTTGTAACCTTTGTTTTTATGTGCATACGGTATCATTTCCACAAGATCAGCTTGCCATGTTTCATCTAGATCTCGTATATCATATTTTCGACGTGTGTAATTACGACGAGCAGGTTTGTGTAATTCTTCTACTATATCTTTTTTATTTTCCATCATCAAAGGTTATGAGTTACTTTTACGTATGGTTGCTATTTCAAATTCCAATTTTCTCAATTTATCATCTATTTCATCTCTATGGATGTCAACAATATCATCTAAATTTTTAAGCTCAGTTCTTAAGTGTGCTGTTGACTGATACACTTTTTGTACTTCAGCTTGTACAATACGTTCGAGAGTAATCAAATTTACAGCATCATTCTTATCATTAGGAGCTGCGACATTACATAATCTTTTATTTTCTATATCATACTGTCCATCAACAGTAAATTTGTATCCAATTCCTTGAGGTCCGCGACTAGCTTCTATTCGTCCTAAATGACGTCCGAACAGATCCACACTCATATTTACACTGAAATAAAATTTTGTGCGACACTCTTTTAATATATAATTTTTGCTTCCCGAAGTTCTTCAATAATAGATTGAATTTCATTTACGTGATTTTCATTACCAGCTGAAACTTCAGCTATCAGAAGTCTAAGACGTTCTACAAGTTCATTTGGATCATCCCAGTATATATAATCAGTATTCGTATATTTACGAGCTATTTTATAAGACTGTAGTAAACCTTCACCTGTCTTTAAGTTAGGGTTTAATATGAGTTTTGAAATATAGTCATTATATTTTTAGACGACTGTTGACGAAAAGATTCATTTGGTTTATAATATTTTTTACATGCATTAGTGTTATTTAAAATCTCTTCATAGTTTTTTAGGTCTTTAACAGTAATAACTTTATCATTGGGTTGTTTCATAAACAATAATTCAATGAGTCCTGGATTTTGTTCATATTTTGTATCGCCTATAGTAATATTATTATCTTCAAAGTATATACGTGTGTCACCAATTTTGTAGGTATCGTCATGCATTTTACGTACACCATAAACTGTATCTAATGAACTCATTTTTCCTTTATTTAATAAATCAATATATTCTGTTACTTCATCTTTCTTTTTAATTGTTACATCATTCTGATCTTCTTCACTATCTAAATCAGCTGTCTCAAAAGAACTTGCAGTATTTTCATCCTCATCGTTTTGATCGTGATTTTCATAGAATCTTTGTTCTTCCTTTTCTTCTTTCTTAATTCTATCAACTTTATCTTTTTTCTTCACCTTATTTTTCTCCTTATTTTTCACGTTTTCATTCTCAACTAATTTATTTAAAGGTTCTATAATTGGCTTGTATGATTCATTAAAAGCTTTTTCACTGTCTATTTTATATGATTTTATTGAATCATATTTACGTTTTATTGCGTTCCGAGCTTTCTCCACTTCACGTAGAATGGATATTTGATTATTAAAGTCAGACATGTTAACGATTCAACACTTCGTAAATAAATGATCTATTTTTAGCTTGATTGTATATTTATGACAAATTGATCAAATCCTTTTCGGTATCGACCATTATTTACAACATTATCTTTATTGATAACAAGAAAACTATGATTAGTCTCCCAACAAGATGAGCAAATATCTTTAAATCTTTTGTACGTCATATCTGTATTTACGTGATCGTTGTAAATATGTTTTAAATTCATATCATCTTGTCGAAATATAACTAATAGATTAACATTATCACGTACTAAATGTTTAGGAACTTGTGCATACGATTGACATAAATAAAAGCAATCAACATTTTTATGTCTACCCATACAATAGAATGATTTAACATTATTTTGTTTTTCACATGCTATATCATCAAATATGAAAATAGAATTATTTTGAGCTTCGTCAGGTGAAACAACTAGATCATGTTCGCTGAAAGATAAATATTTGATTCCTTCAATAGGTTCAATAAGCTTTTCAAGGAACCGGTATTTTGATTGATTTAAAGACTTTGAATAGATATAGATATTTTCAAACTTTAGACCATTTGGGTGTATAAGTAAAGAAAGTAGAGCATTTGTTTTACCACAATTTGATGGTCCACAAAATACAGCACGAATACTGTTTGGAAATAAATCACCGTGACGTTTATAAGATATTTTATTTGGTTCGGTTAAACTATCAAAATTGATAACTGGTAATTTAATTTGGTTTAAATCTTGTTTTAAAACTTGATTACGACTGATGAAAACTTCTATAAAAGCATATACATATAGTTTTCTCCTCATTCATAAAAAGACTATCATCGAGTAATGATTATTCATAAAGGCTCAGGACTAGTTAATAATTTGATAAATAAACTACCACTTGAACTTCATTTTCCTGGTTATCAATACTGTGGACCAGGTACAAAGTTATCTAAAAGATTAGCTCGCGGTGATCCAGGCATTAATCCACTTGATACTGCATGCAAGGAACACGATATAGCTTATTCAAAAAATCGCGAAAACATTAAGGCAAGAAACTCAGCAGATCAAGTTTTAGCAGAAAAGGCGTGGGAAAGAGTGAAGTCTAAAAACGCTAGTTTTGGAGAAAAAGCTGCGGCTTACGCTATTACTAACATCATGAAAGTAAAAAATAAGTTGGGTATGGGACAAAGAAAGAGTAAAACAAAAAGATTAAGAAAAAAAATGGTTGGGCTTAAACGTTTAATTAAGTCTACTGCTAAATCTCTCAGTCCTAGTACAGATTCACAATCTGTAATCAAATCAGCCCTTATGACCGCACGCAAACATGTAAAAAGAGCAGGAGGAAAAAAATATGTTAAAGTTCCCCGTATATTACCTGTATCGAAACATGGTGGCTTTCTCCTGCTCTGGTTCCATTGTTTGCAGGTCTTTGTGCTTTAGGATCACTAGCAGGGGAGCTGCTGGCATTGCTCAAGCTATCAATCGAGCGAATGCTGCTAAAAGACAGATGGAAGAACAGCAAAGACATAATAAGAAAGTTGAAGAATTAGCCCTTGGAAAAGGATTATATTTAAAACCCTATGCAAAGGGTTATGGTATCTGTTTCAAGCAATTAAAAAAAAGTGAAAAAGTAAAAAAAGTGATTAAGAAAAAAAAAAAGCTTGTTGAGACAGTAAGATTACCAAAACGGCCCTTAACTGACAACGATTTATTAAAATATGTAAAAATTATGCAAATAAAAAATTTTAGAGGTGTATTTATGAGAAATGCATTACCATCAAATGGCTGCCTTTATAAAGAAAGTGCTATTATCAATCTTGATGATAAGGATGGACCTGGAACACATTGGGTAGCTTATCGAAAAAATGGAAATAATGTTTTTTATTTTGATAGTTTTGGTGATTTGCGTCCGTCTCAAGATCTCATAAATTACTTAAAAGTGAAAGAAATAAAATACAATTATGAAAGGTATCAACAATTCAATACTTATATTTGTGGACATCTTTGTTTGAAATTTTTATGTAATCAATTGAATTCAACTGAAAATTTCTATCTATATAAGAAGAAATAATATTGAATGAAGTTAGTTCCACGTAAAGTATCAAGATGTTTGAATCGTTTACTCTTAGTTTGTCAGGGACTTCGTCAGTTCTAGCAGCTGATTATTTCCCTCCGATTGAACTTGATCCCAAAAGAAAATATGTATTGGGATTAGTTGAACTGCTAACTTTTAATTCTATACCAAATATTGATATGAACTGCAATAAATTTTATGTTCGTAAAGAGATAGTGGAGTTACCTACTGGTAGTTATGAAATAGATGATATTGAAAAAACGTTACAAAAAACTCTCGAACGCAAAGGAATAATAATTAGTATTAAGCCTAATAATAATACATTACGAAGTATTATTACTTGTAATCGTAAAATTGATTTTCAAGAGAATGATTCTATTGGTCAATTATTAGGATTTACAAAACGCCTTCTTGAACCTAATATAAGTCATGTGTCCGACATGCCAGTTACCATTCTTAAAGTGAACGCAGTACGTGTCGAATGTAATATAAAAACTGGTGCATATATTAATCAAAATAAGGTTCATACTATTCACGAGTTTTTTCCGGCAGTGCCACCAGGATTTAAGATTATTGAAGTTCCAAAGCAAATAATATATTTACCGATCACTGTAAAAATTATCGACCATTTACAATTACGCATTGTTGATCAAAACGGTGACTTAGTAAATTTTCGAGGTGAAGTTATTACGATTCGCTTACATATCAAAACAGTTTGATAATGGGAATAGTTTACAACTCTAAGATTGGAAAAGGTTATATTAATACTCCAGTATGTCAACAAGCGATCAGTCGACAACAAGTAACGAAACAGTTAACACGCCAAAACATTCAGTTTCTAAAAAGTCTAGGCTTAAAAATTATAAATCAAAAGAACAACGGAAACGTAAAAAATACAGTCAAAAAAATTAAAAAAGTAACTTATATATTTATCTGCTGCTGTCATTTGAAACGAGAAGAAAATGGAGGAAGTCCTTAGTGTACAGTCACCAGTAATTTTTGATGAGGCAATTTCACACTATGAGCTTCATGCTCATCAACCATATACCTCATCATCTTTCAATAATAGTGATGAAATTCGTATATCTATTCAGCATCAAGATTTATGCTTATTACCATCAAAAAGTACCTTACATATATGTGGTAAATTAACAAAAAATGATGGTACTCTGCTGACAAATACTGCATTTGTAAATAATGCTATATGTCACTTATTTGAAGAAATGCGTTATGATATCAATGGAGTAGAAATTGATAGATGTAAAAATGTTGGATTGACTTCTACGTTAAAAGGTTATGTTTCTTTTTCACCAAACCAAAGCAAATATCTTGAGAACGCAGGATGGATAGGTGTAACAGAAACAGGAAAAATTACTGATAATAGTGGAAATTTTGATGTCTCTATACCTTTGTCCATGATTTTTGGATTTGCTGAAGATTATCGTAAAATAATTGTAAATGTTAAACATGAACTTATACTGACAAGATCAAGAAATGATTATAATGCTGTTATACAAAGTTCTACTCAAGCTGATGCTGTGAATTATGAAAATTTTAAAATTCAACTTACGTTATGTTATCAGACAAACGTAAAATACAGCTTTTTAATTTTATACAAAAAGATATACCTATTGCTATGAGTTATCGTTCATGGGAATTATACGAATATCCTGTTCTTCCAACAACTGTAAAACAAATATGGACTGTTAAAACCTCTAACCAATTAGAAAAGCCACGCTTTGTAATTTTAGCTTTCCAAACGAAACGAAGAGGTGAGAAAAATGTAAACAATAGTCATTTTGATCACTGTAATATCAGTAATGTCAAACTTTTTTTGAATTCTCAGTACTATCCTTATGGTAATCTCAATTTAGATGTTACACATAATCAATATGCGCTTTTATATGATATGTATGCACATTTTCAAAGCGAATATTATAACAACAATGAAATAGATCCTTTGCTAAGTAAATCAGAATTTATAAATTATACACCATTTATTGTCATCGATTGTTCTAAACAGAATGAATCTCTAAAACAAGCTGCTGTGGATGTCCGTCTTGAATTTGAAACCAAAGAAAATATTCCTGCAGAAACCACTGCTTATTGTTTAATTTTACATGATCGTATTATAAAATATAATCCTGTTAGTGGTGATGTTAAAAAACTTGTATAAAAATTTATATATGTATCATTTGTTTGTAAATTATGAAAAATAAATAAATTATAAAAAAATTGAATTATCTTTTTATTACCTATCTTTTTATCCCCTCCTTTTTCTCATAAGTTTTAAGAAATAAGTTGTGTTTATAAATCACATAAATTCTAAAATTACCTCAGTCTAATTGAAACAATCAACAAAATGGGTCAGTCAAATAGTACTAGTAGTAGCAACATTCCATACAGCAAACTTTCTGACAATAGTCAGAAAGAAAAACAAAAGCCTGAGTCCCAATGGAAAAATTTTACTGGTTCAAACACGATTTCATACACCAGACTATCTGACGATAGTAAAAAAAATGAATCAGCGTGGAAAAATAATACTAGTAAATATTCTACTAATACTCAATCCTTTCCCCAACAACAAGATTATAAAAGATTTAAGTAGTAAGTGAATGGGATAAAAATGTGTTGATATCATCATAAATATTCACAATGGATATAGCATACCCTCTGAACATCATATGAGGGCCCCATGCCCCCTGCAACATGACATACGTACGCATTTTATCGATGGAGTAAATGTTCAATGCGCCCTCTACCGGGCCTCTCGCATGGTGACTTTGCACCCTACCTTACCGACGGACGGTAAGTAGTGCTCGGTGGGTAAGTGGCGCGGGAGCCGCTCTGGCGCGGTAGCCGCGCTGCCCCTACTACTATTGAAAAACACAAAAAGAATTGGTGAAATCTTGGCAGTATGCCCGAAGCATGCGCATCTGAAACTAACGTCAAATTTCAACGTGGATACCTTGAGTGACGATGTAAAATTGATAATAGCGGAAATAAAAGCTACACGAAAAGAGGTAATACAAAAAGAAATACTAGATGAAATTGCAGCTGCCAATAGTACTAACGTTGAAGACCCTCATAATGAAACAATCTTTGATAATAACACTGAACTGGAAAATTTAAAAATTGAAACAACTCTATTAAGAGAACTTAACAAGGAGCTACAAGAGAAAAATTATTTACTCAGGGAACTTCTAAATGCTGAAAAAGAAAAAGTAAACTCAGAAGTAACAACTAACAAGAAAACGTTTGCTGAAGCTACAATTAACAGTAAACCCTTAAAAAACGCATACCGAAAATAATTATTCAAATGAAAAATGAGGACGACGACATAAACAAAATTAAAAAAAGGGTTACCCACTATTTAACGAAAGAAAAAACAATCAAGACGAAAAGTTTACAGGTAAAAAATAACAAGGAAATCAACATTAACTGCCTTAACGAAGATAGTACCAATAAAGCAGCCAAAATTTTAAGTAGTAAAATGTCGGATAAGTGTAAAATAGGAACAGAAAGCATCTCTAAACCGAAAATAAAGGTGGTGGGTATAGACAATTTTGAAAATATGAATGATGAAGAATTAGAAAGTGACATCAACACAAGAAATTTTAAAGACTGTGATGGAAAATGTGTAGTGTTAAGTACTTATAAAAATACCAAAAATAATACAATAACAGCTATTATTGAAGTTCCTTCGGAAATATACAAGTTAATAAGAGAATGTTATAATAATAAAATCTACGTAGGATATCAAAACTGTAAAATATATGACTTAATAAATATCAAGCCATGTTACAAGTGTGGACGTTTTGGACATAATTTAAATAAGTGCTCTAATGATTTAACATGTTTAAAATGTGCAGGATCTCATATATCAGCACAATGTCAAATAAAAGATAATTTCACATGTGTAAATTGTTTCTACAGCAATACTAAATATAAAACGAATTTTGAGGTTAACCACATGGCGAATGACAGTGAGAAATGCAAAATCTTAAAAGGTAAAATCAACCGAGATATAGATATGACGGATTACCCAGTGAGGCCTTATGTACCCAGACTCATCGGTAAAGTAGAAAACATCAAAATTACAACTAATCAAACACAGCCACATACTGTTACTGCAATGTCAATGAGTCAGTCTGTTTTATCCATTGCCCCCTTGGGCTTGCAGTCTTCGAGAGAATCGCTAAATGATAATGGATCAAGTCCAGCAAGACATTGAAAACTTCTTACAACGTGAATGTAGCTGCGCTAACATGCAGACTCTCAACAATAATCTAACAGGCCAAAATAATCTAATTATGTATGTAAATATAAGAAGCATAAATGCTAATCTAAAAAATCTAGAAATTATTATTGAGAGTCTGTATGTTAAACCATGTGTAATTGTTTGTACAGAGACTAGAAAACTGGAAAACTATAAACAATATCAATTACCTAATTACAAAATTTTTTATAATAATAGTAGAATTAACCAAAACGACGGGGTTCTTGTATATATAAATAGTAAAATATTTGAAGACACAGAAACAATAGTAATTGATAGAGTTAGTTTTCTATGTTCCAGAATTAGACTAAAAATAAAGATGAGATAATAATCTCGGCTGTCTACAGATGCCATGACATCTCGAAAACAGAATTTATTTTGAGTGTAAAAAAATACATTATGAATTATATAAACAGTAAAAATCATTGGTTAATCGGAGACTTCAATATTAATATAATGAGCAAATCTCTTGATAGTGCATATGACATGACTTTAAGCCAAGATTTTTTGAATCATCTTTTAGAACATGAGTACACCCCATGTTTCCTTGGAGTCACACGACCAGACCCAGAAAATATCTTCGGGGGTTCATGTATCGATAATATGTATCTAAAAAGTAAAAATCTAACAACAAAAGCCTACAAAATAACTACTCCATTTACTGATCACTACCCTTTGTTTTTAACTTTCGATCATATAATACATAGCGACTCAAGAAAGCAGAACAATAAAACCATAAATTATAAAAAACTAATTAACGTAGCTAGAAGCATATACTGGAATTCGATTTTGACTATACAAAATCCTAACTCTGCCTCAGAGTTATTAGTTGAACTAGTGAATGGATGTGTTGAGAAGGCAACTTTATCACAAAAACAAAATAAACAAAAAAATATGATTCCTAGAAAGATATGGATCACAAACGCAATTATAATATCATGTAAAACTAAAGAAACTTTATATAATATTTTTAAAAGAAACCCAACTAGTGAATCCGCAAAAAAAGAATACAGGGACTATTGTAAAATATTAGATAAGATTATTAAAGATGCCAAACACAAATTTGACTTCGAAACGTTTAAAAAATGTGACAACAATCCTAGACAACTGTGGAACTTAATAAATAAGAAATTAGGAAAAAACAAAGTGCAATCAAATAATATAACTAATATTTACGATCAAGACAATAAAAAAATAGAAGATCAAAGGGAAATTGCTAATGTTATGAATAAGTATTTTTGTGAAGTAGGATCTGAAGTAAGTAAAAAAATTATACAACCTACAAATAAAAGATTGAATATGCCTAAACCAAATAACAAATCAATGTTTTTAGAACCCGCTGATGCACTTGAAATAAATACAATTATACGTAACATGAAAAACAAAGCTGGAGGTGTAGATAATATAAATACAAAAATTTTAAAGACGTTAGCAAACTACATAATTATTCCTTTAGAACATATATACAACTTGAGTATTGAAAAGTCTATCTGGCTAGATAATCTCAAAAGTGCCGAAGTTGTCCCTATCCACAAAGCTGGAAGCAAATCATGCATTTCTAACTACAGACCAATATCTCTAACATCCAATGTTGCCAAAATTTTTGAAAAAATACTTTATAACAGACTTTATACTTTTTTGGAAAAACATCAAATACTTTCTGAACACCAATATGGCTTTGTTAAAAACAAAGGTACGGCGGATGCACTTAACTACATAACACATAAAATCTATCAAAATCTAGATAAAAGCAAACGTATTATTGCTACTTTTTTAGATCTGGCAAAAGCGTTCGATACTGTTAACCATGACATATTACTTAGCAAATTAGAACGTTATGGAATAAGAGGAAAGGTCTTACTTTTGTTCAAAAGCTATCTCTCCGATAGACAACAAAAAGTTCGAATACAAAACCAAATAAGTGAATACAAATATGTATCTTGTGGGGTGCCACAGGGAACAATATTAGGACCGATACTTTTTATATTATATGTAAACGATCTATTGAGAGATATGCCAGAAGGGTCTATTCTGTCCTACGCTGATGACACTGTCATCATTTCTAGTGAAGACACGTGGTCAATGGCGCAGGATAGAATAAACAAACTACTAGATCAAGCGGCGGAATGGCTTGCTTTAAATAAGCTATCCCTAAATATACAAAAAACTAAGTTTATAACTTTTGGTAACTATCGTGATAGTGTCCCAATTAATGTAAATATAAATATACAAAATCAGCAAATAACTACAACAGAATGTTACAAGTACTTGGGATTAATTTTCGACTTTAATATGAAATGGGATAGTCACATTAAATATTTAATTAACAGAACAAAATATTTAATATTTATACTCGCAAAGCTAAGAAAAATTATGGATACAAACACATTGATGATTATTTATTACTCCTTCTTTCATAATGTTATAAACTATGGCATCATTGCTTCGGGGGTTGCTTGTAGAACAGAAATTAAAATAATACAACAAATCCAAAATAAATTGCTCAAAATCATTGCCAAAAATAAATTCCAGATGCACAACACTCCGCTAAAAATAGAACAAATGTTCACTCTAGAATCCTTATGCTATCATTATAATAATCTAAAAGATGCTTTTCTTACAATAAAACGCAATACTAGAAAAAAATCACTACAACTACCTAAAATGACCAAAGCTATTAGTGATAAAGATAGTCTGGTAGAAGCTATGAGGGTATTTAACGAATTGCCTAATGATCTCAAAATTTTGAATTATAAAAAGAGTAAAATTAAGTACAAATTAAAACAAAAGCTCTTTCGATAATAACATTTAATTGTAACATTACGCACAACTTCATATCATTTTCACTGTTTACTTTTGGAAAAATGAAGATTATAATATTACGTTTTGGCGGATTTTATTTATAGAATATATAAATTGTTAAATGAAATAAAGTTTTTGAAAATGTTTATGTTACTCGAATGAGTAATCTGTTAGTTTTAAGTTATAGATATAGTATTAGTTGTATGCAACCAGACTATTGTACAGGTAACAATGTTTACCTCTAATAGATTTTACTTTGTAAACTGCATTGTAACTTTTCTGGTTAAATAAATAAATAAATAAATAAATAAACATTACGCTGTTTCACAAAATCCGCCATTTTGGAAAAGCTAAAAGGGGAAAAAAGATTCACAACCAGTATTTTGGAAACGCCAGACATTCGGACCGCGATTTCTGGCGGTAATATGATTATCCAAAAACAGAAACCGTAACAAAAATTGATTTGAAAAAAAAATGTTATTAAATTTTTTGACTTTTTTTTAAAAAACTCAAAAATAATACACTTACTGACTTTTTTTTACAAAATAAGTTGCAGATTCTGAAAGAGCACCCTCGAAAACCCCCTATGTAGAATTTTGGATAAAAATGACTTTGTTTTTCCAATAGAATTCTGTACTTGAAAATGTGTGCACAAAAATGTGCATTTGCGCGTTAATGGGTTAAGGGGGTCAGACACCTTTACAATTTTCTTCATAAAATGACATGAAAAAAATTAATTTTCATAATTAGAAATATTTAGAACTAATATCCTAAAAATATATTCAATTTATGATAAAATGAGACACAAAAAAAAAATTTGATCGATTTTAATCAAATATATGGCCATTTCAAAATTTTTACTCTGCCGTCGACTCCAGATTCAGGAACTGCATATATTTTTATGGGAGAGGTCCTAAAATTTTGGTATTTTATATGACTATTAACTGAAGAGTTGTACGTATCCAATTTATTTGATTAAATAATTTTTTACGGTCAAAGATTGCTAAAAAATCTGAATTTCACTTAAATTTAAGATTTTTTAGCAATTTTTGACCGTAAAAAATTATTTAATCAAATAAATTGGATACGTACAAATCTTCGGTCAATAGACATATAAAATACCAAATTTTAGGACCTCTCCAATTAAAATATATGCAGTTCCTGAATATGGAGTCGACGGCAGAGCTCAAAATTTTACATTATGTAGAAAACAGCTTTAAAGATAAAATTACTAAAATACTTCTTTATTTCTTCTTCTTTATTTCTTAACTCCATCTCTGCCCTGAAATACAAAAAAAAATATTGTTTTTCGCTCAAAATATTTTACATTTAGAACAAATATTCTGGTACCTCAGTACCCGATCTATCAGACTTGTAAGCTATGAGCACGCGTAACAGTTATATCCACATCAGTCAAGTTTGTTAAGTGGTTTAATATGTAGATCTTGTGGCGCTTTTAAATCCATATATTTTTTATAATCTTTATCACATATATTAGATTCTTATACATATACTGAGGCAAATAAAAAATGTGTTGAGAAATCCAAAATCCTTCATGCATGTTATGAAGCCAGTATTGCCATAGCCAAATGCTTGAAAAAAATGTTTATAGCAGCAACATTCCTATATTGATCTTCTTTTAATGTCTGATAAGGTGAACTTCTTTACTTGTCCTTCATTATTCTTTTTCACATATAATATTATTACTTAATAAAGAGAATATGACTGATACATATTTATTGCAGTGCATAACTGTTTTTACTTCAGAAAATAAAATGTCAATTATATCATAGTGAGATTCAGGCAATGGCTGATAATGGTAGCTTTCTGGCAGAAGCGAAGGTTCCATAACATTTTTCTGCACAATGGCATATCTTTCGCTTCCTTTAAAAGTTGATTTAAATCTGTACACTAAACGTTTTTTGTAATAGTTAATATAGACTTAATTTTTCTTTAGTATCAATCCCTGTTATTTTAAGTATAAAGTTTCCAATAAAAGTTCAAGTACTAAAAGCTATTTATAAAACATTAATTCAACTGTCACACGTATTATTCAAACACTTTTAAAAACTGATTTAAAATACCTTTACGTATTATAATATACTAAATGTTTACTCCCAAATCCGTTGGAAAAAATGAAAATTAAAAAAAACCTTTGTATAGAAAAGGTGCTGATGCTGATATCGCAGTAATTATATGAAATGACAGCTGTGTATGTTTACATTGCTTGCGGACTTTTTCATAGGTTAAAATCAGCTCTGTTACGTTGAATCCACATTGCATGCCGCATTAGGCCAGTTAATAGAGAAGAAAAAGTAGTGTTTCTGTGACATTAAGACTAGCAGCAAGCGCACTGTACCACCACTTTAATAATAATGCGTAGTGATATTCTGCACTGTTTTAAACTCCCAACTATTATCCAGAAATTTTTTATAAACAATTTATTGCAAAAAAACGCGTTTTTTTCGTTTTTCGCTCATAAAATTAAAACAAATGATTCGATCTTGATGGTGTAAATAGATGAATTGTGAAGAATGAAAAAACAAATAAAATGAGATGTGAATCGACTCGATCGGATTATTATTAAAGGAGAAAAACCGAAAAAATGAGCGTTTTTTTAAAAAATCATATCTCCGACATTTTTTAAGTTGTAGCGCAAGCCTTCCGCGAAATAATAGCTATTTATATGTATTTTATGTGTGCAAAAACCAGGCACTGTCGGATTGTTAGTTTTTGCACTATTCCGATTTTAATATCAAGGAGCGCGGGAGCGCTCCGAAGGCAAGTATAGAAGAAGCCTAAAAGATAGAAGAAGCCTAAAGGAGCGACCCGTGCTCTATATACATTGAAATGGGTTTACGAAAAATTCAATGCGCATTTACGTATATTGCGTTAGCTTTTAGTATATAACATATCCCTTTTAATCGAAAGCAACTTCATTGCTCTACTCAAATCAAAAGATTTTATTTTAAAAAATTATCTCGTTCAAAAGATATAGAGAGCTGAATTTTTTTATGTGCTGTTTCCTTTCCTAACTTTTCTTCTCCTTATTCCGGCGTCCGGTTTGCAGCTCTTACGACACTTCCGGTTGTCGTCTATCTTACGCTTATATATCTATATATATTTATAACATATATAGTTATAGCATATCGTATAGTAAATAAACTCACTCGACTCGAAAAGAAAGAGAGAGAGTATATATAACAACAACAAAATTTTGTGACTACAATAACCTCGAAATATCGTATGGTATTTTTATTCTCTTGTATAGACTCGAAAAGAAAGAGAGAGAAAGAGAGAGAGAGAGAGAGAAGATATAATAAAACGAACAACTGTAATTCTAAAATGACCTCGAAATATGGTATGGTTTATACATATTTTTATAATACAAATCAGCTGATGGCATGTCATCATATAATTTTATATATAGATAAGTATTATTTTTATACGAGAAGATATATCATGTAAAATATAATACATTAAAAAATCGATACTTTGTGTAACCTTTTTCATTTTCAGATTATACAATTCTCAGTCTTTAGTGAATTTTACATATCATGTTATATTATAACTAATGATATTGAAAATAATGAAATAAAAGAAACTGAGTCAAAATTGGGTTTAGCAGGAAGAATTACTATATATGGAGACTCGAACTGTATTGATGATAGTCATTCCCAGAAATTTTTTATCACCATCCAAATTTTTATAAATTTTGTTGTAGGTGGTATAGCATGCTTTTGGATGTTAGATGCAATTTTGGAATATACTACTACTGAACGAATTCCATCAGTCTTCATAGAGGAAGAAAATAGGATTAAAAACAAAAAAAAATATTATGGCATTAGGTGCAACAGCCCTTCCCAAACGCATGGAAGATAGTCACCTCAATCGTCATAGCAATAAGTGTTAGAACCACCAGGTTCAGATAAGGTTTATCGAATACTCCCTTTGTGTCCAATTTCAACTTTGGCCACACCAGGACCAGTTAACGAAACTACACAAGTGTATATAATTTAAATAACCAAAGATCTCAGTTAGTCGACTGATTAAAATAATTTTTATCTATGAGCATCAACGAGGCAAATCAATTTTTTTAGATAAGTATATTAAATGGCTAAATGTTAAAGGCTAAAATTATTTTAAAACATAAAGAATTGATACTTTGTGAGAATTTTTTATTATTTTTTACAGATATACACAAGAAGATTTTTTTGGAATCATACAGATACATATATACAGATTATTTCATTTTGGATTTTGGAGTTGATTGGAAAAATATAACCTATACAAGCAGCTGTGAATATCAATGGGCAATAACAATATATTATAATCAGATAAGTAGCAAACTTTTATTATAAAGTTATAAACTATAACAATATTTTTCAAGATGTATTTATTTATATCCTCAACATGAAAATTTTTCATATGAGATATAATTTTAGAAGAATATTAAAAATTTGTCTTCATATTTGACAGGACGAATAGAGTACGTGGATGTCAATGAAGAAAATGAAAGTTTCATTGCTTTCAATGAATCACACATAAAACAAACAACAACTAAGATGTTTATAGTATTGGACTCAAAGTACGAAAGAAGTATTATGTTTTGAAGTAAGTTTTTGAAAATAAGAAAAGAAAATTGTGATTTTCATAGATCGTCTATCTAGTTGAAAATTATATTGATAATAAAAATGTTGTGATTATTAGAAAATGACATCTAATCAGTGCTTTGTGTAATAAATAAAATAAAATACCGGTATGATGTGTTGCATGAAGTGCATATATAATCAAATTTTATTGATAACAAATAACATAGTGATTAAAAAAAAGCATGTAATCAGTGTTTTGTGTTAAATAAAATAAAATACCGGTATGATGTGTTGCATGAAGTGCACATATAATCAAATGTTATAGATAACAAATAACATAGTGATTAAAAAATGGCATCTAATCAGTGTTTTGCGTAATATAAAAAAATAAAATACCGGTCAAATGTGTTGCATGATAATTTTAAAACTTCTATTAAAAATCAGTTTCAAATGTTTTGAGAATAGAACAAGTGTGTATTGAATAATTATGTGTTATGAGATTCATAATCTTTATAATAAGCTTTTACATAGAAGAAAATATTGCTGAGTGACATGCGAGGTTATAAATATACAATATAATTTTCAGTGTTTTGTGTAATAAATAAAATAAAGTACTGGTATGATGTGTTACATGAAGTGTTTATAATCAAATTTTAAAACTTCTATTAAAAATCAGTTTCAAATGTTTTGAAAATAGAACAAGCGTGTATTAATAAATAATTACGCGTTATGAGGTTCGTACACTTCATAATAAGTTTTGGCATAGAAGAAAATATTGTTGAGTGACACGTGAGGATATAAATATACAATATAATTTATGATGCCGATTTGAAATATTGGTCTGAGCCTTGGTTTAAAAAGCATCTGTCATCTTTAAAAAACTTAGTCGATATCAGTGCTGTGCTGTTGTACATATTTATTCCCATGAACATGGGAATATTGAAAAAAGTAAAAATGATGTGTTATTGTGAAAATTTCAACGAATAAAAGTGCTCAATTAATCTAACATATGATTTTCTCACCATGGGAGACGTCAAAATGTTTCAGAGTTCTTAGTAAATATTTTTCTAGACAAGATTCAGATAATAATTTCAAAAAGTTTTATCTATACAAGAATATCAAGAAAGCATTTATTCTCAGTGATTCTTAGTTCATAAACTGGTTGCATTTTGAATTATTATCTCTCTAAACAACTGTTAAGTCGCTTTTAAAAAAAAATTGAACGCCCCCCCTCTCCCACTCTCTCTCTCTCTCGTCTACTCAACAACTGTATAAGGACTCCACAAAAAACTTTAAGAGCCTAAATATTTTTTTGAAACAGTCAACAAGACGTTCTGTACAAGAATAATATACTAACAAACTTTATTTTGAAAGATCTACAGAACTCCTTAAAAAAACATTCAAATTTAAAACTTTTGTGAATAACAATACTACCATTTAATAATGATATTAAAAATATACTATAATAAACTCTCATAACGTTATCACACAATGTAATTATTATCATATAACTTTACAATTAACTGTATTGTTAATTAATCATCATACCTAAGAAAATACATATTTGATTATATTATTTCAAAAAATTATACAATCCTTTAGCGGAAATAAAAAATGTTAACAAACTGTAAATAACTGTAAAAAACTGTGAAAAACTGTTAATAACTGTAAATAACTGTTGATAACTGTTTGAATTGAGACAGTAATAACAGTTATTTACAGTTATTTACAGATATTTACAGTTATTTACAGATATTTACAGTTATTTACAGTTTTTTAAAAATAATACTGTAGAAATGAAGGTACTGATAAAAGTTATTAACAGTTATTAACAATTTTTTACACATATTTATAGTTATTTACAGTTATTTACAGATATTTACAGTTATTTACAGTTTTGTTGATAAAAATAAAGTTGTTATTATAGCGAAAAAAATTTACTGTGTATAACTGTAAATATCTGTAAATAACTGTAAAAAATTATTAATAACTGTTAATAACTTTTATCGGTACCTTCATTTCTACAGAATTATTTTTAAAAAACTGTAAATAACTGTAAAAATCTGTAAATAACTGTAAATAACTGTAAATATCTGTAAATAACTGTAAATAACTGTTATTACTGTCTCAATTCAAACATTTATTTACAGTTATTTACAGTTATTTACAGTTTTTTACAGTTTTTTACAGAAACGATTTCCGCTAGGGATGTAATGATTTTATCGAGTTCCTTGAAGAAACATTCAAATTTAAAACTTTTGTGAATAACAATATTACCATTTAATAATAATATTAAAAATATACTATAATAAACTCTCATAACGTTATCACACTCTGTAATTATTATTTTCTCTTTAAAAGTTGTGAGATCCATCTAAAAAAACATTTTACAAAAGTTTAAACTAAGGCAAGTATTAGTCTCTCTCTCTCCCGCCCACCCTCTCTTTCTCCCCCTGTCTCTTTAGCCCTCTCTCTCCCTTCCTCTCTGTTCCTCCCTTCCCTCTCCCTCTCTCTCAACATCCGTCAAACGGAATACCAAAAACTTTAATGGGAGCTTAAATATTGTTTTAAATAATCTTCATGTTTATTAAAAGCTAATTTTTAGTACGTTCTAACAACACAATTTGTCTAGTCCTTTTAATTCTTCTAGTCTCATCTATGCAATAAGCACTCTCTACAAATGGTAATAATTTTTTTCATGACTGTACAAATAATAATACTGTTAATGTAAAATTTTCTACGAAAGTACAAAATAAGGCAAGTATAGACATTTTTTCTTTATAATCTACTTTCCCTCCCTCTCTTCCGCCGCTCACTCTCTCCCTCTGTTTCTCCCCCCTCTCTCTCTTCCTCTCTCCATCTCTCTCTCAATATCCGTCAAACTCTGTACCAAAAACTTTAATGAGAGCTTAAATATTTTTTAATACAATCAACACGTTTTAAAAAAAAATAATTTAAGTACGTTTTAACAACATAATTTTTGTCTAGATCTTTTATTTATTCGAATCTCATCTATTCAATAAGTACTCTGCAAATGGTAATCATTTTTTTCATGACTGTACCAATAATAATATTGTTAATATAAAACTTTCTACGAAAGTATAAAATAAGGCAAGTATAGACTTTTTTCTGTATCATCTATAAAATAATAATATTTATGATTTTTTAAAAGAAATCAAATAAATACCAGTGAAAAAGTCTTTTACTTCTTTGAGTCATTGTATGCTGAACAAATTATATGTAAGTAAATACATTCAAATTGTTCATTGCAAATCAAACAAATGAAAGTTGTGAAATCAATTATCGATAGTCAAGTAATGCAAACAACTCTCGGAACCAACTGTATGACTATTCTCAGAAATGTATTAAAATTTGTTCATCCTTCTATACAAATTAAACACAAGAAAATACTGAAATCAATTTATTGTAGTCAAGTACCCATAAGTTAACTTGACTGAATAATACAACGTTTCGTAACTACTTAAAAATATTCAGTCAGCGGGCATAAAGTACTACTTAACGCCTAACAGACGTAATAGCTCCCATACTCCTACCAAACTTTATAGAACCTACGCACCTTACGCCCGTGTGGCCGAAAATTATTTTAATTATACAACTATTATGCATTCTTTTTAATTCTAAACTTCATAAGAATTTTATCAGATATTTACGAAAAGTCAAAGCCTATATAAAAAAATTACGTAGTTACCACCACATCTCCATTTTTCATTGATCTTTCTCAATTTTGAAATTTCTATAATATTACGTGTCTTGGGAGGACAATAGAAGTCTATAGACCTGCTCTAGCAGGGGTGGTCCTCCAATCTCCCATACATACTTGGCGGGCCCGACGGTTTGCAGTTTAAGGTAGAAACATGGTCATTTTCATATAAATATTCATATGTTTAAAGATCAGATAAAATGTATAAATGGGTTGCTTCTACATATTAAATAGGGCTCAGTATTGAATTTATTACTCTGCTTTTAAATAGAAAGTGCAAACCCACATGAAAATATCATACGAAATCTCATATGAGAATATTGGACATCAGATCTCATTTGGGAATATCGGACATCAGATCTCATGTGAGATCCCATAATATGTAAAATTGCAGATGACATCATACATATAATATCTCATATGAGATCACACATGATATTTACACGACGAAAAAGAATAAAAAATAGGTGGCTTACAAAATTTGGTTAATAAAACCTAAAGCACTTTTGAGTAGACAATAAATTTATATGCATTTTTTATCTCATTCCCGCTTAAAAAAGACGGACATAAGGAAAAATATTTTCGGTAATGAAAGTAAATCATGAGATTCTGCACATGTAGGGATATTATATTTGAATGGTATCAATTAAAAATTAGAGCCAATGTAATTATTTCTAATGGGCTTATAGGTATAAACATTGTTAATGAACTTATGTAAAAATTTAGTAATTCTACATTTACAAAGTCCACCGGTAAACTGGAAACCGTCGGGCCCGCCAAGTAAGTGTGGGAGATTGGAGAACCACCCCTGCTAGAGCAGCTCTATAGACTTCTATTGTCCTCCCAAGATGCGTAATATTATAGAAATTTCAAAATTGAGAAAGATCAATGAAAAATGGAGATGTGGTGGTAACTATGTAATTTTTTTATATAGGCTTCGATTTTTCGTAAATATCTGATAAAATTCTTATGAATTTTAGAAATAAAAAGAAGGCATAATAGTTGTATAATTAAAATAATTTTCGCCCATACGGGCGTAAAGTGCGTAGATTCTATAAAGTTTGGTAGGAGTATGGGAGCTATTACGCCTGTAAGGCGTTAAGTAGTACTTTATGCCCGCTGACTGAATATTTTTAAGTAGTTACGAAAAGTTGTATTATTCAGTCAAGTTAACTTATGGGTACTTGACTACAATAAATTGATTTCAGTACTTTCTTGTGTTTAATTTGTATAGAAGTTTTAATACCCTATCTTTGAGCGTGTCTGAATGCGTTACGGATGGTCCGATTTAATTTTCTCAAAAAGTTTTGGAAACTAGAAGACTAATTCTACAAAATGTATATTCCACTTTTGTGTTAAAATGATGCGAAATGTATTAAAAACGCGTTAAAATGTACCGAAAAACGTCCCAGAGCCTGAAAGTGGACGAGTGGTGGGGGTGACCGGCAGCCGAGGGGAAACGTATATATAGTAATAAAAACGCGCTGCGCACAGCTTCTCAATCTTTACTTTTGATTATCTCAGCATCTAAAAGAGCTATTTTAATAATCTTTTTTTTTTATTTTGGGGTAGCGGAACCTGACGAAACTGATTCTTCACTCGGATTTTGCGAAAAGTCGACGGGAGAGCTGCTAATGCTTTAAGATTAGAGCAGGTATATATAGTTATAGGAGGACGCTTAAATTCAAAATATCTGCCTCTAATAATCGTCCCCTCCGTTGTGTCCCCACTATACTTTGTGATGGCAAGCTATACTCTGTAAAATGCAGGCATAGAGAAAGCGACGCCAACCGTTCTTTTCAACCGTTCATATATCGTACAGACTTGTTGCTGACACGAGTGTTATAGCGTCTCTTTCGATTCACACGTTTATTTAACATATATAGTTATTTCATTTTTACGCTAATAATTTATTATTTAGTTCTTAGTTTAATAATTAAACTAATTGTATAATTAGTTATTTATAGTGTTAAATTCAGTGTTAAAAAAGCTTTTTCAAGTGCTCAAGAAAATACAGTTTATTCTACAAGGTGGGTTTTAAACCGATTTACAACTATAAAGTGCATCACAGTTCAGGCGATTGAGAAGCAATAATATTTATAATTATTCTTTGTAGTATAGATATAGTAAGTACAATTTTCTATGATTTTAAATGTTTTTACAACAAAAGACAAGATTAATTCGCTTATATTTAGAAGTAAATATAATATCAAGTTAGATTGTTAAATTAATAGTAAAGTCGGAAAAAATTATTAATTTATTAATTTTTTTCGAATTTACCAAATTGCAAATATAATAAGCTTAGTTATAATTTTCAATTTTATAGAAAACATTCAATTGTGATTAATAAAATGACTGGCAAAATTAACATGAATATTAAAGAGTAACGTAAACGAAAAAGATAATTTCGTGGGTTCTAGTTGAATATTAAGAACTCGCATAAAAACGGATAATTAAATGCATGATGTGAGTAATGCTTGTAAGTGTGGTGCACGTGTGCGTGCGCATATGAATCTATATACATAGGCAAAAATTTCTTTCAAATTACTTAATATTGAATCCAAGAAGCTGTAATAAATAGAGAAAGAAATATGTTTAATTTCTTATTTAATTTATGAGATATTACTTTCGGAAATCTTACATTTGATATTTATGTTATAAATTTTAATCAAAATAAACTTTTAAATTAAAAATAAACATTAATAATATTAATTACGAAATGAATACTAAACTTATAGAAATTGTAATTTCAAAACCATTCATTCGAAATATATTTTTGAAGAATTTTTAGATCTGATATTAAATTTTTAAATACATTTATTTTTGTAAAAATTTTTAAAAATCTGTAAAACATTCAGCATATATGTTCAAAAACGATTTTATAGAAATTGTATATAATTTTCACTCTCAAATTCAATTAATCTTAATTGCTTTATCGTCAGGACTAACGTGCAATTTCAAAATATAATAGTAAATCTTAAAAGTACTTTCTCCAAATTCTCAGATATTCTAAGAACCAAAGGCATGGAATCTACTAATGATACTGGAGAAGCGTCTACGTCTGCAAATGTCAGGTAATAAACCTATCCATAACCATATCCTATCTCTATACGTATATCTGACTTATATGTTCTATAAATAAATCATTTTATTTAGGGATGATGAAAATGCAGGCGATAATGAACAGAATCAGCTGTGGGAAGACGTCTTCGAAAATTGTTTGCTTTGCGATGAGCACATGGAACCGTCCATGTCGTGCGTTGTAAGAGAACGAGGTATTGCAACTTTTATTCAAGCGAGTCGCAAACGGAAGGATGAAAAGCATATAATATTGCAAAAATTAAAAGAGATAACTGTACATAAAGTTTGCGAAGTTATGTACAATAGAGAATCTAATATTAAAATTGCGTTAAAGGCGTCGACAGAAGCACGGCGAAATAATAGAAAGAGACGGCAGGATGGACGTGATTTTGATTTTTCTATCAACTGTTTTTTTTGTTCTATGCGCTGTTTCGGATCCAAACAAAAGTGCAGACGCGTTATAAAACAAAGTACCGTCGATAACATTGTAGCGCAATTAACTGTTTATTTCAAAACAGAAACAAACAAAGTAATAGCCGCTCGTTTAAGTCACCTGCACGATAAAGATGACAATTATTATATTGAGAATAATATATCGTATCATTCAAAATGTTTAAGCCATTTTTATCAATATAGCCCGAATAATGTACACGGAAGACCGGTAACCGAGGGTATATCGGACTTACTATGTTTTATAATTAATTATATTTTAGAAAATAGCGACGAGTGTCAGTTTTCACTAAAATACATTCTGGAACTTTACATTAGTAAACACGGGCAAACTAATTTACCAAGATTAGATCGGATTCAAAGGATGCTAAATAAACATTTTGAAGATGAAATAGTAATATATTCAAGCGGCAACGATCGGTTTATTTGTTTTAAACGAATATTAGGCCAATATTTGCAAGATAATTGGTACTCTGACCGCAAAAAAAATGATGAAGAAGAACGGTTAAGAATAGTGGAAATGGCTAGCCACATTGTGTTACAAGATATTCGAACAATTCAATGTAACTTAGACGAATATAATTCACCAACAGATTTTTTAAACAATGTTAGTGATATACCAAAGTCTTTAAAGTTATTTCTTGAAATACTAATAAAAACACATAAACACAAACCGAAAGATGGCTCGTGAGCTAAATGGGATAACAAAGTAATAACCATAGCCCATATTTTGTTATCGTCAGTGAGGCCGCGATCTTTCCACTCGCCAATTTTACTAGGGCTTTCGACCATGATGCACACTAAGTTTTCTGCGCGTGGCCTCATTGATTGTTTATACAATATTGGCCTATGCGCTTCTTACTCGGAAACCGTACGATTTGAAAATTCTCTTGTGAATGATCCAGAGCATTTCAATTTTGTCGGCGACACCTATTTGCAATTTATTTATAATAATGCTGATCATAATACTGCTACTATTGATGGAAAAGATACATTTCATTGTATGGGTGGTATAATGTGCGTTACACCGTCATCCTCGGTCACCTTTAAAAGTAATATTCCTCGATTAAAAGGAATATTACCAGAGAATAGCAGCAGCACGTTTGGCTTTTTGCCATTAACGGAATTTAAAAATAATAAACCGTTTAAATTAGACAGTGTAATTGTACGTGATTGGCAAGAAAGAGATTTTGCTGATTTTTCAATTAAAATCGAGCCGATTGATATATTATACTTTTATGGCAAGTATAGTGTACCAGAGAGTACAGCAAATTGGCATGGCTTTATGAACAAAGTGCATACATTAAATAATGATTTTTGCACAACAAGAGTAATTGCATTATCTTTCATAAAAGCTCCGCCATCGGATCATACCACGATTTTGACGGCATTAATTGACGCTAGGCACAGAGCAAATCAGAACAATCAAAAACACTGCTTCGTGACTTTTGATTTACGATTATATATGAAGGCCAGCGAAATTGTCGCTTCTATAGATGCTAGTAATGATCCCTACAACATCCAATCGGTAATTCCTCGTTTAGGAGGTTTTCACTTACTTATGTCATTTTTGGGGGTTCTATAGGTCATATAATGACGGGTAGCGGCTTAAAAGAATCTTTCTGCACGATTTATGCAGAATTATCAGCAGAGAAAGCATTGACAGGACATGCTTTTTCGAGATCCGTGAGAGGTCATCTATTGGTACAAGCTGCACTTGCTACAATTATGTACCAAAAAATTGAACTGTCGGATGAAGAAAACCAATTTTTAAACCAATGCTTAAGTAAAATTGAAGAGGGAAAATTAAAAAATTATATGATGGATCCCTTAATGAAGAAAATTAAAGAAAAATTAGAATTTGTTATTGCAAATTTGGAAAAAGATGGCTCAACGAGTCAACTCTGGGTACAATATTTTAAATTAATTTATCTAATACAGAGATATATTGATGCTGAGCGATCTGGTAATTTTGAACAGCACCTGGAATCTGTAAAATTAATGACTCCGTTTTTTTTCGCCTCTGGACATCATCTGTACGCAAAAGAATGCCTGCTGTACGTACAGCAAATGATGACTTTGCTCGAAATTATGGATATCGTAGAATACGATAAATTCTGCAAGCAAGGATTTAATACAATTCGACGGTCAAACCGTTTTTGGTGCGGTACATGGTCAGACACGACGATTAAGCAGGTCCTTATGCGGGCTATAAAATGCAATGGAGGCTTAACGCATGGTCGTGGTTTAACAGAAAATGTTATCGGGAAATGGGTGCTATCGAGAGTTGCCATACTAGAAGTCGGCAACGCGATGGAGTCATTTTGTAATATGACTTTTGCTACATCGGAACAGCACGTGGACAATAGAATTTCACGAATATCAAGAGACGCCGATGACTTAGCAAAAATCCAGCAATATTTTGATACTTATAACCCATTTCCCGAAACCGATAAAATAGTCGGAACTTACTCAGGTATAACCGGCGATATAAATAAAGTGAATTGTTATAAGGCTTTTGCAATCGGAAAAACATTAATGTTTGAAGCATCAAATAAAAAATTCACGGACATTAAATATAAAAGAAGGTGATGCATTTGGCAGCTGCAAATTCTTCAACGAAAAATATCGTCAATGAACAAGTTTATATATCGCCATTGTTAATATTTCAAAAAATTTCTTTAAATATTAAAAGTCAGGATGATATAAAGGAGTATAGTAGTTTTTATGAACTTGCGCCAATACCACTATCATTATTCGACAAAAATGGTATGCGCAAAACTACCAAATCAATGTTTTATTCGAATTTTACATATTCCAATGATATTACGTTAGAAGGGAATGTAACGCATGTTGTTGATGGTAGTTTTTTTATCAATAAAATTGTATGGCCAAATAATGTAAAAGTAGAGGAGATAATAGATCAATACATTTCATATGCGAAAAATCATTACACAAGAAATAATTATTTTGTTTTTGACGGGTATCCCGATGACGAAACATCATCAACAAAATGTGTCGAACGTTCACGTAGATTATTAAATATTGGGCGGGAAATTGTTTTTGACCTTAATACAGTCATCGTCGGTCAAAAGCAATTTCTTAGTAATTCAAAAAATAAATGTAAATGAATTGAAATTCTGTGCGCTACATTAAATACACACGGATTTCGTACGAAAATCGCCCCAGAAGATGCCGAGCGACTCATCGTTGTGACAGCGCTTGAGAATGCTCTTACAGATTCAGAGGTAACTGTGATAATAGTCGGTGATTTTTTCACAACTGGCAAATGATTTAAACAATATTTATTTCAGAAAGGATAGTAAAGGCTCCAAACCACTTGAATACTATAATGCTAATAGTTTTAAGTTTTGTGGATGTGATACAACGTCATCGTTTTATCGAATCGGTAAAAACAAATTAATCGATACTTTCGACCATGACAAATTATTGCAATTAGCTTCAGTTTTTTATAAAGAAAATGCAAGTTGCGAGGAAATAGCTAGTAATGCCTATAATATAATTATCGGAATGTATAGTAGTAAAGCCGAGAAAAGGATAATTGAAAAAACTGAAAGTTTTAAATTAAGCGATTTACGCTACTTGCGTTTTAGCAAAGCTAAAATTAAAACCAAATTTAGTTTAGAAACTTTGCCGCCAACTGAAGGAGCGGCAAAACAGCATGCTTGTCGGGTGTACTTGCAAGTGCAGCAATGGTTGGGTAATTTTAACCTTAAACCTACCGAATAGGGGTGGCAGGTGAGGCTCACTCAACTAGTACCTGTGGGGAGTGCCGATCCGCCGATCCCTCAAAAATTACTCGACCAGATTCCCTGCACTTGCAAGAAAAAACATTGTACAGATGCCTCATGCAGTTGCAAGGAACACGGTTTGCGTTGCACAAATCTGTGTGCACATTGTAGCGATGACACATGTAGTAATTTAGAAATAAATAAATTAGAATTAGATGATTATGAAGACTGCGATAGCGATAATGAAAATGAAAATATGTATGAAGATTGTGAGCCGTCTGCTAAAAAAAATAAAATTATATAACAATTCTATATTATATATATTTATCTAAATATATATTTTTTTAAGGACTTCATATTTCTTTCATTTATTTCCTGGGTAATAAAAAAAAAAAATTTATTTATGAACTTGAATAAAGGTCAATAGATATTATATTAAGAATAATAAATTAAGAATAATCATAAAAATGACAGATAATGTAAAGATAAGGAATTATATAGCCAAGAACGTGAAAAATGTCCTACAGCCGCTTTCCCGTCGACTGATCGCCAAATCCGAGTGAAGAATCTGTTTCGTCGGATTCCGCTACCCCAAAATAAATTATTAAAATAGCTCTTCTAGTTGCTGAGATAATCAAGAGTAAAGATTAAGAAGCTGCGCGCAGCGCGTTTGTATTACTATATATACGTTTCCCCTCGGCTGCCGGTCACCGCCACCACTCGTCCACTTTCAGGCGCTCGGACGTTTTTCGGTACATTTTAAGGCGTTTTTAACACATTTCGCAGCATTTTAACACAAAAGTGGAATATACGTTTTGTAGAATTAGTCTTCTAGTTTCCAAAACTTCTTGAGAAAATTAAATCAGACCATCCGTAACGCATCCAGACACGCTCAAAGATAGGGTATTAAAATATTAAAATCGGAATTGTGCAAAAACTAATAATCCGACAGTGCCTGGTTTTTGCGCACATAAAACATATAAATAGCTATTATTTCGCAGAAGGCTTGCGCTACAACTTAAAAAATGGCGGAGATATGAATTTAAAAAAAAAACGCTCATTTTTTCGGTTTTTTCGGTTTTTCTCCTTTAATAATAATCCGATCGAGTCGATTCACACCTCATTTTGTTTATCTTTTTATTATTTACAATTCATCTGTTTACACCATCAAGATCGCATCATTAGTTTTAATTTTATGAGCGAAAAACGAAAAAAACGCGTTTTTTTGCAATAAATTGTTTATAAAAATTTCTGGATAATAGTTGGGAGTTTAAAACAGTGTAAAGGATCTATAACTCTATGGATATAAATCCTATAGCAATTGTAACCATAGAGTTATAAATATTATAGATTTCAGACAACAACTATTTTTCTGACGGCATACGGCATACGGCATACGGCATGCAATGTGGATTGACTGTTACAATAAAGGAGTGAGCTATGAGCCTGTAAGAGGCTGTCGTTGATAAGTCAGGTTGTTACGGTGCCAACTTAACTGTTATATAAGTTTTAAAATCAAATTTTTATTTTTCTCAAAAATACCGTCCATAAATTATATTATTTATTTTTTATCTTTGTATTAATGTTTAAAACATTATTTTTGGATCCTTTAAAGTATATACAGACAGATATTTAGAGTGAGAATTTTAAATATATTAAGAAGAGTGAAATGAAAAAAAAAATTAGTAGAAATAATATATGATTATATAATTATGTATACAAGGGGAAAAATGTAATTTGAACAAAAAAGAAATGAAAAGCTTTATCAGTGTTTTGTGTATATTCTTAAAACAAAAATAGATAATGCTTTAAAACTAATTGGGACATATTGTACAAGTGTTCTTTTAGTAAAATATGTAATAAAAAAAAATTGATTTTTCGTCATTCTAAAGGTGTCCGAACCCCTTAATACATTATTTACTTTTAAACAAAAACACTTTATCTATGGCTTAGACTGGAACAGCTCCTATTTTATAACCTAGGACATGTCATCATTCTTTTAGACTTCCTTTAGATTTGAATAGTATTCAAACTGCCATTTTGAAATTCGAATCGTAAAAAAACCGCTGCCAATTCATCGAAACGTAGCTTCCTCCAAATTAATGTATCGTTCCTATATGTGTAGTATATATTATAAACATAAAATGTGTTTATTCATTATATTTTTTTTCAATGATTTAATAATTCATTAATATTTAAAAAAACCACTGCCAATTCATTAGCACTTAGCTTCCTAAAACTTATTTTTTTTTATTCTGTTATACAAACTATTAAATTTAAAAACTATATTGTAAACAATTATTAAATTAAAAAATTTTAACTTCTTAAATTATTTCACAAAAAAAATTCAAAATTCAAAATTTGTTGAAATTTTCATGTTTATAATTTTTAAAATCTTATCAATTATTATAAATTTGCACAGAGGAACTAAAAAACAGTTTTTTTTCTTATTTACGATCTCATAAAGATTTATTGATTTTTACTCCTGTTACCGTGCGACAACGATAACGCATTTTTTTTCTTCAAAAAGTTTTCTTACGAATATCTCCAAAAATAACTTCTTGAAATTTTTAGAGGTACAAGTACTGTTTATAGATATATTTGAATTAAAAAAAGCAAAGAAAATGTAGGTATTTTAATGCCGTTTTAAAAGCATTTCAAAAAATTGGAAAAAATTTACCCTATCATATAAAAAAATGAGAAAAATTGAAATTTCAAAACCGTTTTTGATCATAAAACAAAAAAAATTCGATAAATTTTAATAATCGTTGGTGGATTTTAAAGCTGCATGAAAATCGAAGAGAATAAGCTTTGTGCCATCGAAATCGACCGATTGGTTCTCCAACTGCCTTCTACACACACACACACACAGAGACACACACGCGCGCGCGCGCGCGCACACGCACGCATGTCCTGTGTCGAGTTTCCAGTCTCGCATCAGGGAAGTAAAATATCTCGGGTGGAGCAAAACTAGCTAGGGGAAGGGACTTCGAAATAAAAACAAACATGGGTGACAAGCCCACGGAATCGACTATCCGTGGGGGTAACCCGGATAACGGAATCCCCTCGGTGTTTCAGATCGGGGTGTAGTAGACCTGATGGCCTCTGCAGAGATCCAATTCGGATATGAATGAGGCCAATCATACGCTAAAAGCACAACCCTAGCTACAAAAAAATAGAGTTCTCGACACCTGGAAAATCATTCAGGGAGCAGAGTCGAAGGAACATGAGCTACTAGGAAAGATTCAGATGAATCTAGACAAGATAGACTCAGTGGTCGGTGAGGCATGTAACATCCACAAGTGCGTCAAAGAGGATCTGCAGTAAGTAATGTCCATGATGAGACGACTAAGCAGTGCTAAAAAAGCAACTAGCAAGATCAAGTCGAGCTTCGAGCTAATACTGCTGAACAAATACCAAAGTCCACAGTGAAAGAGAAAGGAAAGGTCGCCCTCATCCATAGTAACAATCAAGAGGTGGAGAGGAGACAATGGAGCGACCATGCAGTCCCAGTTCCAGAGGACTGGAGGGGTGAACCCAAACACCCCAGTACCCCCACCGCTGACGCCATGAGCTAGCTCTAATGTGGAAATCCACTGGGATGTCAGTACAAATACAAGCAGGAGGAAAATGCGCGTGAGGAAGAATGCTGCGAGAACGAGAGCGAAACCAGGCACAATACTGGTTAAGAGGAAGGATGAAACTGTGACTTTCGCCAGTGTTCTCAAGCTAATGAAGGATAGAGTGTACAAGCAGCAAGTCTCCGAAAATGTCAACAAAATCAGGCAAACCAAAAGTGAAGACGTATTAGTACAGCTGCAGAGGGTCAGCAACGCCAAGAACAATTAAAAACGCAGTTGCAGCAGCGACCGGTTCGGAAGCAACGGTCTTGCAGCTCTCACAACAAGTAGCACTCGAAGTGGGAGACATGAACCTGAGCACAACCGAGGGCGAAGTGCAAAAGGCGCTTTCTGAAGATACTTGGGTTCCAGTAGAAGCGTTAAAGGTCATGGCAATGTACTCCATGTATGATGGCACGCAGATGACAATCGTAACGATGTCACGTGTAAACACACTGGACATCATCAAGCGTGGGAAAGCAAGAAACGGCTGCGTTATTGCCAGACTACGAGAAAAGATCTCGGTCCCGAGGTGTTACAGATGTTTAGCTTGTGGGTATCTCTCACACAACTGCAACAAAGGGAACAATGTGACAAAACGATGCTTCATATGAGGGGTCACGGATCACCTTGCCGCGACCCGCAAGAACGAACCAAAGTGCACCCAGTGCGAGGCGATAGGAGCCGACCATAGACATTGGTCTGGGAATGCAAACTGCACAGCCCTGGCGAAGGCGAAGGAAAGAAGACTTAGTAAAGGCAATGACTAAGTTTATACAAATAAACTTACATCGGACTCAAGCCGTGCAATACTTACTCTATCAAACGGCTAAAGAACAAGAAGTGGATATTCTGCTCATTTCCGAAAAATAAAGAAACCCGCACGACAGTGGCTGGTACTCGGACAACAGGGGCGATGCGGCGATCCACGTATTTCCTGGGGCCAACACTCAGGTAAACTCAGTAGAGAGAGGAAATGGATACATATGATGCGTACTGGATGTCACTAGTTTATAGATGCTACTACTCGTCGCAAGTATCGCTTGATACGTTCCGGCAGACTTGGATGACTGGGAGGGGAGCGTAAGACAATGGCCTGGACCCATCATTTTAGCAGGAGACTCCAAAGCAAAATCTAGATCATGGAGTGAAAGCTTGGAAGACGGAAGAGGGTAGCTGTTAGAAGAAATGGTGGTCTCATTCGGCCTGATATTGATCAATCAGCTGGGGATGACAGCACTCGAAAGAAGAGCGTCGTCATCGGTACTAGATCTGACATTCCTTCGACCAATGGTAAGGAAACACCGAAGCGAGTGGACAATATTGGAAGAAGAGTCACTGAGCGACCATCGATATGTCTGCTTCTAGTTAAAGAGCCGAAAACGCGATGCCCTGCCAGATAAACCCAGAGGATGGGCTGTCAAGAAATTTAACCCGGACCCCTTTGCAAAGTGCATCTCGGGAATACCAGGACTGGATAAGACTGGGACAACGGACGATCTGACGTGACATTACACAACTGAAATGAGCCGTGTGTGCGATGCATTCATGCCTCGGAGAAAAAAGCACAAAAATCAAAGGCCTGCTTTCTGGTGGAACTCAGAAAACTCAGCACTGAGGAATTGCTGTAAAAAGCAACGAAAGAAAGCTCAAAGAGCACAGAATAGAAAGCGCTTCGAACAACAAGAAGAGGAAGAGGATAGGTACAATGATGCCAGAAAGTCGCTCCGAAACGCCATCAAGCTAAGTAAAAGGCAATGGTGGAAAGCTCTGTGCGCCGATGTCAATCGAGACCCATGGGGCATACCCTATTGCCTAGTGATACGGAAGCCCTACGCGAGTCAAAGACCGGGTGCGTCAACAGATTTACCGACGGTACTCAAGATTCTACAAGTGCTCCTTCCAAAAGGAGCAGCCAGAGAGAGAGCTGCCCGAGCGATGTGGCACTAAAGGTACCTCTCTTACAGATAAGCGAACTAAAACTGGCTGGAAACAGGCTGGACTCCGGAAAGGCCCCGAGATCTGACGGAATCCCCAACGAAGTTCTGATAGCGATTATTTTGGACAAGCCTCAACTCATCCTGGACCTATTAAACACGTGTTCGGAAAGATGTCATTTCCCCAAAATAATGGAAACGTCAAAAACTGATCCTCATACCAAAAGGTAAAAACAAGGATCCTAAGGAATCATCCCCTTGGAGGCCGTTATGCATGCTCGACTCTGCGGCAAGCTATTTGAGAGAATAATTCTCAAGCGCGTGCAGAGCAAACTAGACGATCCGGAGAACCAAGGGCTATCGGAAATGCAATACCAATTCCGTGCAGGACAGAGCACTTTGCACGCGGTGCAGGAAATGCAGAAAAGAGTAGACAAAGCATTCTCCATGAAGCACCGAAGCCGGGAGGCTTCTGTGCCGTGGTAACACTCGATGGGAAAAACTCCTTTAGCACGACCAACTGGGAACATATATTTCAAGCCCTTAACAGGAGACACCCTGAATATCTAATGAGGGTTGCTAGCAGCAACTTAGAGGACATGATGCTGATGTTGGATGACGTAGCCATGGTGGCTATAGCTGCTACTATAAAAGAACTAGAGTGGAAACGCAACGAGACTCTAGAAATAGTCAGCTGCTGGATGAAAGCACGCGGCCTCAAACTTGCCCAGGAGAAGAGTGAGACTGTTCTCGTAACAAGGAGAAGAAAGTTCAAGCACTCCAAACTCGAAATAGATGGCCACACAATGCAGTTCCAGAGTAGCATCCGGTATCTATGCTTATGGATCGACAGGCACGGCAATTTCAAAAACCACATCAGGCGAATATCAACCAAAGCAGAGAATGTAGGTACACCGCTACAACAGCTGATGCCAATGTCGAAGGACCTAAACAAGACAGCCGAGCACTTCTGGCGATTGTAGTGCACTCGGTGCTACTCTATGGCTTACCTCTGTGGGGTGCCCATGCGCACCACAGCGCAGTCATGATGAATATGGTTCTGGTATAGCGACGAATAGCACTTCGAGTTATTAGTGGATACCGTACGATATCCCTGGGCGCAACCTTGCTCCTCGCAGAAATACCCCCGATATGGCTACTCGCTATCCAAACAACCAACGCCTGGGAAAGGCAGCAACAAGAGGACGAGACAGCCACCCTACTGGATATCAAAAGGGAAGTCCACGTAGCACTACTGCAAGAATGGCAAGATGAATGAAGCGCATACTCTAAAGGCTGGTGGACACACACGCTTATTAGGGGCATCAATGAGTGGACGACCCGAGAACAAGGAAGACTCGATTACTGGATTACGCAGGCACTCAGTGGACATGGGTGCTTCGGCGCCTACTTGTTTAAGTATTAAAAGCGAAGCGATCCAAGCTGCCAGGACTGTGGTGCCGAATGGGTCGACGCGGAACACGCGTCCTTCCACTGCAGAGTTCACTACATGCAGAAGCGGGCCCAACTACAACAGAGTATTGGCGTGCCATTAGAGCCAGAGACACTGGTCGAAGTTATGCTGCATTAATCGGAATCTTGGGACAAGATTTCGTACTACTTCTGATATAAATCACAAAGAAGAGAGAAAAAGAAGAGGAGACACAGTGAAGGACGAATCACGGACCCTCAAACTAGAGGGAAGGAAAGGTCGACCTACGAAGAGATGTGTTCATGTGTGCGTGTGTGCATGTGTATGTGCATGTGTGTGTGTGTGTTAATGTGCACGTGCTGAAAAAGAAGATTGAGACACCCCGAAAGGGGTACATCGAAATACGGATAAACGGTCGAGCAGGAACTCCTAATCCCTTGGCCGCAAGGCTAAGGAGGCGGGGGAGTAGGGATAGCGACAGCAACGACGACTGGTCCAGCGGAACAGAACGGACCCCACTGAAGGAATGCTCACATGGTGCCGGTCGGGTTCTGGTGTCGTAGGGCCACCGGCTGGGGAGCTTGCTCCCTCACGCCCACTAAAAAAAAACACACTCACACGCACACACACACTGATTCGAACTTCTAACTCTATACATGTTTCTTCATAAATTAAGAGAAGTTGATATTATTATTTGGGATGAAGCCTCAAGCATTCCAAAAAAAAGCTTTAGAAATAGTTGATCGAACTCTAAGAGGTATATGTTATAATGATATTCCGTTTTGTGAAAAATTGATCATATTAGGAGGTGATTTTCGGCAAATTCTTACAGTTATAATATATGGTCACAGAAATAGTATACTTGAAGAAAGAATTAATTATATTACGCATCTAGGGAGGAAAAAACTTGTATAGTCCACAGCTCCAGTAAACTGACAGGCGAGCTGAACTCGATGGTGGCAAACACGAGATATGGGCTGGCCAATTTCTCTCCCGTGGTGAGTATACAATTTTTCACCGTACCCAGGCCAAAAATATGACATTCGGGTTACTAAGCCGGGAGCGAAAGTGGTACTTATGGTCAGGTTATGGTGAAATAGTATATTACGCAACTAGGGAGTTAAAGAGTTAGCCTGTCCAGAGCACATGTAAATTGCTACCCGAGCCGAAGGTGAAGATGGCAAACATGTGCTCTGGGGTGGCCCTCTTTATCTGCATATTGCGTATACGATTTTTTTACCTCGCGATCGAGCGCCGGGAGCAAAAGTGGTACCTTCGGCCCACTAGGCAAAAACAGAATTTGCTTCACTAGTATTAGAATTCTGCGAAGGAAGACTTAATCGATTTATTATTCCAAATCAATTAAAAACGAATAATATTTGCAAAGAAATTTATAGTAACATTAATATTAAAATTTCAATGTATCATTTAATCTTAACTCCTCATAATAAAGATACTAAAATTATTAATGATAAAGTTTAAGAATTATGAAATAAAAAAATATATGCATACAGCTTAGATTATGCAACTCATAAAGGAGTTGATCAAATTGACGAAAATATTCATTTAAATTACTCAACTGAAATGCTTAACAATATTAGAGAAGGTCTCCCACCTCATGAATTAAAATTGAATGTAAATGTTATCGTTATCTTAATTAGGAATATAACTATTATAGAAGGAATATCTAATGGTACACGTCTGAAAATAACTGGATTATATGCTCATAACGTTGACGCAGAAATAATTACAGGCGAAAGAATTGGCGAAGAGGTTTTTATTATACAAATAACTCTGAATACCAGATTCATCTTGATTTCCATTTATTTTTTATAGAAAACAATTTCGAATTGAATTAGCTTTTTCTATGACAATAAATAAATCTCATTTACAAAGATTTGATTCTATAGGAATTTTCATTAGACGACCATTTTTGTCACATCATCGGCTGAGAGGAACAAGGTACCAACTCGGGTGAGAGCGTAAGAAGGTACCAACTCGTGCGGTCGGCTTTTGAATTTTTTGGCTGACTGTACTAATATCATTTAGTAGACGATTTCCGTACAAATCAGTCTCTAGCACAAAGCTGAGGATACCCAGAGGTTTTTTAACCGGCTGAACTCGTTTTTGAGATCTATTTCAGCGTAGGTCTGCACGCGCATGCCCAGAAGACGATTTTCGCGCAAATAAAAGCTTTTATCGCGGATCTGAGTTTAATTATTAAATTATTTCATTATTAAACTCCCTGTTAATTATACGATCTAAAAATAAGTAATTAAACCATTCATTGATAATTGTATAGATACGAACATTAATTTAATTAAATCTGTGGGTAATAACCCAATAGGATATTCGACCCGTTGAGCTTGTTTTTCAGATCTATTTAAGTGTAGGACTACACGCGTATGACCAGGAGATATTTCTTGCGCAAATCGTAGCTTTCAAAAAGAACCTGAGAGTACCTATAGTAGTTTTCTTGTCCCAACAAACTCGATTTTGAGGACTATTTAAGTGTACGACTGCACGCGCATAGCTGTAAGACAATTTAGACCCGCGGAAAAGCTTTGATTTGCACGAAAATCATCTTCTGGGCATGCGCGTGCAGACCTACGCTGAAATAGATCTCAAAAGCGAGTTCAGTGGGTTAAAAAATCCCCTGGGTACCCACAGCTTTGCGCTAGAGACTGATTTCTACGGAAATCATCTACTAAATGATATTAGTACAGTCAGCTAAAAAATTGTAAAGCCGACCGCGGAAGTTGGTACCTTCCTACGATCTCGCCTGAGTTGGTACCCTCATACCCGCTGCGCCGAGTTAACACCTTCTTACGATCTCGTCTGAGTTGGTACCTTCTTACGCGCTCGCCCGAGTTGGTACATTGTTCCTCTCAGTCGACGACAAGGTCAATTGTATGTTGCTTTATCTCGGGGGTAAAAGTCCAAATAAAATATTTATTGAAAATATTTATAATGATTCTTCATTAATTGAGAATGTGGTTTGGAATAATATTTTTAAATTCTGAGTTTGGTTGAAATTTTGAAAGGTTTATAAAAGTCTTAAAGTGATCTATTTACGACATAAATGTTGTGTAATGCAATTTCATAAATTATAAACATCTGAGTCTGAAATTCTCCATAATTAGGTAAATTGGTGTCTTTATTATAATACTTACTTACTTTACTTTCAGGCTATGTGATTGTCAGTAAATGGAAATTTAACGGCTTAGTTATTTGATTTAAATCCGAAATTTCGCCAGATTTGACAATATATAATGAAAAGAAAATAATCATTTCAATTATGTCATTAATCATTTGTAAAAGTATAAGGCAAGTTATAAATTCACATAAGTCTCATACAATAATATTAATTTGATTATTTTATTACATTTAATAAAAAATAATTCATAATATATCTTTCTATATTATACAGTCGTAAGAGGTATCATTCGATTCAACCCCTTCCCCCACCCCTCATCGCAGCCACTCCTCACTCCTTCCTGAAAATAATGTTAAAATATAATTAGAAATAGGTGTTTTTAGTATTACATTTTCTCCTCAACCCCCTCCTCCCCCCTTCTGACTCCTCCTCATATCCTCTCCACCTGCCCTCCTCCTACACCACCCCATAATATTATTCATATTCTATATCTAATTAAAGATGACTTGTAGAATACAGGACCAGAAAGGCAGAGATATACAGACAGAGATATATAGACAGAGACAGATTAATAGTGGCAAAGGCTTGCCGAGATTATCACAATGGTGCTTTAGAACCCACATAGCACGAAATATTACACTGAAATATTTCAAGAGATATTTCAAAGAAAGATTGCCACAACATTGCACAAATAAGAGAGAAAGTGTGCAAAATCATTTCCTGTTTTATTACAAGAAATATTACAGAAAACTTTCAGAAACCTTTCGTAAAAGATTCATGATGCACTCATTGTGAAAATTTCAAGAAATATTTTGACAAGTTTTCAGCAACATTTATTGAAATATTTCACATAAGCTTCCTGGTATGATACTTGAAACATTACATAAAATCTTGCACAAACTTTTCTACAAAGTTTCTCGGAATATTCATATATCAGTCACAAACTTTTTGAACCAATATTTCCACAACCTTGCAGAAATATTTTCGGTTAGATTACAAGCAAAATTGCGCAAACGTTCTCACTGTCATTACAGGGAAGGTTTCTGAAACTTTTCCGAAATATTTTGTGTATGGATGGGACAGGGGACTTAAACATTTCACAAAATGTTCTGACAAGATTGCGGCAACATTTATTGAAATATTTGACGCAAGCTTCCTGTTAAGATACTTGGAACATTACACAAAATTTTGCACAGACTTATCTGTTAAGTTTCTCAAAATATTCATACATTGGTCACGAATTTTTGGAACCAATATTTCGTTTTAGAAATATTGGTTCCTTGCAGAAAAATTTTCCGTAAGAGTACAAGAAAAATTGCGCAAACATTTCCAGGATCATTCCGGAGAAGGTTTCTGACGGAAAATATTTCTGCAAGGTTTTAGAAATATTGGTTGAACAATATCATGACCGAAGTATGAATATTTCGAGAAACTTTGCAAAATACTTTCTGCCAGATTTTGTGCATTTCTTCGTGTATCGTTACAGGAAGATGGCACGAAATAATGATATAAAGCTTTTCGAAATCTTACCAAAATATTTCCTTAAATGTTTATGTCTCCCGTCCAATGTAAACTCAAAATATTTTACAAAATTTTCAGAAACTTCCCCGTAATGGTGGTGAAAATATCTGCACAATTTTTCTAGAAATGTTACGGATAATATTTTGGCAAGGTTTTAGAAATATTGGTTCAAAAAGAGGTATGAACATTTTATGAAATTTTGCCTAAAACTTTCTGCAAGATTTTATGTATAGTGTCGTGTACTGGAAGCTTGCACGGAATAATTAAATAAACGTTTTCGAAATTTTGCAAAAATATGTCGCGGGATCTTTATGTCCTTCTTCCAATCCAGACATGAAATATTTCAGAAAAGTTTCGGAAACCTTCTCCGTAATGATTGTGGGAATGTTTGCCCAATTTTTAATGTAATCTTATGGAAAATATGTCTGTAAGGTTTTAGAAATATAGGTTGAAAATGTTTGTGATCGAGATATGAATATTTCGAGAAACATTGCATGGAAGTTTCTGCAAGATTTTGTTTAATGTTTCGAGTATCTGTGTAAGAAGCCTGCAGCTCTAATCTAGCCCAGAAGAGGGGCATACAAAATGCCCAAAACTTCGGCAAGATAACTATTGGTTATTGTTCGTTTAAAAACTACCTTGACGGCTGGACCATTCTGATCAATCTTCCAACTTTAGAAACTGTCGCTGTCATTCATCTCATCAAACATCACTTTTTTATAAATAGCTTTTTAATAAATAGTTTCGTAGATTCTGTTTTTATTGTGAATTTGCGATTTTTGAAAAATTTATTATTGCTTTTAGTTAATGATAACATTGAGATATTTTAATCGGACGTATAGCATTTAAAAGACCAAAAAAAAACTTATATTTTCCAAAAAAACAAATTTCTTCAGCTATCACAGTTCTTTTGTTATTAACTAATACGTGTTTATTTTATAAGCTTATAACTCCCAAACTAAAGGGTCAATTTTTTGAAAAAAAATCACAATAATGAAGAATATAAATAGCTATCATTTATGAAAATTTGAATCCATTCTGTCGACCAATTTTTGAGATAAAAATTGAAAAATGAGAAAAATGAGTTTTGTATGTCCAACGATTACAGGAGTAAAATTGACTTAATCGCTTCGAATTTCTTGTAGAGGTAGATTTGGATAGCTCTTTGAGAAAAATGATTGGGTCATAAATTTCAGAGATATTTGAGTTTAAAATTTTTTTAACCTTTTTTTAAATCGTAAACCTTTTTTTTTAAATTGAAAAATGAGAAAAATGAGTTTTGTATATCCAACGATTACAGGAGTAAAATTGACTTAATCGCTTCGAATTTCTTGTAGAGGTAGATTTGGATAGCTCTTTGGGCAAAATGATTGGGCCATAAATTTCAGACATATTTGAGTTTAAAATTTTTTTAACCTTTTTTTAAATCGTAATTTCTAGAGAACGGTTCGATTGATCAGCCTGAAATTTATAGACAATTTTGTATGTTATATAGGCAATATGTGTACAAAATTCTTTTTGAAGATGTATGACAGTAAACATTTTCAAAATTATTTAAAGAGTGATTTTTTTTTGTCGTACGATGAATGAAGGAAAATTGGCCTAATCGCTTTGATCACATTTTTTCAAATCGTCATTTCTCGAGAATGGCTTTATGAATGAACATGAAATTTATAGGCCATTTTGTATCATTGATTGAAAGAATGCCTTGATACAAAGTCTCCGGTTGGACTGTTAATGAACGTATACTTGAATAGCGACAAATGTCGGCAGATTAATAGTTAAGCAATGATGCAGTTGGCGTAAATACTTGAAAAAGTTCAACTTTACCGACGCTCTTCCGTAATAGATAAGAAATGCTTTACTAAGAGTTAATAAATATTACTTAAAAGCTGTATTTGAGTTTTATTAATATATAGGTACTTTTATATGAGTGGGCAATAATACTTGAATTCAACGGAATGCTACGAAAAATACCAGTAAAGCTGTAAAAGGGTTAGTCGCACGAGTTATGTGGCAAGCCCCGGTGGATCACCAAGGAAAGGTAACACACACACAGGTAACACTCGCCAAAGTAAGTAAGTAATCGAACAAAAGGTGTTGATTAGAATAATGATTTATTAAAACGTCGTTACAGGTTCGATGCCCGACAGAGACTGGCGATCGTCGATGAGAAGTGCAGTAAGAGAGTATAAAGAGAGTATATGTATAAAGTAGATATGAAAAGTATATATTGCATCTTCATTGTCTTCTGGCTTCTCTTTGTCCATGCAGATTCTATTCGGAGCGATAAGGAGGCTGGCTGGCCGATAGGTCTAAGTACCTATGTGGTGACTCATATAACTCCTCCATGGCCAAGTTCAATGACGTCCTCGTCTTTCATGTCCTTATCTTTGGACTTTTTGGTAAGTTGCGGCCGTTGTTTCTTGACTTTTATTTTGTATATTAAGTAAACCGATGTAATCGTTATGAACAGCAATACTAATATAATTGAACTTGTCGACATGACGAATTCGATTCTAATTTGATTAGAAACTGGCATATTTAGTGTAGGTGATGTCAAAGTTTTTAGAGGTTTGAAATTCAACTGGTGGTCTTTGATAACTATAGGTGAAATTAGGCTGCATTGTTCAATTTCACCAAGATTTTCGTCAAGTCGGTATCCCTGTATTTGTACATCATTTCCTTGTATTTCATATGTTCCTCGAATCATCATTTGATCATTATCATGTGTAATCTTGATAGCATAATTACTTGATATTAACGTTAAATTTTCAGATAATCTGTATGTCAGTATTAAAGGTGGACTAATTGAAATGATAATCGGTTTGACTTTTTCCGTTATAATTTGTTGACATAAAAAAATCTTTTCATACATCTGTCGGCACTTATTAGCAAGTAGTTTTATAGATGACCCGGTCAAACTCCATGGCGTGGTCATAACTTCTGTCTGATTGTTGTAATTGATTATAGCAAGTCTTTGATGGAGTGAAAATTCGATAGGATTAAGGATAGGGATTTTGATGGTGTATACAATAAGATTTTGTGTGAAAGCAATTGATCCCTGAGCAAAGCGAAAATCTAGAAAATTATGGTAGTGTAATATTAACTCTTTCTGAGAGTAGATTGCCAATAAATGTACACGTATATCCGATATTTGGTTATATGTTAACAATTCCAAGTCGAATATTTGTTCATTGAAAATAAATGATCTTTTAATTTTATTAAGTAATCCGAGAAAATGTTGCTCCTGGGTTATGAGGGTCTTGATCGCTTGAAATAGATTTGATTGCAAAGTTTGGTCATTTACAGTTTTCCACATGTCTTATAAATTTTTATTAATTATATTCGTGTTGTTATTTATTTGTTTACCTATCGTATTTATTATGCTTATTGACTTATTTAAAATAAATATATTTTTCTGTTGTTGATTTTGTAGAGAATTTAAGTAGTTGTTTATCTTTTCTAAATCGTTTGCATCTGGGTTCCCAAAAATGTATTTTATTGCTGTGCCTAATCCGTTATTAACCCTCTTTTAGTTCTCATGTTTGATGGCATTATTATTATTATGACATCTGTAGATTCTGGTGTATTTCATTACATAGAATCTTCGGCTTGCTTTAATAAACTCGATTTTCTTAATTCGCCTTGGTTAGATAATATTGTATAGCTAGCTGTTATACGTTTGAAAGTTTTCAAAAGCGTAATAACGTCGATATTGAAATGTAGGTAATCATAACTTCCAACTATTCTTCCAGTTCGTTGTTGGTAATCGTAATGCGTCTTATTTTGGTTGATTTCGCTACTCTCCGCGAGCAAAGCTATGAGCATCAAGATTAGTACCGCCTTCATTGTCCTGTAAAGAAGAAGTTTTTCTTATTCTTTTGGCACTTCTTAAATTGTATCGGCGTTCTTGACCATGAATATAGCAACCTAACGAGGGGCCTTGTTGTGTCTCTACAAGTAATTTTTGATATCGTGGTGCGGTTTTGTCGCGTTGTTGTTGATGGGTTTTCATGTAAATTTCTTCATTTTCTAACGATTTGTCAGGACTATTAGGTAACTTTTGTTGCTCCTTTTGGTTTCTATATAGCGTGTCATAAAAAGGTAAAATTTCATTTTTTCTGATTTCATTATATCTTTCTATGGTATCGGCATCGGGCTCGATAATGTGTTTCTGTAGTTCATCATAAGGTCCATATAACAGAGTAAAAGGCGTATAGTTAGTTGTAGAGTGTATACTCTGATTGTATATTAAGAGAGCGGTGATCATAACATTTTTCACTGTTTCTTTTGGATTTTGATTGGATAAAATACTTAATTTTTCCTTTAGGGTTGAATGCAGTCTTTCTATGGGTCCATTCGATGCATGTCTGTTTATCGTTGTTTGATGATATTGAATTTTATGTATGCGGCAAAACTCCTTAAATACTGTTGAGCTGAATTTACTTTCGTTGTCTGTCGTAATTATATCCGGAAAGTTATGGTGTGAGGCAAAGTGTCTCAAATTGTTTATCATGGTCGTGGCATTTCCATCTAGTAGATAATAGGCTTGATCATATTTGGAAAAAATATCTATAATTGTTAAAAATTTATCCTTGTTGAAATTAAATACGTCCATGTGTATATGTTCGAGCGGTCTTCTAGCTATAATAGGGCCGTATGTTTCTGTTTCATATGGGTTTCTCTCATACTTATGCTCTAGGCATATCTCACATTGATTTATAAAATTTTGAATAAGTCGATCCATATTAAGTGTATAGAGTTTTCTCTTAAAGTGTAATAAGGTCTCTCGAATACCGTTATGATTTTGATTATGATATATCTCGAGTACTTCTATGAAATTATTTTTATCAATCGTATGCGTATACGTGGTTGTTATGATTAGTTTTAATTTTTCATTGAAATGATCCTTCAATATTCTATACGTAATTCTTTCCAATTCTTCGGTCGTAGAGTAGATACCATATTGCTTATCGGGTTTAATATTTTCCTTGAAAAACTTAAGTAAATGTGTTTCTGCGTTTGATTTATGAATTTTCACCGTGTATTGTACTTTAAGTTTATCTTTGTTTACTTTTAAGTTGTAATCATTTCCTCCTTTTATGATAATGCTGGAATTAAAAGCGAGGATATTTTTGTCTGTTATAGGTAGTGAAAAGGTCGGATTTTCGTCAGCTGTGTGGACTGTTGCATGTCGTCGTCAAATATTTCGTCCATTTCTTCGGGTGTGACAGGTGCTTCGTCGGGTGTTTGAGGTACCATTGAGAGTGAGTCTTCTTCTATTGTTTTATTAGCATTAATTTCAATTCGATTCAGTGCATCGGCGACATAATTTTCAGAACCCTTTGTATTTTATTATGTAATCATATTCTTCTAATCTGAGTCTCCATCTAATCAGTCTAGCGTTAGGCTTTTTTAAAGAATAGATCCAGGTTAATAGCTTATGATCTGTTTCAATCGTAAATTTCCTACCATAGATATATGGTCTAAATTGTCTGCATGTTTCTACTATTGCCAGTAATTTTTTCTCTATCGCCGGATAGCTTTGTTCTGCTGAGTTTAATGTCCTTGAATAACACGAGATAAGATGTTGTTCTTGGGATAAAACTGCATCTATTGCTAAGTTTGAGGCATCGGTTGTGATAGTAAATGGTTTGGTAAAGTCGGGGTAGACGAGCACTGGTGCGTTAGTGATCAATTCTTTGAGTTTCTCGAACGCTTTTTTATAGTCTTTATCTTCTGGATCTATTTTTTCTTTTTTCTTGAGTGCTTTTGTCATTGGTTTCGCTATTTTTGCGTAATTTTTGATGAACTTTCTGTAAAAGCCGGTTAGTCCTAAAAATATTCCAACTTCTTTTTGGGTTTTAGGTATCGGATATTTTAGAATTGCTCTGATTTTATCAGGATCTGGTTTGATTCCGTCTGCTGTTATTATATGGCCTAAAAATGGAACTTCTTTCCTTATAAATTCACTCTTATCTAATTGAATTTTTAAACCGTATTGCTCTAGTTCTTCGAAAATTAGCTTCAGATGTTGTAAATGTTCTTGGAGTGATTTCGAAAATATTACTATATCGTCCATGTAAACGAAGCAGAATTTATGTAGATATTTCATTAAAATTCTATCCATCAGACGTTGAAAAGTAGCCGGAGCGTTTTTTAAACCAAAAGGTATTCTGACATATTCATAGTGTCCGTTTTCTACGGTAAATTCTGTCTTTTCAATTGAATCTTTGTTGACGGGTACTTGGTGGAAACCTTGTGCCAAATCTAATGTACTAAAGTAAGAACATTAGTAGGTAAGCTATGAGAGTTCTAGCCCACTGGGCCAGAACTCTCAGAGAGTTCTAGCCCAGTGGGCCAGAACTCTCATAGCATTTTCGATGCTGCGCATCGAATTCTATGAGCCCCGTTGACCCAACTGAGCCAGAACTCTCATAGCATTTTCGATGCTGCGCATCAAATACTACTATGCAAGAAACCTCACACGGTTCCTAGAATCCTCCCAACATTTTCGAGCCCGATGCATCGCGAGCTCTCGTATAGCTCGATGATGTAGCGCATACTTAAGATTTATATTATTGAACATATATTGTGATAGAGATAATTATATTAGTTAATTAAATATTAATTATACATTATTTACTTTATTATTTTAATGAAGTATATATATATATATAAAGCATGATTGATAATATGCGAGCCTGTTAAGGCAAAGTCAATAAGAGCGCGCAATCATTTTTTAATAAGCGCGAGTGCCAACGCACAGCCGCAATGGTGGGGCCGTATGGTTGGCCACAGGCTGCTACTTAAGCCTGGCGCTCTCTCAACTACACAGCGCGGTGGTGGGGGCCGTTTGGTCGGCCACAGGCCGCTACATGAGCCTGGCGCTCTTTCAGCTACACCGCGCAGTGGTGGGGCCGTTCGATCGGCCACAGGCCGCTACATAAGTCTGGTGCTCTCCCAGCTATACCGCGCAGTGGTGGGGCCGTTCGGTCGGCCACAGGCCGCTACATGAGCTTGGTGCGCTCTCTCTCTCACGACTACACCGCGCACGCGCGGCGGACTTGATCACGCGCGGGAAGACTATCCCACGTGCTCGATAGCATCATGGCCGCGCGCTGTGCATACCGGTGTATGACGTCTGCTCCCCACGTGCGTATGTACGATGGATGAGAGAGCGCGAGTAATGAGAGACCGTTAACGCGCCGAGCCCTTATTTATTGGGAGCGCTCGCGAGGGCCGAACGTTCGAGGCGTAGTTCGCAGAATTCGGCGACGGTTACAGCCTTCTCGAATGTGGTTGTTGTTGTTATACAACTGAACATTCGAGGCGAGCGTGTTGATCCATCGTAGAATTCCGCGAACTACATCTCGAAGTTTCCGTGCTCGCGCACTCTCACTATAAATAAGGGCGCGCCGCGTTAACGGTCTCTCATTACTCGCGCTCTCTCTATCGCGCGCACACACATACGCATACATACTCACGAGATGGAGCCGGCAGCAACAAGTTATCTCCTGGATTATCTCATCAACGGTGATATGGAAGACGAGATCATCCAGGAGCTCATAAAATTTTCCAATGGCGATGGAACTGCTCGAGAGCCGCCGCAGCAGGAACAGCAGCAGCATGAGCCGCCACAGCAGGAACAGCCGCAGCAGCAGCAAGAGGAGGACATCTCGCTCGAACTCCTGGAGAAGTTGCGACGTAGCGCAGGTGAGGCTGACGCGAAAAAGACATCACGGCAGCTCCTCCAGGAGCTTCGAGCGCTGCTTGAGGGCAAGGAGGATGTGGCCTCGCAAGATATGCGAGAATTTATTCACACATTTTGTGAGGACCTACCACCCTCGCCATCCTCGTTGCCACCGCCGCCATCAGCAGAGCAGCAGCCTCCACCACCGCCATGCCAGCCGCTGCAGCAGCCTCAGCCACCGCTCTCCTCGTGCCACCCGCCACCACTGCCTTCCTCGTGGCAGCAGCCACCGCCACCGCCACCGCCGCTGCTCTCTGCACCGCTACCCTGCCAGCCACCCACCGCCTCGACGCCGCCGTGGGCCTCCGCACCTCCTCCTTCGCTGCCGTCCTCGTGGCAGCAACCGCCACCGCCGCCGCCGCTGCTGCCCTCCTCGTCGCCGCTGCCACCGCCGCCATCTTCCACCGCCTTGACGCCGCCGTGGGCCTCCTCGCCTCTACCGCTACCCTCGGCACCGCCGCCACCGCCGCCGTCTTCCACCGCCTTGACGCCGCCGTGGGCCACCTCGCCACCGCTGCCGACCTCCTCGCCACCGCTGCCGACCTCCTCACCACCGCTGCCGCCGCTGCCACCGATGGAGCATATAATGTGGCTACCATCGCCCGAATTGGACATTGAGGTATGTAATTTTATGTGATGTAATGTGCTGTGTAAAAGTGCGCGTGTTCGTATGTGGGTATTCATGTCAAAGTGCGCGTGTACGGGCGGGTATATTAGAATACATATACGCGCGTGCGGGTGTAAAATTGCGCGTATACGTATGCGTGTATATGTGTAAAGGTGCGCGTGTGCGGGCGGATATATATTACAATACGCGATGCATTGTGTGGTGCTTATGCAAAGTGAGTGTAGTTTGCGGATGTATATCCTATAATACACGATGCAGTGTGCGGGTGTGAGTGCAAATGCTTGTTGAAAGTGAGTGCAGTGTGTGCGTGTACAAGTGATGGTGTTTATATGTTTAAATGTGTAGTGCAGTGTGAGGGCTTATATGTATGGTATAGTGTGGGGATGTAAAAAAGCGCAGCGTATGTGTTTAAATGCATAGTGCTAGTACGTGTATGAACGCGGGTGTAAAAGTGCGGGCGTACAGATATTCATTTATGCCGGTGTCCGTTTGTGCGCGTTTACTAGTGTGCGGATGCTAGTGTGTGGGTGCTAGTGTGCGGGCATACGGGCGTTCGTTTATGCGGATGTACGGTGTTCGTTTGTACGCGAGTGCTAATATGCATATACAAGTGTCCGTTTGTGCACGGGTATTAGTGCGTAAATACGAGTGCGTAAATATATCTATTTGTGCGCGGGTGGTAGTGTGGGCGTGCTAGTGTGTGTGTGTGTGTGTGTGTGTGTGTGTGTGTGTGTGTGTGTGTGTGTGTGTGTGTGTGTGTGTGTGTGTGTGTGTGTGTATAAATGATTAATTGATTATATATTACTGTATATATATATAATATTAATAATTTTTTTCTTTTCTAGGAACAATGTGATGGTGATGATGACCCACTGGCCTCGGTTGTCCCAATGTAGGGACCTCATGCATCACCGAGGCCATTGGTGACACCACCATCACCCTCCATTGAGGTGGTGCAGTTGATGCCTGCGCCACACCTGGTGGAGAGGCAAAGGCGGTGGATTGATAGGTGAGATATTTTACTCAATTTTATTCTAATTTATGTATTTTAATTTATTTATTTATTTTAATTATATTCTTTGGTTTTATATTATATTTTTTGGTTTTACATGCAGCTGAGGTGGATTAGCTATCCCGGATACTGGGCCCCCCGGCCATACAATAAAAAAAAAAATAAATTATATATTTATTATATTTATTATATTTATTATAATTCTTAAATTATGTATTTTTTAATAAAAAATAAAAAAAAATGTATTTTGTATTTATAATTGTAGAAAATTGTATGACTGTATGTAAATGAGAGTGTGCATGTGAATGATTGAATATATGCAAATGTGACTTTATGATTGAATGTAAATGAGAGTGTATGTAAATGAGAGTGTATGTAAATGAGAGTGTATGTGAATGAGAGTGTATGTGAATGAGAGTGTATGTGTATGTGTATGATTGTATGTAAATGAGAGTGTATGTGAATGAGAGTGTATAACTGAAGTCTGACTGTATGTGTAAGATTGAATGTATGTAAATGTGACTGTATGATTGAATGTAAATGAGAGTGTATGTAAATGAGAGTGTGTATGTGAATGAGAGTGTATGTGAATGATTAATTAAAGTTTAAACAAGTTTGAATATAGTTTAAACAACTTTAAACAAGTTTAAACAAGTTTGAATAAGTTTAATATGGAAAACATGCATGTCTATGAGTGCAGGTGTGTATATATTTATATTATATAAAGAGAGAAAAAATGGTGGGAGCCCCAACCATCGCTCTCACCTGTGAAGAACAACCTTTTTACAACAACAATATTTTACCTTTTCCTCTCCAAAATTTTCTCTCTCTTTCATACATTATTAAATAATCTTATAATTATGTATACATCGAATCAAATAATTCTTTGGTAAGTATATTCACACTTTCTGTTCGAGGCATAGATATACAGCTCGAACAATGCTCTTCTTTACAACGGCAAACATCTTTATCTTCCCAGGATATGTTAGGTGAGTCGTCGCGGGTGTAAACATTTTCCAGCAACCACCATCTCAATGAATCTGCGTTCTTTACAGCGCACTCCGGTTTTGCACAGAGCGGGTGTTTCGGACATCTAATTTTCTCATCCTTACGAATTTTGTTCAATGCCGGACATCCAAAATCTTCAATATTATTAACTAGTCTAAAAAAAAAAATATATATATATATATATAAATGTATTTATTGAAAATTATGTAAGAATATTCCTTTTTTAATACTTACTTTCCAGGTACCATTTCTTCAATCCACTTTCTTTTTTCATACCCTTTTACATGGATTGTCGTAGCGTTCTTGAGTCTACTTTGTAAAATCTCTATTATCCGATTGTATGGTAACACTCCAGACTCCCATGCCATTCCATGATAATTTTTTATGAGCCACTCATTCGCCATCTTTTCTTCATGTAGAAGACGTTTCCATTGACAAGGTGGCTGAAAGTGATAAACTGATGGAATGGAGTTTTCAGACAGCTCGAGGATGGCTAACTCCTTCACGACGAATAAGTTCGACGATCTTTTGAAACCCTGGACGTCTACGATGTACTCCATTCTCTCTGCTGCTGATGAAGAGCTGTTGCGCTCTTGCCGCGTCCTCCTCGTCTGAGCTAGTGGAGTACCGAGCGCTCTTTTATAGTTGAGATTCTTTTCGCGAAACTTCCTTTCATAAATCCCTCCCCCCTCCTCCAAAGTTTCATTCCCTTCTCGAAGGTTCTTTCCTTCCTTGAAACCTCCCACTATCGCACCATTGAAGGGCTATAAGAGCAGTCGCATCGTTACGGAGCCATCAGTCGATTGAATCGAATCACTAAGTGCTACTTCCAAGTGCAAGATAGACTACAAGGATACATCGAGTGTTACATCACAGTGGAAGGACTACTACGAGGATACATCGTGTTCTACTTCCTAGTGTAAGGTCTACTATCAGGATTCATCACGCCAGTATTATAGAAAAAACATAAGTCATCTAGGATAAAGACAATTGGGTGAGAATGACATCTCCTGAGTATTTCAGTTATATAGTTAAATTATCATTGAAATCATTAGAGAGTGCAAACAAAGGAGTTGCAACTTCTACTGATATAAAGAACTGGCTTAATTTGAATAGTGATGCTATTAATGCGTTAGAGAAATTAACCTCTTCGGGAACGCTTACCAGAGCAAACAAGCAGAAATGTCAAACATCAATGACACATTTACTCACTATTCAAAATAAACTGCGCAGCTTGTTAAAAACTGGTGGTCGCTTATTGCAAAATTCATCACCATCATTAAGTAAGGAAGACGACCAAAGCGTTAAATGGGATGATGTGTTCTCGGCATTTGAGAGACGTATAAGATCAGGTGTAATATCCAATCTGATTCATATGGATATCGTCTCATTCATGAAGGATGCACAAATCGTCTTTGAATCGAAGATAACGGAGGCTCTCAAGGTATATAATGCAATTAAAGTGAATGCCGAACTTGCAGCAGAATACATAATTCAAAAAAGTGACTTGGTAGATACGGAAGTTAAATACTTTAATACTGAAAACGCATCAATACATAAAGTTACAGATTTAAAACAATGGTTTGATGTTAATATTAAACAAGCTGTCCAGCGCGAGATGGAAGAATTTCAAGAAAGAGGTTCTGGATGGAGTCTACAACAAATTTTAAGTCTAACAATCAACATCAATAAGTATGAGCCAATGAAAGGAAGTTCCTACATAGCATTACCAAAGGAAATACTTATGAAGAAGGCTTGTGTCAATGTACAAAATAAAGATGATCAATGCTTCAAGTGGTCCATTTTGGCTGCACTACATCCTCAAGAGAAACATGCCGACCGAGTTAGTAAGTATACAAAATTTGACGGTGAACTAAACTTCAATGGCATAGAGTTTCCTATCTCGCTGAGGCAGATAAATAAATTTGAAAACCAAAATTGTGTTTCTATAAACGTATATATTTTAAAAATGTATAATGGGAAGTTCAAGCTTCATCCGTGCTATCTTACATCTCTAAAGAAAAATTCACATGTTAATTTACTACTTATACAAAACTACTATGTGGATGAAAATGAAAAAGAAGAAAGTAATGATAATCCAAATGCTCCAATGCCAAAGTTTCACTACGTTTGGATAAAAAACTTATCACGCTTGGTAACGAGACAATTAACAAAGCATAATGGAAAATGTCATGTCTGTGATCGATGTCTACATTATTTTCATTCAGAAGAAAAGTTGAAAAAACATGAAGTCGACTGTATACAATTGAATAAGTGTAAGATTAAATTACCTATGCCCCAAGATAATATTCTTTCATTTAAAAATTATAATCGACAGACAAAAGTACCTTATGTTATCTATGCAGATTTCGAATGTTTCCTGAAACCTGTAGAAGATGAAGCATCACGTGCATTTCAAGAACACGAAGCTTATAGTATTGGGTATTATTTAAAATGTAATTTCGATGATAATCGATCAGGCTATCACAGTTATCGGCAGAAAGAAGATGGTGAAATGAGCCCTGCTGTCTGGTTCATTGTAAAACTTCAAGAATTGGCTACTCATTTGGAAGAGATGTACAATGCCCCTAAACCTATGATTCTCACTACTGAAGAGATGGAAGACTTTAAAGCAGCTAAAGTATGTCATATTTGCAGTAAGCAGTTTTCTATCAAGGATAAAAAAGTACGAGACCACTGCCATATTACTGGAAAGTAAGTAAACTACATTATTATTAATTCATGTTATTTAAACATATATATTAAATTAATTATGTGTATGATTTCAGGTATAGAGGAGCTGCTCATGAGGGATGTAACATCAACTTTAAAGATGCCAGGTTTATCCCAGTAGTGTTTCATAATCTGACAGGTTATGACTCGCATTTTATCATTAAGGAACTTGCAAGTGATGAAATTTTAAAAGGACGTGTACAACTTATTGCTGAAAATAAAGAACGATATATATCTTTCACAAAATATATCGAAGGTAGCGATTTCAATTTTAGATTTATAGATTCCTTCAGGTTCATGGCATCATCCTTGGAGAAATTGGCGTCGTATTTGGACGAAAAAAAATTACCGGTAGTGTATTTATGAAAGAAGGATATACAGAGGAACAAATAAAGTTGTTGCTAAGAAAAGGCATTTTCCCGTATGACTACGTTTCATCACTCGAAAAATTGAAGGAAAAAGAGTTGCCTTCAAAAGAAGATTTTTACAGTAAATTAACTGACTCTGGCATTGCTGATACTGAATATAATTATGCGGAGATGGTCTGGAATACTTTCAATATTAGTACGCTTGGTGAGTATTCTGACATATATTTGAAAACAGATGTACTTCTATTAGCAGACGTCTTTGAGAATTTTCGGACGACGTGCATTGAGGCTTATGGCTTGGATCCTGCGCATTACTACACTACTCCAGGACTAACGTGGGATGCTATGTTAAAATACACACAAGTCGAACTTCAATTACTTACCGACATAGATATACTGTTATTCGTTGAAAGAGGGATTAGAGGTGGAGTCAGCCAATGTTCGAGCCGTTACGCCAAGGCTAATAACAAATATATGACTGAGGGTTACAATCCAAACGAAGAGGAGAAGTATTTAATGTACTATGATGCTAATAATTTATACGGATGGGCTATGACGCAGTACTTACCAGAAGGAGGTTTTCGCTGGCTTGAATATTTTGATGAGCCTGGATTTTTTTTTTACATTCCAGATGATAGTTCAATTGGCTATATATTAGAGGTGGATTTAGAATACCCAACGAATATTCACGATGATCATAAGGATTTACCATTATGTCCGGAACATATGGCTCCACCAGGCTCTCGGCAAAAGAAGTTACTCACCACTTTATTTAACAAAAGTAAGTATATCATTCATTATCGAGCGTTAAAACAAGCTCTCCAGCATGGTTTAGTTCTAAAGAAGATTCATAGAGTACTACAATTTAAACAAAGTGCATGGCTCAAGCCTTACGTTGATTTGAACACAGAGAAGAGGAAGCAGGCAAAGAATGAGTTTGAAAAACTTTTCTTTAAACTTTTAATTAACGCTGTGTATGGTAAGACTATGGAGAATGAACGCAAATGAGTGGATGTAAAACTCGTTAATAAGTGGAAAGGTCGATACGGAGCTGAGGTGATGATTGCTAAGCCGAATTTTCACAGTCGTTCGATTTTTGATGATAACTTGGTTGCCATACAACTTTCTCGAACGGAAATCGCAATTCAAAAACCTATCTACGTTGGTCTCTCCGTTCTCGACATTTCCAAAACTCTTATATATGATTTCCATTAGTCATATATGAGAAAACGTGTTGGAAACAGGAGTAAACTTCTCTACACCGATACAGACAGTCTTATATACAAAATTCATGGAGTAAATATGTATGATATTATGAAAGAGGATATCCACATGTTCGATACATCAGATTATTCAAAAGACAATCAGTTTGGGCTGCCTTTGCAAAACAAAAAAGTTATTGGACTCATGAAGGATGAGTGTAATGGTAATATCATGACTGAATTTATTGGACTACGCAGTAAAATGTATAGCGTTCTCATTCAAAATGAGAAACCTATAAAGAAAACCAAGGGTGTAAAATCATTAGTTGTGAAAACAACCATCACCTTTGAAAACTATCGAGACTGTCTCTTTAATGAAGAAACAATAAGATGTCAGCAGAATAATATTCGTTCCAAGAATCATATTGTTCATACAGAGAACGAAAACAAAGTGGCTCTCAGTCCCCATGATTATAAACGCCATCTGTTAGCAAACAGCACAGATACATTACCATGGGGACACTATGCAATCTTCGATGAGGAAGATATACAACTTCTGCGATACTTAATTCAAGAGGATGAAGAAATGGAGGTGGAAGAGCCAATCATGAATGAACATGATGGAGACGGGGGAGGAATGGAGGTGGAAGAGCCAATCATGAGTGAGCATGATGGAGAGGGGGAAGCCGACGGAGGCCTACATAAGCAGAGTCGACAGAGCATTCGGTACAGTCCTTCGATTGATGAGAACGGAGAGCCTCCCAGCAAACGACTTAGACTCTGAACAATTCCACACACACTTTAAGGTGAGTATTTCATTTATTGACTTGTAATATATTTTACAAATATTCAGTATTCTCTCTTTCTCTCTCTGTTTCAGAATGGGCTTTGCCATGTTAAACCGAATCTGCTCAAATACCTATCTTCCAAAGAAGAATCTATCGGATTTGAAGAAAGGTGAGATGTATATAGTGACAGAGATCAAGCAGGTGAATACTAAATATGGATTGAAAGCGGTTGTCGTCATCGATGGAGAGTTTCAAATCTTCCTTCCCAATCGAGTTTCAAAGGCCCTCGAGAACAATGGGAATTTATTCGATGAGCTTGCCGAGAGGGCTAATAAGTACAAATTATTTTTATTGTATCAAGGTGAACAATATTTTGAATTTCGTAAAGATTAAATGTGTAAATTAATATTGTAATTTAATTAATAACTTTGTAATGTAACTTAAAATTAATAAGCATGTAAAATAAATAAAATAAAGAGAAAGTTTATGGAGAGGAAAAATGTTCGGTTGTTCCTCATAGGTAGGGAGCATTGGTTGGGGCTCCCACCACTTTCTCTTCATTTAATTATTACTAATGAAATTACATAGCTTGTTTATTAATCCAACTATTGTGCGAACTGTCAAACCCAAGCCACTTTACGTAAACTTGATTACCGCGTTTCTTGATAACTTTCTACGAGATAAATATCTGGGTATTTAATTTTTAAAAGTTCTTCTTCATAGAAGCAACCTGAAACTGGATGATCTTGATAATCTTTTAAATGGTAAGTAACAGGATTTGTTTTCGATATTGTAACTATTGTGAATATCTCAGTCGACCAATTAGGTGTATATCCTTTCTCAAATACTTGCTTTAATCTGCTTATACGTACTCTATCATTAACTTTAAATTTTTGCTTTTTTACAGGTTGAGACTTGGTGGAATATTGTCTTAGAACCTGCGTTTCATTGGCTTTTGTTACATCTTTTAGTTTCCTATATATAGTTCTGTGTTTCCTATTATTGTAAGCAGCAATCAAATCAGGTAAGATGTCAAGCCACTTAAAATTTCCACGCAAACTAAATTGCATCCACATCTTGTTTTTCAGCGTTCGATAAAATCTCTCACAAATAGATGCTTTTAAGTTGCTGTATGTGGAGTACAGGTTAATCTTATACCGCTTCATCAAATTCTGAAAGCTTGAGTTGTAAAATTCTTTACCTCTATCTGTCTGTAAATTTTTTTGTGCTCAACCTTGAGACAGAACTAATTTTATCGCTGCTGTAACGTTGTCTGCGAATTTTCGCTTAACCGGTACAGCCCAAGCGTACTTGGAAAATACATCTATTACAGTAAGCATATATCTGTAGTCTTTGTTCTCTCTAGCATAAGGCTGCATTTCAACTAAATCAGCTTGCCAAGTTTCATCTATGCCTCGCATATCAAACTTACGGCGTTGATAGTTTCTTCGAGCAGGTTTATGCAACTCTTCTACTACTAATTTCTTTTGATGATCCATACTTCGATGTTGACTCATTGGTGTCCAGCGAATTACTGCTATGTGACAATTGAAGTACCATCACTTTTATACTCTCGATTTCCCTCTCAAGATCAGCAATTTTTTTATCTAATTCATCACGATTTGCATTCATAATATTATCTAAGTTGTTTAACTCATTTCTTAAACCACTTGTAATTTTTTAAATTTTTCGTACTTCTTCTCCCACTATCAGTTGTAATGATTGCACATTAACTGCATCGTGTAGATCATTGGGTGCTCCTACATTGCATAATCTCTTATTTTCAAGATCAAACTGCCCATCGGATGTGATTTTATATCCCACTCCTGGAGGACCTCTAATGCCCTCTCTTTCAGATTTCGTCCGAACACGTCAACGCTCATTTTGATACTAAACCTTTCACTAATTCGTCTCAGTATATATAGCCCGCCTCACGGAGCTCTTCAATAATTGAATGAATTTCATTCGTATGACTTTGATTTCCAGCTGACCTTTCTGCAATTAGTAAACGAAGACGATCCACAAGTTCATTTGGATCATCCCAGTATACATAATCCATTATTGAACCCTTTCTTGCAATTTTATATCTTGGTATGATGCCAAAACCACTCTTTTTATTAGGAGTTTTCTTACGCTTTTTAGAAGTCTCGAAGAAAAGAGGATGAATGATTTCATCAAATTTCTTACTGTTGTGTTTACGAATAGATTCATCACCTCTGTATCTCTTCTTGTGAACATTACTTATCTCAAGAATACTGCGATAGTTTGCTAAGTCATCTGAACTTACATACTTCTGCTCAGGATTTTTAGTTATTAATAACTCCAAAAGCCCTCGAGTTTTTGGATATTTTTCATCTTCTATAACAACATAATCACTATCGAACTGTATTGGTGTATTACCAATTAACATATGTCCTTGTTCTTTACGTACTCCATAAATTTTATCAATATACTTACTATTCTGACTGAGCATGCGTATGTATTTATCATCTAATGAAGCCTCTTCAATTTCACTGGTTGCTGATTCAAATGAAGTATCTAATTTAAGATTTTCAATAGTATTATTTTTTAAAGTATCATTATTAAAATCAAATGTATTATCATTGAAAGAATCGTCATCTAGAGTATTCTCAAGTTTTCTTTTTTTATTCGTAAAATGACTATTATCTAGAGTATTATTTAACTCCTTATTCTTTGAAGCTTCATTTTTTTGAATATGGTTTTCTGACGTTTCAACAAGTTTCTGAAGTGGATCAACAATTGGTTTGAAAGTATCTTCCATTGCTCTTTCAAACGTATCTTTTCCATACTTTAACAGATTATATTTACGTTTAACTGCATTGCGAGCTTTTACAAGCTCATGAAGTATATCCTTCTTTTCACGAAACTCTGCCATGTTACCGCTTCAACGTTCAGTTGTAGACTGAATGAAAGACTAAGTGTCTCCCATATTTATAGCAAAGCAGTCGAAGCCCTTACGATACCTACCTCCATTGATTGGACTATCTTTGTCAATCATTAAAAATCCATATTTCTCATCTCTCCAGCATTTGATGCATAAATCTTTAAACTGTATATAGGTCATATCAGAATTAACATGATCTTCATACAAATGTTTTAAATTTACATCATCTTGACGAAAAATTACCAAAAGATTTACAATATCTCTGACGAGATGTTTAGGAATATGAGCATATGATTGACAAAGATAGAAACAGTCTACGTTTTTATGTCTACCCATGCAGAAAAATGCTTTGACATGATTCTGTTTTTCACAAGCTATATCGTCAAATATAATGATTGAGTTTGGAAGAGCATTTTCAGGAGCTATTACTTCATCGTGTTCACTGTAGGGAAAATACTGTACGCCCTCTAATGGTTCTATGAGTTTCTCAAGAAATTTATACTTTGGTTGATTCAAAGATTTTGAATATGTATAAACATTCTCAAATCGAACACCATTGGGATGTGTAATGAGTGCAAGCAAACTATTGGTTTTTCCACAATTTGACGGTCCACAAAATACAGCTCTAATACTGCTTGGAAGTAAATCTCCATGCCGCTTTGTCTTTTTTTCTTGCTCCACGATATTATCGAAATTAAATACCGGGAGTTGAACAGAGTGTTCCTTGAAATTCATGTGTACAGTACAAGGTCTCGATCGCAACTGATCGTTCGGCTATAAATAGAGCGCTTTTATACTCGCGGGGTTCAGTCTTCATCGAACCTTCATGGTGTGATGATCGTATACAGACGACGTCGAGGTCGCGGTTTAATCAATAAAATTCTCAATAGTCTTCCAGTAGAACTTCATTTACCAGGATATCAGTACTGCGGATCAGGCACTAAGTTAGCAAAACGTTTAGCTCGAGGTGATAAAGGTATCAATCTACTTGATAGAGCTTGACAAGAGCATGACATAACTTATTCTCAGAACAGAGAAAACATTGAGGCTAGAAACAACGCAGATAAAGTTTTAGCAGATAAGGCGTGGCAGAGAGTTAAGGCTAAAGATTCAAGTATTGGTGAGAAAGTAGCTGCTTACGCAATCACAAATATTATGAAAGCCAAATCAAAACTAGGAATGGGCATGGAGAGAAAGCGGCCAACGATGCTGAACAAGATAATAAAAGCTGCTTCAAAATCAATGATTAAAAGTAACTCAGCTTGCAAGGTAATTCTCTCTGCTTTGAAAGGTGCTCGTTTTGCTGTCAAGAAAGCAGGTGGAAAACGTAAAATTATCATTCCACGGGTTTTACCTGTACCCTCAAAAGTAGGTGGTTTTCTACCGTTTCTCGTACCAATATTTGCTGGTCTGAGTGCTGTTGGGGCTGTGACTGGTGGGGTTGCTGGTATATCAAAAACAGTTAATGATGCGAGTACAGCTAAAAGCAATTAGAAGAAAATCAGAGGCATAACGTGAAAATGGAAGAAATAGCATTGGGAAAGGGTCTATTTCTGAAACCATATAAAACAGGTGCAGGCCTTCGTATAGGTGATAATAAAAAAAAATTCCGGTTAAAGAAAAAAAAAAGAACCTCGAAGTGAGATTACCACAGAGGGCTCTCACAGATCTCGATTTAATTAAGTATGCTAAAATTCTAAAAATTCCATATTTTCGAGGAGTATTTATGCGAAATGCTTTACCTGCTAGTGGTCCTCATAATCACGAATCAGCCATTGTAAATTTAGATGATAAAGATGGGCCTGGAACACATTGGGTAGCATATCGAAAACGTGGAGACAATGTAGTTTACTTCGACAGCTTTGGAGATCTTCAACCACCTATTGATTTATTGCTTTATCTGCGAGTGAATGAAGTTAAATATAATCATGAGAGATATCAAGATTATGTAACAAGCTAAGCCGGGCTATATAAAGGCGAGCGTAATGATAGTTTAATCATTCTAGATTGAATAGTCATGGAGAATTCATTGACGTTAAGTCTCTCCGCTAATTCATCAGTTCTAGAAGTGCAGTATTTTCCACCTATTGAACTTTCACCAAATAAAAATTACGTTCTCGGTTTGGTTGAACTTTTAACATTTAACTCTATACCCAACATCGATATTGATAATAATAAGTTTTACGTCGGTAAGGAAGAAATATATTTACCGACTGGTAGTTACGAGATAGAGGATATAGAAAATTTTCTTCGTGAAACTTTAGCACCAAAGGTATTTCAATCAGTTTAAAGCCAAATAATAATACACTTCGCAGTGTAATAAAGTGTAGTCAGTCTATTGGCTTTCGTCCTCGAGATTCCATCGGTCAGCTCTTAGGTTTTACTCAACGTTTAATAATATAAGATCATTGAAGTACCCTCACAGGTAATTTACCTTCCAGTTACAGTTAAAAGCATAGATCACTTACAAATACGCATAGTCGATCAAGACGGACGATTAGTTAATTCTCGAGGAGAAACCATTACAATCAGACTTCACATCAAACAAGTGTGATGGGGATCGTTTACAACAGCAAGGTTGGTAAGGGCTATATAAAGAAGTCAACATGTCGACAGACCATCAGTCGTCCGCGAGCAAGCAGAGCGCTAACACGACAAAACATTCAGTTCCTGAGAAGTCTCGGCCTAAGAGTCGTCGCTGGTGGAAAATAACTTGTATTTTTTTCTGTTGTCTACAAAAAGATGGAAGAAATTCTAAACATTCAGTCACCTGTAACATTTGATGAGTCAGTGGCTCACTACGAACTTCATGCACATCAGCCCTACACCACGTCATCGTTTGGAAACAGCGATGAAATTCGCATCGCCATTCAACATCAAGATTTATGTCTTCTACCATCACGAAGTTCACTACATGTATGTGATAAATTAGTTAAACCGGACGGTACACCACTCGAACGTTCTATGTTAGTCAACAACGCCATCTGTCATATGTTTGAAGAAATCAGATATGAGATAAATGCCATTGAAATTGATAAATGTAAAAATGTAGGGTTAACTACTCTCATGAAAGGTTGGGTTTCTCTCAATCCTAGTAAAAAATTAGTCATCGAGAATACTGGGTGGCTCGATGTAGAAGAAACGCAAAAACTTACCAACGATGATGGCTACTTCGACCTTTCTATACCTCTCTGTATGATTCTTGGATTTGCCGAAGATTATAGAAAAATTTTAGTAAATGTTAAGCATGAGCTCATACTCACTAGATCGAGAAATGATATCAATGCCATCATACAGACAGCAGGACCAGACAATACTTATGAAGAATTTAAAATTGAGTTCACGAAGATAGAGTGGTTGATGCCATACATATTTCTCTCCGATAAGCGAAAGATTCCTCTATTCAATTATATCGAGAAAAACAGACCTGTGGTTATGAGCTACCGCAGTTGGGAATTCTACGAATATCCCCTCCTTCCATCTTCTCCTAAACACGTTTGGACTGTTAAAACATCCAATCAGTTGGAAAAACCACGCTTCATTATTCTTGCTTTTCAAACGAATAGAAAATCTCGGAGGCAGGTAAACGCGAGTCAGTTCGATCACTGCCACTTGAGTAATGTTAAACTCTTTTTAAATTCACAATGTTACCCGTATGGAAATTTAAATTTAGATATAGATCGTAACCAGTACGCTGTATTGTATGATATGTATGCAAATTTTCAGAGTGCTTATTATGAAAAAAATCCCGAACCTCTTTTGAATAAAGTAGATTTTATAAAATACTTACCTTTGATAGTAATCGATTGTTCCGAACAAAACGAATCTTTGAAAAACGCTCCTGTGGACGTGCGTTTAGAGTTTGAATCAAGAAATAATTTTCCAGCTGGAACAGCCGCGTATTGTCTCATTCTGCACGACCGTATCGTTCAGTATAGTCCCGTCAGCGGTGACGTGAAGAAGCTTGTGTAAAAATGAAATATATCGTTGATATGCAGGGCTTCAAACAGCCTGGTAATGATTTCGTTTTGAAAGAACTGGCAATAGTTCCGTTGGATGATGACGATCAACCTCTAGTCTTTTTATTCAAAGAACGTTTTCCTTGGAAACGACTCACCGATAAGTATAAGGGAGAAAATACTTGGCTGAAGAAGTTCTATCACGGTATTTCTTGGAAGTCAGGTGGCCGTCCCTACACCGACATCGGAAGTGTTTTTCGAGAATGTCTGCATGATGCTAGTCAGATACTCGTTATGGGCTCCATCAAGAAAAAATGGCTCGAACGTTTCAAATTCAACGTCCACGATGTAACGGAGATGGGTTTTCCACCCTTGGACAAGATCAAGCTTGTCACAGTTTGTCCTAACCATGAGGGCGCCTACAAAACCAGCTGTGCTCTTCATAACGTCAAACTTCTGAAAAAATTCTACGAAACGTGTGAGACGTCTATGGATTGGGAGTAGGTGCTTCATTCGTGTCCCTGACGTCGAACAAGATGGGTCAAAACACAAGCTCAAGCGCTTATACTCCTCTCCTTGATTCTAAGCAAGAGAAAAAGGAGGATTCAAAATGGAAACAATATTCCCAAAAGTATTCCACGAATACGAATTCTTTACCCGAACGCGATAAGTATAAAAGACTAAAGTAGTCATTAATTTTAAATATGCGCTACCTCATCGAGCTATACCAGAGCTCGCTCAGAATGCTATAAGAGTTCTGGCTCAGTAGAGGCTTCTGGCTCAGTAGGGGTTAACAGGCTTCATAAAATTCTATGTTTAACTCGAAAATACTATGAGAGTTCTGGCCCAGTTGGGTCAACGGGGCTCGTAGAATTCGATGCGCAGCATCGAAAATGCTATGACAGTTCTGGCCCAGTGGGCTAGAACTCTCATAGCTTACCTACTAACATTTTCCCAGATTTTCTAGAATGTCGTCCATTCTAGGTAATGGATATTTATCTTCGATGGTGTTGTCGTTTAATTTACGATAATCTATTGCCATTCTCCATTTTTTCTTCCACTTGCATCTTCTTTCTTCGGAGCCATCTATACGGGGGATGAGTAGGGCGAGTTGTTTCGTTGAATACTTTCTTCGTCTAACAGTTTTCTGATTTGAGTTTGAATTTCTTCTTTTAGATGGTATGGGTATCTAAAACTCTTTACATAGATAGGGTGATCGTCCTTTGTTCTTATATTGTGTGAAACCGCAGAAGTCGCTGATAATTCTTTATTTTCATTGTAGAAACAGTCTTTGTACTTCTGGCATAGTGATGTAATTGTATATCTTTCTTCTTCGTTCATGTGATCAGTTCTTATCGGTAATTCTACTCCTTGATGATGATTCACTTTAACATTTTTATGATCGCCCGGTATATTTTTAAAGTAATTTATTTCAAATTTAGATGTGCTAAAAATTTGAGTTTTGTAATTAATATTCGCTTCCAAATTCTGCAAATCCTTATGTCCGATTAAACAATCGTTCGTACAGTGCCATGTTGCTATTAAGAAAGTTATAGGTGTGTCGTCACCGTATTCACGTAATATCGGAAAGGTAAGCGCATGTGCACCTTTCGTCGTTTTGTGCACCGATTTAATTTCGAATTCGTAAGGAAATATAAATTTTGAAAATAGTTTATATGCAATTTCTGGATTGATAATGGATGATTAGGCTCCAGAATCGATGAGAATTTTAAGAGGTGGATTTGTCGTTATTATGTGTGGTAATTCGGGTGAATTGCTAATCGAATTTAAATTTATCACGTCGGTTCTGTCGTATCGGGAGCTTGTTGAAAATTTTGTCAGTTATCGCTCTCGCCGTTTTCTTGATTAAATTCTTCATGATCTGGTACAGGTGAGTCATTTTGATAATTGATTGCTTCCTCTTCTCCTTGTTCTTGTTGATGATGAAACTCTTCAGCGATAAAGTTTGCTGGTCCTGTGCTCTTAAAGAAGTTCGTTCTTGAATTAAAGTTATTTTGTGCTGGTCAATTATTTGATCTATTTGTTGGATTAACGCCTTGTTTGTTAGTATTTCTTATATCAACTGACATTGGTGTTGGTTGGTAATTTTGTTGTCTTGGCAGATTATTATTATTTTGACCAAAACTGTTATTACGATAATTTGTGGGAATAAATCCAGGTTGTGTTTGTGCAAATGCGGGTGTCGGTTGCAAATAAAATGGATTTACATTTCCTGAAGTACTTGGTAAATTATTTGAAGGGTGAATAATTTTTGGATTACTATTACTCGCAAATGGGTTTGTACTTTTAGCATTGATTGTACCGAATTCGTGCGAAATTAAGGAAAGCACTTTGTTGTTCATGGTTTTCGTATTTACGGCATTTTATTATACCTGCCTCAACGTCGTCTAAATCAAAATGTAGCAAGTAAGAATGATACGGCTCTTTAATACCATTTATAAAAGCACTTTTGGCTACGTTTTCATAAAATGTATTTTTAATACTTATAACATTAGCATCTCGATTATTTAACTGTATGTGTTCCTTCAATTTATTTAGCCTGCTTTTGATTTCGTCCGCGTATTTTTCGTAAGACTGATTTGTCAATTGATAACATACACTTAGTCTGTTAAATAGTAACTCCTCCGAACTTGGATCACTGAATCTATTAACTAAGAGCATTTTACATGCGGCATATGTGGCCGGGTTATTTACCACTATTAAATCTAGTGCTTCACCGCGAATCTTTGATTTGATTATTGCGAAGAATGCCTCGTTTATTGCATTATCTGCAGTCGCTACATTTTCTACGAATTTGTCGCACGTTTGTACAAAGTGCGATAGGAGTCTTGTACCTCCTTCATATATGGGGATCGCGTCGCGCCATATTGTAAGTCGTAATTTAAATTGTTCTAACGTATGATTTTGTTGATTATCAACGTTATTTTCCATTTTGCTTTATCTTTAATTACGCTTCACGTAAAATCAATTGGACTTAAAAGGATAGAGTTGGGTAGGATATAGGAAATTTCAAAGACTTACTAGTTTGTCTTTAATGATTCCGGGTGAATCTCTGCTTGCAGGTGGACTCTAATCTTGACGTAGTAGGTTCCGTGATAATGGACGTTGAAACGCCAACTGCTTCCTCGCTGAAGATTTCCGTCACCAGGTTGAGGGAGAATCTGAGTTTTGCAGCTTCACGGTCCTGTCTCCGCAATGCCAGTTATGTGGCAAGCCCCGGTGGATCACCAAGGAAAGGTAACACACACACACAGGTAACACTCGCCAAAGTAAGTAAGTAATCGAACAAAGGGTGTTGATTAGAATAATGATTTATTAAAACGTCGTTACAGGTTGGATGCCCGACAGAGACTGGCGATCGTTGATGCGAAGTGCAGTAAGAGAGTATAAAGAGAGTATATGTATAAAGTATATATGAAAAGTATATATTGCATCTTCATTGTCTTCTGGCTTCTCTTTATCCATCCAGATTCTATTCGGAGCGATAAGGAGGCTGGCTAGCCGATGCGTCTAAGTACCTATGTGGTGACTCATATAACTCACGCAACAGATACATGCAGACTCGCATCTCACGAAGCAACGCGCTTGCTTGTTTTCCTGGTATACAACAATCGACCTTCGGCCGCATTCCGAGCGCTCTCCTAACCTTATTAATTTTAGAAGTGTAACAGTGATTTATTACGTCTACCATAAAACACATCCAAGTATTGAGAGTTAATGAATATTCCTAAATTATTAAAGAATGTTCATTTGAGCCAAACGTTATGAAAAAATTTCTTCGCAAATAAATCGCGCATTTCTCTCAGACCATTCTTTCCATTAATGCGTGTGATATATATAGGCAACATAACTGTAAAATTTCATCAAGAAAATATGATTTAAAGTAAATATTATTTAGTAATTTTAAGAAGTTTTCAATTTAATATTATAATCAATTATTTTATTAATTTTTATACATAATTTGAAAATTAAGCGACAACTGTTATTTTATTTGAAATAATTTTGTTGGACACCAGACAAACTTTTTGTAACAGTATTTATTTGAAATTGCCAACGTTTCAGAAAGTATTTTTTCAATTCCTTCTTCAGGGCTACACGAAAGCACAAATATATTATTAATTTAGATTTACAAAGTTTCTTCATATACATAATTTATACAATGTTATAAAAGTTTTTTGTATTATAATGTTACCTATGCGTTACATTATATTGTTACTAACAATTTGTACAGGTACTAATGAAAAAGGTGAACATACGCCCCTATTTATACCAAGAATCGCATGTCGTGTCAAAGAGGGAGAACGTGGGGGAGCGAAGGAAGCATAGTAGAGGAGGAAGTGCTACGTGTAAGCTGTGAGAGCCTGCTAAGCTATCCGGCAAGCATAGCCTAGAAAGGTGGCACGGGAGGTATGGACTCTCAAGTTGTGTATAGCTAGCTCGACGGACACCTACTTGGGAACGTGCGTTCCTGGTAGAATCTTGACAATCAAGAGGGAATCATAGGAGAATAAGGAGGACCACAATAAGCATATAATAAATCAATTGAGAATTTAATTGTTATTATTTTGTTGTTTTCTAATCTTTTCTATTGCTTTTTTGTATGAAATTTTAAGGAAATTCGTGTCTTCTAAACGGTTGATCGTATTGCTATGGTAGTGGATGTTTATCATTTCTGAAAAGGAACGTTTAAATAAATTTTCTTCTCTATCTAAGATTGTGATATTTTCATAATTTATAGAATGTTCAGACTGGTGAGAGTGTGTGTAGCAAGGACAGAATTTTCTGATTTTAATTTCACAGCTCTTTGATGTTCATATGTGCGTTTTTTTAATTTTCTCTTACTCATACCTAGATAAGTGGCAGAACAATCTTTGCAGTTGATCTTATACACAATGCCTTTGGTATCCGGCTGTTCTAAATGATCTTTCCCTAATTTGATTATATGGTTAAATTTGTTTATTGTTTTATTAATCGGAATGAGATTATGCGAATATAGAATTCGATTGATCTTAGGTGTGAGATTTTTTATAAAGGGAAGGACAATTTTCTTTTTTATGTGTACACTATTAGGTATATTGCTCGTAACGTTCACTATGTTATTGTTTTTGTTTTGAATCTGTTGGAGTCTAATGCCGATGTATTTATGTATGAAGTGTAACGGAAAATTATTGCACAATAGATAGTGTGTGGTTATTTTTAAGTTATTTTCATGAAACTGCGGATGTGATAGTTTAATAGATTTGTCAACTAAACTATAAATTATGGCTATCTTTTGCGAAATTGGATGATGAGAAAGAAAGTTTATATACCGTCCAGAAGCAGTGCTTTTTCTGTACCAATTAGAGATTATTTTATTGTAATCTGTTCTAGTGAGAGTGATATCTAAGAAGTTTATACTGTCATTCATTTCATGTTCTATTGTGAACTTTAAATGGTTATTGTAACTATTTAACGTGTTAACGATGTCTGAAGAACGATATTTTTTTGTAATGAGAATGCAATCGTCCACATATCTCTTATAAACTGCGTATTCTGATTGATGTTTATTAAGGCAAGATTTCAAATCTATACAATGAACGTTATCACTACTAAAAATACCTGTTATTTTATTCATATTTTATAGAGAATTTAAAAATTAATACTGTTTAATCTTGATAAATAATTGTAATTGGTATTGCATCATAAATTGGTGTAATAATTTTCAATTTTAGCATTAAAACTTAATCAAATGAATCAGTAAATTAAGTTTGAGGAAGCCACATGCCAATGTATTGGCAGCGGTTTTTTTTTTTCTTTAAAGCTTATCAAGTCTTCGACTTGAAAGGTCAACCTGCTTAAGGCCAAGTGGCGTCTAAAATCAACCAAATTTCACTAGTTAATAAATTAACTTTCAAACATTTATTTGGAAAAACACAATTTTCCCTATATGTAAATACTATACTAGGATTTTTTTGAGCGATTCTATTACTACTCTCATGATATATACTCGTTGAAAAATCGCATCAAAACGACAAAAACGCAGATTCCTACTTACCAACATCGCAATTCTTCTTTTATTAAAAAATTTTTAAACAGTTTTGTGGAAAAACACAATTTTGTCGCCCACCGTATATTTAAATACCATACCCAGAATTTCTTTTAATCCATTTTAATAGTATTTTATAAAAACATGTTATTCAGAGTAATAATTTAAGTTAATATTGTCTTTATTTAAAAAAATATATTCAGTATACTGACTTGATTTCTACCCTATACCCGATACCTACCGACACTATATTTTTTAGGATTATCGAATTAAATAAATAATTTTTAAAAACATTAATATTTTAAATAAAATAATCAAAATTATAACAATCAAATAATTGTGGGAAATGTATCTTATTTAGATGAAAATGTCCGAACTCCTTCAAGCGGGCGACAGCGTAACGGGTAGCATGCGTACGTAGTAACTCAAGGATCGTGGGTTCGATTCCTGGTAGGGTAACAAAATTTTATGTAAAATTTTTTCTGCGATTAATATAGAATTAAGTTCTGAAGAATATGCGAGAATTGTAATACTTATAGAGAATTCTAATATTTATAGCTTTAAGAGTTACTTTTTCAAAAACTTGAAAAAAGATTCCTAAAAGGTTTCTTGAAAGATTACTAAAACTTTTCTCGAAAGCTTTTTGCCAGTAATATTTGTCACAAACATTTCGATCTTCCAGGAAACTTTCATTAAAGGTTTCTGAAAGCTTTCTATGTATCTTTCTAAAAAGTGGTAGTAACGTATAATTCTTTGTGAAATTTTTCTGCAATATTTCAGAAACATTTCGTACAAGTTTTCAAGAATCATAACAAAAATATTTCAAGAAATATTGCTGAACGAAAAAAGATGCGGACATAAAAATATTTCTGAAATCTTTCAGCGAAATATTTTTGCGAGGTTTACAGGAATATTACGAAAAATAATGCCATAAGATTTCTGAAATATTTCATGGCAAGATTGCAGATTATACAAATTCTTTGTGAAAGTTTTCTGGAACATTTCAGAAATAATTCGTACAAGTTTTCAAGAAACTTCACACAAATGTTTCATGAAATATTGCTGAACGAACAAAGATGCGGACATAAAAACATTTCTGAAACGTTTCTGCGAAATATATCTGAAAGGCTACAAACCTTTCATAAAACCTTGCAGAAACATTTCAGCAACATTTCGTGCTATGTGTCAAACTTTGCTCTTGATATAATAAAAGAGAAATTCAAATTTACTGAGAGAAGTCCGTGAGGCAAGACGGAGACAAAACGTCCGAGCCAGAAAGACAGCGATAGGAAGATCAAGACAAAGGGACATGAATGAAAAGACAGAAAGAGGGATGAGGTGACAGAGGCAGATGGAGAAACCGTGAGAGTCAGAGAGGTAGAGTTATAGACAGAGACAGATAAATAGAGAGAGAGAGGCAGAGACACTAAAATGAAGAAAAGATGATATAATCAATGAAAGGCTAAAGGATAGGGGCAGACAAAGTCGGTTAGACAGATACATAGAGATTAGAACAGAAACAGAGTGATAGAGACAGCAACACACAGATAGGGATAGGGAAAGACAAATAGACACAGAAACAGATACAGCGACGGAGACAGAAAGGAAGAGGTAAGGAGTCCGACTTAAAGAAAGAGTCAGAGACGCAGAAATAAAGTTACATACACATAAGGTAGACGCTGGAATCAGATACAAAGGCACAGAAACAAAGAGACAGAGTAGTATTGGGATCTGATATGGGGATATGTCTAAATGTAGCAGACCAATATGGCTACAAAGAGGTTTGTATTAATATAGTGATCATAGGAGATAAGTTGGTTTATAATCAAAAAGTTTTTAAGTATAATTCAAATTTGTGAGTGGGTTCGTACAAATCGGCGGTACATACGAAAACCGCTGCTAACTGAATTAACAGAATGCTTTCTCAAAGAGTATCTTTAATTTTTTTATTACATTTTTTTATTGCACATTTAAATTAAAAATCACAGTTTAAAGTTGAAACAGTATTATAATCCGCATTTCATTTAATAGTTTGAAAATACATAAATAAAGAGGGAATTAAGCGTATTGTAAGAATATGCCGAAAAAGTTATTTAAAATTCATATAAATATTATATTTTTCGAAAAAGTTGCTACTCTTATAACTTCGTAGTAGTTTTAAAAGACATAATTTAGAAGGAAATCGAATATATTTCAAGAATATTGTTCTCCATTTGGCATATCTTTAAAAAAATTGAAAAAAAAAAATTATTTTTGAAAAAAAAAGTTTTTACAAAATTGATATTTTTTTTTAAATAAGATCTTAAAGTCATCCATTTGTCTCAAAGATTTAATCAGTTCTACGTTAAGACATACCTAAGGTGCATGCGAAAGTTCAGCTAATTCCGTCCATTCGTTCAAGAGTTATACCAGGGACAAAATTTGGTTTCACATATACATACATATATACATATATATATACATTTCTCAAAAGGGGTTTATAAAGCCCGTTTTTTTATATATAGGGATTTATCGAGCCCGATTTCGATTATGCAGCCCGGGCTTCATAATATTTCTAAATATAGGGGTTTATGCGGCCCGACCTAGAGTCTATAACCCCAGGATCCATTATTTCTTTAGTCACTTACCATAGGGAACTCTGGGCTGTAGGTACTAATATACAGTCTTGGGCTACATAAACCCCGATAAGTGTATATATTATATACATATATACATATACTAGGGGGGTACCCCCCCTACTCGCTCCGCTCGTCAACCCCCCAACTTCGACTTAAGACTTAAATAGTCTATTTGTTGTATGCAAAGAGAGGAAAAAAGTATATAACATCATATATTTTGTATTTATTATTCATATAAACATAAGTTTTATTCTATTTTTTCCACGTCAACTTAGAGGTAAGTAAAGAGATGCTTTTTATTTTTAAATGGTATCCCCAGTAGACACAATCCACTTTCTACAGTCACTATAAAGGATAAAAATGAAATCATATTAATAGATAGCATAAATATTGAAATAAATACAGATTTATGCCAAACAATGCTATTTGGAAAACAATATATTTATTATTCTATTTTTTCCACATCACCTTGGAGGTAAATAGAAAGATGCGTTTTATTTTTAAGTGGTATCCCCAGTAGGCCTAATCCACTGTCTATGTTACTATAAAATTTAGAAAAACATCAAAGTGAAAACATGAAATTCTATTAAGTAAATTTTTTTACTGATGATTTGAAACTTACCTGATTTAATTTTATTCTTCTTTTTTCACAGCTTTAAAATTTTTTTTTCCATTTTCCGTTTTGCGTTTATTTCATTTCATTACTAATAATTTTGATGTATTTAAAACTTAAAATTTTGTCTTCACCCCAATATTAAAATGAATTGAAAATTACGTATCCAATTGTCTAAATATTGGTCTTCATTGTCTTTAGTCTGAAAATATGAAATGTACATAAATCACCTTTTTTTCTTACATTTTTTTTTTATTTATTACTTACTTCATTTATTATAATTTCCGAACCATTCATAAGGTTTTCTAGTTCCATTATAGTATCAGAAATGATTTTAATATGGTTGATACTCAAAATTTTGAGAATATAAGTAATACCTTTAATTGAAACATATTCAACAGTGTATTTTAAGAAACATAAATTATTAATTTTTTTATATAACTAAAATAAATTTACCATTTTCTTGAACGTCACCGATAACTTCTAATTTTGATCCTCGTTTGAAAGTTAAATTTTCATTTTCAATTTTATTCACAATCATGTCTAATTTATATCTTCCATCGGTAAGGACTCCAAAATATTCTGATTCATTATTTAAATTTCTTTTAATAAAAGGATTTCTTAAAAATCCTTTAATTTCTGCAAATAATGAGTATATTTGAGATTTATTTTTGCAGAAATCTAAAAAAATGTGGTCATATTTTAAAATCTTAATTATATATTACTAATAAATCCTTTTTGTGTTTTCAGTTTTTCAAAAGAAATTTTAATTCGATCCAAATTTGTTAAATTAAATTCTCTTAAGGGTATTATGGTCGAATAATGTTGTAGATTGAATTCAAATGAAGCATTTCCTTTAGTATAATTTTTTGCTTTTTTACGGAAACATTTTCCAGTAAAATTTTCTAAAAAATAAAATTATATAATTATATAATTATATATAATTATCTAATATAAGAATATAATTATCTAATATAAGAATATAATTATTTTTATAGTTACTTGGTGAAGTTGTAATTCGTTAGAAAATTTCGTAATGTTTTCATTGTAAATATTACATTGAATTCTATAGCTATCGTTGTTATTTGTAATGAACTTGAAAATTTTGAATTCTGTTTGTTTTTCTCTGTTAAGAAATTTAAATTCACCTAAAATATCTTCAATGTATACAACTACACTTTTAAAACATTAAAACAACGAATGGGTTAATTTTTTGTTTGTTATATATTATTGATTTAATTGTAAAAAGATACTTACGCAGATTTATCTCCAATTGTTATTTTATTTTTCAAAAATTCTGTGGAAGAAAATGAAATGGTTTTTTCTTTTTTTGATGGGTTTTCATTTTCAAAATCAGTTTCGTTCCTTTTTGAAGCCAAAGGTAGTATCTCCAAAGGATAGTGAAAGATTTCATTTGAAATTAATTCTTAATCGTGTTAAAGGTGTATCATCTTTTAAAGAATTGCTTACATTTGAAAATAAAACTTATAATACTTACAAAGAAACAGCAATACAGATGGGTCTTGTTGAAAATGATTTACAGATTGAAAAAATTTTTGTAAATTTGTGAAGCTTGTAGTATAATGTTACCTGTTCAATTGCGTAAATTTTTTACTTGGTTCTTAATAACAGACAATATTAATGGTAATACTATTTGGACAAAATTTAATAAATACTTTACAGAAGATTTTAATAACAATAAAGATAACCGAGCTCTTCATCACATAAATGAAATTTTAAAAAATGAAGAAATGTCTTGTAAAGATTTTGGCTTACATGAACCTGATGAAATTTTGGACATTAATAATGAAAATAATGAAGAAAATACGTTATTCTGTTAACAAATGTTTAATAATTTCTATAAACAATTAAACGAAGATCAAAAAATAATTTTTACACAAATATTAAATAATGAACATAAAATTTTCTTTATTGATGGTCCTGGAGGTTCAGGTAAAACGTTTTTATATAAAACGTTAATTTATTATTTTTTGTCTGTAGAAAAAAAAGTTTTGTCAATGGCTTGGACTGGTATTGCATCTATACTTTTACCGAAAGGTACTTTTTACCAGTCATAAAACTTTTAGACTACCTTTAGATTTAAACAATATTGAAAGTGCGTTTTTAAAATTTGAATCAGATAAAAAAAAATTCCGTGAAGTAACTGCAATTATTTGGGATGAAGCGTCAATGATTCCACGTAAAGCTTTAGAAATTGTCGATAAAACGTTACAAGATGTTTGTAATAATAATTTGCCATTTGGAGGAAAGTTATTAGTTTTAGGAGGTGACTTTAGACAAATTCTTCCAGTTGTTAAAAATGGTTGTAGAAGCACAATCATTCAAGAAACGATAAAATATTCAAATCTTTGGTCATTATTTTATATTATGTATTTAAAAAAAAATATTCGTTCAAAAGACAACACGTTTGCTTCATTTTTATTAGATATTGGAGAAGGTAAATTTACCTCATTTATTATACCTGATAGTTTTAAAACAAACGATGTTTGTTTTAAAATATATGAACATATAAATTATAATGTATCGATAAATAGTATAATTTTAACATCCCATAATGAAGATGCGAATATTTTAAATAATAAAATTTTGTGAATATTAAGTACTGAAGTAAAAACGTATTACAGTTTAGATTATGCTACACATAAGGATTTAGATTTATCTGATGAAGACATCCATATTAATTACCCGATTGAAGCTTTAAATAATATCCGTGAAGGACTTCCACCACATAAATTGAAACTGAAAATAAATAGTATTGTAATGTTAATAAGAAATTTAAGTATTACTGATAGATTATGTAATGGGACACGGCTCAAAATTACTAAATTATTCAAATACAACATAGAAGCAGAAATAATAACTGGTGAAAAATGTGGAAATAAAGTTTTTATCCCTAGAATTACATTGAACACTGGAAATTCTTCATCATTACCGTTTGTTTTATATAGGAAACAATTCCCTTTAATATTAGCATTTACTATGACTATAAATAAATCGCAAGGTTAAAGTTTTGATAGTGTTGGAATATATATTAGAAGACCTTTATTTTCTCATGGCCAATTATATGTAGCACTATCAAGATGTAGAAACGCAGATAAAATTTTTATTGAAAACAATTCAGAAAATAAAGAAGAAATTGTAAATGTCGTTTGGAAAGAAATTTTGGTAATTAAACATTTTTTTTTAATTTTTATTTTCGTAAATTATATATTATTATTATTTATTATAAACTGTATAATTAATAGAAAAGAATTCTCAAAAGTATTTAGTTTATATAAACTATTTTCATTTTAGAACATGTCGGATGCACACAATGAAAGTAAATTATAAATTATAAAAATATATTTTTTCATTGCTAAATAATGTTAAATAAATAATACATTATCAGTATTAGACTATTTAAAATATGAACAAAATTTTATGGAATATATGATAAATTTAGAGTCGGATCAAGTTATTGAAAAAGATAAATTAAGAAAATTAAATCATCAATCAGAACGAAAAAAAAAAATCATACGAAATAAAAGAAAATTAATATTGGAAAAACTAAAGTTGAAAAAATATTAGAAGAATTTAAAAATCTTTCTTTATAATGATTGAATTTTCTTTTTCAGGTAATTTTTTAAAATTGATTATAATAATGTAGTATAACTTTTTATCAATTTATGCTATACATTATATACTTTCATTTTTACCCTTTGCTCCGAAGTGTCAAAATTTTATAATCACATTTCATATTGGGCAGAAGAAAAATTTCAAGTTTTTCAAAATTATTTGTGATAAAATGAAATGAGCGCAAATAAAGAAAAAAATTTAAAACTTTTGAAAAAAGAAGATAATATTAAATCAGGTAATTTTCAAATTATTAATAAATTATCTAATAGTATTCCATATTTACCCTTTTGTTGTTTTTCTAAATTTTATAGTAACGTAGACAGTGGATTAGGCCTAATGGGGATAACACTTAAAAATAAAACGCATCTTTCTATTTACCTCCAAGGTGATGTGGAAAAAATAGAATAATAAATATATTGTTTTCCAAATAGCATTGTTTGGCATTTATTTCAATATTATATTTCAATCTGTATTTATTTCAATATTTATGCTATCTATTAATATGATTTCATTTTTATCCTTTACAGTAACTGTAGAAAGTGGATTGTGTCTACCATTTAAAAATAAAAAGCATCTCTTTACTTACCTCTAAGTTGACGTGGTAAAAATAGAATAAAACTTATGTTTATCGTTTGAAGGGGGTTGCGAGGGGGGTCTGAGGGGCGTGCGAGGGGGGAGCGGGGGGGGGGGGGGTGAGGGCAGCTCCAGAGGGGTAGCAACGCCATGCACCTAAGAGAAGCAGTTGCAACAGCGATTGGTTCAGAAGTTATAGTCTTGCAGCTCTCACAACAAGTAGCTCTCGACGTGAGAGTGAGGTTTTAGTAGAAGCGCTAAAGGTCAAGGCAATGCGCCCTACATATGGCGGCGTGCAGATGGCAATCGTAACGATGCAACTTATGAACGCACTGCACATTATGAAGGAAGGTAAGGATCGGCTGAGTTATAGCCAGAGTACGAGAAAAGATCCCAGTTCCGAGGTGTTTCAGATGCTTAGCATTTGGGCACCTCTCGTACAACTGCGACAAAGGGAATAACGGGACAAAGCCATGCTTCCTATGCGGGGCCACAGACCACCTTGCTACGACCTGCAAGAATGAACCAATGTACACCCAGTGCGAGGCGTTAGGTGCCGACAACAGACATCGACCTGGGAATGCAAAATACACAGTCCTGGCGAAGGCGAAAGAAAGGCGGCTAAGGAAAGGAAATGGCTAAGTTTATACAAATAAATTTACACGGGGCCCAGGCCACGCAAGAATTGCTTTACCAAACGCTCATCTCCGAACATTACAGTAACACGGAAAAAAATGACTGGCACTCTAAAAACCGTGGCGATGCGGCTATACACGTACTGCCTACACGCAGCCAACAGGCAGGGAAACTCAATAGAGAAAGGAAACGGGTACATACGATGCGTGCTAAATGGCATCGCAGTTTATAGCTGCTGCTACTCGCCGAATGCATGGCTTGAGACGTTCTAGGCCGACTTGGATGACTTAGAGAGAAGCATAAGACAATGGCACGGACCCATCATCGTTGCAGGAGATTTCAACGCCAAACCTAGGTCATAGACCGGAGGCCCGGAAGATAGAAGAGAATGATGTTTAGACGAAACGATGTTTTCACACGACCTGATAGTGATTAATCAGCTGGGGATGTCAACATTCGAAAGAAGATCGTCTTCGTCGGTACTAAATCTGACATCCCTTCGACCAACGCTGAGGAAGCATCTACACGAGTGGGCAATATTGGAAGAAGAGTCACTCCGCGACCATCGATATGTCTGCTTCGAGTTAAAGAGCCGAAAACGCGATGCCCCGCGGGACAAACCCACAGGATGGGCTATAAGGAAATTTAACCGGGACGCCTTGCAGAACGCATCTCGGGGATACCAGAACTAGACAAGACCGGAAAGACGGACGACCTGACGTGACATTACACAACTGAGATGGGTCGAGAGTGCGATGCATCCATGCCTCGGAGAAGAGAGCACAAGTATCAAAAGCCTGCTTTCTGGTGGCACTCAGAAATCTCAGAACTAAGGAATAGCTGTAAAAAGCAACGAAGGAAAGCTCAAAGAGCGCGGAAGAGAAAATGCCCCGAACAAGAAGAGGAAGAGGATAGGTATAAGGACGCCAGAAAGTTGCTCCGAAACGCCATCAAGCTAAGTAAGAGGCAATGCTGGAAAGATCTGTGCGCCGATGTCGATCGAGACCCATGACATACCCTATCACCTAGTGATACGGAAACTCGAGACGAGTCCAGGATTGGTCGCACCAACAAACGTACCGACTGTATTTAAAATCGTAGAAGTGCTCTTCCCAAAAGAAGCTCCCAGAGAGAGCTACTCAAGCGATGTGGCACTAAAGGTACCTCTATTACAGATAAGCGAACTTAAACTGACTCCAAAGAGGCTGGACTCGGGTAAGGCCCCGGGACCCGATGGGATTCCCAACAAAGTTCTGCGAACGGCTATTCGGGAAAAACCTCAGCTAGTCATGGACTTATAGAATACGTGTTTGGAAAGAAGTCATTTCTCAAAACAATGAAACCGCCAAAAACTGGTCCTCCTACCGCTGGGTAAAAACAAGGATTCCAAGGCACCATGCTCTTGGAGATCGTTATACATGCTTGACTCTACGGGCAAGCTATATGAGAGAATGGTTCTCAACCGCGTGCAGACCGAACTAGATGACCGGGAGAATGAAGGGCTGTCGTAGATGCAATATGGATTACGTGCAGATCGGAGCACTTTGCACGCGATGCAGGAAGTGCAGAAAAGAATAGACAAAGCATTTTCAATGAAACAGAAGCCGGGAGGCTTCTGTGCCGTGGTAATACTAGATGTTAAAAATGCCTTTAACACGACCAACTGGGAATATATATATCAAGCCATTAACAAGAGACTCCGTGAATATCCAGTGAGGGTAGTTAGCAGCTACCTAGAGGATAGAACGCTAATGGTGGAAACGGACGACGGCACTACAGAAATCGATTCACGGCAAGAGTTGCTCAAGGATTTGTACGTAGCCACACGATATGGAACATACATTACGATGGGCTGCTGCGGATCAAACTAACTAAAGACGTGGGTTTAGTAGGATATGCGGATAATGTGGCCATGGTGGTAGTAACTGCAATTATATAAGAACTAGATTGGAAATGCTACAAACTCTCTAAAAATAGTCAGCCGCTGGATGACAGTACACGGCCTTGAACTAGCCTAGGAGAAGAGCGAGGCTGTTCTCGTAATAAAGAGAAGAAAGTTCGAGTACCCCAAACTCGAATTAGATGGCCACACGATACAGTTCCAGGATAGCATCCGGTACCTGGGCTTATGGATCAACAGGCACTGGAACTTCAACGACCACATCAGGCAAAAATCGACCAAAGCAGGGAATGTAGGGACAGTGCTACAACAGTAAATGCCCAATGTGGGAGGACCTAAACAAGGCAGCCGAGCACTTCTGGCGACTGTGGTGCACTCGGTGCTACTCTACGGCTCGTGGGGTGGCCATGTCACAACTGCGCAGACATGAGGAATATGGCCCCGGTACAGCGACGAATAGCACTTCGAGTTATTAGCGGGTATCGTACCATGTCACTGGGCGTAACCTTGCTTCTTGTAGGAATAGCCCCGATATGGCTACTCGCTAAGGAAAGAGCCATTGTGTGGAAGAGGCAAAAACGAGAATACGAGGCAGCACCCTACTAGATATCAAAAGAGAAGCACACGCAGCCTACTTCACGAGTGGCAATGCGAATGGAGCGCGTACCCTCAAGGCAGGTGGATACGCACACTTATAAGGGACGTCGAAGAGTGGACGACTCGAAAACAGGGAAGACTCGGTTACTGGGTGTTTAAGGCTGGACCCGTTATCAAATGCGGTACAAATATGGCTGAAAGTGTCAGGTGTCGTTTGCAGCACTCTGCTTACATACCACCAACAACAAGCTTGCTTCATACATAAATAAAGGTGAAGTAATCTCGGAAAGGGTAACGTCGTATACCTGCTCGTACAAAGACGGATTAAGAGAAAAATACAAGAACATTATTACTGTTTTGCTGCATTGCTATCAGTAAGTAAAACTAACCTAAAATTAGTTATACCATTGCTTTATTAACTATTTTTTTTATCTTTTTTTCTTAGCAATAAGACAAATCATATGATGCACAGATAAGGATAACCTCAAAAGACTTACACGATTGATTTTGATCCCACCACATAGCAATTCTCAAATCCAGTTCGATAATTGATTTATGGGTTGGATGACTTTACTGCAGGAAATATTCAGGCTCAATGAATCACATAACTTCATATTGGACATTATTATTTGGGTTTATAATTGTTAAATAAATTACATTTTTAACAAAGATTTTTAAATAAGAAATGCAAATGATTAAAAAAATAATTATTCTAAAATGAAAGAAAGTGAATGTATTTACCAAAATATAACATTAATTCCAAAGAATGATGTCGAATATGACGTTATGTGATCCATTGTTTCTAAATATTTCCTGCGATGATGTCATCTAGCCCATAAGTCACTTATCGAACAACTGGATTTGGGGATTCCTATACGGAGGGGCCAAAATAACTCATGTCAGTCTTTTCAGGTTATGTTTTATGATTTTTAAAAAGAGATTAGTAGTTAGTGACATAAAGACAGAGACAGAGACGGCCGAAGAATGTGACATACATGAAGACGTCAGTAGATACGAAAGCACCGAGACAGAGAGGCAGATACAAATAGGCATAGACGGAGGGTGGAAGACATAGTAATATAATCATCAACAGAGAAATAAAGGAGAAGACAGTGATAAACAGGCAGAGAGAAAGTAGCAGCAATATTGCTTCGACATATTCTCCATATTCGCATATGTTTCCTTAACGTAAGTATACATGAATGCAACCATGGAGCAATCTTGCTGCAAACCATGATTTCCGTTTTTCCATTGCTTTTTTAAAATGATGGGTCAGGGTCTCTACCACATCAATATTGCAGCAATATTTAGCCAATATTTATCTACACGAAAGGAATATTAATTTTATAATTCTATTTTTATGTTGATTTTTCAGATGATTTGGCAATATTGTAAGAATATTTGTATAATATATATCAACACTAGATGAATGTTCCCGCATAGCACTGATTGTTGAAGCAATATTGCCTCAATGTTGCTTTGACATAAACGCCATATTCGCGAGACTTAATAACACCAGAGACAAATTAAATTTGAAGTGCTTATGTTTTAAAATCAATCTTTAAAACGAACTTAATTTACGTCACGTATATATATGGCGTAAAATTGAGTCCACATTATAAAGAGGATATCAAAAACAAGACAAGCCTTGTAATTCAGACTCTTCGAAAGAGTCATCTGAATAGTTGAATTACATGGCTTATATACTCTCGGCTATCCAGTATATCCACAGAAAGTACTACCGACGCACCGCATACCGGATAAATAGCCGAAGCTTGCTTACCGAGAGCCGTCCATCACAAGTTCCCCTTTATCACCGCTATGCGGCATGTCGGTAGTGCTTTCTGTGAATACACTGGATGGCCAAGAGTATATAAGCCATGTAATTCAACCGTTCAGATGACTCTTTCGGAGAGTCTGAATTACAAGGCTTGTCTTGTTTTTGATATCCCCTTTGCAATGTGGACTCAATTTTACGCTATATATGCGTGAATTAAATTAAGTTCGTTTTAAACATTGATTTTAAAACATAATCACTTCAAATTTTATGTGCCTCTAGTGTTATTAAGTCTCGGAAATATGGCGAATATGTCAAAGCAACATTGAGGCAATATTGCTCCAACAATCAGTACTATACGGGGATATTCGTCTAGTGTTGATATATATTATACAAATATTCTTCCAATATTGCAAAATCATGAGAAAAATTAGGATAAAAATAGAATTATAAAATTAATATTCCTTTCGTGTTGATAAATATTGGCTAAATATTGCTACAATATTGCTGTAACAGAGAGTCTGACCCATTACTTTAAAAAAGCAATGGAAAAACGGAAATCATGGTTTGCAGCAATATTGCTCCATGGTTGCATCCATGTATACTTAAGTTGAGGGAACATTAGCGAATATGGAGAATATGTTGAAGCAATATTGAGGCAATATTGCTCCAATAATGAGTGCTATAGGGGAGAGAGTCAGAAATACAGAGGAATGAAGACAAATAGAACCAGGGACAGAGAGTTAGAGACATAAAAATAGATCGATATGAGGATAGAAAGAGAAAGGCGGGAAGATAGAGACAGAGAGCAAGAGACTAGGAGTCAGAGACAGCAACAGAGACGGAGACAGACGAAATGAGAAAATTGTAAAAAAAAAATTTTAAAATATTAATGTGCCTACGGTACCACAGTGGTAGGACAAAAAACGATTTCCTTATGCATTATAAATTACTGTATCAAAGTATATGCTCAATTCAAAAATGAAATTTTTTGGAAAAATAGAAATATACGCTAAATTTAACATATTACATTCTAGATTACGATTAATAAATTTTCAAAATTTTAATTGGAGATTGACGAGCGGAGCAGGTAGTGGGTACACTCCTAGTATAGATATAGATTGATGGTGATGATTGTAACTGATGGCCTTATACTACCGAGGATGGGCTTTAAAAATAAACTTTAAAAAGTCCATCTGCTTCAATCATCATCAATTTATCGAGATTCTACAATTAGCTGCGCTATAAACTGTAAAGTCGTGAATTTTTACTGCGTTACTATCACGTATACGAGAGAGAATTTATGCAATTAAATCCTCTCAATTGGCACCCAGAAGGAGAGTCCTTCATCTCAATTGGCAGCCAGAAGGAGAGTCCTTCATCTCAACGTCCCAGGTCACTCGTATTATTGTATTTTTTCTTATTATTTTGTTATATTCCATGCATTTTATTGTATCGCGAAAGCATACTTCGAGTTCCAGTGAACTATAATAAAAAAGCTACCTTATTCATTGCCGTAAGCATCCATCGCCCCGAAGCATGATTGCTGCACAGTGTGCGAAAGTATAGAAATTCGCCCGGTAATAAAATAACTTCTAAACGAAAAGGCCTAAAAAAACCATTCGGGTGGCATTTAAAAGGTAAATACGTATAGAATACAGAAAAATTATACGCAAGACACTATCTTGACTTTATAACCTTGAAAAAATTACTGGAATTGGTACAATTTCAAAAAATAACCTTTTTGTGGTTTCAATCGCAAGATTCTACTGTTACTATTGTTTTTCAATACGTTGTTTGAAGTTATACGGTCTACGGTCATGGAAATTCGGGTTATGTGATGTAAGATTACGGGTTAAAGTTTATATGGATCAGGGTTAAAGGTTACGGGGTTATGAGTTCATGGAATTTGACGTTAAAAGGTTTTAAGTTATATGGTTTAAAGTTTATAGGGTTATGTGACTTGGGGTTATGAGTCTTGGGGTTATGAGATATGGAGTTTGGGTTTATAGGGTTTTAAGTTGTATGAAGTAAGGTTATGGAGTCCCAGGTTATGTGATTTGGGGTTATTGAGTTATGGATTCTGAGATTATAAAGTTTAAAGTTACGTGTATAAGCTTATGGCGTTTTTCTGGTTATGTGATTTGGGATGAACGGTTTTATGTTTATAAGATTATGGGTTTATGTGGTTTATGACATTCTTTGTTATGAGTTTTGACTATATAGGGTTTTGAGCACATAGGATTGTGGAAAGTAAGGTTGGTGAGAATTATAATCATAAAATCCTAAATTCTGGGGCGTAGGTTATGTCGAATTAGGTTATGTTTAGTCATTATTAATGTATATGTACATCGAATCTTATGAAAATCGAAGAGTACTTTTAAGTTTTAAGATTATATTTAAAAAATGTTTAAGTTTTTTAATTTTTCCAAAACTTGCTTTCGTTTATTATGCAACGGTTTTTTTCAGGGAAACAAGGATATATTTGAGTCTTATCAATAATTTTTCGTTACAAGAAATATAATCTTGATATTATAGAAGCCAAAAGCAAGAGTAATAGTAGAATCTTGCGATTGAAACCGTAAAAAGGCTGTTTTTGAAATTGACAGACATTTTTTGAAGGTTTTAAAATCAAGATGTCTTGCGAATAATTTTCTGGTATTTTTTTAGCCTTTTTCGTTCAGAAGTTATTTGTTTTCCGGACGAATTTCTTTACTTTCGCACACTGTGCGCCTTCATGATAACGACTTCAGCGGTGGAAGAACGCTGAGACCATCATCCTCAATGGAGTCTGCAGCAGTTGCCGAGGCTACGTAAATTTGTATTGTCTTCCTTTGCGAATAAATTAATTAAATTCATAATTTATCTTCGCTTTTTCTCTCCCTTTTAATATCAGCAAAGTATTTGTTAAAGTGCAAAAATAGATGATGCCTTTTCATCTTTGCACTCTTCAGTTTTGCCTTGTCAAATTATTTGAATTCCATTATATCAAAATTATTTCAGTCGAAATTATATGCAATTTTCCACTTTCGATAGAAACTAAGGAATTCAAGCCGACTCGTATAGCAGAAGGGAGAGCGAGGGATGGAAGATCCAGGCACAGTAAATGCGGCCTTGGCTGTGGTACTTCGGCTGCGATGATTTTCAAGGGCCAATCAGTGCGACCGGGGTCAAAAACGAGCGAGACATTCGTGCGCAAGACGACGCGACGCTCGGTGATTCTTCTCCTGGCTACCGACGAAGAACGACGTGAAAGTAGCCAAGCCGTACCATCAACCGCGCCGCGTCTATATAATAATTGCATTGTTTAGTCAATTATTAGGATCATTTATTCTGTTAAGTAAATGCCGCAAGCCGTATTCGTATCATCCTGTCTCTGGGGGATTCAGGGAGTGAAATTTGTAAGCGGTAGCATTACAAGCATATTTTTGGCGGTAGTAGTTGTGCTCGGATGCTTTCATCTATGCGCATTTGTTAATGTTTCAGTGAAATTCATGCGGTATTTATTGTTACGCGAATTACTCTTGAATATATTGTCTACTGTGAACGTGTGACCCGTTATTCTATATTATTTTTGTAAAGGTTAGTTAGCGAATACAACAGAACTTAGTTGTGAATAAATATTGTAAGTAAATTCCAATTGTTGCCGCGCGAAACGATATTGTAGTAATCTTATCGCCTCTGCGAGGCTAGCGCGTAAAAACAATTTGTTGCTAAATGAGTTCCAAAGTATGGTTGCAATAGACCTTCTGCCTTCGATTGGCATTTTGTTAGAGTAACAGAATTTAGCAATTAAAGATTAGATTTAGTTATATATTTTCCTATAATTTCTTGTTCTTATTTATCTATATTAGATTGAATACTTTGAATGTTATTTGTTGTTATCATTGTGATAGTCTGAATCTGCGAATTACTCCTATCGTCTGAACTCGCTCCTCACCTTCAGAGCTGCCGAGCAAACTTGAAATATGTAATGAATTTATTCTACATTAAAATAACTAATGAGGGGCACTGCTCACTTGACTTGTTATAAAGTTCGAATATCAACACTGCCTGGCGCACAGTAATTCGTGTTATGCCTTTAGCATTACGACTTATTCATATCATATTTTCACCTGCCTTTTATTGGTAATTTATATTTATTTACTACCAAAATATAACGGGAGAAACTAGTTATCTCCCACATAGCTAAATCTCCCCCGTTATAACATATATATATATATATATATATATATTTCCATATATTATATAGACGTTTCAAAATGGTGTCAGTCGCAGCCCCCCTCGCTTTCCCTCGCCTCCTCCTCAGCAGCCCCTCAAAATAACGGAAAAATGTGATAATTTAGTAAAAACTCACGATGCTCAACTAGTTTCGGTCACAATCAGCCAGGAGTAGGACAAGTTAAAAAAAAAGTAAAAAAAATTTGGGAGGTAGACGTTGAGAGAAAATTATAAGTTGTTAAAATTTATTTGAATGAATCTTATGTGTTGTTATATGTTAGAAGATTACGTAACTATACAAATATGTTGTATGTATTTGACAGTTTTCCACGCCACTCTAAAGGTACAGTTAATAGGCACGTTCGATTCCTATTTGAAGTGGTATCATTCGACAGTAGCCCTAATCCACTTTTTTTATTGATAGTATATGTTGGAGAATGTTTGAAGATTAAATTAATCAAATTATGTTGAGTGGCACCCTCCATGTTTAATAATTTAAATGTTGTGAGGATCCTCGTGAGGGCCAATTCCCAGAAATAAATTTGAAAACAATCTTGAATACTAGATTGCACCTAGTATTCAAGATTGTTTTCAAATTTATTTCTGGGAATTGGCCCTCACGAGGATCCTCACAACATTTAAATTAATCAAATCTTCTTATATTAGTTTAACGATACAATTACGATAACTGAAGAATAAACAAAATTATTCGCAAGAACAGCTTGTAACGGTTATTTTTTACTAGTTTGTTGATTTAGAAGAATGGTCCGGGATCGGGGAAAGAAAATTACTTTCTTTTGTGTAACAAGGAAAATAATTTAGCCAAAATTTAAATAAAAATATTCGAAAGGATTTTCGTTTTATTTAACGAACTTCTTTTCTCATACAGTATGTTGCAATCGATGTTTTCCGCAGTGTGGGGCTTTGCTCTCGCACAAGGAAAACTTCTACTCGAGCGTGTACCTCGGTAAATCAATTACCGCACATCAAGCGCAATCAATCGCTCTGTCTAATGCCTCCCCATCATGTGCACTCTGCACACTGATAACATACACCTCTCTCCGCGCAGGGAGAGGGGTCAAACAAACGTGTACTTACGGCGCGCTCACGAATAATTGGCGTATGACGTCACACAAAGCCGCTAACCGCACGACTTACCACGCGCCACTATCATAATATCAAAACTATCGGTCGACTCTGTTTTGATTCCGCTATACCTAAACTATACCCTATATAATCGCGTTTCTATCTACTAAATACTCACGTGCAATATTTCTCGTGAGATTTTAGATTTAATTCTATTCGAAATTTTATATCACCGTAGATTCTCAAATTACGATTTAAATTCTATTTCACTAGATACACTACTTAACCCTTTTCCAGGCCTATTGATCACGAATCTGAGATCAGAGTTGAAAAATTCAAAATGGCTGATCCAACATGGTGGACACCAATTCCAAGAATTCAAAAATGCCGTGATATTCTAAGTGAAATTTAGAACAGAAATCATTCTTGGTGATTTTTCGATAAAATGCATAGCTTCTGAGTGAATAAATGCCAAAGTTTCCAATATATCATCCGCCATCTATGATTCGCCATTTTGAGTTTTTTAAATCTGATCTCAGATTCGTGATCAATAACCGACCGGACTTCCAAAAATATGAACAGTTTTTTTCCAAGACGGCTCAAAACCTTAGGCCTGGAAAAGGGTTAAGTAGAATATCTAGTGAAACATAATTTAAATCGTAATTTGAGAATCTGCGGTGATATAAAATTTCGAATAGCATTAAATCTAAAATCTCACGAGAAATATTGCACGCTAGTATTTAGTAGAGATAGAAACGCAATTATATAGGGTATAGTTTAGGTATAGCGGAATCAAAACAGGGTCCGCCGATAGTTTTGATGTTATGATAGTGGCGCGAGGTCAGTCGTGCGGTTAACGGCTTTGTGTGACGTCATACGCCAATTATTCGTGAGCGCGAAGTAAGTATATGTTTGTTTGACCCCTCTCCCTGCGCGGAGAGAGGTGTATGTTATCAGTGTGCAGAGTGCACATGGTGGGGAGGCATTAGACAGAGCGATTGATTGCGCTTGATGTGCGGTAATTGATTTACCGAGGTACACACTCGAGTAGAAGTTTTCCTTGTGCGAGAATAAAGCCCCACACTGCGGAAAACATCGATTGCAACATACTGTATGAGAAAAGAAATTCGTTAAATAAAACGAAAATCGTTTCGAATTTTTTTATTTAAATTTTGGCTAAATTATTTTCCTTGTTACACAAAAGAAAGGAAAGTAATTTTCTTTCCCCGATCCTGGACCATTCTTCTAAATTAACAAACTAGTATAGTAAAAAATAACCGTTACAAGCTGTTCTTGCGAATAATTTTGTTTATTCTTCAGTTATCGTAATTGTATCGTTAAACTAATATAAGAAGATTTGATTAATTTAATCTTCAAACATTCTCCAACATATATTATCAATAAAAAAAGTGGATTAGGGCTACTGTCGAATGATACCACTTCAAATAGGAATCCAACGTGCCTATTAACTGTACCTTTAGAGTGGCGTGGAAAACAGTTAAATACATACAACATATTTGTGTAGTTACGTAATCTTTTAACATATAACAACATATAACATTCAGTCAAATAAATTTTAACAACTTATAATTTTCTCTCAACGTCTACCTCCCAAATTTTCTTTACTTTTTTTTAACTTGTCCTACTCCTGGGTGATTGTGACCGAAACTAGTTGAGCATCGTGAGTTTTTACTAAATTATGGCTGAGGAGGGGACGAGGGAAAGCGAGGGGGGCTACGACTGACACTATTTTGAAACGTCTATATAATATATGGATATATATATATATATATATATATATATATATATATATATATATATATGTTTTATAACGGGGGAGATTTAGCTATGTGGGAGATAACTAGTTTCTCCCGTTATATTTTGGTGGTAAATAAATATAGATTACCAATAAAAGGCAGGTGAAAATATGATATGAATAAGTCATAATGCTAAAGGCATAACACGATTTGCTGTGCGCTGGGCAGTGTTGATATTCGAACTTTACAACAAGTAAAGTGAGCAGTGCCCCTCATTAGTTATTTTAATGTAGAATAAATTAATTACATATTTTAAGTTTGCTCGGCAGCTCTGAAGGTGAGGAGCGAGTTCAGAGGATAGGAGTAATTCGCAGATTCAGACTATCACAATGATAACAACAAATAACATTCAAAGTATTCAATCTAATATAGATAAAAAAGAACAAGAAATTATAGGGAAATATATAACTAAATCTAATCTTTAATTTCTAAATTCTGTTACTCTAACAAAATGCCAATCGAAGACAGAAGGTCTATTGCAACCATACTTTGAAACTCATTTAGCAACAAATTGTTTTTACGCGCTAGCCTCGCAGAGGCGATAAGATTACTACAATATCGTTTCGCGCGGCAACAGTTGGAATTTACTTACAATATTTATTCACAACTAAGTTCTGTTGTATTCGCTAACTAACCTTTACAAAAATAATATAGAATCACGGGTCACACGTTCACAGTTAACAATATATTCAAGAGTAATTCGCGTAACAATAAATACCGCATGAATTTCACTGAAACATTAACAAATGCGCAGAGATGAAGGCATCCGGGCGCAACTGCTACCGCCAAAAATATGATCCAAAAGTATTGTTCGCACAAGTCCTACCGCTTACAAATTTCACTCCCTGAATCCCCCAGAGGTAGGATGATACGAATACGGCTTGCGGCATTTACTTAACAGAATAAATGATTCTAATAATTGACTAAACAATGCAATTATTATATACACGCGGCGCCGTTGATGGTACGGCTTGGCTACTTTCACGTCGTTCTTCGTCGGTAGCCAGGAGAAGAATCACCGAGCGTCGCGTCGTCCTGCGCACGAATGCCTCTCTCGTTTTTCACACAGTTCGCACTGATTGGCCTTTGAAAATCACCGCAGCCGAAGTACGACAGCCAAGGCCGCATTTACTGTGCCTGGATCTTCCATCTCTCGCTCTCTCTTCTGCTATACAAGTCGGCTTCAATTCCTTAGTTTCTATCGAAAGTGGAAAATTCCATATAATTTCGACTGAAATAATTTTGATATAATGGAATTCAAATAATTTGACAAGGCAAAACTGAAGAGTGCAAAGATGAAAAGGCATCATCTATTTTTGCACTTTAATAAATACTTTGCGGATATTAAAAGAGAGAGAAAAAGCGAAGATAAATTATGAATTTAATTAATTTATTCGCAAAGGCAGACAATACAAATTTACGTAGCCTCGGCAACTGCTGCAGACTCCATTGAGGATGATGGTCTCAGCGTTCTTCCACCGCTGAAGTCGTTATCATGAAGGCGCACAGTGTGCGAAAGTAAAGAAATTCGTCCGAAAATCAAATAACTTCTGAATGAAGAAGGCTAAAAAAATCATTCGTGTCGTATTGGAAAGGTGAATACGTATAGAATACCGGAAAATTATTCGCAAGACATCTTGATTTTAAAACCTTCAAAAAATGTCGGTCAATTTCAAAAACAGCCTTTTTACGGTTTCAATCGCAAGATTCTACCGTTACTCCTGCTTTTGGCTTCTATAATATCAAGATTATATTTCTTGTAACGAAAAATTATTGATAAGACTCAAATATCTCCTTTTTTCCCTGAAAAAAACCGTTGCATAATAAACGAAAACAAGTTTTGGAAAAATTAAAAAATTTAAGCATTTTTTAAATATAATCTTAAAACTTAAAAGTACTCTTCGATTTTCATAAGATTCGATGTACATATACATTGATAATTACTAAACATAACCCAATTTCACATAACCTACGCCCCAGAATTTAGAATTTTATGATTATAATACTCTCCAATCTTACTTTCCACAATCCTATGTCCTCAAAACCCTATAAAGTCAAAACTCATAACAAAGAATGTCATAAACCACATAAACCCATAATCTTATAAACATATAACCGTTCATCCCAAATCACATAACCAGAAAAACGCCATAACCTTATACACATAACTTTAAACTTTATAATCTCAGAATCCATAACTCAATAACCCCAAATCACATAACCTGGGACTCCATAACCTTATTTCATACAACTTAAAACCCTATAAACTCAAACTCCATATCTCATAACCCCAAGATCCATAATCCCAAGTCACATAACCCTATAACTTTAGACCATATAACTTAAAACCTTTTGAAGTCAAATTCCATGAACTCATAACCCCATAACCTTTAACCCTGATCCATATAAACTTTAACCCTTAACCTTAAATCACATAACCCGAATTTCCGTAGACCGTATAACTTCAAACAACGAATTGAAAAACAATAGTAACAGTAGAATCTTGCGATTGAAACCGCAAAAAGGTTATTTTTTGAAATTGTACCAATTCCAGTAATTTTTTCGTGGTTATAAAGTCAAGATAGTGTCTTGCGAATAATTTTTCTGTATTCTATACGTATTTACCTTTTAAATGCCACCCGAATGGTTTTTTTAGGTCTTTTCGTTTAGAAGTTATTTTATTACCGGGCGAATTTCTATACTATCGCTCACTGTGCAGCAATCATGCTTCGGGGAGATGGATGCTTACGGCAATGAATAAGGTAGCTTTTTTATTATAGTTCACTGGAACTCGAAGTATGCTTGCCCGAAACAATAAAACGCATGGAATATAACAAAATAATAAGCAAAAATACGAGTGACCTGGGACGTTAAGGTGAAGGACTCTCCTTCTGGCTGCCTATTGAGAGGATTTAATTGCATAAATTCTCTCTCGTATACGTGATAGTAACGTAGTAAAAATCCACCACTTTACAGTTCATAGCGCAGCTAATTGTAGAATCTCGATAAATTGATGGTGATTGAAGCAGATGGACTTTTTAAAGTTTATTTTTAAAGCCCATCCTCTGTAGTATAAGGCCATCAGTTACAATCATCACCATCCATCTATATCTATACTAGGAGTGTACCCATCCGCTCGTCAATCTTCAATTAAAATTTTGAAAATGTATTAATCATAATCTAGAATGTATATGTTAAATTTAGCGTATTTTCTATTTTTCCAAACAAATTTCATTTTTGAATTGAGCATGTTCTTTGGTACAATAGAAAAACTATAAGTAAACCAATTTTCAGCGATTTTGAAATTTTGAGCTGCTGACTTCACCTGAAATATCCCATATATATCTTACTATAATATATAGTTGTAAGCTCAATTAAAACGCCAGTCCTCCGCATCCCTCCGCGTCCCTCCGCGTCCCTCCGCGACCCTCCGCGTCCCGCCGCATTATTCCTCCGTATTGAAAATTACAAAATGAAAACTATCCCTCCGCGATCCTCCGCATCCCTCCGAATTATTCCTCAGCATCGTCCCTCCGCGTTGCCCCTCCGCAAAGTGAAAACTATCTCCCCGCGTTCCTCCGTGTCCTTCCACGTCTCTGTGCCTTAAATAAAACTTGACTGACTAAGTACGAAAAAAAAGCATTGTATTTTTTCATATTATTAGAAGGGGGATTATTTTTTAACGAAATCTTCGTTATAACGGGCCAATAAAAAGCCTGTATCTTTTCATTAATTTTTCTTTTATTTTTGCTTAAGGAGGATAGATACCTCTGAGCGTGCGGGGAAGAAGGAAGGTTTCCCCTCGCACCGCGCGCGCCGCTACGCTCACTGCGCACCCCCTCTCGCAGTCAACGAACTCGATCGTTTGTTTATGTTTTGCCGCAGTACTCAGTATCGAGGTCTATAAACGTACGAATCGACTTCGTACAAACATTCTCGAATAGCTTTTTGGATCATTCTTATATTTTGTAAAGAATCGAATCCTATGTGTTTTATGTTTTAGCAAAGGTACTTCCATAAGAATTCGTGTATAACAGTTGATGTTTTAAGTTCAATAATTTCATAACCGAGTTGGCAAACGATATGGAAATCCCCATACTTACAGAAAATCAATCAAAGAACAACATATTAAATTATTGGAATGATCTTATATTATTCATTTGGTATCGAACCTCCTTAACCCTTAGCGGCCACGCGGGGTAACTAGTTACCCCAGGCTCAGAAAAAGTGAAATTTGAGGTCTAAAACATTTGAAATTGATACAAGTAATGACATCTGCCGGTAATAAATTTTTTTTTTGTTTAAATATCATAAAAATAATTTTTTTTCACTTTTCTGTACGTAAATATATATTTAGAAGCTAATAAAACACAAAAAAAGCAAGTTTTATGATTTGTAATTTTTTAAATTTTTCCTTCCAGTATATTTGCAAAATAAATATACTTTTTGAATGATCGGCAGATACTGTTATTTTTTTATCATAGTGGTATATGTTGTGCGTACAATCCTACAATTTTAGCCTTAATATTGAAAAATGGCGGAGTAATGAATTTTTTTCTCAAAAAAGATCATTTTTCTGTTTTTTTACATATATGACCAGTTTTTAGAACGCCATCTATAAATTGGCCGATAAAAATCATTAGAAATATTGAAGAACACTTCAACAAACATAAAACAATCGGTTATAAGTGTTAAAACACCCATATGTCTTGTACAACTAGGTTTTTCAGCGTGGGGTAATGAGTTACCCCATGTGACCGTTATGTGGCCTGGCTGAGGTGTGACCGCTAAGGGTTAAGTAGTGAACATTTTCACTTGCAATATTTAAATGGTAACTCAGGCTATATTCTGCGTGGGCACTGCGAAGGAGCAGCAGACGTTCAAAAAAGTAGCAGGAGTTCCAAAAACATCAAATCGACGGCGCGTTGCCATCTACAGGAACGCTTTGCCCTAGGCATAAACAATATTAAATTCGTTATATGTTCGCGTGGACTGTTAGCGATACAGTGTCCTCTTGACATAACCCAATTAGTAAGGAAATATTCGAAGATATGTTTACAAAATTAAATGAAGATCAAAAATTTATTTTCAAACAACTTATAAAAAATATAAATAAAATCAATTTTATAGATGGTCCTGGAGGTTCGGGTAAAACATTTGCATATAAAACTTTAATTTACTATTTTCTATCCAAATGAAAAAATGTTATATCAATGGCTTGGACTGATATTGCGTCTATTCTCTTACCCAAAGGAATGACTACTCATAGAACCTTTATATTACCATTAGATTTAAATAGTATGAAAAATATTTTTTTTAAAATTAGGATCAGATAAAAAATTAAGAGAAACGGAAATCATAATCTGGGATGAAGCATCTATGATACCCAAAAATGCTTTAGAAATTATTGACAGATCTTTAAGCGATTTATGTACAAACGATTTACCTTTTGGAAGAAAATTAATAATTTTAGGAGGTGATTTTCACAAATACTCCCAGTAATGAAACACGAATTTAAAAGCGCTATAATTGAAGACACTATTAAATATTCTGAACTTTGGCCTTTATTTAAAATTTTCAAATTAAAACACAGTAGTCGTTCTCAGAATAATGAATTCTCGAAATTATTATAACAAATTGGAGACGGTAATATAAATCCTTTTATAATACTTAATAATTGGAGAACTAACAATGTTTGCTTACAAATTTATAAAAATATTAATAAAGTAAATGATTATGATCGTGTTATTTTAGCACCTTATAATGAAGACGTTAAATTTTTGAATGAAAAAATTTTAATGTTATTAAATCGTGATAAAAAGACTTATTATAGTGCGGATTATGCGACTCATAAAGGTGTTGATCAAAGTGATAACAGCATTCATATACTTTTTCCAATGGAAACATTAAACAATATTTATGAAGGTTTGCCACCTCATAAATTAGATTTAAAAGTTAATGCCATTGTTATGTTAATTAGAAATTTGAGTATACACGAAGATTTGTCTATCGGTACTAAACTTAAAATAACCAAAAGATTTAAATATAATATTGAAGCGGAAATATTAACAGGAGAAAAAGTAGGTAATAGAGTTTCTATTCCTAGAATTACATTAAATACATGAGAATCTTGTTTATTACCTTTCATTCTTTATAGAAAACAGTTTACATTAATATTAGTATTTTGCATGACCATTAATAAATCTCAGGGACAAAGTTTTGATTATATAGGGTTATTGGGTTATTGGCAATCAGTAATTGCATCAAAAGGCAATTATTCTCACACGGTCAATTATGTGTTGCTTTATCAAGGTGTAGAAATCCAGATAACATATATATACAAAATAATTTAGAAAATTCATTAGAAATTGAAAATATAATTTGGGAAGAAATTCTTGATAATTATAAAAAATTTAGTTATATAAGTAAATATGTGTATACATTGCTTATATTTATAAAATATTTTCATATATATTCAAAAACCAAATTTCTCAATATAAAATATACGCAAAAACAGTATAAAATAAAGGAGAAATTATTTCAATGATGTTAAGAGATTTTAATGATTAGCTAAATGAAAATTGTATATAAAATTTAATTAAGTTTCGATTTGATCAATATAAAAATACAAATAAAATCAAAGAAACGATTTTTAAATCAAAATTTTTAACGTGAATTTGCTCTTATATATTCAATAAACAAATTTCACAATATAAAATATACACAATAATAGTATAAAATAAATGAAAAGTTGTTTAAACGATGTTATAAGAGATCTAAATCAATAGCTAAATGTAATCGGTATACGAAATTTATTTAAGTTTCAGTTTAATACATAAAATAATAAAAATAAAATAGAACAAAAGATTTTTAAATTAAACTTGATAACGTAAATATACTCTTATATATACAAAAAACAAATTTCCCAATATAAAATATACGCAATAGCAGTATAAAATAAAGTAGAAATTGTTCGAATGATGTTATAAGATCCTAATCAACGACTAAATAAAAATTGTACATGAAATTTATTTAAGTATTGATCAAATCAAAATTTATGTCGTGAATAATACTCTTATATATTAACAAAAAATTACACAATAAAAAGTATACATATAATAGAAGTATTTAAATGATGTTATAAAATATCTTATTAAATATCAAAATAGAAATTATATATGATATTTATTTAAATGTGGATTAGGCCTACTCGGGATACCACTAAAAAAAACGCATTCATTTATTTACCTCTTGCGCTATGTGGAGAAAATAGAACAAATGGGTTGTTACTTAAAATGGGGGTTGACGAGCGGAGCGAGTAGGGGGTAACCCCCTTGTATATATATACACACACTAGGAGGAGCACCCCTACTAGCTCCGCTGGTCAACCCCGACGTTGACTATCAACGATTTCATTTGAAATTTCAAAGCATTCTACGAAAATGAATGTACTCATTAATATTTTATTTTATAAAAAAATTATTTTATTTACAAAATAGTGTTGTTAGTCAAAGAACTTAATTATAAAAGGAAACTTAAATTATGTAATAACATTTTTAGGACATTATAAAACGAGGTGAAACATTAAACAATGTATATACATTGTTAATTTGAAAATGAATGTGTTTTCTATCTTTTCCATGCCACCCAGGAGGTAGATAGAAAGGCGCGTTTTTAGAGGTATCATTTTCTATAATAATTTTACATACCAAGATCTCATAAAATTATTAAAAAAACCCTATTGAAAAATATCGCGCGATTATCGTGCGATGAATCGCGCGAGTTAACCGAAATTCAACATTAAAAAATAAGTTTTATTTCCACAATTGTGTACGTGCTTGCGTAATTGACAAACATTATGACTGTAAATGTATTAGTGTGTAACTACAGTGTTAATGTACACCCGAGGGAAGTTAATTCTTTCCGAACGTGCTGGGTGAATTCAAAATCTTGCAATCCCATTGGACTATTGAAGTGTTATTAATCGCGGGATTAATCGGAAAATTTTTATAAAAACAATTACACCAAAAATATGTATAAAAATTACTTTTAATAAGAACGAATTACTTCAAAAGTTATAGTTTATACTGAAAAAAATTTAGCTGATTGTAGCTGGACATCATGCCAAAACGTCACCTGATTATCAAGTGATTAGCACCTAAAAATCATGTTGATATTATCTCTTAAATAACATGGTTTTCACATTTTGCTATGAAAAATCGAGTTTTTCTCGCAGTCAAAGCAATTAATTAAATTTTTAAACTTTTATCTATGATTAACATATGTATTAAAACCATGACCACATAAAAATATTTCATAAGTTCTTACGTAAGAACTTACGTAAGCTCTCATCACTCGGTGTGCGAATAAGTAAATTAAAAATTAAAAAATAAAGACATGTAACATACCTGTATATTGGAATAATATTATCATAAATGATATTGTTCTTAATGTGGAGAAAGGATAAATGATGTTTAATGAGCAACGTGCTCGCGCTACTCGACACCGACCCGTGATATAGCAAATTTACACGAGGCCGGAGCCGAGCGCGCCCACATGTACTCGATATTAGCTGCTACCATGAACAGTTGCGATGACGTCGGCCACAGTGCCAGGAGGCGATATCTTGGAGATGATATTGCTATTAAAAGAACAGAGAAGATACTTCACGTGGGGTCAGCAGATCAAATTTTAGAATCGTTAAGGCTTTGTGAGTTATAACTATAATAATTTTTATTCAACAAAAATGTTTCTGATTCTTTATTAAAAACTATTTAAAATGTGCCCAGGAACAATATTGGTAAACCCTCTTGAAAAGAATTCTATACTTTTTAAATATCAATAGAAACCAATAATTGGTATTTTTGTCAACCCGCTGAATTTCAGATCATAATATTATTCATATATCTCATGTTATGGATCTTGCCGCTGAAGTTTCTCAAAGCATGAAAAATCCATTAAACATCTATTTTCAACAATATTTTCAACAGACTTATAAGTAATAGCACTTATATTTACTTTTCTAAATTTCCAATGGGAGCCGTTTACACTGTTAATAAACTCTCTTTGTAATCTTCATATCTATTCCAAATTCAATTTCATAAGTAATCTATTATTATATGTGCAAAAGCCAAAAGTAAAGTAATATGTAAAAAGTTGCGATCAAAGTAGTTGAAAAACGATTTAGCAATTGTATACTCCAATGCGCAGACAAATACTTCTTACTCATTAATTTTCAAATACAATATGGTGTTCTTAGTAAGTCTTCGCTTCATGTGAAATTTCATAAATTATGTAAATTACAATCTTATAAATCATTAAGATCCATAATCCAATTATTTAATTGTAATTTACACTGAATAGTTTATGAAATTTCATGATGCTGAAGGTTTAATAAGAAAACCATATTTTACTTGAAAATTATTGAGTAAGAAGTTCTTGTCTGGGCATTGGAATATACAATTGCTAAATTATTTTTCAACTACGTTGATTGCAACTTTTTTACATAGTAATTTACTTTTAGCTTTCGCACACATAATAATAGATTACTTATAAAATTCTGTTTCGAGTAGATATCAAGAATACATGTAGAGTTTATTAACAGTGTAAGCGGCTTCCATTGAAAATGTAGGAAAGTAAATATAAATTTTATTACTTACAAGCCTTTCAAAAATATTGTTGAAAATAGATATTTAATGTATTTTTCATTTTATGACAATATTCAGCAACAAAATCCTCAAACTTTGCAAATGGATCATAAAATAAATATAAACATATTCTACAAATAAAAAGCAAATTTTTTCCCAATGCTACAAATTACAAGCCACATTTTTAGTCAAAGCTAAAAGTAAATTAGTATAAAAAAGTTGCAATCAAAGTAGTTGAAAAACAATTTAGCAATTGTATACTCCATTACGCAGACAAATATTTCTTACTCAATAATTTTCAAATAAAATATGGTGCTCTTATTAAGCATTCGCTTCATGTGAAAATTCATAAATTATGTAATTTACAATCTTACAAATCATTAAGAACATAAGTCAATTATTTAATTGTAGTTTACACTGAAAAGTTTATCAAATTTCATGATGCGAAGGTTTAGTAAGAAAACCATATTTTATTTGAAAATTATTGAGTAAGAAGTTCTGGCATGGGTATTGGAATATACAATTGCTAAATTATTTTTCAACTACTTTGATTGCAGCTTTTTACATAGTAATTTACTTTTAGCTTCGGCACACATAATAATAGATTATTTATAAAATTCTGTTTCGAATAGATATCAAGAATACTTGTAGAGTTTATTAACAGTGTAAGCGGCTTCCATTGAAAATGTAGGAAAGTAAATATAAATTTTATTACTTACAAGCCTTTCAAAAATATTGTTGAAAATAGATATTTAATGTATTTTTCATTTTATGACAATATTCAGCAACAAAATCCTCAATCTTTGCAAATAGATCATAAAATAAATATAAACATATTCTACAAATAAAAAGCAAATTTTTTCCTAATGCCACATTTTTTGCCAAAGCTAAAAGTAAATTACTGTAAAAAAGTTGCAATCAAAGTAGTTGAAAAACAATTTAGCAGTTGTATACTCCATTACACAGACAAATATTTCTTACTCAATAATTTTCAAATAAAATGTGGTGCTCTTATTAAGCCCTCGCTTCATGTGAAAATTCATAAATTATGTAATTTACAATCTTACAAATCATTAAGATCCATAAGACAATTATTTAATTGTAGTTTACACTAAAAAGTTTATCAAATTTCATGATGCGAAGGTTTAGTAAGAAAACCATATTTTATTTGAAAATTATTGAGAAAAAGTTCTTGTGTGGGTATTAGAATATATAATTGCTAAATTGTTTTTCAACTACTTTGATTGCAACTTCTTTACATAGTAATTTACTTTTAGCTTTCGCACACATAATAATAGATATTACTTATAAGATTCAGGTTTGAGTAGATATCAAGAATACATATAGTTTATTAACAGTGTAAGCCGCTGAATAAGTTAAAATTCATGTATGTAAATTCTGATATTACTAGCTTACATGTTATACGTTCAAAATAAGCAATGAAGGGGCCAACCCGTTACCACACCACATCCACTGAAAGCGAAGGCCAGATCGAGGCACATATTGGTACTTAGTAGCACTACATACTGTTGAGAACATCCTCAGCCTGATGGTTGAGAATCATTCATCTCTTCTGCTGATTCAGATACCTCCAACAAGAGAAAAGTACAAACAGCCCACCCACCCATTAAAAAGGTTAGGAGTGAGAAAGAACTTACATAGTCTATGCTTTACCGCCGACTCCGCTGTCTTACTGTCTGAGAGGAGTCACCACCAAACGATGGACGTGAAGAAGGAACCAATTTACCCACCAGGACACCGTACTGCAGCAGCCGCTGTCATCGTTGCGAATGCCGAACAAGACACGTGCACGGCAGCGTCGGACAGCCTTTTTACGGACGAGACGATTATATCCCAAGCGGCCGGGAGCGCCAACAGCTGACTGAATTGTTTGTATAGGTAGACCAACGTCCGACGCTGCCGTACACGTGTCTTGTTCGACATTCGCAACGATATGACAGCGGCCGCTGCAGTACGGTGTCCTAGTGGGTGTTGGTTCATTCTTCGCGTCCATCGTTCGGTGGTGATTCATCTGAGACAATAAAACAACGCAGTCGGCGGTAAAGCATAGATTCTGTAAGTTCTTTCTCACTCCTAACCTCTTTAATGGGTGGGTGGGCTGTTTGTACTTTTCTCTTGTTGGAGGTACCTGAGGCAGCAGAAAAGATGAATGATTCTCAACCATCAGACTGAGGATGTTCTCAACAGTATGTAGTGCTACTAAGTACCAATATGTGCCTCGATCTGGCCTTGGCTTTCAATGGATGTGGTGTGGTAACGGGTTGGCCCCTTCATTGCTTATTTTGAACGTATAACATGTAAGCTAGTAATATCAGAATTTACATACATGAATTTTAACTTATTCAGCGGCTTACACTGTTAATAAACTCTATATGTATTCTTGATATCTACTCAAACCTGAATCTTATAAGTAATCTATTATTATGTGTGCGAAAGCTAAAAGTAAATTACTATGTAAAAAAGTTGCAATCAAAGTAATTGAAAAACAATTTAGCAATTGTATATTCCAATACCCAGACAAGAACTTTTTCTCAATAATTTTCAAATAAAATATGGTTTTCTTACTTAACCTTTGCATCATGAAATTTGATAAACTTTTCAGTGTAAACTACAATTAAATAATTGACTTATGGATCTTAATGATTTGTAAGATTGTAAATTACATAATTTATGAATTTTCACATGAAGCGAAGGCTTAATAAGAGCACCATATTTTATTTGAAAATTATTGAGTAAGAAATATTTGTCTGCGTAATGGAGTATACAATTGCTAAATTGTTTTTCAACTACTTTGATTCCAACTTTTTTACACTAATTTACTTTTAGCTTTGGCAAAAAATGTGGCATTAGGAAAAAATTTGCTTTTTATTTGTAGAATATGTTTATATTTATTTTATGATCCATTTGCAAAGTTTGAGGATTTTGTTGCTGAATATTGTCATAAAATGAAAAATACATTAAATATCTATTTTCAACAATATTTTTGAAAGGCTTGTAAGTAATAAAATTTATATTTACTTTCCTACATTTTCAATGGAAGCCGCTTACACTGTTAATAAACTCTACATGTATTCTTGATATCTACACGAAACAGAATTTTATAAATAATCTATTATTATGTGTGCCGAAGCTAAAAGTAAATTACTATGTAAAAAAGTTGCAATCAAAGTAGTTGAAAAATAATTTAGCCATTTATATTCCAATACCCAGACCAGAACTTCTTACTCAATAATTTTCAAATAAAATATGGTTTTCTTACTTAACCTTTGCATCATGAAATTTGATAAACTTTTCAGTGTAAACTACAATTAAATAATTAACTTATGGATCTTAATGATTTGTAAGATTGTAAATTACATAATTTATGAATTTTCACATGAAGCGAAGGCTTAATAAGAGCACCATATTTTATTTGAAAATTATTGAGTAAGAAATATTTGTCTGCGTAATGGAGTATACAATTGCTAAATTGTTTTTCAACTACTTTGATTCCAACTTTTTTACACTAATTTACTTTTAGCTTTGGCAAAAAATGTGGCATTAGGAAAAAATTTGCTTTTTATTTGTAGAATATGTTTATATTTATTTTATGATCCATTTGCAAAGTTTGAGGATTTTGTTGCTGAATATTGTCATAAAATGAAAAATACATTAAATATCTATTTTCAACAATATTTTTGAAAGGCTTGTAAGTAATAAAATTTATATTTACTTTCCTACATTTTCAATGGAAGCCGCTTACACTGTTAATAAACTCTACATGTATTCTTGATATCTACACGAAACAGAATTTTATAAATAATCTATTATTATGTGTGCCGAAGCTAAAAGTAAATTACTATGTAAAAAAGTTGCAATCAAAGTAGTTGAAAAATAATTTAGCCATTTATATTCCAATACCCAGACCAGAACTTCTTACTCAATAATTTTCAAATAAAATATGGTTTTCTTACTAAACCTTCGCATCATGAAATTTGATAAACTTTTTAGTGTAAACTACAATTAAATAATTGACTTATGGATCTTAATGATTTGTAAGATTGTAAATTACATAATTTATGAATTTTCACATGAAGCGAATGCTTAATAAGAGCACCATATTTTATTTGAAAATTATTGAGTAAGAAATATTTGTCTGCGTAATGGAGTATACAATTGCTAAATTGTTTTTCAACTACTTTGATTGCAACTGTTTTATACTAATTTACTTTTAGCTTTGGCTAAAAATGTGGCTTGTAATTTGTAGCATTGGGAAAAAATTTGCTTTTTATTTGTAGAATATGTTTATATTTATTTTATGATCCATTTGCAAAGTTTGAGGATTTTGTTGCTGAATATTGTCATAAAATGAAAAATACATTAAATATCTATTTTCAATAATATTTTTGAAAGGCTTGTAAGTAATAAAATTTATATTTACTTTCCTACATTTTCAATGGAAGCCGCTTACACTGTTAATAAACTCTACATGTATTCTTGATATCTACTCGAAACAGAATTTTATAAGTAATCTATTATTATGTGTGCCAAAGCTAAAAGTAAATTACTATGTAAAAAGTTGCAAACAACGTAGTTGAAAAATAATTTAGCAATTTATATTTCAATGCCCAGACAAGAACTTCTTACTCAATAATTTTCAAGTAAAATATGGTTTTCTTATTAAACCTTCGCATCATGAAATTTCATAAACTATTCAGTGTAAATTACAATTAAATAATTGGATTATGGATCTTAATGATTTATAAGATTGTAATTTACATAATTTATGAAATTTCACATGAAGCGAAGACTTACTAAGGACACCATATTGTATTTGAAAATTAATGAGTAAGAAGTATTTGTCTGCGCATTGGAGTATACAATTGCTAAATCGTTTTTCAACTACTTTGATTGCAACTTTTTTACATATTAATTTACTTTTGGCTTTTGCACATATAATAATAGATTACTTATGAAATTGAATTTGGAATAGATATGAAGATTAGAAAGAGAGTTTATTAACAGTGTAAATGGCTCCCATTGGAAATTTAGGAAAGTAAATATAAGTGTTATTACTTATAAGTCTGTTGAAAATATTGTTGAAAATAGATGTTTAATGGATTTTTCATGCTTTGAGCAACTTTAGCGGCAAGATCCATAACATGAGATATATGAATAATATTATGATCTGAAATCCAGCGGGTTGACAAAAATACCAATTATTGGTTTATATTGATATTTAAAAAATATAGAATTCTTTTCAAGACGGTTTACCAATATTGTTCCTGCACACATTTTAACTAGTTTGTAATAAAGAATCAGAAACATTTTTGTTGAATAAAAATTATTATAGTTATAACTCACAAAGCCTAAAGGATTCAAAAATTTGATCTGCTGACCCCATGTGAAATATCTTCTCTGTTCTTTTAATATCAATATCATCGTCAAGATTTCGCCTCCTCGTAGTGTGGCCGACGTCGTCGCAACTGTTCATGGTAGCAGCTAATATCGAAGTACACGTGGGCACGCTCGGCTCCGACCTCGTGTAAATTTGCTATATCACGGGTCGGTGTCGAGTAGCGCGAGCACGTGGCTCATTAAACATCATTTATCCTTTCTCCACATTAAGAACAATATCATTTATGATAATATTATTCCAATATACATGTATGTTACATGTCTTTATTTTTTAATTTTTAATTTACTTATTCGCACACCGAGTGATGAGAGCTTACGTAAGTTCTCACGTAAGAACTTACGAAATATTTTTATGTGGGCATGGTTATAATACATATGTTAATCATAGATAAAAGTTTAAAAATTTAATTAATTGCTTTGACTGCGAGAAAAACTCGATTTTTCATAGCAAAATGTAAAAACAATGTTATTTAAGAGATAATATCAACATGATTTTTAGGTGCTAATCACCTGATAATCAGGTGACGTTTTGGCATGATGTCCAGCTGAAATCAGCTAAATTTTTTCAGTATAATCTATAACTTTTGAAAGTAATTCGTTCTTATTAAAAGTAATTTTTATACATATTTTTGGTGTAATTGTTTTTATAAAAATTTTCCGATTAATCGCGCGATTAATAACACTTGAATAGTCCAATGGGATTCCAAGATTTTGAATTCACCCGGCACGTTCGGAAAGAATTAACTTCCCTCGGGTGTACATTAACACTGCAGTTACGCACTGATACATTTACAGTCATAATGTTTGTCAATTACGCAAGCACGTACACAGCTGTGGAAATAAAACTTATTTTTTAATGTTGAATTTCGGTTAACTCGCGCGATTATCGCACGATTATCGCGCCAGAAAATGGTCGATAAACTGGCACGATCATCGCGCGATTATTCGCGCGATTATTCACGCGATTTATCGCACGATAATCGCGCGATATTTTTCAATAGGGAAGGCCTCTCTCTGTCTCTTTCTCTCCCATAAGTAAATGGGAGAGATGCCAAATTGATTAGCGCCCCAATGATACGCACGAGGTGAGAAGGCGGAAACGAGGTCAAGGCCTCGCTCTCTGCAATAAGCTCGCCACGAGGTACCACCTCTCAGCATCAGCTACTGCAATTTTTATCGGTCACACTCAACTTATATTCACTGGCTCTCATTGACATCGGACACGCTCACCTGCACTTCTCACCATCGTTCACGCATCAACTCAAAGTGCATCGACGATTAGTAGAATTGCTTCGGCGGCAAGGTAGCAAATCTCACTGTACACGAGGTTAGGTTACCAACTACGTGTTGGCACAGGAGCTGCATTACCATTTGATTGTCAGTAATTCCCACATGCATCAAATCAATAAAATTTGTTTGCTATTTTGTATTTAATCAGCTTCATTATACGTGAACCGAGGAGAAAGTTTTTGACAAAACTCCGCATTCAACAGCAGCCAAACTCATCTCTAATACAGCAACAAACTCATATCTCAGCAGATCAGTTATCTCTAGTGAGAGATTTCTATTCAATTCAACACCATGGTTATTAATTATAACTCACGTTGCGTACACACAACAAGATGTCAAAACTCAACTATTTAATTATTGAACACTCAAAATCTTCATAAATCTCAGATTGTAATTCTCTTGTAAGACTAGCGTTCACATTGTGAAACTAAACATTTTCCTTTTAGTAGTTACACAAATTGATTGAAATAATATAAAATTGTTAAACTCAAGTTAGCTTAAACTACAGACTGTTAATGAAATAAGTAATTATTCTACAGATATATTGAACCTAAAATTGTAAGAATTGTAATTATTGTGCGCTATTATGTTTTATACAATATACAATGAATTTAACTTTACTTATGTGTGTGACTCAGTTTATTTCAACACCCACAGCATGTACACATGTAGTTAATTAAGGTTTACTGAAACAATTCATAATATACATACGTATATAATTCTCTTCTTATTTTTTATTATCTTCAAAATTTTGTTAAACAGATTAGGCCTTTTTGTGATAATTTTACACAATCATGGTATATAAAATTATTACACAAGGGGTACCTCTAAAAAACGCGCCTTTCTATCTACCTCCTGGGTGGCGTGGAAAAGATAGACTTTTTATATCTTTCTAAACTTATAAAAGATTTTTACTACTGTCATCAGCCCCTCTTTAATTTTATAACCCCTCCTTAAAATAATTCCAACCCCTTAATTCTGTTTGTCTCCACGTTTCTGTCTCTATGCCTCTGTGTCTACGTCTCTGTCTCTACATGTCTGTCTCCCCATTTCTGTCTCTACGTCTCTGTCCCTACATCTTTGTCTCTACGTCTCTGTCTCTACATCTTTGTCTCTATTTTTCTGCCTCTACTTTTTATCTCTACGTCTCTGTTTCTACATCTCTGTCTCCCTGACTCGGTTTTTACGTCTCTGTCTCTACGTCTCTGTCTCTACGTTTCTGTTTCTACGTCTCTGTCTCTCTGACTCGGCCTCTACGTCTCTGACTCAGTCTCTGCGTCTTTGTGTCTGCACCTCTTTCTCTATGTCTCTGTCTGTACGTATATGTCTCTGACTCAGTCTCTACGTAGCTGTGTGTACACCTCTGCCTTTATCTATCGGTCTTTGACTTTAGATTTCTGTCTCCACGTCTCTGTCTCTATGTCTATGTCCCTACGCCTCTGTCTCTACGTCTCTGACTCAGTCTCTACGTCTTTGTATCTACGCCTCTTTCTCTACGTCTCTGTCTGTACATCTCTGTCTCTGACTCAGTCTCTACGCGTCTGTGCGTACACCTCTGTCTCTATCTATCGGTCTTTGACATTACGGTTCTGTCTTCACGTTTCTGTCTCTACGTCTATGTCTCTACGCCTCCGGCTGTATTTTCTGTGTCTACGTCTCTGTCTCACCGACTCTGTTTTTATGTCTCTACTGGGAGGCCATTGAGGGGGGCTATTGAGGGGGGGGGCCATTGAGTGGGGCCATTGAGGAGGGCTATTGACGGGGGACCATTGAGGGGGCCATTGAGGGGAGCCATTGAGGAGGGCATTGAGGGGGCCATTGAGGGGCGGCTATTGAAGGGGGCCATTGAGTGAGGAATGAGGGGGGGGGGCAATTGATGCGGGCGAGCAGGGACGATGGGGGAATTGAGGGGCCTTTGAAGATTCTAAAACTCATAGATAGAGACGGATTTCAACAGTGTATTGTGGGGGGATTGAGGGGGGAAATTGAGGGAGGCGAGGGGGTGAGGGGGCGAGGGGGGCTGATCGGTCAGAATTTTTGAAACAACTATATAATATAGGGATATATATATATATATATATATATATATATTCACATCTGGTACGCATTTTGAGGATTATATAGGTCATATATACCGAATTTTGAGGATTTTGTAGGCATTTTGAGGAGTCTCCTCAAAAGTCCAAAGCACTCGAGAGGCATTTTGAGGATTTTTCAGCGGTTTCCACAATAGTGTGTTGATACATCGATTTCGGAAATTCCGTGATATTTTTCCGTAAAAGCGGGTGCCGCAGGCGTCGTGGTGTTAGTCAATAACCTTAGGGTCATTATTTCTTTAGTCACGCGCTTGTTTATTGGTTGTTTATAACAATGTTTATATTTGTGTCACCACTATTGTACAAATTCTTTATGAAATTCTCAAAATACCGTACAAAGATATTTATATATATATATATATATATATATATATATATATATATATATATATATATATATATTTTATTTATTTATTTATTTATTAAACCAGAGTAAGTACATAGGTATTACAATAATATCAATATACATTTTTACATTACATGCGTAACCCAGCAGAGGAAGTATTTCCTGTATGCTGGTCTGGTGACTTAAACTAACTTAAAACTAAATTGAAGTATTGTCCCTGATTGTTTGTCGATCTTGTATCCCCGTAGCTAGCAGCTACGGAGTCAAGTCGACAACCACACATTATTCATGACTTTTCTTCTATCACCAATATCTAACCAACATTTGTCTTGCTGTTGTAAATGATTCCGTGGATGCGTTTCTGTCTCTTGCAAAGATGATTCTTTCGTAGCTGTTTAGTCTTGTTGGGCAGGTGAGTCCCACTGCACAGGTAACTCTGTAGTGTGGGAACATCAATCTGTGTTGGTTGGCTGAGTCACATTTACATGTTGATGTAAAAACAATGTCGTCTACTACTATGAGATCGTTGTATTTCGGGTGCTGTTCTAGAGTATACATTGAGTTTGTAAATGTTTGTTTACCTCGAATGCCTCTGTCGAAATACAGTAGTGCTTTATTACAGCCTAGATAGTTGAGATCTCCGTAAGACATGCGGTAGGTGTTATCTTGCAGTATAGGCTTTCCCGGTGCGCCACTTGCTTCCATTGACATGGTTTTTGTATTGTTATCCTCATCCATTTTATCTATCGTACTAAATACAGTTTCTATGGGATTATATTTTTCGTTGTTGTGTTCCTTTTTTATTTCAATATCTTTGGATTTTTCTTTGACAAAGTGTATATGTTTTATTTCATTATTTCCGTTAGTAATACGATAGTCACAACACTTATTGCTTAAAGTTGTATTTTTGTTGCTCTCTGAGAGCGTCCACCTGTTAGCAATCATATTTGCAATTTCGATGATAATTTGTTGATTAATATTGAGTTTTCGGATTTTGTTCCAGTTGTAATTAGATAATCGACGATGAGAACGTTTATAATGTAGTGTGCATAACCCGTGTGCGCATATATGTGTTCTTATATCCAGTAACAGTTTATCGGACTCTAAACTCCCCATGGACTTCCAATGTGGGAGGTCTGTGTCCGATATCTTTATTAGTGAATAATATAGTTGCTTTATCTGTTTACAGTTAATATTATTAGTATTATTCATGGGTGTTTTATTATGCTAGATGTTTGCTTTTATCCAGATCTTGATTTTATATTTCAGACTTTTTTTATTCGTTATTGTTTTAAGGTCATTAGGCAGTTTGTTGTAGGTAGTTAGTGCTCTAATGTAGCTGTTTTTGATGCTGATGCGTTTACAACGTTTAGGTATTGGTATACTTTTATTCCTCGTTACTTTGTCGGATTCTATATATTTGTCTTGTAATTCTTTGTAATGAAATATTAGTGACTCAAAGGTAAAAATTTGCTCTATATTTAGTGGATTTCTGTCATAAATAAAATTGTTTTTATTTATAAGTTTAAGCAGTCTGTTTTGCAGGCTTTGTAAGCTTTTGGTTCTACCAGCGTAAGCGCCTCCCCAGGCTATAATACCGTAGGAGGTGATACTGTGGAACAACGCATAGTAAATCATACGGAGATTGTCTGTGTCCATTATAATAGACAGTTTGTATAAAATGAAAGTAAGGTATTTGGTCTTATTATATATATTTTTGGTGTGTATATCCCATTTCATGTTGCTATCGAAAGTTACTCCTAGGTATTTGGTGTTTTCTACTCTTTTGATGTTTTTTCCTTGTATGCAAATGTTCATATTTTTAGGCGTGCTTTTATAATTGCTGCCGAATTCCATGTATATTGTTTTGTCCTTGTTGAGAGATAGTTTATTTAGTGCTAGTCGGCTATTTCTTGTAGGTAGTCGTTCATTTTAGTTTCTACTTCTTGCCAGGTTTTACCTATTGCTATGATCGCAGTGTCGTCAGCGTATGATAATATTGTATCTTCAGGCATTGAAGATAACATATCATTAATATAAATAATGAACAGCAGTGGTCCAAGTATTGTACCTTGCGGTACTCCCATATAGACAGTTTTGTATTGGCTATAATCATTACCTATTTTCACCCTTTGTTTCCTATTACTTAGATAACTTTTTATGAGGTTATATGCGCTACCTCTGATGCCGTAGTTATATAGTTTATCAAGCAAAATTTGATGATCTACTGTATCAAATGCTTTCGCTAGATCGAGGAATGTAATAGCTATTGGGTCGCTTGCATCTATGTGGTTATAGATTGTGTTAGTTATTTGATATAGTGCATCTTTAGTGCCTCTATTTTTCCTGAATCCAAATTGTTTATTTGAGATCAAGTTACATTTATCTATGAAAGATGATATTCTACTATGCAGTAGTTTTTCCAATACTTTTGCAACATTTGAGATCAGGGAAATTGGTCTGTAGTTTGTTGGCAGATGCTTTTCTTTGGCTTTATGTATTGGTATAATATCCGCAATCTTTAAAGCATCAGACCAAATTTCTTTCTCTAAGCATAAGTTGGTTATGTGAACCAGTGGGTCGGAAATGTGTGATATTAAAACTTTGAGTGAGAGTGTGTTAATACCATCACACCCACCATTTTTATTTTCCATGTTTAATATTGTTTTTTGTATTTCTTGATGATTAGTAGGATATAGAAAAATACTCTTGTTATTCTTAGTAGGCAGCCTTACTCTTTTGTTTGGTGGAGTTTTAATTTTGTCACACAGTTGTTTACCAACGTTGCAGAAGAAGTTGTTGATATGTTCAGAAATTTCTTTTGAGTCGGTTATTTTTTTGTTGTTATTATCCATGATAAAATTAATGTTGTTATTTATTTTACTATTTTTTCCAATTTTGTTATTAATTAATCTCCAGAGATTCCTTTGATTTTTCATGTTTGATTGTATTTGCTTTTTATCATGGTCCTTTTTTGCTTGGTTGATAATGTGGTTAAGTATCTTAATGTAGTTTTTGTAATTTTCTTTTTTTACAGAGTTAGTAGGATCCTTCTTCCATATATTATATAGTTTTTCTTTATTTTTACACGAATTTATTATTGCTTTTGTTATCCAAATTTTCCTCGGTTTCATGTTGTTTTGTTTATTGCTATGCGTCTTAATTATTGACCTGTTTAGGCATGTTTGAATTTTTTGTATAAGGTTATTTAAGGCTTGGTTGGGATCTGTTATTAATGAGATATCTGCCCATTTTATAGTTCCTGCTGTTTTTTCCAATTTATTGTAGTTAAATCTTTTTCCTAATTTGGTACTGGATTGTTTTTTAATATTTTTTAATGACATCATTATGGAAAAATGGTCGGTAAAAGGTGTTTTTAGTAAGTAGGTTTTATATTTAATTTTGTCTAGTTTAATGAAAAAGTTATCTATACAGGTGCCATTGCTATTGTTATTAATATCTGATGGTCTAGTTATACTTTTAAATCCTGGGCAGTAACCATTTTCTAATAGTATTTGTAAAAAGTCTTGATCTAAAACATCTTGGCTTAATATATCAAAATTGAAGTCTCCTATTATTATATTATTTTTTTGTTTCTTGCTTATTTTTAGAAAATTTTTAATATTCATTAAGAATTCAGTTTTATGTATGTCATGTGATCGGTAAATTGATGATAATGTTATGTTTTTGTTATTTTCAAGTGTGATTTTCGTGTTCATTATTCTAAGTTTATTTATTTGTATAATTTCCGTGGTTTCTGTGATGTCTTCACTTATATATAATACTACACCATCCGATTGGTTTATGTTGCTTTCATTATAGTACATTCTATATTTTGGAATATTAAAAAATTCGTGGTGTTCAAGTTTCCATGTTTCAGTACATACTATAATACAAGGCTTTGTAACAAGCCTGTTTAAGAATACTAATAGTTTATTATAATTAGCATTTAAACTTCTTATATTAACGCAAAGAATTAATTCTTTGACTGTAGCTAGGCATCTATTTAATTCGGTTACACTATTTGTGATATGTTCGTTGCAAATATTACCTCTTGAGAATCAAGATTCATTTTCATTTTCATTTTCTAACGTATCAAATCTTGGTTGAGCTGTAGATGTAGGGGTTGCTGGAGATAATGTACCGGCAGATGTGTTGGTCGTTAATCTAACTCTTCTAGTAGTTATCCATTGCTGTGAGCGGGAATTGCTTTGTTTGCCGATTTCTAGGTTGCCAAAGTACCGACGGTAGGTAGGCTGCAGTGGATAGTCTGTCATTACAATGTATTTTTTTATTTTGTGTTTTAGCACTTCACACTGATCACTGTCTATTGCACTATGATTTATATTGTAATTAGTTTTGTATTTGTTGTTGTTAAATTCACAGTTTGCACATTTAAGAGTATCACATTTACACTCAGCAGCTGCGTGATTTCCTGCACATTTGTAGCACTTGTCCTCATTATCGCATTTTTTGCCACTGTGGCCGACTCTTGAGCATTTAGTACATGGATTTGTGTTTATTATGTCAAATACTCTGCAATTTTGAAACCCTATAAATAACTTGTTTTTATTGTCTCTTATATGTTTGTAGATTGTAGGCGTTACTTCAACTATTGCACTCATTGTTTTAGCTTTTTCACTTGAGTTTATGTGTAGAACTTTGCACTTGTCATCAATATTGTTAAAGTTTCTTTGATTAATGTCTTGTTCTAGTTCTTTATCATTAAACACTTTTTCAATGTTAATAATTTTCACTATAGGTTTTTTTATTTCTTCTTTTTTGATTTTTGCATTAGATGATAATTTTTTAGATAAGGTCTTTTCAAGTGCATTTATACTTTCTTCGTTCATACAGTTTATTAATATAGTATCATTATTTATTTTTGTCACTTTTTTTGTTTGGATTGTTTTGTCTTTAGCAAGATAATGCAGTACAGTGTTTTCTAGGTTTATATTGTCTTTGTTGTTTGTTTTTTTAACAATTAGTTTTGGTACTCTTTTAGCTTTGGGTTTAGTATTTGTTAAAAATTCTGCATAAGTGTGGGGCTTGATGTTTTTAAAATTGTTATTTTGTCTTTCTTTTATTAGTAATTCGTTTAGTAAGGCGTTCTTTTCTTGTGTTTCTTTAAGTAATTGTTTTAGCAGGTTATTTTCAATTTTCAGTGAGTCTGATTCATTGTAATCTTCATATATGGTTTTATTGAGACCATTTTCTTCTGTTGTCTCATGCACTATGTTATTCACAATGTCTTGTTTAATTTGTTCACGGTTTTCATGCTTTAGCTGTGCTATAAATTGCCACGCTGCTTCACTGAGCGTGCCATATGGCAACTTTGAGGTTAGTGAGAGGTTAGGATGATCTTGGCACACAATAAATGAGTTGCTGAGGAATTTAATTGGTTTTCCTATGTTATATTTTGTAACTATTTCATCAGTATGGTAGAAGTTTCCACACACTATGCACACCACTGCCCCAACGCTAATGCTGGGATGGCACTTGTAATATTTATTAAGAGAGGCATCGGGCGGCTCCTTCTCCTCCGACGCCATGTCGAATATATATATATATATATATATATATATATATATATATATATATATATATATATCATTGGATATATATATATATATATATATATATATATATATTAGGCTAGTAAGTTTGAGGAGCTCAACCCCGGTCGGTCAGAGTGGCTAAAGAAATAATAACCCTCAGGTTACCGACTCTAGACAAATAGACTCTAGAAAACCCCTCAAACTTCCGCTCGGATGCTGAATATATAGATTGGAAGTTTGAGGAGGCTCCTCAAACTTCCCATAACCCCTCAAACTTCCAAGCGGGTGCTGAATATAATCCTCAAACTTCCAGAATTTCATATTTATATATATATATATATATATATATATAAAAATATCATTAGACGGTATTTTGAGGATTTCATAATGAATTTGTACAATAGTGGTGACACAAATATAAACATTGTTATAAACAACCAATAAACAAGCGCGTGACTAAAGAAATAATGACCCTAACGTTATTGACTAACACCACGACGCCTGCGGCGCCCGCTTTTACGGAAAAATATCACGGAATTTCCGAAATCGATGTATTAACACACTATTGTGGAAACCGCTGAAAAATCCTCAAAATGCCTCTCGAGTGCTTTGGACTTTTGAGGAGACTCCTCAAAATGCCTACAAAATCCTCAAAATTCGGTATATATGACCTATATAATCCTCAAAATGCGTACCAGATGTGAATATGTATATATATATATATATATATATATATATATATACACATATTCACATCTGGGACGCATTTTGACGATTATATACGTCATATATATATATATATATATATATATATATATATATATATATATATATATATATATATATATATATATATATATGTATATATGTATATATATATCTGGCAAAACATACTTTTGAGGCTTTTATTCGGCAACAAACCGAACTTTTGAGGACTTTTCGTACTTTTGGGGACGATCCCCAAAAGTAATATATACGAAACTAGACTTTTGAGGATTTAAAATGGCGGATATTAATACCATCCATGCAGTGAGGAATTTATTTCTTTAGTCACGCATTCTAGACTCTGACGGAAGAAACTCTAGATCCTCAAAAGTACGGTTCATCCGAATTATATATATATATATATATAAATATGAAATTCTGGAAGTTTGAGGATTATATTCAGCACCCGCTTGGAAGTTTGAGGGGTTATGGGAAGTTTGAGGAGCCTCCTCAAACTTCCAATCTATATATTCAGCATCCGAGCGGAAGTTTGAGGGGTTTTCTAGAGTCTATTTGTCTAGAGTCGGTAACCTGAGGGTTATTATTTCTTTAGCCACTCTGACCGACCGGGGTTGAGCTCCTCAAACTTACTAGCCTAATATATATATATATATATATATATATATATATATGGAACGTGACTTATGCAGACACTTTCTGAACTGGTGCGAGACTTATGCTGACTTTGCGGTACTTATGCGGACGTCCGCATAATTTTTACATGTTAATTTTACATAAATATTAACACGCGATGTCAACATAAGTCCTGTTTCATGTATATATATATATATATATATATATGTGGGTCGTTCCTGTACTTTTTTTAAAAAGTGTGCGCGGGGGGGTCGTCGATTTTGTCGACGATTTTTTTTATGGAAGTACATATAAAAAAAATAGCTTGTGAAAAATTTCAGCCCCTTATCTCATTCCTAATTCCTGCAGGAATTTTTTTAAACCCTGATTTTGACCTGTTTTTAGCCAGTTTTCAAAAAATTCTAAAAGGCTGAAATTTTAACAAAATGAGGTCGGTGAGGTCTCATTTTTTTTAACTTTCTTCAAATTTTATGAAAAGAAATACACTGATATGAAATGATGATTTAGGTTTTATTGGCGATCTGTGATACGGCCATTGCATTTCATCATTTTTATATCATCTTTAAACCTCTATATCTCGTAACTGGTTTCACATTTTTGAGCTCGCTACCTCTCATTTTTTTTTGTCTCAACGAGACCTTTAATTTCTTTTTTTGAGGACCTAAATTGATTGAATAGACTTCAAGATACAGCCTTTTGAAGTTGACGTTTTTACCAATAAAAATAATCGCAAATAAAAATAAAAGAATTAAGGTTTAAATAAAAAATTAATATATTTAAAACGTAATATATGATGCACTGATAAAACATTGTGTAATGCTTTTATATAGGAAACAACGAAAATATGCACTACGTTTATAACAGCACAATCGGGTCGAGCGCAAAAAGTTTGCGCAGCCGCTCGCCGCTGTCTTCTTAATCTTATTACTTTTGAGCTCTACATTTCTCCAACTTGAAAATGTAGGGTTCTGTAGCTTATAACTTGTACTTTCGAATGGTGCTATGCATTTTGAAGAACAACATGATATACTTTAAGAAAAATGGTTCTGAACTTTCCACTCGAATTTTCGACCAGAAGAAAGTATTTGGGAGTAAAAAGAATAGCACCATTGGAAAGAGCAGGAAAAAATCTATCGATACATGTCTTTTGTTTTTTCTGAGAGACTCAAAATACGACTACGAGCACATTATACCAAGCCCGAGCGTGCGGCGCGTCCGAGCGCTGCACGAAGAGCACGCGCGGCCACTCACCGCTGTCTTTTCAATCTTGTTACTTTTGAGCCATTCATTTCTCCAATTTGAAAATTTAGGGTATTGTAGCTTAAGACTTGTACTTTCGAATGGTCATATGCATTTTGAAAAGAAACATGATATACTTCGAGAAAAATGTCGCTGAACTTTCGTCTTGAATTTTCGACCAGAAGAAAAAGTTTCGGAGTAAAAACAATAGCACCATTGGAAAGAGCAGGAAAAAATCTATCGATATATATCTTTTGTTTTTTTCTGAGAGACTCAGAATACGATTACGAGCGAGTTGAACAGAGCGCGTTTTGCATGAAAAATGCGTCCCGCGGGCCTTCTGGCTGGTTTCTGGCGGACGCTCCCATATATATTGTATTTTGTTTAAACTACATTTTTCTTTTTTTTCTAGCTCATTTTGACCTCAGAAGCCACTAGGTGTAAGACCGTCTTAACTAAAACAGAATATAATGAAATGATTAATTTCTTGTTTGAAAATTTTTTGATTATCCTATTATTTCAACTAATTAACATAAAATCATAATGAAAAAAATATATATTCATAACCTCAGAACAAAATAGTACGCGCATAGTGCATTTGGATTTTGCTAGTACAAGTAATACTAGTACAGAATTGAGTATTAAAAAGAAAAAAACAACTCGCGAACATATAATGGCACTATTTCGACGCTCCCTACGAAAACTAGCACTATTCAGATTGCCACGAAGACTAGTCCGTTTGAGCGTTGGCCGCGAAGACTAGCACGCCCCATTGATTTACGTTGAAGACTAGCCCGATCCGCTTGATTGCGGGGAAGACTAGCACATTCAACTGCCTCTTATGTAAATTAACACGGTGACGCGAGTCACAAGTGCTAGTTTTCGCGGCAAGCTTGCGAATCGTCTTACTTTTCGTCGCAAACTTGCGAATTGTGCTACTTTCCGTCGCAATCTTACGAATTGTACTATTAGTCGGCGCAAACTCGTGAATGATGCTAGTTTTTGCGGCAACCTCGCGAATTCTATTCTCGGCAAAGTCCTGAGTTATGCTAGTTTTCGTTGCAGTTTTCTAGTTTTCAGAAATGTGCTAGTCTTCGTGAGGAGGCCAAAAGGGGTGCTAGTTTTCGTAGGGAGCGTCGATTTAATGACACTAATACATATATTAAGGTATGTAAGTGTATACAAGCGCGCCATAGACCTGTATTCATACCTTAAAATGATATATATATATGAGTCGTTCCTGTACTTTTTTTAAAAAGTGGGAGCGGGGGGTCGTCGATTTTGTGGACGATTTTTTTATGAAAGTACATATAAAAAAAATAGCTTGTGCAAAATTTCAGCCCCTTATCTCATTCCTAATTCCTGCTGGAATTTTTTTAAACCCTGATTTTGACCTGTTTTTAGCCAGTTTTCAAAAAATTCTAAAAGGCTGAAATTTTAACAAAATGAGGTCGGTGAGGTCTCATTTTTTTTGGCTTTCTTCAAATATTAAGAAAAAAAATACACTGATATGAAATGATGATTTAGGTTTTATTGACGATCTGTGATATGGCCATTGCATTTCATCATTTTTAGATCATCTTTAAACCTCTATATCTCATAACTGGTTGCACATTTTTGAGCTCACTAGGTCTCATTTTTTTTGTCTCAAAGAGATCTTTCATTTCTTTTTTTGAGGACCGAAATTGATTGAACAGAATTCAAGATACAGCCTTTTGAATTTGACGTTTTTATCAAAAATCGCGAAAATCAACCGTGTTCATGGTCACAGTGTCAACCGAATTTTAATTAAAAATCATTAACTAAAGTATTTTTCATTAGAATATGATGTTATCTAACTATACTCTTTTCCTATCATAGGAAAAAGTCAAAAAATAATTTTTTGTCGAGCATTATAATATCTAATTTTTCGATACCTAAAATAATCAAAAATGGCTCTCTACTGACATGAATTCTACCATCTTATAATTATTTTTGACACATATACGTAACATAGATACAAAGGTGGTTTCTAGACCTTTAAAATCCGTAGTCGCTGATTTTTCTAGGACCACTAGAGCCAAAGTTATAGTCGTTTTTATAAAAAAATATTTTTCAAGTGGTAAAATTAGAGCTTGTAAAATATAGGAAAAGTTTTATTTACAAGATCAACCATAAGTTTGGCATAATTGTCCTAAAAAAAGTGCTGAGGCTGCATATTTTGAAGATCTTAGGCCGTGTCTACACTATGCGAGAAGCACGTGCGATGAGCCCAAGCGATGCGAGCAAGCAATGCCTGTTGGACAAAATATTTAAAATACTTAAAATGATAAATAATATCATTTCACTACGATAGTATTGACGATATTATTTATCGCTAAATATAGATCTACTAACTGATCTACTACGATTGTTCGGGATTGAAGTATCCAAAGTGCCCGCTAGATGGCAAGCGTCCGATGCGCTCCCACTATGAAAAACATCACCCAGCGGGCTTAAATAGAGTCCTACGGCGCCTAGTCGCTACGTGCTTTATGCACATTCCTTTTACCTTACCACTTTCCGTTTTACCTGTACAATGCCTTATTGCCTGTTTACTCGTACGCATAAGCGTTCATACCTTTTTCTGCAATCAACTTTCACTTTCGAGTAGAGTTGGTTGCATAGACTCTTGAAATCTAATTTTCCCGTTTATTTCTTCTCGCTGTCAAACCCTAATAATATAAACTCACGTTTACGTTCAATCGTATACAACGATATTATTTATCATTTTAAGTATTTCAAGTACTTTGTGCAAAACGTATGGCTTGTCGCATGCGCGCACCGGTTGCGCTTCTCGCATACCGAGTTTAGACATGGTCTTAAATGCAGGTTTTCTATAGTTTTACGTGCGTTATACGTATAAGCTCAGGTTAAATGAAACATACATAGATAGTTTCATTTAACCTGTGTTGACGTAAGTTAATAGATGACAGACATCCATTTTTCTGTGCGAGACACCCGTGAACCCGTCATCCGTTACACGACACACGGCACGGAATGTCCTTAAACAATGAGTACAAGTTACAATAAAAAATGAAATGAATATTTCTAAGTAGAATTGTGAAGGTAGTTGAGCAGAACTATTACCAAGTATATCAGTATTGGTTCGGTTGAGTTTTATAAATTGTGTTTTGTAAGTGTTATCTTCTCAGGAATTGAAAGAAAATGATGTGCTATATTGGTGAATTGCATGAGGATGATAAATGTCATTTAGAGCATTACACAAGAAATAAATCTCTTAATCTAATTAGTAATCTTAGTAATGAATTAAAGCTGTATTTATCATTTAGGATTAAAAATTTTGATATTAATGTAGAAAATAAATTTATTTGCGACCATCATCTTCATAAATATGATACTCGATATACAAGTAGACAAAGGAAGTGTTGCAATTGTTTTAATAATCATTCAAAATCCATTGAGAATAATTTAGTAATGATTAGTGCTGATAAATGTGATAAATTTCGTAACATTTGTAATATAAATTTAAATCCAGGTAATAAGTACTGTAAAAACTGTGAGTTCAAAATTACATCAATAATAACAAAAAATGCAGAAAAAGATGAAAACACTGGGAATGATGGTTTAAACGTAAATAATAATGAGCAGCTTTCTTCAAGTAGTCAAGTTTCTTCAAGTAGCCAAGTGTATACATCAGAAAGTTCAGAAGATATATTATTGAGCCAAGGATTTCAAAGTTTAAATAAAATGCTCGATGGATTTGATGAACCTCCTCTTAAACGATAGAAACTTAGTGATTATCGCTTGGAAAATAAAACATACAGTGTTTTAGAATCAATGAATACGAAATTTTGTACAACAGTTAATAAAACATTGAATCTTAATTTGCCAACTCAATGCAATCTTAAACAGCTACAAGAGGATAGTATGTCATTTCACGGAATGATTGGAAACATAATTAAGTGTTAGAATGAAGAAACTAATTTTGGTAAAAAAATATCGTTATTGACATTACTTCCAAATCATTGGAAATTTGAACAAGCAAAACATTATTTCCTATGTTCACGTTATATGTTTAACAAAGCAAAAGAACTTACAATTACTGTAGGTAAGTTAAAAAATGGGTTGTAATAAATTCTTAATATCTTGATTATAGACATAGTGTAAATATATAGAATCGATAATCCTTTATACATTAGGTTACATATATTATATTACACTTGAGAATTATTAATAGAAAATTTTAGTTTAATTTATTAAAATCTATGTAATTTTTGTTCAAGCAACTATAATGATAAAGGGTACCCCTATAAAATATTTAATTTAAAATCCTCATAATTATTTATTTATATTACTCATGTATTACTACTTAAGTATTATTATTTATGTATTACTTACGTATTGCTTACGTATTGCTTAAGTATTGTTTACGGATTAAGTAAAATAATACATGAATTGTTATTTAAACATTTAAATGAAATCCGATTTAATTAGAAAGAATCTATATTTGAGAAATCTCAATGTTCTCTCTGTTTACAAGCTGTAATTTCATATTTTTTTTTATTTTTTAACATTGAAGAACGGGAGAAAAAAATAATTTCCAAAAAATGCGATTTTTAGGCCTTACTGGTATAAGGAGGGGAGATAGGTCCCCGGAAAAATCGTAGAAAATTCTTTTTATAGTATACTTCTATGAAATCACTGTCATTTTTCGCTTTCATTAATAGTGGCATTTTGCCTATCTTAACATGCGGTACCCTTCGTTATTTATTATTAGATAAAAAATAATAAAGTAATTACTGGATTTTAAAAAAACTATTAAAATTAATATAAAAAAAAAACATAAAAAAAATAAATTAATTCTAAACTAGTTCTTTTCTTCCAATATAACAAGTCATAGTAATTAAAATAGAATAAACATTGAGCTAAATTTTATCGTCTTGATAATCGTTAAATTAAAAAAATAATATTGTTATTATGATTTTATTTTGTGATTAAGTATACACTATTTGAAATTAATTTCAAAATATATTTTTCCAGGTGTCTTAGGAACTATTAAGCGTAAAGTGTACAGCATTCATTCTAATGAAGTTAGAAAATCTGTAACTCAGTATTATAGAGATGAAAACAATAGTAGAATACGTAGCGGCATTAAATACTGCATCAGTGTTAAAAATCCTATTACTAATATCACAGAGAAGTTACAAAAAAGACTGTTAATGAATGATTTGAAGGATCTATACAACAATTGGGTGGAAGAAGAATATGAACAGCATTTTAAAGATCAGCGCAAACCAAGTTTCAGTATATTTGCTTCTTTAAGGCCAAAAGAATGTATTAGTGCTGGAGCACCTGGTACATATACAATTTGTGTATGTCCTATACACCAGAATGTCAAATTAAAATTGTCTGCCATCAACAAAAATTTAGCCTACCGAGTAATTTTAAATGATTGTGTTTGTTCAACAGATTGGAGCGATTGTATGCTACATCTTTGTGAAAACTGTCCTAAAGGTAAAGCAGAAATTCTGAAAATATTGGAATCAAGCTCATGCGAAAATGTTTCAAAGATTGAATATCATAATTGGGTAAATAATGCTGAATCACAATCTAATAATAGAGTCAGTCTTATTATGGTAAAAGAACCTACAAGAAATTTTATTATAAATTTAGCCAATGACTTATGGGAGTTAACAAAGCATCATTATGTGACTGAAATGCAAAAATGTTATTTAAAACATTGCAAAACAATTATTACTCCAGATACATGTATTATACTTCAAGATTTTGCTGAAAATTTCTTATTTGTTTGTCAAGACTCGATCCATGCATTTTATTTTAATAATACACAAGCAACTGTACACCCGTTTGTAGTGTATTATAAAGAAGACAATAACGACAAATTACAAACCTTATCTGTACCTTGTGCAGTTAACACTTTTCAAGGGCAACTCATTGCACTTCTAAAACGAGATTTTCCGTTTATTGAGAATGTACATTATATGTCAGATGGAGTATCAGCAATAGGCAGCCCAACATATAGTTTCGATAAAAGTCTCTCCACCCTTTTTAATAAACACTTCCCTCGTCCTAAATCCTCTATAAAAAATAGCACAGAACTTAAAGAAATAGTCGATAACATTACAGTTCCTGATGGTTTTAAACTTGCCTCTTTTGATGTAGTCTCTCTCTTTACAAACATTCCCACCGACTTAATCCTTCTTGCAATAGATAACCGTTGGAAATACCTAAAAAACAAAATAATTCTCTCCAAAATTGAATTCTTAGAAGGCATCAAACTACTTTTAGACTCAACTTTCCTCCAATTTAATAATAAATACTACAAACAAATTATGGGCGCTCCTATGGGCTTTTGTACTAGTCCATGGTTTGCTGATATAGCTCTGGAAATTTTAGAAACTAATTGCTTAAAAAATTACAGTAAAGATATCCTTTTATATAAAAGATACGTAGATGATTGCTTACTAATAGTAAAAAACAAAAAAATAGAAGAAATACTGTCCTCCTTTAATAACTATAATAACAATTTACAATTTACAATAGAGAGAGAATCCAATAATAGTATTAATTTCTTAGATATGACACTCATTAGAAATAAAAATAAAATCACGACTAACTGGTTCAGAAAAAATACAGCCTCTGGACGCTATATAAACTATCTTTCCCACCACCCTGACACACAAAAAATAGCCATAATATATACTTTAGTAGATAAAGCCATAAAACTCTCAGATCCACAGTTCCACAAAGAAAACCTAAAAACTGTCAAACACTACTTACTTTGCAATAACTATCCACCTAACATTATCAATAGATATATTTCGAAACGTACCGCAACTATCACTAACAGCATACATACTAAAGAAAAAACTCCACGTTCCGTATTTCAAAAAAACAAAATAGTCCTTCCCTTCATTAAACACCTCACTCCAAAAATTAACCACATCTTACACAAACATAACATAATCCCCATATTCCAATCCGTAAACAAATTTAATAATCTAATAACTTTAGGCAAAGACCGTTTAAATAAAATGCACACTAGTGGCATTGTTTACCATATCAAATGTCAGGACTGTACTTCCTCTTACATAGGTATGAGCAAACGTAAACTAAAGGCTCGGACTAATGAACATATCAGAGCCGTGAAACAATGCTCGGAAAAATCTGCTTTAGCGACACATATAGAAAATACGGGTCACAAAATCGACTTTGATAAAGTGAACATTTTAGATACAGAGAAGAATTTTTATAAACGTTCGTTTTCAGAAATGCTTAATATTTACTACCACGACAATACTCTCAACTGCATTCAAGATCTAAATTTCCTCAAAAACTCATATAAGAAAACAATAGATATTATAAAACAATTTTGCAATGGCTAACTAATTGCTTATAATTTTCCGTTTATTCAATTTCAAATTTTATTTGATGAGATTCGTTTCCATAGTTTTCCTTCTTACTTTCTCTCTCTACTCTCTCCTCTCCCCCCACCTTCCGCACTGACAATAATTCCTTTATCTCGTCAGATTTTTGCGGTTTCCCTTCAGTATTGTTCTGCACGCTGATTAATTCAGATTATAAGTAGCGGAACAATGATGAACGGAAAAGACAGAGTCTGGCGTAAGTACAATTGCACATACATTAAAAAATTTTTCAATTTTCAACAGACTTTAACTAAATTCAATACCCGTACATTTTTTCACAGATTGGCCTTCTTTTAGCCACTTCTACTTTGTTAATTTCTTTAAATACTTTGACGAACTCCTATGAGACGAAACCTTAATTAATGGTATTCTATTATTTATAAATTTTTGTAAATAGTTTACAATTTGTCCATTATTTAACGATTTGTTGAATTACTTTGTAGCCCTGAAGAGGGGAGTAATAAATAAAACTCCCGAAACGTCGGCGAAATAAAGGTCGAAAACACATTAGTTCGTTAGAGTCCGTTTATTTACTACCTGAATTAATCTTCACGAACGATTTTCTTATTCAAAACAATTTCATTAATATCTGCCATCGTGAGGAGGATTTTGGCTTAAAAGTTAAGTCGCACAACTTTTTTTCTACTAGCCATGGGAAAAGTCCGTGTGATGGATGTGGAGCAGTGGTTAAACGAACAGTACGCAGGGCATCCTTACAAAGAACAACAGAAAAAACAATTTTAAATCCAAAAGACATGTATGATTACGTTAGTGAAAATATTGATGGAATAAGGTAAAAATAATATAATTTAGATTTTTTGACTATATTATTTGATTATGTATTTGAATAATAAATCATTATGTGTTATAAAAATATAGAATATTTGGTTTTTAGATCTATTTGGGTGAGTCAAGAAACAATTGAGAAAAGGCGTAAAGTACTAGAATGCCGTTTTAAATTGACCCGAACTATACAGAATACAAGAAAATATCACTGCTTTATACCCATTGATGATTCAACATTAAAAGCAAAACTTACTTCGTTTGATAATGATTATAAAATAGTTAAAATAAAATGAATATTCCAAAACAAATTTACTTAAATTCTTATTTTCAACTTTAATTATCTATAAAGTCTGCAAAGGTAATTTAATCAACCTAAAGCCATTACTATCGCTTGCTCGCGTCGCATGCGCGCATGGCTTGCTCGCATCGCTTGGGCTGATCGCACGTGCTTTTCCAATAATGTAGACACGGCCTAAGATCTTCAAAATATGCAGCCTCAGCACTTTTTTTAGGACAATTATGCCAAACTTATGGTTGATCTTGTAAATAAAACTTTTCCTATATTTTACAAGCTCTAATTTTACCACTTGAAAAATATTCTTTTATAAAAACGGCTATAACTTTGGCTCTAGTGGTCCTAGAAAAATCAGCGACTACGGATTTTAAAGGTCTAGGAACCACCTTTGGATCTATGTTACGTATACGTGTCAAAAATAACTATAAGATGGTAGAATTCATGTCAGTAGAGAGCCATTTTTGATTATTTTAGGTATCGAAAAATTAGACATTATAATGCTCGACAAAAAATTATTTTTTGACTTTTTCCTGTGATAGGAAAAGAGTGTAGTTAGATAACATCATATTCTAATGAAAAATACTTTTGCTAATGATTTTTAATTAAAATTCGGTTGACACTGTGACCATGAACACGGTTGATTTTCGCGATTTTTAATAAAAACGTCAACTTCAAAAGGCTGTATCTTGAAGTTTATTCAAACAATTTAGGCCCTCAAAAAAAGAAATTAAAGGTCTCGTTGAGATAAAAAAGAATGAGACCTAGTGAGCTCAAAAATGTGGAACAGTTACGAGACATAGAGGTTTAAAGATGATCTAAAAATGATGAAATGCAATGGCCATATCACAGATCGCCAATAAAACCCAAATCATCATTTCATACCAGTGTATTTTTTTTCTTAAAATTTGAAGAAAGCCAAAAAATGAGACCTCACCGACCTCATTTTGTTAACATTTCAGCCTCTTAGAATTTTTTGAAAACTGGCTAAAAACAGGTCATAATCAGGGTTTAAAAAAATTCCAGCAGGAATTAGGAATGAGATAAGGGGCTGAAATTTTGCACAAGCTATTTTTTTTATATGTACTTTCATAAAAAAAATCGTCGACAAAATCGACGATCCCCCCGCGCACACTTTTTAAAAAAAGTACAGGAACGACCCATATATATATATATATATATATATATATATATATATATATATATATATATATATATATATATATATAACATTTTAAGGTATGAATACAGGTCTATGGCGCGCTTGCATACTCTTACATACCTTAATATATGTATTAGTGTCATTAAATCGACGCTCCCTACGAAAACTAGCACCCTTTTTGGCCTCCTCACGAAGACTAGCACATTTCAGAAAACTAGAAAACTGCAACGAAAACTAGCATAACTCAGGACTTTGCCGCGAATAGAATTCGCGAGGTTGCCGCAAAAACTAGCATCATTCACGAGTTTGCGCCGACTAATAGTACAATTCGTAAGATTGCGACGGAAAGTAGCACAATTCGCAAGTTTGCGACGAAAAGTAAGACGATTCGCAAGCTTGCCGCGAAAACTAGCACTTGTGACTCGCGTCACCGTGTTAATTTACATAAGAGGCAGTGGAATGTGCTAGTCTTCGCCGCAATCAAGCGGATCGGGCTAGTCTTCAACGCAAATCAATGGGGCGTGCTAGTCTTCGCGGCCAACGCTCAAATGGACTAGTCTTCGTGGCAATCTGAATAGTGCTAGTTTTCGTAGGGAGCGTCGAAATAGTGCCATTATATGTTCGCAAGTCGTTTTTTTCTTTTTAATACTCAATTCTGTAATAGTATTACTTGTACTAGCAAAATCCAAATGCACTATGCGCGTACTATTTTGTTCTGAGGTTATGAATATATATTTTTTTCATTATGATTTTATGTTAATTAGTTGAAATAATAGGATAATCAAAAAATTTTCAAACAAAAAAATTAATCATTTCATTATATTTTGTTTTAGTTAAGACCGTCTTACACCTAGTGGCTTCTGAGGTCAAAATGAGCTAGAAAAAAAAAAGAAAAATGTAGTTTAAACAAAATACAATATATATGGGAGCGTCTGCCAGAAACCAGCCAGAAGGCCCGCGGGACACATTTTTATGCAAAACGCGCTCTGTTTAACTCGCTCGTAATCGTATTCTGAGTCTCTCAGAAAAAACAAAAGACATGTATCGATAGATTTTTTCCTGCTCTTTCCAATGGTGCTATTCTTTTTACTCCCAAACACTTTCTTCTGGTCGAAAATTCGAGTGGAATGTTCAGAACCATTTTTCTTAAAGTATAACATGTTGTTCTTCAAAATGCATAGCACCATTCGAAAGTACAAGTTATAAGCTACAAAACCCTACATTTTCAAGTTGGAGAAATGTAGAGCTCAAAAGTAATAAGATTAAGAAGACAGCGGTGAGCGGCTGCGCAAACTTTTTGCGCTCGTCCCGAGTGTGCTTTTATACACGTAGTGCATATTTTCGTTGTTTCCTATATAAAAGCATTACACAATGTTTTATCAGTGCATCATATTACGTTTTAAATATATTAATTTTTTATTTAAACCTTAATTCTTTTATTTTTATTTGCGATTATTTTTATTGGTTTTTTCACGATACTCATGTTTTTCTTAATTCGAGTTTTAGAGGGTTCGGCTTTTTTAACTGGTGGATATAATTGAGAATCTTTGGATGTTGAAAATCGTTTTAGTTCTAACTTTTTAGTGTTAGCTAATAATCTAACACAGTGAAACGATTGAGTTCCAGGCACTGTTTTCGCTGAATCTAGTCTTTGTCTTAATTTATCTGTAGCCTTAGCATATTCATCTTTTGATGAAAAAAAGCACCAAATACTTTCAAAGTATATAGTCGCCCACTGGTAAAGATCTTGCGGCGTCAATATATAATTATCGGATACTTTCCGCAAACTTGCTCGCCTAGCATTACTTTTTATAGAAGCACCGATTCCATCGCATGCATTTTTTCCGTGAGCAGTCGCATGAAAGTGCCATTCAGCTTCAACGGAAAAATCTTCATAATGATGAAAAAGATTCTGAAAATTATGTTTATTTTTAAAATGTTGTGCAGCTCCATCAGTAAAGTAAATGATTTTTTTAACGAAATCAAAAGATTTTTTAAGGTAATCGATTATAATTTCTTGAATTAGGTAAACTGCCACAGTATCATGAATTAAGTTGTCTGAAAAAACCGCCATACTTTTGTGTTCAATTTTAGAATCTCAACCTTTGTAGTAAATAACTATTGTTGCCAAACTACATTGATTATTATTATTATAGTGGAATAATTGTGCCGCATCTTGTGCAATGAACGCATAGTTTTCCGAAAAATCTAGGAAAATTAAAAATTCTCCTTTGCTTAAGGATTCTCGTAAGATTTGAAAATAAGATGACTGCTGTTTGGAAATGAAAGAATGAGTTTTGAGTTTATGTAAAAGAGAAAAAAAGACATCAGTAAATAAAGAACTAGAAACAATTTCAGTTTGCAATGTTGATCTATCAGTAGTTTTCCACATTTGAAATTTTATTTCATTAACCCCAGACCTTTCAAGAAATAGTTCAAGTTCCGTTTTTAGAGGTTCAATACCAGGACAATTTTGACACATATTTAAGTAACATTTTGCTGTTGGTGTTTTACAAACTATTTCAGCTATACAATCTTTGTAAGTATCCATTTTATCAAAAGAAACTCCTGAATTTCTTAAACCAGCTAAGAGGAGTTTGACGTTTTGATGATAAATGCACACACATACTGAATGCGTACCACTAGCACCAGCTAAAACACAATATTTAGGGCGACGTTCGACAAATTTAGTGAATCCTATTTTTGATTCGGGATACTGTTCTTTATACTTTAAATATAACTCTCTAAGATTGTACAAAACAAGTCGTTTCTGAACATAGGTCTTTGTGCCATGATCATTTCGTATACACTTATTATCTTTATAACCTGGCATGATTCTACTATTATCGTCATTTTGATAGAAAAGTTTTACTTCGTTTACAGTATCACATGATATTTTTCGGTTTCCCCTTTTATCAACTAAAAGGGATTGACTATCTGACAAACATTTTGTTACGAGCCAACGGGATGAATTAGAAAAATTAGCAACTTTACGAGAACTCCAGTTTTTTGGGACTAATTTTCAAAGCAACATTTTTTCATTTTTCGACAAATTATCATGGTTAAACAATTTTTGTAATGTAGGGTTTTGTAGCTTATAACGTGTACTTTCGAATGGTGCTATGAATTTTGAAGAACAACATGTTATACTTTAAGAAAAATGGTTCTGAACTTTCCACTCGAATTTCCGACCAGAAGAAAGTGTTTGGGAGTAAAAAGAATAACACAATTGGAAAGAGCAGGAAAAAATCTATCGATACATGTCTTTTGTTTTTTTCTGAGAGACTCAAAATACGATTACGAGCTCATTATACCAAGCCCGAGCGTGCGGCGCGTCCGAGCACAGCGCGAAGAGCACGCGCGGCCACTCACCGCTGTCTTTTTAATCTTGGTACTTTTGAACCCTTCATTTCTCCAATTTGAAAATTTAGAGTTTTGTAGCTTAAGACTTGTACTTTCGAATGGTCATATGCATTTTGAAAAAAAACATGATATACTTCGAGAAAAATGTCTCTGAACTTTCAACTTGAATTTTCGACCAGAAGAAAAAGTTTCGGGGTAAAAACAATAGCACCATCGGAAAGAGCAGGAAAAAAATCTATCGATGTATATCTTTTGTTTTTTTCTGAGAGACTCAGAATACGATTACGAGCGAGTTGAACAGAGCGCGTTTTGCATGAAAAATGCGTCCCGCGGGCCCGCTGGCTGGTTTCTGGCGGACGCTCCCATATACTATAAATATACAGTATTTCTGATAATATGGCCCACGACTTAATCTGTAGACCAATTTTACTCAGAGATATAGCATTTTCAATTTTTTTCAATTGGCGTAACTTAAAGAAAAAACTATTCCATTGATTTTCATGGGAGAGGAACTAAATTACTTGAAATTCATGCAGTTATGGCAGGAAGAGTTGGAAAAATAAAATTTCTGAAAATTAATATTTTTTTTATGGAAAAAACTGCTTTAAATTCATGAATTTTATGAATTTTTATGTTTTTTTGTGGATTTTACCATTTTAAAATAATTTAATAAAATATTTTTCATATTTCCAACTCTTCCTGCCATAGATGAATAAATTTCAAGTAATTCAGGCCACCTCCCATCAAAATCAATGAAATAGTTTTTTTTTAAAGTAACGCCAAACATTAAAAAATGACATTTTGAGAAATAAGCCTACAAAGAAAAATACCATAAAACTTCAAAAATAACCAGTCATTAGGTTCCCAATTGTTTTCCCTTCATGAAACTCAGTTTCCTGTACACCTAAGATATGTTCTTCTATATAAATATGTTGAAACAGAAGCTCTGGCACCTTGCATGCATCCGTTCCTTTAAAAGTTATTGCTAATCTAACAGCATGCGTTCCATTGAAAGTTATTGCTAACAATCTGTCCTTCGCTCTTGTACTTTTGATTCATCCACTGTTGAGTCACTTTTTAACACATTGTACTGAGTTACATTATTATTTATTATACTAAGATTAATGTAGAATATGCAGCAGGTCTTATGAAATATGAAATCCTAATCGCAACTTAAGAAATCACTGTTATGGCCAAATGTACATAAATACATAAAAGCCGATGCCCATTTTGTCAATGATCACTTGATTACGCATATTGTATATTAAATATATCTTGAATTCAAGCCTGTATTATATATTTCTTGTATGCCAAGCAGGCTTGTCGCTTTTCTGCGTATATACATCTTGACACTTATTGTAATTCACAACTCTTCTGAACTGAATTATATCCAATAGTAAGCTAAACTCAATTATTTCACTTTCATCTTTTTTAGAAAAAAGATGTATTTATTTTTATCCGTAAAGAATTATTACAGCTTCTTCCTTCGAATACTTAACTAAATCCACTTGTTTTTCTGTATTAACTTTCATACAGCAATCTCATGCATCTTGAACTGAAGCTATAATTTCCAAATTTAAACAAAACTGTCACTGCACGCTTGTATTATAATCACAATTATAAATACTTTTACATATATATCTTCACATATAATTCATTAAATTTTCAGTCCTAAATTCACTTTTGAATACAAATAATGAAACATTATGAAAAAAATCTTTCTATTTGAGGAAGCCAAAACTCTGCAAAACAAACTGTTGAAATCACATAGTGTATGCTCATTTGAGCTTTTGAGTTGTCAGCTGTGCGGCTGTGCCACTGTGCTTACACTGGCATTAGTTATATATATATAGGTATAGGTACAAAAGGGAATATTAATATAGTGAATTGCTGTCGAATTTCGGTCACGGAATGGTCACTTTACTAGGAGCAGAAGTGGTAAATGGTCACAAGACGATTCCACTGGATTTCGAATTCCACAATATTGTTTATTTAATTTTTATAATAAATACTGTATGTGAGTTTAATTATTTTTTTTTATCCTTATATAAGGATTTATATAAGTATATACTTATATAAATAATGTTTTTTGATATTTTATAACACATTTAAGTAAATAACGTTTTCCTATCAGAAGTCTATAAAAAAGGCAAAAAACAAGAAAATCAATTTTCTCGTCATTTTAAAGATAGTAAGCTCTTTCAGCAGTTTATTTAACAGTTTTTTAATTATTGATCCAAACTATTGTTCTTTTAGGTTCGAAATAACATATATAATCAAAAAATTCAATAAAAAAAATTTGATTTTTTCAAAATTTTTATGTGTAAGACCGCCTTAAGAATAAAAATTCAATTTCAAAATTCAAATTTAGCGAACGTACCGGAATTTCGCACCTATTCCTTACAGACCAATCTTTAAATGCTTCATATCTGCTTTTTATCCTTATATAAGGATTTATATAAGTATATACTTATATAAATAATGTTTTTTGATATTTTATAACACATTTAAGTAAATAACGTTTTCCTATCAGAAGTCTATAAAAAAGGCAAAAAACAAGAAAATCAATTTTCTCGTCATTTTAAAGATAGTAAGCTCTTTCAGCAGTTTATTTAAAAGTTTTTTAATTATTGATCCAAACTATTGTTTTTTTAGGTTCGAAATAACATATATAATCAAAAAATTCAATAAAAAAAATTTGATTTTTTCAAAATTTTTATGTGTAAGACCGCCTTAAGAATAAAAATTCAATTTCAAAATTCAAATTTAGCGAACGTACCGGAATTTCGCACCTATTCCTTACAGACCAATCTTTAAATGATTCATATCTGGCTATTGTTTTCCTAAGAGTGGAAAATATAATAAATCAATTATTAAGCTATCAATCTAATGTTTTGATATCTATAGCAGTTATTTCATTAATTTATATATTTGGTTTAATAAACAACCACGCCGAGGTAAGCTAATATATATTTATTTATTGTGCGAATATAATTTAACTGTACATTGAATAAAATGACTTTTCTTCATCATGTTGCTCGAGCATCCACTTCTTCATAACCATTGCGTTTCGAAGTGCACATACTGGAAAGTCGCAACCAAAATGATTATTGCACGAAAGACGTTCCACTGGAAGTTTTCTTAAAGATGGACATCCCATATCCTCAATGTTAAAAAGTAATCTGAAAGAACGATAAACGAGTATTAAAGAATTTCTCTTTTATAAAAAATATTTGAAAAATAAAAAAATAATTTTAATAGCTTACCGATCAGGGAAAAATCTCTTAAACCATTTGCTTTTTTCCAACCCCTTCACGTAATATCTCTGCTCCGTCGAGTACACCACATAGAGTGTTGCTAAGCTTTTCGTATGAGATATTGCCCGCTCTCTACATAATTCCATGGAAATTCTCTTCAAGCCATCTATTTTCGGACTTATTTTTGTCCAACAACTTTTCCTAAGCATGAGGTGGTTTGAAGAGGAAAACGAATGGCGTAGGGTCTTCCTCGAGAGAAACGACGGCTACCTCCTTGAAAACGAATTCGTTCGAGGTAATCTTGAATCTTTGTACGTCGACAATGTACTTCATCATGCTGCTGCGACTGAACGAGAGCGGAGAAGCGAATGAAATTTTTTACCTCGCATGGTTACTTTTGTAGCCCCCTCGTTAGCGCTTTTCCCAACTGCTCGTTTTTCGACCAATCATGTTCTTTTCTCCCACCCCGCACTTCATAATTAATCACAATTGTACTCTTTTCACAGCTCAGAGATAAAAGGCGCTGCGTTGACGACGGAAAGTCAGTCCTCTGCTCTGAGTGATCAAGAGCAGTTGTATCAAAATGGTGCAAGAGTTTATGAATATAGGTCTTAACTTATGGAAAGTGTACATGAACACTAGGAATAATGATGATGTTAATGAAGATGACCGATGGTTATGGATAGGCGATGTTGCTCTACGCAGAGCCCGAAATTCATCACGAAACTTTTCAGAGGCTGAAAAGCTGCAACTTGAAGTTGCTGTCACGCTTATACAAAACGTGATGAATTTGGTAAGAGAATGATGCATAAGTGCTAATGCGAATAATCCTGCAGTCGCAGGTCCGAGTAGCTCAAATCATGCGAATAATCCTACAGCCGCCGGTAGCCCAATTCAATCTAACATCGCTCAAGATTGTAAGGATACTGCTCTTAAGTTATGGAGAGCATACCAGGCCATACTCAGTGGTCGCGCTGCTGATGACATCAACACATACATAGAGATGGGACATCCTGCTCTACTCAAAGCCCAAAATTCCTTGCAAAACTTGTCTGTGCCCGATAAGCACTTATTAACAGCGTTCTGCATCTGTTGAGTGAACGTCGTGTAGGTGCGGGTCTAAACGAGAATAATCCTGAAGAAAATAATCCTGCAGTCGTATGGGGCGACGTTCAGTCAGCCTTTGAAAATAAAAACGGGAGTCATTACTAACCGAAGGCATCTTGATCTATTAGCTTCCATGAACGATCCTAAAAAGCAGTTCACTGCAAAAGTGACTAAAGCTCTCGAGGATCATCCTGCTCCCAAAGTTAATGTAGTCTTGGCTGCTGAGTATACAATAGTGAAGGATGACAAGGAAACTGTCGATATTAAATATTTTAATACAAAAACAGCTCCAATATATTCAACGACAGACTTAAATGAGTGGTTTGTTATGAATGTACAGCACCCCATCGATATGTAAATGGAAGAATTTCAAGAGCGAGAATCAGGCTAGTCCCTCAAATCTATTTTAAATTTAGTCATAAATATTTATAAGTTTAATCCAATGAAACCAAGCTCAAACATTGATTTACCTCTATTTATAAAAAACAAGAAGGCGTGTGTCAATGTAAAGAATGACGATGACCAATGTTTTCGGTGGGCAGTTTTGTCAGCATTACACCCTAATAATGACAATATAAATCGAGTAGCATCATATGTTCCTTACAAAAATGAACTCAATTTTGAGGGGACTGAATTCCCGTAGATCCACGAAAAATTGGCAAATTTGATGTTTCGGTAAATGTCTATTACCTGAAGAAAAAGGGAAAAAATTTTGACATTTTACCGTGGCACTTGACATCTTGCAAGAAAGAAAAGCATGTTAATTTACTTCTTGTTGAAAGTCACTATGTAGACGAGGACGAGGAGGAGGAGGAGGAGACTCGCGACAGTTTCGATATAGTGTTTAAAAATCATTATGTGTGGATAAAAGATTTATCAAGACTCCTACGAAGTCAAATATCTACTCACAAATGCAAAACTTTCATATGTGACCGATGTTTGTATTATTTTCGCACTGAAGAGAAGCTGTCGAAGTATGTGACAGACTGTGAACAAATTAATCAGTGCAAAATTACCCTCCCAACAAAGAAAGGCAGTATTTTACAATTCAAAAACTTTGACTGTAAAAATCGAGTGCCATTCGTAATATACGCCGATTTTGAGTGTATATTGGTGCCAGTGACTGATAATGAACGAGCTTATCAAAGTCATAAACCATTTAGCGTGGGTTTCTTTGTTAAATGTAGCTACAACGATAGTCTTTTAGAATACAAAAGCTACATGCAAGAGGGAGAAGAAGCTGAATCTCCGGCCAAATGGTTTGTGCAAAGTCTTCATTCTTTGGCTGTGAAACTAAATAATGCTTACAAAAATCCACGGCCGATGAATTATTTAACGCCTCTCGAAATAATAAAGTTCGACGGCGGTCATGTATGCCACATTTGTGAGGTGCCATTCACCGACACTGACAAGAGGGTTCGTGATTACTGTCACTTTACACGAAAGTAAGTATTTCTTATTATTATTAATTTTCTATTATTATTAATTTTCTATTATTATTAATTTTCTATTATTATTAATTTTCTATTATTATTAATTTTCTATTATTATTAATTTTCTATTATTATTAATTTTCTATTATTATTAATTTTCTATTATTATTAATTTTCTATTATTATTAATTTTCTATTATTATTAATTTTCTATTATTATTAATTTTCTATTATTATTAATTTTCTATTATTATTAATTTTCTATTATTATTAATTTTCTATTATTATTAATTTTCTATTATTATTAATTTTCTATTATTTCTAAAATTATTACAGATATCGCGGACCTTCACATAGCAATTATAATCTCAGCTTTCAAGATTCGAGAACGATTCCGATAGTGTTTCATAATTTGAGCGGATACGATTCGCATCTCTTTATTAGAGACGTAGCAACATGCTTCCCAGGGCGAGTTTCGCTACTTCCAGAAACAAAAGAGAAATATATATCTTTTATTGTACAAAGTTTGTGAAAGGTACAGATATTTTGAGATTTATCGACTCCTTCAAATTTATGGCCTCGTCTCTGGATAAGTTATCATCACATTTGGAGAAGCTTGATACTTTAGAGCGCCTGTTTAAGCAAGATGTATTCACCGATGAACAGATTGAACTTTAAAAAGGAAAGGAGTATTTCCTTATGACTATGTCTCATCGTTTGAAAAGTTGAAGGAGCCAAATCTTCCGTCGAAGGATGATTTCTTTAGCAGTTTATATAATATCAACATCAACGACGAGGATTATGAGCATGCGCAAAACGTTTGGCATAGTTTTAACATCCAAGATCTTGGGCAGTACTCTGATTTATATCTTAAGACAGACGTCATACTTTTGGCTGAAGTTTTTGAGAACTTTAAAAACAACTGTTTGGAAGTTTACGAGTTGGACCCCACTCATTACTATACAACGCCTGCCCTCACATGGGATGCTATACTCGAAAAGACTCAGGTATAAATTTAATTATTAAAAAATAATACTTCAGTATTCTTAAATAAACTTTCTTTACAGGTTAAACTCGAACTTCTTACGGATGTAGATATGTTCATCGAGAGAGGCATTCGCCTCTCTATGAAGATAAAGAAGATTATAATGTTGACGAGGCTGAGAAATATTTAATGTATTTCAACGTAAACAACTTATACAGTTGGGCAATGACTGAATTCTTACCATATGGAGGCTTTGAATGGGTGAAGAATGTGAATGAGCTAAACTTCTTCGACAACCCCGACGACTGTGACTTTGGATACTTTGTTGAACTGGACCTGAAGTACCCAGAAATACCCCATGATGCTCACAAAGACCTGCTATTCTGTTCTGAGCACATGACGCCTCCTGGTTCAAAGCAGCATAAACTTATGACTACGCTTCACGACAAAAATCGTTATGTGCTACACGATCGAGCACTCAAGCAAACATTGAAACATGGTTTAGTTCTCGTCGTAGTGCATCGAGCCATCAAATTCAAGCAGAGTCCTTGGCTAAAAAGGTATATTGATTTGAACAGTGCGAAAAGGAAGGAAGCCAAGAACGAGTTTGAAAAAATGCTTTTCAAACTGTTTAACAATGCTGTTTATGGCAAGACAATGGAAAACGAGAGGTAACGCGTTGACGTGAAGCTAGTCACTAAGTGGAAAGGCCGTTATGGGGTCGAGGCACTTATTTCAAAACCAAATTTTCATAGCAGTGACATTTTTAGTGAAGACTTCGTAGCAGTGCAAATTCTACGCACACAGATCTTCATAAGGAAACCAATTTACATCGGATTGGCAGTTTTGGATTTGTCCAAAGCATTGGTCTACAGGTTTCACTACGACTACATACGAGACCATGTAGGAGACCAGGGCAAGCTGTTATACACGGATACGGATAGTCAGATATACGAGGTGACAGGCGTCGACATATACAACGTGATGCAACAGGATATTCAAGAATTCGACACATCAGACTATCCCGAGATCAACCCGTTCAACATGCCTCGAGCCAATAAAAAGAAGATTGGCTTGATGAAAGATGAACATAACGGTGAGATCATGTTGGAATTTGCCGGGCTGCAAAGCAAGATATATAGCGTCAAAGTACAGAATCAAAAATCGATAAAGAAGGCAAATGGTGTCAAGAGTTCTGTAGTTAAAGCCACCATCACCTTTGACGACTACATCAAATGTCTTCGTGAGAATGTCATCATCACTCGAGAACAGCGAAATATTCGATCTAGGCATCACAATCATCACACCGAGAAAGAAAAAAAGATTGCCTTGAGTGCTCACGATGACAAACGCTATCTACAGCCCAGCACTACAGATACGCTGCCTTAGAGCCACTACAAAATAGTGGGGGAAGTCATGGTCAATGAGGAAGCATCTCGAGAGGAGGGGATATCGGACCATCGAACACCTTAGTGGGAAGCCCGCTATATAACGAGACGGTGCGAGAGCAGGAACTCATTCGCACAGTCGAAACATGTAGGAGCAGTCAGACTTCCGAGCATCAAGATGTTCTCACAGCTCAGCAGCAGACTTTTAAGCATCAAGACGTCTCGCTCCTCGCAGCTCAGCAGCCGCTCCTACTTGTTGCTCAACCGCCAATCCTCATCACTCGACAACTCAAGAGATTTTGTGAGAGGACACTCGATGAAACAGTCAACAAAACACCGAGAGAAATCTAAGGTTAGTATCATAAATTGAGAGTGTTTCATTAGTAAAAAGAAAAAAAATATAATCAACACAATTGTACATTTTACAGATGGATCTTTCGAAGTTAAACGCCATCGCTCGTGGAGGATTTCTCCCTACAAAAAAACTCTCTGATCTACCACGAGATGTCAAATTGATAGTTATAAAACTAAAAATCGTGACGACAAAATATGGCACGAAGGTTGTAGCTGAGCTGGACAGTGATTTTGAGGTGTTTTTGTCCAAGAAAGTATCAATCACCTTAATAAACGACGAGAAGCTCTTCAATGAGTTAGCAGATGCTGCAAACAAGTACGAACTCTTTTTGACTTGTCCTCAACGCGACTAATATTGAATTTAGTGGAAAATAAGTGTTGTGAATATTTAGTTCTTGTACATAAGTTAAAAAAGATTAATTCTTATAAGTTATAGAATAAAAAAAACACTGTTACGAATACATTTTGTTCACTTTTATTTATATATATTATATTTTCACGTTGTTATTATGTACATATATGTATCTATTTCTATATTCTTGTTATTTGTCAACATATTTGTATAAAATGATTGACCAGTAAGATTGTGATTGAAAAAAACATGCATTAAAATTTTCTAAGATTCCCTCATGTTCATTCTATTATGTTTAATAAAAAATTCTTTGAATATTAAAAATTAAATTTTAAGTAATTTTCAGAAATCAGTAGCTGCATTGTTTAAATATTAAAAAGGACCCCGCATACAATGTATGGAAAAAAATCATCCGGTCAAATTTTGGGGGGTTTTGCCCATGAGAACTTTTGTTCAGGACCTCAAGATCTATCTTTTCCCCAAGTTTCATCCAATTTAACCGTATGATTATTTTCCATACATTGTGTGCGGGGTCCTTTAATTAAGAAAATGGTAATTAACTGTGACTTTTTAATTATTATAAGTGTTATCAGTGAAAAAATTATGAAAATACAAATAACCGGTTAATCGCTTAATAATAACCGATTAACTGGTATAATCGATTAACCAATTAATCGAGTAACTGCAAATTAAAAACCGCATTATTCGATTAACCGTTTGGCCGGTTTCGAGTAACCGAATAACCGAATATTCGATTCCTTACGTAACCGAATAATAGTAAGAGCCCTAATCTGGATAGTCCTTCAGATGGTAAGTTGGATTTGTAGCTGCTATACGTACAATTGTAAATATCTCTGCAGACCAATTGGGTGTATATCCTTTATCAAATACTGCTTTAGCCTTGCTCACTCGAACTGTATCACCAATTTAAAATTTTGGTTTAATCTGCTTAGTTATTTTATGGGCAAATTTCTGTAGTACATCTGCTTCGTTGCTGGATGTTACATCTTTAGGTTTCACACCGATAATATGATGTTTACGATTATTGTCCGTGGTAAGTAAATCAGGTAAAATATCTGGCCACTTGTAATTGCCTCTCAAACTGAATTTGTTCCACATAGCACTTTTTAGCGTGCGATTGAAGCGTTGACATATCGATGCTTTTAGATTACTAAATGTTGAGTCCAACTTTGTTTTGTCTGTATTCATAAGTTTTTGAAAATCTGCGTTATAGAATTCTTTGCCTCTGTCGGTATGGAGATTCTTTGGTACTCTGCCTTTAACCAGCACAGATTTCATAGTTTCTGAGACATCTTTGCCTGTTTTTCTCTTTACAGGAACAGCCCATGCGAATTTAGAGAAAATGTCTATTATAGTGAGCAGATATCTATAGCCTTTGTTATCTCGAGCGTAAGGAATCATTTCGACGAGATCTGCTCGCCAAGTCTCATCCAAACCACGCACATCAAAGCTTCGACGTGTATAGTTGCGTTTGGCAGGTTTGTGCAGTTCTTCAACTAGTCTTCGTGTTCCATGCTTGTGGATTTAATGATTAATTAGCTGTGCCATAGCCTCTTTTATAGTCAAAATGTCAGCTTTTATTTGAGATATTGGGTCATCGAGCTCATCTCTATGATTTACAACTATTATATTCAAATCATCCAGACTAGTTCTAAGTCTTGTAGTTATGTCAATCATTCCTCGAATTTCTATTTGAATAATGTTTCGTAAAGTCCCTAAATTTACAACATCGCTGGGTTTTTGAGGATCAACAACATTGCATAATTTTTTATTTTCTATGTCGTAGTGACCATCAGTCGTGACTTTAAAGCCAACGCCAGGAGGCCCTCGACTACCTTCGGTTTTTCCAAGGTTACGTCCAAACACGTCAACACTCATTTTAAGAATGATTCATATATTCGTGTGCGCTCAATATATATAGCCTGCTTCGCGCAATTCTTCCATTATAGAGTGTATCTCGTTTACGTGACTTGGATTTCCGGCAGATCTTTCAGCTATTAGTAATTGAAGACGGTCAACGAGCTCGTTTGGATCGTCCCAGTAGACGTAGTCTAAAGCAGTACGCTTTTTTGCAATTTTATAACGAGGTAATGAGACACCTTTAATCGATTCTCCGGTAATTGTTTTCGAGGTAATATTGAACATTGGAGCAATAATATTTGTTGAATTAAGAGGTGGTTTGGGATTAAATAATTGTTAATATTAGTAGTGACTTAATATTTATTAAACAGAGAGTACTATATACATAGCGCCAAACGCTTGAGCACCGGGTACCGTCTTTAACAAGAGCTGACGAGCAAGAGAGCGGGGCGCGAGTCGGCCGCTGCCGCTTACGCCCAAGTCACGACATGTGCTTAGGTGAGGGAGAGCGTACAAGTGTGAGTGATGTTCCCTTCGCACAGAACCTAACTTTACATTTGCGAGTTAGTATTCACTGTGTAGAACCCGAACTTACTCTATATATAAATGAACTCTATTTTCAACACGCCTCCTTACATTTATATTCGTAACATCTTATTATTAAATCCTATATTCCAATTTCATGTTCTCTCTAAATTTTTCAAATTTAATCCGTCCTAATGACTTGGTAAAAACGTCTGTATTTTCATCTGAGTTTATTTTAATTACATTAATAATCTTATTTAGATATTCTTCATTTATAAAGTGATAATGTGTTTCTATATACTTAGAATTTTTCGTTAAATTTCCATATTTACTTATACTTATCGCACCTGTATTATCCTCATAAATTTTTATCGAATTTTTAATTTCTATTTCGAAGTCTTTCAATAGATCTTTAATTAATTTTATTTCACTCACGCATGCTGATAATGCAACATACTCAGCTTCGGTAGACAATTTTGTTACAATATTTTGCTTTTTGGATTTCCAATATATACTATTTCCATACATTTTAATTACATATCCAGTTGTAGATTTTCTATCTACTATATCTCCTGCCCGATCAGCATCAACAAAATAGTTCAAAATATCAGCATTTAAATTTTTCTCATATGTTAATTTTAACTCTTTTGTATAATACAAATATTTTAATATTCTTAAGGCATATTTATAGTGACTCTGATCATAACAGTTTTGAAATCGACTAAGATAATTTACAAAATAACAAATATCTGGTCTAGTACTTGAACTTATATATAAAAGTGCACAAATCAAATTTCTGTATTTAATATCATTTGATGCTGATAGTGCCGGTTCACATTTTAAGTTTTGCTCCATTGGAGTCGTGTATAATTTCGCATTTTCAATTTGATACTTCCTCGCTAAAGATTCAATATAGTCTTTTTGATCTAAAGTTATAACATTTTCATTACAATTATAATTAATATTTATTCCTAAGTACGTTTTAATCTGGCCCAAATCTTTCATTCTGAATTTTACAATTAATTTCTTTTTAATAAATTCAATAAATTTTTCATTTTTACTGCAAATTAATAAATCATCCACAAAGATTATTAAATAGATTTTCTCATTTTTATTTTTTAGGGAACATAGAGAATAATCGATTTTACTTTTCTTAAAGCCTAAATCTTTCAAATATTAATCTAAGCATTCATACCATACACGTAGACTTTCGCGCAGTCCGTACAAAGCTTTTTCTAATTTGTACACTCTATTGGTATTATCATCATAACCTTGAGGTTGTTTTACATAAACTTCAGATTTAATTTTTCCATTAAGGAACGCTGACTCGACATCCATTTTCTCTACTTTTAACTCATTTTGCACACAATAGTTTAATAATATTTTTAATGTTTGAGTTCTTACGACTGGTGAGTAAATATCATCAATTATCTCCCTTTTTTGAAACCCTCTTACTACAATTCTAGCTTTAAACTTATTTTCACCCTTTTTTATAAAGACCCACTTTAAATTTAATGTCTTTTTATCTATCGGTTTTTTGACTAATTTCCACGTTTCATTTTTATTTAAACATTCAATTTCTTTGTTCATAGCTTCTTGCCATTTTTCGCTCTCCTTACTATTTATTGTTTCATTGTAATTTTCTGGATTATCAACGCTTACATAATTTACGTATATACAATTTGTTACCGGGTTTCCGTATCTATTTACAGAGCTTTTCTTCCTTTCGGATCTTCTTACTACCTTTAAATTACCTTTACTCGTACTAGGTGATTTTGCTCCTTTTCATTTTGATTTTCTAAATCAGATTCGCTTCCCCTACTCTTCCCGAGGGTCGAAGTAGGGGGAAGTATAAATTCATTGTTATTTTCATTTAATTCACTATTATCACTAAATCCAACTAACTTTACATTTTCTTCAACAATATCAACATGTTTTGCTACAATTACTCTATTATTTATCAAAACTCTATAGCCTACATTTTCGTAACCAACTAATACTCCTAAGTCTGCTTTTCTATCCCACTTAATTCTTCTTTTGATTTCCGGAACTCTAACAAAAACTCTACTTCCGTACAATTTTAAATTCCTAATATCTGTTTTTTCTCCCATCATAATCTCATATAGAGTCTTTTTCTCAAAAGTATTTGCTAACGTTCTATTTTTCAAATAAACAGTTGTCTCAACGACCTCTGGCCAAAATTTGTTGTTTATTCTCGTGTCTGCTAGTAAGCATCTTGCTGTATCCATTTTAAAATTGTCAAAAATATTTTGATAGAGAATAATTATCCAGAGAGCTTTATACATTCATGTATGGCGGAACGCATTCGCAAACTTAAGTATAAAACTCGTTGTCCACAGAATAACAATAGGGTCTTGCCAAACCTTTCAATTTCACTTCCGTTTCACGAACAATTTTTCTATTCTTGTCAATTTGCTCTTCGCAAGTTCAATATTCGTTGTGTTCCATTGATGAGTCGAAAACTCAACAACATTGTAAAACTAGGGAAGGACAAACCAGAAAAATGGATGGAAACAAATATTGTGTATAAATTTCAATGTGATAGTTGTCCAGCGACGTATATTGGCCAAACTAAAAGAAATTTAAAGAAAAGAATAGACGAGCATAAAAATACATCTTTAGAAAAATTGCTTCCTATTCCAGAACATTTAAATGAAAATCCTTCGCATAATATTGACTTTGATAATGTACAGATTTTAGATAGGGAGATCAATAAACACAAAAGATTAGTTTCTGAAATGATTCATATCAATACACATAGTCACACCATTAATAGGCAAGAAGATACGCAATTTTTAAGTAAACAATATCATAGAATTTATAGATTCCTTACGGACAGATAATTATTTACAAACTTTTTTATTCATAATATTCAAATTCTCAATTACTTAAAATTTTTTAATTAATTTTCTCAGATTAATAATCTTTATCATATTTATTTAAAATTCCTGTCAAATGTACTTATAAAAATCAGTATCTACTTATTCTATGTAATTTTGTTTAACTATCATTTGTTGATGTACCGTTTTAATGTTATTTAAATATGTAGGAAAATTTTCATTTGCCTAGATATTCATACGCGTGGTAATTACAGTTTTCTTGGTTACCCGTTTTCTATTATAATTGTAACTCTCGATACAATATGACTTGTGTATACAGTATGACCTGATAATATTGTCTCACTATGTATATATATTAAGTATGGATCGCTAAGTTTTGACGAGAGAATCTTATTCTCTTAATTTATTTGACCACTATGTGATCGACTAATTTTTATTAGTTTATGTTTATGGTATGTTAGTAAGATAACACTTTTTGCAATCATTGTTAACTTTTATTTAATTGTTTATATATATATTTGTATTTTTCAAATTTAATAAAGATCTGAAGAGGCTGAGAACCATATCAGCGAAACGTTATCTAATTTATATGAACATGTTTTAATTCTTAGTAATTTTTGGGTTAACTCTGTCAACTTTGAAAAATTTTCCTTTATTATTCCTTTTTCTTTTGCAAAGTTATAGATATCTTTATTTAAAAATTCTCTACCGTTATCACATCTTAAACGTTTTATTCTTTTTCCCGTTAATTTTTGAACTAAATTAACATACGTAACAATACAATCAAAGACTTCATTTTTTCCTTTTATAGTATATACTTTTGCAGCTTTACTATAATCATCAACTAGGACTAGAAAGTATCTTTCCCCCCTAAATCCTTCTGTTTTATGCGGTCATTTACATCCGCATGAATAATCTCTCCTATATCCCTGGCTCTATGTCTATTATTTTCAAATCTAGTATTTGTCATTTTATTTTGTGCGCAAGTACTACATTTCAAATATTCACTTCCTAAATTATTTGGTAAACCTTCAACTAAATTATTTTTACTCAAAATATTCAAATAACCAAAATTTACATGACCAAGCATTCTATGATATTTTTCTTTTAAGGTCATTCCATTATTTACACGTTCAGTTACATAGCTTTAACTATTTCCAAACACCGTATTTATCTTATACACGTTATTTACTTTAGTTACAACTCCTATTAATTTATTTTCACCACTGTAAATCTTTGAAGTATTACCTACAGATACAATTTTTGCTTTTTCCGCGACTTTAGCAAAACTCATTAAATTTCTATCCTTTTCTTTTACGAAAAATACATCTTTTAATATAATATCTGTTTCATCATACTTAGTTACGAATTTAGGTTTAATATCGCCTATACTCGTTGCTTGTAATGTACGACCGTCCCCAACTTTTACGTTAATTATATTTTCTAGTTCATTAAATTTTATAAAATATTTATCATCATTTACAACGTGATCTGAATACCCGCTATCTAGTATCCACTCCAATTTATTTTCGCAATTATTTACCTCAGCGTTATTGTTTCCGCTAACCTCTACTTCAGTTGTGAAACTCTTGGGTTCAGACCGATCTTGCGGCTGTTGGCCGTCTTGTCCTCGTTGACCTCTGCCTCTGCTATGATAGCCGCCGTTGCCTCTGCTTTGGTTGCTGCCATCTCGCTGCTGCTGGTGTTGAGAACGTCCGCCTCCTAGCGCTTGTTATCCTCCTCCTCTCGAGCCTCTTCACGAATTCCTCCTATTGTTTGTACATTCGTATTGTAAGTGACCGGGCTTCCCGCATTTGTAGCATGTATTGTCTCTTTTCTTCTCTACTTTAAATGCATTTGAATTTTCATTTTTATTTCTTGAGTTCTGATTTTCTTCTCTTTCACGATTTTCGTATAATTTAATTTTATTTATGATGTAATCAACGGTTCTTTCATTTTCGGGTAATACATCAATTAAATCTCCAATATGACTTAATGAACTTGGTAATGTTCTTAACATATAGTTTAGTTTTTCTTTTTCAGTCAATGTAGCACTGGCATTTTTTAATTCAGTAATTAACTTTTCGAATTCATTATAAAATTCACTTGTCTCGGTATACTCACTTAATCTTAATCTGTCCAGTTTATTTCGTACACAAATTTGTAATGCGGTTGACTCACGCAAATACAACTTGTCCAATTTCGTAATTATTTCAAAGCTGGTATTTTCATCATTCACTAACTCCATTTGTTTGTTCGACAAAGCGCTACATATGTTATTCATCGCTTTCAAGTCTTTCTCGTTCCACGTGGCTTCATTTTCATTTTCAGCCCTCACTTTCTTAATAACTTCTTCACATTTCTTCAATTTCAAAAATACTGTAATTCTTTTCTTCCATGTGCTGCAGTCTTTCCGATCGAAAATCGCTAGCGTCATCTTGGATTCGTCCGCCATGTCGATTCGTATCTCTTCTTGTTTAATTTCTTCTAACGCTTTTCTTATCTTATTCAGAAAAATTATTTTCTTTACCATTAACACAAATAGGTTTAAACTATTCTTTCCTTCGGCTATCTCTTCGTTTTTGTCCGATATCTCTTGTTTAACTTTAAGTCTCTCACTTTTCTCATCTGAGTCGCTGCCACGTGATACCATAACCTCAAGATCTAATCTCTCTGCATCGCCTTGATTTCATATTCTTTTCCCAAAACTTTTCACTGTGTTATATTCTTGATATATTTGTCCATATTTTCCCACCAATATTTTCTCGATTATTCACTTTGTTTCACTTATTCTTGTATGATTTTTCACTCCAAATCATTTTGCGAGCCACGTGTTTTCCTCTACTTTCTCCGAAGGTTAAGTAGACAAAAGAATAATAATTATTCTAACCATCCAAACCATGCAAACCACGGACCTTTGCTACCGTGTTGAATTAAGAGGTGGTTTGGGATTAAATAATTGTTAATATTAGTAGTGACTTAATATTTATTAAACAGAGAGTACTATATACATAGCGCCAAGCGCTTGAGCACCGCGTGCCATCTTTAACAAGAGCTGACGAGCAAGAGAGCGGGGCGCGAGTTGGCCGCTGCCGCTTACGCCCAAGTCACGATATGTGCTTAGGTGAGGGAGTGCGTACAAGTGTGAGTGAGGTTCCCTTCGCACGGAACCTAACTTTACATTTGCGAGTTAGTATTCACTGAGTAGAACCCGAACTTACTCATTATATAAATTTACTCTATTTTCAACAATATTATTAAATTTATTACTATTATGAACACGAATCCTTTCGTTCTTGTCATATCACCTTTTATGAGCAGACGATAGTTTTAAAATTTTGCGATAATTTTTTAAATCATCTGAACTTATATTATTTTTATTTGGTTGTTTCGCTATGAGTAATTCTACTAATCTTGTAGTTTTCGGGTATGCTACTCCATTAATTTTAATTTTATTATTATAAAAGCTAATCGGTAAATTACCAATAAAAAATTCACCCTTTTCATTTCATACTCCATAAATTTCGTCAAGATACTGAGGCTGATTGAGCTTCAGGGCCTTGATGTATAAATCAGAGTCATCGTCGATATCACTATCTGCGATTTCGAAAGATGTCTCGTGGGTATTCTGTATCGTATCATTAAACTCACTGTCAAAACTTTCATTTTGTTTAACGCTACTTTGTTCGACGGTGTTATCATCGACATTATTTTTTTCAACGGTTTTTTGAGCTACAAGTTTTTGAAGCGGCTCAACTATTGGTTTGAATGTTTCATTTAAAATCTTTTCAGCATCGTCTTTCCCAAATTTTAATATTCTATATTTATGTTTAATCGCAGCTGGTGCCTTAACGAGTTGATGAAACACGTTTTTTTCTTGTTGAAAGTCGGCCATGTTGTCGTTTCAACGTTCAGTCAGAAACTGTAGATTGTTACCTATGTGCATGTTATATTTATAGTAAAATTGTCAAAGCCCTTGCGAAATCTGCCATCATTTATTCCTCTATCTTTATCGATAACCGAAAAACCGTGCTTATCATCTCTCCAACACTTAGAGCATAATTCTTTAAAATGTATATAAGTCGTATCGGTAGTCACGTGATCGTCATAGATATGCTTTAAATTTACTTCATCTTGTCTAAAAATAGCAAGTAAGTTTACATTATCTCTGACAAGATGTTTGGGGACGTGAGCATAAGTTTGACATAGATAAAAACAATCGACTTTTTTATGTCTGCCCATGCAGAAATATGCTCTAACATTATCCAGTTTCTCGCAAGCGATATCATCAAATATCATGATAGAGTTTGGAAGTGCGTGATCGGGGTCGGCAACTGCATCGTGCTCGCTGAACGGAAAATATTATACACCTTCTATAGGTTCTAATATTTCATTTAAAAATTTATATTTTGGCTTATTGAGAGACTTTGAGTAGACCTGTACGTTTTTAAATCTGACGCCGTTGGGGTGTGTAGTGAGAGCAAGTAAATTATTTGTTTTTCCACAGTGTGAAGGGCCGTAGAAGACGGCTCGTATACTATCAGAAAGTAGATCGCCGTGCCGTTTTGCTCTTTTATCATGTTCTACGAGTGCGTCAAAATTTTTTATCGGTAGCTTTACCGATTATTCTTTAAAGTTCATGATCTTTACTCTACGATAACCAAATCATGACTGATTGGTATGAGTATAAATAGCGGTCTTATATAGCTTCCACAATCAGTTGCCCATTGACTTTCAAAGAGTGATGATCATTCATAAACGCGGACGCGGTTTAGTTAATAAAATTATCAATAAACTTCCATTTGAGCTTCATATACCCGGTTATCAGTACTGTAGTCCAGGCACTAAGTTGGCAAAACGTTTAGCAAGAGGAGATCTTGGAATTAATCCCCTAGACGCTGCTTGCAAGGAGCACGATATAGCTTACTCTAAAAATCTGAAAACGTTCAAGCGAGAAATGTCGCAGATAAAATTTTAGCTGAAAAAGCTTGGGATCCAGTTAAATCAAAAGACGCTACTTTTGGCGAAAAAGCGGCTGCATGCGCTGTGACTAATACTATGAAATTAAAATCTAGATTTGGTATGGGTTTGAAGAAAAAGAAGAAGAGGAGTAAAAAACGTGCTAGAGTTGGTAGAGGTTTAAAAAAAAAAGTTTCTTTGAAAAAGATTGCCAAAGCTACTGCTTTTAAATCAGTGCCTAGTAAATGTGATCTCAAAGTGATTCGATTAGCTTTGAAAAAAGCTCGTAATGCTGTCAAAGTAGCAGGTGGTAAAAAAAATATTGAAATACCTCGAATTTTACCGATTCCATCAGGTGGAACATTGACGTTTCTCATACCTCTATTTGCAGGTTTGAGTGCAACTGGCGCTCTAGCTGGTGGAGCTGCTGGAATAGCAAAAGCAGTAAATGATGCAAAAGCCGCTAAGCAGCAGTTGGAAGAAAATAAAAGACATAACAAAACTATGGAAAGTGTAGCGTTGGGTAATGGTCTCTATCTTAAACCACATAAAGTTGGATTAGGTCTTCATTTAAAAAAAAAAAAAGTTCATGAAATTACCTCAGTAGGCACTTACCAACATTGACATATTAAAATATGCAAAACTTTTAAAAGTACCTAATTTTCGGGGAGTATTTATGAGAAATACGTTACCTGCTTCTGAGCCGCACTATTGTGAATCAGGTATAGTTAATCTAGATGATGCTAGCGGCCCTGGGACGCACTGGATTGCATATAGAAGAAGAGGTAAAAATGTTACATATTTCGATAGTTTTGGTGATCTCCGCCCTCCTTTAGATTTAATATTATATCTCGGGGTTGACCAAGTTAAATATAATCGTGAAAGATATCAAGATTTTGATACATATAATTGCGGACAACTCTGTCTAAAATTCTTGTGTGGAGCAATATAAGGAGAGGTATGGGAAGCATTGCGTCATTCTGATTTAAGCTGTAATGGAAGATTCATTAACTCTGACACTTTCAGGTAAGTCTTTTACACTAGAAGCACAGTATTTTCCACCAATCGAGCTATCACCAAATAAAAAATACGTTTTAGGGCTTGTAGAACTTTTAACATTTTATTCAATCCCCAATATAGATAGTAACAATAATAAGTTTTACATATGTGGAAACGTTGTCCCTCTTCCAGTAGGAAGTTACTAAATTGAGGATATTGATAAATTCCTTCGTAAAAAATTAGCGCACAACGACATTATTTTCAATTTAAAGCCAAATAATAATACTCTTCGCTATACAATCAAGTATAGCCAACCTATAGATTTTCGACCTGAAAATTCTCTTGGTCGACTACTGGACTTCACCAGACGTGTTCTCGAACCGAACGTTATTCATAATTCTGACTTATCTGTTACAATTCTCAAGATCAACGCTTTGCGAGTCGAGTGTAATATAACTTCAGGAGCATACATAAACGATCGAAAAGTACATACGATACACGAGTTTTTTCCTGCAGTACCTCCAGGTTATAAAATCATCGAAGTTCCCTCACACGTCATTTACGTTCCGATTGCCGTAAGGCGTATAGATCATTTGCAAGTACGTATCATCGATCAAGACGAAGATTTAGTAAATTTCCGCGGAGAAGTTATAACTACAAGATTGCATATTCGCCAGGTATAATGGGAATCGTTTATAACAAAAACTATATAAGCAGAGAAATATACCCACCTCGCATCAGTTATCAACGAACTGTGAAGGCACTAACACGTCAGAGTATACAAATACTAAAAAGTCTAGGATTAAAAGTAGTACTTGGTGGAAGATAACTTGTATCATCTTTTGCTGCTTTCAATGAAATGAAAGAAATTCTAAGCATACAAACACCTGTAACTTTCGATGAATCCGTAGTACTCTATGCGGTTCACGCTCATCAACCGTATACAGCATCATTCAAAAACAACGATGAAATTCCCATATCTTTTCAACATCAAGATTTATGTCTTTTCCTTCCCCAAGTGCGTTACCTATATGCGGACGATTGGTTAATGTTGCATTATAGGTGTACAGTCTACATCGCATTATACTGTATTAGATAATAGAGATAGAAGGCGTGCGAAGCGCTAGAGCGAGCGCTGCGTGCGCGCAGAGTCAGTCGGCTTTCGTCCGTTGTAAGAGGAAGACGTGTTACAGAGAGCGATAAATAAAGTGCTATTCATTATTCACGAGAGTATTTATTTGTGCGAACTTCCTAGCCAAATCCCAACAGGTTATGGGCCGGTAGGAATACGCTTCCAATGCGCAAGGTTTGCTAAGTGACGTGTTTTTGTGTTGTGAGACGGAAGAGGAACAATATCGGGAGAGACAGTTTCTCCCCGCTCTCATCTCACGGCACAAAGAAGTGCTTGCGCGTGTTTTTGTGAAGTAAGATGGCAGAAAAGGACTCAAGGGTGGAAGAGAGTAACCCCCTACTCGCATCTTGCTACACAAAGCGGCCCCAGGAGAGGCAGCGACTGCTCTGCGCGGTTGCAGGAGTGCACGAGGACGGACAGTCGAGGCGAGAATGGCGGCCGGAGGGTTAGGCGATGGAGCCGAAAAAGGTATGTAAATGAAACTTAAAATGTGCGCGAAATAAGTAAAGTGTGAGAGTGATTCGACAGAAAGAGAGATGCGCTAAAGTGAAAGGAAGAAGATGCGACTCGAAACGGTTAAAATTTCAAAAAAAGACGCGACTCGAAACGATTAAAATTTCAAGAAAGACGCGACTCGAAACGGTGAAAATTTCGAGGAAGACGCGAGTTGAAACTGACAAAATTTCGAGAAAGACGCCAATTGAAATGGACAAAATCTCGAAAAAAAAGGCCAGAGTGCAAAGGCATCGGAGGCAACAGGTTTTCGCAGGAAACAGCACGCGATGGTCCGCGCGCAGGAGTCAAGATGGCCGCTCAATGGCGTCGTCTCGTGGCTTCTGTCTTCGCGCTCACGGGAAAGACATCGCCGCGTGTCGAAAGGCTCGCGCGCAACAGCAGCGCGCATGAACGGAGAGAAGGAGTCGCCGTAGCGAAAAAGTGAGGCGCGGCAGCAAACGCGCACATCAACGATAGATAGGCGCGCGGAGAAAGGGGAGAGCGTCGAGTGCTGTGCGGTAGCTGTGTTGAGACATGGCGCGCGGCAAGATAGAGAGTGAGAGAGAGCGAAAAGTGAGCGCGTACGGAAACACACAGAGGTGTGCCGACGAGAGTCGCGCGTGTGCAACTTGTGCAGCGCGAATACGAGAGAGAGAAAAAGTTGATGCGCGCTGCGTAGAGGGGACGCATACATAGATGCGCTGTGGGAGAGGTGACGCATAGTGTTCGAAAATCGAAAATTTATGGACAAGTTACTTTGCAGCCCACAATTTTCCATCGATTTTGATGACTTTTTTTTAAATTAAAGCTTTTGCAATAGCCAATCGATCCCTCGAGGTCGATTTTTCAATTTCAGTCCAGAGTTCATACCCAGGATTCATAAACTTATGAAACACATATCCAGACTCTCCTAAACTTTACAAATTCAATTAAATTGATCAAATAAATCCTTCAAAGAGAGAGAGAGAGAGAGAGAGAGAGAGAGAGAGAGAGAGAATCATTCCAGTTAATAAAATTTGAATGAATTACCCGCTTAATTCACAATTAAAATTTTAAGTCTTGAATTAAAACTCTTTAAATTAAGAATTAAATTTTAAATGTTTAATTGATGGTCGTTAAACTAGATCTCAAAATTGAAATATGGGGCAGTCTCTCCCTCTCTCTCTCTCTCTCTCTGGAGGATTTATTTGGTTAATTGAATTGAATTTGTAAAGTTTAGGAGAGTCTGGATATGTGTTTCATAAGTTTATGAATCCTGGGCATGAACTCTGGACTGAAATTGGAAAATCGACCTCGAGGGATCGATTGGCAATTGCAAAAGCTTTAATTTAAAAAAAAGTCATCAAAATCGATGAAAAATTGTGGGCTGCAAGGTAACTTGTCCATAAATTTTCGATTTCCGAACACTGTGCGACGGTGCGGTGTCGGCGGAGCTCGCGCGTAGCGGCGACACATATGCACGGAGAGAGAGAATCTCTGGTCGCGCAAAGGAGTTGTGCGCCACGTCGCGCGGAGAAGAGGGCACGCGATGTGTGAGTGCAGTGTCGGTGGCTGCGCTGAGAAGCGGCGCGCGACAGAATAGCCATAGATAGATAGATAGATAGAGATAGATAGATAGATAGATATTTATTTATTGTGTTAAAAGCATAAAGTGTTCAAAATATAAACAGTGTACATTAGAAAATTCGCCAAAATTAATATGTAAAACATAAAATGTAAAACAAGGATATCACAAATCAAATCGAATACTTTTAAAAGATGATATCACAGTCAAAATAATACTAAGGTAGTGATATCACAGATAATACTTATAAGAGATGATATCACAGTCAAAATAATACTAGGTTATCAGTAGTGATATCACAGTTGCAGAGTGAGATCACAGTCGAAGTTATAAGAAAATACTGAAAACTTTGGACCAGTATAATCACCGTGGCGAATACAATATTAAAAACACAATATTAACAATAAAAGTTTTTAAAATACCTATCAGTCGAAGTACTAAAACTATAAGCAACTAAAACTGATACATTCATTCATCCAGTCATACTTATAAATTACAGACATACTTATAAATTTCAGGCATACAACTAGCCTAAGAATACAGGACATAACGAATACATAAATAGTGTAAATGGGACAACACAAGAGTACATAAAGCTATCACATTAAAGGTGACTTATTCCAGGTCAGATGTGCCTCCTTACTGCGTGCTTGAACCAACTGAGAGACGGTAGGTTTCGAATCTCAGTGGGTAGAGAGTTCCATAAATGCGCTCCTCGCATCTGGAATGATTTAATTCCGTACGATTTGCGCATCCGAGGGGGCTCAAGTTCTTTTATCACTCCTCTTACGTTACCCCTGGGCACGTATCTAGTAAAGAGACCTACTAGACAGTCCGGAACATTCATACGCACGATTTTGTACATCAGTACAGCCTTAAAATAGAGTCTCCTCGAATCAGTGCGTAGCGAGCCCAATGAGGTTCTGTGAGGAGTGATGTGATCATCCCTCCCAAGACCAACCACATACCTAACACCTGAATTCTGCAGGACCTGCAGTCGGATTCTCCTGAGAAGCATTCAACATCACGACAGAACAATAGTCCAGGTGGGGGGAAAGCAATGCCTCAACAAGCCGTTTACAGAGAGTCTCGGTAGTATATTTTCTGAAAAATCTCAGATGGTACATAATTCTATTGCACTTTTTAGTTATTTTGTCTACCTGATTTTTCAAGGTTAGTCCAGAGTCCAGTACTACACCGAGACTCTCAACAGAGTCAGAAAAGGGAATCTTGGCGCCACAACCCAAAACAATGCACAGCGAGGAATCACTTTTTACGCTGTTAACGTATCGATTGCTCCCGAAAACAATCACTTTCGTCTTACCTGCATTGAGTTTGAGCGAGGCACCAGTTGACCATTCCGAAACTGCCAATAAACTTGACAATAAACTTGCAGGTCATCTGCGTATAAAAGATGTTGAACACCCAAAGGGCCAAGAACCCCTGTTAGATCGTTGATATAGAGGCAAAACAACAAGGGTCCTAGTACTGACTCCTGTGGGACTCCTAAATTAGTACTGAGCCATGGTGACTCCTCCGAACATTTTGAGGATACGCGTTGCATCCTGCGTTCAAAGTAGCAATTAATCCACAAGAGAGCAGCCCTAGAGAATCCCATCAATCTTAACTTCTCGAGAAGTCGGGAAGGCATGATAGTGTCGAAAGCCTTACTAAAATCAAACAGCAGAAGGATTGTCATCAGTTTTTTGTCCATGCCTGTTCTTATGTCGTCCGTTAGTTTTAGTAAGGCCGTTTGCGTGGAGTTGAATCGTCGAAAGCCAGTCTGTTTAGGGTCGAGCATTTTAGAAGTCTCAAGATGCTCCATCAGCTGTGAATGAGCAATCTTCTCCAGCACCTTTGAAAGAAAGCAGAGCAAGATGATTGGTCGGAAATCTGAAGGAGATGAAGTTGCCTTGCTTTTCTTCAGAGGAACTATCTTTGCTCTCTTTCAGAGGGCTGGGAAGACGTTTGCAGTCAAAGAGGAGTTGAAGAGTTTGACTAAAACGTTGCCGATGACTGGCAGTGCTTTGACAATGACACTTTGTGGAATGCCATCTACTCCACGTGCCTGCGATGAGAAGTGAGATATCGCAATTATTACATCATTCAAATTTATTGGTTTAAAGGAGAAACCATCGGAATTACTCATAGAGATAATTCTGCGACATATCTCACTGTCATCTCGCGGAGAGACCGAAACTCCGGTAAAGTGACAGTTAAGCTCATCCGGAGTAAACCCGTTCAGATCCTCAGAGTGCTTGGGTAAGAGCCCCAGGCCACGCAACTCTTTCCAAACGTTACCATCTGATAGAGCATCTAAAAGTCTGGCTTGAAGGTAGGACGTCTTGTCTAGGTCAGTTTGTTCGTCAAGTTGTTTCCGTAGTGTGATAAATGTGTCATATAAATCTTGTTGTCCAGTCCGCTTGTATCGTCTGTAAAACGTGTCACGTCTACGGAGAAGCTGGGCTAGCTCTGCATCAATCCACGGCAGTCTGCCCTTTTTAGGAGCAACAGTTTTTTCCGGTGCCAAAGTGTCCGTAGCAGCCGTCAGATTGATGCAAAGACAGTCCAGAGCTTGCTCGGTGTCAACGACGTCAGCATCAAAGCATGTCCAATCACAGCAACCCAACTGAGCTACTAGATCTTAAGGGGCTATATTTTTGTAGTCTCTGTAGGTGAAGTCGACCTTATTTGGCACAACTAAGTTGAGCTTGATGGTAAAATCTATGAAGTTGTGATTGCTGTGAAAGTCAGCTGGAATGTTTCGGCCGTTGATAATTGTGTCGTTGTCGTCGACGAAGATGACATCAATCCAGGTGCCAGATTTGCTTTTAAAATGCGTTGGGCCATGTTGGACCAGCTGTAGCGACAACTCAGATGCCAAGTTGCGAACAAACTTCGCATCATAACTGCCACGTTGGAGGTCGGCATTGAGATCTCCCATGATTATTTTATGACTATAGTCACCTGACACCGATCGCAATGTGTTGACAAGATCCGAGCTCTTTAAAAAGGCGATTTTTGGCGGTCTATAAATAACTGCAGCAAGAATAGGAGGATTTTTACAGTCACTGATGGAGCAAAAGAAAAATTCTGGCAGTTTAGGTTTACCCTTCCGTTCAGTGCCGGAGGTTGCTATAACCTCACAGCGCAAGTGTTCTCTCACGAACAATGCTACTCCTCCACCATTAACATTGCGATCTTGCCTTATAACTTTAAAGCCGGGTATCCCAATCACGCCATCCGAAACAGCCGAATCCAGCCAGGTCTCAGCAATACCAAGTAGGTCATAGGAGGGATTGTCGCTAAGAAATTGACGGATTTGATCAATGTGAGCACGAAGAGAGTTCACATTGATAAAGCCCGCTTGTAGCCCGCTCTTTCTCCCTACATGCTTTCCGGTCGGGACCCCACCTAGTCAGTTATCATCTTTGTCTTTTGACCCTTTTTTGTTGTTACTTTTTGCCTTCGATTTTTTAACATTTCTTTTTTTTGCGGTAGCTTTTAATTCAGCATTAGTAGAGTTCGTGATAACAATGTCATTAGGCGTCACATCTGTTTGATTTTTAATTGCATCTGTATTCTCATTCTTATACGACGCCGCAATTGCTTGTAAATCAGTGCGCGAACTATAGGTAAATACTCGTTCCCCATCACGCATCCTGGCTAAGAACTGCCCTCGCCTGTGCCAGATATATTTAAATCCCAATTTTTTGCTAAAGACTTAAGATTTTGAAATTCTTTATACATATCACTTGGTAAATACTCATTTATAAAAATTGAAGCCACAGGTAAGGCCACGTTCTCGCCAACATGCATGGGGTCTAGGTGTTGAGTATTTAGACCAGTAACTTTATGTTTATTCTTCATGATTTGACTGACTAGGTCACGACTTGAAAGCCTAACTAGCAGGGCAGAGGCACCCCCTGAACCGCTCCAGGCCTCCCTGGTCTCAGTGCCGTGCGTGCTGCCGACACTCTTGATAAGCTGTTTGACATCTATAATCTCTGATCTTCCAATAGAGGGCTGCACACTGCTCAGCACGGCGTGCGCAAAATCAATACGCTCAATATTCGCAGCTGCACAATCAAGAGCGCATGATATGACAAGCCCATCGCGCTGCTCAGCATGCAGACCTTCTTTACAGCTTGGTTGAGATAGAGTATTTATTAGTTTTCCGGAGTTGACAGAGTTTGATTTTACCAGTTGTGTGCTATGTTCGGACATTAGACCGGAAACTGCTTGACAAGGAGAGTCAGAGTCAGAGTCGCCATGCCAGTAGTTAAATTCCCGAAATTTTGATCTATAGAATGAAATTCCTCTAAAAGGTTTCCTTCAAATCTTTTAATTTTGTTAATATTTTTTTGGTGATTTTACTTTCTAATTTTGAAAAATTGTCATGAATTATTGTATCAATGTTATTCTCAAAATTATTTAATTCCTTTTTCAATTTACTATTTTCCTCCATCAAGTCACACTGTTTGCTCAGCAACCCCACCAGCTGGGAGTTTTGAGTGCGAACTAAAGAGTCGAGTTCGTGAAAACCATCATATACCGTCATTATTTGTGTCTGTAATGCTGGTAAATACTTTACAGATTCACCCAGGTCATCAAGTTTACGCGAAAGCGGCTCCACAGTAGTAGTGAAACTTGAGAAAAGAAAAGAGATAGAAGTGTTAATTAAAGAGAGCAGGGCTGCGACCGTGGTGGCACCTGATGTTTGCGCGTAATTAGAACTAGGCTTAGTGTTACTTATACTTATGCTATTGTTTTGTGACAAACCAGGTTGGCGTAACGACGGGTGCTTGGCTGTAGAATTATTGCTGCTATTCTCTCCCCCAGCAGCATCAGCACCAACTTCAGCAGCTGTAGTAGAGCTACAGTCGAGCGAGGACTGATTAGCTGGTTGATGAGGAGTCAGGGGCGCCTGCTCGCTGTTGCCCCGTCCAGCACTTGCACGAATCGACGCGGGCGAGACACCGTGCGCCTGCGTCACGGCAGCCTGCTTGGCAGATGCCTCGAAGTCTGGCGTGGTAGTTCTCTCAACGCTTGAGCGTGTGTGCTTCACAGTAGCCGGCGTCGACGCGAGGAGAGGTAGCCGGTGGTGGGGAGTCGCGCGATTGTCTGTCGGCGTGCCACGCTGAGATGACGTAAGTGGGGCACGTGCGCTCACCTGACGAGTCTTAACTCTGGCTGCGCTGTTCGTTGGTGTGAGTGCCTTTGACGATTCCGTACGCTGCGACTTCGGCGCTTGCTGCTGTTGTTGTTGACGGCAGAGGTTGTACGGGAAACCCATCTTTTTGCTTGAGCACCTAGTGTGGCACGGTCTCACGCAAATCGGGCACATGCTTGTAGGAGGGGTGGAGGAGTCACCACATACCGCACACTTGACTCCCATGATCCGTGCCACCTGTCGGCTGTATCAGCAATTGATGGTGATGCTTGGAGAAAAGTTCAATTTCCACGAAGCGACAGTCAAAGATTGAGCTGCGCATGCGCAGTGATGCAGTATTCGTGGAAATTCGCCGCAGGATAGCAACCGACTCACGGGAGATAACCTCAAAACGTGCGATTTATGTGGACTCCTTGGCTCAAAAGATGAAGCCTTGCAGTTTACACTCCAGTTTACACTCCAGGTGCAAGGAGCCTGTAGGAGTCCAGTTACAACTGCAACAAGTATAACTCACGCAGAGACGTTAGAAACTGAATGAGTTGACTTACTTGGCGAGAGTAATATGGCGCACACCCAGCCGACTTACCGCGAGAGCGAGAGAGAGAGAGAGAGAAAGAGAGAGATAGAGAGAGAGAGAGAGAGAGAGAGAGAGAGAGAGAGAGAGAGAGAGAGAGAGAGACAGAGAGAGAGAGAGAGAGAGAGAGAGAGAGAGCGACGTGAAAAAGTGAAACGACAGACGCGTTGGAAGCTAGCGGGACGCCGCGATAGCCCCGTACGGCAGAAATTCTCGAGACGTTTTCGAAGACGGGACGCCGGGCGCGGCACACGAGAGAAACGCCGAGAGAGTTGGCGCGGTGCTGTATGCCGTGCGTGCACACTGTAGATAATACAGTGTGCGTGAGATGAGATAAAACGACCCTGAATCACATGACGCATGCATGCTAGCGGCATAGTGTCAACGTGAGAGGAGGCTGCTAAACAACACAGTTTCGAACTAGAGAGAGAGAGATGAGACGAGAGAGATGAGAGTGTGCACACGCCGAGATGAGTTTATTTATGTCGCGCAATTAAAGACGAGGACGTCACATCTAGTTCGAAGAGAGATTGTAAGTCGCCCTAAAAGAGATGTGATGACGAGATAAGCTGTATGGTAGATGAGTTGTTTGACAGCTAAAAAGCCATGTTGTTGGTGAAGGCTCAGACGTAGAGATGAGGAAATGGGAAAAGTGACGTCACGATTCGAATCGATAAAGAGATGAGAAAGAGATGTGCATATAGCTATATGAAAAATAAGAGATGAGAAAGAGATGAGAAAACAGTGAGTCGCGCGCAAAAGTAAGATAGATGAGAAATAGATGAGACCTATATATATATATATATATATATTACCCTAGGAAGTACTTTTGAGGATTTGGAGTCCGTTCGCTCAGAGTTCTTATATGCGTGACTAAAGAAATAAACCCCTGTCTGGGGCTGAAGTACTAATTTCCAATCCTCAAAATGCTGATCGAAAGCCGTAGACTTTTGAGGATGATCCTCAAAATGCCAAAAAATCCTCAAAAGTCGGTATATTTGCTCTATATAATCCTCAAAAGACGTTGCTATAGTTTTTTTTCCAGAGTTCGTATATGCTTGACTAACAAAATAACTCCCTCCCTGCGTTGAAGGTATTAATATAAATCCTCAAAAGCACCGTTTCATACCGAAGAAATTTTGAGGATGTCCTCAAATGTCCGAAAAATCCTCAAAGTATCGAATCCGTGCTGACATAGATCCTCAAAAGCGACAGATGTATATATATACATATATATATATATATATATAAATATGAAATTCTGGAAGTTTGAGGATTATATTCAGCACCCGCTTGGAAGTTTGAGGGGTTATGGGAAGTTTGAGGAGCCTCCTCAAACTTCCAATCTATATATTCAGCATCCGAGCGGAAGTTTGAGGGGTTTTCTAGAGTCTATTTGTCTAGAGTCGGTAACCTGAGGGTTATTATTTCTTTAGCCACTCTGACCGACCGGGGTTGAGCTCCTCAAACTTACTAGCCTCTATAAGTATATATATATATATATATATATATATATATATATATATATATATATATACTAGTGGGGCTTCGCCCCCCTGCTCGCTCCGCTCGCCAACCCCCGATATGTTGTAATTATAGTAAAAAAATACAAATCTATAGTCAGTAGCACTGAATATTTATATTATTAAAAATTTTATCATTGTTCTGAAGAAATGGACATTATCAAAGGACAAAAAGTTTTTGTTATCGGGCACATTTTAGAATGGAAGATATATCGGACATGTAATCAGGAATATTTAAAGAGGAAATTAGATAAGTTATAAATCATGATATAATTAATTAGAAGAATTGTCGAGTATAGCAAGTTCTATGTAATAATATTGATATTTATTTATTTGTATATTTATTTATTTAGTTATTTATTTTTTAAATTGATTTAACTATAAAGATTGATAAAAAAAAAAAAAGTTGATAAAACGAACAGTTTTCCACGTCACCATGGGGGTACTGTTCATGAACGCATTGGATTGCTATTTTAAGTGGTATCCTTCACCAGTAGCCCTACATTACCACTGTAGCCTAAAATTTTATAATTATTAAATATATTTTTATATGGTTTACATTATATTTGATTTCTATTTGAAATTTACGAAAATATTTATGGAAAATTGTTGAATAGAAATTTATTAAAAATATATTGTTTTTATTTATATTATCTTTAACATATCATTAATTGTTTTTGTAAGCTTTTTACAATTTGGAAACATATATATTTTGAGAGTAGTATAAATATTACACTCCAATTGTTTATTAATGTGTAAGGGATCGATCTGACGGAAGCAGGTAAAAGAAAAAGAAAAACAAAGTTTTTTCTTTATATTTTCTTTATATTTTTGCAACGTTTCGTTGGCATGATCCGCCAACCTCTTCAGGCCGTAATTTATTAATAACAAAAAATAATTTTTTTTTTTTAAACATTATGAAAAAAAAATACACTATCACTTCGGTTACAAGAATCGTAAATACCTTATTCATATAGAGCACATGGCATCGATATAAGCGATACAGTGGTGTACAGTCGTATTTATAGTCGAAAGATGCGTGTGTTTACAAACAAGGAGAAAATAAGCAGAGTAATGCATAGTTCAATTTAAAAGGCAGAGTAACGGAAAATAAGAGCTATTTAATGATTTTACATCTTCTTTTTTGTTTATATGGTTCTTATCACATTTAATGTGAATCATTTCGGATAGAGTGCGTTTTTTATAATTTACTTCGTAATATAAAATTCTACTATTTTCCCAGTCAAAATCATGTGAAAACTTATTCATGTGTTATTTCACTACTGCGTTGAAATTTATAATGTATTTGTTAAAATAAGTTTTAATAACACAGAAGTTGTCCATTTGTTTGGAAATGATTCTAATGATTTGAAACTATTTTTATTATATAGTGGAAGATATGATTCTGGACATTATGATATTATAGGTTATGATAACAATAATATTATATTATTCCCTCCGTCAGATCGATCCATTACACATTAATAAACAATTGGAGGCAATATTTATACTACTCTCAACATACAAAGTCCTAGATCAGACATGGACTCAAGAATTCGCAACCAAGGACAGTCCTTTTTTAACTACATCGAAAACTCTTATGGACTACAAACCAAACGACAACTAAAAGATTGGATTAATTTAAACTATTAACTTGCGGAAGCAATACCACAACGCTGGTTCCTGTTGAAATGCAGATCCAAAGACATCGTACCTCAACATATCCTTAATATAAGTAAACGATTTCGTACGTTATTTTTCCATAGACGAAAGTGTGGACAAAAAATTGTGAATGTTGAAAAACAGTTATCTTTTAAACTTATAAATCTTGAAATTCGAGATATTAACTTTCGCATTAATTTTCTGAACAAATCATTGATAATGTTAAAAAATTTGATCATTCGACATAACATTGACAGTTCAATTGTAAAAAAGTTTTTCAGTTATACAGACAAAAAAGTTAATATCATCATAGCCAAATACAGCAGTAAGTTGAAAGAAAAGTTTAAATTCTTAAATAACATACTATTACAAATCTCGGAGCCAACTACATCATCCAAACGATTTTTCAAAAACCTTACTAATGTACAAATACCGACTGATCTAATTGAGTCTCCTTAGGACCAAAATTTAGTATTAATGAAGACATTTGTAAAAAAGACATTATTGACACATTCAAAAATGTTGAGTCCAGCTTAGAAAACTCCGAATTACCGTTTGGAAAGAAATCAGAAATTAGGGAAAAAATCGTTTCTAATCTAAAAATGGGGTTTAAAAAACAAAAACATATAAACACTCAAGATAGAAATATGAAAATTAAGTTAAAAAAAACCGAAGCTTTCATTAAAAATAATCCGGACATGATAAAGGCAATGTGACGGTCTGTTTACTTAAGTCTGAATACTATGACAAAATGGAAAACCTATTATCTGATAAAACCACTTATGAACTTTTCAATAAGGATCCTTTAAAAAAATTACAAACAGACACTTCTACGATCCTAAAATATCTAAATAACAATAACCATTTATACACCAAATTCCATAATAATGCACTTTCCTGTACCAATACTACATTAGCAAAATGCTATGGTCTACCGAAGATACATAAAAAAGATGTACCATTTCGCCCAATAATTTCATTGATCAACAGTCCGACCCATTTTTTAGCCAAAATAATATACAATTAAATCAGACATTCTATAAAAATACCCACATCTCATATCAATAACAGCTTAGATTTAAAACAAAAAATTAGAGTCAGTTAGGATTCCGGATGACTATACATATACTACTCTCTTTAGATGTCACTTCCTTATTTACAAACATACCACTACTTAGTTAGTATTAGATAGCCTAGACGGAAGATTTGAATATATACATAATCAATGCAAAATTCCCTTCCATGATATCGTTACTTGCACAAAGTTTTTATTTTCCAATACGTTTTTCTCTTTCAATAATAAGTTTTATCGACAAATTGAAGGTACACCCATGGGTTCTCCCATTTCACGGTTGTTCGCAGATATGGTGATGGACGATTTAGAAATAAATTGCCTAAAAAACTTAGAAGAAAACTATAACGTCAAACCTTTGTTTTACTATCGTTACGTAGATGATACTATCATGTGTATTAGCAAAAAGCACATTGAATTGTAGTTTTTTTCACCCTCCATTATTGTACTTGTTGATAGAATTTTTTTTCTCGATCAGGCGGGGGTTATTTAGAAATAAAACAAGTTTTTATTTCTGGCGAATATTTAGCGACGTTTCGTTGGCTGGTCTGCCAACCTCTTCAGGCTAATTTTTATTGAAAACACCGATATTAGTTTTATTACACTTAATTATACAACACATAATATAATTTAACGCAACAATACCTTCAAAAGTTATAATGTTAACACATGTTAACAAGCCAGTGATCGAATTTTATTTCGTCAATAATGAATTTTAAAAATACGACAAAATACACATAGGAATCGGCGTTTGTATACCCCGTTGAGCTGAGTATACACACAGAAACCAAAACAATAACAAGTCACAGCTAGCATTTAAATTTCCTCAATACCGGAAAGTACGTTTTATTCAGTGTGAAAATATCTTCTTTCTTATTTATGCTATTCAAATGACATTTATTATGTATCATTTCGGCTGTGAGTCTCTTTTTGTAATTGCCCTCGTTATCCAAAATTTGAACATTCTCCCAATGGAAGTGGTGATTAAACTCATCTTGGTGTGAGAGCACCACTGACTCTGAGTTTTTGTTGTTTTTATGCTCCTTAATGGGATTTTTTAAGGTTATTTTGGTTTCACCTATACATGTCGCCGGACACTCTTTACATGTGAATTTATATACAACATTCGTTCGATCCCATTTATTCGTAACGTCTTTTCCCAATTTTATAATCGAGTTAAGAGTTCTTTTCACTAGTGGAATCGACATAATATTATGTGTTCTAAGAATGGGCGACAATTTTTTGAAATTATTAATAAGAAATGGCAACTGAACTCTGGAAAGATATTTAAACTTGTTATTGTTATTGTTCTGTTTATATTTAAGAGAAATTCTACGATTGCGTATGTTTCGGTTAATGAATTCTAGCGGATAATCATTAGTGAGTAACATGGTCTTAATCTTACGTAGGTTAACTTTATGGAAACTTTTTTGTGACAACAATAAGGATCGGTCTACCAAATTATAAATGATGTTCCTCTTTTGCTGTATTGGATGATGTGAGAAATAGTTTATGACTCTGCCAGAAGAGGTCGGTTTTTGAAACCAATTAGTGATAATCGAATTATTCCTTTTTATAATGGTTAGATCTAAAATGTTTATGCTGTTATTGTTTTCTAATTCATGCGTGAACTGTAAACTATTGTGATATGAATTGAATGTTTTTATAATATGATCAATATGTTCCTTTTTTACACAGATAATAGTATCATCCACGTATCTGTAGTAAAAAAGGGGTGTACAATTATGATTACTTTTCAAACTGTCTAAACATGTTTTTTCCAGATCATCCATTACAATGTCAGCAAAAAATGGGGAAATCGGAGAACCCATCGGTGTACCGAATGTTTGTCTATAATATTCATTATTAAACGTAAAATATGTATTGTCGTACAGAAAATGAACGCAGTTTTTTATTACGTCTACTGGAATCATGCAATTCGGAACAATAGAGTGTGCTCGCCTATCTATGCTATCGCACACCAATTCAACCGGAATGTTCGTAAATAGGGATTTTACATCTAGCGATAATAACACATGATCGTTGTCTAATTGCATATTTTCAAGTTTGTTTTTCAATTCAAAACTGTTATTGATATGAGAAAGTGGAAGTGCTATGCATTTTTTTAACTGTTTATAAATAATATTTGATAACCAATATGTCGGACTATTTACTAAAGAAATAATTGAACGTAAGGGAGCATCTTCTTTATGAATTTTGGGTAATCCATAACATTTCGCTAGATGTAAAATCCCTGTTTACCAACATTCCGGTTGAATTGGTGTGCGATAGCATAGATAGGCGAGCATACTCTATTGTTCCGAATTGCATGATTCCAGTAGACGTAATAAAACACTGCGTTCATTTTCTGTACGACAATACATATTTTACGTTTAATAATGAATATTATAGACAAACATTCGGTACACCGACGGGTTCTCCGATTTCCCCATTTTTTGCTGACATTGTAATGGATGATCTGGAAAAAACATGTTTAGACAGTTTGAAAAGTAATCATAATTGTACACCCCTTTCTTACTACAGATACGTGGATGATACTATTATCTGTGTAAAAAAGGAACATGTTGATCATGTTATAAAAACATTCAATTCATATCACAATAGTTTACAGTTCACGCATGAATTAGAAAACAATAACAGCATAAACTTTTTAGATCTAACCATTATAAAAAAGAATAATTTGATTATCACTAATTGGTTTCAAAAACCGACCTCTTCTGGCAGAGTCATAAACTATTTCTCACATCATCCAATACAGCAAAAGAGGAACATCATTTATAATTTGGTAGACCGAGCCTTATTGTTGTCACAAAAAAGTTTCCATAAAGTTAACCTACGTAAGATTAAGACCATGTTACTCACTAATGATTATCCGCTAGAATTCATTAACCGAAACATACGCAATTGTAGAATTTCTCTTAAATATAAACAGAACAATAACAATAACAAGTTTAAATATCTTCCCAGAGTTCAGTTGCCATTTCTTATTAATAATTACAAAAAATTGTCGCCCATTCTTAAAACACATAATATTATGTCGATTCCACTAGTGAAAAGAACTCTTAACTCGATTATAAAATTGGGAAAAGACGTTACGAATAAATGGGATTGAACGAATGTTGTATATAAATTCACATGTAAAGAGTGTCCGGCGACATATATAGGTGAAACCAAAATAACCTTAAAAAATCGCATTAAGGAGCATAAAAACAACAAAAACTCAGAGTCAGTGGTGGTCTCACACCAAGATGAGTTTAATCACCACTTCGATTGGGAGAATGTTCAAATTTTGGATAACGAGAGCAATTACAAAAAGAGACTCACAGCCGAAATGATACATATTAAATGTCATTTGAATAGCATAAATAAGAAAGAAGATATTTTCACACTGAATAAAATGTACTTTCCGGTATTGAGGAAATTTAAATGCTAGCTGTGACTTGTTATTGTTTTGGTTTCTGTGTGTATACTCAGCTCAACGGGGTATATAAACGCCGATTCCTATGTGTATTTTGCCGTATTTTTAAAATTCATTATTGACGAAATAAAATTCGATCACTGACTTGTTAACATGTGTTAACATTATAACTTTTGAAGGTATTGTTGCGTTAAATTATATTATGTGTTGTATAATTAAGTGTAAAAAAACTAACATCGGTGTTTTCAATAAAAATTAGCCTGAAGAGGTTGGCAGACCAACCAACGAAACGTCGCTAAATATTCGCCAGAAATAAAAACTTGTTTTATTTCTAAATAACCTCCGCCTGATCGAGAAAAAAATTCTATCAACAAGTACAATAATGGAGGGTGAAAAAATCTACAATTCAATGTGCTTTTTGCTAATACACATGATAGTATCATCTACGTAATGATAGTAAAACAAAGGTTTGACGTTATAGTTTTCTTCTAAGTTGTTTAGGCAATTTATTTCTAAATCGTCCATCACGATATCTGCGAACAACCGTGAAATGCGAGAACCCATGGGTGTACCTTCAATTTGTCGATCAAACTTATTATTGAAAGAGGAAAACGTATTGGAAAATAAAAATTTTGTGCAAGTATCGATATCATGGATGAGAATTTTGCATTGATTATGTATATATTCAAATCTTCCGTCTAGGCTATCTAATACTAACTAAGTAGTGGTATGTTTGTAAATAAGGAAGTGACATCTGAAGAGAGTAGTACTCGTATATAGTCATCCGGAATCCTAACTGACTCTAATTTTTGTTTTAAATCTAAGCTGTTATTGATATGAGATGTGGGTATTTTTATAGAATGTCTGATTTCATTGTATATTATTTTGGCTAAAAAATGGGTCGGACTGTTGATCAACGAAATTATTGAGCGAAATGGTACATCTTTTTTATGTATCTTCGGTAGACCATAGCATTTTGCTAATGTAGTATTGGTACAGGAAAGTGCATTATTATGGAATTTGGTGTATAAATGGTTATTGTTATTTAGAAATTTTAGGATTGTAGAAGTGTCTGTTTGTAATTTTTTTAAAGGATTCTTATTGAAAAGTTCATAAGTGGTTTTATCAGATAATAGGTTTTCCATTTTGTCATAGTATTCAGACTTAAGTAAACAGACCGTCACATTGCCTTTATCATGTCCGGATTATTTTTAATGAAAGCTTGGTTTTTTTTTAACTTAATTTTCATATTTCTATCTTGAGTGTTTATATGTTTTTGTTTTTTAAACCCCATTTTTAGATTAGAAACGATTTTTTCCCTAATTTCTGATTTCTTTCCAAACGGTAATTCGGAGTTTTCTAAGCTGGACTCAACATTTTTGAGTGTGTCAATAATGTCTTTTGTACAAATGTCTTCATTAATACTAAATTTTGGTCCTAAGGAGACTATTTCAATTACATCAGTCGGTATTTGTACATTAGTAAGGTTTTTGAAAAATCGTTTGGATGATGTAGTTGGCTCCGAGATTTTTAATAGTATGTTATTTAAGAATTTAAACTTTTCTTTCAACTTACTGCTGTATTTGGCTATGATGATATTAACTTTTTTGTCTGTATAACTGAAAAACTTTTTTACAATTGAACTGTCAATGTTATGTCGAATGATCAAATTTTTGAACATTATCAATGATTTGTTCAGAAAATTAATGCGAAAGTTAATATCTCGAATTTCAAGATTTATAAGTTTAAAAGATAACTGTATTTCAACATTCAGAATTTTTTGTCCACACTTTCGACTACGGAAAAATAACGTACGAAATCGCTTACTTATATTAAGGATATGTTGAGGTACGATGTCTTTGGATCTGCATTTCAACAGGAACCAGCGTTGTGGTATTGCTTCCGCAAGTTAATAGTTTAAATTAATCCAATCTTGTAGTTGTCGTTTGGTTTGTAGTCCATAAGTGTTTTCGATGTAGTTAAAAAAGGACTGTCCTTGGTTGCGAATTCTTGAGTCCATGTCTGATCTAGGACTTCGCATGTTGAGCGTAGTATAAATATTGCACTCCAATTGTTTATTAATATGTAATGGATCGATCTGACGGAGGGAATAATATAATATTATTGTTATCATAACCTATGATATCATAATGTCCAGAATCATATCTTCCACTATATAATAAAAATAATTTCAAATCATTAGAATCATTTCCAAACAAATGGACAACTTCTGTGTTATTAAAACGTATTTTAACAAATACATTATAAATTTCAACGAAACTTTTGTTTTCTATATGTTTTCCGTATATTGTAGTTTTTGACATAAATTTACAATAATCAAAACTATTAAATATATTTTCATTATTATCATTTCCGAGTATAAAGAATTTATACTCTTCCCAATTAGTAACAACATTTTGTACTATAGCATGTCTAACTTTCATATTATATCTTTGATCATTATATAGAAAATAGGAAAAACATCGGAATAAACAGTTTCCATCTCCAATAATTTTAACTAAATTTTCCATTGGTACATATGTATATGTATTATATGTTTATATACTTTTAAAAATTAAAATTTTTGATATCTAATACTATCGAAATATTTATAAATTTAATAAACTATATACTTAAACTCGTCACCTTATGTTTTTGAGAGTGAATGATGGGTGGGATCGTGGACTAAGAGGTTCAATAATTGAAGGCATTTCGTGTGGAGAATAAAGTGGTTTATTGTTTGTGTCCGTTATGCAGTCGTGAGCTGCTACTGTCTCTCTTAGCCGTCGCGTGCAGAACTGGAGCCGGTCGGTGCTACGAAGTGCCGTCGGCGTGCCTTGGTAGTTGGAGGGGCGGTAAGAGAGGACCGCGTGGAGAGCGCTGACTGGCTGCGTACCTGCGGGAGCTGAATATCGCCTTATATGGCGTGATGACGTCAGCGTCTTGAATGTTCGAGGCGTTGGATCGCCAACATTCCGCCCACCTTCGTGAAATTGACGAACGGACCTCAATCCGCTGGGAGGAGGCTTACGACCTTGGCGATGGGACGACGGAGAGTGGTGGTGGCGGTACGAAGATCGACGACACGGGTGAGGCCATCACTACCTGGATGGATGGCTGTGATGCGAGCTATGGGCCATTTGGATGGTGGCGTGAGCTCGTTGCGAACGAGAACGAGTTCGCCCATGGTGACTGAGGGTTGTGGCTGTCTCCACTTCATACGTGACTGCAGAGTCGTCAAGTACTCTGTGGACCACCTGGCCCAGAAATGATGCGTCATCTGACTGATTAAAAGCCAGCATTTTCCTGGAGACACATTGACTTTGGTGAGGTCTTCTTCCGGCACTAGAAAAGACGAACGCTGTATAAGAAAATGTGATGGTGACAGAAAATCAAGATCAGAAGGATCATCCGTGAGAGCAGTTAAGGGCCTTGAGTTAAGGCACGCTTCAATTCGGCACATAAGGGTAGCGAACTCCGAAAATGTGAGAACTTGTTCTCCTACGACACGGCGTAAGTGATGCTTAGTCGATTTAACTGCTGCTTTCCAAATGCTTCCAAAGTGAGGTGCACTGGGAGGATTAAAGATCCATACCGTACGTTCTTGAGCAAGCGATTTGTTGACTTGAGAATAAAAAGGAGATGACTCATCAACTATTTTTCTTAACTGAGCGTCAGCACCTACGAAGTTTGTTCCTTGATCGGAATAAAGCTCTTTACAATGACCTCTACGAGCGGTGAATCGATGAAACGCTGCAATAAAGGCTTCACTGAAATAATCCTCCACTACTTCTATGTGGACGGCTCTAGTAGCCATGCAGATGAATATAGCAATATACCTCTCGTTTTTGTAAGCCGAACGTTGATAGGACCGGCATAATCAAAACCAGAACGTTCAAAGGGCGAGGAAGGTCTCACGCGTGACTTGGGTAGCTCGCCCATTAATTGAGTAGGCACCCGAGCAGCCGGGCGTGAGCATGTGAGGCAGGCTCTGATGACTTTCCTAACCACGGATCGACCTTTCACTACCCAGTACTGACGTCTGAGTGTGGCAAGAGTTAACTGAGTGCCACCATGAAGAGTGCGATGATGAGCATCTCTAATTAACAACGTTGTAAAGTGACAATTAGCAGGTAAAATTAGTGGATGGTTAGCATCTTCCTCGAGAAGAGAGTGAGAGAGTCGACCGCCCACCCTGAGCAAATGATTTTGTATCATGGGATTTAATGGCAAAAGAGTACTCTTCGTTGAAAGTTTACCTTTTCGCTGTAACTGTTGGAGCTCAAATTTAAAATAGGCTGTTTGAACTAGATAGATCAGACAAAGTCTGGTGTTCTCAATCTCACTAGCACTTATTTCCTCCGAAGTCGGAGTATGATGGCATAGTAGGGATTGAAGAACAGTACGAAAACTAACAACCGAACTTGAAGTCGCTTCGCGTTCAGTTTTCGAGCAGATTCTGAAGATGAATCTAAAGCAGTACGATGCCATACGATATAACTTATTTAATGACGAATATTTGTTAATAAGACTCCAAATTTCTGGTGTATTCTCGACAAAATTTGGCATGTCTTTTCTAGCGACTAGAGTATGACTAGGTTGAATATTCAAACTATTTACCGAGAAATTGAGTTCATCATGAGACCTTGGCCAAGGTTCACGGCTATCAGCAAGCCAAACGGGACCTTCCCACCATAAGCTATGCGAAGCTAGTTTCGAGGGCTCAATTCCTCGTGATATGACATCGGCGGGGTTGTCAGCTGATCGCACATGATGCCAATACGCGTCAGGCAATAGGGTGTGAATTTCTGAGCACCTATTGGCCACGATAACACCCCATCTTGAAGGGTGGTCTTTCAGCCAAAAAAGCACATCCGCTGAATCTGACCAAAGGTGAACACTCTCAACCTTTATTGGGAAAGCTTCGATAAACATTTGAACGAGACGAGCAAGTAGCAACGCTGCGCAAAGTTCTAAACGAGGTATAGTTAGCGTCTTAATTGGAGCTACCTTTGTTTTAGCCACTTGAAGTGTGACTAGAGTATTTTGATTCTGAATCATTCGAAGATAAAGAACGGCACCATATGCAAACTTCGATGCGTCAGCAAACTCGTGAATTTCGATTAATTCGCAATTAGGTGTAAATCCACTCCAATGCGGGATTTTAATATGACTGCTCAAATAAAGATCTTGCAACCAATTCTGCCAACGACTAGATATTTCAGAAGGAAGCTCCTCATCCCAACTAATTTTTAGAAGCCACAACGATTGCAGGATAATCTTGGCAGTGACTACGATGGGAGCTAACCAACCCATAGGGTCAAAAAGATGAGTTATTCTAGAAAGAACAGAGTGTTTAGTAACAGACAAATCAAAGGGAGTATTCTCGATGTAGAAACTGAAACAATCACTTTGAGGGTGCCAATCTATACCTAATATTGGTACTGATGTTTCTGAGGCAAAAAGCGAGATCGAATCAGAAGCTAACATATTCGGGGGCAAGCTAGCAAGTACTTCTGGTGTGTTTGAAGTTCACTTACGAAGATTAAAGTGACCTCTTTTAAAAAGTTGAATTAACTCTTCCTGCTTCTGCGAAGCTTTCTCTAGAGAGTGAGCACCAGAAAGTAAATTATCCGAATACATTTCTGAACGAACGGCTTCAGCTGCTATTGGATAAGTTTTGCCGTAGTCTTCGGCAAGTTTCAGAAGCGTGCGTATGGCTATAAAAGGTGAACAAGCCAAGCCATACGTCACGGTAGTCAGGCGATAAGTGTGAAGAGGTTCATCCTTATTGAAACGCCATAAGATTGACTGATAGGATTGATCAAAGTGTTCGACACCAATCTGCCGAAACATTTTCTCCACGTCGGCTGAAAGAGCGACCTTGTAACTACGCCAAGCACAGATCAACGCGACGGGATTTTGAAGAAGATTTGGGCCAATGTGTAGAAGGTCATTAACCGAAATTCCTAATTTGCTCTTGCTCGAGCCGTTAAACACAGTACGCAATTTGGTCGTCGTACTGGTTTCCTTCCATACACCGTGATGTGGTAAGAAGGCTTGATTCTTAGGAAATGAATCTAAATCAGTGGTAAGAGTCATATGACCTAAGTCAATGTACTCTTTGATGAATTCAATATACGCTGTTTTCAGCTTTTCGCCCTTAGTGAAGTTAGCTTCAAGATGATTGAGAGCGCGTAAAGCGGCAGAATATAAGCCTTCGAGATGAGCAGAGCTCAGAGTTTCTCGATCCTTCCAAGGCAGACTTACTATGTACCGACCCGACTCATCCTGTCGAGTGGTTTTTTGATAAAAATCCTCGCACGCTTGTTCGTCAGGTGAGTAAGATTTTTTGTCGACAGGTATTTCCTCCGCCCTCCAAAAATCTTGTACAAGCTCCAAAAGTTTGGCTTCATGCTCGCAGCTGTTTGAACAATGAAGAGATATTGATTCTAGCCCTAGTTCTGAAGTTGAAGAAGAGAGATTACCTGTCAAGAGCCATCCAAGTTTGGAACTAAGTGCTATCGGCTGAAGACTTTGGCCCTTAACTATTTGATTTTCAATGATTTGCGCATAAACGCTGGCACCGAGTAGAATATCGATACGTGAAGGTTCGAGATACTTGGGGTCTGCTAGTTGCAGCCCTCTTAAGTATTCGAAATTTGTATTATCACCTACGACGGGAGGCTTATACGAAGATAATCTTGGTAAGATTATCGTATCCACTTCTAGAGAATAAGTTGGATCAAAATGATGTTGTATAGTAAGACAAGCTACCTTCGAGGACACGGCAGCTGTCTTTTCGCCTATACCTTGAATGTGCGTATGTCTGGTTCTACAATCTAATGAGAGCAAGTTACACAAAGCTTGTGTAACAAGTGAGATTTGAGATCCGGGGTCGATGAGCGCACGAACTAGAATTTTGGTTCCGTTAGGACCAAGGGCGTTAACCCTAGCGGTAGCTAAAAGTACTTTTGTACATTTAGTACTTTCTCCACTATTGAGGGAGACTGCTTGGAGAGCAGATTGATTGTCTTTAGAAATGACGAAATTGCCACAGTTTGAGCTAGAGGTGCTGGTCGCTGAGTCAATCTGATCAGTCTGCAACGGACTGACTGCTTGATTGTTTTCAGAGTGCACCAAAGTGTGATGCTTGGCTTTACAGAGAAAGCATCGGTAAGTGGAAGTGCAATTTTTAACGTTGTGCTTTCCTAAACAATTGTAACAAAGATTAGCGGATTTGATCAATTCCTTTCGCTCAGGAATCACTTTATTTAGAAATCGTTCACATCTATTTGTAAAATGAGATTGATTGCAAAATGGACATTTCTTTTTTGAAGAAGTAGAAGGTGAGGTTTGATGCGAATAAACCGACTGAGCATTGTCATGCTCTGATTTACGAGGTTTTGAATTTGTTGATTGAGCTTTTGAATTATTTGTTGAAGAAGTTATAGTGCCAGCTTCTATGGCCCCTAGAGTGAGGGTTTGACTTCGAAGAAAGGCTTGAAGTTGTTCCAATGTGGGTGGATGAACACTATCACCAAGATGTCTTTCCCATTCTTTACGAGTGTTCAAATCAATCTGCTTAAGCGAGAAATGTACCATCAGATCACTACCTGAAGAATCCGCTCTATTAAGGGATATTAGACTAGCTACAGGGTTGTAAAGTTCCCTGTAAATACGTTTAATTTCCGAAGAAGAGTCTGTCTTCATGGGTTTGACTGAGAAGATTTCTGAAATGTGAGAACCAACAATACGACGTTGATTTTCGTAATATTCGATTAAAGCTGTCCAGGCTCGTTCATAATTATCACCAGAAATGGGAAGAGATTTAATTTTCTCAAGTGCCTCACCAGTGAGGTGAGTGCGAAGATAATGCAATTTCAAGACCGGCGTTAAGTCTTCACGACGATGTATGACCGAACGAAAGTCATCCCTAAAATTCTCCCAATCTGCGAATTTTCCTGAAAATTTAGGTAAATCTATTTTTGGCAAAGATTGAAACGAAGTATTAGCATGAAGTGGGGACTTGGGTGGAGCCAGAGCTTCAGTTTGCTTAGAGGATCCTGGCGCAGAGCTCTGTTCTTCTAAACTTTCCAAGTAATTTAGAAACTCACCCTTTCGATCATAGAAAGTGTCTTCAATTAAGTCAAACATTAGTTTTGAAGTAATCATGCTACAAATCGACAGATTTGAGGTTTAAGATCTTCTCGTGATTTATTTTAAAGGCATTGTAATTCTCCTCAAGACCGGTTAAACGAGCCTTGGCGTTACCCTTATTCATTTGATCTTTACCTTTAGATTTGAAGTTTTGAAAGAAACTATTAATTCTAGCTTGGAGTAACAACTGTCTAGTATGTAGTCCCTCCATTTTGAGATAAAGTTAATTAGACTAGTAGCAAATTTGACTATTTAACCTTTTTGGTATTGAGTTAACTATTCTTGCCCACTCGAGAGTAGAACAAGAAATAGTGAGAGTTATTACATCTAAGTCTTAACCTAGGTTATAATACTTATGCTATAATAGAAGTTGAGATGCGTTTGAAGCTGCGACGTTGACTGTGTCTGCTAACGTTCCCACGGTGAATCAGCTGATGATCCACAGCGTTGACTGTTCGAAGAGAAGTTACTGCAGGCGTTGTATTCAGCTATCCTTGCAGCGTAGTCAGCAGCTGAATCAGGTATGCATCCAGATGTGGTCCAGCAGTCGATGTTGCAGTCAAGACAAAGTAACAGCAGACAGCAATAAAACCGCAAGGTCAAGTAACATAAGTGTTTGCTAAGGCGAAAATTGCAATCAATTTTCTCAAGACTAGCTAAATATTACAATTAAATTTATAGTAAACTCAAACGCAATTAACTTGTACTAATCTCAAATAACGCTACTCAATTTTAATTAAAGTACTTTGACTAAATAGAGATCATTAATTCTCATTAAACGTAATAAATGTACTAGAATAACTAGACGATAGTTGCAAAGTTTAAATTAAACAAATTGGAACGATACGTGTGTCCAAGTACTAGGACGAGGCATCCGAGCGCAATCGGATCGGCGTTGGGTGCGAAGAATATGGACTCGTCCGAGTACAGCTTCGTTCCGTTGATGCGCTCCCTGGCTTATGACAATGGATTCGTCCCCTCCAATTATGCTTGGTGACGACGTAAGTAGCGTCTTGAACGTAGCGCGTTATGATCGCCCCCTTGAAGATGTCTCTTCCTCCTTCGTGGAAAGCTTCCTGTATGCCCGGTGAACGCCTCGCTCCTCGGTGCTGTAGCGAGCGATGTCCACGCGGGTACTCCGTGGCTTGACTCGTGTGAGCCCCATAGCGTGTAGATTCCACGCGGGTACTCCTTGCCTTGGCTGGTGTGGACCCCGTAGCGTGTACGCCGCACGCGAGTTGTCCGTGCCTTGAATGATGTGGACCCCGTACGTGTACGCTGCACATGGGTTGTCCGTGATGAAGTGCTGTAGACCCCGTGCGTGTACAATGCACGCTGGTTGTCCGTGTCTTGATATCTGCCGGTCACCGTACGAACGCGGTGACTCGAAAGCTGGCTTTACAGCGCACGCTTTTGGCTACAAGACAAGATGGCTGCCGGTCACCGTACGAACGCGATGACTCTAGAGCTGGCTTTGCAGCGCACGGTCTTGGTAACGTCTTAGAGTCGTTAGGTACGCACTCCAAGGCGCTTTCAGAAATGGGGAAAATAGCAATTGAGTCTGCTATATCCCCTAGGAAGCCTTAGTGATAGGCTTCCTCGCGCGCGACGACGTGATAACGAGAGAGAGACAGCAACGAACGCAAAGTCAACATGCGGGCACATGTGACTGTAACGGCACTCACGACCACGAACACTTTTTGATGCGTACCTGAAAGAAGAAGTGCTTTCTCTATGCCACTCGAGAGTGGACATAGAAGAAAGAAAAGACTTTCCTCCTTGATGTGGCCATTGCAATGTCCTCTTCTCCCACGATCCGGCTCGAATGACCAAATGTTTTGTGTTGTAGTTGAATGGGATCGTGGACTGAGAGGTTCTTCAAATAAATAACTTCCGTGTGGAGATTAAATGTAGCTGTATTTTGGTCGACTTCGTCGTGCCCCTGGGCGTACAGTCGTTGCTGTCTCTCTGCCGTCGCGTGCTGAACTGGAGCCGGCCGGCGCTGCGAAGTGCCGTCTGCGTGCCTTGGTAGTTGGAGGGGCGGTAAGAGAGGACCGCGTGGAGAGCGCTGACTGGCTGCGCACCTGCGGGAGCCGAATATCGCCTTATGTGGCGTGATGACGTTGGCGTCTCGAATGGTCGAGGTGTTGGATCGCCAACACCTTATAAAAAGAAAAATCCTCTATTTACTTTCAAAATATACTACAAATAACACAATACAGAATAAACAAAACAAAAATTATTCCCCTATATTTAAAATTTTAATCTATAGTTTTTAATTTCTGAATAAAATGTTTACATTAATGAAAAGTTTAAATAAGTGAATTATTTTAAATCTTATTAAAAATTTATCACAAAAAGATTAAGAGTGTGGACACACTCCGAATGTAAAGTTTTTAAAAATCTTTTATTATTGAAATTATTTATACTCAACAAAAAATGTCCCCGATAACAAAAACTTTTTGTCCTTTGATAATGTCCATTTCTTCAGAACAATGAGATACTATTATAAGGGTGGTTATATATGGCTATTGGCGAAGGATACCACTTCTAATTAATTATATCATGATTTATAACTTAAACAATTGGGGGGGTTGAGGGCGCGCGAGGGGGGTGAAGGGGGCGAACTTCTATCAATTTCTTTCAAAAAAACGTCGAACCAGTCACATTTTTACGTTATTTTGAGGGGGTGGTGAGGGGGGAGGTGAGGAGGCGCTGGGGGGGGGCTGAAGGGGCGCTGAGTCGTAAACATTTTCTTACAACTATATAATATAGGAAGATATACTAGGGGCGCTTCGCCCCCTGCTCGCTCCGCTCGCCAACCCCCATTTTCAGAGAGAAATTTTATAATAATGAAGTATGAAACTATCAAATTTTGACAATATGAAATTTTGATGGGTAAAATATCGGACTTAAGACGAATCCAAGGTAAAGGATATACTATTTATGTTCTTTATAATTACTTCAGAGCAATGAAATATCGTTATATTAATTGAATAAATAGTGTAGAAAATTGATCATATTAGGAGGTGATTTTCGGCAAATTCTTCCAGTTATGAAATGTGGTCACAAAAATAGTATAATTGAAGAAGCAATTAAATTTTCTGCGTTATGGTCTCTTTTTAAAGTTTTAAAATTAAATCAAAATATTCGTTCGGAAAATAAAGAATTTGCTTCACTATTGTTAGAATTGGGTGAAGGAAAAATTAATCCATTTATTATTCCAAATAAATGGAAAACGAATAATATTTGTAAAGAAATTTATAGTAACATTAATATTAAAACTTCAATAGATCATGTAATCTTAACCGCTGATAATAAAGTATGACGGAAAATTATTCTCCGTCATTTTCCTCTCTCCCCGCATTAATCATGTACTAATTCCTCACAGTTCTTATAGGTGCAGACGACGCAGAAGGACGCCTGACCGAGACAGACGGAGAGAGAGGGAAAGAGAGAGAGAGAGAGAGAGAGAGAGAGAGAGAGAGAGAGAGAGAGAGAGAGAGAGAGAGAGAGAGAGAGCACGCGAGGAGCGCGCGCGGCCCGTTTAGACTCGGGAGAGAGTCGAGCAGTCTCGTTGAGGATAGCGCCCGCGCTCTTTGCTCCAAAAATATACGGGAGAGTTCCGTGACGTGCGACCTCGGATTGAGAGTGTGTCTGTGTGAGTGTGTGCACCCTGCCACGAGCCTGTGGCCCGTTCCAGCCTCCGAGAGGCAACCGAAAGCGACCTACGCACCAGGAGCTCCGGCGAAGCGTCTTCGGCGACAGTGACTACGCACCATTTGTAAGTGCCGGCTCGACTCTTCTCTCTCTCTCTAACTCGCGGCAACTCGGGCCTCCTTCTTGCGCCCGCTGACCGCGAAACGCACATTGTGCGCTGTGTCCCCTTTTCCCCTCTTTGACTCATTCAATAAACCTCGTTATATGGTATTTAATTCTCGCGAGTGATCCTTCATTTGCTACCCCGTTCTCCCATCTTTATTCAATTCCACATTCGCATGCGGCGTGCATTGCACGAGGCGCGCTAGCCTCGCCGCCGCATGCACTATATTTGTAACGGGATAATTACCGTGCAGTCAGGGAAATTAATTATCCGTTACAAATTGGCGCCCCTCGAAAAACCCACATTTTCGAGAACATGGGTATTTATAGGAGAATTTAAATTCGCATCCGGAGTGTGGAAAATTGCAGCGCGCGGTGACATTAGTTCACGCAGCGCATCAGTGTATTTAACACTGGCAATTAAACACCGGTGGGTTGGATGCATTAAGCATCACCGCACTCCGGAAAAGTCAGCGAACGCGCATTTTTACGACAAGGTTATTGTCGAAAATGACATTCGTCAGCCGTCGCGCACACGCGCAGCGACGGCAACCGCGGACAGTGTTTACGTTGCGTGCCGACACAGGACTCGGGCTACGCAGAACGTAAACAAAGCGAGCCTTTCCAGCACACAAGTTTTCGCACTGTGTGTTGGAGAGAGACAAATTACTCCGAATATTATACTCGGAGCGAAAATTATTTCGTGCGCGATTGAATATTATTTCAGCCTAGGCGCTATTCTAGCGAGACTCAATACGCGACGCGCATATGACAACAGTGCGTCTTATGTATACTCATTCTTTTATTGTTAAATTACGAGTTTGAAAGCGACTTCGCAATAACAAGCGTTAATTAATAAACGTTAATAAACATTGATTAATTATATGAATCGTGACACGCGTTATTGAGAAATTAATAGGAAAATTTTTTTTTTTAATTTATTTAAACAAATTAACTTTTTGTCTCCCTTCTCGGTAATTTGTCACCGACACAAATTTAAATTGTATTAAATTAAAACTCAGACTCATTTTCGAAATCATTAAATTGAGTAATCAAATTAATTATAATTTGAACGAGTATTGAAAATAATAAAAATTGTAACAAGGGGAAAGAAAGATTTCCGAACGCGAAATAACGCATATGCGAACTCGCTGTTCGAAACTCAGTATGTAGGCACAAGCAACGTAGCTTGTGAAGCGCGATACACAGCAGCGTGGAAATAGCAACAGCTGATCGCTCGAGAACCATCGTACCCCGACAGTGAATAACGCGAGTGCCGTATAGTCACCTAGTAGATGACTAGCATAGACTGTATAAATCGAACACGAACGTTCACAGCGCCCGGCATTTAAGACAGGTGGAAAAATTAAAAACATTTAGCTTATTACCGAATAGCGTATAAGTCTTAATAACGGACTTTATTAAAATAAATGCGAAGTCAAAAACATTAGATTGAAAACAAACGAAATAAGTTAGAACCAATAGCAAAAACGCATTTACGTTCTGAACTATTTCAGAGACATCCGGGTGACAAAATTAGTTGAACAAAACAAAATTTATTTTCCTCCTTTCTGTAGTATATTGAAGTATTAAGCCTTCAATAATATTTAATAAAATAGCCTTTGGAATTTTAAGTCAAACCAAATACCCTTCCAGTTAAAATTAAGACCACAACAAAAGTGGCATTTTAATAATTTATTTAATTTTTTTTATTTAACAGTTTTATTATTCTACCGAATTTAGTAATAAATATTCTTTTTTTTCTTTTTTTTTTACAATAAAGAGATAAATTAATCTAAATTACCTAATAAAATATTCTCAGAATTTATTTACCGCGATTCACGCAAAATAAATTCACAGAATTTAACAAACGTAATTTACCTATTGCAATAAATTATTGAACGCGTATGTCGCAAGTGCAAAGCTGAATGCGACGCATCTAGACAAAGCGCAAACGACCCCACAAACAGTATAAACTATTATAAATTATTATAAATTATTATAAATTATTATAAATTATTTGAATTTATCCCTTCTTGGTTTTACAAAAAATTGCCTTTTGTGAATTGAAATTTTCTTGTGGTTAAATTGATACACAAGAAAACAAATAAAACTGGAAGAGGAAAAATTTTTCTTCCTTTTGCTTTTATTAAATTTTCTTTTACCGCATTCCGATTTAAATAAGGAAATATTAAAAACTCCATTCTCATTAAATATAAAAGAGAATTGACCGGCGATTAGCGCAAATTAAACTTGAAAACACTAAAGGCGTAATAACTAAGAACTAAAACTTTAAAACCCGAATTCCTCAGCGAAGCGTATTAGGGATTTTCAGGTCAATAACATGCCACTCTTAGACGACGATATATTCGAAGACATCATGGGGGTGGAAATCCAAGGCTGGATAATGAACCTGGCATGCCAGCCGCTCGACGATGCGCTCGAAAAATTAGAACTTTTAAAAAGCGGCACACAGTTTGCAAAAGCGGATAGATTATATAGGAGATTATTGCGAGGTGACTATACAGCGAACGATTTCATGCGAACGGAAGAAACAGAAGACGAAGCAAAAGCATTCGATAGAAGAAACAAGAAATTGGAAAATCTTACACAAACCCTGCCGTTCGACGCACGTACACTCGACAAGCTGGCGGAAAGGCGTGCAGCTACGAGATGCACACACAACACGTAAAGACGTCAAACGTCACACGGCCCCGCAATTGGTCTTTACGATACGAACAACACCTACAGCCGACGACCCTGTACAATGCACGCTCACAAACGGCAGAACATACACAATGCCAAGAGCAGTAGCATGCGAAATGATGAGAATGCAGGAGCAGATGTCAGATCTGATAGCGAGTACACGCCTGCGCGCAATGTCAAATAAAACGACAAGCAATGAAGCGAGCTCGCAAAAACATAAAACAGTGAACTTCCAAGACACGTACAGATTAGAGTACCTTGACGAAGGAAGTACACAAGCGGACTCGCGCAACACAGTGACGAGCGCAAACGCACGACAACCACCAGCGCTAAGCCCAGCAGCGCAAAACTTCACACCGCAAAGGTATTATGCGAACAAGCGTGATCCCCAGCGACATCCTCAGCCTTATGCTCGTGACCGACAAGAGTCTTGGGGGAGGGGGAGCCTCCCGAGTAACTCGCAAAGTAGATACTCGGGCGAAGGCACCACGCTCCATCAATTCATAAACGTGGACGTTGTCAGAACGGTATGGCAGTGGAAACTGCAATTCACCGGCGAGAAAGGCAGCAGCACCGAGGAATTTCTCGAGCGAGTTAACGAATGCCGCTCGCCCGCGTGAATAACTGACGAAGACCTGATGAATGCTATGTCTCAGCTGACGTCTGGCGTGGCAAGGCACTGGTGCCGCCAAGCTCGCAAAAATTGGCGAACTTGGGAAGACTTTTGCGCCGCCGCACGCTGCTGCTACGGGGTCGACAAGCGATTCCAGCAACGACTCGTCGGCGAAGCGCAAGCCCGCACCCAAGGCAGAAACGAGCCTGTAAGGGATTATATTGTATGCCTCCTTACGATTTTAAGTAAGTTTGAGGAGTCTTGGGAGGACGAAAGACAACTCGAGCACATATATAGAAATATGCTGTCCAGTCACAACGCTTAGTGCCGTGGGAGAAAGTTACCGACATAGACAAGCTCATAGAGCTTGCACGAGAAGCGCACGCGCTAAGGGAGGCCGAGATGAGTTACAAACCTCCCCGGAACCCGGACGATAGTCTGTTACCAGACGTAGCCTACAAGGCGCCAAAGTCCGCGAAAACGCAACCGCAGCGCGGCAAGAGTAGTTTGGCGGCGATGGTGAGTGGCGCGCCTCCGCAAGACACACGTGGACAACCCGTGACGAGCGATGGAAAGCCAAGCCTAGCCGCGATGGCAGAGCAGTCGGCCCAAGGGCTCGATCAGCTGATTAGCCGGCTACTAGACGAAAAACTGTCAAAACTTAACTTGAGCAGGGAGCAACCCTTGGGTCTGCCGCCAACAAGCAGCAGCCCTCCCAAGAGGACAGGAGCGTACCGCAAGAATGGTCGCAGTTCCCCTAACAAGCCTAGGGAAAACGCCCCGGCAAGAACCGGCGAGAAGAATTACGCGCCACCAACTCCAACCAGCGACAAGAACGCCAACAGCCAGAACGGGCCAAAAGAGCATGTCCGGTGCTGGGGTTGTAGCTGGCCTGGCCATATTAAGCCACACTGCCCGGAGTGCTTGGGAAAAGGCAGAGGGGACGCGTAGACGAGGTCGCTCTCGCCACTTCAAAACCTGACGTGACCTCAACGGCGCCTCTGCAAGGCGCCCCGGCTGCATCCGTCGCAGCAACCTCTACCGACTCGGAGGGAAATTTGAGTACCCCGAGTCAACCAGAATTCTCACGATGGTATTTACCAGTGGGTCTCGGCGGATTTCGCATACGTGCGTTACACGATTCAGGCGCATCTCGCACCGCAGTAGGCCCGATTGGCTTGCAGATTGCGACCGCGTGTGGCAAGCAGATTACGCCGCACCGCGGAAGTGGCGCACGCCTCGCCAACGACAAGACCGCGGCGGTACTGGGCCACGTAGACCCGCCCTTCGACGTTGGCAGGTGTGCGACATTACCTCGACGTGGTGATCCTCGAGGAATTGGACGCAGACTGTCTACTCGGCGCCGACTTCATGCGGAAATTCAACGCCGTGCTGTGGCCGCGCGAATCGACGCTTAGCATCGAAGGAGTTACAGAGCGAATTCCCCTAGAACTAGCTTCACTAGCGCACGACGAAGGGAGCGCTTTCCACCTCGCTTCGGTCGGTCTCGCCGATGTTGATGAGGCCCAGCGGCGACAGTTGCAAGAGTTGCTCGACCAAGTGCTGTCCGTGAGCGACGCGCCATTAGGATGCACCAGCTGGACCGAACACAACATCGAAGTCTCGAGCTCTAGGCCCATTAAGCAAAAATATTACCCCGTCTTGAAAAAGATCGAGGAGGAAATGCACAAGCAAGTGCGAGAGATGCTCGAGGCGGGCATTATTATCCAATCGACCAGCGAATGGTCGAGCCCTGTTGTGATGCAACGGAAAGCGAATCGCACTTATCGATTATCGATTATCGCAAGTTGAACGCGGTAACGAAGTCGAGCGCCGCTCCCTCACATGGATGCGATTTTACGCAAGCTCCAAAACGTCCGATACATATTGATGATAGATCTGAGCAGCGCCTACCACCATATTCCGTTACGGAAGGAGGCGCAGGCGCTAACCGCGTTTACTGTCCCTGGAATGGGCCTCTTCGAATGTACTCGAATGCCTTATGGGGTAGTGGGCGGACCAGCGACCTTCCAGGAGCTTTCGGACCGCGTTATCGGTCCAGAAATGGAACCTCATGCGTTCTCCTACTTGAACGATATTATTATCGTCACGGAGACGTTTGAGGAACACCTCAAGTGGCTCAGCCACGTTCTCCGGCGTATTAAAGACGCAGGTCTCACGATTAACCGTGAGAAAAGCGATTTCTGTCGCAGCAAGGTCAAGTTTCTCGGGGTCTTAGTTAACCGAGACGGCTTTAAGCCTGATCCGGACAAAATCAGCTGCGAAGGTTCCTTGGCATGGCGTCATGGTATCGCAAGTTCTTGCCCGACTTGCATGCGGAGCAGTCCGCATTTGAGCAGATTAAAGCTCTCATTGCGTCTGCCCCGGTATTACACTGGCCGTCGTTTGAACACCAGTTCGTGATTCAAACGGAAGCGAGTGATACTGGCCTTGGAGCAGTACTCACGCAGACGATCGACGGTGAAGAACGAGTCTTATGCTTCGCAAGCCGCACGATGACTGCGGCGGAACGAAATTATTCCGTCACGGAACGCGAATGCCTCGCAGTTTTGTGGGAGATACGCAAGTTTCGTGCTTATGTCGAAGGCTATCATTTTAAAGTGATAACCGACCATAGTAGTCTGAAATGGCTATGCAATTTGCATAATCCTACCGGACGCTTAGCGCGGTGGGCGCTTGAAATGCAAGCGTATGACTACGACGTCAAGCATCGTAACGGTTCACTAAACCACGTGCCTGACGCGCTCTCTCGCATGTTTGAGGACGAGGAAGCGCCAGACCTCGCGGCAGTGGACATGTCCGAAAAGACAGACGACGCCCGGTATAAACGCATGGTCGCCGCCGTCCGGACAAAATCCTGGTGATTATCCGTGGTGGAAGATAGTTCACGGGCGCCTCTACAGCTACCGTCCAAATCCTACAGTCGAAGATTTGCTCGAGAATGAGGACGCTTGGAAACTAGTGTTGCCAGTAGAGAAGCGCGAGAAAGCAATGGAAGAGAGACACGCAGAATCTACCGAGGGTCACTTAGGCCGAGCGAAAACGCATGCGCGTGTCACGCTCTATTATTACTGCCCTTCGCTGCGCAAAGATGTCGCTGACTTTGTGCGGAACTGCTTGATCTGTCAGCAGTGCAAAGTGCAGCAGACAGCGCCGGCAGGACTCATGGGCAGCCATCGCGCGTTACGTCCACGGCAGATCGTTGCAGGGGAAATTATGGGACCTTTTTCCAGGTCCGCTCGAGGTTTCCAGTACCTGCTGATATTTCTGGACTTATTTACAAAATGGATCGAATGCGTACCGATTCGCAAGGCGAATGCACGCACCATCCAAAAGGAACTGGAACAGCGAATCTTCCGACGCTTTAGTGTACCCAAAGCTTTTCACTCCGACAATGGAATGGAGTTCAAGAACAAGACTCTTGACTCCTTCCTGAATAAGTGCGGAGTTACGCATACGACGATTCTGCCGTACCACGCGCAGGCAAATCCTGTGGAGTGAGTGAATCGCACGGTGAAACCCATGATCACCGCGTTCCTCGAAGAAAACCACAAGGATTGGGATTTGCACATCCCCAAACTGATGTTCGCGTACAACACTGTGACGCAGGAGTCGACAGGATCGAGCCCAGCATTTCTGAACATGGGCCGGCAACCGTCTCCGCCCGTTTTATTGAAGCGCCGTGAGGAGCGCGCAGCAGAAGAGCTCGCAGAAGCGGCTGAGCTCGAGCGCTGGCACGCGCGGCTGCAGAAGTTGCGAGACGTGCAACAATCCGCCGCGAAGAACACTTCAGCAGCGCAACAGCGACAGTCGCATTATTATAATGCGTCTCGCCGCGATGTTCGCTTCGAACTGGAAGACAAGTTTGGAAGCGAAACCGCATCCTCTCCTCCACTCATCCTTGATGGAAGAGACTGCTGCAAGGTCCACGTAGAAGACCTTAAATTCTATCATGAAAAGGTTCATCTTACCGCTGAGGCAGGGAGCTCAACTGACGTTAACTCGGCACGCGATGACCAGGCTGGGGAAGATCCCGACGACGACGGATCTCCCAATGACCTATCTAGCGATCAGCAGCCCGCACCCCGCAAGAGGGGAAGACCAAGCACGGTTGGTGGTAACGCGAACCTCACGTGTCATAGGGGCTCAGACGAGCAAGCGCTCGCGAGTAACGGCAGACGCTCACGAGCGAAAGCCGCTACCACTCGCGACAAACGCAAGCGCAACGCTACCCCGAAGCCGCGGACGGCCGAAAGGCTCTCGGAACGCAGCCCCAACGAACCGCGTCGCGACACCTTCCCCCCGACGCACGCGCGCCGCAACGCCCCGAGCACGTCACTAACCCCTTAACCTCACGCCTCACCATTGAACATAGTGACCAACTCTTTTCCCGCTAGGGCGAATCATCTAGGGATGAGCCGATAAACGCCTGCGCAACGCGCGAAGGATCGCGACTCCGCAAGACCACAGACCTGTGAGCCACCAAGAGAAGAAAAATGTAAAAGGGAACCCGAGTTGCTTATCTTTTTCCTTTTGTACTCCTAAAGCCTATTGCATGGCTCCTCGAAGCTCTAGTCCCACCGCATGTTGCATGACGGAGAGAGAGATTATCTCGAGCTGGTACGTCGCCCGTAGCCAGCGTCTGGGGGAGGGTCGTATGACGGAAAATTATTGTCCGTCATTTTCCTCTCTCCCCGCATTAATCATGTACTAATTCCTAACAGTTGTTATAGGTTCAGACGACGCGGAAGGACGCCAGACAGAGAGAAACGGAGAGAGAGAGAGAGAGTTAGAGCACGCGAGGAGCGCGCGCGGCCCGTTTCGACTCGGGAGAGAGTCGAGCAGTCTCGTTGAGGATAACGTCCACGCTCCTTGCCCCAAAAATATACGGGAGAGTTCCGTGACGTGCGACCTCGGATTGAGAGTGTGTCTGTGTGAGTGTGTGCACCCTGCCACGAGCCTGTGGCCCGTTTCAGCCTCCGAGAGGTAACCGAAAGCGACCTGCGCACCAGGAGCTCCGGCGAAGCGTCTTTGGCGACAGCGACTACGCACCATTTGTAAGTGCCGGCTCGACTCTTCTCTCTCTCTCTCTAACTCGCGGCAACTCGGGCTTCCTTCTTGCACCCGCTGACGGCGAATCGCACATTGTGCGCTGTGTCCCCTTTTCCCCTCTTTGACTCGTTCAATAAACCTCGTTATATGGTATTTAATTCTCGCGAGTGATCCTTCATTTGCTATCCCGTTCTCCCACCTTTATTCAATTCCACATTCGCATGCGGCGTGCATTGCACGAGGCGCGCTAGCCTCGCCGCCGCATGCACTATATTTGTAACGGGATAATTACCGAGCAGTCAGGGAAATTAATTATCCGTTACAAAAGATACTAAAATTATTAATAATAAAGTTTTAGAATTATTGAATAAAAAAGTACATACGTATTATAGTATAGATTATGCAACTCATAAAGGAGATGATCAAACAGACGAAAATATTCATTTAAATTATCCAATTGAAATGCTTAACAATATTAGAGAAGGTCTACCACCTCATGAATTAAAATTGTAAATGAAGTAAATGCTATTGTTATGTTAATTAGAAATATAAGTATTGTACAAGGAATGTGTAATGGTACACGTCTAATAATAACTGGATTATATGCTCATAAAGTTAAGGCAGAAATAATTACAGGCAAAAGAATTGGTGAAGAGGTTTTTATTCCACGAATAACATTAAATACTGTAGATTCATCTTCATTTCCTTTTATTCTTTTCCATAAACAATTTCCAATTGTATTAGCTTTTGCAATGACAATAAATAAATCTCATGGACAGAGTTTCGATTCTACTGGAATTTTTATTAGACGACCACTATTTTCACATAGTCAGTTATATGTTGCTTTATCCCGATGTAAAAATCCTAACAATATATTTATTGAAAATTGTTCAGAAAATTCTTTAATAATAGATAACATTGTATGGAAAGAAATTTGTGAAATTTAATCTATAATTAACACTATAAGATTTGATGAGTGAAAATTTATGTCGTATTTGTATATGATCTCAATTTCTCCTAAGCTCAAGGAATTTATAACAATAATTATTTTAATTAAAATATTACCCTTTGTGAAAATATAAGACATGTTGTATCTTCTCATAAGCTTAATATCATAAATAATCTGAATATTGTTGTACATTTAATAAATAAATATTTCATAATTATTTAATATATTAATGTGAAATATTTGTTTATTAAATGTAATAAAGATGTGAATTAATTTTCATTATATTTTAAACTTTGCACAATTTTTATTTTAGAGAAATTACAATAATAAGTAATGAAAATTAATTCACATCTTACATGGTGGCGGAAGGAAGGGCTAGGTTGGAGTCAAGGAGGATTACGGAGGGTTTACTCCCATGCTTTTTAGGGCTACTGGCGATGAATTCCATGGTTGTGTTTAGGCTCATTATATAAAAAATTATTGTGTAATTCTATATGATTTCGGCATGTCCCAAAATCATATATATAATTATTATTATTTCTTATATATAAAACCTAAGCTCAATAAAATCAAAAATTCAACGCGCCTATAACAGTACCTCAGTGGTGGTGTAGAAAGCTGTTCCAAATGTGCGAAATGTGGTAATAGTTGAAAACATAATTGTCTATGTTATTTCTAATAATAATTAGTACATTTTTGAGTTTTTTTAAATGTTCGAATTCAAAGATTTAGTGTCAGTTTTCTCTTTGATGGTTTTTCGATTATTATAGAAAACAGTAATCAAGTAGTAGTCCAGATGTGTAGGGGACGGTGGAGGGGATGGTGGAGGGGACGGTAGGTGGAGGGCGGTGGAGGGGGCGGTGGTCTAACTGAGATTAAAAAATAACGTGATTTTTGAACGAATTTAACGTTAAAAAGTGGTGGGGACCGTGGAGGGGCAGCAAATAGGTAAGTGGATGGGACGGTGGAGGGCGGCGGAGGGGGCGGTGGAGGGTGGTGGAGGGGACGGTGGACGGACTGCGTTCAGATATAGCAGTAACGCCTATATAATATAGGGATATATATATATATATATATATATATATATATCTATGATATAAAAATATTTCGCCGCCGTCGCCGCCGCCGCCGTGTCGTATAATCGGGCGTAAAGAGCCACTTTGCTCCCGTCGGGCGTAAAGAGCCATTTTAGATTTCAGAGGGGCTATTCTCCGCCGGGAGTAAAGATACGCTTTACTTCTGCCGATCGTAGAGACCCATTTTTACTTCCGCCGGGCGTAAAGAGCCATATTACTTCCGCTGGGCGTAAAGAGCCATATTACTTCCGCCGGGTGTAAAGAACCATATTACTTCCGCCGGGCGCACTTTACTATTTTATAGTATAAGTAAAGCATGTCGACGTAGTCGTTAGTCATAGAAAATATCATTTCGAAAATTAGAAATGAAACTTGAGAAAATCAGCTATTATTTGCTTTTTTTATAATTATAACATGTTTGTTCCTTCCAAAGTTATGAAAGTTCAAAGTAAAACATCGAAAATATACTGATTAATCCCTAAAATTAAACTGTTTAATTGCAGACATATTTTTTATGCACTTTCAATGATCTATTTTAAACATTCATAAGTTTGGAAGGAATCAACATTTTACTTAGTATTTTTATCATTAAACAATATTACTTATGTCGACTGTAATCTAATATCAACTGATAAGAATTTTTTTATCGGTATTGCAGTTCAGGTTTTAATTAAGTTTCTATTTCAGATTCTACGGGGGTGATTATAAACAAGGGCAATCTGACTGCCATTAATATTTATAATAATTTAATTTATAAGAATGTAAGACCGATAAAAAAATTCTTATCAGTTGATATTAGAATACAGTTGATATTATTTTTATAATCGAGAAGCATGCTCTTTTCCGTTATTTTATGCGATTTTCTGACTAGATTTGTTATATTACGTTAATTTCACGTTATTTTTACGTTATATTATGATATTTTATATGAAATTAACGTTTAGTAATGAAAAAAATATCGTAGAATAACATAAAAATAACGTAAAAGCTAATTAAAAATAGTCTTTTCTTACTCGCCCACCCGAAAGTACGTACTTTCGGCCCGCTTCTCCGGGCCGAAAGAGAAACTTTCGTATCCTATTTTAGACCAACCGCGCGCTCTGATTGGCTGCCGAAATTTCCTGATCCGCGGCGCTTCAGCGCCCGCGCGCATGTCCGAGGAAAGATATTGTTCATGTAAAATACTGAATAAAAATATTTAGAAAAATATATTGAATGATGCAAAAATTATGTTCGTCGATTATGAGGAAAAAGGATATTATACAACGGAAAAATATTCAGCATTAAGTAATATTATCTTTTTCAAATATTATTATTCAGTATTTTGCGTAAGTAATACTTAATTTGAGATATTTCGTTAAAAAAATTTCATTGTAGAATTTTTCCAAGAAAACTTCATGTAAGTATACACTTAAAAAAGTCCTAATTTGTAAATCAAATGTCCACATAACCCTATTTTTATGTTTAAAATACGCTTCCTTCATTAGAATTCTGAAATAATAATTGTTATTCCGTTGCCTTTCAAATTACACGCAAATTGCACATTAAGGGGGCTAGACACCTTTTTTCTCTGAAATAAGAAGTCACATTTTAATTCATAAATGTAAACTAATTATTTCATATTTTTTACATATAAAAGTGGGTATATTTACCTTACCTTAAAACTTTCTCCGATGGGCCTATATATGGTCCAGAACCATAGTCATCGATGAAACAAGTTTTTTCACTAACCGTAAGCTTTGAAATTTTCCTGTGGATGGATTGACTCCAGATTTGAACTAAATTACTCCTGAATAGTATAATTCTCATATGAGTGTAGGGATTTAGGATTAAATGTCGGAAAAAATTTTTACATCAGAAAAATTATGAAAAAATATAAAAAATTTAAAAAAATTTAAAAAAAAACTCTTGAAAAACAGCACAATTTTTTTTTCTCATTAGATCAAAAATCCCTACACTCATATGAGAATTATACTATTCAGGAGTACTTTGGTTCAAATCTGGAGTCAATCCATCCACAGGAAAATTTCAAAGCTTACGGTTAGTGAAAAAACTTGTTTCATCGATGACTATGGTTCTGGACCATATAAAAGGCCCATCGGAGAAAGTTTTAAGGTAAGGTAAATATACCCACTTTTATATGTAAAAAGTATGAAATAATTAGTTTACATTTATGTATTAAAATGTGACTTCTTATTTCAGAGAAAAAAGGTGTCTAGCCCCCTTAAGAAGGAAGTTAACTAATCTGTACGTTAAGAAAGAAGTTAATTTAACTACTCGGAAAAAGAAAAGTAACATTAGTTGAAAAATAAAAAAAAGGTTATTTTTCTTTGTTACCCTCCTTTGCCGTGCAAAGAGGTCGACCCCTTTTTTAACACACAGTCAAGTTGACTCCTTTCTGCACGTGTAGCAAAATTAACCTCCTTTGTACCTAGCATTATTTATTACAATTATTTTCAAATTTATTTTATAGGCAATTAGGTCTTACTAAATAAATCGTATTCCCAATTTAGTTATTTTATATGAATTCTATTCCTTTATATAATTCTCAAATTCATAGTATTCAGTGGAGAAGTAGGTTTATAGGTTAGTAGAAGAAATTTACGTATTCCCGATTTACTTATTTTGCCATCCATTTATATATAGATTCTCAAAATTCAAAGTGTTTAATAGGGAATTAGGCCTAGATTGGTGAATTCCGTCAACCAAGGAACCAATAACCAAAAGCTTGGCAAATATGAAATTGATGTGAAAAATTAATAAGTGGTAAACTTTTATCCTAAGTTTTATCCAAAGTGGTTCCTCATTTCAAAAAGGTAAATTATTTTTATATTAATGAATCCAACGTATTTAAAGATATATAATTAAAAATTTGTAAAAATCCATAAAAATTTTCAGTTTTCTACACTTTCATTCTACAGTTCATAAAATTGTTATTAGCCGTAAAAGTCTATAAATATAAAATGTAAGAAAGTTTGCCAAAATGTAAGAATGTGTCAAAAAATGTAAAACAGTATAAAAAAATGTTAAAAATAGTAAAATTGAAGTATATTAAAATGTAAATAAAATGTAACTTTAAGAAAATATATAAAAACTGCAAGAATGTGTTAAAAAAACTGTAAAAAAATTTAAGAACGTGTAAAAAAGGTTTAATAAAGTGTTAATAAATGTAAAAAAATGTAGAAACACTATAATAAAATGTTAATAACTTTTAACAAACTGTAAAAAAATGTTACGTGGGCAGGGTAGAGGACGTGGACGAGGACAAGGATGGAAAACAAAACGTATTATCGTGATGAAATTTTATTGATACCATTTTATTGATTTTATTCATAGAGAGATTTACAATTGTATTGTAACGGGATGGCTAGTGGGGGAAAATCCCAACAAGCCACAGGCCAGCAATGCCCTAGAACACGGTGCCGCGGGTGTCAGACTAAAATGACTTGCCCGGGGATCTGCTCCTGGAATCCCGAAAACAACGCGAAGATCGCACACGAACTTCGCTTTCCAACTAATTGGATCGCTGAGTGAAAAGCGCGCGCTCGAAGAGTAAAGCGCGCGGCCGCTATGCTCAGATATGAAAACGACCGGCGGAGTCGTTTTCCCGCGGAGGCGGCGGTATCCGGGAGAAGGACAGGTTGTAATGAACAACGCGACGAGTAACTAGATATCACAATATATTCACAATCACTAATCTCTACAAGCACAACGCACGTGCTGATTAGAACAAAGAGTTAGTTCGCGCGCGACCGTTAATATTCAAACACGCGAACTACACGGCGCGCGGCGAAGCTGCTAATTTCGCGCGCGGTGTTAAAGTACGGCGGGCTGACACACACCCCCACGTACACGGCACAGAAGGCTTGCACGGGGCGATTTCCGTGCGAGCCTTTACAATGAACCCGCGAGAGGAGAGTAGAAAACTTACGTTAGGAAGGAGCAGCCGGTGCACTCGACTCTCTCTCTCGCTCCCTGTCGTTCGCACAGCAGTTGCGCTCTCTCTCTCTCTCTCTCTCTCTCTTTCGCTGTATTGGGTCGGCAGGCGGGCTGGCTGCCGGCTCCTCGCTCGCAGGCTCGTTCTGCTCGTGGCACACGCTACGCGGTATCGCTCTCTCTCTGTCTCTCTTGTGCGCGCCTCGACGTTTTGCGGCGCCTCCACTACACTCGCGGGGTCTCACAAAACGATCGAACGGCGTGGACAAGTAAACTCACGAAGAACAGAGGTGATCCTACTTGCGCGACGGCAGACACGAAGATGGCTCCTTTTTCTCGCGGGAACCAGTTAGCAGCTTCGCAACGGATGACGGGCATTTTACGCGTCGCGAGACCGATTCGCTACACGCGGCGCGCCTCGATTCGGCTGCGCAGGAGTTGCGCGCGCGCGCTCACTACCTTCGCGCGGTAGATTAGAATCGCGGCTAGACACGCGTTACACCCCCCCGCCAGACGCTGCTTAGGGGACCGAGAGCAGCTCTGCTAATCATGGCCGTCGTCGTACCTACTAATATGGTAGTAATGATTAGGAGAAGGAGGTTCGGAAAGGAACATTGCAGAATCAGAGTCACCGGTTTTTCTTTTTAATTTTTATTAAAAAAAAATATATAAAAAAAACTTCAGGGCCTCACCCCTCTTCAACTGGCCCGGGAATACGATCGGCGCCCCTTGTGACGAGCTTGGTTGGGGCAATGTTTTGACTTTTTCACCCCAAGCTCGCCACACATGAAGCACCGGGGGATCGCGTTACTGCCGAGCGCATCCCGGGCCGCTCGCTCTTCTTCGAGCGCCCTCCTAAGGCGCTCTTCTTCTTTTTGGAGACGGCGCTGGGCCTCTTCCTTGACCCGGCGCGCCGTCTCCTCCGCCTTTTCCCTGGCTCGCTTGGCCTCTTCCATGCGCTCCTGCGCACGAGCCAGGCGAGCCTCCTCCGCCTTTTGGAAGGCTATGCGGCGCAGCCTGGCGGCCCTGGCCTCTGCGGCGGCCGCGAGCTCTTCGCGCCGGCCTTGGGCCATTCCGACCCATTTGCCGGCTTGCCGCTCGCCGGCCTTACCGTGGCACTGGAGAAAGACCTCCAGTGCGGCCAGGGCAGCGTCCTCCGCAGCGCGCGAGGACTTGCTGAGGCACCGCGCTTCCTCGAGGGCCTTCTCCACTGGGACCCAGGCCGCACCGACTTCATCACTCGGTGCCCACTTGGGGGCCTGGGTCGGAGAACTCTCTTTCCTTTCTTCGTCGGCCCGAGCCGCGCCGGCGTTTCCTTCCGGCGCCATCTCTGAGGCTCGGACCGACGCCTCTTGTGAAAGCCGTTCTTCCCGGCTTTCCGGCTGCTCCTTCGGGGGACGAGGTCGCCGAAGCGGACTGGGACCGGCCTCTACCCAGGCCGGCTCCGAAGGTCCCTTTCTTGGCTTCGGCGCCTCTATCTCCTCGATCATGACGGTGGAGGGCTCTTCCACTGGCTGGGGTGCCAGTGTCACAGCGTCGATGCCCTCCACGACCTGCTCCAAAAAATCGATGACGGCGGGGTCAGGATTGCACTGGATTAATCCAGCGATCACCTTCTTCGCCGTCTCCGCTATTTCGGGAGTCAGGCCTTGCATGTCCTGAAACAGGTAAATCGATCCCGGGGAGGAGTGAGATTGAGGACTGGAGAATTAAGACGAACACAGGTTAGTACGTACGACACAAGTTGGACTGCACAATTATTGCTTTTTATACGCTCGGGTTCTACGAGGACTAATTAGTCCGGCATCAGCAGGGACGGGCTTCTTCTTCGAACCCTTTGGCCTCCCTGGGCCTCGCTTGGGTTCTGTTGGACCGGCCACACGCATAGGCCGGCCATCGCTCGCACGCTTTCCTGGCCTAACACTTAGCGCGGTCTTACGAGGTGGACCGCGCCTCTTAGCCGTCACCCGGGGCTGTACATTCCCCCGGCTAAATCTGTGTCCCTCTGACGTGTTCCGTTCGGCTGAAGAGTCCCTCGCTGGTAGCGCCTGGGCTACTTCTGCTGAGACGTATCTCTTGAGTTGCTGCGCATGGACGGGACGTATCGTTCGACCATCCCCACCTTGGATCTCATAGGTGTTTTCGCCTAGAATATTCACAATCGTGTAGGGCCCCGCGTACTTCGGGGCTAATTTGGCAGAAATCCCCTCAGCTGCTGAGGATAGTACCTTATTCTCTCTCCATACACGATCGCCTAGACAGAATTCTGGAGGTCGACGATGAGCGTCATAATATTTGGCTTGTCTCGCCTGCTCCGCTTGCGCGTCGGCCGCCGCCCGAACGTGCAATTCGCGGAGCTTGTCCATACGTACCACCCAATTGTTTATCACCTCTTGCTGCCCTTGCTCTTCGGCTAACCTGTCTTCCTCCCGTCTTAGTGTCTTCGGTGGGTCAGGTTGTCGGCCGTAAATGAGCATGGCAGGACTTATCATTGTGGAGCTGTGTTCGGCAGTATTGTACGCGAACGCCAGCTCATTCAGTTTCTCATCCCAGGACCGGTGATTTTCCTCTGCGTAAGACATAATCATTGTCTTCACCGTTCGATTCACACGCTCGACAGGATTGGCCTGAGGGTGATACGGAGGTGTAAACGTGTGATGCACGTTTCTCTCCTTTAAGAATGCCTCTAATGGTGCATTTTTAAATTCAGTCCCATTGTCTGAGAGAAACACATACTCGCTCGTTGAGTCCCTTAATTACCGATTTACCATCTGCCCTTTTTATCGGAATTACTTCAATCCAGCGTGTGAACAAGTCCTGGAATATGAGAATGTATTCGTGGCCGTGCGTGGTTTTTGGGAGGGGCCCCATAATGTCGCTGGCCACGATTTGCCATGGACGCTCTGTAATTCTGCGTCCCATGAATCCTGTTGGAGCGCGCTGTTCGACTTTGCACTGCTGGCAAATTTGGCACTGGCTCACGTATCTGGCTACATCACGAGACATGTGTGGCCAATAATACTTCCGCTTTACCCTTTCTAGCGTTTTCTCGCGGCTCAAGTGCCCAGCAGTTGGAAAGTCATGGCATTCTCTCAGTACTTCGCGTCGCTTTTCGTGAGGGACTGCTAACTTCCATGCATCATCGTCGCCGAGAGACTCGTCTATGACTTCATCAGGTTCGTACTTGTACAGTCTCCCCCCCGCCAGCTTGAACGTGGGGAAGTTTCGCGGCCGCTGTTGAACCTCTTTCACAATTTCGAGGTACCATTGGTCGTTTGTATCGCGTTCGAGCTCTAATGCGGCGACCGCTGGCTCCTCTTCCTCGAACATCCGCGAAAGGGCATCTGGGACGTTGTTCAAAGAGCCCTTTCGGTGTTCGACTGTGAAACTGTGGTTTTGTAGTTCCAAAGCCCATCTTCCTAACCTGCCTGATGGGTTTCGGAGATCACGAAGCCACTTCAAGCTGCTATGATCCGTGATGACCTTGAAGTCATAGGCCTCTATATACGGACGGAACTTTTTGATTGCCCAGAGAATTGCTAGACACTCTCGTTCCGTCACGCTATAATTCTTCTCGGCCGCGCTCAGAGTTCGACTAGCGAACTCTAGGACTCTTTCGTCGCCGTCTATTATCTGGTATAGCACCGCCCCAAGTCCTGTATCGCTCGCATCAGTTTGCACCACGAACTGTGCGTTAGATACCGGTCTGTGGAGAATCGGTGCAGAAGCAACTAGCGCTTTTAGTTTTTGGAAGGCCTCTTCTTGTGCCGTTGACCACTCGTATTTCCGATCCTTTTTCGTTAGTTCGGTCAGTGGTTCAGCAATTGTGGCGAAGTTTGATAAAAACTTTCTATACCACGAGGCCATTCCTAGGAAGCGTCTCAGCTGACGGAGGTTTTTCGGCACCGGATATTCCATAATGGGCTTTATTTTCTCGGGGTCTGGTTTAAAACCATCCCTATTTACTATGACCCCGAGATATTGGACCTCATCGCGACAGAAGACACTCTTCTCGCGATTTATTGTGAGGCCCGCGTCCTTTATCCTATCTAGAACTCTTTTTAGAACCTCTTTATGCTCCTCGAATGTTTCTGTGACTATTATTATGTCATCGAGATACGAGTAAGCAAAAGGTTCGAGTTCGGGGCCGATGACTTTGTCAATCAGCCTCTGGAAGGACGCTCCGGCATACGAAAGACCGTAGGGCATTCTTGTAAATTGAAATAACCCTTTGCCTGGCACGGTGAAGGCCGTAGTCTCTTTGGACTCCGGATTTAGTGGTATTTGGTGGTACGCACTACTTAAATCCAACGTGGATATGTATCGCGCTTTCTGCAGTTTGCTTAAGATACTCTCCATGTATGGTAACGGGTATGCGTCTGGCCTTGACGCTGCGTTCACTTTTCTGAAGTTCACACAGAAACGGAACTTCCCGTTGGACTTGCGTACCATTACCACAGGGCTTGACCAGCCGCTTGCCGAAGGTTCTATTATACCCGCGAGTAGCATTTCCTCCACCTGCTTGTGCATCTCTTCCTCGAGTTTTCGAGATACTGGGCAGTACTTTTGTTTTATGGGTCTTGTGGAGCCGACGTCTACTGCATGCTCAACCCACGAAGTACACCTTAATGGTGCCAGGCCGTTTCCCATCAGCTCAGCTACTAAAGCTTCCGCTTCTTTGCGCTGCTCTTCTGTTGGGTCCGCCAACCCTATAGCTGATACGGACACGGTATTATTGGCGGTTATGGAGGCTACTTCTAACTTTACGCTTGCATCATCATCTTTGAGATGCAGCGTATTGTCAGTGGGGTCTAAGACGGCGCTAAACTTCTTAATGAAGTACACCCCCAAGTAGCACTCCGTGTCTAGGTCTGGCATGATTGCGACGCGCACATCCTTGCACACGCATGCCACGACCATGGGTAGATATACATAGCCAACCACTGCTATGCTCTGCCCATTAGCTACCCGTGCCGTTAGGCCGCTGGCCGGGATTAATTCTTTTCCACAGGCTGTAGCGAGCTGTAAGCCGATGGAATTCATCCCAGTCCAGGAAGCTCCAGTATCGAAGAGTGCCCGTAGCCTGTAGCCGGCTACACCTACTTGAAGCCACCATCGCGAGCATGTTTCCTGGTTATCTTCGTTCTGCTGAGTCGCGGGCACTTCTTCGCTCTCTCCTTCAGGCAATTGGACCGAGTTACCCTCGGTCGCTGATATGAGAGCTGGGGGCGGGCGTGTGGCCGTGTTTACCTGCCCCCTTGGCCGTTTCCCTCCTGGTTTCCGGCAGCATTGGGGTTGCGGTCGCTTCCCCTTTGCTCGTTGCCGTAACCCCTTCGGTACTCTGGCCTTTGTGGAGGTCCATTACTCCTTGGACTTGGCGGCCTAGCCTGGTGGGTCGCGCTACTACCCCCACTAGGCTGATTATTACTTTGCCCGCCTTCCCGCTGCCTGTTCTCCCAATTATTCTTTTTCTTGGGCTTCTTGAACGACTGTGGGTTTGGCGTTTGCCCACTATTTCCGTCGGTGCCTTTCTTTGTCAAGCTTGACAAACACTCGGCCATCACCCGACGGAACATAGCCTCGAGGCTTTCTCGAGGCTCCTGCTGTTGTTGCCCCATCGCCGCCACTCCTGGATTCTGCTTTTTCCGCTGATCCGTGGTTGGCTCTGTAGGTACGTAGGCAAACTCTGGCAAGTAAGTGCGCTCTAGCGGTGGTGGCGAGTGATACACCTTATCTGCCGCGAGCGCTAATTCGGCCTCCCGGGCTAAATCCAGGAGCCCTCGGTAATCCGTAATTTGATTACGCATGACCATTTTTTGTAGTTCTGGCCGCATGTTCCGGTGCAACATGTCCAATTGTTGGGGCATGCTAGGCACCGGAACTAACTTGAGAATCAAGGCTTGCAGATTCACTACGTAATCTCTCGTGAGTTCGTTTCTGCCTTGAGTCCTCGCGTTTATCTCCGCTAGGATTTGCTGTTGATGGCCCCTGTCACCGCCATACATGTGTATTATGGCCTCTTGGAAGTCTTGCCAAGATCGCCACGTATGACGGTTACTCCTATACCAGGTGGCCGCTACTCCACTCAGGAGCTCTGACAATGACGAGAGTACTTCGTCGTACGTCAGATTTGCTAGAGCTCGACATTCCTCTACTCTCGTGAGGAATAACTCGACGCTCTGCTCCTTCAAGGACCCAGAGAACTTGATGTGCCATTTCCTTACGATTTGGCCCACATCACGGTTCGTCTGTTGAGGCACGTACGTCTGCCTCGTAGACTGGTCCAGTGTAGCGCTCACCCCCGCCTGACGCTGTGTAGGATTTCTACCGCTATTCCTCCTAGCGTCCCTTGGCGATTCAGTATTGGGACTGCTGCTGTCAAAATTCACATATGTGAACGTGTCCTGAAAGTTCACATGTGGTGATCCTCGTCCCCTGTCCGCACTCGGTAGTTGAACTCCCTCCAAGCGCGTGCTTGAGGGTGGGTGTCGAGCTTCTTGGAGTATTCGCACACTCTCTTTGAGCTCTTCCACCTCTTTGACGAGTCTATGGATCACCGACAGCAGCTGTTCTGAGACTACGTTATCTCCCACAGCAATCCCTGCGGTAAGCTGTTCCCCACTCAAAACTCTGTGGCTGCGGTGGACTTCGCGTTTGCTGCCAGAACGCGTGCTGCCCATTTTGTGCCGACAACGACTCTTGTTCTTGACTCCGCCGGAATTGTCGTTGCCTGCGCTGCTCTTCTAGCAACGCCTGCTGTCGCTGCTGCTCTTGATGCTTTCGCTGTTGCTGCCGCTGCTGCTCCTGCTGTTGTTGCTGTTGCTGCCGTCGCTGCTGCTCCATCTGCTGCTGCTGTTGCATTTGTTGCTGCTGCATTTGCTGCTGCTGCATTTGTCGCTGTTGCAGTTGCTGCTGCTGCATTTGCTGCTGCTGCAGTTGTTGCTGTTGAAGCTGTTGCTGTTGGAGCTGTCCCTCGGCTTCGGCTGGAGATGTCCCGGTGGGTGCTGCAGAGCTCAATATCTCTGTCCCGGAACCCTCCTGGCCGTTTGCCTCATCCGCTGGCTCCACCACTGCATTATGTGCTTGTTGTGGAGCGTTCATCCTCCGAGACTCCGAGAGTTTTTGCATCACTATCGGGTCATCAAGGAGCGTAATGAACGGGTGCGGTTGGTCTGGATCAGTATTGGGATCCACAATAGTCGACCCAGATTTGTTCATCAACGTTAAGTCGATGAACGCCCTTCGGGACTGCTCGCGTTTAGCAAACGCTTGCTTTTCCGACAGCTCCGGCTCTGGCACGAAATCGGCGGCACTGTAATCGCCCATAATCCACTTGATCGTTGTCAGCATATTCACTGATTGCAGATCTGACTGCTGCAGACCAAGGGCTTGCATGGCCTCGATAATTTCCTCTTCGGGCTGTGTATACGCCCAATTGAGTATCGCAGATTCCGCAAACTGCGATGATCGGGCCATGGTGTCAATTGGCTGTGCGCTTCCCCACGAACTTATTTTACTAGCGCGAGTAGTATCCGGATTGATGGCAGAGAGAGTTTGCCTTTTCAACCCGTGAGCTAGCTTTTTCAATGCGAACCCGGGTTACTTTCTAAGAGCTACGGTAGTTGCTCTTAACCTCGATAATGTACGAGGATTTCCCGTATGCGGCTCTAAAAAAAAATAAAAGCTATTTCTGTAAGTAATTACGATTTGTAATTAATTACGCTCCACTACTCGCACTTGTAATTTTAAAATAAATATATGTGAAAAAAAAATATATATATGTGTCAAAACGGACAATATCACCAAAAACACAAAAAAATAAATACAATTTTCACCTAAAAAAAATAAAAACAATTTTTAAGTTCGAGGGGATTTTTGCGCTCGAGTTTTTACTCGGGCGCACAGTCAACTTTTTGTTCCGAGAGTGCTTGCCGACTTTCTCTCGATCTTCTTCTAACTGCACGATAAAAGAAAAAAAATTTTATTTTTCGTCCAAAAAAAATAATTCGTATCGGAAATACGAGAGAACGAGAAGAAAAAAAAAAATTTTCGAGACGAGAAAAAAAATTAATTAAAAAATTAATTATCGCTAAAAAAAAAATTTTGTCGTTAAAAAAATTAATTGTTATTAAAAAACTTTAATTGTTAACAATAATTCATCAACGCTCCAAAAATTCCGCGATCAATATCTCTCCTCGTCGGCACACTAGGTCGAGGGTTATTGGCTATCGCACGCCTAACCTCTCGACCGCACTCTCGCAACAGCACGGCTGTGTCACGCACACGCACACACGTGCCTACGAGCTGCGGCACGAAGAGCCTTTGTTTGCAGCTTACGCTCAGCTACGCTGCTGAGCTTCTTCGCGCCAAGCTTCGCCGCGAATCACGTACGCGTCGCAGGTCCTTCTCCACCCCCAAAACGTTGTGGCGCCAGTTGTAACGGGATGGCTAGTGGGGGAAAATCCCAACAAGCCACAGGCCAGCGATGCCCTAGAACACGGTGGCGCGGGTATCAGACTAAAATGACTTGCCCGGGGATCTGCTCCTGGAATCCCGAAAACAACGCGAAGATCGCACACGAACTTCGCTTTCCAACTAATTGGATCGCTGAGTGAAAAGCGCGCGCTCGAAGAGTAAAGCGCGCGGCCGCTAGGCTCAGATATGAAAACGACCGGCGGAGTCGTTTTCCCGCGGAGGCGGCGGTATCCGGGAGAAGGACAGGTTGTAATGAACAACGCGACGAGTAACTAGATATCACAATATATTCACAATCACTAATCTCTACAAGCACGACGCACGTGCTGATTAGAACAAAGAGTTAGTTCGCGCGCGACCGTTAATATTCAAACGCGCGAACTACACGGCGCGCGGCGAAGCTGCTAATTTCGCGCGCGGTGTTAAAGTACGGCGGCCTGACACACACCCCCACGTACACGGCACAGAAGGCTTGCACGGGGCGATTTCCGTGCGAGCCTTTACAATGAACCCGCGAGAGGAGAGTAAACTTACGTTAGGATGGAGCAGCCGGTGCACTCGACTCTCTCTCTCGCTCCCTGTCGTTCGCACAGCAGTTGCGCTCTCTCTCTCTCTCTCTCTCTCTCTTTCGCTGTATTGGGTCGGCAGGCGGGCTGGCTGCCGGCTCCTCGCTCGCAGGCTCGTTCTGCTCGTGGCACACGCTACGCGGTATCGCTCTCTCTCTGTCTCTCTTGTGCGCGCCTCCACGTTTTGCGGCGCCTCCACTACACTCGCGGGGTCTCACAAAACGATCGAACGGCGTGGACAAGTAAACTCACGAAGAACGGAGGAGATCCTACTTGCACGACGGCAGACACGAAGATGGCTCCTTTTTCTCGCGGGAACCAGTTAGCAGCTTCGCGACGGATGACGGGCATTTTACGCGTCGCGAGACCGATTCGCTACGCGCGGCGCGCCTCGATTCGGCTGCGCAGGAGTTGCGCGCGCGCGCTCACTACCTTCGCGCGGTAGATTAGAATCGCGGCTAGACACGCGTTACAGTATAATAAATATTCATTTACAATTTTATAATAAATATGTATTTACAATTTTGTAATACATATTTACAATATGTATATACAATTGTTTCAATTAATCTTTATTAAAAAAATGCATTTTCATTGTCAATAAATTTATTTACAATTTTTTCATTTCATTATTAATTCAATATATTTGAATTTTAAAACAATTTTATATATTTACAATTTTATTTACAATTCTTTAAAAATTGTTTTTATATGTTAAAAAATTATTTGAAATTATTCATAACTCTTTAAAAATTATAAAATAAATGGAAAAAAAAAACTTTTGATTTACACATAAAATTAACCAAATATTTTAAAAATAATATAAATAATATAAATAATTAATTGAAATAAAAATTTTAATACAAAACTATGTTGTATTTAATGTATTAAAAAATTAAATAGTTATTTATAATTTTTTACTAAAACTTATATATATATATATATATATATATATATATATATATATATATATATATATATATATATATATATATATATATATATATATATATATATGTATATATATATTCATTGAACATTCATTTGGTTTTTGTTTTCAAACTAAACCTTATTATGTAAATGTCATTTGACAAATCAAGGTGTTGAATATCACATATTTTTCAAATTTTAGTTTTTCAAATTGTTATTTATATTATTATTAAATTTGTGAATACTTTTTAATAAAATTTACGTTATCTATACAGAAGTGAAAAGTGTCATATTTATATATACTCAACCAAATAACGATTAGCTTAACATTCGTTACATTTCTCTAAAAGATCAATCAAAATGTTCGAAGTTGCAATCTAGACATAGTTGTGTATTTGAAATTGTCTTTAATACAATTATACAATCCAACCACTGAATTCTTCACTTTGAAAATTACTTGGGACTTTGCCTTTTCGAAGTACCGAAGTCTCGATTTTTGCCAAAAATAGTATCTACGATTGGACAAATAGTATAAAATAGTGTGTGGCATAAGTACTTCACTACAAAGTAAAACAAGATTTATTAATCTATACATGAATAGCACAAAAATCTGTTAGAAGTTTGAACAGAGAAGGTAATAAATCTATTATTTAGTTATTTTTCTTCGTTTAACCTATATAATTATATAATTATAATTTACAATATTTTACAACTATTTACAATTTTAAAAAATATTTACAATATTTATTTACAATTTTACATTTCTTATTTATGTACAATTATATATGTATTTATAATTTTGTAATGAATTTGTATTTACAATTTTGTAATAAATATGTATTTACAATTTTTTCAATTAATCTTTATTAAAAAAATGCAATTTTGCATTGTCAATAAATTTTTTTCATTTAATTATCAATTTAACATATTTGCATTTTAAAACAGTTTTATGTATTTACAATTTTACATTCATTATTTATTTACATAACAAACATTAAATAAAAATTTGTTTCATTTTACAACTATTTACAATTTTAAAATGTATTTACAATATTTATTTATAATTTTACATTTCTTATTTATTCACAATTTTATAATAAATCTTTCCAGTTTATTTATAATTTATAATTGCGTTTATTTTTTGTAATAAAAGTCAAAAGTCAATAGAAGTCAATAAAGCAAAAGCAATAAACTTTGATTTCCGTCTGCTTTAAGTACTATCAAAACATTAAAAAAACCTCACATGTTGTTCCGGCATGGTGTGGTTTGTGCACATAAGAATTATGCACATATTTATTGTGCACACTTTAGCATTGGAGTATACACATAGATATAGATATACACCAATGCTAAAGTGTGCACAATAAATATGTGCATAATTCTTATGTGCACAAACCACACCATGCCGTTGTTCGAACGGAAGACATTTACAGAAGTATGTACGCACGACCCAAATTCTTAATCGTATGTGAGATTTGAGTCGGACTGAAGGAACGTTTGAAGCCATGCTTTCTGTATATTCTGTACTTCAGACCTTCTGGCGTCTCACTTATGACTATGCCTTTAAACATATAGGTAGTGTCACATAAGGTTTATTATGGTGTTTAAAGGAACGCGTTTACAGGAGTGTATACATAAACCAATTGCTTATAACTAACGTGCACGTAACACGCTTACTTCTCTCATTAGTCGGGAGCGGGATTCCACGCGTTCAAATACAATATGTTTGCCGCTAAATTTCAAGAATGACTAATTAAATAGTTACTATTTTTTGCAAATGACCCATGTATATAAAATAAAGTAATTGGTTATAGTTACATATCAAAGAAAATTATGATGAATTGGTAATTGGTTATAGTTACATATCAAAGAAAATTATGATGAATATAATACCATTAATAATTTTCTGTTTCTTTGCTTACATTTTTTACATAATAAAAGATGTTTATCGTTAGAATTTTTTTTACAATTTTTTTTTGGCAGTAATATTTTAAATAAATTTCTAATTTATTTAAAATATGCACTCAAAGATATTTAAAATATCAATCATTAAATAGTTTCCATCTTTCACAAATGCCATATCAAAGAAAATTATTATGAATATAATACCATTAACAATTTTCTTATCCTTTGATAGTGATAATTACTTTATCAAAATGACAAGTCAGGGCAATGAAGAAATGGAAAGTAATAAACTTTTATTCTATAAAATTAGAAATTTTTAAACATAAATTTAAATATAAAATAAACAGTCATAGATTACATTGAATATGAAAAAAAATTTTTTGAACATATGAAACGTTTGGAACCATGTAATATGGAGCAATTAAATAACAATTTCAAGAAATTAAATTTACGCTCTATTAATATAAAAAACAAACAAAAGAAAAAGTAAAAAAGTATAAAAAATATTATAATATGTAATTGAAAATCAAGTATAACGTTGAAAGAATGTTGATTCGAGATTGATACCTCGCAAAACGATCGAAAACCGAACGAATCGCTTAAATTAGATTAAGAATAATATCTAATAAATAAGTAAGAGCAATAAGTATAACATTTAATAAATATTCAACATTATAACGTTATATTCAATATCAAAATGTTAAAAAAGAAGAAATTAAAAAAATAATTTTTACACTATTATATATAGTTATGTATCATATTTTGTGTACCTTTTTTTGACCAGTTTGAAATATGATATTTCCATTGAGAAACAAAGATACATACAAATTATAATAATATATTGACTTTGTCAGTCATATATACCCTTTAATTTAAAAGTAACTAAATATTCTTGAATTATTTTATCACACTAAAATTATTAAAATAGAAAAATAATTTTTAGAAAAATTTACATTCTAAAAAATTTATATTTTTATATTGTTCTGTTCATTGATGGTTACTAATTTATATTAAATAGGATTGTGTCAGCCTTTTCGCCTTATTTTCTAAAACTTATTTCATAGCTGATGTGTGACAATCAATTTTAAAAGGCCAATCAAGAAATATTTTTGGATCTTTTAAAGTGTAAGGTTTTTTCAAAAAGTAATATTTTTCTTTTTCCTATAATACATTGAATTTCATGTATTTTCATATAGATTCCTCATATTTGATATAATAAAATGAATAAGATCTCAAAAAGAATTATAAAACATAAAATGAAACCAGATGGTAACTGTCTTTTCCGAGTATTTGCAGAATTTTTATTTAGTGATCAAGAGCAACATAGACAAATTCGATTGAAATTAGTGGATAAAATTATAAGTGATTGGATAGTTTATGAATCTTTTGTATTAGGAGACAATTCTTACAACACAATAATTACTGATTCAAATTCTTACAAACTACATATGTCTACTAATGGTAGTTTTGGTGGAGAAGTTGAGATTGCTTCTTTTGTTAGTATTTACAATGTAAAAGTTATAGTACATCAAGGATATTATAATGCAAGGGAATTCGGTGCATGTAATAGCAGAAATAAATTAGTTCTTTTATTATCTGAAAACTTGTATAGTGGACATTATGATGTTCTTGAAATCGAAAATACTTTTTTTCTTAAAGACTATCAAAATCAATATCGTCGGTTACATTATGCTAAAAATAAAGATGAAATTAACGTATGTAGAAAAAATCGGTATCTTGATGGTGATAAATTAGAGAAGAAACGAAAACTTGATCGTATTTGTAATATGAATGAAGAAAGAGTAAACAGAAAGCGACAAAGTGATAGGATCACTACTATGAAAGAAGATAGAATAGAGAGCAAGAGAGAAAAGGATCGAATTATAAATATGAGTGAAGGAAGGATAGGAAATAAAAGACAAAATGATAGAGTTTTTAATATGATTGAGGAAAGGCTGCAGAATAAGAGGGAAAAAGATAGAGTTATGAACATGAGTGAAGGAAGGCTGGAAAATAAGAGGGAAAAAGATAGAGTTATGAATATGAGTGAAGGAAGGCTGGAAAATAAGAGGGAAAAAGATAGAGTTATGAACATGAGTGAAGGAAGGCTGGGAAATAAGAGGGAAAAAGATCGTGTCACGAACATGAGTGAAGGAAAGGTGGAAAATAAAATGGAAAAAGATAGAATTACGAACATGAATGAAGAAATGGTAGAGAACAAGAGAAAAAAGGATAGAGTAATTAATATGAATGAAGTAAGAGTAAATAATAAAAGACAAAACGATCGGGTTGTCAACATAAATCAAGGACGAATGAATAAGAAAAGATGTACAAATGTTGTAAGCAATTTGAATGAAAAACGGTTGGCTAAGAAACGTAAGCTTGATATTGCAAGTAATATGTCTTCAAATCGAATTTATAAGAGGAGAAAGATACAAAAAATTAGAAAGATGTGCCCTCCAAACTTAAATTATGTAGATTCAGGCAATATGTATTATGTATGCTCTAATTGTTCTGCAGTTTTTTGGGAAACAGAATTTTCAAAAAAAAGTTGTCATAACGGAAAAGTTATTTTACCTCCTTTATCAGAGTATAACGAAGATTTGAAAGAACTTCTGTATGACAAAAAATTTAAAGAACTAATCCGTTATTACAATAATAAATACTCATTTGCGAGTTTCAATGCTACAGTAATTAACAATAAAAATAAAGGAGTTTATAATTTAAAAATCCAAGGCCAAGTTTGTCATACATCTCCGAAATCAGTTATCGTTGAACCTAATCAACATCCTCAAAATGGTCAAATTTACATTTATGATGAGTATACAGCAAATCAGTTAAGATTGAAAAATAACAAAGCATTATTAGAAGAACATTTCACAATATTAAATAGAATATTAAATGACAACCCATATGCAAAAAAATACAAGCATTTATATGAATTATCAAAAAATACTCAAATTCCTCAATACAAGTTATGTTTTGTTCGAAATATGAAATTGAATCAAAATGTTTATAGTAAACCAAAAACTGCGGAATGTGCCGCTTTAATTATTTCACGAGAAGGAGAAATTCCATCATCTTTTGATTTGCGTATTTATCCAAGAAATCCGGATAACAGTACATCACATATTTTCATACATAAGTTATCTCATCATTTGGATCCGATGGTATTTCCTATTTTATTTCCTTCAGGAGACTTAGGATGGAATCCCGATTTACATCAAAATTCAGAAAATAATAGATTGACTGCTTTGCAATATTATTCAAACCGAATTGCTTATCGGCCAGGACCAATTTTCAATCCAATTTTATGTAGTGGACGATTGACTCAACAATACATAATACATGCATATATAGTAATAGAAAGTACAAGAATGGATTATTTTAGACAAAATCAAGGAAAATTAGGAGTTGCATGTTATCAAAGGTTATTAGATCATGTTGGAAAAAATGCTTCACATAAATCAAAAAAATTCGAGAACAAAGAACGTTTGGGACATCTTTTTATTTTACCATCAACTCATATTGGTAGTCCTAGACATATGCACCAATTATATCAAGATGCAATGGCTATAAATAGAGCTGTTGGAAGACCTGATTTATTTATTACTGTAACGTGTAATCGAAATTGGCCGGAACTTAAAAGAGTACTATCAAACTTCCCTCAAGGAACCACATGTAATGATATTCCTAATTTAACAGCAAGATTATTTAATACTAAATTACGAGCAATTTTAGCAGATATTTTAAGTGGAAATATTTTTGGCGAAATACTGGCATATATTTACACAATTGAATTTCAAAAAAGAGGATTACCTCATGCTCATTTATTATTTGTCTTAAATTATGAAAATAAATTATTGAATCCACAAGACATTGATAAATATATGAGTGCTGAAATTCCAAATGATGGTAAAGAATTACAAGCATTAGTTATCAAACACATGTTGCATGGTCCCCATACAGAAAATTCCCTCTGTTATAACAAGGAGAAAGATGTTTGTTCGAAAAACTATCCAAAAGAATTCAGTGATTTTACACATTTTGACAAAAATGGATTTCCCCAATATAAACAAAGAAATAATTTAAATAGTTATACATACAATTCAAAAGTAAATGGTGAAATAGTGAAAGTAGATAATTCAATGGTAGTTCCTTACAATCCTACACTTTTGAAAAAATATCAATGTCATATAAATTGCGAAATATCTTATTCGGTCATGTCTATCAAATATCTTTATAAATATATTCATAAAGGGTTTGACAAAGCATATGTAAGTGTATCGAAAAAAAATTCTGATACAGATCAATGTGAAATATATGATGAAATTACTGACTATCTTAATGGGAGATATGTTAGTCCAATAGAAGTAGCATGGAGAATAGAAGAATTACCATTGTCAGGAAGGTCACACACAATTATTCGTTTAGCTATTCATACGGAAAATCAACAGTATATATATATTTTGAAGAAAATAAAGAAGACGAAGTTTTAAATAAAAATAATAATACAACTCTAACGGCGTGATTTCAATTAAATTTAGAAGATGAAGAAGCGAGAAAAATTAAATATTCTAATATACCAAAGTATTATTCATTCAATTCATCAAAAGAAGTATGGCAAAAAAGAAAAATATTTTCAAAATCTATTGGTAGAATGAATAGTGTCAGTCCTAAGGATATAGAACGATTCCATTTAAAGTTGATATTAAATCGTGTAAAAGGAGCAATATGTTTTGCAGATTTAAAAAAGTTCGAAAATGTATCCTACAAAACTTTTAAAGAAACAGCAATTGCAATGGGATTAGTAAAAAATGATAATGAAATTTTCAATATTTTTGAAGATGCATGTTCCATTATGATGCCAAAAGAAGTGAAAATTTTTTGCTTGGTTTCTTATTAATGATGATATTCCTTTTGCTTGTGAACTTTGGGAATCTTTCAAAAAATATTTTAGTGAAGATTTCAAAGATAATCAAGAGCATCGAGCATTAAGAGAAATTGATGAAATTTTAAAAGGTGAAAATTTGTCATGCTCTGAATTCGGATTACCAACATTTAATGATTTGACTTATGAACTATCGGCTCATGAAAAAAAAATAATAATTGATAAACACAAACAGTTATTTCAAGAACATAAAAATCAATTAAATAATGAACAAAATGATATTTTCAATTTCATAATACAAACTAATGATCGTATGATTTTTATTGATGGTCCCGGAGGTACTGGGAAAACATTTCTTTACAAAACATTAATTCATTATTATTTAGGAGAAGGACAAAAAGTTGTTTCTATGGCATGGACTGGAATTGCTTCTATACTACTTCCGCAAGGAATGACAAGTCACAGAACTTTTAAATTGCCATTAGATTTATCAAATATTGAAACAACATTTTTGAAATTAGATTCAGATAAAAGAAGGTTACGTGAATGTGATGTACTCACTTGGGATGAAGCATCAATGATTCCTAAAAAAGCATTAGAAGTTGTTGATAAAACTTTAAGAGATTGTTGCCAAGTCGATTCAATACCTTTTGCTGGAAAATTATTAATTTTAGGAAATTTCAGACAAATTTTGCCAGTATTGAAAAATGGATGTAGAATCACTATAATTAATGAATCTATCAAACGTTTTAATTTGTGGCCAAAATTTAAAATATTAAAATTAACTAAAAATATGAGATCCAATAAAATAAAATTTTCAAAATTCTTGTTAGAAATCGGTGACGGACAAGTATTGTCTTTATCAATATCTGGAAAATGGAAAGTCGACAATATATGTGAAAAAATTTATGGGTCCACTATAACTGACAAGGAAGATTTATCAGATAGGGCAATTTTATCTGGTCATAATCAAGATATTTATCACTTGAATAATGAAGTACTTAAAAGAATAGATTCAACAGAGAAAATTTATTATAGTATTGATTATGCTAAACCAAAAGGAGTAGATCAAAGTGATGAAGATGTTCAATTAAATTATTCAATAGAATATTTAAATTCTTTAAAATTTCCAGGGCTACCGTTTCATAAATTAGTATTAAAACCCAATGCTATTGTTATGCTCATAAGGAACATTAGTATTAACGATGGATTGTGTAATGGTACAAGATTAAAAATTTTAGAATTGCACAAGTACAATATAAAAGCCGTAATAGTAACTGGTTACAACAAAGGACAAATAGCTTACATACCTAAAATAACTTTAAATTCAGGAGAATCATCGTCTTTACCTTTTATATTATATCGAAAACAATTTCCTGTCGTCTTAGCCTTCGCGATAACTATTAACAAGTCACAAGGTCCAAGCTTCAATAAACTTGGAATATATTTTAGGCGGCCTTTATTCTCTCATGGCCAATTATATGTAGCTTTTTCAAGATGTACAAACCCAGAAAATTTATTTATTGAAAATGATTCGAATCATTCTGATCAAATTGAAAATATAGTATGGAAGAAAATTTTTGAATGATGTATAAAGATTATTTTGAAATATAAAATGAAGAGCTTTAAACTATAAACGAAGACACCAATTCGCAAGACGAGTTAGCCACGGCTACCGACATCAATTGCTTTTTTGCATAAACGACATCAATTGCTTTTTGCATTGTGACGAGGAGCACGCTTAACAGCGGTGCCCTCGTCGCCTCCCATTCCTCGTTGCCCGCGCTGGCCAAAGCCCGTGTACATAAGAAGTATGTGTGTGTACACTTACACGGGCTTTTCTCTATTACGAGGATTCGGCAACGATGCAAGGTGCGAAGTACGCACTTACATGAACACACACACGCAGGCAGAGGAACCAGCGGAGAGGAGAGCGACGCTGGAGAGCGCGAGAGAGCGCGTCTAATTGCTGCGATAGTCAGTCACGGCTGAATAGCCAACGCGCGCGCAATTGAGTTGAAGAAGAAGCCACGCAGCTCGATAGAAGAGAGAGAGCAAGAGAGAGAGAGAGAGAGCGAGACAGGATTGACGTCGCCCTGCCAGCTCTGCTGGCCCCTTCTCATCCAACAGCTCCAGCAGCGCAGAGGCCGTCTCCTCCCTCAGCGAAGAGCACATCCTCTCCGTCAGCGGCGAGCCGTAGCTGACGGCAGGACGAGCGGCGCCGGGGCAGCGGCGAGTCCAGCACCATCGAGCATCACTCTCTCCCAGAAAGGCGAGTACAGTTACTCCGGGCCTCGTGTTGGCCAGCGCGCGTGTGGTAGTGAGTGCGAGAGCTTGTATCGCCGCTGAGCGCCGGTATTCGGCTGCGCACGGCGATCGCTCTCGGGTACAGAGTGCGGGGCCGGAAACCCCGGTTGTGAGGCCGCGTCCGAGGCGCGTGCATTAGAGTTCATGTAGGATCTCCGTTGTCGTCGGCACGGTTAAAGCAAGTAATCTAGAATCACGTGATTATTGTCGGGTTAATATTGTAAGGAATAATGAATAAATGAAAAGTGTTCTTATATGCTGGTGTTATTTACGAGTGCCTTCTCCAAATAACTTTCCTCTCTCAATATAGGAGTCGGCAACCCACCGACTCCGCGACGATTGGAGCGTCAGCCTCCAGATTCGGCTCAAAGAAATAAGTTGTTGCGTATGCACAGGGAAAATGAAGGTGCAACGTTACAGCATATACTACAACCATTCAATATCTATGGAACATTCCATCAACTAAGGCACGGCCGACAAAAATAACTTTTCAGTTAATTGTTGTCATGTAACTATACTACTACCACTATTCGTTTATGTATAAGTGAATAAGTTCTATCATTGACAGAACTATAAATTAAAAGAATCGAACAATTATTAAAATTTTGATCATTTTTAATTTCTTCTTTTTAAAACGCTATGTTATACAATTTCAATATGAAAATGAATATTAGAACTTCATTAATATAAAACACATATAAAATTAATATCATTTACAGATACCAAAATGTCGAAACGCCCAAAATCAAATAGTACTAATGAAACACCAGGAAAAAAAAAATCAAAAATTTCATTTACGTACACACCATCTGATTTTTTGAAAAATAAAATTCATATTGGCGACAAAAATGTGTAAATTATTTTATTCTATTCTTAAAAAATTAATAAATTTAATATACTTTAAAAAAATATTTATTAAATTTATATATTTCAAAAGTATGGTTATTGGATATATTGAAGCAGTAGAAAATCCCCGTACGATAATTTCTAAGGCTACTGAAAAATCATACGACATATTTAAATTTATTTTAAATAATAATGACGGATGCAAAATTCAATGTAATATATGGAATAAGGATATCGAAATATTTGAAGATAAAATCAACTATAATGAGGTCATTTTAATATAATTTCATAAAAATAATATAACAACTATTATTAATTAAAATTATTTGTAGATCGTTCTATTACAAACAGTAGTTGCCAAAGAAAGTTCTAATTTTAATAGCGGCAATATGCAATATGAATTCCACTTAAAAAATTATTCCAAAATTACTACGATAGCTAATCGCGATGTATCGGAAGACATTACATCCTTAACAATTAAAACTTTTGAAGAAGTGAAACAATCAAATGGACTTATTAGAAATATTTATTACATATGTATATATATTAGAAATAAATTAAGAATTCAACATGTTTAATTAAAATTTCAGAAACTGAAGGATATTTAATAAGTGAATATGCTATTTCGAATACAAATTTAAGTAAATTACTTGGTGCTATCACAGATAAAACCCATAAATTAGAAATAGTTGTTATAAATGGTACTGGAGAACGAGACAAATTTACAGAAGGATCTAAATTGAGAATAACAGGGGAAATATGTATAGCAGGTAAAAAAACGTTTCAATTAATATCTTACATTATAGTAAACATTCATGGTGCAATTAATATTATTTATTATTTTACAGAAAACGGACACATCTATTTAGAAATTCAAAATTTAACCTATATTGAAATACTAAATGAAGAAAAATTATCGATGGCTGAATTAATATTGGGAGGAGAGATTTTGAAACGGGACTGAGAATAGCTAAACGAAAAAGGATGCCGGTTCAAATAAAATAAAGCTAAGTACTTCGTTATAATTAATTAAATTGGATTTATTAAATAACCTAAATTTTTATTACAGATTTTAAGTTACTACACAATCATACTTTTTATGATTCGTTATCAAATTAATTTAAGTAGTCTATACAAATAGTCTTTCCCGAAATACATAATTTCATTATGACAAAATCATTATTCGAAAATCGACAAAAAAAATTTATTTTAAAATTCATATGAAGTGTTTTTTTTAAATAAACATGAAAATAAGATTATTTGGGAATTTGATAAATAAAATAGGACTACTTCATGGGTATTCTCAAATGACGATTTTCACAAATTTTTCTACAATTTTTTTTAATACAAGATCTCGAATAAAGTATTGTTCATGTAAAATACTGAATAAAAATATTTAGAAAAATATATTGAATGATGCAAAAATTATATTCGTCGATTATGAGGAAAAAGGATATTATACAACGGAAAAATATTCAGCATTAAGTAATATTATCTTTTCCAAATATTATTATTCATTATTTTGCGTAAGTAATACTTAATTTGAGATATTTCGTTAAAAAAATTTCATTGTAGAATTTTTCCAAGAAAACTTCATGTAAGTATACAATTAAAAAAGTCCTAATTTGTAAATCGAATGTCCACATAACCCTATTTTTATGTTTAAAATACGCTTCGTTCATTAGAATTCTGAAATAATAATTTTTATTCCGTTGCCTTTCAAATTACACGCAAATTGCACATTAAGAAGGAAGTTAACTAATCTGTACGTTAAGAAAGAAGTTAATTTAACTGCTCGGAAAAAGAAAAGTAACATTAGTTGAAAAATAAAAAAAGGTTATTTGCTTTGTTACCCTCCCTTTTTTGCCGTGCAAACAAGTCGACCCCTTTTTTAACACACAGTCAAGTTAACTCCTTTCTGCACGTGTAGCAAAATTAACCTCCTTTGTACCTAGCATTATTTATTTCAATTATTTTCAAATTTATTTTATAGGCAATTAGGTCTTACTAAATAAATCGTATTCCCAATTTAGTTATTTTATATGATTTCTATTCCTTTATATAATTCTCAAATTCATAGTATTCAGTAGAGAAGTAGGTTTATAGGTTAGTAGAAGAAATTTACGTATTCTCGATTTACTTATTTTGCCATCCATTTATACATAGATTCTCAAAATTCAAAGTGTTTAATAGGGGATTAGGCCTTTCTGTAATAAATTTTTTTTTAATAATTTATAATTAAATCTAATTATAGCGTAAATTAAAATTTATTACAGGATGAGATACCTCTACAAAAAAAAAAGCGCCTATCAATCTACCTCATGGGTGGTGTGGAAAAGAAAAAAAACAATATTAAAATGTTAGCACTTTTGAAAATTATATATAGATATTTAGCTGTTCTCGGCAGTGCGTGCCGAGAAGTCTAAATTGGTTAGGAGTGGTGGATGCTGGTCGGTAAGGTAGCTGTGTTTCGCCCCAAGGTTACCATCGTTGGGCTCATCAGCAAGGCTTGATGGTAACCTCTGCCTTGGACACACAGGTTGATGTCTGTACTGCGTTAGACGTTCTATATATACTAACCGCAAGGCGATTCGGCCACTTGCGGGAGTTAGTATACATGATAATTGGGACACGCTCTCTAGCGGTGGAGCGGGGCAGCGGAGCTGCTACGGATGGAGAGAGAGGGGGACTCTGGAACCCCACAGGCGCCCCCACTAGTGGTGAGGCCGCAGGGCGAGCCACTATGATGGAGTGAGTGCTGGTGTCCAGGCCATGTGCTCGAATGGCATATGCGGGAACGAAGTTACCGGTTGAGTTAGGTGCGTCAGTCCTGCGAGTGAGGAATCTGCGCGTGGAGAGATGTGTGTGTGACTCCTGGTGCCGAGGGCCTAGTTGGCTTGGCTCGGTGGAAAATGTGTGCGTGTGGGTTGCCAGGGAGCGAGCTGCTGCGACCTGGGGCAGAGTGTGTGCCCGGGAGCAAGTGCAGCTCGGACCGGGTGATGCTGTGTCCCTACACTAGGCGGACGGAGCCTGGTATGGGTGGATGTGTGAGTTCACGTGCCGGGCTGGCAGTGCGTGAGAAGAAAGAGCGGGGTCACCAGGTTGTGTGTGGGCTCCAGCTCTGCAGCCATGGCGCTTTCCAGACGCGGCGTGCGGAGAAGGAGTTAGCGACAGCCATTCCATCCTGCTGCCAGGGAGCGTAACGTGCTGCGACCTGGGTGATGCGAATGGAACTGTTCTATGTGGAGGAGTACCTACACTCGGCCCTCTGCCAGGGAGCGTAGCGTGCTGTGACCTGGGGGAGAGTGTGGCTTGCTCCGGGTGTAAGGCAAGGGATGCCGTGTGTGTGTCACTAGCCAGGCTGGCTGTGTGTGACAGAGTTGTGTTTGTGTGAGGGTATGACTCGACAGAAGGTTGCGATTTGGAAGGTGTGATAAGGATGCGTGGTTCAAGATCACGTCGGGGTCACCACTTTAGCTGTTCTCGGCAGTGCGTGCCGAGAAGTCTAAATTGGTTAGGAGTGGTGGATGCTGGTCGGTAAGGTAGCTGTGTTTCGCCCCAAGGTTACCATCGTTGGGCTCATCAGCAAGGCTTGATGGTAACCTCTGCCTTGGACACACAGGTTGATGTCTGTACTGCGATAGACGTTCTATATATACTAACCGCAAGGCGATTCGGCCACTTGCGGGAGTTAGTATACATGATAATTGGGACACGCTCTCTAGCGGTGGAGCGGGGCAGCGGAGCTGCTACGGATGGAGAGAGAGGGGGACTCTGGAACCCCACAGATATATAAGAATAAGAAATAAAGTTTAGTAATAAGTTTCTTTAAAATAATATACAGTAACATTTTACTTTTCACTAATAGGACTTCTCAAATAAAATAATTTTAATTTTTTTATAATATAACTTTTTTAATAATCAGTGTTTAATTGGGGATTATGACTTTTGAAGATAAGATATAGATATATAAGAATAAGAAATTAGGTTTAGTGATAAGTTTCTTTAAGAATCTATAAAGTAAAAGTGGGGGGGTTGGCACGCGAAGCGCGCATGGGGGCAAAGCCCCCCTAGTATATATATATATATATATATATATTAACGGGATGGCTAGTGGGGAAAAATCCCAACAAGCCACAGGCCAGCGATGCCCTAGAACACGGTGCCGCGGGTGTCAGACTAAAATGACTTGTCCGGGGATATGCTCCTGGAATCCCGAAAACAACGCGAAGATCGCACACGAACTTCGCTTTCCAACTAATTGGATCGCTGAGTGAAAAGTGCGCGCTCGAAGAGTAAAGCGCGCGGCCGCTATGCTCAGATATGAAAACGACCGGCGGAGTCGTTTTCCCGCGGAGGCGGCGGTATCCGGGAGAAGGACAGGTTGTAATGAACAAGGCGACGAGTAACTAGATATCATATCACAGTATATTTAAAATCACTAATCTCTACAAGCGCAACGCACGTGCTGATTAGAACAATTATGAGTTAGTTCGCGCGCGACCGTTAATATTCAAACGCGCGAACTATAGAGCGCGCGGCCAAGCTGCTAATTTTGCGCGCGGTGTTAAAGTATGGCGGGCGGACACACACCCGCACGTACACAGCAAAGAAAGCTTGCACGGGGCGATTTCCGTGCGAGCCTTCACAATAAACCTGCGAGAGGAGCGTAGAAAACTTACGTTAGAAAGGAGCAGCCGGTGCACTCGACTCTCTCTCGCTCCCTGTCGCTTGCACAGCAGTTGCGCTCTCTTTCTCTCTCTCTCTCTCTCTCTTGCTCGCTGTATTGGGTCGGCAGGCGGGCTGGCTGCCGGTTCCTCGCTCGCTGTCTCTGTCTGCACGTGGCACACGCGATGCGGTATCGCTCTCTCGCTCTCTTTCTTTCGCTCGCTCGCTAGTCGGTGCCTCCACTCGACACTCGCGGTAACTCTAAACGCACGATAGGAAGGCGCGGACGAGGTAACTTACGAGAGACACGGAGGAGATGCTTTTGGCGCGATGGCAGACACGAAGATGGCTGCCGTGACTCCTATAAAGCCGTAGCAGCTTCGCGGGTACGCGACGGGCATATTACGCGTCGCGAGACCGTTCTAATCCGGTCAGGATGCTCGCGCGCTCGCGCCGCCGGTGAGCATGCCTGCTCGGCGCGGGTAATTCGAATCTCGAATTACCTTACTCGCGCACGCGTTACACCCCCCCGCCAGACGCTGCTTAGGGGACCGCGAGCAGCTCTGCCATCCATGGCCGTTGTCGTACCTGAAAATAAGGTTAATTCGGTGGAGCCTTTCGGGAAGGAATTTGGGACAAGGGAAGTATAAGAAGCGGAGTCACCCATTATCTTTTTTTTTTATTTTTATAAAAAAAAAACAAAAAAAAGAAACCCTTCGGGGCTTAGCCCTCTTCAGCTAGCCCGGGAGTAAGTCCGTCGCCCCTTGTGGCGAGCTTGGTTGGGGCATTGCTTCGACTTCTTTACCCCAAGCTCGCCACACATGAAGCACCGGGGAAGCGCCTGTGCATTTAACGCCTCCCTGGCCGCCTGCTCCTCTTCGAGCGCCCTTTGGAGGCGCACCTCTTCGCGTAGGAGACGACGCTGGGCCTCTTCTTTGGCCCGATGCGCCGTCTCCTCCGCTTTTTCCCTGGCTCGCCTGGCCTCTTCAATGCGCACCTGCGCACGTGCCAGACGAGCCTCCTCCTCCTTCTGCAAGGCGGCGCGGCGCAGCCTGGCGGCTCTGGCTTCTGCGGCGGCCGCGAGCTCTTCTCGCCTGCCTTGGGCCATTCCGACCCATTTGCCGGCTTGCCGCTCGCGGCCTCTACGTGGCACTGGAGAAAATCCTCCAGTGCTGCCAGGGCAGCGTCCTCCGCAGCCCGCGAGGACTTGCTGAGGCGCCGCGCCTCCTCTAGAGCCTGCTCCACCGGGACCCAGGCCGCACCGACTCCATCGATCGGTGCTCCTTTTGGGGCCTGGATCGGAGCATCTCCTTCTTTTCGTTGTGCGGCCCGAGCCGCGCCGGCGTCAACTTCCGGCGCACAATAATGGGCTCGAGCCGCCTCCTCTTCGGGAACTCGGCCGGCACCAATCGGCTCAACTGGTGCTTCTTATGGCCGAGCCCCGCTCTTCTCCCGCTGCTCCTTCGGAGGATAAGGTCGCCGGAGCGGGGACGGGCCAACGCCTGCATCGGTTGGTCCCGAAGGTCCCCTTCTTGGTTCCGGCGCCTCTAACTCCTCTATGACAAGAGTGGAGGGCTCTTCCACTGGTGGTGGTGCCTATGTCACCGCGTCTATGCCCTCCACTACCTGCTCCAAGAAGTCAATGACGGTGGGGTCAGGGTTGCACTGGATTAATCCAGCAATTACCTTCTTCGCCGTCTCTGCTATTTCTGGAGTCAGATCCTGCATATCCTGCAACAGGTAAATTGACCCCCGAGATTGGTGAGACTGTGGATTGGAAAACAAGGACGAACACGGGTTAGTACGGACGGCACAATTTCTGGACGACACAGTTAGCGCTTTTCGGATGCTCGGGTTCGACGGGGGCTAATTGACCCGACAGCAGTAGGTGCAGGCTTCTTCTTCGAGCCCTTTGGCCTCCCTGGGCCTCGCTTGGACTCTGTTGGACCTACCACACGCGTAGGTCGGCCGTCGCTCGCACGCTTTCCTGGCCTAACTAATAGCGCGGTCTTACGAGGTGGACCGCGCCTCTTAGCAGTCGCCCGAGGCTGTACATTTCCTTGGCTAACTCTGTTGCCCGCTGGCACGTTACGTTCGGCTGAAGAGTCCCTAGGTGGTAGCGACTGGGCTACTTCTTGTCTACTTTTGTCCAAGTAGTCCTTGGGCTCTTCTACGAAAACGTATCGCTTGAGTTGCTACGCATGGACGGGACGTATCGTTCGACCATCCTCACCTTGGATCTCATAGGCGTTTTCGCCTAGAATATTCACAATCGTGTAGGGCTCCGCGTACTTAGGGGCTAATTTGGCAGAAATCCCCTCAGCTGCTGAGGATAGTACCTTATTCTCTCTCCATACACGATCGCCTAGACAGAATTCTGGAGGTCGACGATGAGCGTCATAATATTTGGCTTGTCTCGCCTGCTCCGCTTGCGCGTCGGCCGCCGCCCGAACGTGCAATTCGCGAAGCTTGTCCATGCGCGCCACCCAATTATTTATCACCGCTTGCTGCCCTTGCTCTTCGGCTAATCTGTCTTCCTCCCGCCTTAGTGTCTTCGGTGGGTCAGGCTGTCTGCCGTAAATGAGTATGGCAGGACTTATCTTGGTAGAGCTGTGTTCTGCCGTATTATACGCGAACGCCAGCTCGTTCAGATGCTCATCCCAGGACCGGTGATTATCCTCAGCATATGACATGATCATGGTCTTCACCGTTCGGTTAACACGCTCGACGGGATTGGCTTGAGGGTGATATGGTGGTGTTAACGTGTGATGCATGTTTCTCTCTTTTAAGAATGCCTCTAAGGGTGCATTCTTAAATTCAGTCCCATTATCGGAGAGAAAAACCTCGGGGACTCCGAACCGCAGACATACTCGTTCGTTGAGCCCTTTTATCACCGATTTGACATCTGCCCTTTTTATCGGAATTACTTCGATCCAGCGTGTGAACAGGTCCTGGAAGATGAGAATGTATTCGTGGCCGTACTTGGTTCCAGGGAGGGGTCCCATAATGTCGCTGGACACGATTTGCCATGGACGTTCAGTAATGCAACGTCCCATGAATCCTGCTGGAGCGCGCTGTTCGACTTTGCACTGCTAGCAAATTTGGCACTGGTTCACAAATCTGGCGACATCTCGAGACATGTGTTGCGAATAATACTTCCGCCTTACTCACTCTAGGGGTTTCTCGCGGCCCAAGTGCCCAGCAGTTGGAAAGTCATGGCATTCTCTCAGTACTTCGCGTCGCTTTTCGTGAGGGACTGCTAACTTCCATGCATCGTCGTCGCCGAGAGATTCGTCTATGACTTCATTAGGGTTGTACTTGTACAGCCTCCCCCTCGCTAGCTTGAACGTGGGGAAGTCTCGCGGCTGCTGTTGAACCTCTTTCACGATCTTGAGGTACCAGTGGTCGTTTGTATCGCGCTCGAGCTCTAACGCGGCGACCGCTGGCTCTTCTTCCTCGAACATCCGTGAAAGGGCATCTGGGACATTGTTCAACGAGCCCTTTCGATGTTCGACCGTGAAACTGTGGTTCTGCAGATCCAAAGCCCACCTATCTAACCTGGCGGTCGGATTTTGGAGGTCACGGAGCCACTTCAAGCTGCTATGGTCCGTCATAACCTTGAAGTCGTAGGCCTCTATATAGGGACGGAACTTTTTGATTGCCCAGAGAATTGCTAGACATTCTCGTTCCGTCACGCTATAATTCCTCTCGGCTGCGCTCAGAGTTCGACTCGCGAACTCTAGGACTCTTTCATCGCCGTCAATTATTTGGTATAGCACCGCTCTCAGACCTGCATCGCACGCGTCAGTTTGCAGCACGAACTGCGCGTTAGATGCCGGTCTGTGTAGAATCGGTGCAGAAGCTACTAGCGCTTTTAGCTTTTAGAAGGACTCTGCTTGTGCTGTTGACCACTCATATTTCCGATCCTTTTTAGTTAATTCGGTCAGCGGTTCAGCAATTGTGGCGAAGTTCGATAAAAACTTTCTATACCACGAGGCCATTCCTAAGAAGCGTCTCAGCTGACGGAGGTTTTTCGGTACCAGATACTCCATAATGGACTTTATTTTCTCGGGGTCTGGCTTAAAACCATCTCTATTTACTATGACCCCGAGATATTGGGCCTCATCGCGACAGAAGTCGCTCTTCTCGCGATTTATTGTGAGGCCCGCGTCCTGTATCCTGTCCAGAACTCTTTTTAGAACCTCTTTATGCTCCTCGAATGTCTCTGTGACTATTATTATATCGTCGAGATACGAGTAAGCAAAAGGTTCGAGTTCGAGGTCAATGACTTTGTCAATCAGCCTCTGGAAGGACGCTCCGGCATACGAAAGACGGTAGGGCATTCTCGTAAATTGGAAAAGCCCTTTGCCTGGCACGGTGAACGCCGTAGTCTCTTTGGACTCCGAACTAAGTGGTATCTGGTGGTACGCACTGCTTAAATCCAACGTGGAGATGTATCGCGCTTTCTGCAGTTTGCGCAAGATACTTTCGATGTATGGTAACAGGTACGCGTCTGGTCTTGACGCTTCGTTCACTATTCTGAAGTCCACGCAGAAACGGAACTTCCCGTTGGACTTGCTACCATTACCACTGGACTTGACCAGCCACTTTCGAGGGTTCTATTATTCCTGCGACTAACATTTCCTCCACCTGTTTGTGCATCTCTTCCTCGAGTTTCTGAGATACAGGGTAGTATTTCTGTTTAATGGATCTTGTAGATCCGACGTCTATTGCATGCTCGATCCACGAAGTACACCCTAGTGGTGCCAGGCTGCTACCGATCAGCTGAGCTACTAAAACTTCTACCTCTTTGCGCTGTTCTTCTGTTGGGTCCGCCAACCCTATAGCTGATACGGACACGGTGTTATTTGCGGTTATGGCGGCTACTTCTAACTTTACGCTTGCATCGTCATCCTTGAGATGCAGCGTGTTATCTGTGGAGTCTAAGACAGCGCTAAACTTCTTAATAAAGTTTACCCCCAAGTAGCACTCCGTATCTAGATCTGACATTATTGCGATGCGCACTTCTTTGCACACGCCAGCCACGACCATGGGCAGATACACATAGCCAACCACTGCTATGCTTTGCCCGTTTGCCACCCGTGCCGTTAGGCCGCTGGCTGGGATTAACTCTTTTCCACAGGCTGTAGTGAGCTGTAGGCCTATGGAATTCATCCTAGTCCAGGAAGCTCCTGTATCGAAGAGTGCTCGTAGCCTGTAACCGGCTACACCTACTTGAAGCCACCATCGCGAGCAAGTTTCTTGGTTGACTTCTTCCGGTTGATCACGGGCACTTCTTCGCTCTCCACTCCAGACGATTGGACCGAGTTACCCTCGGTCTCTGGTGAGAGAGCTGGAGGTGGGTATGTGGTCGTGTTTACCTGCCCTCTGGCCGTTTCCCTCTTGGTTTCCTGCAGCGTTGGACTTGTTGCCTCCCTTTTGCTCATATCCGGGATTCCTTCAGTACTCTTGCCTTTGTTGAGGTCCGCTATTTCCTGGACTTTGCGGCCTAGCCTAGTGGGTCGAGCTACTACCCCCCTAGGCTGGTTTGTAATTTGCTAGCCCTCCCGCTGCCTATTTTCCCAGTTACCCTTCTTCTTAGGTTTTCTGATTGGCGGCGGTCTAGGCTTTTGCCCCTTGTTCTCTTCGGTGCCTTTCTTTGTCAAGGCCGATAAGCATTCGGCCATGACCCGACGGAACATAGCCTCGAGGCTCTCTCGAGGCTCGTGCTGTTGGTGCCCCATCGCCGCCATGCTTGGATTCTGCTTTTCCCGCTGATCCGTGGATGGCTCAGTTGGCACGTAGGCAAATTCTGGCATATACGTGCACTCGGGCGATGGTGGCGAGTGATACAACTTATCTGCCGCGAGCGCTAATTCGGCTTCCCGGGCCAGGTTCAGGAGCCCTCGGGAATCCGTAATTTGATTTCGCATTACCATCTTTTGCAGTTCTGGCCGCATGTTCCGGTGGAACATGTCTAACTGTTGAGCGATGCTAGGCACCGGAACCAACTTTAGGATCATGGCTTGTAGATTTACCACGTAATCACGCGTAAGTTCATTTCTGCCTTGAGTCCTCGCGTTTATTTCCACCATGACGCGCTGCTGATGTCCCCTGTCCCCGCCATACGAGGGTCATTTGATAAGTACCTAGCCTACAAATGAAAACACCAAAATTTTACAAAAAATAAAATTTATTTTTCAATTTAGTCTCCTTTTAGTTGAATACACTTGGTCCAGCGGTGTTCCAATTTTTTTAACCCCGTTGAAAAAAATGTTTTCTCTTGGTTTGCAAAATAGGCCTCCGTGGCGGCGATTATTTCGTTATTGGAGTGGAATCTCTTCCCGGCGAGCGAATTTTTTAGGTTTGGAAACAAAAAAAAGTCGCACGGAGCCAAATCTGGAGAATACGGTGGATGGGGCAGCAGTTCGTAGCGTAATTCGACCAATTTAGCCGTGGCGAGTGCAGAAGTGTGAGCCGGTGCATTATCGTGGTGGAAAAGCACTTTCTTTTTAGACAAATGGGGCCGTTTTTCTTCTAACACGGCGTCAAATCGGCTCAATAGTTCGGCGTAGTACTGTCCTGTGACCGTTTTGCCCTTCTCCAGATAGTCAATAAAAATCACACCTTGAGAATCCCAGAAAACAGTGGCCATCACCTTTCCGGCCGACGGGACCGTCTTCGCCTTCTTCGGAGCAGGTACACCGGGTAAGGTCCACTGTTTTGACTGCTCCTTGGTCTCTGAAGTGTAGTAGTGAATCCATGTTTCGTCGACGGTCACGTAACGACGCAAAAACTCTTTTGGATTGCGATTAAACAGCTCCAAACACTGCTCTGAACTGGTCACACGGATGCGCTTGTTGTCTGCAGTCAGCAAACGCGGCACCCACCTTGCTGACAGCTTCCTCATGCCTAAAATCTCATGTAGGATATGCCACACGCGTTCTTCTGAGATGCCTACTATCGCAGCTATCTCGTGCACCTTTAATCGGCGGTCTGACAAAACGATATCGTGTATTTTTGTCACGTTCTCCTCCGTAGTGGCTGTTTTCGGAGCACCTAGGCGTGGATCATCAAAAACCGACGTACGACCACGTTGAAACTCGTTATACCAAAATTTAACGGTCGCCATCGAAGGAGAAGCATCCCCATACACTGCATCCAAGCGTTCTTTAATTTCACTGCGCGATTTCCCTTCCAAAAACAAGAATCGAATCACCGACCGATATTGTTCTTTCTCCATTTTTTCAAAAATCAACGGCAACATTTGCTTTCACACGCTCTCAAAAATAAACTACAACTCCGATCCGGCTGAAATTTCGTCTGTAACCGTTTACAGGAAGATACTGCACTGTAGTGTATTTCTGGTGCGATAGTGGCATCATCTGGCGGTGAGGCTAGGTACTTGTCAAATGACCCTCGTACATGTGCGTTATGGCCTCTATGAAATCTGACCACGATCGCCATGTGTGGCGGTTACTCCGGTGCCAGGTGGCTGCTACCCAGGATAGGAGCTCTGGCAACGACGAAAGCACGTCGTCGTGAGTCAGATTAGCTAGAGTTCTGCATTCTTCTATTCTTGTTAGGAATAACTCTACGTTCTGCTCCTTTGAGGACCCTGAGAACCTGATGTGCCATTTTTGGACTATCTGGCCCACATCACGGTTCGTCTGCTGAGACAAATACGTATGCCTCTCAGACGGGTCCTGGGTCGCCCTATTCCTAGTCTGGCTCCCAGCCTCTGTTGGGGATTGGAGACTTGGGCTACTGCTGTTAGACTCCGCATACGTGAACGTATCTTGGAAGTTCACATGCGGTGATCCTCGTCTACGGCCCGTGCTGGGGGGTTGGACTCCCTCCAATTGCGTACTTGAGGTTGGATGTCGAGCTCCTTGAAGTATTCGTACATTCTTTTTAAGCTCTTCAACCTCTTCGACGAGTATTTTGATCACCGCCAGTAGCTGCTCCGATACTATATTGTCTTCGACTGCTATCCCGGCGGTTCGCGACTCACGCTGTCGCGGCCACTCTAGGTTTTGTGACGGCGGCGGGTTTCGCGATTGCTGCCAGAACCCGTGCTGCCAATTTCGTGCTAACAACGTCTATTCTTCGTAGTTGCGCTGGCATTGTCGTTGCCTGCGCTGCTTCTCCAGGAGCACTTGCTGCCGCTGCTGTTGCTCCTGCTGTTGTTGCTGTTGCTGCCGTCGCTGCTGCTCCAACTGCTGTTGCTGCATTTGCTGCTGCTGTATTTGCTGCTGCTGCATTTGCTGCTGCTACATTTGCTGCTGTTGCAGTTGTTGCTGTTGGAGCTGTTGCTGTTGAAGCTGTCCCTCAGCTTCGGCTGAAGATGTCCCCGTGGGTGCTGCAGAGCTCAATATCTCTGTCCCGGAACCCTCCTGGCCGTTTGCCTCTTCCGCTGGCTCCACCCCTGCATTATGTGCTTGTTGTGGAGCGTTCGTCCTCCGAGACTCCGAGAGTTTCTGCATCACTATCGGGTCATCAAGGTGCGTTATGAACGGGTGCGGGAGGTCTGGGTCAGTATTGGGATCCACAATAGTCGACCTAGACTTGTTCATCAACGTTAAGTCGATGAACGCTCTTCGGGACTGCTCGCGTTTAGCAAACGCTTGCTGCTCCGACAGCTCCGACTCTGGCACGAAATCGGCGACACTATAATCGCCCATAAGCCACTTGATCGCTGTCAGCATATTTACTGACTGCAGATCTGACTGCTGTAGACCAAGGGCTTGCATGGCCTCGTTTATTTCCTCTTCGGGCGGTGTATAGGCCCAATTGAGTATCGCAGATTTCGCAAATCGCGATGATCGGGCCATGGTGTCAATTGGCTGTGCGCTTCCCCACGAACTTATTTGACTAGCGCGATTAGTATATGTATTGATGGCAGAGAGAGTTTGCTTATTCAACCCGTGAGCTAGCTTTTTCAATGCGAACCCGGGTTATTTTCTAAGACCTACGGCGGTTGCTCTTAACCTCGATAACGCACGAGGGTTTCCCGTATCGGCTCTAAAAAAAACAAAAGCTATTTTTGTAATTAATTACTATTTGTAATTAATTACGCTCAATTACGCGTACTTGTAATTTTAAAATAAATATATGTGAAAATATTTATATATATATATATATGTGTCAAAACGGACAATATCACCAAAAAACACAAAAAATAAATACAATTTTCACCTAAAAAAATAAAAAAACAATTTTAAAATTCGAGGGGATTTTTGCAATCGAGTTTTTACTCGGGCGCACAGTCAACTTTTTGTTCCGAGAGTGCCTGCCGACTTTCTGTCGATTTTCTACTAACAGCACGAGAAAAGAAAAAAATTATATTTTTCGTCCACTAAAAAATAATTCGTATCGAAAATACGAGAGGAAAAAAAAAATTTTCGAGTCGAGAAAAAAATTAATTAAAAAAATTAATTATCGCTTAAAAAAAATTTTTGTCCTTAAAAAAAATTAATTGTTATTAAAAAATTTTAATTGTTAAAAACAATTACCTAACGTACAAAAATTTGCCATTAAGATCTCTCCTCGTCGGCACTCTAGGTCGGGGGTTATTGGCTATCGCTCGCCTAACCTCTCGATCGCACTCTCGCAACAGCACGGCTGTGTCACGCACACGCACACACGCGCCTACGAGCTGCGGCACGAAGAGCCTTTCTTTGCAGCTTATGCTCAGCTACGCTGCTGAGCTTCTTCGCGCCCAGCTTCGCCGCGTATCACGTACGCGCCGCGGGTCCTTCTCCACCTCCAAAACGTTGGGCACCAGTTGTAACGGGATGGCTAGTGGGGGAAAATCCCAACAAGCCACAGGCCAGCGATGCCCTAGAACACGGTGCCGCGGGTGTCAGACTAAAATGACTTGCCCGGGGATCTGCTCCTGGAATCCCGAAAACCACGCGAAGATCGCACACGAACTTCGCTTTCCAACTAATTGGATCGCTGAGTGAAAAGCGCGCGCTCGAAGAGTAAAGCGCGCGGCCGCTATGCTCAGATATGAAAACGACCGGCGGAGTCGTTTTCCCGCGGAGGCGGCGGTATCCGGGAGAAGGACGGGATGTAATGAACAACGTGACGAGTAACTAGATATCACAGTATATTTAAAATCACTAATCTCTACAAGCATAACGCACGTGCTGATTAGAACAATTATGAGTTAGTTCGCGCGCGAAATATACGGCGCGCGGCGAAGCTGCTAATTTCGCGCGCGGTGTTAAAGTACGGCGGGCGGACACACACCCGCACGTACACGGCATAGAAAGCTTGCACGGGGCGATTTCCGTGCGAGCCTTTACAATAAACCCGCGAGAGGAGAGTAGAAAACTTACGTTAGGAAGGAGCAGACGGTGCACTCGACGCTCTCTCGCTCCCTGTCGCTCGCACAGTAGTTGCGCTCTCTTTCTCTCTCTCTCTTGCTCGCGCCCCCGGTGAGCATGCCTGCTCGGCGAGGGTAATTCGAATCTCGAATTACCTAACTCGCACACGGGTTACAATATATATATATATATATATGCGTTACAATATATATACCGGATTAGAACGGTAGAAATTTTATATATATATATATATATATATATATATATATATATATATATATATATATATATATATATATATATATATATATATATATATATATATATATATATATATATATATATATATATATATATATGTATATATATGTGAATATATATATATATATATATATATATATATATATATATATATATATATATATATATATATATATATATATATATATATGTATATTCACATCTGGGACGCATTTTGAGGATTATATAAGTCATATATACCGAATTTTGAGGATTTTGTAGGCATTTTGAGGAGTCTCCTCAAAAGTCCAAAGCACTCGAGAGGCATTTTGAGGATTTTTCAGCGGTTTCCACAATAGTGTGTTAATACATCGATTTCGGAAATTCCGTGATATTTTTCCGTAAAAGCGGGCACCGCAGGCGTCGTGGTGTTAGTCAATAACCTTAGGGTCATTATTTCTTTAGTCACGCGCTTGTTTATTGGTTGTTTATAACAATGTTTATATTTGTGTCACCACTATTGTACAAATTCTTTATGAAATCCTCAAAATACCGTCCAATGATATTTATATATATATATATATATATATATATATATATATTTATCTGCAACTGTTATTTCCGGGACGCGCTCGTTATTTCTGGGACGTTCCGGAAAATCTGTGTCTGCAACTGTTATTTCCGGGACGTGTTATTAGTCCCACACCCCAGGGTCCATTATTTCTTTAGTCAAGTGTATTGTCTCAACTCTGGAAGAAGAAACTCTAGGTCCCAGAAACAACGTGTATAGGTCTTTATATATATATGGAAATTCCAGAGGGAATTACTAGTAGTAGTGAAATCTGAAGGAACAATTTGTGGAAGTTATATAAATCACTTTATGGGTTTAAAATCAGTCCGAAAAGATGGAATGATAAGTTCAAACAAGTAGTAGGAAACCTAGGCTTCAAATCCAATGATCTCGATCCATGTCTGTTTTTCAAAAGTAACTTCGAAGGGATTGATTTTTGTATTATTGTATTTCGATAATGGGTCACAATGAGTGTGAAATCGATTACACGATTAATAAATTAAGAGAGTCATTTGTAATTAAAAATCTGGGTCAGCTAAAAGAATTTTTGGGAATAAAGATAGGACGAGATGAGAGAACTCAAAGGTTGAAATTGAGTCAAGAAAAGTTTGTAACAAACATGCTTAAGAAATTTGAATTTGAAAACACTCACCCAGTAGCTACGCCAATGATGACGAGTCAGGTAGCAAATAAGAAAAGAAAAAATAGAAAGGAGGATGAAAACAACTTATAGTGTTCGTACCTAATAGAGTATACAGAGAAGTAGTAGGTCCATTGCTCTATCTGGCAAATTGCACGAGGCCAGATATATCCTACGCTGTAAATGTGCTGAGCAGGCACCAAATAGCACTCACTAATCTGGAATGGAGCATGGCTGAACGAGTTATGCAGTATTTGTCAGGTACAAAACATTACGAGTTAACATACGAGGCTAAGTCAGAAGGACTGGTAGCTTACTCAGACGCAAGTTTGTCAGAAAGCAAAAATTCACTCACTACGTGTGGTTCTGTGATCAAAATCTATGATGATGCTGTAGTATGGAGAACGCACAAACAGACGTGTGTGCGCTGTCCATATGTCAAGCCGAATATGTTGCGATGAGTGAGGTTTGCCAAGATTTGATGGCGTTATACAACCCAGTGAAGTTCATAGTTAGACGAGACTTGTATCCAATGACCGTGTTTTGTGATAACATGACAGCACAGGCGTGTGCTGAGCTAAATGGTGGTAATAAACTAAGATATATGGTAGATAGGAGACTTCATTATGTCAGAGAATGTATTAATAACGATTACATACGAATAAACTGGTTAGATTCTAAAGAACAGTTGGCCGATATTTTTACAAAGGCCTTACAAACAAATTTACATTAAAGGTTAACATGCAAAATACTTAATAAGAATGATGTTTAATAATTTGTTCTGTTTACAGGAAAGAGTGAGAACTGGCACGACGGTAACTGATCCTAAGACAACTGATTGAGGTGGACCCATGCAAGTTGTGACGGAAAACATCGAAAACCCAGTATAAACTTGAAAAGACTGAAATAAGAGTCAAATCTAGATTAAATGTATTGATATTATTAAGAAATTGCATTTTTGTAAGATAAATATGTAACTGCATAATAGTGGTGAAATGTATAATGTGATTTGACTGAGAGGGAGTGTTGGATTATAGGTGTACAGTCTACATCGCATTATACTGTATTAGATAATAGGGGTAGACGGCGTGTGAAGCGCTGGAGCGAGCTCTGCGTGCGCGCAGTCAGTTGGCTTTCGTCCGTTGTAAGAGGAAGACGTGTTACAGAGAGCGATAAATAAAGTGCTATTCATTATTCACGAAAGTATTTATTTGTGCAAACTTCCTATCCGAATCCCAACAGTTAAAACTAATAATACTCCCACTACAAATATAAAACTTGTGAATAATGCCATTTGTCACTTGTTTGAAGAAATCAGATATGAGTTGAACTCCATTGAGATAGACAAGTGTAAAAATGTTGGTTTCACCACTCTCATGAAAGGCTGCGTGTCACACAATCCGACTCAGAGTTTCATCATTGAAAATGCGGGCTGGATTGATGTAAAAGAAACACAGAATATTGTTGATAATGCTGGTTACTTTAATGTATCGATTCCATTGAGCCTAATTTTTGGCTTCGCAGAGGACTATCGTAAAATTGTAGTAAATGTAAAGCATGAACTCGTTCTTATGAGATCGAGAAACGACTTAAACGCCGTTAAACAAGCAACTATAAGAGTAGACAATGCAGAGGATTACTAAGACTTTAATGTTGAAATAACTAGAATCGAATGGCTAATGCCATACGTAGTTGCATCGAACTCTAACAAAATTCGCCTAGTAGATTTTGTTGGGAAAGATCGTCCTATTGCCATGAGTTTTCGTACGTGGGAATTGTACGAGTATCCACTACTTCCGATTACATCGAGATAAGTATGGACTGTTAAAACATCAAATCAACTTGAAAAATCCCGCTTTGTCATCTTAGGTTTTCAAACTAATAGGGAAGATCGAAGAGCTGTAAATGCTCGTCAGTTCGATCATTGCAATCTTACAAATGTAAAACTCTTTCTCAATTCTCAGTCATATCCGTATGGCAATCTTAACCTCAATGTGAATCGTAATCAATTTGCCATGCTCTACGACATGTAAGCTAATTTTCAAAATTCTGACTATGGTAAAGATCCAGAACCTATGTTGAAAAAGTCGAAATATCTCACTTACGTGCCCCTGATAGTGATAGACTGCTTAAAACAAACGAATCCTTAAAGAGCACCCCTGTAGACATTCGTCTAGAATTTGAAGCAAAAGAAAATTTTCCTGCAGGAAGTTCAGCCTACTGCTTGATCTTGCACTTAACTTTAAGGAGCATATAAGGTGAGCGAGTCTCTGGCTCCTTGTCATTCGTCAGTTGAAATTCGAAGCGAAATTTTGTACAACATGGACTACGCAGTGGATATGCAGGGCTTTAAAAGGCCTGGCAATGATTTCGTTCTGAAAGAGTTGGCTTTCGTGTCTCCCAACGACGACGATGTGCCTGTAGTGCTACTCTTCAAACCACCGTTTCCTTGGCGAAGACTAACAGATAAGTACAAAAGTGAAAATTTTTGGTTAGAACTTTGCTATCATGGACTATCGTGGAATGACGGTGATTATGATTATACTGAAATTGGAAAAATTTTTCAAGATGCATTCAAAGATGCTAAAAGAATGTTCGTGATTGGTGAAATAAAAAAGTTGTGATTAGAGCGTTTTAATTTTAATGTTCCTGATATCAATGAAATGAACTATCCATCTTTCGACTATCCCAGATCAGTGACTATATGTACTAACCATAATGGAGCGTGCAAAACTACTTGTGCCCTGTACAACGTAAAGCGCATGAAGCAATTTTACCGCAAGGATCCCAACATGGAGTGGAAAGACGTTATGGAATGGGAAGACATTGAAGAATAAAATTTGAGGGGTAATGGAGTGGTTTATAGACAGGTAGAACCTCACAGGATAGGAGCGAGGTGGGGCTCCTATCCCCCTTCAAATTTGATTAATCATATAGCTGACCGCTAGGTGGGTACGATACTCTCGCAAACAGTCAGTTGAGGCATGGGTTACATAAGCGTGATGAGATCGTTAGAGGCTTTCATTCCCTAATAATGGGTCAAAGCAGCTCGACAGTTGCTCCTGAGCAACAACAACTGATACAAAACGATACAAAAAGTCGCAGTGGAAAAAATGTTCGGAAAAATTGCCCACAAACACCTGTTCTTTGCCAGAGCAAAAAGGTTATAAACAGTTCTAAATATTTATAAGTAGATAAGCTATCAAATCGGTGACCGTCCGCCGCCGACGACCCACCGGCCACCCGCCGCTGGCCACTCGATGGTGCCGGTTCTAGAGTCACCTGGAGTCACCGGTCTGGAATCAGTATAGTTTCTGTAGTCAAACAGTTAACCGTAGTTCTGCAGTCAAGCGTGACCGCAGAAAGCATACTGACTCCAGACCAGAACCCCCCCTAGCTTCTCTACTCATATTCCTTATCACTGCTGTGTTTACTTTGATCATTTTTATTTACATTCTGATCATCCTGCTCTCTCTTCTTGTTACTCATTTTGTCAGCATAATCTGTGTATTTAAATCACCAATATTATATACTTGATCAATTAAATTTTTTTACAATTCATAATAAATTTATAGAACGAAAATACATTTACTTTTAAATCAAAAATTAATAGATATAAATTACGATAAATAGTTCTTTGTTCTATCGATACTAACGGTCGTGCTGTCCAAGGAGTCAGGATGGTAAATGACAAGCCGAGTGTTTAGCTTAATGTCGACGTTTCGGACTCTTTTTTTATTGAGTCCCTTCTCAAGACTCTAATACAAAAATCATATATTATAAACTTTTGATACAAAAATGATAGAAAAATTTACATACAAATTACACATAATTACTTACAAGAAACAATAGTCTAACAAATTTTTAGGTGGTCACAGCGATACCACCAGCCAATTGAAAGTAAATTCGCAACATTTTGGCGTTTATATACAGTGGAGAATTACATATGTATTTGTTACATTAATACAAGAAGCCAATCATACATTGTATAAGGCGGTGCTTATTAGTTGTACAGAGAGAGAGTATTAGACAAATATATTTCAAGGAGGTGTCAAAGAGACGGGGAGGGTCCAAGATGACTGTGATTTTATATTTTGGGCGTGGCCATCTCTTTGTCTAACATACTCTCCTAATACCTTCTATCTTCTGTGATTGTGTTTGTAGGATACTGCTGTTGTAGAAAATGATTTTTATTGATAAAAGATTTATATTCGAACCTGAGTGTTTTTGTGTCTTGTTGATTATTAATATATTGTTTTTGCGCATTTATGAAAAGCATCTCAGCTAACTTTCGTTTAAACAAAAAACGTTCATTATGTAAAATTTTCACTTTTTCAAAATTGAACTTATGTTCCGTTTCTTCTATATGAGTATAAATAGCAGACCCTCGATCATTATTTTCGCATTTTTTGAAATGTTCGTTAATTCTAATACCTAAGCGTCTTTCCGTTTGACCTACATATGATGCGTCACAATCGTTACATTTGATTTGGTAGACAACATTAGTTTTTTCCTCTTTCGTACTCACATCTTTACCTAATTTAATAAAGCAGTTTAATTTATTTATAGTGCTGTTAATGACCTGTGTGTTATATTTTCTAAAAAATCTTAAAATAATTGAATTGAGTTCATTCACGTATGGAATGACTATGTGAAATCTATTTTGTTCCAACTGTGGTATAGTTTTATTGGCGTAATTTATGCTTCTGAGTCTTATTTTTATATAGTTATTAATAAATTCTATAGGATAGTCATTCATAGTTAAAAACTGCTTAATTAATTTTAGGTTTACATTATGGAATGATGTGTGTGAAAGATTGATTGCTCTGTCTACAAGTGAGTAAATAATCGCTATTTTGTTTTTAATAGGATGTTGCGAGTTAAAATTTAGAAATCTACCCGAAAACGTTGGTTTTCTATACCAATTAGTTATTTTTTTTTTTTTTTTTATAACTTCGATATCTAAAAAACTGATTTTATTATTACACGATGTTTCAGTCGTAAACTGTAAGTTTTTGTCATAACTATTAAAAACGTCTCGTGTATAATTAATTAGGTTTCTTGGCACACATAACAAAATATCATCTACATAACGAAAATAAAATATACTATCGAAACAAAGTTTATTTAATGCATAAGATTCCAAATCTTGCATTACGATATCAGCTAGAATGGGGTTAATAGGATTTCCCATCGCTGAACCAAACTTTTGTTTGTAAAATTGGTCGTTAAATTGAAAGTAGTTATTTTGTAGTATAAACTTTATTGATCCTATAAATTCACTGCAAGTTAAATTTGTATAATTATATAATTGTGTCCAACGTTTTTCAATAGCTACACAAATCAAATATTCGGGTACATTTGTAAATAGACTGACCACATCCAAACTAATAATTTCAAAGCCATCGGGAATAGTAATAACTTCTATTTTCTTTTTTAATTCGAGGCTGTTACTGACATGTGAAGACGGTTTTTTAAGATGTTTATATAGGAAGTTAGAAAAAATCTTGGAAATATTGTAGGTAGGAGAGTTTATAGCAGAAATGATCGGCCGCACTGGATTATTTTCTTTGTGTATTTTGATAAGGCCATAACCTTTAGAAATATTACATTTTTGTGCTACGCGCGGTATAGTTGTATCATTCAACAAAAAATTCTTATCATTTAATTTATTAATGTGTAATCTGGTATTTCTTTCTAATGTAGATAGCGGATTTCTTTTTACTTTCTCATAGTATTTTTTATCATTGAATAGAGTAGTCATTTTTTCTAAATAATCGGTTTTCTTGATAATGACCGTTGCATTACCTTTATCTGCTTTTGTAATTAATAGATCTTTATTTTGTTTTATAAAGGTTTTTGTTAAATTGATATCAATTCTAATCTGTTTTTCAAAGGTTGAATTTTTCGAAAGATCTCTATTCTGAAATTTACTAATAATTGACAGGAAATGGGAACGTATTTTGTTAGTCTGTTTTAAATCTTTATATTTATTTAAATATACCTCTAAATTTTTAATCATTTCCAAGATCACCTTATTGTCTAACTTCTCGTTAAAATTAAACTTTTCGCCTAGTCTTAATACGTTTATTACATATTGCGGTAATGTCACGTCAGAAAGGTTAATGATCCATCTATTTTGTAAGTTCATAAGTTCATTGTACTGTGTGTTATTCTCACTACTGTTTACCTGTGATGTGTCTAAGTTATTACAAGTGTTCTTTTTCTTATTTTCGATTATGTATGTATTTTTGACCAACGGTTTATTGTACTTATTTTGGTATAGTGTTTCCAATTTTTTTATCTTAAAAAACCGTCTTCACATGTCAGTAACAACCTCAAATTAAAAAAGAAAATAGAAGTTATTACTATTCCCGATGGCTTTGAAATTATTAGTTTGGATGTGGTCAGTCTATTTACAAATGTACCCGAATATTTGATTTGTGTAGCTATTGAAAAACGTTGGACACAATTATATAATTATACAAATTTAACTTGCAGTGAATTTATAGGATCAATAAAGTTTATACTACAAAATAACTACTTTCAATTTAACGACCAATTTTACAAACAAAAGTTTGGTTCAGCGATGGGAAATCCTATTAACCCCATTCTAGCTGATATCGTAATGCAAGATTTGGAATCTTATGCATTAAATAAACTTTGTTTCGATAGTATATTTTATTTTCGTTATGTAGATGATATTTTGTTATGTGTGCCAAGAAACCTAATTAATTATACACGAGACGTTTTTAATAGTTATGACAAAAACTTACAGTTTACGACTGAAACATCGTGTAATAATAAAATCAGTTTTTTAGATATCGAAGTTATAATAAAAAACAAAAAAATAATAACTAATTGGTATAGAAAACCAACGTTTTCGGGTAGATTTCTAAATTTTAACTCGCAACATCCTATTAAAAACAAAATAGCGATTATTTACTCACTTGTAGACAGAGCAATCAATCTTTCACACACATCATTCCATAATGTAAACCTAAAATTAATTAAGCAGTTTTTAACTATGAATGACTATCCTATAGAATTTATTAATAACTATATAAAAATAAGACTCAGAAGCATAAATTACGCCAATAAAACTATACCACAGTTGGAACAAAATAGATTTCACATAGTCATTCCATACGTGAATGAACTCAATTCAATTATTTTAAGATTTTTTAGAAAATATAACACACAGGTCATTAACAGCACTATAAATAAATTAAACTGCTTTATTAAATTAGGTAAAGATGTGAGTACGAAAGAGGAAAAAACTAATGTTGTCTACCAAATCAAATGTAACGATTGTGACGCATCATATGTAGGTCAAACGGAAAGACGCTTAGGTATTAGAATTAACGAACATTTCAAAAAATGCGAAAATAATGATCGAGGGTCTGCTATTTATACTCATATAGAAGAAACGGAACATAAGTTCAATTTTGAAAAAGTGAAAATTTTACATAATGAACGTTTTTTGTTTAAACGAAAGTTAGCTGAGATGCTTTTCATAAATGCGCAAAAACAATATATTAATAATCAACAAGACACAAAAACACTCAGGTTCGAATATAAATCTTTTATCAATAAAAATCATTTTCTACAACAGCAGTATCCTACAAACACAATCACAGAAGATAGAAGGTATTAGGAGAGTATGTTAGACAAAGAGATGGCCACGCCCAAAATATAAAATCACAGTCATCTTGGACCCTCCCCGTCTCTTTGACACCTCCTTGAAATATATTTGTCTAATACTCTCTCTCTGTACAACTAATAAGCACCGCCTTATACAATGTATGATTGGCTTCTTGTATTAATGTAACAAATACATATGTAATTCTCCACTGTATATAAACGCCAAAATGTTGCGAATTTACTTTCAATTGACTGGTGGTATCGCTGTGACCACCTAAAAATTTGTTAGACTATTGTTTCTTGTAAGTAATTATGTGTAATTTGTATGTAAATTTTTCTATCATTTTTGTATCAAAAGTTTATAATATATGATTTTTGTATTAGAGTCTTGAGAAGGGACTCAATAAAAAAAGAGTCCGAAACGTCGACATTAAGCTAAACACTCAGCTTGTCATTTACCATCCTGACTCCTTGGACAGCACGACCGTTAGTATCGATAGAACAAAGAACTCTTGAAGCAGCTGTCGTTAGAATCATCATCTCAATCTACGATAAATAGTACTTTACGATACGTGGGCCGGAAATTGGATTTCCGGGCCGTGCGTGGTATGACGCCCGAGGCGAAGCCGAGGGCGTCATGACGCACGGCCAGGGCATCCAATTTCCGGTCCAAGTACTGTATACTATTTTGCTTACTCCCCGACCGAAAGTACGTTCTGTAATTGTTAAATAATTGATAAAATTGCGTTGTCGTCTGCTAGCTGTGTTTGAGTGTTAGTTTTTCTTTCGGCCCGCTCGATAGTACTGCCTCTTTCGGCCGCTTTGGGTAGCTCGGTCAATATTACCGACTGTTTTTTCTTTCGGCCCGGCGTGGAGAGCTGGTTTTTTGGCCATCTGCTACTTTCGCTGTTACACAGACGGTTTGATGCCCGCCCGACATTTGCAAAACCGAGGCGAAGCCGAGGTTTTGCTGGTCGGGGCGGGGATCAGAAACACATTCATTAAAAAAAGACAACACCACTTTTTATTTCAACTAACTCTTTTTTCTCGTCACACGTGAATTTCCTCTGTCTATTTCGTACGTGTCTAACCTTCACACCACACAAACATATTTTCCTCGGACGCTCCCGTCCGTACGTTTACTTAATTGTTTCCACACGACTCGAAAGTACGTGTAGGAAACAAGAGGAAAAAACAATGACCACGATCAAACAACACCACTTTTTATTTCAACTAACTCTTTTTTCTCGTCACCCGTGCACTTTCCTCTGTTTATTTCGTACGTGTCTAACCTTCACACCGCACGAACATCTTTCCTCGGACATGCGCGCGGGCGCTCAAGCGCCGCGGGTCAGGAAATTTCGGCAGCCAATCAGAGCGCGCGGTTAGTCTAAAATAGAATGCGAAAGTTTCTCTTTCGGCCCGGAGATGCGGGCCGGAAGTACCTACTTTCGGGTGAGCAAGTAAGAAAATTTTATTTTACTTATGAACACATAACACATGATATAGTAAATTAGTATTTATTGAACGGTAGTTATAATTTAGAGTATTTGTTGGCGTTTATGTACATAAAAAGGTACATCCAAATAAAAGTTTCCAATACATTAGATATAACATATGTTAATTACTTACTTAATATACTAAAAGTCTTGGCTGGTAAATATATACCCTTTGGATGATTTTTATTCCGACGTAAAATATTATAGTATTTTTCTGGAAAAAAATTATTTTGAAGATTTTGGCCTTCATCAGTATATTCTTTGATGTATTTTACTGGGACGACAAACCATTCATTTTCATTGAAGTACTTTATTTTAGCACAAATTTCTGACTCCATGGTTAACCTATAAAAACATAAGATATTAAGAAATAAAATTCATTTATATATAGGTATGTAAAAAACTCTTCGACAAAATCTAATGAAATTATTCTTTTTTCTTTTTAATTTTATACAAACAGTGCTAAACTACACTGCAAAATAATTTACGTTATTAAAATAAATAAATTTTAATTATAAATATATGCCTCAAAAGTATTTTTTAAAAATATTCCTACCTTTTTTTTCTTCAAATATATACATAATACGTAAAGTGAAGGAGAGCAGCAGAAAAAAACACTTATTCAAGAAGTATATTAATACGTACAGATACTGCGTGGTTATCAACGAGAAGAAGGATAAAGAGAATAAACAAACGAAAATCAAAGTCAAGTCCTCTCTTTTTCATCCTTGAAAGCGCTAGCGTGCTTTTGTTTATATCCCATAAGCACCCACTGACGCATGCGCACCTGTAGGTAAGAGCGAGTCCACATAACAGGTACAGGCGCAAGGCACACGACTCTGAGCCAATCGGAGCAAAGCCTCCAAGCCGGAGATTGGCTCCGATTGGCTCAGAATCGTGGGCCTTGCGTCTGTGTCTCTTATGTGAACCCGCTATAATACACGCTGTGGATGTGTTACACATGTACCTAATACAAGCAGTCATCATCTCATGCAAAGTGGTTGTGACCCCCGCGCCCCCGGTGTAGTGTCAAGCAGTGTCTATGCTTCAAGGTCACACCAAGCCTCTCTTCGGCCACGAGGCGTGCGCTCTTTCTTCCAGCAGCCACAAAACGACGTGAACGTACGAAGCTGGCACCCCGCAACAATCACTGCATTGGCGAACACGAGTTGAACCGCCTGCTATTAACTACCCTCAACCTTAGTGCGCACAATGCACTCTTATACATAGTGCACATGATCTCCTTTTCCGCCGCACATTCAAACTACACGGCAGGAGCGGGAGCAAAGGAACACGCACAAGTTTTCACTGTTGCTTTAACGTAGGTATTTACTTTTTCTGCTCCGATTTAAAATTCACTGCTCCGTTTTCCTACAGTGACGTCAGCTTGTAGATTCTACAAGGATCTTTCCAGTGTCCTTTTCTGAACGCAAAGAGACAGCAGTGATTTTACAACTGCTTTTAAAATCGAATGTAGACTTGGAACAGTTCATAGTCAGATGCGTGTTGTTTTTGATTACTAAGCTGTTAAAAGGTAGACAGTTTTTTATAATCCAAAATAAACCAAATTCATATAATTCATATAATTATAAACTTGTATATAAATTAAAATTCTCAAGTATTGAGAAATTAAAATTACTGGTATACACTTATGCTCCAAAAGGCTTATACAGTTTTAATACTTGGGAAAAGTAGTATTTTCAATTTATTTAGCGAAACTTCATTGGTTCTTAAGCTTAATTTGTATTTATAAAGCCTATCTAGTATATTTTTGTATATTCACTGATTTTTAATTTTTTTTTTATGTTTATAAAGCATATTGGATGGTTCTCAATGGTTGTGATAATAGTCCTCACTCAGCTTTCCAATAATCTACAGTGAAAACAGGTTGTAGTTTATTCAACAAGCTTAGCAGTGTCCTTTTCTGACCGAAAGAAGATTGTACTAATACCAGAACTTCTTTTCAAATCAGCTACAAGCTTGGAGCAGTTAGCGTTACGCATCTGTAGTTTTCAAGTACTAAGCTGTTCAAAGGTAAGACATCATTTTATAATCTAAGATACACTCAGTTTTTTTCTAACATGTATGATTCGTTTTTTACTTGTATATTGAGTTGAGTTAATATGTTCAAAATTTATATTCGTGTCCCAGCTTATGAACTCGTATGCATTTATGCTCTAAAATAAAAATCAATCAATTTCCGCTAAATAAATTCAATGTACTTAAACTGTATTTTCAATTTTTCATTTTATTGATAAAGCCTGTTGAAGTGGATTGTACTATAACGAATTTCCAAGATAAAATACGGAGAGAAAAAGAATCTCGATTCTCCGTATTCTGTCGAACTCGTTTGGCTCTCGTTCCCGCGAATTCGTGCATCTCGAGCGTTTGTTGACATCGCCAGAACGATGTATTCGTGATCTGTGCGGAGGGCTATTGTGTATACTTATCCCGAGCCTTTTAAACTGCTGTAAAGCCAAGGCGAGAGCATTTAAACGACGATTTTAGTTGTTTTCGTCGTCATATGTGGCGAAATTAAATTCCTTTTTTTTGACGCGAGATTTTAAGCGATTTTCACGCGATTGTTTTTGGAATAGAGTAACCGTGCCTGTACGTGCAGCCGGTCGAAAGTGAGAACACTTTCACTCCTCTTTTTTTATTGCGGTCTTTAGTCAAATCGGTATCTTCGCTAAAATTTTTTTTTTTTTGAATTGCCACGCTCTCTCCCTAGCTAGCTGCATCGAGATACATCGTTCTCGAGCGGCTTGGGACAATTGAGTGTGGTAGATAGGATTCTAACATTGTAACTTGCGTAACAGACGGCCAATTCGAGAGAGAATCTCAGCAGTTAGTTGCGCACACACACAATTCGTCGCCAAATTTTTGTATAATCGGTCTAGTTTCAGAAGATGGAATCATTGACCTCAGAAGAACTAGCCGAATCGATGGAGCAATGGCACAAAAATCTAGAGCTGAGCTTCCAAGCTGTAATAGAAGCAAATATAGCTCTAGATTTAAGAAGCACTGGATGTATCGAGGGAGATTCTAGGCGAATCACTCAATGGCTGAAGGGAAATTACAACCCGGCCCACTTCACACAAGAAATAAGTGGAAGTGCAATTGAGCAGTTCACAAGGAGATTCGAATTGAGGAATAAGTACGTCAACGGAACGATCCTCAACGCAAGCAGAGCTCCAGAAGCGAACTACAACGTAGATCCCTCGATCAACAGCCTGTTTCAGCAATTGACGTCGAACAAAACAGTCGACAACAACTTGCTGAGATCCATGAAGACACATGTATTGCAGATCATGGATCAAGAGCAGGCAGTCCTGCCGACGTAAGAAACGAGACTCTCAAGTTACTATGGAGCCCTTTAACTCCAGCGGGAGGACCGGGTGAGGTCCAGATGCAACTAAAGTGCAGCACAGTCTGGAGGAGGGAAGATTCCACGATCTCCTCCCAGTCCGAAGAATCCGAGAACGCGAGTTGCTCGTGGAATGCAGACCGCTCATGGATTTCGGGCAGCTGTGCCGCAACTTTACCATCGGCAGCAATTTCAGCGTCCATCCACGAAATCGACGTCGGTGTAAGCACAGCCTGGGGGAGGGGAGGACCACCAAACTTCCCCCTGTTTGTGAAATCTGATACTCCACGTCGCTTGGCGTATACAGAATGCATGAAGGCACCGAACGGCTGTGCTGAATACTCACAAGCTCAAAACGACGGAGCAAATACAGCCTAGGGGAGGGAAGATTCTCCAAGCTTCCCCCTGTCTGGAACGTCCGATATAAGCCGCTTGGAGAATATATCGGAAGCGGACGGCTGTATTACCATCTTTCAGACTCCTGAAGACGAAGAACAGCCAAGCGATCCAAGGAACAGCGAGAGAAAGATCGACAATCTGGTGACGGCACAACTGGCGGACAGCACGCCGATTATCTCGCAACTCTTTGACGCATCAACGCAAACAAAAATTGAGCGTCGTTGCGAGTGTAAGTGTAATCGGACGTGCAAATTGGAGGAGGAGAAATTTAGACGCTTAAGCGAAGAAGTGAGATGGCTGCACGACGAGCTGCACCAGCTATGAGTGCAAATGTCGTCGCTTCACGATTCAGCTGCGTCTAACAAGATCCGAGTTGCAGGCGCAACCAAGCGCTCTGCCAAGCCGCGACCTCGATCGGGCCAAGGGACTAGAGACAACCTCAAGTCGTTCCAAAGCCCGTCCAGCTCGACAGGGAAAAAGGAGGCGTATGCATCGGCCACGCAACGACCTCCAAGGTCCCCCAAAGGAGACCAAAACAAGAAACCCTCATGCGGACCCGGTTCGAACCAAGAGGTGGGTTCGAATCCATGAACGACGGTATTTTCTCGACGCCGCAAATGGCGGTCAATTAAGCCAAACATAGCCACTCGAGAATACCGCTCATCAAGGTCGAGGAACACGCTCGGATCATATAACTCCTCAACACCAAGTCCAATCAGAAAATTGTGTTGGACGTGCCAGTCATCAACGCATCTTCACTGGGCCTGTCCGAAGTGGTAACAGCATCCGAAGAGGACATGAAGACGAGACGACCTCCAAAACGCCCTTTCGAAAAGGAGCGAAAGCGGTCGTCGACCGGAGCCTCAGCGCCATGAGAGCCAACAGCCTCCAGTCCGTCAAGCGTCATATGACGAGTCCTGACCACCGTTGGAGTTCAGCGGACTGACGGTGAAGAGCGACCCACCATGCGCATGCGTACGATCCCTCGACGTGGATCAAGTGGTTGCGGCTTTGATGCAAGCGATAACCAGCGCGTATCCGGGCCTGTCGCTCGGCTCGTCAACGCCGCCGATGACGTAAAGTCGTGTTGAACGAGAGCCTCAGTATCGAGTTGCTTCTCTCTCGCTATGCAACGTCTGGGAGAGGGGTATAACGAAGTTCCAAGATAAAATACGGAGAGAATAAGAATCTCGGTTCTCCGTATTCTATCGAACTCGTTTGGCTCTCGTTCCCGCGAATTCGTGCATCTCAAGCATTTGTTGACATCGCTCGAACGATGTATTCGCGATCTGTGCGGGGGGCTGCGCGACTTTGGTGGTTGCAAAGTCGCGCTCGATTCATTTTTGAATGAGATTCTCTCGGGCCGTCGAACCGCGCGGACACGAACGTAGATCGTCTAGTCCGGAGAAAACGGTCACCGTGCGATACACCGGTACAGAGCAGCGCCCGTCCACGTACCGTCCACGGAGGGCAGCGCACGTGAACAATCCGAGCCACTTCTAGGGTCCGAAGCATCTGTAGGTGCAGGCTGGATCTTAGGACTCGGCCTGAACACTCCGAAGTCGACCGGAGGATAAGGCCTGACGCAGGAGCGGATTCGTGAGCGAGCGACGAGGGGACTGCACTCCTCTCCCGTAAGCCTCTCTGTACTTCCCGCGCAGCGATCCATTTCTGTATTTTCGGCTCGAAGCGACGAGCGGCTGGTGGTGCGTTCACCGGCCCAGCGAAAATAAATACATTGATCCGCCCGCGTCGAGCGGTGGATCCCGTCTTCTTGTCAGCGCGCAATGCGACGCGTATTTATGTATAAGGATTGTTGGAATAGATCTTGTTATTGTCTTTTATGTAACTGAGACTATTCTTCTTTCTCTAACCTAACCTAACCTTCTCCCGGATACCGCCACCTCCGCGGGAAAACGACTCCGCCGGTCGTTTTCATATCTGAGTCCAGTGGCCGCGCGCTTTACTCTTCGAGCGCGCGCTTTTCACTCAGCGATCCAATTAGTTGGAAAGCGAAGTTCGCTTGCGACCATCTCGTTGTTTTCGGGATTCCAAGAGCAGATCCCCGGGCAAGTCATTTTAGTCTGACACCGGCGGCACCGGCATCGCTGGCCTGCATCTTTTTGGGATCTTCCCCCAGAACCCATTCCATTACAGTACAAATGTACCAGTTTACTTTTCCAGTAAGCTGCAGCGACGTACATTCTACATGAAGCTTTGCAGTGTCCTCTTTTAACCGAAAAGAGACAACACTGGTTTTACAACTGCTTTCCAAATCAGTTGAAGTCTTGGAGCAGTTCAGAGTCAGATACGTGTGGTTTTTGATTATTAAGCTGTTCAAAGGTAAGACAGTTTTTTATAATTCAAAATAGACCAAATTATTTATTATTATTATTATTATTATTATTATTGTTATTTATTTATTATTATTTGCATGTAAAATAAATATGTTAACAACTTGTTTGGCATGGACATAAATTTTAAAATTGTATATAATTTAAAAATTTGTAAAGTTGAACGTTCATAACCTCTCTCCTTTGAGAAATTTATTCAAGTGTTTGGAAATTAAAATTATTTGTATACACTTATGCAGCAAAAGGCTTGCGCAATTTTAATACTTGGAAAAAGCTGTATTTTCAAATTATTTAGCGAAACTTCATTGATTCTTAAGCTTATTTTATACTTATAAAGCCTATTCTAGTATATTTTAGTATATTCATTAATTTTTAATTTTTTTTATGTTTATAAAGCATATTGGATGGTTTTCAATGGTTGTAATAATAGTAATCGCTCAGCTTTCCAATAATCTACAGTGACATCAGGTTGTTGTTTGTACAACAAGCCTATTGTATATTAGTAGTGTCCTTTTTTGACCGAAAGAAGATAGTACTAAAACCAGAACTTCTTTTCAAATCAGCTACAAGCTTGGAGCAGTTAACGTTACGCACCTGTAGTTTTGGAGTACTAAGCTGTTCAAAGGTAAGACATCTTTTTATATTCTAAAATAAATTCAATATATTCAAAATTAATATTTGGGTCTCAGCTTATGAACTTGTATGCATTTATGCTCTAAAATAATAATACAGGTTTAGTACTTAGAAAAAGCTGCATTTTCAATTTATTTAGTGGAAGTTGATTGATTTTTAATTGTTTTTTATGTTTATAAAGCCTATTCAAGTACGAGTGTTAATGACTGTGTACTACCAGTTCAGCCTTCCAGTAAGTTACAGCACTAACATATTGCAGCTGTGAAGAGGCGTATTGCAGTGCATTGTAAAACTGTCAAAGGTAAAAAACTTATGCATTGATTTACCAGGTGAGGTATTTTATCAGATGAAAATTCGTAACGGGTATAGTTAAGAACGTTCTAACACAGAACTCAAATGGTACAGTTATTAAAAAAATTATGAGAAAAATGTGCATCTATACAAATTTAAGATAGATCACAAAAAAATACAAGCTATTAATTAGAAAGATTTCATTCCGAATTATTTGTAGGATTTATTTACATACAAAGTTTAGATTAAGACAGATATTACATCTCATATGAGCCTGATTTCATGAAAATGTTATATAGTCTTCTGGGCCCCTTTTTATTTTCGTATATTATGTTTATTTAATCATTCTGGTAATTTACCATTATGTAATAAATGATTCGAAGTCTTTCTTTGAATATTCTGAAATTTTAGTGGTCTGATAAAACCCCCTACCCCCATCATTAGATTGTGAATATTTCATATTCGTTAATACTTTTGCATGATTAAAGTAATGTTAAACCTTCTTTACAGATGAATGTTTTTCTTTGTGATTTGTTACAGCATCTAATATAGGCGCATAGCGCATGTTATTTCCATTTTCTAGTATACATAAATTACGATTTTAAAGAGGGCTAAAATAGTTTTAACCTCGACTATCTCGGAAATTCATAAACGAATTCTTTTACCCTAAGAACTTTTCTAATAAATAATATACAAATTCTACATCTCCACCAGATTTCAAAGAAATTAAAACAATTTTAATGTAGTTACATTGTGCGATAAAAAAAAAATTCATTTTCAAAAAGACTAAAATTTTAAATTTCAAACATCTCAAAAAATAACCATATAATCTGGATGAAATTTTACACAAGTATTGCCTATATTGCATACAAAATAGTCTATAAATTTCAAGCTGATACATGAAGTCGTCATTAAGAAATAACAATTTAAAAAAAAAACCGTAAAAGAATTTTAACCTTAAATATCCCTAAAAATCATGAGACAATTCTTTTACCTAAAGGACTTATACGATAATATATAGACTCTACATCTCCACAAAATTTCAACATTATTAAACCAAATTGGTTTAATGAAACATTGGACAGAAATTCTATTTCCTCTAGTTACCAACGACAAAGAAAATAACTTTGTAAAATACGAAAATTTTCAAAATCAAATATCACAAAAAGTAATCGTACGATCTTGATGAAAGTTCGTACAAATATTATCTATATCACATACAAAATTGTCTATAAATTTGGAGTTGATACATGGAGCAGTTCTCGAGAAATTACGATTTGAAAAAAAGGTTAAAAAGATTTTAACCTCAAGTATTTCTGAAATTTCTGGACTAATAATTTGGTCCAAAGAACTCGATCCAGAGCTATCAAAAATCTACCTCTATAAGAAATTTCAAAGCGATTATGTCAATTTTACTCCCGTAATCGTTGGACATACAAAACTCATTTTTTTCACATTTCAATTTTTTTCTCAAAAACTAGTTGACAAAATGAATTCAAATTTTTACAGATTACAGCTATTTATATTCTACACTACGATGATTTTTCTCCAGAAAATTGACCGTTTAGTTTAGGAGTTATAAGTTTATATACTTATAAAAAAAAACACGATTTTGTTAATAACAAAAAAAAACCGTGATAGCTAAAGAAATTTTTTTTGTTTAGAAAATATATGTATTTTAATGCTCTTACTAATGCTATCTATTCGATTCAAATATCTTGATCTTATCATTAAAAAAAAGCAAAAATCAATTTTGAGAAAATCGAAAAATCGAAATATAACAAAAACGCATCGGCGAATCAAAAAACGAATTTTTGACCCGCCATCACACAAAAAAAGGAAAAAAAATGAGACCTGTCCGGACAAAATCGATCGAGTAGAAGCTGAGATGTAGGCGCGCGCGCGCGTGCACGCGCCACACATACACGCGCGCACACACACACACACGCGCGCGCGCGCACGCGCACACGCACACACGCACACACGCACACACGCGCACGCACGCACGCGCATACACGCACACACGCACGCATTTGGGCCAACTCTGCGGCGTATCCTGCGCAAACCCCAAATATTAACGCTCGGGCCGGATCGCGCGACATAACTAGTCCGACCGCTACTCTGAGAGGGATCTGAGGAATAATCGGGACTGACGAACAAACTGGAGACCGGAATACCGACCCAATAACTACAGAAATCAGGGAGGCTGCGTAAATCGTGATACGCGCTACCGTCCTACTTACAATGGAAATAATAGAGACCATCGCGTAAATCGTTATCAGACAGACAGGTATCAAGGTCACAATGAAGATCGGAGATACAACAATCGGAACGATGATCGGCGTTATGAGGAGGGACGGGAATAGCAGGGGGAGCAACATCAACAACGATGAGCCGAATAGGGGAAACATGACCGGTCATTTAAACTTGCAGGATGCTCGACGCTAGAGTCCTGTGGGACCGAGCAAGTAAGGAAGGAGGCAAGCGCAAGTAGACCCGAATACGCTATAAGATTCGCCCAAGCAGGACGTCGATCCCCCATAGTTAATGTGAGGAGCGCACACCTCAGGGGAAACAAGGGTCGATTTTATGTTGATACCAGAGCATATGTGTCACTGATTTAGCAAGAGTGCGTCAGAACCGGAGTAATAAATACAGAAAAGTTAGTTACTAAGCGGCGTCACGCTTGGCAAATGCGTGACCCTAGGAGGCTAATATTCTAATAAGTATAGAATTAAGTGGACTTCCCTGCGAAGCGCACGTAATCCCTATCGATTTTCCCATAGATATAGACGGACTATTAGGATGGGACACGTTAGCTAAACATGGCATGAAAGTTAATGCCGCTAATAAATGCGACGAGGCAGGGCAATTAGTAACACCCTTTGAGAGGGAAGAGGAATTCATAATACCGCCTCATACAAGGCAGGTAATTTACGCGCGAGTCCAGAATAAAGACGAGAAAGTAGGGTTAATTCCCATGCAAAAATTAGAGCCCAAGCTATTATTGGGAATTTCGTAGCCGAAAATAGAGACGGCAAGGTACACTCACTCTGTTACAATATTAGCAATGAGCCCGTGCGTAGTAAGGCTCCAACTGTCACGTTAGAACCCTTCGAGGTAATGCACCGAAAAGACGTAGTATTCAGCGGGCCGAATATAGATGACCGGAGTGAACTCGAGCAGGCAAACGTGTTTCGCTTACTGTCTGACGATGAAGAGGATCGGGCAAAAAGGATATTCGAGGCCCTAGACCCCGACTTCCTAAAAGACCTAAATGAAGAGGAAAGAGCGCATATTAAGGAACCAATAAGGGAATAGCCAAATTACTTTAGATTACCAGGAGAACAACTGAAAGCGACGCATTTAGTCACGCATAAAATAGTGACTACAATAGACACGTACCGGTGCGGGCGAAGAGGCCCCGCCATCCGCCCGCTACAAAGAAGGAGATGCTGCGGCAGATATCAAAATGTTTAGAGGAAGGAGTCATTAGATCCTTCAACAGCCCTTACTCATCAGTAATGGCGTAGTCCCCAAGAATAGTGGCAAGAATGGCGAAAAAAGATGGCGAATGGTGACAGATTTCCGCAAACTAAACGAGATAACCGTGGGGAAGAGCTATGAGCTCCCTCTTACAACAGATATTACAGAATCAGTAGCAACAGCCCAATATATTACGGCGATTGACTTGAGAACGGGGTTCTACCAAATCCCTATGAATCCGGAGGACGCACACAAGACTGCCTTCGCCGAACTGTATGGGCATTATGAGTACACGCGAATGGGTATGGGCCTACGCAACGCACCCGCGACCTTTCAGGGTCTCATGGACCTCGTGTTGAGTGGACTACAAGGGGTGGAATTATATGTCTATCTTGGCGATATCATAGTCTTCGCAATGGACTTAGAAGAGCACGGAAGAAATTCAGGTGACTCATGAAGAGGCTAGATGACGCCAACCGTACTATAGAGCCAAGCAAATGCCAATTCTTGCAACGGGACGCTAGCTTCCTGGGTCTCATCGCCGGCAACGGGAAAATCAGAGCAGACCCGAAGAAAATCGAATCATTACGTAATTTTCCTGTCCGAACAAATAAGAAGAATGTCAAGCAGTTTCTAGGATTGACAGGATACTACCGCCGCTTCATAAAAGGATTCGCAAAAATAGCCTGGCCACTATCAAATCTGTTGAGAGTGCGCGATAATTCGGGTAAGCAACCGTTCGTATGGGGGGAAGCTCAGCAACAGATTCTCGAGAAAATAAAGGGCGCGCTTTGCAGCGAGTCCGTCTTGATGGCACCCGATCTATCAAAGGAATTCACTATAACAACAGACGCGAGGGACTTTGCCCTAGGAGCCATACTAGGGCATGGCGAAATAGGAAAAGACCACGTCTGCTAGTATGCCTCTCGTTGCCTAAGGGAACCAGAGCTACGTTATTCAACATACGATTGGGAGCTCCTCGCTATCATTTTTGCATAAGAACAATTTAGGCCCTTCTTATATGGTCGCAAATTCACGATTATAACGGATCACAAGCCACTTAAGCATTTCCATAATACAAAAAAACCTGACTTATGGTTCAACAGGCTGAACGCAGAATTGTGCGACTACGACTTTGAGATTATTTACCGACCGGGGCTGCGTAACTGCAACGCAGATGCATTATCCCAATCTTGCGGGATGGGGAAGAAAACTCGGACCAAACCCGGGTAAAACTCTACGAATTAGCGGATAAACAAGAGAAAGAAGATAACTATAACGAATACGATCCCCCATCGAGGATACTTTACGCAACAAGGTCCACCATAAAAAGTCGCAACCCAAAAAACCAACAAAGGTCAGGTACTGACGAACCCGGTGCGACAAGGCATGCTAAGAGAGATCGTGGCCAAAACGGTGCCCAAAGGTCGGGTAGCGGGAAAACTCCGGCGACCTGCGGGAGAAAAAGGTACCCCACTTGTACTCCTCAACAGACTTGGACGGGCAGGAGGATCCGGCAACGGACTGGTACACGGAAACTCGGACTCTAGGGCCAAGGAAGCGTAGGTACCGGAAATAAACAGAACGAAGAACAGAGCGAAGACTTCCCGTCTGCACGAAGATCCAGCAAGGGGTAAGACTAAACGGAGATTCAGTAGTGGCTCAGGCGGAAAAGGATAAAGGACTAGCATACCTGAGGAAAGAGCGCAACATTTGAGGCGGGATCCACACAGTCAGTACTCCATTAGCCTCAGCCGTCAGACAGGTCCCGGGCGCCACGCGAGCATACACAATTCGACAAAATTCATACCAGCACACCAACGCGTGAAACAAACCTTAACGAGGTTTGTAACATTGTTGTGCTTTCGAGAGTAAACCCCGAAGCATTAAAACAAAAGGAAAAGGAAAATCTGAAAAAATACGGAATTTCAGACCCTGTACAATAAAGGAGAGTTTCTCGCCGTACGTAATGTTGACAACGGCTTTTGGTTCTGCCGGTTAAATCGCGACATACTCAAGTCAAAGGGCCAGGTGCGAGTGCACTGGCTGACGGAGTCAGGCGACAATAAACAGGTGTACATACTGTCGTATCACAACAACATAGAAATTGAAAGCATATTGACTAATGTCCATCTGACGAAAATATCGAACTACAGATATCACCTGTCAAAATCGGAGTGGGAACGTATAGACGAAATATTGAAGGAATCCATCGAATTGGAGCCACGGCCTTTGAATAATAATGAAATTGCAAGCAATCCACACTCAGAGGTGGAGTAAACCGTCACACTAAGGGCTAGTCTGAACGGAAAGCAGGAGTTGGATATGGGGCAATCCGGAACAATCCTCGTCCAAAAAAGCAGCGAAGGTAACGAACTCCTTCTCGAAGACACGTTGCGTTCACAAAATATAGACCCTGCGAGCGTATTCGTGAAGGATAGGCTGCGCCAGTTGCTAAACAGCCCCGCTAAAAGAGGGACAAGAGTAAAGTTTACGGTAGAAATGGAGAAAAGAGAGAAAAACGGCCAATTAGGGTTCCGTATAGATGTATGGGAAATACCCGCTTATCGGGAACACGACACTCGACCCCAGGGCACTTCTACGCCTAATAAAGGGCCACCAGTTCAGCATTCACGCCTAAGGTGGAATGAAAGCTCAGCAGCGATCTCGCCAATCAAAAACACTAGTCCCGCGAGAGAAAGACAGGAAAACCGATCGGAACGCGAGGAGGACTTAGTTCCCGATAGAGAAATGCCGTCCTACACCGAGGGTATAGAACAGGACCAGGCACACGTAGAATACAGCTCGCGTCGAGGGTATTATCATGTCGCCTCGATAAACGATAGAGATATTAGCATGAAAAGAATAAAACGGACCCTGGCACACGGGCCGGATGCATTGACCGAAGGGTCAACACCTCCGAAACCACAAAATCAGCCGAGGCATGGGAAACCGGACTTTTTACTGGCAGCGAGCCAGAGGTCCCTTATTTCAAGGAACATAATCTACCACTGGAAAACGATGGAATAAACGAAGATGCTCAGCCGTCAGGTGGGTCATGCCCTGTGAAAGTTACCAACGAGGAGGAGCTAGCGAATGACTCTTGGGACGGCGACCCGGCACCAATCCACCGCGAAAAGGATGGAAACTCGAGTCGGCAAGTAACCAGCCTTACGGAAGTCATCAACGAAGGCCTTCGTCGATTTCAACAGAAGGGTTTTACGTATATGACCGAATCAATCTCAAATCAGCTGGTCTGCTTATGCCTATGTTACCGATCATTTTGGGATAAAAGTATTTATGTTCTTCTCCAAAAATTATTTGACCCGTATATTTTTATTTTTTTGTTGCAACAAAATTTCACGCGTTCAGTAATGCTGCAAAATTCCGAGAAAATCCTTACTTAGAAATAAATTTTTTCAATGTAATTTTCAAACAGCACTGCTTTACCAATTTTTTAAGCTTTTTAGGTGTAACACATAATTTCACTCAGATTTGAGCTCTCTTTCATGGTCTGTATGTTATTTAAAAAAAAAATAAAAATGCCCGAGTTACGCACTTTTTACTAAAAATGAAGTTTTTAGAAAAATGCATTTTTCTCGAAAAAGCCTATTTTTTTCTCAATTTTCTTTTGTCATGATAGAGGACGTAAATAGCTTTCTAGGGGCGTTTGTGAGATTCACGGGTTTTCCGCTGTGATAACGATCACTAATGAGATAACACACAAACAAATTTTTCACGCTTAGCGCTTATATATAGTGATATAACAATGATATAACAGTTAATATAAAGATGTTTATCTTTGTGCGTATATAAGTAATATACAAGAATGCACAAATGTATGTATTTTTTTTATTTATGTATTTAGATTTCTTATTTTTATAACTACCTTTTTTTTCGGCTTTATTATTCTTACTTCAGTAAGGGCACGATCGGCGGTCTTTGCTGTCAAACAAGGTACTTTATCATTGCACGTTTCTTTAATCCATAAGTGAGTTTTTTGAATTCCAGGATACTTAGGAGTAGCAAGCCAATCAAAATTTTTTAATTTTCTAAACTCTGATACGTCAACGTTTTGTTAATGTATTAATTTAATTGTATCTGTATATTTTTGAACGTGCTCTACAAAATCGTTGGCATTTTGAATGGATTTTTCATGAGACTCTCGGAGATTATGCGAAGTAACATAATGCTTTATAAGTTCACCCACACCATCTACAACTCCTTTACCCTGCCCAGTAGCAGAGAACAACCATTTTATATCAAATGGTGCTCGTTTTAATTCATATAATTGAAAGCGATTTTTAAAGTGGCTAGCGGCGCCATCTGATACAATGGTAATTTTTTTTTATTGAATCACGACAATTGTCTTTCAAGTAGATTATAATGTTTTCTATTGCTAGCAAAGCATACGCTGAATCATGTTTTCGGTCATCACTTATGATTGCGAAACTTTGCATCGAATCCTCTTGATACGAGACTGCTGTGAAAATAGAAACTTGATCATTTACCCAATGATTTCCTTGAACAGCTTCATTATGAATCACAGCCCAGATTTAAGCGAAGTCTATTTGAAGAAATAAATGTGTAACGATGCACCTGATCAATAGACGCATCGATACGAAATCGCGATCATAAGAAGCTTTCTCTCTCCTAGCATGCGTGCGCTAGAAAGAGAAAGCAGCCGAACCTGTCAACGGCATGGGAGAGCGAGCGTACGAATGTGTACATACATGTACACACGCATGTATACAAGTACCGGAGCTCGTACAGCGAGGAGAGAGAGCAGGCGACTGAGTAGTCGGCTTCCCTCTCCACCGAGCGCCGCGACCACGCGTCGCATACGACGCGCAAGCTATAACGCGCCCCACCGCGCTGCTTCTACAGCACACGGCGAAGCGGGTATAAATACCGCCTCGTGCGCCGTGGAAAGGATTCTCTCAGCCCAGTGCCGTAATCGCTAAAGCCTGGAGCCCTGCCGACGGAGCGGAGTATATGAGCGCACTCGTTACTCTGCACCAGAAGTAGCGCTGAGATGATTCCCCGGGTATATGAGCGCACTCGTTACCCGGGTGTTGTTCACAAGTAGTGGGAGCGCACTCGCCTACTTGTGAAGAACCGTGATCACGCGTCCCCAAACTCGCGTACTCTAGTAACAGGCTTAATGCTCGTGTATTATCATTGTTTGTTTCAGATCTACGCCAAAACCGAACCGATTGTGAATTAGATTTAAGCTATAATAAATTTGTTACTTTTCTTTTATACCTAAATTATTTGGCTTTGTTGATTTATTTCAATTGCTCTCCCTTTCGAATCCTGTCCGCTTAGCTATTCTCAAAGAGAGCAATCCTTACGCATGAATCTCCGTTTCATGGCGCCCGAACAGGGACTAGTTTTTTCACGCGAAGGAACAAAATAACCTTTTCAAATAACATCTCATATTGAAATAAATTATACAAAGCAAAATAAAATTTTTTTTTTCGGAATCGAGCAATACTAGTAATCATGGGGAAAGTCGGATGGGTGTACAAGCTTCGAAAAGAGCAACTCAGAGACGAACTAGCGAAATTACAAATCGATAATACGGGAAATGTAACGGAACTACGACAGCGACTAGTAGCGATAGCAAAAATAAGTCCGGGACACTTTAAAAATCAACCAGAAGACGCGGAGGAATACAATGAGGAATTAGATAAGACCCGCGATATGGAAGAACAAACAAATAACGCATCAACACCTCAGGGCATGCAAACACAATTTGTAATATCGAACCAAGATGCAAACACAGACCAGATAAATTATCTAACGGTAGAGAACGCGACCGCGAAAACCCTCGATCAAATGCGAAAATGGAACTGCCACTTCGACGGACGAGACGTTTACGGTTTTTTAGAAAAGAGTTGAGGAATTACGTAAAGCATACGGCTTCACCGATGCAAATCTGCTTATAGGATTCCCGGAATTATTACGGGGGGAAGCTCAACTTTGGTACAGAAATTTAGAGCCTATAAATAGTTACGCTGAACTCAAAGAATCGTTGCGCAGCTTCTATATACCGCCGGGAGAACGACGAAATCTTGATCGACAAATAAGCGAGCGAAGACAAAAAATCGGCGAGATATTTAGAAGCTACGCCACGGCACTGAGTACGTTAATGCGCCGTCGAGGGGGCATAAACCGCGAAACACACCTCGATAATATATACTATAACATGCGCGCCGAATTACGATTGCACATTCGACGGTCGGAATTCAACAACGTCAACGAACTAATCCAACGCGTAGAGGAAATTGAAGAAGTATTAGTACAAACCGGTAAAGAACGAAATGGAGAGAGATTAAGAATTAACGCTGGGAATATTATGGAAATAACGACCACGTACGACCGGAACACGTGCTGCTGGAAATGCAAACAACGCGGACATAGGAGAATGAACTGTCGGAATTCACAAAGGAAATTTTGTTCGTATTGTGGGACAGACGGTATACTAACACGCGATTGCCGATGCCACGAGAATATAGATGCGCCGGGAAACGAAAAAAGGGTCGGACCCACCCCGGGACAGGACCGGCCCACGCAAACAAGAACTCCGATATCGACAGCCGCTATTTCGTTCGAGTCAACGCCGGTCGAGAGAAATTTCGAGGCCTAATAGATCCCGGATCAATAGGATCATATATAAACCCGCGCGCGGCGAATAAATGCCTTTCGCAAGGGTGGGTAAATCAGGCGGAACAAAAAGCAGCACGGATGGCCGATGGTACCTCTGCCACTCTTGAGAGCAGTATATCTGGAGAGTGCAGAGTACAAGGCAAAAACTTACGACACCGGTTTTTAGTTATGGAAGGATTAACAACCGATTTTTTACTCGGAATGGACATACTTGTTAAACTAGAAATACAACTAATGTTAAATGGAAATCAGATCAAAACCGGGAGAACAGACGGCACCGAGGGTTATGTTCCGTCGGAAAACCAGTAGGTTTAGCTCAATTAACGGTAACGGAGGAGGAACAATTAGAGGAATTCATAGAACAAAAAATGGCCGAGTTCGAAAACATTCAAGGGACTACGCCATTGATTCAACACAAAATTAGGGTTATCGAACAAACACCCATTAAACAGAGATACCGACCCAGGAATCCGGCTATGCAGGAAATAATTAACAAGGAAGTCGAGAAAATGCTAGAGGAAGGGGTAATTCAACCGTCGGAAAGCCCGTGGAGCTCCCCAGTAGTAATTACGAAAAAGAAAAACGGAAAACACAGATTTTGTATTGATTTCCAAAAGATAAATCAAATTTCGGAGAAAGACGCCTATCCGCTCCCACATATCAATGCAATTTTAGATAAACTCAGAGGGGCGAAATATTTATCCTCGATAGATCTAAAGAACGGCTATTGGCAAGTAGCCTTAACCCCAGAAAGTCGAGCGATAACCGCGTTCACAGTACCGGGAAAAGGATTGTTCGAGTTTAACGTCATGCCTTTCGGACTTCACACGGCCCCGGCAACGTTTCAACGTCTGCTAGACCAAGTAATTACACCCGAAATGGCGCCGAACGCCTTCGCATATCTGGATGACATCATCATAGTAACAGATACGTTCGAGAAACACATAGAGAAATTGACTGAAGTGTTTAAACGACTTCAGGAAGCGCGACTTAAGCCGAATCCCGCAAAATGCCATTTTGCACGGAACAGGTTGACATACCTAGGGCACGTAGTAGACCGGGAGGGCTTGCACACCGACCCGGAAAAAGTGGCAGCCATTACTAGTTTACCGCCACCGGTTAACACAAAAGAACTAAAGAGATTCATGGGTCTTTTATCGTGGTATCGCAGGTTCATCAAAAACGTGTCACAAATAGCTTCACCGTTGAATAAATTACTCCAAAAGAAAATTAAATGGTATTGGGACGACGCACAACAAAAAGCTTTCGAAGAATTAAAACGTAGACTAACGGAAACTCCCGTATTAGCTTGTCCGGATTGGACCAAACCATTTATTCTACAGACGGATGCGAGTCTGCAAGGACTAGGAGCAATGCTTTCACAAAGCGACGGCACAAAGGAGTATGTTATTGCATACGCCAGCCGATCACTGAATAAAGCAGAAAAAATTATTCCGTAACAGAGCTGGAGTGTTTAGCTGTGAAGTGGGGTATTTGGAAAATGCGCCATTATTTGGAAGGATATCAGTTTACCGTAATAACAGACCACCAATCGCTAAAATGGCTTAATAAAATAGAAAACCCATCGGGTAGATTAGCTCGTTGGGCAATGGAATTAAGTCAGTGGGATTTCGTGGTGCGTTATCGTAAAGGCAGTGAAAATACCGTGGCAGATATACTTTCACGACAACCGTTAGACGTAGGCGCAATTGACGCGAAAGAAAATGATTGGTATGCACACAAAATCACCGCCGTACAGACAAGACCGGACGAATACCCAGAATATTGCATAAGAGACGGAAGACTATACCGTCATATTCTTCATTCACTTGATTTTAAGGAGAACGATCCGGCAGACGAATGGAAAATATGCATCGCAAAATCAGAACAGGAACGCGTGTTAAAAGAAAATCACAATGATCTTACCGCCGGGCATTTGGGCATCGCAAAAACAGTACATAGACTGGCGCGTTATTATTATTGGCCGGGAATGTTTAAAGACGCGACAAAATACGTTCGAGCGTGTGGAAACTGCCAACGTCACAAAGCGCAGCAACAAGCACCAGCCGGTACAATGCATGCCACCTACGTCGACCAACCATGGGAAATGGTCTCGATCGACCTGGTAGGTCCACTTCCTCGGTCTAACACCGGACATTCGACGTTACTAGTAATGCAGGATCGACTCACGAAGTGGATAGAATTAAAAGCATTACGTAAAGCCACCGGAGCCGCGATTGCTAAAACAGTAAAAGAACAGATCATTCTCCGTTTTGGTTGCCCGAAAACTATTCTAAGCGACAACGGCAAACCATTTATTAGTCGAGACTTTGAAAATCTATTAAAAGACGCCGGGATCCATCATCGAAAGACACCACCGTATACACCGCAATGCAACCCCGTCGAACGTGCAAATCGTACCGTTAAAACCATGATCGGGCAATACACCAGTAGAAACCAAAAAACATGGGATTTGCATCTAAACGAAATAGCATTCGCGTTTAACTCCGCGCAGAGCGAAACAACGAATTATACACCAGCGTATTTAAATTATGGCCGCGAAATGATAGCTCCGGGGAGCTTGCATCAAGAAGTAAGAGTAGGTTCGGCGAAAACATTAAAAAATAGGATAGAAGAATTAAAAGACGCGATTGAAGTAGCAAAAACAAACACCGCAAGAAGCTTTAACCGGCAGCAAAAACATTATAATCTTAGAAGACGCGACTGGCAACCGAGGGTAGGAGACTTAGTTCTGAAAAAACAAATCACTCTGTCCAATAAGGCCAAAGCAATTAACGCAAAGTTACTAGATAAATTCGTCGGGCCATATACGGTAAAAAAATGTATAAATCCAGTAATATGCGATCTGCGAGACGAGAGGGGGAAGTTAGTACGGAATATTCACGTAAAAGACCTCAAACCCTTCGTCAATCCGGTATAAAAGCGAACGAAAATTTGTAAGGGCAGCTAGTTAACGATGGCAGCCCAAGCGTCAAGCATTGTACTCGAAACAGCGAAAGTAGAATAGTAAGCATAAATTGTACAGGTTATTAACCTTAAAAGTAAACATAACGATAAGCGAAAAATAACGACAATTCTTGCCCATTAGCTCAGTTCAAAATCAACCAGCAAATAACAAACATGCAAGAAATCGAGGCAGGGGACGTACCATATATTCCCGAGGGCACACAACACCAGCCAGCTCAGGAATATGTACCAACACCTCGACTCATTCTCGAGAGACAAGAAGTGGAGGCGGCACTCACAGCATGGAGGAGCATACCCCGGCCATACTCTCCGATAGAGGAGTCAACACCGTCGCGCGCCGCAACTACAAGTACCTGGGAAGAATACCGGAAGGCGAACGCTGCCCTTGCGGGAAAGCCGGATTTTTCCTGGGCTGCAACAGCGGGCGGTGTTGCTTCATCCTCGGGCAGCTCCGGAAAAAAACCTTCGACCAAGGCGGAGAGAGATTTTTTTTTATACGGTCGGGAGAAGCAGCCAGCAGAACGAAGCACCAGACCACTACCAAACCCAGCCACGGGGTGGAGACACGCATACAAACCATTCAACCGCTCCACAACGTGGCTACCACACCGGGTAATAAAAATACCGAACGGACCAGAGGTAGAGGTGCCTATCGGGGTGGCACAATACCGCGTAACGCATAACGGATGGCGCTGGCACCTGCGACTAGATAAAACAAACGGCAACGTTAGGCACCTGGGAAAACCCCGCCGTGTAAATATTTTTTTTTTATTTATTATTTTTGTTTTTTTGTCTAGGGAGTAAATTATATTTCCGGGTATACATGTGCAAAGAGTAAAGCCGGCGGGCTTCACTCTCCTTAGCGGGGGGGAAATGTAACGATGCACCTGATCAATAGACGCATCGATACGAAATCGCGATCATAAGAAGCTTTCTCTCTCTAGCATGCGTGCGCTAGAAAGAGAAAGCAGCCGAACCTGTCAACGGCATGGGAGAGCGAGCGTACGAATGTGTACATACATGTACACACGCATGTATACAAGTACCGGAGCTCGTACAGCGAGGAGAGAGAGCAGGCGACTGAGTAGTCGGCTTCCCTCTCCACCGAGCGCCGCGACCACGCGTCGCATACGACGCGCAAGCTATAACGCGCCCCACCGCGCTGCTTCTACAGCACACGGCGAAGCGGGTATAAATACCGCCTCGTGCGCCGTGGAAAGGATTCTCTCAGCCCAGTGCCGTAATCGCTAAAGCCTGGAGCCCTGCCGACGGAGCGGAGTATATGAGCGCACTCGTTACTCTGCACCAGAAGTAGCGCTGAGATGATTCCCCGGGTATATGAGCGCACTCGTTACCCGGGTGTTGTTCACAAGTAGTGGGAGCGCACTCGCCTACTTGTGAAGAACCGTGATCACGCGTCCCCAAACTCGCGTACTCTAGTAACAGGCTTAATGCTCGTGTATTATCATTGTTTGTTTCAGATCTACGCCAAAACCGAACCGATTGTGAATTAGATTTAAGCTATAATAAATTTGTTACTTTTCTTTTATACCTAAATTATTTGGCTTTGTTGATTTATTTCAATTGCTCTCCCTTTCGAATCCTGTCCGCTTAGCTATTCTCAAAGAGAGCAATCCTTACGCATGAATCTCCGTTTCAAATGATATGGATCTTTTTTAGAATTTTTTCTTTCTGCTTTTATATTTGTACGTTGTATATTTTTTACATACATGTGAGTACTAACTTTCATGGTCCAAACCGAAAGTTCATCTTTAAAAGCAGGAATTGACACTGTTTTTTTAATCAAGTTACCGTTATCCCACAAAGCATACGTAATTTCTTCTATGCCTTCTATATCTAGCAGTTTTAAAATACGAAACGTATTTCCGTTACTGCCTGGACACATCTTACATTATTGTAAATAACATAAATCAGATGGTTCAGAACACATTATTGCGTTTATTATTTCGGACCGAATTTCGTCCAACTCTGTAACGTTACTCCCTCTGAAAGTAATTAAGCTCGTAAGAAATAAATCATAATTTACGAAATAGATACAGAGACAAACTTCTTTGATGGGGCTAAGTAAGACATATTTTGTTCGCAATCTATAAAACTTCGATTTAACAATTCTCAATTCGGGATAATCATTTTCAAATGTTTCATACGTTGCTTTCAGACTTCGAGTAAGGAAACGTTTAACTTTCTTCTCTTTTTTCTCATTTATTTTAATAGTAATACCGTCACTCTTATTAGGACTCTGCCTTGAAGAATTAAAATCGTCATTTATATAATATTCCGCAACAATTTTTTTGGTCCTTTCATCAATGGTATGCTTCTGGTTCCGAGTAAACTCCCTTTTCATGTGCAAGACTTTTCGCTCTTTCTATCATGTACATTGTTATGTCTGGAAATAAGGAAGAAATTTCATTTTTCGTTAAGGATGAGGGTAGCAAAGTCAGAATTTTCATTTTTTCTGATACCGTAGAAAAATTTTGCAAGGCTAAACCAATATTTTGTACCCATTCTGTATAACGGAATGCAGTTGATTCGTTTGCTTTTATAGAAACGTCATAAACATTAGACAATGTTGAAAGTATATTTTTTTTCTTCTTTTTTACGTAATTTTCAAGTGATTTTTTACGTATAAGATTTTTTCTCCTAAGAGGCGATACAGAACCTAAGAAAGATGTACTTATTTCCTTATTCAATTCTTCGATACGTTCTGGAGTACTTGGTAAAAAATCTTCATCTTTATCGACTACATTGCCGGTAACTTCGTTATTCGTGTAAATTCATTGTCATTGCTACTCACCACTTCCAAAGCACGAGTGTAACAATCTTTACACGCATGTATAGAGGGTGTTAAAAGTAAATAAAGGTGCTTCAATGGATGAGCAAGATCCTCAAGTTGTTAGAAACGTACAGATTTGGATTGGAAACAGATTTTTTTGTGCTTATGTAAAAAATCAGCACATTTGATTCTCTTCGTTGAGTAATTTTGAGAAATCGTAGTTAAGTTAATAAAGTGTAAATATGTAATAATTTTCAAAAAGATGATAATTTTAAAAAATACTAGGGGTGTGATATATAGCAGAAATCGAACTTATCATGGTAAATCTTAAGTCAAACGATATCCATATAGCGGACAAATGTATTAGTACATAAACTCATGCAAGTATTCGCATATATATGTGTATTACTTATATATGCACAAGGATAAACATCTTTATATTAACTGTTATATCATTGTTATATCACTATATATAAGCGCTAAGCGTGAAAAATTTGTTTGCGTGTTATTTCATTAGTGATCGCTATTCCAGCGGACAACCCGTGAGTCTCACAAACACGCCTAGATAGCTATTCACGTCCTCTATCATGACAAAAGAAAATTGAGAAAAAAATAGGCTTTTTCGAGAAAAATGCATTTTTCTAAAAACTGCATTTTCAGTAAAAAGTGCATAACTCGGACATTTTTAATTTTTTTTTTTTTTTTAAATAACATACAGACCATGAAAGAGGGCTCAAACCTGAGTGAAATTGTGTTACACGATAAAAAGCTTAAAAAATTGGTAAAGCAGTGCTGTTTGAAAATTACATTGAAAAAATTTATTTCTAAGTAAGGATTTTCTCGGAATTTTGCGGCATTGCTGAACGCATGAAATTTTGTTGCAACAAAAAAATAAAAATGTACGGGTCAAATAATTTTTGGAGAAGAACATAAATACTTTTATCCCAAAATAATCGGTGACATAGGCATACACGGACCACCTGATTTGCGATGGATTCGGTCATATAGGGAGGAGTCGCAATGCGCACAGCCGGACGTATCCCTCGCTCAAGATAAGGACATCCCGAGTTCTCCGCATGGGAACTGCATCTTCTTCTCCCTGATTAAAGCACTACGATTAGATACATCTCCGGTCGAAATGCTAGCAAAATTATTAGAGAGCCCGGCTCTGGCATCCTGTGGGATCCCTCTGGAAGCCTCTCGTATTCTATCAGGCATCAATGAATATGCCGATGGAGACTGCATTTGCATATTCTCATAGGAATACAATCAGAACGTATGCGCACATTTTCACATAAACGAGCAGGTGAGGATTCTCCACTGTAGGGCTAACGAAAACCTGGAATTCGTACACATAAACCTAACAGGGGTCCACTATACTCCATACCTCCCCACGACGGAAGACATTACACGCAAAAAACGGATATTAGTGCAAAGATAGGTGAAACATACAATTTTTAAGTAAGAAATAATAAATATCTTTAGCACCGGCAATGAGTATCGCTAAAATACTAATAATAATTGTATGCATCGAAATTTAGAAAATAAGGAGTCGTAAAGAAAAAGTTTAGGGTACGCTTTAGTCATAACAAATCATTCACACTCACAAGCAAATGATTCTAACCAAAATACAAATGGCGAGACAAGAAGCAAATTTTTAGGTTACGGCGCGGAAATATGGTTCCCAATTTCAAAAATAAGAAAAGAAATAGAAACAAACTCATAAAATTCTATGGTACCAATCGAGAAAAGTCATTTACCGCTTAATCGTAAATATAAACAAACGTATAAGTCACGCATTAAAAATGAGTAGTCGGGCTGAATTCGCTAAAACCTACATCAAAGCAAAAGCAAGCACCCTACCTCCCCGCAGGCACAGAGCGATGGCCCAATCGTCGGTTCCCGCACGCGCCATCTCCCTGACCTTTCGAAGGTCAGCCCCTTGCATTGTATCGAACTAGCGACTCGAGTACTCGTAAAGGGAGGAAGTACACTTACGTGGCTGGGACGCGGCAAATGGTAGCCGCATATGTGAGTCGCGGACCTCAATCCGCTGCATGAATAACAATGCAACGATGCAAGTCGCCTCCCGACGGCTGTGACGCCTCGAACATCACATCTGCGTGACGTGGAGGAGGGTACGCTAGCTGACTGGCAGGATCTATCCTACGTCGCGTACATGGCTAATGAGGTACACTAGCTTGCATGCTGCGAAGGGCGGGGTTATGAAGTTAACCGCATGGCTACTCGCTTCTCTTGCTTTTATCGATCAGCAAACCCATGAGAAAGTTTTAAGATATATAAATTTAAAGTGACTGACTTGTTATACAAGGAAATCATAGGCCTGCGCTGGGGGTATATGCTAGGCATTAATAATGTGCACGGGAATAGTCAAAAGAAAAAAAGGAGAAAAACTGTTTATCAATAATATAATAATAATCGTTGGAATGATTTGCTTAAAATTTATCACCAGAATCCTTAGAAAATTGTAAATTAGGTATACACGACACATTGCAGCACCAACAAACAAGAATAGAGGACTCGGGATAAACGAGTCATCATTTCAGACTAACTAGGCGCCACGCTTATTATATACATAAACCGAACTGTAGACTGCCTCGTAATTAAGTTAAGACGAACCTCAGCATAAATGTAAAGCGCATATTTACCGCTGCGCGACTAAAGAATAAAAATAAGACAATTTCAAATTAGAGAAAGTAAAATAGGCCGCGCGAATTCGGCACCTTAGAACGGCTACATAACAAAATATGAGAAGGAAATGTGGGATACCCGACTTCAACCACGATAAGGGGATACTGATACCCCCGTCCTCCTCCTCCGTTATGCACAGAAAGAAACATACGCGCAAACAGGATTCTCCCATTATGTATAAAGGAATAGGTAAATAGATACGAAGGTCGAAGGAATTATTTTTAGGAAAGGCACAGAAAAAAAACAAACATCGAGGGGGTAAAATTGCATTATGTTGTACCAAAAAAAAGACTGAGCATGCATAAACATGTACAAAGTAACTGTAACACCTATCGCAGTTAGCGGGTAAGAAGGTGACCGCCCCCAGCACCAAGACGCGCGCGGCTGGTCCCCCGTTGACTGGCTCAGCGTCAACCACTGCTGGAGGAGTAGGAGAACGCCTCCAGTCACTAGCACTCGACGGCCCAACAGTGCATCGTGTCAACAGGCAGCTCCCCTGTGACTGGCCGTGCACTGATTCGGCTCCGGGCTAGAAATTCGCGTCGGAGGACGCCAGGGCTGAGCCTCGGCGTTGGCCGGCCACTCGCCTGGTCGGATAGACGAAGGGCTCCGCATGTAATTGACGACCTCCTCATAGATGGGAGACTGTTCATCTGGCGCCATTTGCTGCCTGCCGCTAGCACCCGGCGAAAAATAGCTTCTTCCCGGGTCCGCATGGCCCCAGCTACGGAGCCAGTCGGTTCTGGTGAAAGCGTCCGCCGACCAGGTGGACAAACCGAGCCTTTGAGACTCTCAAAATCCATGGCACACAACGACCTCCGCCGGCCAGGTGGCCAGAGTGAGGTATTTCCTTAAGAAGCGCTCCTCCAGGTATACCCGTGGGCACAGACGGCAAGCAAAGGTAGCCGACCCAAAACCAGAGGCTATGCTGACATATGTGTGCTCGTTCGGGGTCAGCGGTCGGCGACGCTACCTGGCACCCATCGACCAGACACTCACGGAAGAGAACGGGCTCCGAGTGAGTATATTCCATCGAAGCCCTATTCCGGCAAACAGAAGTGACGGCGGCCTCCGGGCAATGACACGAGCTGGAGAAAGTTGGAGTTCCACCGAGAACCACCCTCATTTGCAGCCTCGGCAAGGAGGATGTCGGTGTTTCAAACTTGGTGCGGCACTCCATCAAACACAGATATGAGGGTTCCGAGGCGCTGGCACACGATCTGATACATTATGTCATGGCATTGGAGGAACTCCGGCGTCACCACAATATTTTTGTGGCGATGAGGAAAAGGGCAACCATCACACCACAAGGAAACGTCCTCTCCATCCGTACGTATCTTATCTGTTGCCTTAGATAAGACGAGATTGAAGGCTCACATGAAAATTTATCGTTTAAAATTAATTTATTATTAGTTATTATTATTTATTATTATAAACTATTATTATCGTTCATTTACTTGAATCTGTACGATTAACTGATATATTTAAAATAATGTACACTGAGGCAAAGAAGTTTTGAATTATTTGTCATAATTTAGGAATGTAAAATTAAAATTAACAATAATAAATTATAATAATAATTCATAATAAATGAAAATATCAACAGGATTTTCAGGTCAAAATCAGCTGATAATCAGATGATAATCACCTGACAGTCACCTTATAGTTACCCGATTCTCAGATGATTATCAGCTAATATGCACCTGAAAATCATGTTGATATTTTCAATTATTATTAATAATTATTATTATTAATTATTAGGAATGTCACATTCCTAAATTGTAACAAATAATTCAAAACTTCTTTTTCAGAAACAAAACATGTATAGAAAATAAAATGCATAAATTACCGTTTAATAATAACAGATCTAGAGCGAAAGATATCTTAGAGATTATTCATACCGATGTATGCGGTCCCTTCAAAACTACTGGGTTTATCGGGGAAAATTATTTCGTTTCTTTTATAGATAACTATAGCAAAATAGCTAGAGTCTATTGTATAAAAACTAAAGATAAGATTTTTGACTGTATCGTTAAATATATAAATGAAAGTGAAAACTTAACTGGAAAACGTGTAAAAATATTGAAATGTGATAACGGGAAAGAGTACTTAAATAATCGGTTTTATTAATTTGCCAAAGAAAAAGGTATTATTTTGAATAATTGTCCTGCGTACGTACATGAATTAAACGGAACCGCGGAAAGATTAATAAAACTATAATGGATATGGCGCGTTGTTTACTAACTGAGGCACAAGTACACAAAAGATATTGGCCTGAAATAGTACGTGCGGCAACATACTTGAAAAACCGTACGTTAGCGAATAGAATAGAAAGAAAAACTCCTTTTGAGGGTATTTTATTAGGGTACAGTGATGTAGGCTATAAAGTACTTTTAAATAATAGAATAATGGTTGCGAGGCACGTTTATGTTGTTGAAAAAGATGTTAAATGTATTGGTATTGATTATGAAGATGACGAAAAAGAAAGCGATTGTAGTACGGATGATGATGTATCTGGAAATGCTTTTGGAAGTGCAGATGAATATGAAGAGCAACAAAGTAAAGTAAAAGAAAAGAATAATTTATCTTTAAATCAACCTTCGGGAAAATGTAAAGATACGGACAATGCAACATTAAAAATTCCTCGAAAATCTATACGTGATAGGAAAAGTCCTGTAAGATACCCAGAAAAGGAAAGTAATAATATTTATGTAAATTTTTGTAGAGAAGATACACCGTATACATTTGAGGAGGAGATGGACAGTAAAGATCGAGAAAAATTGATAAAAGCAATGGACAATGAAATTGACAGTTTAAATGAGAAAAAGACATGGGTATTATTTGATAAACAAAAAGATAAAGAAATTTTAGAAGTAAAATGGATCTATACGAGAAAATCTAACGATGTATTTAAAGCTAGGCTAGTCGTAAGAGGTTTTCAACAATCAAATGTAATTGATGACATATATGCTCCAGTAGCAAAAACACAGACTTTAAAAATCATGTTATCATTTTGTTGTCAGTCCGGTTTCATAATAGAACAAATGGATGTTGTTACAGCTTTTCTTAATGGTATTGTAAGCTCAGAGGCATGTATCAGTTAACCAGAAGGTTATGATGATGGATCAAACAAAGTTTGTAAATTATCAAAAGCGTTATACGAACTACGAGAAAGTCCAAGAGCGTGGCTTTGATGAATATTTGCTAAAACTGAAATTTAAAAGAAGTAATATTGATTATTGTTTATACACTTTCGGAAAAAGAGATGAAACTTTATATTTGTTACTGTATGTAGATGATTTATTAATTTGCAGCAAGAGTAAGACAAAGATTCAAAGTATTAAGAAAGCTTTAATGAAAAAATTTTAAACGAAAGATTTAGGAGAGATAAAAGAATATCTTGGTGTAGATTATGATTATCATAAAGGTGAGATGAAATTAAGTCAGTCTAAGTATGTAGAGTTATTAGCCAACAAATATCAATTACAGAATGGTAAACTTTATAGCACTCCAATGGAAACAAACTTAAAACTTGAAAAAGCTGTAAGTTGTGAGTATAATATAAAGTACAGAAACTTAATACAGAACTATATATATGTAAGCAGGCGTGTTTAAAATAGAATACATTTATATTGTACGCATGGAGAATATATATAGTATGTGTGAGTGAGTGCTTGTACCGAGAGCGCGCAAGTATAATGAGTACGAACGCACACATGTGAGTCTCCCCTCCCGACCTAGTGTGTGCGTGAGTAAGAAGGTATGTCGAGCAGCAGCGAGCGACGCGCTACTCTCTCCCTCTAGTACTGTACGTCGAAGAAGAAGCACCTCGCGCAAGGCGCAGAGGAAGCGCCGCACAGTGTGCGAAAATGGAAATATTTGTCCAAAAATCAAATATCTCTTGATCAAATCAAGATAAATTGATGAGTCTTACGGCAAATTAAAGCTTTTTTATTGTAGAATTTGGGAAAAATATTTTTATAAGCGATTTCTTAATGCATGACCTTCATTTTTTGCGTCAAAGTTGATGGAAAAGTAAAAAAAAATCGTTTTTCTCACCTAAAGACTCCGTAATTAATTTTTTTATATATTCTTTTGTAGATTTTATAGATGTCATAATAGCTTATCGAATCACCGTAAGAAAAAAATTCCTATACCTTTTGAATTTCGTTTTACCATTATTTAACTTTATTACAGAGTGATTGCAGTATATAAGAATTAACAGTGATATGCATATACATATGTGTGCGTGTGTGTGTGTGTGTGTGTGTGTGTGTGTGTGTGTGTGTGTGTGTGTGTGTGTGTGTGTGTGTGTGTGTGTGTGTGTGTGTGTGTGTGTGTGTGTGTGTGTGTGTGTGTCTGTGTGTCTGTGTGCACTATTTAATTTTATTTTAATTATAAAAAAAGGAAAACTAGTCATTAAATTATATGCTTGAAGAAGAACTATCACTATCACTATCTTCATCTGTATCTTCTAACCGTACAATTTCTGAATTTCTGGATTCATTATTTGCACTGTTATTAAAAAAAATATGAACATTATTGTCAGAAATGTTTTTGTAAATTCATACAAAGTACTCAACAATGCAAACTGTACAAATTATATTTTCTGTTACGATAAATTCTTGTTTTTAATTTTTGGATAGATTTTCTTACAATAATATATTTCTTTTGGGTATCTGTGTACATTTAAAAAAAATCTGAGAAACGAAGTCGAAAACACATGTTTAGATTACTAAAAGAAAGAGTTCAATATAAAGTCAAATATTTCGAGCAAAGTAAAAAACACAACAAATGTTTTTGATAGAGTTAAGTTTACATCTGACAACTGTACACGACAATATTCGATAAGAGCATTTTCAAAATATATTTCTATCATTACTATTATTTATGGTTACTGTGAAATAAATTGTTACTAACAAAAGATAGATATTCCTAAAATAAAAGAGAGCAGCCAAGAAGTACTTCGCTTTCAAGGTATTATTACTATTTAAATTAAGGTAAGTAAATCAGCCGATGTACTTATTAGCTTGTACTTGTACTAATATTATTAAAATATTTTATTGCATTGAACATAAACAGTTTTTAACGTTTTTTATTGTCATTATTGTAAAAAATAATAATCATATATTTAGTGTACAAAAAACAACATAATTACAATAACATATTGTTCGGATTGCAGTATATAAGAATTAACAGTGATATGCATATACATATGTGTGTGTGTGTGTGTGTGTGTGTGTGTGTGTGTGTGTGTGTGTGTGCACTATTTAATTTTATTTTAATTATAAAAAAAGGAAAACTAGTCATTAAATTATATGCTTGAAGAAGAACTATCACTATCACTATCTTCATCTGTATCTTCAAACCGTACAATTTTTGAATTTCTGGATTTATTATTTGCACTGTTATTAAAAAAAATATGAACATTATTGTCAGAAATGTTTTTGTAAATTCATACAAAGTACTCAACAATGCAAACTGAACAAATAATATTTTTTGGGTCATAATAAATTCTTGTTTTTGATTTTTTAAATGGATTTTCTTACATTTTCCATAGTATGAGTAACTGTACACGATTAAAAAAATATTTTTATTAGTAGCATTGTGAGATATACGATTATTTTTTTATACTTACTTGTTTTCAAGGAATCGTTGAAAATTAACTGAACCTTTCTTTTTTTTTTGAAATCTTAATCGATTTTTTATTAGTATTAATGATATTTGAGGGTCCGAAAGATATATCGCTCTATTAAAAACATCTAACAAGCGATTCTTTCTACTGTTTTGACGCGCATGTAATTTCATGTTTTTCCTATACAGTTTGTGTCAAGATTCACTTGCGTCTTCCGAATAATATGCGATAGGAACTGGGAACTGCTTAACTATTTGGCAACCATGTTTCAGCAGTTTATGCAATGTAGGATTCATATGTGCCCAAGGATACAATGTATAATGCAAAGTGTATGTGTCAGAACAAAAAGTTTCCATCTCATCTAGTTTAAGTAGCATCTTACTTTTAAAAGCCAACAATACTATTGCAATATTTTCTACTAATTTTGTATCAACAAGTAAAGCTTCTGCAAAGAGCTTTGGATTTTGGAAACATCTTCTGGCTACATTGCCTGTGTTCGTTGTCCCATGTCCTTGTAAGACCTGGTCAACTCTAACACCAATTTTTTCAAGAATATTTTTTTGAACTCTACGTTTCTGATCCTCAAATTTCTCTAAAATCACAAAGTTATTAAATGGTGTCATTGAAATACCGAACAATATGTTATTGTAATTATGTTGTTTTTTGTACACTAAATATATGATTATTATTTTTTACAATAATGACAATAAAAAACGTTAAAAACTGTTTATGTTCAATGCAATAAAATATTTTAATAATATTAGTACAAGTACAAGCTAATAAGTACATCGGCTGATTTACTTACCTTAATTTAAATAGTAATAATACCTTGAAAGCGAAGTACTTCTTGGCTGCTCTCTTTTATTTTAGGAATATCTATCTTTTGTTAGTAATAATTTATTTCACAGTAACCATAAATAATAGTAATGATAGAAATATATTTTGAAAATGCTCTTATCGAATATTGTCGTGTACAGTTGTCAGATGTAAACTTAACTCTATCAAAAACATTTGTTGTGTTTTTTACTTTGCTCGAAATATTTGACTTTATTTTGAACTCTTTCTTTTAGTAATCTAAACATGTGTTTTCGACTTCGTTTCTCAGATTTTTTTTAAATGTACACAGATACCCAAAAGAAATATATTATTGTAAGAAAATCTATCCAAAAATTAAAAACAAGAATTTATCGTAACAGAAAATATAATTTGTACAGTTTGCATTGTTGAGTACTTTGTATGAATTTACAAAAACATTTCTGACAATAATGTTCATATTTTTTTAATAACAGTGCAAATAATGAATCCAGAAATTCAGAAATTGTACGGTTAGAAGATACAGATAAAGATAGTGATAGTGATAGTTCTTCTTCAAGCATATAATTTAATGACTAGTTTTCCTTTTTTTATAATTAAAATAAAATTAAATAGTGCACACAGACACACAGACACACACACACACACACACACACACACACACACACACACACACACACACACACACACATACATTCTTAGATACTGCAATCACTCTGTAATAAAGTTAAATAATGGTAAAACGAAATTCAAAAGGTATAGGAATTTTTTTCTTACGGTGATTCGATAAGCTATTATGACATCTATAAAATCTACAAAAGAATATATAAAAAAATTAATTACGGAGTCTTTAGGTGAGAAAAACGATTTTTTTTTACTTTTCCATCAACTTTGACGCAAAAAATGAAGGTCATGCATTAAGAAATCGCTTATAAAAATATTTTTCCCAAATTCTACAATAAAAAAGCTTTAATTTGCCGTAAGACTCATCAATTTATCTTGATTTGATCAAGAGATATTTGATTTTTGGACAAATATTTCCATTTTCGCACACTGTGCGCCGTAGTTTAAGTCTGAATAAACTTATCATTCCTTTTGACTATTTAAATTGGTCTTCTTATTTATCAATCCACACCTCAACAGTTTCATACCGGAATCTTCTTTAAAATTTACATCAATATTACGGACTTCAATAAATGCACAGTCATGACCCTTATATAGCTATATTTAAATAATTATTACACTGTAAAAACGATGGCTGCAACGTTCTACTTTCTTAAGCGAACACGTTCTCCCTCCCTTTTTGCACAATTAATCCGCGAGTTTTGGTAGAATATTTACACCGAACTCGAGCGACCGACGTTGAGGAGCGCTACCGCGCTCTGCTGTTGGCGCAACGTTTATACTTTGTGGTGTAAAATTTCTCCCAAAACAGACGACTGTCTCTACCAACTCCGAGTATAGTGAATAGCGGTTTCTATAGTCAACGCGCAGTTATATTTTTCCGTACAATTTTTTTGCTATCGTTTTTCAGTGTACATTTTGATGAAAACTGCAACGAAGTCATGAAAAACTATTTATTTTGTATAATAACAAAAAATCGACTATTTTGATTGTATTTAAGGATTTTTCATCGTTCTTGTTGATTTAACTTACTAGAAATGGTTTTACGCAAAAATGTTCATTACGGAGGAGTTTTGTTAGTTGAGATCTACAACATTTGTACACAATATTGGTGTGTTAAATCAAATACGATTAAGGGTAGAGACCACTTGAGAAAAAATTTGTTTTCCCTGGTATCTCAATTAATATTTTCATGTAGCATGTTGTATAGTATATAAAAGTAGAAATTTTCACCAATTTTGAAGACTTTTTGTTAACAATTATTTAAGTTATTGTTAAAAGAGTGGTTAAATATATATAAAACTGAAAAAGTTCCAGCGGTTAAAATTTTTGTCAAAGCCTTTTGGGGTTGAACGTACATCATTTTTATAGTAAATACTCAAAATTTACCTAGAGGTATTTGAGTTAAAGTGAATATTTTTTTTATTTCGCTTATGATAATGATTTTTTTAAATAAGGACTAAAAATTTGTTAAATTTTAAACTTATTTTTTAGTTATAAAACAAAGCCTTTGGTAGAAATATTTGAAATACATTCAAGAATATGCACTAACAATTTTCAGGAGGATACATAAAAATCTAAGACGGAGGGAACATTTTGAATATTGAATATTTCAATACTGAGAAAAATGCATTTAAAGTTTAATGTAATTTAAAAACGAGAAATACCACTGAAATGATCAGCTTGATTATGTTTATTTTAAGGAGCAAAGAACGGACTCGAGACGAACCAATTTGTTTTGATGAATTTATTTCCCCAACGTTTCGAAAGTGTTTTTAACTTTCTTCATCAGAGCATAAAAACAATATGAACACATACCGGGTGTCCCATTTTAAAACCACCAGGCAAATATCTCGAAAACTAAGGGAGATGGAAAAAAACTTTTAATACAAAAGTTGTAGGGTTCAAAGGGGCACAACTGATCGTGAACTTGGTTATGACCTTGAGGTCAATGATCAAGGTCATTTGAAGGTCAAATCGATTTTTTCAAATGGGAACCCCACTTTTGACCTCGTAAATGGAAAGAGCGGAAAATTTTACGTTCAGATATGTCCTTGAGTCAAGGTCATGGTCATGGTCATGTTTAAAATCAAAATCAATCAACGCATCAAAACATTCCCATAATTAGGCATACGAGACAAATTGTTAAATACAAAAGTTGTAGGGTTCAGAGGGGCGCAACTGATCGTAACCTTGGTTATGACCTTGTGGTCAATGATCAAGGTCATTTGAAGGTCAAATCGATTTTTTCAAATGGGAACCCCCATTTTTGACCTCGTAAATGAAAAGAGCGGAAAATTTTACGTTCAGATATGTCCTTGAGTCAAGGCCATGGTCATGGTCATGGTCATGTTTAAAATCAAAATCAATCAACGCATCCAAACATTCCCATAATTACGCATACGAGTGTTAAATACAGAAGTTGTAGGGTTTGGAGCGGCCCAACTGATCGCGACCTTGGTTATGACCTTGAGGTCAATGATCAAGGTCATTTGAAGGTCAAATCGATTTTTTCAAATGGGAACCCCTATTTTTGACCTCGTAAATGGAAAGAGCGGAAAATTTTACTATTTTTACTATTATCAATATTTACCAGGGTTAACCACTTATATCAAATAATAACAAAAGTTAATAAGTGTTGACCACCTGTATCCAATAGTGACCGGTAGTATTCAGCATTGATCGGTAATAGTCAATAATTATTACTGTTTACATCAAATTGTTTTCAAATTGAGCACACTTAAATTGGCACAGAAAATTAAACTTTTTCGTTTTAAAATATTGTATAGTATAATAACATATTATTTCTTTTGTGGTGTGTTTTGATAAATAATTGCATTTACAACTAAAAAAGAATGCCTGACTATTCTGTTAATGAAATAGTTGACATTCTTCTTATTTTAGGAGAATGTCGACGAAACTATCGAGAGGCAAGCAGATTGTATCGTGCTCGATTCCCTCAACGACAACATCCTGATCATACGGTAATACATGACATTGAACTGCGCGGTCGACAAGGAAACTTCGTTCGAAGAAGGAGGACACTGAATGAACACGATTATAAAAATAATCCTCGCTTTCTTGCTGTTCTAGCCATGGTACATTTAAATGTTCATGTCCGTTTACGCGAAATCGAGTTAACAATGGGTATTCCAAGATCTACGGCCAGTAGATATTTACGATATACGCGTTACCATCCTTACCACATTACTCTAAATCAAGCTAAAACTGTGGAAGATTATCGACGGAGAATAACATTTTGCCAATGGGCAACACAACAAATTACTGATGATGAAAATTTCTTTAACAATGTTCTTTTTAGCGACGAGGCTACATTTCAGAGTACTGGTATGTTGAATCGCCATAATTGCCACTACTGGTCTCCTGTTAATCCTCATTGGATGCGAGAAGTTGATCATCAGCATCGCTGGAATGTAACGGTATGGTGTGGTATTATTAACGGATGTCTGATTGAAACTTATTTTTTTGAAGGTCACGTAACTCAACATACTTATTTACAGTTGCTGAGAGACGAGCTGCCACTCTTTCTAGAAAACATTGATCTCCATACAAGGGCCAGAATGTGGCTACAACAAGATGGTGCTCCTCTACATTATGCCAGAATTGTCAGAGATTTTCTTAATGAAAGGTTTAACGGTCAATGGATTGATAGAGGAGGTCCCGTAGCATGGCCACCAAGATCTCCAGATCTGACATCTCCAGATTTTTATTTATGGGGCTTCCTAAAAAATACAGTCTACCGCAACAGGCCAACTACAAGAGATGACATGATTCAAAGGATTACACAAATCTGCTTAAGTATTCCACGTCAAGTATTATTAAACACTGTTAGAAACTTTAAAAGGAGAATAGAATGTTGTCAACAAGTAAATGGTGCAACTTTTGAGCATCTTCTTCAGTAAATGGTGACCGAAACACTTGGATCCTATGACTAAATACACATGAACGTGGAATTTTCCAATGAATTTTTAGCTGGCCTGATTATCCGCGACCTTGCCTTAACTGGCCGGGTCATCTCCGACCTTGCCTTAGGTGACCGGGTCATCTCCGACTTTGCTCTTAACTGCACGGAAACTGACCATAACTTTGACCATGACCTTGACCCAAGGTCATATCAGAATTTTTCGGTTTTTCTATTTACAAGGTGAAAAGTGAGGGTTGCCGTTAAACAAAATTGATTTAACCTTCAAACGACATCATCCTTGACCTCAAGTTCATGGTCAAGGTCACGATCAGTTGGGCCCCTCCAAGCACTACAACTTCTCTATTTCACACTCGTATGCGTAATTATGGGAATGTTTGGATGCGTTGATTGATTTTGATTTTAAACATGACCATGACCATGACCATGGCCTTGACTCAAGGACATATCTAAACGTAAAATTTTCTGCTATTTCCATTTATGAGGTCAAAAGTGGGCGTTCCCATTTGAAAAAATCGATTTGACCTTCAAATGACCTTGACCATGGACCTCAAGGTCATAACCAAGGTTACGATCAGTTGGGCCCCTCTGAACCCTACAACTTTTGTATTTAACAATTTGTCTCGTATACCTAATTATGGGAATGTTTTGATGGGTTTATTGATTTTGATTTTAAACATGACCATGACCATGACCTTGACTCAAGGACATATCTGAACGTAAAATTTTCCGCTCTTTCCATTTACGAGGTCAAAAGTGGGGGTTCCCATTTGAAAAAATCGATTTGACCTTCAAATGAACTTGATCATTGATCTCAAGGTCATAACCAAGGTCACGATCAGTTGGGCCCCTCTGAACCCTACAACTTTTGTATTAAAAGTTTTTTTCCATCTCCCTTAGTTTTCGAGATATTTGCCTGGTGGTTTTAAAATGGGACATAGTTCGTCTACGAGGAGTTTAAATTTCTCCTCATGAACATGAAGAAATTTAAACTCCTCGTAGACGAACTTAATATGTGTTAATATTGTTTTTATGCCCTGATGAAGAAAGTTAAAAAAAAACTTTCGAAACGTTGGCGAAATACATTCATCAAAACAAATTGGTACGTCTCGAGTCCGTTCTTTACTCCTTAAAATAAGTAAAACCTACAAACGTATTGCAAACACTTCAAAATTGATTATGTTTACTATCAGTCTTAAAACAAAATCTACTTTATAAGATAAATCTTTATTTTCTTTGCATATTTACTTTCTTTTACAAACTCTCTCTAAGGTACCAAAACTAAACCAATAAAACTTATGCTATCTAGCATTCTTTGGTTTATTAAATAAGGAGAGCGATGCTCGGATTTTGTACAAGGACTTAAATGATTCTCTCCAACTACTCAGCCACAAGCCCTACACTTTAAAAAAATGTAGAGGGAGAGTCGCATTGATTCAGAAATAACTGCCCTAAGTTCTCACTACACTGAATGATACACAAATATTTTGGTCACACTGCCGAATACACTAGAAATAATTCTCCTATATTGTTATCAACAGGTATGTGGCTGTTCTTGATTTATCAAGTTGGAGTCCTCCACTTTTCTATCTGCCTTTTCATGAATCACAGAGAAATTAGCTTGCCTCTTATTTGGCTGTGATTTTTCTGTACACCTACTTAAACTGTTAATATGCATTTTTACTTTAATTTCATGTCTATAGATGCTTCAAAAGACAATCAACGAAAAGCCGGTATTTCAGCTGATCTTTTCTTTACTGTACACTAAAGGTTGGGTTAGGGGGCCAGAGATGTGTAAAACAATGAATATATATAGTTTGTAGTAGCCAGTGCTGCTCTCTAATGGCCACAATATAAAATGGTTCAAAAATGGGCGACAAAATGTCTACACAAAAACTATGCAAAAAATCAAGTAATGTAGATTAAAAATTAATAAATACAATTTTATAAAAATACGAAATAAAATATTATATCATTAAATTTACATATGGAACATGTTTTTTCTTAAAATTAAATAGTTCTAGATTACACTTCTACAATAAAAAAAAAAATCGATTTTTTGGTCATTTTCAAGTGGTCTCTACCCTTAAATGATAAGAGAAAATCGACTATTTGAGGTGTATTTACGAGTTAAAAAATCGTTAAATTTAATGTATTGTATGTGAAAAACATTATATCTGAAAAGTATTTGTAAGTGTAATTATAATACAAGTGTGCGGTGATAGTTTTGTTGAAATTTGGGAAGCAGCTTCAGTTCAAGATGGGAATGCTTTATTTAGTGAAGTATTTAAGGGTCCCTTTTACCCCAAAACTCAATTTTTACCTATATTTTAATAGGTAAAATTACTTTATAAATTATATTAATATAGTCTACTGTCACGTCGAGCACGACTGATCGCTACTTTTGACACCCGTGCTACCATCTATCCTTACCACCCTACAACCTTTTTTCCTTCATGTTACCATGAGTCCTATTTCCTGTCAGTAACGCCACCTAGTAGCAACTGGGTTACCTGCGAGAGCCACCGTTAGTATGGTAACAAATCCTACCTTACCCGTATCTTTACCGCCTATCGATCCAACCGTTGTCCTTGGCAAGCGCCACATTTGAACCCGAGTAACCTTATTCCCCACCCGAATCTTTGCTACCCCATGTATAGATGAGATACCCTACACTCCCCTATCTTTGTATCTGCCCTAGATAGAAGCGCGGGTATAAAAGCCGCATCGCGCCTCCACTCGAGGCAAAAGCTTTTGTTCATTTTGTTTCGTAGGGCGAAGCCCTTGTCAGTCGCTTATTTAAATTGTAACTTGGACTTAGAATAATTTCGACTAATTTATCGTATTCGGACTTAGAATATTTTCGAGCCGAATTTACTTAGAATATTTCCGTGTGAAATTAACTTAGAATAATTATCGAGCTTCTCTGATTGTAGTCTCGTGAATAATTGTTGATATTATATCTCAACTACAATCAGTGTGTAACAATGTAACGTAACTTAATGCAATTAATAAACAACACATAATTGCATTTTTGGAGTGTTACTTTATTTCTACGATCCTATCCTTCTGCCATTTGAATTACCCGCTGCGCTTGGGTCCTGAGACTGCTAAGAGCTAACGGAGAGAACGAGCCAACCGCAACCGCCCCAAAGTAAATTTGTAGATCGCTGTCCTTTATCTTTTTTCTGTCTCTCTAATTGTTCACTGACGCTGACGTTTGCCGCTTTATGAATTTCGCTCATTAGCATTGTTTATTTTGGTAGTCCGATTAGCTATTTTCACGCGTTCCTACTCCCGTGGTTATTACGTGTAGGCGTAAACCGAAACTGGAACATTTATCGCGCTTACTTTACCGTTTTCGCGAAATTGTAATACGGACGTTACAATTGGGGGCCCACTTCCGGGATAAACGTGAAAATAGTGAAAAATTTTTTTTTGTACATACATAGTTATAAAAATTTTCTTTTTCTCTTCGTTTCTTGCGTTCAAAAGAAAAATATAAATAAATTATTAGAATGGCAGCTTCAAATGGTGCGGCCGCTAGGAATTCAGAAGCAACGGAGATTTTGCGGAAATACCTTAGTTTAGAGGAACCTACGTTAGTAACGGCTACGATCAATGAGTTAGTAGCAGTGCTCAGGGCTAGATATCAATCGGCATCGGAAGTAAATCCGGAAAGAATTTGGGATGTTAAGAAGTTGCAGTTATCTCTCTCAGAAACCGCGGATAGGACGTTAGTTGAAAAAATTTGTCAAGATGAAATCATGATAGACATTTTACGCGAATTTATGCACCACAATATTAGTGTTATTGAAATTATGGAAGCAATCTCGAGCGTAGATAAGCATTTGATTACCGAAAAACTTCCGGCTCTAATCAAATCCGATCAAGAATTAACGGAAGACGGTGAAGCTATGCAGTATGAAACGGTAATAAACACAGCAGACGGGGATAATACACAAAATAAAGTGATTTTTTATTCAAACTTATTAAATTCGGCAAATTATACCCCGCACGTAGCAGGGGGAAGGGGGCATAGTACGCCTTTAGTTACTAATGTTAGAACAACACTACCAACGACAATGAATTCTTTTCGCCCAAATGCAACTTTAACTCCGTTAAAAAATTTGTCGATTAAAGATGCACTAGACTGCATACCAAAATTTGACGGTAGCAATATTCCACTTAGTACCTTTTTATTCGGCTTAAGAAAAGCAATTAGCATGATTCCTCCAGCAAATGAAGCCCACCTGGTAAAATTAATTAGGCGACGGCTAACGGGTGAAGCAGCAAAGTCAATGGAGGAGATAGTTTTTTTTAATATGACGGATCTAGTTAAATATTTTGAGGCAAATTTCGGATCGTATAAAACACATCACACTTTGATGGGGGAATTAGCCGCGGCCAGGCAAACAGAAAGTGAAAACATTATAACGTTTGCAAACAGAGTTAGGCGTATCACAATAGAATTAAAAGAGGCCGCAAAAAGAGAAAAAAGGGATGATACGGGTTTTACACAGCACGTGGAAGCAGACAAATTAAAATTTTTTGTACGCGGTATGGATTGGGAAATTAAGAGGCGCATGGGGGTGGCCGAAACTTTTCAGGAAGCCGTAGAAAAAGCGATAGAAATAGAGCGTGAGGTTACCGATTTAGAGAAAACCGAACCAACGCGTAAAAGTAAATTAAATCAAGAAAATAACAAATTGAAAGCAAAATCGGCTGAAGTTAAAATTGTTCAAAATAAACCAGCAGAAATTTGTCAATATTGTGACAAAAGAAATCATATCGCGAAAACTGTTGGTTGTTAAATTCATTATTACTCCCGGGTACACAGCAATCGGCGACACAGCCGACTACATGGGCGCGGCCCGTAGCTACGCAAGCGCACGTCTCGGCGCCAGCCGCGAACCCATTGGCTAGCGCACGGCCGGCCACGCCCCAAGTTTCACAAAATCAATATAGATCGAGATCGCACAGTCCTGCAGTGGCACAATCGAATCAAATCAATAATTTTGTTAAACTTTGCAATTATTGTAAAAAACAGGGACACTGGAAGAATGAATGCCAGGTATTGGAAAGAAGAAATAAAGAAAAATTACAACGTGAAGCGGGAAACGCGAACAGCCCCGCGGCACAGGGCGCGACCTGGGGGCAATCAGAAAGTGCGCGCCCACACCAATCAAACACAAATCAGAATTAAAATTTGCGCGAAAGTCCATCTTGTTGAGTATAAATAGTAAGTCACCTGTAATAGTAATGCCATTTGAAAATTATCAGGTATCGCTCAAATTAATGTTAGATACGGGAGCAGGCCCGTCTTTGCTTAAAATTAGTAAAAAACCTAGTAAAGCCATTGTTTTTGAAAACGAAATCTTGAACTTAAGGGTATTACTAAGGAATCTATTAACTCGCACGGGAAAATACCCTTGATTTTCCGCGATTTGACATTGTATTTCCATTTGGTTCCTGACGATTTTCCTATTGAAGAGGACGGGTTAATCGGCAGCGAAATGTTAAGAAAATACGGGACAAAAATTAATTATGAAGAAAATTTTTTGGAAATCGCTTCTCACGTAAACAGTTTACGGTGCACGAGTAGTGTAGATATCGCGCGGCCAATAAACAAAGAGAGTGTAAGTTTGGCACGAGCTGAACGACATAAGGAAGTAACGCAGGGTATGATGTGGGGGGATGAGCGCAATTCCGGACGCGGACACGCGAAAAATCCCGTTGCAACTGCTCGCTCGGACAAATCCAGTGTTGTTTTAGGCGAGTGTAGCACTCGGAACGTTTATAGCGATTTACCTGCTTCGCATGAGAAAGTTATTTCAGATGTTTGTTTTTCTTCGCTTAAAAGTATTGCCCCATTTGAAATTTGTACCGTGCATGTTTTGGAAAAAATTGATTTAAAAAATAAAATTGATGAAAACAAAAATTTGAATTTTGAAATTTGAAAAAACTGGTGATTTTGAAAGTAAAAATTATGAAAGCAAAATTTTGAATTTGAACTTTGAAAAAACTAGTGATTCGGAAAATAAAATTGGTAAAAACAAAAATTTGAATTTTAACCTTGAAAAAGCTAGCAATTTGAAAAATAAAATTTGTAAAAACAAAAATTTGAATTTAAAATTTGAAAAAACTAGAGAATTGAAAAATGAAATTTGTGAAAATAAAAGCTTAAACTTGAAAATTGATAAAAATAAAGATTTGGAAGTTAAGCATTCTAAAATTAGAAATTGATTAGTTATAATAGCTAAAAAGCAAAATTTGAGAACTAAGCTTGGCAAAAATAAAAGTTTGAAAGGAAAAGTGGACAGAATTCTATTTGGAAATAATTTACTTAGTGAGGAAACGTTAAATGATAGCGTACCTCAGCAGAATTTGAATTTGTTAAATAAAAATTGGGAAAATAGAGTTCGTGAAGTAAAAAATTTGACTAAGTTAGAAAGTAAAGTTAATAAATGTGTTTTGGTAGAAAATAAGAAAAATTTGGAAATTTTAACTTGTAAAAATAGTATGGGTGTCAGTGCATTGAATAGAAATAAAAGAAAAGTAAATTTTGTGAGTAATAAAATAATGACTTTTACGTGTATTGAGTACAAGCATGAAACTTATAAAAGGACTAAGATTAAAAGGAGTAGTTTTAGCAAAATTAGTAATTTACTAAGTCGCCAAAAGTTGTCATTGAGCAACAATATAGAGAAGGGCGGAAGTAATAAATTGACCAGGGCGTTGTCGTATGCTTTAGTCCGAGAGGATTTTCAGCTGGCACACTTTATTGAGGGGCTGCAGGTCAAGCTTGGAAAGCTAGCCTACTTGTAAAATTCGAGATCCGCCTCGTTATTACGCTTATACGCTAACGCTTTGTCTGTTATTTGTTGCACCGCCATACCTATTTTTAAGAAAATGAGAGAGTATCGCGTGACGGACGACGAGGTGACCTCTGATATGTTATGTGCTTTACGACAACTGCTGCATGAAATTAAAAGAAATATAAATGGATAGTCTGGTCAGTATGGAAGTATAGGCCGCACCCTCCGCACTTAAGTAGCCAAACTCGGGTAGATAGGCGGAGCCATAAAATAGAGGAGCCACGCGCCCATCAAATTATGTGCACGTCGGACACGGTTTTCCTTTTAGGAAATAAGAGGGTGACTAAATTGAAAGAGTTTTTACGACTTAAGCATTTGTCACCTAATCAATTATCCGAGATTGAGTCACTCCTTGTGAAATATTCAGATCGATTCTATTTAACGGGAGATATTATGCCCGCGACTAATGTAATTGAACATGAGATACCTACAACAACGAATATTCCAATTAGAATTAAACAATTTAGACACCCACCTATTTTGAAAGAAGAGATCAATAGGCAGGTAAAAGAAATGTTGGAGAAAGGCATCGTCGAGCCTTCGACAAGCGCCTACTCGGCGCCGGTGTTCTACGTTGACAAAAAACCGGGACCCGAGGGCAAGAAAAAATTTCGGGTAGTAGTAGACTTTAGAAAGTTAAACGCCATTATACCTGATTACAATCATCCGGTTCCGAATATAGCGGATATTTTGATTCAACTCGGTGATGCCAAATTTTTCTCAGTTTTCGATTTATACGCGGGTTATCATCAAATTAAAATTAAAGCTGAGCACAGAGAGAAAACAGCTTTTTCTTGTGAGCTTGGTTTATTTCATTTTGTGAGATCACCTTTTGGATTAAAAACAAGCGCACCGGTATTTTTGTCACTCGTTCTTAAAGTAATTGCAGGTATGAAAAACGTGGTTCATTTTTTTTATGACATTTGCTGTACTCTAAAACTTTTAACGAGCACATAGAAACAATCGAGAAATTATTTGAAAAACTGCGCCATGCTAATTTAGTGTTGCAACCGGAAAAATGTGAGTTTCTTAAATCGTAAATTAATTATTTGGGACATATAATTAGCAGCGACGGTTTACGCCCGGACCCGGAAAAACTAAAAGCAGTTAAAGAATTTCCAGTGCCTAGAAATCAGAAAAATATTAAACAATTTTTAGGGCTAGCTGGTTATTATAGGCGATTTATTAATGGCTTTGCACGAATAGCCAAGCCTTTAACAGACCTTCTTACAAAAGAACAACTTTTTGTTTGGGATGAGAGCGCGCAAACGGCATTTGAGACTCTGCGTGATAAGTTATGTAAACCACCGGTTTTAGCGCATCCGTATTTCGAAGAAAAGTTTTTAGTAACTACCGATGCTAGCGGGTACGCGATCGGGGCAGTTTTATCGCAAGGAGAAATTGGAAAAGATCGTCCCATAGCCTTTGTGTCGCGCGCGATGAATCAAGCAGAAAGGAATTATTGTACGTTTTCAAAAGAAGCATTAGTAATCATATACGCTATTACACAATTCAGACCTTACTTATACGGGAATAAATTCACTTTAATTACCGATCACAGGCCACTAGTTTGGTTAAATAATCATAATGATCCAGGATCTAGAGTCACGCGTTGGCGTTTAAAACTATTAGACTATCAAATCGACGTACTCTATAACAAAGGTGAATTAAATCTGAACGCGGACGCTCTTTCGCGCAACCCGATTTCGGAAAAAGTATGCGTAACTACACAAGTCGGCATAGGGGGAGAGGGGCGCCATCCTGTCGCTGGCGAACAGACAGTAGAGCCGATCCAGGAGCGGCAAAGCCAGCAGGAGGACGGCGCGCCTACCTTGCATGCAATGGCCACGCGTAAGCGTGCGGGCCGCCAAGTCAGTGAAAAATATAAGCAAGCCATTAAAGTTCTCGCGCCGCGTAAAAGAAATGTAGCTCCCACGGTCGAAGAGGTTCAGGAATGCACGTCCCTTGTCGAAGATAAAGAGGCGTCTGCGCCCCTTGTACCACAAACTGCGGATAGCAATAAAGAAGAAACGCTACATAGACCAATTTCGCCATCTGTCTCAGCGTTCGCGCCCGAGGAAAGTGAGCAAACGGTTATGTCTGGAGAGGTCGCGTGCGGGGAAGCATTCGGGCGCGATAACGTCTCGGCGTTTAAAGATCCCTTTCCCGACATGACTTTCGGGGACGAGGACGCGGTCAACGAAAAAAGTATCGCGCCGAAAACGGTCAGTCCTCAAGACAATATAATCTATTGTAGAGAGAAACTGTTTATGAGGAAGGATAGTTACCTTTATTTTGTAAGCACTGACGGAGACCCACTCGATGAGAGGTCTAGGCAATTAAAGGATTTAGGGAAGCTTCCGCATTTCGAGAGTTTAGTAACGGGAGAGCCCAAAACCATAAAGGCCAATAAAAAAATGCATTTTGTATTACCGCTTAGGGGCAAAGGTAAAAATTGCTTATGGGATACCTTAGAAATTTTGACACAGTTATTTAGGAAGGTAGCCAAATTGTTAGTCATTAACCAAATTGCTTCTTTTAGTATGGCTAGGAGCAGTAATATCGAAAATGTTGAGTTTAAAGATATTTTGATCTGTTTAAGACGTGAATTAGGTAATAATAGTGTTAAAATAATTATTTGCCGTGGACTCATACAGCACCCGGAGCCGAGTAGAAGAGCGGATATAATTCACGAAGCTCATTGTTCGGCGGCGGGTGGGCACAAAGGAGTAACTAAATCTTTGAATAGAATAAAATATAAATATCAGTGGGAGCATTTAAAGGAGGGCATACAAGCCTTCATTCAAAAATGCGTTCCTTGCCAGCTTAAAAAATTAGTTTGAGTCAAAACAAAACAGAAAATGATTATAAGGGACCACCCTTGTATTCCATTTTTCACGGTTAGTTTGGACATTGTAGGACCGATACCGAGAACTAAAGACGAATCCGAGTACATTTTAACTATGCAGGATCAATTACAAAATTCTGGGTCGGAGACCCTTTGAAGACCAAACTGCTATTACTGTAGCAGACGCCTTTATTAAACGCTTTATCTCTACCTTCGGCGCACAACGTAAGTTAGAAAGTTAACATTTTTATTCATGTTTACAGATGAGGGCGTTGATGTTCATCTTTGCAAGAACTTTGAAATTGAAACCAGTTTTCGGACTAATAAAGATAACATATTACTTTCATGTTTGCAGATAAAGATTCTTCAAAATTGTACACACAATGGGTTTTTAATTTTTAGCAGTTTTAACTTAGTTCTTTTGAAATTTTTTAGAACAAATGGTAATTTAAAGCGAGCAGCAGTGGACGTCAAACTATTAATCGAAGTCACCGGATTTCTGCTGTCCTTTCTAGCATCCGCGCAAGGGATGGGCTACTTTACTATTATGCAATCGACACCAATCCAGGACTGGCATTTGAAAATGCGACTTTGTACCAGTATGTAATTTAAACCAGCGAAATTGGATGAAGAAAAATTACTTTACAAGATGCGTATCAGCAATTAAATGAATCCGATAACACGATAACATACGTAATAAAAATCTTAGATATAGGTAGTTTTGCATAGTTTAGGCGCACTAACTAATAATTTGAAAAAGAGCGAGTTATTTTATGACCTTGCCGTTGTCTCAAGGGGGAGGAGTACAATGTACCACCTACTAGCTATTTATTAGAAAATTGTAAAGAAATTAATAGGGCAATGTGGACATCGCGAGACGACAAGGTCAAAATTATGACGAGTGAAAAAGAACCTATATTTATATAATAGAGAATGATTACGCAAGCGAGAGAACGGCTATGGAAAAATAGTTTGTAAGGTTGGATAATAAAGTAAAAGAATTTCTGATTGGAAAATACAAAAACAGAAGTCAATCTTGACTTTAGCTTGGAAAATTTAAACGCGTTAATGGATATTGTATTCAAAACTAAACAGCTCGTATCGAACTTATGCGATTTACTGGATCGCCAAAAGGTGCTGTTCATTTACATCGGCGAAATTAAATAAATCTTTGCTAAGCATAAGAGTTACGAAAAGTTTAGCTTTGCAGTTTTTTCTATCAAAAGTTCGATCTATTTTATTCGATTGGGTTGTGAAAGTAAACATAGTGTAAGTAGTGAATTATGTATTGAACTGGTTGTACCTTTTACAAATAGGGACACTTCTTTTTATGTACACAATGCAATCTTTTCTAGTTTTTCAGACTAAATCCGGATAACAAAACACTAATCGAGTTTATTATACAACTGCAAGAGGACTATACTTTTAGTGGCTGATATAGGCAACTGTTATTTATGCTTAAATCAATGTAATGAAAGAAATGCTTTTTTTGTGAAAATCAGTGTTATGTTAAAAATCTTATGTCTTGTGGGAAAATGCTCTTATCAAAAACTAGTTATGGCAATTTACCATAGGTAATATATAGTTTTCACAAGAAAGAGGGCGTTATTTTCAAAAGAATGGGTTATGACTTATTTCAAGTGTAAGCAAATTTAGGTTAGAATTTGCTTATTCCGGAAAGTTTATAAAATTCCGATTTCGGACTGTCAAATAATTGAATTTCCAAAGAATGGTGGAATGCGAATTGACGAATGTGTGGAATTCAACGAAGTCTATAATGACTGGGACATTGGGGTACTTACCTAATGTTAAATGAAACTTGCACAAAGAATTATCTATTAAACAAAACTTCGAAAATTAGCATAGTGTACACGTGATTGACATTCGAAATGAGATATCAACAAAAGATTTGTTATACATAGTACTTTCTGTATTTCTTACTCTGATTATTGTTAGCTTTGTAGAAATATTTACCTTTTTAGTCTTTCGCTTATTTGAAAATAAAGATTAAAATAAAGTTTTGGATCGCTATTCTGTATAGGAGTACTGCATTATTCAACCTTGCGTTGCAATTTTTGTAGGAGTATCGTATTACTCAGAATTAAGCGAAGCGAGCACATCTGTAACACCAGTATAGCTGGGTAAAGAAAATAAAGATGGTATTGTTATATCGTATAAAAATTATGAATTCTAGTATAAAAATTATGAATTTTAGTATAAAAATTATCAATAGGGAATTTGTAAACTTGGGTAGAGAAAAGTTGTCAATAAAGAAAAGCCGATTAGGGTACGATACTTTCCTTCCAATTTTCCCCTTTTTTTACTAACATTCCTATCCCATCCAAATTGAAACCAAGCGGCCGAGGGAGTGTTCATTCACCAGCTATCGTGCCTGCCGCAGCGTCCCCATTGCAACCTTACGACACTACACTTTGCCCGCCAATACTTAATAATCGCCGACACAGCGCAGCTCGTATGACTCTATGCCGCCGCTCAGCTATGGTGGAGTCTCATCGTAAACTTCAAGCAATGTAACGACCTTGGACGTCAACGACCAAAGGGAATACGCATAGCCTTACGGATTCACTTTATCTGACGAACTGCCGTTGTTATGAGGTATATGGAGGTGACACAAATCTAGTAGAGCAAGGTAGACGCACTTCAAAGGCAAACATTGAACTCAACGGGCGGGAGCGGAAGGAAATAACCAGAGGCAACCGTCTGCAGTTCCTAAGCGGCTGCGAATTATTGTTCTATGGTGCGCTGTGGTACGACTCATGTTATGTGCTACAGTGAAGGAGAACCAGGGCTCGGCGATGAACAGGAGATAACTGCATCTGCTCATAGTAAGGCAAGTGTTAATTTGTTCAAGGGAGAAAATGCCTGGAAGCTACTGGACAATACCGGTCCATCGACATGGCAAGAGAGAGAATCTGCGTTGACAAAACGAGCTTAATAATCATGGATACGCTTTCAAATTTGACGAGGACGAGGAAGTTGCGGAGTGGAAAACGACGACTATAATATACTTCGCCCGCTACTAGGCAGGCTAAGGCAGAGCGAACAGAAAGAGGTTACATCTTGCACCTGAAGTTTGGAAAGGAAGGCTTCGAAGATAATCAGACATACGGCGTATGTTAAAATTACGATACTTGGGCGGAAGGACCAGCAAGCGCCGCCCCGCAGCGCACGTCTTTGGGGGGGACGTGTCACGTCGAGCACGACTGATCGCTACTTTTGACACCCGTGCTACCATCTATCCTTACCACCCTACAACCTTTTCTCCTTCATGTTACCATGAGTCCTATTTCCTGTCAGTAACGCCACCTAGTAGCAACTGGATTACCTGCGAGAGCCACAGTTCGTATGGTAACAAATCCTACCTTACCCGTATCTTTACCGCCTATCGATCCAACCGTTGTCCTATGCAAACGCCACATTTGAACCCGAGTAACCTTATTCCCCACCCGAATCTTTTCCACCCCATGTATAGATGAGATACCCTACACTCCCCTATCTTTGTATCTGCCCTAGATAGAAGCGCGGGTATAAAAGCCGCATCGCGCCTCCACTCGAGGCAGAAGCTTTTGTTCATTTTGTTTCGTAGGGCGAAGCCCTCGTCAGTCGCTTATTTAAATTGTAACTTGGACTTAGAATAATTTCGACTAATTTATCGTATTCGGACTTAGAATATTTTCGAGCCGAATTTACTTAGAATATTTCCGTGTGAAATTAACTTAGAATAATTATCGAGCTTCTCTGATTGTAGTCTCGCGAATAATTGTTGATATTATATCTCGACTACAATCAGTGTGTAACAGTGTAGCGTAACTTAATGCAATTAATAAACAACACATAATTGCATTTTTGGAGTGTTACTTTATTTCTACGATCCTATCCTTCTACCATTTGGATTGCCCACTGCGCTTGGATCCTGAAACTGCTGAGGGCTAACTGAGAGAACGAGCCAATCTCAACCGCCCCAAAGTAAGTAACTTTGTAGATCGATGTCCTTTATGTTTTTTCTGTCTCTCTAATTGTTCACTGACGCTGACGTTTGCCACTTTATGAATTTCGCGCATTAGCATTGTTTATTTTGGTAGTCCGATTAGCTATTTTCACGTGATCCTACTCCCGTGGTTATTACGTGTAGGCGTAAACCGAAACTGGAACATTTATCGCGCTTACACTACCTAAAACTCTTCATCACTATACATGAGATATCAAACAAAATAATAGGTTAACATATATAAAAATTTTAGATTAGTCCTACTTATCTTATAAATATTGTAAAAAGGTCTTAAAAAATAGCATTCCCTCAAATTCTTCTAGGTGATGAAAAATAAAAGTCTACGGTGAATCCTTGCACATACTTTTTCTTTAATATAAAATCATGAAAACGTAGTTGTGATTTTATAATGAAGCTAAAATTAGAAAATTGTTCCCTTTTCTAAATAAATAAAGAAAAAATACGTTGATAATGGTTATTGTACATTTTTAATGGTACACTTTAGTATCGCAATGACGAGTTGCTAACAGTATGATTTGGTGCTCGCGCGCCGTGGCTGTGAGAGTTGACATGAAAAGCCTCATATGTGGACATAATATCGACGGTTGAGCGGATCAAAATCGTGTCTCCGCGCGCGGATGAAGAATGTCGTATCTCGCTGCGCGGACGAAGACGGTCGAATTTTTCAGAGTTAAACTACTTGGATACCCTCGAGAATAGATTTTAATAAAGCAACAGCAGAAAAATGTTGGATGTGAGACAAAGACAACATTTATTTTCAGCTTTGTTTAGTTTTTCTTAGTTATTTACTGTTATGTTTTTCTTTTATTTATTTTAAATATCCAAATAACAAAATAAAAAAGAAATTAAATAGATATTTTCTTTACATTCTTACACTTTTCATTACTTCTAATCAGTTACAAACTATTTTTTACAGTTTATGCATGAAAAAGACCCGTATCCTACAGAAAAATCAAATAAAAAATCGAACATTTCAACCATCTAGTTAGCAGCAGCAGGCAACGTACTTTACACCATACCCTGACCAAAAGTATCATTTTCGCCCCTAGAAAAAAAACGCTCATGTGGTATTTTCGGCCCGGGTATGGTGAAATAGTACATTGTGCAACTAGGGAGGAAGGTCGAGTTTTTCTAGCGAGGATAATAATAGAGCAGAAGTGGCCCACTCGGGCATCTTTGGCGCCTTTTAACGTACTTTTTTAACGTGGGCAGAAATAGGACCTTTTTCATGAATGGTGGATGGGAAATCGGGCATATCAAGTCGTCATAGCGGGATATTAAGTTCTCTTCCACACGTAGTACTGAGAGGAAAAGTTCTTTTCGACATACCCTGGACAACCACTTTCGCTCCCTGCTCAAAAATCCGAATGTAGTATTTTCGGCCCGGATATGGCGAAAAATAGTATACGCACTACGGGAGAAAAATTGGCCAGCCAACATCTCGTGCTTGCCACCCTCGCCTTCGGCTCGAATGGCAATTTACACGACCTGTGGACTGTTCAAGTTTTTCTGCCCTAGGTGCGTAATATACTATTTCCTCCTGCCACTCACTAGACGCTCGAAATGCTCGATTTTCTATTCACCTTTCTATGCAGAAAGAGGAGCTTTTCCATGCACATATTGAAAAAAATAGTATACGCAATACGGGAGGGAAATTTGCCAGCCTGTTGACGTCATCGCTTGAAACTTGCCGATGACTATGGCCAATTTATCCGATCGCAGCTGAAGCTGTTCGATCAGAAATGTACTCAGATAATGTACCAGCTAATGTACTTTCAGATAATGTACTTTCTAGTGCCCATACGTTAGAAGAAGCTTACTTAAACAGGATGAGTTAATGCAACTCTTCAAATAACGCTGAAATACTCTTGTGCTTATCCTCAAGTATGCTAGCTGCAGATTCCATTACTTTATTTGCATCAGAAACATCTGTACCAATTTTAGGTATAGATTGGCAACCTAATACAGATTACTTTAGATTTCACATCGAAGACGTTCCGATCAAATTGCCATTTACGAATCAAATTGCCTTTCGAGAATAGCTAGGCTCTTTGACCATATGGGGTGGCTGGCCCCTATAGTGATTACCGCTAAGATCATCATGCAATCTTTGTGGCTTCTTAAAGTTGGCTTGGATGAAGAGCTTCCTCTCGATGTTTCTAGTCGTTGGCAAACATGGTTGCAAGATCTTCATTTTATTAGTCACATCAAGATCCCTCGTTGGAGTGGATACACACCACTTTGTGAACTTCTTGAAGTTCATGGATTCGCAGATGCATACAAATTTGCATAAGGTGCAGTCATATATCTGCGCTTAGTTCAAAATCAAAGTGTTCTAGTCTCACTTCAAGTGGCAAAAACGAGAGTCGCCCCACTTAAAACGCTAAGCATCCCTCGCTTAGAGCTTTGCGCTGCGTTGTTACTTACACGACTGACTCACACTTTCATCGAGTCATTCCCCTTAAAGGTGGAGAGTACCCATCTTTGGTCAGATTCTGCGGATGTGCTCTTTTGGCTCAAAGATCACCCATCTAGATGGGGCGTGTTTGTAGCGAATAGGTGCTCAGACATTCACACTCTACTACCCGATGCTTTTTGACATCATGTGCGATCAGCTGATAACCCTGCCGATGTCATATCTCGAGGTATTGAGCCCTCAAAACTAGCCTCGCATAGCTTATGGTGGAAAGGCCCCGCCTTGCTCGTCGATAGTCATGAACCTTTGTCGACGTCTCATGATGAACTCAATTTTTCTGTAAATAGTCTGAATCTTCAACCTAGTCATACTCTAGTCGCTAGTAAGGGTACACCAAATTCTGATGAGAGTAGTCCAGAAATTTTGGACCTTATTAACAAATTTTCGTCGTTAAGTAAGTTATATCGACTAGCATCGTACTGCTTCAGATTCGTCTACAGAATTTGCGCAAAAACTGAATGCGAAGCAACTGCGAGTTCGGTTGTTAGTTCTCGTACTGTTCTTCAATCCCTACTAGGCTATCACGCTCCGTATTCCAAGGAGATAAGTGCTAGTGAGATTGAAAACACCAGACTTTGTCTGCTTTATTTAATTCAAGCTGCCTATTTTAAACTCGAACTACAACAGTTAACTAGAACCGGTAAACTTTCGACTAAAAGCACTCTTTTACCTTTAATCCCTATAATTCAAAATCATCTGCTCAGGGTGGGCGGTCGACTCTCTCACTCTCTTCTCGAAGAAGATGCTAAGCATCCTCTTATTTTGCCAGCTGATTATCATTTTACCATTTTGCTAATTCGGGATGCTCATCATCGCACTCTCCATGGTGGAACTCAATTAACGCTTGCCACTCTAAGACGTCAGTATTGGATAGTGAAAGGCCGAGCAGCGGTTAAGAAAGTTATCAGAGCATGCATTACATACTCACGACATACTGCTCGAGTGCCCACTCAATTAATGGGCGAACTGCCTAAGGCACGAGTTCGCCCTTCATCACCATTCGAACGTTCGGGGGTCGATTACGCCGGTCCTATTCATCTTCGTCTCACTAAAACTAGAGAGAAGGGTACGATGAAGGGTTACATAGCCATCTTCATCTGCATGGCTACCAGAACCGTACACATCGAGGTAGTCGAGGATTACACTTGTGAAGCGTTTATCGCTGCCTTCCATCGATTTACCGCACGTCGCGGCTTCTGCAAAGAGCTGTTTTCCGATCAAGGAACAAACTTCGTAGGTGCAGATGCCCTGTTAAAACAGATGGTTAGCTTCATCTTCTTACTCAACTCAAATTGTAAACTCTCTCGCTCAAGAAGGCACGTCTTGGATTTTCAATCCGCCCAGTGCACCTCATTTTGGTGATATTTGGGAAGCCGCAGTTAGGTCGGCGAAACATCATATGCGCCGTTCATTGGAGATCAAGTTCTAACTTTCTCAGAACTTGCTACTCTTATGTGCCGTATTGAAGCATGCCTTAACTCCAGGCCATTAACTTCCCTCACCGATGATCCTTCTGACCTTGATTTCCTTTCACCTTCACATTTTCTTATACAACGTGCGTCAGTTTTAGTGCCTGAAGAAGACCTTGCCGATTCCAACGTTCCCCCAGAAAAACGTTGGCTATTGATTAGTCAATTGACTCAACATTTTTGGGCCAGGTGGTCTTTCGAGTACTAGTCGACACTGCAATCCCGCATGAAGTGGATGCTGCCACTTCCTCCAGTTACAGTGGGTGAACTTGTGCTTCTATGTAACGAGCTTACACCGCCAGCCAAGTGGCCTCTCGCCCGTGTCACCGCCATCCATCCAGGGAGTAATGGCCTCACACGCGTGGTCGACATCCGCACGGCCACCACTACGCTGCGTCGCCCCGTCGCCAAAGTTATTCGCCTCCAACCAAAGGATTGAGAACCGTTCGCCAATCTGGCGAAGGTGGGCGGAATGTTGACGATCCAACGTCTCGAACAGTCGAGACGCTGACGTCATCGCTCCTTATAAGGCGGTATTCGGCTCACGCAGGTGCGCAGCCAGTCAGCGCTCTTCACGCGGCCCTCTCTGCGCCCCTCCAACTACCAAAACGCCGGCCGACAGCGCCTCGATGCGCCGACCGGCAGTTCAAGCGCGACGGCCAAGAGAGACAGCAGCCAGCAGCAGAAACACTACACTACGGAATTCTCAATAAATCTTGATTTTCTTCACACGAAAGCATCATCTTATAATTTTGAACCTCTCCAGTCCACGATCCTTACTTCATTACAAAACATAGCCCACATCTCGTTTTCAACACCCTCGCCTTCGACTAGGATGTCAATTTATAAAAGCTGTGGACTGTCCTATTTTTTTTCATCCCTAGATGCGTAATATACTATGCCCTCCCGCTGCAGCAAAGACGCCCCCGTGAGCCTCTCGTACGCAATCATCATCCACGCTAGAAAAAGTTAACTTTCCTCCCTAGTTGGATAATGAGTTATTGTTCAGTTATTAACAGTAATTATCAGTTTTCTTCAGTATCTAACTGGTATATTTAGTTCTCAAATTATTAAAAAATTTAGAATACAAATTTTCTATACTTTCTTTCACTTTTAATAAACGGTTTCGTTCGGTTTTCAACAGTTCGTATAAGTTATTTCAGTTATTATGACTGTTATGTTCCATTTCAGTATGACAAAATAGTTAGTAACAATATTCAATTTAATAATTAATGATGATATTTGTTTTATAGTTTAAAACAGTTTCCTTCAGAGTATAACTGTTGTTTACAGTTTCCTACTCATTATTTTAGTTCTTAAAATCACTTCTTATTAAAAAAAATGTACATGCCTTTGTTTTAATTGTGATATGATTCCCTACCAAAAATAATCACGTGATAATCGCGTGAATATCGTGTGAAAATCGTGTGAAAATCACGTAATATATAAAAAATTGCTCCAGTAAAATTATTATTTATTATTTTTATTTAACCAATACACGAATTAAGATTTGAGTATTACACTAATATACAAGAAAAACATTAAATTTAGAAATAAAAAAATTTTTGTAGATGATGGGAATCGAACACGAGGCCCTTGGCACGGCAGTCGGACGCTCTAACCACTCACCTATAAAAGACTTACAGTTTGCCTGTTCGAAACTGATATATAAGCTTCACTACAATGTACGTGTTATATTCAATTACTTTTTTTATTCATTGATACATAATTACGTAATAATAACATTATAATCAAATTTAATATAGTTACTTAATTTAAAAATATCATTAATGAATAATAATAATTTTTTTTGTCAGGAATAAAGGAAATATGAAAAGGGCGTGTATGTAAATTCCTACCATACCGACATCATCATTTAACTTTTATTTACTATAATCCTGTGAATTTTTTTTTAACGAATGTGATTTTCTGTCTTTTACAATCCATACTAAAAAATTTTTTTAAATTTCAGCTTGAAAATGTTCTTTTTTCTTGTTCAGCAATACGTATTTTTGAATTTAAAAATACAATGATCTAGTCAATAATGAAATGAGTTACCTTTTTAATTAAGATGTAATTTTTGCATGGATTGTGGAAGACAGAAAATCGCATTCATTAAAAAGAAAAGTTCACAGGATTATAGTAAATAAAAATTAAATGATCATGTCGGTATGGTAGGAATTTATATACACGCCCTTTTTATATTTTCTTTATTCCTGACAAAAGAATTATGATTATTCATTAATGATATTTTTAAATTAAGTAACTATATTAAATTTGATTATAATGTTATTATTACTCAATTATGTATCAATGAATAAAAAAAGCAATTGAATATAACGCGTAGATTGTAGTGAAGCTTATATATCAGTTTCAAACAGGCAAATTGTAAGTCTTTTATAAGTGAGTGGTTAGAGCGTCCGACTGCCATCATCATCTGCAAAAATTTTTTAATTTCTAAGTTTAATGTTTTTTTTGTATATTAGTGTAATACTCGAATCTTAATTCGTGTATTGGTTAAATAAAAATAATAAATAATAATTTTACTGGAGCAATTTTTTATATATCACGTGATGTTCACGTGAAAATCACGTGAGGAATTGGTTGAAAATCGCACGTGATTTCTCACGTGAAAATCACACGATTTTCACACGATATTCACGCGATTATCACGTGATTATTTTTGGTATAGTCAATTTCTGTTTTCTTCAGTTTTCATCAGCTTTCGTCTGATATTTTCGATATCAACTGTTAAGTACCTACATTTACATTTTTTTCTACTGAGGTACATATATTAGTCTACCATAGTTTTGATTTTCCAAGATGTAGAAATATTTATCTTATATTACATAACAAAAGTAATTATTTGCTAATTACATTAAACAATATCATCACAATTCGAAAGGTTGCAATTTACTAAATTACCTTGTTCTGATGCTAAATCCTTACTCACATAGGGAAACCCCATTGCTTCCATATTTATTAAATCTTGTAAAATTTGCGAACAGAATTTCAATTTGATATGCGGAAAAAAATTAGTAATATCACTTTTGCACTGAAACTATGAAAAGTAAAAATAAATAGTTAGTTGAAATCACAATAACATTGTATTATCTAGATGGTAGTTTAAATTATCATAAACATACCATAATTAATTCCTGTTATAACTAAATATAAATACAGTTTTATCATACATAACTGTTAATTAAACTTTAGAATTCGAAATTGGAATTTTATTTTTGTTTAACGTGAATATCATAAAGTATGTAAATGTAACATTTTTTTATAGGCTTACATTAATGATAAGAATGTGACTTACGGCAGACATCATTTGAACTATAAGTAATCTATGAGTGAGAGCATATCCAGAAGTGCTGTTTTCGTTGTGAATTATCAAATTGCGACACATCTTAGGAAAGTGGCATTGATGCACTATATTTATAATACAATAATCACTTTCATTTTCTTGAGGGCGTCCAGAGATAATTCCATCGGAAATTCTTTTGATCGTTAAACCAGGACTGGGTAGTAAATCTCGCTTTAAATTCATTTTATTCCAAAAAATTGGCTGGATCCAAATTTCAGGACGATTTATATGCGAGCTCACTATATAGAATGATAATTAAATACATAATAAGTAAAATCAAGTAATAGATTTTATATTCTGAGAACATCCAAGTTTATATATACTAAATATACTAAAAATTAGTTCTCTGTTCGGATTTATAATACATTACATTAGCAATTAATATAATTCAATAAATACTAATATTTACATTCTAGAAAATCTTGATTTGGTAGTTTTTCGGAAGCGCGTATTATCTTGCGTGTATTTTCAGATAGATTTAGAATATCTATTAAAATATTTTTTTGAAAATTATCCAAAAAGATTGTATTTTTATGCTTGAGTGCTGCTTGTATATGCGCTGAAATAAGAATATTTTAGTGAGGCATCCAAATATTTATTTTTCAATTACTGTAATGATCAATAGTAGTACATCATATTATATTTTATAGAATATTTATAAAAATAGGCAAAAAATACATAAAACGTAACTATAAGTATTATGGTTGAGAAAGTGGATGGTGCTTGGATCAATAAGTATATCCTTGATTATCTATAATATAGCTTTATTGATTGGGCTTTACATAGTGTGCTCGATTGCACGGTGCGAGGCCAGCGTAACAAGTATTTTGTGTCGTTACGCTGGTCGCTCGTATCTCACGTAACTCTCTCATAGACACTGGAGTGGTGAGACACGCATTTGTGTGTTCGCTCTGTCGACATTCGACAGACGCGCATACCAAACATTTACGCGTTATACAGAGAACTTCGTGTTGAAACATTCACATATTCCAACTCTCCTCCTTAAATTTTCAACACAATATTCAAATGTTCATTCTCTATTTAATTTAGTCACATTTCAAATTTCACATACATTAATTATCTTGCAGCTAACGGCCAGTTTCCTACTAATATGGTGTTTAGTATTCAAGGTTTAGGAATAATAAAATGACACCATTTTTTTACTATTCAACGTTTCGGACATTTATATGTCCCTCTTCAGGAATAATAATTTCCATGACTTGTCAAAGTTGTTAATGGAAAAACTCGTCATTGACGAGCGGACTGTTTTTTAAAAGAAACGTTGAATAGTAAAAAAATTGTATCATTTTATTATTCCTAAACCTTGTATACTAAACACCATATTGGTAGGAAACTGGCCGTTAGCTGCAAGATAATTAATTCTATGAAAATCTACCACATTAGCATTCCACCAAATTCACATACATTATTTCACTTCTTAATGGTTAGCTTATATTCTAAATTTTACAATCAACCCCTTAATCAGTATTTACTTCTTAGACAACTCAAATTAATTTCAACGCTTTCCTGTTTTTAATAAACTTTGTTCTGTCAAAACTTTTTGTTAATATATCAACCAGATTAAATTGAAAATCGATCTTTGTAATATCAATCACAACATTCTCATAATTTTCATTTATATAATGATATTGCACTTCGATGTGCTTTGAATTTTTCATATAATTACCAAATTTTGCTATCGCTACAGCACCTGAGTTATCCTCATACATCTTTATTGGTTTTTCAATCCTTAAATTAAATGAATCATTGAACAAATTTCTTAAAAACAAAACTTCTGTTACTGCTTTTGACGTAGTAGTATACTCTGCGAAAGTTAAGCATGTAATTACCGTGTTTTGCTTAAATGTCCTCCAATAAATCAAATTACCGTATAGTCTTATTGCAAATCCCGTTGTGAATTTTCGATCAATATCATCGCCTGCATAGTCCGAATCAACCACACAGCCTAGTTGTCCATCTTTCACACCTTTATTAGAATATGTGAATGATGTAATAACACACGATATCAAGGAGCGCGGGAGAGCTCCGAAGGCAAGTAACAGTCAAGGAGTGAGCCCGTGCCCTATATACTTTGATATGGGACCACGAAAACTTCTAGCGCTTTGTATTTTATCTATACAGAATAAATTTATAGCATAGTGCACTTGTCGAAATCTATGTTCATTAAACTAGAGAAAACTAAAGGTTTTGTTCAAAAATATTGTCTCATTTGGGATATATTGAGCATAAAAGAATCATACCGGTCGATTCCGTAAATTTTTCCTCTTCCTTCATCAGACCTACATCCGCTTCCCATCACGTGATACGGATCACGTGACCCCATACGACCCAGTAGTGTGTGTGTGTGTGTGTGTGTGTGTGTGTGTGTGTGTGTGTGTGTGTGTGTGTGTGCGTGCGTGCGTGCGTGCGTGCGTGCGTGCGTGCGTGCGTGCGTGCGTGCATGCGTGTGCGCGTGCGTGCGTGCGTGCGTGCATGCGTGCGAGCGTGCGTGCGTGCGTGCGTGTGTGTGTATGTGTGTGTATAAGAGCTCAACTGTCTGCTTTTCGATTCCGTGTGTACACCTGTTTACATTCGGTAATATGAAATTATACTTAAATACATATTAACGTGACGTTATAGAACTAATGTTATTATATATTAAGTTTAGGTAAATCAAGATGCGTGGGTTGTATTTATATGCATGGAGTTATTGGTACGGAGTTACTGAAGATTTCAGTCATGTAATAATACGCATTAGATAAGTATTATAATATTCTTTTCAAAATAATGCTGTAAAAAACTAGATATTTTGTGTGAACTTTTTTCCAGGTTTGTTTGACGTTTATACTTGGGCTCCAGGAGTAGTTCATAGGAAATTGAGAAAAGAAACATGTTTATGGAAGAATGAAATGAAGTTTATAAAAGAATGAAGAAAGGAAACTTAAGAAGTGTGATAGAAAAAATATCTAAAAATAAGTTGATTTTAGAAGTAGACTCTGGAGTACAGAATATGCATGTGAGGGAAAGTAAATAACGAATATAAATAGAACAAATGAAAATAGAACACCATAGAATATAATAGAACATAAAATTTATTAGTATTAGATTATACAAGCATATACTGACTTGTTGCAGATAATTATATGAGTGAAAGTGAAACAACAAATAAATATAAGTGAGTGGAAATTATGAGTATTTTGTGAAAAATGAATAATCTGCTTTTATGGAAATTGTCATCAACTTCGAGCTTCAAGTTTTGTAAAAGCTAGAGGATCATCAGGTAATACATAGATTTAAATTTAAATTCTGAAGATTCAACTACTATAGTAAAAAAAGTAGTATTGGCAGCTGACTAATACACAAATAGAATACGTGTATTCAGGAAATATGTCCGGCTCAGGATCCAATACGTATTATAAGAACTTACAGAGTGCCATGCCTTTCCAATAATTAAAAAAACAAGCAGCAATGGTTACTTGTAAAGAATTTGCAGCTGGGGTGTACTCTAACCACAATCATTTGCTAACGGCTTTTGAAACTTGGTATAGTAGTAATTTTAACGAAAAAAACTTTAGGATGAAATAACTTGATACATATGATATTTTTGTAAATATTGGTAGAAGTCTTGATTTATGAAGTCATTTCAAGAACTTGTTCATGAAAAAAGTAAAAGTTTATGCAAAATCAACATTAGAATGATGAGAAATGCCAAGACGATGTGTTATTGTGAAATTTCAATAAATAAAAAACAGATAATTTATTTTTAGATTATAAAAGCATATGCATGACTTGCTTCAGATAATTACATGAGTGAAAGTGAAACAACAAATAAATACAAATTGAAACTGTACAAGGATTTATATACTGCAGTACAAGAAAAATATTATAAGAATATTCTTCACAAAGGATAATTTTTCTGCTTAGAACCGCATTTTCTCAAGATCAGAAGGAATATAAATAAAAACTTGCATGAACAAACAGCGGATATGATTCAGATAAAATGAAAGAATGTCGAGAAAGCTTTAAATAGCATAGTTTGAAGGATTAAGATTTGTGATGTGACTCGTTTTTCACTATGATGCCTCTAAGTGAAAAAATATCTGTGGACTTTTCTGTGAGTAGAATATTATGTGCAGATTATCTTATTGGCCAAAAGTATGATTTTATAATTGTACATTTTCAACCGCCAAAAAATTAAGTAACAATGCTTGCTTGTAAATGCTTTACAGATGGGATTTAATCCGACAACATACTATCAAGTATTAAGAACTTTTCAAATTTGGTAAGATACAAGAGTAAGTGAGGGGAAATTAATATTTTGTGAAAAATGCATAAGCTGCTCTTATGGAAATTGTAGTCAACTTTGAGCTTCAAGTTTTGTAAGAGCTAGAGGAACATCAGGTAATACATGGATTTAAATTTAAATTCTGAAGATTGAACTACTATGTAGTAAAAGCTGCATTGGTAGCTGATCTTATTTACATAAGAGAACATTAATTATTCTGTCTGAAAGTTAGGTTGTTGTGATACTAAAATCCATCAATAGCAAGATGTAAGATTTTCTTAGATTATTAGAAGTGCATCAAGCTCAAGTATTTTATACATTCAGTCTCAGATTTTACTTCTTGAAGAAGATATTGACATAAATAAAAACAAATACTAAAATATATTGATAAAGTTCATTGCTTATCAATGCTTTCAAGAATGGATTGCCAAGTATTTTTTAATAGCGACCTTAATTGATAGTTCAGTAATTTAAGAAAACAACGCGCAAACATATTAGTAAACTGTTTAGACTACCTTATTTTCACAGACAACTTTAATTATTGTGGTTAAAAGTTAGATTCTTGTGATAAGTGTTGAACGTATTATTATTATTTTTTTTTATTTTACAATAGAAGAAGTGGATAAATAAGTGAATTTGAAAAGTGCATTTAAAAATATATTTATTATGGTGGTGATCCATGGATGCAAGGTCTTGTGTGATGAAACATGGAACACGAGTTTGTTATATATGTGAGTGAAAAAACTATTTGAAATGAACAATGAAAATTAGTACAGAGAAGTAAACATTTGGCATTTGTGAAATAACTTGTTTTTTGTAATATAAAAACATGGTGCTTCCCAGTGAAATACATTTGTGCATTCTTGTGTCAGTGAAATGTACGTTATTTTGTGTATTTCAATAAAAATGTTGTAATGTGAAAAGCACAAATGATTAAAATGAAAGGAATGGATATTTTATAATATAAACACATAATGTTTTCCAGTGAAATACATTTGTGGGCTTTTATGTCAGTGAAATATACATTATTTTGTGTATTTTGATAAAAGTTTTGTGAAGTGAAAAGGATAAATGAGGCGTATAGGTGCAAAAGCTGCCAAGTCACATTGGCAATAAGGCTGAAAATCGAGTGATCGACCACTCAATTTTCAACCTTATTGCAAATGTAACTTGGCAGCTTTTGCACCTATACGTCTCGAATGATTAAAATAGGAGTGAATAAATAAGTGAATTTAAAAAATGCATTTAAAAATATGTTTATTATGTTAGGTAATCTATGGATCCAAGGTCTTATGGCAGTGAACTTTGGAACACGAGTTGGTTAATGTGGGTGTGTGTGTGGATGTGTGTATGAAAAAACTATTTGAAATGAACAATAAAAATTAGAACAGAGAAATAAACATTTAGCATTTGTGAAATAACCTGTTTTTTGTAATATAAAAGCATGGTGCTTTCCAGTGAAAAACATTTGTGCGTTCTTATGTCAGTGAAATATACGTTATTTTGTATATTTTGATAAAAGTTTTATAAAGTGGAAAGCATAAATAATTAAAATAAAAGTAGTGAATAAATAAGTCAATTTAAAAAATGCATTGTATATAAAATAAACGATATGTTTACTGTGTGATCTATATGAATGTAGGGCCTAAATGCAATTGAACCTGGAACACGAGTTGATTATATAGCAAACTGTTTAGGTCGTATCTTCTATTCATACATAACTTTAACTATTGTGCTTAAAGATAGATTGTTATAATAAAATGCAGAACGTATGCATTCGATACAAATTTTTCTTGTCGGAAGGTGTAAATCAAATTATTATGCAGGCCACCAAAAGGTTATTTTCATGTCTGTCAAAGCACACAACCTCCTGTAGTAGGGACAAAGATAAATACTGTTGTGGATGTTCCTTTAAAGATAAGCTATAACGACACAACCAAAGAAAGTTGGCCCAGGACATGTGAGTTTAGTTATGAAGGAGGTTTTATCAATCTGTCGAATAATATAGAAGTGCAAGAATCTTAATAAAAACATTAGAATGTAATACTAACCCACATCCACCCAGGCGGAAATAGATTATTGTTAATAACTAAATATAATTTTTATTTGCAATTTATAAATCCATGTTTTGGGACGCTAATAACACTTAATAATAGTTTTTATGAATTATTTGCTGTTAGTAACAGATCTTTACAGTTATTTGTAGTTGTTTGCATGTATGTATCTTTTTTTATTCGTCAAATGTAAGTCATGAAAAAAATGCTAACAAGAGTTATTTACATTTTAATTGAAAAAAAAATTGTATAAAAATTATTTGCATTTTCATTGAAAAAAAAATTTATAACAGATGTGTCAATACGTTTGTGATAAAATGGTTAAATACAAATTAAACAAAAGAAAGTAATGAAATCAATATGCACAAAGTCAAGTATTTACTCTCTCTCTCTCTCTCTCTCTCTCTCTCTCTCTCTCTCTCTCTCTCTCTCTCTCTCTCTCTCTCTCTCTCTCTCTCTCTCTCTCTCTCTCTCTCTCTCTCTCTCTCTCTCTCTCTCTCTCTCTCTCTCTCTCTCTCTCTCTCTCTCTCTCTCTCTCTCTCTCTCTCTCTCTCTCTCTCTCTCTCTCTCTCTCTCTCTCTCTCTCTCTCTCTCTCTCTCTCTCTCTCTCTCTCTCTCTCTCTCTCTCTCTCTCTCTCTCTCTCTCTCTCTCTCTCTCTCTCTCTCTCTCTCTCTCTCTCTCTCTCTCTCTCTCTCTCTCTCTCTCTCTCTCTCTCTCTCTCTCTCTCTCTCTCTCTCTCTCTCTCTCTCCTCTCCAACGCCATAATCCCCATTTACATACATTTAATTTATATTTTTTATAAACCTTTAATACTGAAAAATTTTATTATATTACTTTTTACAAAAGTATAAACCTAGGCAAGTAACAGTTATTACCCGCCGCTTCTATGTAATTTTCTCTACGAAAAGTTTCTAGAAAAATGAACTTGAAATTGTAAAAGATATTTAAAAAACTTTTTGTGTGAATACGTTTGTGATAAAATCGTGAAATTCAAATCAAACAATAGAAAGTAATGAAATCAATATGCTTAAAGTCAAGTATTTTCTACTCTCTCGCCCCACCCCTCTCTCTTCACTATCTCACACCAAAAACTTCATTTAAATTCATTCAATATACATTTTTTATAAAGCTTTTGTAATAAAAAACAATAGAAAGTTATGATGTTAAATACATTCAATATATATTTTTTATAAAGCTTTTATAATAAAAAATTATTTATATTACTTTTTACAAAAGTATAAACCTATGCAAGTAACCAGCCACTTCTATGTAATTTACTCTATGAAAAATTTTTAGAAAGACGAACTTGAAATTGTAAAAGATATTTAAAAAACTTTTCCTGTGAATACGTTTGTAATAAACTTCGTTAAATACAAATCTAATAAAAGAAAGTAATGAAATCAATACGCATTAAGTCAAGTTCTTACCATTAATTTTTGGAATAAGTAAGAATTTTCTTTTATTTAAAAAACTTATTTAATCGCCAACACTTATATGTATGTGAATATTGCTATTTCAAATACGTTTTGTCGATAGCTATGTTTTTTTCCAACTTAAAGACCTGAAATTTATCTTCCTTGGAACATTGTATATTGGAATCAAAATTTCATTTAAATAACTATTTTTGATGTAAAAATTTCTACAAATTAAACAAAAGAAAGTCATGAAATCAATTCGTATAAAGTCAAGTATTTTATCATTAATCTATTTTCGGAGTAAATAAATTTTTTTATTACAAACATTTAATCGCCAACGCTTACATATATTTTTATATGTTACTTCAATAAAGAATATAGAATTCAAAATTTCGAACTCAAAGAGAAAAAATTTATTTGTTTTCAAGATATTGCATGTTGGTATTGAAATTCATTCAAACGACGACATTTTTTATAAATTATATAAAAGAAAGTTGTGATATCAATTCCCAGATAGTCAAGTGTTTTTATTATAATTGCATTGAATAACGATACTTCATTTTTCTAACAATATCTTTTACATTATTTGATTGAGATGTTTATGGTTCAATGGCCAATTTACGTATACATGAATATGGCCTAGTGGAATTGCTTACTCTACTTTGATTTATAATAATTTTTATAATAATAAGTCAACTATCCCAAAAGTTCTTAAGAATTGAGAAAGTTTTTCATAAAGTTTTGAATAGAAATTTGAATATCTTTTTTATAAAACTTTGACATACTGTAAAATACTTATGTTTTTTGATAAAATAAAATTTTGTCCTCTTGATCATTATTGTACTTACATGTAGATTTGCTTTAAATATTTTAAAGGTTTTTCATTGGAAAAAATTAATGATAAACATACTTGCCGGACTCATCCTTTGGCAGTTTTTAGAGAAACAGTTGACTACTCAAATTAAATTTTGGGAACTCGTTTGAAATAGTATATTACGATACGTGTGACTAAAGTGGCTCTTGTTGTATGGCGCTAAACGCCGTGCAATAAAGAGCCACTACGTCACGAGTATCATACAGAGTTTTATAGCACTGCCTGCCCTAAGCCCGCTGTCACGCCTATCCGTGCCCAAAGTTAATCCTTTTTTGCACCGTGAGCTTAGCGCACGAGCGTAGTGAGTGTGATGAACACGGTGCAAAAAAGGACTACTTTAGTCACGGATAGGCGTGACTAAAGTGCGGGTTTAGGTCACACCGTACTATAAACATTGCTTAGTTTTCACTTTTGCAGGGATCTGGTTTCCTCATTCAATTTTAAATTTTGACAAAAAATCTCTCTAACACGTTATAGATTTAATAGTTAACGAGAGTGTACCAGAGCGATATTTTCTTAAAATTCAAAATTGAATCAGACAAATGGGACCCTGCAATAGTTGGAAACGAATGGCACTCATATCACTTAAGTGATTGTCGATGGAACCACTTTCATTTCAGATGGAATACAGCTAAATATTTTTACAGTGATATTACAACGATTACAATGTCGTAATGTATTGAAGTTCAATGGTCTAATAGAATTAAACTACACGACGAGTATTAATATCATAAATAGTAACCCATCTACTTGAGTCACTGCTGACGATGCATGGTTCTCATGATGATGTTTTTAATTTTTATATAGGTCGTGACTAAAGAGCATACGCAAATGCATGTAGTATACATAATAATTGTCATATGAACTTTATATTATTAGAACATTACAATAAGGTTATCAATTACTTTTATACTTTTATCATATAATATTTTTTTAAGTACTCTACTTTTATTATGTAATTGTATTTTTAAAGTACCAAATGATATTTATTTCTGTATCATTTACGAACTAATATTCAATATTTCTTTATCAAATTATATAGCTCAATAGCATAACTGCCAAAGGACGGGTCCAGCAAGTATGTTTATCATTAATTTTTTCCAATGAAAAACCTTTAAAATGTGTGAAGCAAATCTACATGTAAATACAATAATGATCAAGGAGACAAAATTTTATTTTATCAAAAAACATAAGTATTTTACAGTATCTCAAAGTTTTATAAAAAAGATATTCAAATTTCTATTGAAAACTTTATGAAAAAATTTCTCAATTCTTAAGAACTTTTGGGATAGTTGACTTATTATTATAAAAACTATTATAAATCAAAGTAGAGTAAGCAATTCCACTAGTCCATATTCATGTATACGTAAATTGGCCATTGAACCATTAACATCTCAATCAAATAATGTAAAAGATATTGTTAGAAAAATGAAGTATCGTTATTCAATTCAATTATTATATAATAAAAACACTTGACTATCTGGGAATTGATATCACAACTTTCTTTTGTATAATTTATAAAAAATGTCGTCGTTTGAATGAATTTCAATACCGACATGCAATATCTTGAAAGCAAATCAATTTTTTCTCTTTGAGTTCGAAATTTTTAACTTCTATATTCTTTATTGAAGTAACATATAAAAATATATGTATGCGTTGGCGATTAAATGTTTATAATAAAAAAATTTATTTACTCCGAAAATAGATTAATGATAAAATACTTGACTTTATACGAATTGATTTCATGAGTTTCTTTGATTTAATTTGTAGAAATTTTTACATCAAAAATCGTTATTTAAATGAAATTTTGATTCCTATATACAATGTTCCAAGGAAGATAAATTTCAGGTCTTTAAGTTGGAAAAAAACATAGCTATCGACAAAACGTATTTGAAATAGTAATATTCACATACGTATAAGTGTTGGCGATTAAATAAGTTTTTTAAATAAAAGAAAATTCTTATTTATTCCAAAAATTAATGGTAAGAACTTAACTTTATGCGTATTGATATCATTACTTTCTTTTATTAGATTTGTATTTAACGAAGTTTTTTACAAACGTATTCACAGGGAAAGTTTTTTAAATATCTTTTACAATTTCAAGTTCGTCTTTCTAAAAATATTTCATAGGGAAAATTACATAGAAGCGGCTGGTAATACACTGTTACTTGCCTAGTTTTATACTTTGGTAAAAAGTAATATAAAAAATGTTTTATTATAAAAGAGTTATAAAAAATATACGTGTATACTGAATGAATTTAAATGAGGTTTTTGGTGTGAGAGTGAAGAGAGAGGGATGGGGCGAGAGAGTAGTAAATACTTAACTTTATGCATATTGATTTCATTACTTTCTATTGTTTGATTTGAATTTCACGATTTTATCAGGAACGTGCATCTTAGCACAAAGAAACATTACAAAAAATCGATTTTTAAGCCTAATGTTTAGAAAAATTAATTTCAAGCTAATATCTATAGGCCTTTCCGCTAAAACTAATTAAAATACACCTTTTTTCTGTTGTACACCGTTTTGTACGAGCAATATTTGGCAAGATAACTGCGAAAAACGGCAATAACTGTCAATAATCGACGATTTTCGGCTATAACTTGACAGGATTTGATTTTACATAAAAATGTTAAATACAAAAGTTATAGATAATATTAAAACAAAACTTTTTCCTATTAAACATTTTTTTGTACAATCAATTCCTGACGAGATAAATCCAAAAGAAGGATTTTTAACGCCTAAATATACATAAAATGGACGATTTTCGCTTACTGTTCAAGGATTTGACTTTACACTAAAATATTAAATATAAAAGATATGTAGATAACATCTAAACAAAACTTTTTCCCAATTAATATTTCCATGTACAATCAATCCTGATTATCTAAACCTATAACGATTTTTTAATGCCGCACTTTATATAGTCAATTTTCGCTTATTATTTAACATGATTCAATTTGACAGAGAATTATTAAATGCAATAGCTTTAAATAATATCGGAAAAATCAATACAACATTTGGAAGATCATATAATTATAAAAATATAATAATAAGATACAAAATTACATTTAATTACGTACAATATATTGAAATAAAACTTGTTCCTATTTAACATTTTCGTGTAAAATCAACTCCTGAGGAGTTAAACTTATAAAAACGATTTTAAACGCCAAAATATACATAAAATGGACGATTTTTTACTACAACTTGACAGGATTTGATTTTACACAAAAATATTAAATACAAAAAAACTGACTAGAAAAAACGACTGGCTTTTATTTCAAATTAAATACAAAATTTGTAGATAATATTTAAACAAAACTTTTTCTCATTTAACATTTTTGTGTAAATCGAATTCCTGACCTGTTAGACCTATAAAAACGATTTTTAATGCCTAAATACACCTGAAATAGTCGATTCTCACTTATCATACAAGAAATTGACTTCCAATAAAATTGCTAAATACAAAGGATATAGACAACGTTTAAACGAAATTATTCCCAATTAACATTTTTATGTAGAGTTATCTCTGGATCACCTAAATCTATAAACACAATTTTTAACACCTCAATACACCCCGTGTAGTGAATTTTCACTTATTATTTAACAAAGTTCGATTTGACATATTCGAAATATTCGATACAATAGCTATAAATAAGATCGGAAAAATCGATATAACATTCCAAAGATAATATAGATATTACAAAAACATAATTAAAATAAGATACAAAATTACATTTGATTACAATATTCAATACAATAAACACATTGGAAAAATAATTAAAGAAACGAAATATCTTATACTCTCCCTTTTTTACAAAAAAGGAAAATATTATGCAAACGAAAACATTTTGGATACTATATTATGCTCTTTTGAATAGCATTAAAAATTATGGGATAATAGCTTGGGATGGTTTATATATGAATAGTCTAAGACCATTATAAATCTACAAAATAGAATATTTCAAATAAATATTGAGTAATTAGTTTCTGATGAGAGCGTTTTTTATCATTATCAGAAACTAAATATCAAAAACAAACAATTAATACATGAAATAAAAGTATACGGATACCAATAAAAAAAACTAAAACAAAACTAGAGAACTTAGTATTTAGTAGAATTAATATTAGAAGAATGTTTAAGAATTGGGTTGGTAAAAGTCTATAATTATATTATCTTACTGTTTTGATAACAAATAGAAATGTGATATAAGATTACACAGCTTAACCTGTTAACTATGTTCACAGGACCTAAGTGATTAAACTAAAAGAATCAAAATTGTCTAATATTATATAAGTACATGTTAAAGTAATATCACATTTACAAAAAAAAACTCTGATGTAATGTATGTGCTATAGATTTTGTAATATGGTAAATTTCAATGTATAAAGAATGCAATGTTCTAGCTGACTCTATCAGTCTTACAGTGTGCTAGAAAATAATTAAATAGGCAAATCTCACTGGGTAGAAGTCTGCGAAATACATAAGCATGTATTTTAATACAACAGATACCCTGAGGAGAGTTCTGGTACCCTGACTAAACGACTAACTGACGGCCCTTGCTCGCCAACACACCCGGGCGCACGGTAGAGGGGGCTGACTGTGTTTGTCTGTGTTCGTGAATGAGGCTACCTGTTGTGGCACCTCAGAGAGGAACACCCCGATGGTGCATCCCGGAACGGGTTGCGGCTATGCCCTGGCTGCCACCGCTTATATAGCTCGAAGAGCTTAACCAAGCATAAGCGGCGGTGCGCAGCCCTCGCTACTGAAAAAAATCGAGCGAGTAATCGCGTGACTAATCGCGCGAGCAATACCGTGGGTACTCGCGCAAGCAATTGCGTCATGTTATCGATCAAATCATGATGCGATAAATCGCGTGATTACTTGCGCGATTAATCGCGCGATTAGTCGGAAAATTTTTATAAAAAAAAAATTTACACCAAAAATATGCATAAAAATTATTTTTAATGATAAGAACGAATTACTTTCAAAAATTATAGTTTATACTGAAAAAGTCCAGCTGATTTCAGGTGAACATCATGCCAGAACGTTCCCTAATTATCACATGATTAGCGCCTAAAAATCATGTTGAGATTATCTCTTAAAAAATATGGTTTTTACATTTTGCTATGAAAATTTGAGTTTTTCTCACATTTAAAGTTATTAATTACAAATTTATATAAGTTAATTATTAATTAGAATAATTTATTTAGCAATGCAACACTGTTTATAAAAATAATAGTATAATGATACATTTGTAGAGAAAACATTATTTATACTGTTATTGTATTTACATATAGGTACGGTACTTACAATTTTTTCGAAGACAAAAAACGGCAGAAAAGAGAAAGACAAGACGATGTCTCGGACTCGCGCTACTCGATGCCAACCCTCGATATCAAAAACAAGCGAGATCAGCATCGAGTGCGCCTTTGAGTACTTAATAGTAACTGCCTTGACAGGCTTCGGCGATGACTGTGGAATAGGGTTTGCGTACCCCAGGTTACCATCACGCACATACACACTACATTAGCACGTTGAGATGGGCGGCGACTGAGAATCTTATCCAAACTGTCCTTTTAAGTTTCGTTATGTATATCGTTTGCAACTGATATGAACAAGCGCTACTTAATTATTATCACATACCTTTGAATTAGGAAAATATCCATGTAATAAGTATTATATTATTTTAAATTTACTGCCAAATGAGTTTCCTCTTTCACTGTAGGTTGTAAAACCATAAGTTGTACTTTTATGTATAAAGTACTACAAATCATAAATATTAAATTTAAGATAAATCAGAATGACTTGTTACAACCCAAGACACAACATGTAAATATTCTCTAATATATGTGAAGTTATTTTATAAATATGTGTGAATTGGCAATAATTATAAATGCTTTATATTGTCTTGTACCACATAAACTAAGATTCAATCCTTTATTTGTTGATATAATGTACCTTAGAATAATAAACCAAAATGCAATTAATTGTTTAATAAGAGAATAGCAAGCATCATTAAATGTAGCTTACAAGGAAAGGATACTTGGTGTCCGCCTCCGATTTTCATGAAATTTCGCATATAAGTAGAGTGTCAAAAAATATTAGACACGTATTTTTTTTTATCTGCGGAAAAACATATCTAAGGGGTGAAAACCGCCCTTGAAGTTCACCCCCAAAACCCGTTTTCTTTTAATATCTCAAGATGGAATCGGAATTTTTTAATGAAACCAACACCCATTTGTTTCTTATGAAAAGTCGAGTTTTTCGGCACAGTTTTAATGCTGGGGGTTGCATCCCCTATTTTTCATAAGGGTAATATGATATTTTCCCTTGTATTTTTGATATAAAAATGTTTTAATGAGCTAAATTTAATTGAAAATTGCCATGCTATAAAGAAAATTGAAAATTATAGTTGACCTGTTTCGAGATTTAAAAATAAAAACACGTTGACGGGGTGAATTACCCCTAATTTAATTAATCACCTTTTTGTTAGTGTCTGCCTCCGATTTTCATGAAATTTTGCAACTGGTTAGAGTATCGAAAAATATTTGACACGTATTTTCTTTTATCTGTGGAGAAAGACATCTGGGGGTGAAAACCACCCTTAAAGTTCACACCTAAAAACAGTTTTTTTTAATATCTCGAGATGGAATCGGAATTTTTTAATGAAACCAAGACCTAAGATAAAAGTACCCATTATGAAACATCGCTCAAACCGTGACCCCTTTATGGAACAGTTTAAAATATAGTAAAATAAAGTCTATTAATGATACAGATAAACAATATCAAAATTTTATCTGAATAGTGAAAGTTTATTATGTAATATGCAAAGAGATTCACAGTTCAACATGATAATTATAATTTAAAAAAATATATGACTGCGTGTATTCTGAGATCGACTCAAATCTGTGGCTTCAAATATCAATCTTTTTATAATATGCAGTTTTTTACTCGTAGATTAAAGTTTTACAGTAGTTTTTCTGCAACAATAAAGATTTTCAATAAATATTTTAGTGTTTCATAATTGCCGCATACAAACGAGTGTAGTCCGAGTTATTGGAACAGCCAAAGGTGGCGTTCCAAGTTCGGGGACCTCTGTCTTTAAACATGTCCCCTTTATGGAGCGCGTTTTCACTCAACAGTTTTAAAGTTATTTATTATTTAACATTATCTTGAGACGTGCGTGAACAATCATTTGAGTTTCCTGCATCATTTTACTAATAAGTAAGTATATATTTGTTTGTGAAATTCTGATTGTGAAACATAAATAACAAACCTAACCTATAAATTTGATAATAAATCAGTTTGTAAGTTACATTCCTTTAGAAATTTGTTTTTTATTTTTTACAGATTTTATGAAACTCAAGAAAAATGACAGCGAAGAAAAAAAATAAGGGCACAACATAAGACAAATAAAATGAGACTACGGAAGGTATTAAAGAGATGTTAAAAACGAATGCTTAGCACAACAAAGTTATTCGCAAGAAAGTTCAACAAGACAAAAGGAAACTAAAAATCAAAAGGAGACTGTATTCTGCATTACAATTGCAAAAAAGCTTTTAATCCAGTTAATGCTGCACTGCAAATTGCAGCTAAATTGAATGTCCCAGCCACATCTCTCCACAGAGCTGTAAAGATCCACAAGAATCTCCTTCAAGACCTGGCTCGTCCAAAGTTTTAAAACCTCATATAGAAAAGTAGTATAGAACTAAGCAACAGTTTAAAGATAATTGCATATTAAATGAAGAATGGTTACTCGATAACTGTGAAGATTTTACAATAGAAAATTTGATTGAGAAACTGAGTCAATGGGGTTCGTACAATCTAATTGAAAATTATTCATGTAACTATATTAACATTTCTCTTATTTTAATCATGTTGAATTTTTTAGGAGTTTTTTCTCCATCTGCAATATAGTATACAATGATCAAACACAAGAATCTATCAGTCAAACACTCAATAATGAGATTGGTCAAGAAAGTGTAATAACTTCTGAAAAAATAAATCTTCACTCGAGTAATCTTGAAAATAACATAAAAAGTAATACGATGGAAGAAGAGACTATGCTCGAAATGAAAATAGTGTAGCAAATAATAAATCCAAACCAAAAAATAAATTAATTGTAATTTCAGATATTTAAAAATAAGTGTTAAGTATTTTAAGTTGTATGCAATTATTGTATTAATTTGATACGTTTAAAATTGTATTTTATATTCATGTTTTTTAATAAAAAAATTATAAAAAATTTAAAATCATCATTTGTATATCATAAGCCTCTTATTGTAAGTAAAATAGTACATAAGTTATAAATTAAAACTGATTTCTATCCTGTTCCAAAATGGGGACATCGATTATGGAACGGGGGGACAATCTGTAAAAATGTCGTTCCATAATACGTACTTGGTGTCGGTTTGCTTTTTTAATTGTAATAATTACAATTCGTATTCAATTTGCTTTTGTAAGGTCTCATTTTAATCTTTGATCTTTACCCCATCGATTGATATCCAAAAATTGTAAATATTACTCCTGTACAATAGTTTTAATCTCAATCCAAACTCTAAACTAGCAAAAACTGTTCCATAAAGGATACTTTTACCTTATTTGTTTCTTATAAAAAGACGAGTATTTGGACACAGTTTTAATGATAAGGGGTTGCGCCCCCTATTTTTATGGAGCTAAATATAATTTTTTTCACCCTGCTTTTAAAATAACAAAGTTTTGACGAGCCATATTTGATTAAAAAATGCCATGTTGTAAAGAAAATTAAAAATTATAGTTGACCTGTTCCGAGGTTTAAAAAAAGCACATAGAAGGGGTGAGCTACCCTTACATTAGTTATTTACCTTTTAGTGATTAAAAACAATTGATAACAGCATTCTTTTTGATTTTTAATTTTGAGATGCTTATTTCAAATCATATTTTACGTGAAATACTAAAATTGACTACTAAAATTTAATACATTAAATGAAAATTTGCAACAAAATTTTTATCGATTATTTTTTTTTGTTTATGAAATTAATGATGAAATTATTTATAAACAAAGAAATTTTCTGGGTAAAATTCTATTAAAAATTCATCGTTTTTTACATTATATTAGGATATATTTCATTTCCCGTATTGATAGTTGTATTGTTGATGTCATAAAAATTTAAGTTTTTTTTATCAACGAAGGTTTCCTTCTTACCGAAATATGCAATATAATTATAATTATATTAAATTTACATTACAATTTTCAATGTCACCAGGCTTCTATGAATATTTTTTTCGCGACGACATTTATAAAAATATTGATAAGTTAAAAATAAACTTTGAATACGAGATAATTCTCAAGTAAACAAGAGATGTTTTTATTCGACTGTAGTCAGTTTGTAGTGTTTCTTTATTGACAACACGCTAGTTACTAAACTGACTACATATTGTTGGTGTTTATACAACTGTTTAAATTGATATAATTATATATTTTATTATATATTCTTCAAAAAAGAAATTTTAATTACGCATTGAGGATACAGAAAATATATTATTAAAAAAGGCTTGTAAAGTATTGCAATTTTATTTTTAGTCATATGGGCAAAACGTTTAAACAAATAAGAACTTTCTTGAAAAAAATAAATAGTTTAAATATTAAAACGATATCTAAAGTCAAATAGTAAGTTTGATTAAAAGATGTGATATAATGTAAATAGGATTATTATAAAAAAGTAAAATAAAATAATGATTCTAATAATGTTCAATTTATTAATATAACCATGATAAGAAGAATATTTGTAAAAAAACATCGACTTGTTTTCATTTTTTTTTCTAGAGTTAATAGAATTTATAACATTTATTATATACATAAATATCATATCATGATATATTAATAAATTTTTCGTTTGCCTTATATTGAGTGTATGTTAAATAATTACAATTATCTAAAAAAGTCGTCAGATTTTTCAAACCAAATATCTCACAGATATTATAACAAAAATGATCCACAAAATTTCTGAAAATTATCTTCGCACAAATCGAAGGCCTGAAGTCGAGATTATATCAAATAAATGTTTACAAATTAATTTTTTAATTAAAACACGTGGTGGCTGGTAAAGTTTCTTATTTTTATTCGACATGCCCTCAATAACTGTTTTAAATAAAACTAGTATAATATTTTATTGTAACGAGTATCTTGCCCATTTAATACAATTAATAAAAAAATTAATGAAATTGTATGAACGTGCGTGTGTAAGTGTGTGAGTGCGTGCACGCGCTTGAGTGTAAATACATATATTCAATTTCATTATTTTATGTATTTATTATATTAAACTGGCACGATTCTCTCTACCATATAATAAACAAATACAATAAATTAAATTATTTGTGTGTGTCACATAATATTGTAGTAATTATAATATTTTTATTGGAGTAAACATAACTTTATTTTAAAAAGGAGACTAGATCAAACGCGCGCTGTGCGCGCGGAGATGAACTATGCTTTGATACAATATTCAAAAATGGGAAAATAACCTTATAAGAAAAATATAAACAAACATTTCGTTGCCATGCACACAGCTACACTATGGCAACGCTTCCGACCAATCAGATTACGAATAAAACGTGAAATAACATAGCTATCAATTTTAATAAAGGGGATAAAATTATGAAATATCTGAAATAAAAGTAAGTTCAATTGACGTTCATGAAAATTAAATAAAGTTATTTTAAGTAAAATAATAATTATAGAATAAATAATCTACGGCTGTTGCTTGAACGTCATTGCCTCAAATAAAATTGAAAAATTGTTATTAATCCACTGGTTGTAATATCTTTATTATCTATTGTCACGGGGTGGATTCTCTGGCTAAGGCACGTTTCACCTGTGTACCTTAGCGCTTCAAATCCATATCTCTCGGTTCAACTCCCGGAGATATGATAGCCAGATTAGGCAACAGACACTATAACGTTGTGCAATGTTAACCTAATCTGGTTACTTACCGTGCAACACGCAAGTCGAAGACTTGCGCTTTGTTTCTCACCAGTGACTCGAACTCTCCTCTCGTTCACTGGTTCGTGTGCCGGCTGCTCAGATGAAACGATACGTTTTCTCTTACGTAACGACCGCGGAGGCGGCGGGGAGCGGGGAATGACTAAGGTCGCGAAATAATAACTCGAGCAGTTAAAGTTAATAATAAAAGACTATTGTTTATTAAATAAAAGATGATGAAGTTAAATGAATAATTAATAATTTAGACAGTGGAAGTGTCGCGTTGAAATAGGTTAATTTCCCTACCTAACGGTGCGCCAGCACGTTATCTCAGACGTCAGCTGTGTCAAGAGCTGACGTCACGCACGCGGTAATTACGCTGTGTACGCGCGGTAACATAAGCCTCGCGTCTACAGTAATATACGTAGCGTACTCATCGTCTACGTGAGTGAGAGAGCGGTCGCGCTCGCGTGTCGCGACACACACACACACTTAACTTAGCCTGAGAGAGAACAGGCTACTAACGCATGTCGTCTGCGCACTTCTTAAGCGCACTTGCCGGTTACAAACTGCCGGCAAGCTAAATCATTGTCGGTGACCTTCTAAGGTTGATGACTCGAGCCTGTACTCTCTCTACGCTCGCTCTCTCCGCACAAGAACGCCTATTTGGGGCCGCTGTCCAGGTGGCGACGAGCCTGGACAAACGGTTACGCGTACTTACTCGCGACGCGGTTGATACGTGCACGCTTACCGCTATTGTAGGTTAGATTCATACGGTGTGGTCTAGGTTTCTCGCAAGCATCCTCGCTGCTAGGCTGGCTTCATTGTATCGCCTCTCGTGATACTCTCTGCTGCTTTCGTGCCAGGCGAACATGCTTACTGCACTAGGATGTTGCTGATTCGGGAGTACGACACGTAGTTCTAGCCTGTCGTACTATCTCTGAGCTCTCCTCGTGTTTCCGTTGAAAGTACGGTATAACACATTTCGCGGATCACAATAGTGGCTTCAGAGTGTATCACGTATGCACTTCTGAGGTTACAACTATCAAACACTTCACAATTATCGCGGAAAACGTGATATCACCGCGAACTCACTATCGCGCGCGTCTGTGTCCGAACGATAACAACAACAACATTGATGCCGGTCGCGTCTCCCGCGCCGGCTCGCTCGTCGTCTCGTCGATGCAGCTCCAATTCTGCATCGACGCGCCCTCTAGCGTTCACTACCAGGAACTTACTAATTACCGACGTCGGTACGGCAGGCCGTGACACTATAATCTTTAATCCTATCAATGTTAAAATTGAAGAATCACAAGCTAACGAACAAGTGATAACTTTATATCATGTAATAGAAAATATCATAAAGGAGAGTGTAAATTACAATTTACATACAGAAAAAGAATATACTGTACTTTTCGAGGATGACTACAGTGATACACTTCCACAAGATATTGAAGAACAGGATGAATTAAATAAAGATTATGCAGAGGTGCCTACTTGTTTACCGAATAAAGAAGATGTAGACTTTGAATATAAGAAACAGGCAGTGCAGTATTGGCAAAGTGAAAAAAGAAAGCCGATATCCTTGACAAGTGTACAATCGATGTATAGAAAAGTTACTTCCGATCATCAATTCCGACGGTGGAAATTACACATTGAAGCAGGGGGTACCAGAAAAACTATTCTATATGGGATAATAACTTATGTACTTCAAAAAGCTAAAGAAGCGATAGAATAAAAAATGACTCTGCATGATATTGATATAAAAAGACGGACTCTCGTAAAGAAAGCAGAACTAAATATTCGATGGTTTAAAGCTTCACATAGATGGATACAAATATTCAAAAATAAACATCACATTGTTTCACGTAAAATAACAACATTTATTACTATGTCATCTACATAGAAGGCAATAGCAGTAGAACAACGCAAAGAAAATTTGGTTAACGATGTAAAAAATCTCATTAAAGTACATGATGCTCAAAACGTTTACAATTCTGATCAAAGTGGGTTCAATTTAGAGATACATAGTGGTTGCACTCTTTGTTATGAGGGGATTAAAAATGTAGAAAACATCGTTCAGTCGGTATCTTCTACAACATATAGTTACACTATACAACCAACAATATCAGCAGAGGGACGGCTTATGTCCCCGTTATTTATAGTTTTGAAAGAGGATCATGGGCAATTTGGACCTAAAGTAATGAAAACTTTATTCAAACCAGAATATATATACGGAGAAGCATCAGCGTCTGGTAAATTATCCATGGAACTATTTCAAATTTCGATTCAAAATGTATTTTAGATTCACAGTGGGAATTCACCTATACTGCTATTAGATTCATGGAGTGGTCAGTGTGATAATGCTGTAAAAGAAGCTTTACCGAAAGAGTCACATCTTATATTGAAAACGATATCAAAAGGCATAACTGGTCAGATACAGCCTCTTGATGTACATGGTTTCCGATTATGGTAAAACTTTATAAGAAAATTATCAGACATAACACTTCTTATGAATTATGATGCTAAATTACACGAGAGAAATAATATAATCAAACTACAATCTCTAATCCATAATCAATTTTCTTCTCCAAGATTTCAAAATGTTTTTAAATATGCCTGGTATAAAAGTGGATACTTAACGAAAAAACCTCCAAAACATCAAAATCCAGTAGATTTCGGTTTCCATACTCAAGAGGAACCAATTTGCGACATATGTAGAGGAATTGCAGTCATACGGTGTGCATGTTGTAAAAAGCTATTATGTTATAAACATTTTTTCACAGATTATCATTCTTGTCAAACGTATATTGAATAAAATTTGCAAATTCACCAATTTATATATGTTACATTGACAAATCATCACATTGTACAAATTAATAAATATAGTATGACAAATCATCACATTGTACAAATTAATAAAAATGAAAAAAAGTTTTCGCTCATAATCTAGTAATAATAATGTTAATAGGCGTAGCCACCCCCACTAAAATTAAAATATTTATTTTTTTAACTTTTAATAGTTATAACGGAACTCCAGGATAAAATACGGAGAAAATAAGAATCTCAGTTCTTCGTATTCTATCGAACTCGTTTGACTCACGTTCCCGCGAATTCGTGCATCTCGAGCGTTTGTTGGCATCGCTCGAACGATGTATTCGCGAGCTGCGCGACTTTGGCGGTTACAAAGTCGCGCTCGATTCATTTTAGAATCAGATTCTCTCGGACCGTCGAACCGCGCGGACGCGAACTTAGATCGTCTAGTCCGGAGAAAACGGTCACCGTGCGATACAACGGTACAGCGCAGCGCCCGTCCACGTACCGTCCGCGGAGAGCAGCGCACGTGAACTATCCGAGCCACTCCTGGGGTCCGAAGCGTCTGTAGGTGCAGGCCGGATGTTAGGTCCCGTCCTGAACACTCCGAAGTCGATCGGAGGATAAGGCCTGACGCAGGAGCAGATTCGTGAGCGAGCGACGAGGGGAGTGCATTCCTTTCCCGGTAAGCCTCTCTGTACTTCCCGCGCAGCGATCTATTTGTGTATTTTCGGCTCGCAGCGGTGAGCGGCCGGTGGTGCTTTCACCGGCCCAGCGAAAATAAATACATTGATCCGCCCGCGCCGAGTGGCGGATCCCGTCTTCTTATCAGCGCGCAACGCGACGCGTGTTTTGCTGTAAAATTTTTTTTCAGTCCTCGCGTTACAATGGCGCCCTAACGGGTTGGGTTTAAGGCGAAGGTTAGCAGCCGGTACATTCGAGCCTGGCCTATTCAAATCGCGTTTCGTTTAAATTCGCCCGCGCGCGAATCACTGCACCGGACCAATCAGCAGTCAGCCAGTGGCCATAAGCCGTTATAGCTGATAGGCGCAGTGATTTAAACTCGCCAAGTCGAGGTGCCGGGCGTAAACAAACAGACAAGAAGACTCGCGGCGCGCATAGAAACATAAACAAAAAACAGCAGATTACTTGTTTTTGTAGGTGTTTATGTTTATGCTCGGGCAGTATTGTGTATACTCGTCCCGAGCCTTTTAAACTGCTGTAAAGCCAGAACGAGAGCATTTAAACGACGATTGTAGTTGTTTTCGTCGTCATATGTGGCGAAATTAAATTCCTTATTTTTGAAGCGAGATTTTAAGCGACTTTCACGCGATTTTTTTTGGAATAGAGTGACCGTGCCTGTGCGTGCAGCAGGTCGAAAGTGAGAACACTTTCATGCCTTTTTTTTTTATTGCGGGATTTAGTCAAATCGGTATCTTCGATAAAAATTTTTTTTGGAATTGCCACGCTCTCTCCCTAGCTAGCTGCATCGAGATACGTCGTACGATAATATTGTAATTTGCGTAACAGACGGCCAATTCGAGAGAGAATCTCAGCAATTAGTTGCGCACACACACAATTCGTCGCTAAATTTTTGTATAATCGGTCTAGCTTCAGAAGATGGATTCATCGACTCAGAAGAACTAGCCGAATCGATGGAGCAATGGCGCAAAAATCTAGAGCTGAGCTTCCAAGCTGTAATAGAAGCAAATATAGCTCTAGATTTAAGAAGCACTGGATGTATCGAGGGGGATTCTAGGCGAATCACTCAATGGCTGATGAGAAATTACAACCCGGCTCACTTCACACAAGAAATAAGTGGAAGTGCAATTGAGCAATTCACAAGGAGATTCGAATTGAGGAATAAGTACGTCAACGGAACGATCCTCAACACAAGCAGAGCTCCAGAGACGAACTACAACGCAGATCCCTTGATCCACAGCCTGTTTCAGCAATTGACGTCGAACAAAGCAGTCGACAACAACTTGCTGAGATCCATGAAGACACAAGTATTGCAGATCATGGATCAAAGAGCAGGCAGTCCTCCCGACGTAAGAAACGAGGCTTTCACGTTACTATGGAGCCATTTATCTCCATCGGGAGGACCGGGTGAGATCCAGATGCAACTAAAGTGCAGCACAGCCTGGGGGAGGGGAGATTCCCCGATCTCCTCCCAATCCGAAGAATCCGAGAACGCGAGTCGCTCGGGGAATGTAGATCACTCATGGATTTCGGACAGCTGGGCCGTAACTTTACCATCGCCAGCAATTTCAGCGTCCATCCACGAAATCGACGTCGGAGTAAGCACAGCCTGGGGGAGGGGCGATCATCCAAGCTTCCCCCTGTTCGCGAAGTCTGATACTCCACGTCGCTTGGCGTATACAGACTGCCTGAAGGCACCGAACGGCTGTGCTGAATACTCACAAGCTCAAAACGACGGAGCAAATACAGCCTAGCGGAGGGTAGATTCTCCAAGCTCCCCCCTGTCCGGAATGTCCGATATAAGCCGCTTGGAGAATATATTGGAAGCGGACGGCTGTATTACCGTCTCCCAGACTCCTGAAGACGAAGAGCAGCCAAGTCTTCCAAGGAACAGTGAGGGAAAGATTGACAATCTGGTGACGGCACAACTGGTGGACAGCACGCCAATTATCTCGCAACTCTTTGACGCATCAACGCAAACAGAAATTGAGCGTCGTTGTGAGTGTAAGTGTAATCGGGCACGCAAATTGGAGGAGGAGAAATTTAGACGCTTAAGCGAAGAAGTGAGACGGCTGCACGATGAGCTGCACCAGCTGCGAGTGCAAATGTCATCGCTTCATGATTCAGCTGCGTCTAACAAGATCCGAGTTGCAGGCGCAACAAAGCGCTCTGCCCAGTCGCGACCTCGATCGGGCCAAGGGACTAGAGACAACCTCAAGTCGTTCCAAAGCCCGCAAAAGTCCAGCTCGACAGGGAAAAAGGAGGCGTATGCATCGGAGACGCAACGACCTCAACGGTCACCCAAAGGAGACCAACAGAAGAAACCCTCGAGCGGACCCGGTTCGAACCAAGAGGTGCGTTCGAATCCGTGGACGACGTTATTTTCTCGACGCCGCAAACGGCGGTCAACTAAGCCAAACTTGGCCACTCGAGAATACCGCTCATCAAGGTCGAGGAACACGCTCGGATCATATAACTCCTCACCACCGAGACCAACCAGGAAATTGTGTTGGACGTGCCAGTCATCGACGCATCTTCACTGGGCCTGTCCGGAGTGGCAACAGCGTTCGAAGAGGACAAGAAGACGAGACGACCTCCAAAGCGCCCTTCCGAAGAGGAGCGAAGGCGGTCGTCGACCGGAGCCTCAGCGCCATGAGAGCCAACAGCTTCCGGTCCGTCAAGCGTCATATAACGAGTCCCGACCACCGTTAAAGTTCAGCGGACTCACGGTGAAGAGCGACCTACCGTGCGCATGCGTACGATCCCTCGACGTGGATCAAGTGGTTGCAGCTTTGATGCAAGCGGTAACCAGCGCGTATCCGGTCCTGTCGCTCAGCTCGTCAACGCCACCGTTGACGTAAAGTCGTGTTGAACGAGAGCCTCGGTATCGAGTTGCTTCTCTCCCGCTACGCAACGTCTGGGAGAGGGGTATAAAGGAGTTCCAGGATAAAATACGGAGAAAATAAGAATCTCGATCTCCGTATTCTATCGAACTCGTTTGACTCTCGTTCCTGCGAATTCGTACATCTCGAGCGTTTGTTGACATCACTCGAACGATGTATTCGCGAGCTGCGCGCGGGGACTGCGCGACTTTGGCGGTTGCAAAGTCGGGCTCGATTAATTTTTTAATCAGATTCTCTCGGGTTGTCAAACCGCGCGCACTCGAGTTAATTTGATCGTCCGCGAACAAAACGGTGTCGTGCGTCCCCACCGGTGCAAAGCAGCGCCCGTACACGTACCGACCACGAAGAGCAGCATATGAGAGCAATCCGAGCCACTCCTGAGGTCCCAAGCGTCTGTAGGTGAACGCTGGACGTTAGGACTCGGTCTGAACACTCCGAAGTCGACCGGAGAATAAGGCCTGACGCAGGAGCGGATTCGTGATCGAGCGACGAGAGGAGTGCACTCCTCTCCCGGTAAGCCTCTTTGTACTTCCCGCAAAACGATTTATTTGTGTATTTTCGACTAGCAGCGGCGAGTGGCCGGTGGTGCGTTCACCGGCCCAGCGAAAATAGATACCTTGATCCGCCCGCGCCGAGCGGCGGATCCCGTCTTCTTGTCGGCGCCCAACGCGACGCGTTTTTGATGTAAATGATTATTTAGAATAGACCTTGTTATTGTGTTGTGAAATAATTAAGGCTATTCTTCATTTATCGATCTTAACCTAACCTTCTCCCAGATACCGCCGCCTCCGCGGAAAAACGACTCTGCTGGTCGTTTTCATATCTACGTAGCGGCCACGCGCTTTTCTCTAAAAGCACGCGCTTTTAACTCAGCGATCCAATTAGTTGGAAAGCGAAGTTCGCTTGCGATCTTCGCGTTGTTTTAGGGATTCCAGGAGCCGATCCCCGGGCAAGTCATTTTAGTCTGACACCCGCGGCACCGTGTTCTACGGCATAGCTGGCCTGTGGCTTTTTGGGATCTTACCCCAGAAGCCATCCCATTACATCGTAAATATGAGTCAAAATAAGCATTATGAAATTAAAAATCTAAAGTAATGTTGTGATTAATTTTTCTTAATCACTAAAAGATAAGTAACTAAATAGGGGTAGCTCACCCCTTCTATGTGTTTTTTAAACCTCGAAACAGGTCAACTATAATTTCTAATTTTTTTTACAACATGGCATTTTTTTTACCAAATATGGCTCGCCCAAACTTTGTTATTTCAAAAACAGTGCGAAAAAAACTATATTTACCCCCATGAAAATAAGGGGTCAACCCCTTATCATTAAAACTGTGTCCAAATACTCGTCTTTTTATAAGAAACAAATAGGTGTTGTTTAATAATTGTTATGACGCTAATGTGCATAAAGGCAATCTCATGTCCTTTTTATTAAAGGCCCAAATCGATACAAGACGTCAAAAATAAGCGATTATAACAATAAGTCAGACACTTATTGGAGTCTAAAAAAATTCACAGGTGTTTCGTCCAGGCTAGAAGATTGGACTCATCAGTGATGATCTAGTAGCCGTCATCAGACACCTAGCGCTCCATCGTAGCGGCCAAAGGTTTATAGACTGAGCCGCTCTTTTCACTAGTGGAAAAGAGAGGCCCCATCTGTCGGTGCGTTACTAACACAAGCACCGCGTTAAATATAAATTTAAGTGAAGCTAAATGCCTACTGTAATATTTAATAATTGTTATGACGCTAATGTGCATAAAGGCAAAAAAACAATCTCATATCCTTTTTATTAAAGGCCCAAATCGAAAAAATTTGTCAAAAATAAGAGATTATAACAATAAGTCAGACACTTATTGCAGTCTAAAAAAAATTCACAGGTGTTTCGTCCAGGCTACTAGATTGCACTCATCAGTGATGATCTAGTAGCCGTCATCAGACACCTAGCGCTCCATCGTAGCGGCCAAAGGTTTATAGACTGAGCCGCTCTTTTCACTAGTGGAAAAGAGAGGCTCCATCTGTCGGTGCATTACTAACACAAGCACCGCGTTAAATATAAATTTAAGTGAAGCTAATTGCCTAGTGTAATATTTAATAATTGTTATAACGCTAATGTGCATAAATGCAAAAAAACAATCTCATGTCCTTTTTATTAAAGGCCCAAATCGAAAAAAGTTGTCAAAAATAAGAGATTATAACAATAAGTCAGACACTTATTGCAGTCTAAAAAAATTCACATGTGTTTCGTCCAGGCTACTAGATTGGACTCATCAGTCATGAAAGTGAATAAAGCGGCTCAGTCTATAAACCTTTGGCCGCTACGATGGAGCGCTAGGTGTCTGATGACGGCTACTAGATCATGACTGATGAGTCCAATCTAGTAGCCTGGACGAAACACCTGTGAATTTTTTTAGACTGCAATAAGTGCCTGTCTTATTGTTATAATCTCTTATTTTTGACAACTTCTTTCGATTTGGGCCTTTAATAAAAAGGACATGAGATTGTTTTTTTGCCTTTATGCACATTAGCGTCATAACAATTATTAAATATTACACTAGGCAATTAGCTTCACTTAAATTTATATTTAACGCGGTGCTTGTGTTAGTAACGCACCGACAGATGGAGCCTCTCTTTTCCACTAGTGAAAAGAGCGGCTCAGTCTATAAACCTTTGGCCGCTACGATGGAGCGCTAGATGTCTGATGACGGCTACTAGATCATCACTGATGAGTCCAATCTAGTAGCCTGGACGAAACACCTGTGAATTTTTTTAGACTGCAATAAGTGTCTGACTTATTGTTATAATCTCTTATTTTTGACAACTTTTTTCGATTTGGGCCTTTAATAAAAAGGACATGAGATTATTTTTTTGCCTTTATGCACATTAGCGTCATAACAATTATTAAATATTACACTAGGCAATTAGCTTCACTTAAATTTATATTTAACGCGGTGCTTGTGTTAGTAATGCACCGACAGATGGAGCCTCTCTTTTCCACTAGTGAAAAGAGCGGCTCAGTCTATAAACCTTTGGCCGCTACGATGGAGCGCTAGGTGTCTGATGACGGCTACTAGATCATCACTGATGAGTCCAATCTAGTAGCCTGGACGAAACACCCGTGAATTTTTTTAGACTGCAATAAGTGTCTGACTTATTGTTATAATCTCTTATTTTTGACAACTTTTTTCGATTTGGGCCTTTAATAAAAAGGACATGAGATTGTTTTTTTGCCTTTATGCACATTAGCGTCATAATAATTATTAAATATTATACTAGGCAATTACCTTCAATTAAAGGGCCCCGCACACAATGTATGGGAAAAAATTATCCGGTCAAATTGAAGGAAACTTTGAAAAAAGATAGATCTTGAGGCCTGAAGAAATCTATGTTTTTCTAAAGTTTCTTTCAATTTGTCCGGATGATTTTTCCAATACATTATGTGCGGGTTCCTTTATAAATAGGTGTTGGTTTCATTAAAAAAATCTGATTCCATCTCGAGATATTAAAAAAAACTGTTTTTGAGGGTAAACTTTAACTGTGGTTTTCACCCTCAGATGTCTTTCTCCACAGATAAAAAAAAAGTACGTTTCAAATATTTCTCGATACTCTAACCAGTTGCAATGTTTCATGAAAATCGGAGGCAGACACTAACAAAAAGGTAATTAATTAAATTAGGGGTAATTCACCCCGTCAACGTGTTTTTATTTTTAAATCTCGAAACAGGTCAACTATAATTTTCAATTTTCTTTATAACATGGCAACTTTCAATCAAATTTAGCTCATTAAAACATTTTTATATGAAAAATACAAGGGAAAATATCATATTTACCCTTATAAAAATTAGGGGATGCAACCCCCCAGCTTTAAAACAGTGCCGAAAAACTCAACTTTTCATAAGAAATAAATAGGCGTTGGTTTCATTAAAAAATTCTGATTCCATCTTGAGATATTAAAAAAAACGGTTTTTGTGGGTGAACTTCAAGGGCGGTTTTCACCCCTTAGATATGTTTTTCCGCAGATAAAAAAAAATACGTGTCTAATATTTTTTGGCACTCTACTCACATGCGAATTTTCATGAAAATCGGAGGCGGACACCAAGTATCCTTTCCTTGTTAGTCTTATATTCTTAAGACACGGGTGGTAATATGAAAGAGCATTGGCAGTTCGTTTAGCTTTACAATTGATACTGATGTTACTGTATCTTTATTATACTGTTAGTTCTATTAAAAATTGATTAGTACACGCTTACAAATAATGAGTTAGGAAATTGAACAAATTGAACATCCAACGAGCTCTATTGGATACGCTAGTTTATTTCAACCTAACATCGGGCAATATAGTTCGTCTAATGTCCAATTTTACAATTTCCTTAAACTTCTGACAGCCGGCATTTTTCCTATTGAAAAACTGTAACTTTCTCGAAATTTTCCATATAAATGTTTCTTAAGTAATAGTATATGTGAGCCGATCATGGAGTGACGCCATATGGCGTCATGTCGGCTGTCAGAAGGTTAATCATACTTCGATGAACCATGCAGAACACACCGTACAAATTATGAAAAATTTTATAAACTCTTATTAAATTTTCTTATTATAACAAAAAACATTTTTCCATCAATCATTCCGAATTAAAATATGTTAAGTTGAAATTCACCTCAATAAGATACTCGGCGAAGTAAGAAAATTATGATAGTATTGGTTTACGTGTTATTTGTTAAATATAAGTCTGGAATTGAAACGACATCAGCAATAGTATTGGATCTAAAGTTATATGAAATGGCAGTATTCTTTCATACTACCACCCGAGACATAACAACAACAAAAACTTAATATGTTGTGCGTGTCTTGGACTGTAAATAGTCATTCTATTTTTTTTTCAAGTTATAGTCTTGCTTTGCTAGTATTCTATTTATAATATTACGAGTTATTGTTAGCGGTATGCAAGAACACTAACATTTTATATGACTTTAGATCTATACAACACTATCGCTACTGTCCTTTCAATACCATACATATCTTTAATAAATACCATGTAAACTGATACTATCAAAATTTTCTACTTGGTCGAGTATTTTGAATGAAAAAATGTTTAGTTATAATAAGAACATTTAATTAGTTTATAAAATGTTTCATAATTTGTAAGGTGAATTTCGAATGATTCGTAGAAGTATGATTAAGGAAATTCAAAATATTGAACATCAGACGAACTATATTGCCTGGTCTTAGGCTGGGCCCTATTGAAAAATATCGCGCGAAGATCGTGCCAGTTTATCGACCATTTTATGGCGCGATAATCGCGCGATAATCGCGCGAGTTAGCCGAAATTCAACATTAAAAAATAAGTTTTATTTTGACAACTGTGTACGTGCTTGCATAATTGACAAACATTATGACTGTAAATGTATCGTGCGTAACTGCAATTATATATATATATATATACTAGGAGGGTACCCCGCTACTCGCTCCTCTCATCAACCCCCGACGATGATATATGTTCATATAAGGACGTATGAAGATGACATACAAAAGTATTATATATATCCATATATGATCATATATAGTCTGTATGACTATACTTGTTTATATATACAAACATGTGTTTTTATATAGAGACAAAATCCATATATGATCAAGTATGGTTATATATATCCATGCAGATTTTTATATATGAGTATATATGGCAATACATGGATAATTTTTTACCGGGTCTTGTTTTAAATTTCTATCTTTTCCACGCCTCCCAGGAGGTAGATAGAAAGGCGCGTTTTTAGGAGGTATAACCTTTTGTAATAATTTTACATATCATAATTGTATAAAATTATCACAAAAAGGCCTAATCCTATTAATATTAAATTTTGAAGATAAAAAGAAGTAATAAGAGAAAATTTATCATAAAGGTTATATTATGAAGCTGATCATGTAGATGATTCATTGCCTGATTGATTTTGCGTAACGGTTCAGTGTATTTAAAATTTATGTGGTCGCTTTGAGCTGACCTTTGCAAATTAATAAAAACTTTTGTGGTCGCTTTTTAGCCGACTGTTTTTCTGGTCGCTTTTGATCTGACGATTTTGTGCATTTAAAAATTATTGTGATCGCTTGTTAGCTGACCGTTCAATATATTTGAAAATGTTTGTGGTCGCTTTTTAACTAACCGTTCGATTTATTTAAAAATTAAATTTTGAAGATAAAAAGAAGTAATAAAAGAAAATTTATTATTTATTATAAATGTCAATGTCATAAAGGTTAGATTATGAAGCTGATCATGTAGATTCATTGCCTGATTGATTCATTTTGCGTAACGTTTTAGTGCATTTAAAATTTCTGTGGTCGCTTTGAGCTGACCTTTGCAAATTAATAAAAACTTTTGTGATCGCTTTTCAGCCCACCGTTTTTCTGGTCGTTTTTGATATGATGATTAGGTGCATTTAAAAATTTTTATGATCGCTTGTTAGCTGACCGTTCAATATATTTCAAAAAGTTTGTGATCGCTTTTATTATGATTTTAATATTGAACCAGTTTAGTGCTTATGTAGGGCTCTTGGCGAAGGATACCACTTTAAATAAAAATCCAACGCATCTATTAACAGTACCTCTAAAGTGACGTGGAAAACTATTCTTTTGCTTATGCTTATTCTCTTTATAATAAAATATTCCAATTAGAGAAAGCCTTTGACTATTAACACTCTTTTCAACAATCTATAACAGTGAAAACTATTCTTTTGTTTATACCTATTCCCTTTATATTACAAATAATCGTTTAAGGAATAGCTTAAGGGAGTTCTCTCAATTTTGAATCAGAACAAAATTTGAAGAACTGTTAGTACCTCTGTCTCTTCGACGCTGTCTCAATGTCTCTGTCTCTCCAACTCTGTCTTTACGTCTCTGTCTCTATGCATTTGTCTTTATGCGTCTGTCTCTACGTCTCTGTCTCTTCGTCTCAACCTCCACGTATCCATCTCCACGTCTCTGTCTCTCCGATTTTGCCTCTATATCTCTGTCTCTCCGACTCTGTCTTTACGTCTCTGTCTCTATGCATTTGTCTCTACGCGTCTCTCTCCACGTCTCTGTCTCTTCGTCTTTGCCTCTATGTCTGTGTCTCTCTGACTCGGTCTCTATGACTTTGTTTCTGCTGACCTGACTCTACGTCTCTGTCTCTACATCTCTGTCTCTACATCCCTGTCTCTACGTCTCTGTCTCTCGAATTTGTCCTTACGTACCTATTCCGTTTATTAAAAGAAATATATCAAAATATAAATCTAACGCGTCTATGAATAGTACCTCCATGGTGACGTGGAAAACTATTCTTTTGCTTATGCTTATTCCCTTTATAATAAAATATGCTAGTGAGAGGAAGCCTTTGACTATTAACATTCTTTTTTTTCTTTTAATAAAGGGAACAATCTATAAAAGTGAAAACTATTCTTTTATTTATACCTAATCCCTTTATTAAAAGAAAATCGAGGGGAACGATGTTGGGAATTGAGGGAGGGAAATGGGGGGAAGGTTGAGGGGGTATGAGGGGGCGAGAGGGGAATTGGGGGGCCTTTGGAGAGTCTAAAACTCATATATAGAGACGTATTTTAACGGTGTTTTGAGGGGGGTGAGGGGGATAGCGAGGGGCGATGGGGGGGGGGCGAGGAGGTCTGATCGGTCAGTTTTCTGAAACAACTATATAATATAGGAAAATATATATATATATATATATATATATATAATTATCCCCCCATCCGTTTATGGAGCCCATCCCTGTATATTAGTACCTACAGCCCAGAGATCCCTATGGCAAGTGACTAAAGAAATAATTGACCCTGGGGTTATAGACTCTAGATCGGGCTCAATAAACGCCCGAGAATAGTATATTACGATACGTGGGCCGGAAATTGGATTTCCGGGCCGTGCGTGGTATGACGCCCGAGGCGAAGCCGAGGGCGTCATAACGCACGGCCAGGGCATCCAATTTCCGGTCCAAGTATTGTATACTATTTTTCTTACTCCCCGGCCGAAACTACGTTCTGTAATTGTTAAATAATTGATAAAATTGCGTTGTCGTCTGCTAGCTGTGTTTGAGTGTTAGTTTTTCTTTCGGCCCGCTCGATAGTAGTGCCTCTGTCGGCCGCTTTGGGTAGCTCGGTCGATATTACCGACTGTTTTTTCTTTCGGCCCGGCGTAGAGAGCTGGTTTTTTGGGCGTCTGCTACTTTCGCTATTGTACAGATGGTCTGATGCCCGCCCGACATTTGCAAGACCGAGGCGAAGCCGAGGTTTTGCTGGTCGGGGCGGCCATCAGAAACACATTCATTAAAAAAAGACAACACCACTTTTTATTTCAATTAACTCTTTTTTCTCGTCACACGTGCACTTTCCTCTGTCTATTTCGTACGTGTCTAACCTTCACACCGCACAAACATATTTTTCTCGGACGCTCCCGTCCATACGTTTAAAAACAATAACCACGATCAAACAAACCCACTTTTTATTTCAACTAACTTTTTTCTCGTCACCCGTGCACTTTCCTCTGTTTATTTCGTACGTGTCTAACCTTCACACCGCACAAACATCTTTCCTCGGGCATGCGCGCGGGCGCTGAAGCGCCGCGGGTCAGGAAATTTCGGCAGCCAATCAGAGCGCGCGGTTGGTCTAAAATAGGATGCGAAAGTTTCTCTTTCGGCCCGGAGATGCGGGCCGAAAGTACGTACTTTCGGGTGGGCGAGTAAGAAAAAATATTTTATGGGACCCGGGCTCCATAAAAGAAAACGGGCTCCATAAATATGCTCATGTGTATAAAAGGGCTCCATAAATCTGTTAAAATAAATATATATATATATATATATATATATATATATATATATATGCGTCGTTCTTGTACTTTTGAGTCATAACCGGTCGCAGGGGGTCAACCGTTTTCCTCGCTGATTTTTCCTGTAAAAGTACATATAAAAAAAGTGAGAAAGCCCCAATATTAGCTCTCCGTATCTAATATTGAGACAGCTACACCGTGCTGAATATCGAAAAATTGTCAAAAAAGGGCTATTTTCGAAAAATTCTGTACGGCTCGTTTTTTGATCGATTTGAATGATTCAAGAAGGGATTTTTTTGCTATTTTATCAAATCTTAGAAAAAAAATTTGTGGAATATAAATAACGCAGTTAAATTTTTATACATTTATACAAAGGAAAACGTGAATCTAAATATTTTTGTTTTTGAGGTTACCTTTCAACCTTTGTAGTTCCTCGAGTTTTATAGATATTGAGATCGGACACAATCTATTTTCTTCCTCTTGAAAAGACGTTTCATATCACTTGGCCAACGATTGATTTGATTAACTGCAACCAAACATACAGCTTTTTCAAAATGGTCGATTTTCGAAAATCGCAATGTTGACACCCATGTAACTTTTTTCTATCAATTTTCTACCAATTGGTTTCGTTCGGTTTTTTGATATTTGCAAAAGTTACGAATTTTTCAAAATGGGAGTTTTTCGTAAAAATTTCTCAGTAACCACTATGTATAAGACCCCCTTTAAGGAGGTTCGATACCGAAATGAAAAAGGTTACGTCATTCCAAAAACTAAATATTGTTGTTCTTCGATTGATTTTCTATTAGAGTGTGAAATTTCAGATCGTTTGTTATCTTGGTTATGAAATTATTCAACTTCAAAGTTCAACTCTTATACACGGGCTCGTATGGAAGTACCTTGGTAAAACACAAAACACTTAGGATGTGAGTCTTTAAAAAAGGTTAGAGCGAATCAAAGAACTACAGGCAATATAGCAAATATACAAGAGAATGTTTAAACGCTATCTGATCGCGATTGATAACGCCGATTCCGAGTACTGCGGTAAAACGTAAACATACGATTGAGTTCCTTGGCTGCAGGAAGTGGTGCGCGGTGAGCTATCGAACCACCTTAAGGTGGTTCCCTGGGTAAGAGAGAGACAGACAGCTTTGAGCGAGAGAGATAGAGAGTGCACGCGGGCGCGCTGAGCGTACATAACCCTCGAAACATATCAAGTTCTGCAAAAGCGATATATTTAAGAAGCTCTATTTTAATAATGAAACGATGAATCAACTTCATTCTTGCGCGAAAACATTCCTTATTATATATTCTATGAGTACATGAAATTCCAAGGCTGACTTGAATCTCGTTAATCTCGTTGCTTAGATATTGTTGTAAACAGATACATAACGCGACAGTTTCGATATATATATAGATATATCTCCCTGTAATCCGTGTAATTTTACACAGCAATTACTCAGAAGCTAAAAGATAAAATGCTCTGAAATTTGGATATGACATTCGTTATGTCTTTATTGACCTACGTGTGTAATTTCAAGTATGTGTTGAATCAACTCTGATCTTCAGGGAACCACCTTAATACGTAAAATACAATACACAAATCATCAGTTTCTTGTTTGAGCATCCGCAGCAAAATTTATATTTCGACACATATTTTTACTATCACACTTTTTAAAACATTGTTTCTATATCTATAAAAGCTCGTCTGTAATGGTCCTGTCTCTTTTTCCATGAAAGATTCTTGTATCCAGGATCGTATATCCATAGATTATGTTTGCTATAGATTCATTTTGTTTATTTGAAACAACACCTTAAGCAATGAATTAGTTCGATCTACATCTTTGAGGAACAGATACAATGAGGAACAGATCCAAACGATAATGCGGTCACTACAATATTTTAAAAAATGGAATAGTAAAAATATGTATCGAAATATAAATTTTGCTGCGGATGCTCAAACAAGAAACTGAGGATTTGTGTTTTACGTATTAAGGGTCTTACACATATTGGCTTCTGAGGCCTTCTTAAAACAAGTATTCAATGAATTTTAATGGGACAAGTCCTAAATTACTTCAAATTCATGCAGTAATGGCTTAAAGTGTCGGAAATATTAAAATTATTTGTTTAAGTATTTTTAAAAATTGAAAAACCACTTATAATTGCTTAATTTTAAGAGTTTTTGTAATTTTTTTTGTCGTTGTTAGCATTTTAAAATTATTTAATTAAATATTTTTAATATTTTCAACTCTTTGGGCAATAAATACATGAATTTCAAGTAATTTAGACCCATGAAAAGCCATCGATTCAGCTGATTTTGGCCTCAGAAGCCACTAGGTGTAACACGCCCTTAATGGATACTTATACGAAAAACTCCCATTTTGAAAAATTCGTAACTTTTGCAAATATCAAAAAAACCGAACGAAACCAATTGGTAGAAAATTGATAGAAAAAAGTTACAGGGGTGCCAACATTGCGATTTTCGAAAATCGACCATTTTGAAAAAGCTGTATGTTTGTTTGCAGTTAATCAAATCAATCGTTGGCCGAGTGAAAATGAAACGTCTTTTTAAGAGGAAGAAAATAGGTTGTGTCCGATCTCAATATCTATAAAACTCGAGGAACTACAAAGGTTGAAAGGTAACCTTAAAAACCAAAATATTTAGATTCACGTTTTCCTTTGTGTAAAAATTTTATTGCATTATTTATATTCCACAAATTTTTTACCTAAAATTTGACAAAATAGCAAAAAAATTCCTTCTTGAATCATTCAAATCGATCAAAAAACGAGCCGTACAGAATTGTTCGAATATAGCCATTTTTTGACAATTTTTCGAAATTCAGCCCGGTGTAGCTGTTTCAATATTGGATATGAGGAGCTAATATTGGGACTTTCTCACTTTTTTTATATGTAGTTTCACAGGAAAAATCAGCGAGAAAAACGGTTGACCCCCTGCGACCGGTTATGACTGAAAAGTACAAGGACGACCCATATATATATATATATATATATATATATATTTGTTTTAACAGATTTATGGAGCCCTTTTATACACATGAGCATATTTATGGAGCCCGTTTTCTTTTATGGAGCCCGGGTCCTATAAAATATTTTTCTCGGGCGTTTATGGAGCCCGATCTAGAGTCTATAACCCCAGGGTCCATTATTTCTTTAGTCACTTGCCATAGGGATCTCTGGGCTGTAGGTACTAATATACAGGGATGGGCTCCATAAACGGATGGGGGATAATTATATATATATATATATATATATATATATATATATATATATATATATATATATATATATATTGTTAGATCTGCGTTCGAGTAATAAATAAGTATGTAACACACGATTACAAAAATACGTTGAAACTTTATTTACTTCAACCCAACCGTCAGGGTCAAACTCAAAATCAAAACTAAACTATTTACAAACAATAAACAACAGCTGCTCCGCCGTTGTTATGTGCGACGGTTCACAATGTTCGAACCGCGCACACGTTCGATTTCCCGATCATAACATTGCCTTCCCCTCTCTTCAGATTATCGTCCCGACAATCTAAAAACCATCTTGCGTCTTGAGTCTTCTCTCCAAGCGGGTCGATATTCTTCTCAGAATCCAATGATGACCCAGGATCTTCCATCAAACATCCTCTACCTTGACCCAAACTATGCATTAAGTTACCGAGTGATATCTTCGAGATGTGAAGTCAAATCACCACTTCAGGACTAGATGAAGGACTCGTCTCTTGAAGTAGAATTCTTAACTTTTCTTTCATTTTCTGAACTTTCAGACTAGAGGAGGGAAGATGTACTGTGGACCTCGCCCTTAGTCACTGCTCTGGTATTTGCCTAGCAACTCACGGGAAAACCACAGCTCAAAAACCGTGAGCAGAGCAATTCGGAACTTCTCTTTCTACAAACGACGCTAATCTGTCAGAATGTACAATCTTCTTTTTGTGTCTTGCAGATCTTCGGATGCAGAAAATAATGTCGTTGATTTTCTTAATGATTTCAAAAGGTACTTCCCAGCTCGTTTGAAGTTTAGGGGTTTTTCCTTTCATTCGTCGTGGCTTGAAAATTCAGACTTTTTGACCTTCCAGAAATTCAACGCATCGTGCTCTTCTATCGTATCGAGATTTTGTGTTTTGGGAGATAATGGTCATTCTCTGTCGTGTTATTTTGTGAATCTCATCTAGTTTTTGTCTCAGCTGTTGTACGTAGTTGTTTTAAGTCTCTCCTTGAAAATCGCCAGGTGGACAGTCTCGAATCAGGTCCAATGACAGTCTCAGGTCGGAGCCGATGTACATCTCAGCTGGAGTAGCCCCAGTAGTCGTATGTTTTGAGAACCTGTAAGCTAACAAAAATAGTGAGACCCAACGATCCCAATCTTTTTGATTATCCATATGTATTTGGTCAAGTAGATTAATATAGTTTGATGTTGTCTTTCTACTTGGCCGTTTGATTGTGGGTGTAATGGTGTGGTTCTCGTTTTTCTGATTCCTAACAATTCTGATAATTCTTTAACTAAACGCGACTCAACATTTTTAGCTTGATCAGTATTAACTTCTAACGGAACACCATATGTAACGAAAACTTCTGCGATAGTTTTTGTTCTCATATTCGAAATAGGAAGAGCCTCAACCTATTTAGTAAACGAGTCTGTAATTACTAACAAATATTTATCTCCTAACAATAAAATTGGAAATGGCCCTAATATATCCATTTGTAATCTTTTAAATGGTAACCCTGAATTATAGATCTTTATTTCACCATGCCCTTTGTCTGGAGGACCTTTTTCGGCAATGCAAATCTTACAAGATTTGCGCCAGTTCTCTACATCTTTTTTACAAGTGGCCAAATAAAACCTTTTACCTATTTTCTCTAAGGTCTTATTAATTCCAAAATGTCCACCAGTAGGAGAATCATGCGATTCTTCTAAAATCTCACTGATTTTTCGTTTTGGAACCACGATTTGAAGATTTTTAGATTTTAAATCAGGTGAAATCGATTCTCTGAATAGAATCCCATTTTTACAACAAGTGATTCCCATTGAGAACTTTTGTAAATTCATCCTTTGAAGAAATATCTTGCCAATTAGGTTTTATTTCAGACTCTTTATTTTTAAGTATAAAAGAGATAGTTTTATCTTGCTGCTGAGCTTCTCGCCATTCAGAGGGCATACTATCCTCAAAAACAATCCCGCAAACTTCTTTTCAGATTTCTCTTCATATTTTTCTTCTATCCTCGAACAATACTTGCAAGAAAAATCTGAGCTTGGTCGTCTTGAAAGTCCATCAGCATTTCCATGTGATTTTTCAGCTATATAAATAATTTTATAATCAAATCTATTTAATTTTCCTACCCAACGTGCAAGTTGGCCTTCAAGTTCTCTAAAGATAATAACCATGTTAATGAAGCATGGTCAGTTCTAATGAAAAATTGTTTTCCTAGTAAATATCGACGGAAATGTTCAGGAGATACTACTACTGCTAAAAGTTCACGACGAGTAACACAATAGTTTTTCTCTGCTTTACTTAAAGTGCGACTAAAATAACCTATAACCCTTTCTAAATTATCTTGTATTTGTGAAAGAACTGCTCCTATTCCGTCACCGGTGGCATCTGTATCTAAAATGAATGGAAGATCTAAACGAGGAAAAGCTAAAATTGGGGAGGAAGTAAGGACTTCTTTTAATTTTAAAAATGCTGTCTGACATTCATCTGACCAATGAAATTTAGTTGCTTTTTCACTTAGTCTATGTAAAGGTTTTGCAATGGAAGAAAAACCTTTTATATATCTTGGCTTCAATTAGTAAGATGGCTGCCGAGGAGAAAGAACCTCCCGACAAGCCTAGTGATACAAATTTAAAGTGTTGTACTAAAACAAAATGTACAACGGTAGTCTGTATTATTTGCGAATCCACTTATCATCAAAGTTGTTTTAATCGCTTAAAAAATACTAAGCATGTAGGTGAAAGGTTGAAAATCTGCCCAGATCACAAAAGGCTGCAAAACATAATCTCAAACGACGAAAACGAGCTAAGCGAATTGGTCAAAACATTAATAGCAGAAATAAAAATGAAAAGCAAAGAAGAAATCAGGAAGGACATATTGGCAGAAGTAGCAAACAAGACACAGGATATGATTAATTCATCAATTGTTTATAATGATGCCGATGTTGAATTACTAAAAACTGAAAATACTTTGCAAAAAGAATTGATCAAGGAATTACAAGAAAAAATGAATTGTTGAAAGAGCTGCTTATAAAAAACAAAGAAAATATTCCTAAAAAGTCATTCTCAGAGGTAGTCAACAACATCAAACCGCAACCGAAACGTATGCCAAAGATTACTGTTAAAAAAATTGATAAAAAAAGTGATGTGAATATCAAACAGTGTATTACAAAGTGTATAACAAATGAAACAAAGATACAAGCAAAATAGATACAAGTCAACGAAAATAAGGATATTATTATTAGTTGCATGGATATAGAAAGTGTCAGAGTGACTGAAAACTTATTAAAAGAGCAGCTTGAATCAGTCTGTGACATAAAAACAGAAGAACTAAATAATCCAAAAATCAAAATAGTAGGCATCGATAATTATACCAACATGGATACAACTACCATAGAAATTGATATAAACTTTAGAAATTTTGACAAATTTGCAACTAAAGGTAAAGTGTTATATATGTATGAGAACGATACAAACAATCTCAGTACTGTTTTAATGGAAGTGTCACCTGAACTTTACAAACATATTAGGGAAAGTAAGAACAAGATTTTTGTAGGTTATCAAAACTGCAAAGTCCATGATCTAATAAATGTTAGACCTTGTAATTCATGCTGTAGATCTGGTCATAACAAAAACTGTAGAAATGAAATTGTATGTCTAAAATGCTCTGGAAATCATAAGAGTAATGAGTGCAAAAGTGAAGTTCTACAGTGTAATAACTGTGTTTTCCACAATCAAAAATACAGTACAAATTATGATATTAAGCACAAGGCATTGGATGCGACATCTTGCGAGATCTTTAAAAACAAAATAAAGAGGTATATTGACTCTGTTGATTACCCAATTAAACCTGTTTTACCATCGTGGGATACAACGCCTTTGCGAGGGAAATTCAAAATTATACAAAATGAGAACAAAAACAAGTCACAGCAACAACAGCAACTACATGTCAGTGCAACCATATCAGCCCCAACAACATAAAAATTTTATTAAATTGTTTAACTAGGAAACCAGCCATTGTTATATGCACTGAAACTTCTATACAGGAAAATTTTAAAAATACACGTTTTAGAGGAATACAATAGTTATTATAATGAAAGTAAATTAAACCAAAATGACGGTGTCATTGTTTTTGTACATAAGAATATTGTACATGAAACTAAAACTGTTAAATATGGAAAGATTAAAATAATAAATACACATATTAGATTAAATGATAATAGTAGTATAGAACTTTCTGCCTTGTACAGATCCCATGACATACCTAAGACTGAATTCATATTAGATTTAAACAAATTTTTTAATAAAAAGAGAAATATTAAAAATCACTTAGTTATAGGAGACTTTAATTTTGATTTATTACAGTCTGTAAATACTAGTCAAGAATTTCTCTGCAACTTCTTAGACAAAGGTTTTTTTCCTGGTTTTGTGGGCATTACAAGGCCATCGGTAGGAAACTGTAAAGGATCCTGTATTAATAATTTTCATTAAAACTAATAGCCTTAGTACAGTAACATATAAATTAAAACACTCTTTAACAGATCATTACCCCATTTTTATTGCTATAAATAAAATGAAAACACAAAGTAAGGCACCCACTATCATACTAGATTACAAAAAATTAAGAAACACAGCTAAGACAATAGATTGGAATGACACTATTACAATACGTGATCCTAATATAGCTACTGATAAAATATTGAGAGAAATTAAACATTGTATTGAATTGGCAAAAATAAAAAAGAGGGAAAATATAAACAAAAAGGAAGGAAAAATTGGATTACAGATGCTATTATAAAATCATGTGAAACCAAAGAATTTGTATATAACTTATGGCAAATGGATCTAAATAATAATCAACTCAAATTACAGTATAAAACTTATGCAAAAATTCTAAATAAAGTAATTACAGATGCCAAAATCAAATATGAAATGAATTTAGTTAAAAATAATGCAAACAACCAAAAGCAATTATGGAAAATTATAAATACTAAAATAGGAAAGAATAAAAATGAAAATAGTGTCATAAGTTAGATGAAAATTGATAATAACAAAATTACAGACAAAGCTGAAATAGCAAATTATATGAATAGGTATTTTTATGAAATAGGTAGAAAATTAAGTGAAAATATCGTTAAATCTCCAAATGCAGAACTTAGACTGCCCGATATGAATGCAAATTCTATTTTTCTTACGCCAACAAGTGCTGGTGAAGTACTAAGTATAATAAACACATTAAAATTAAAAAATGGAGGTGTTGACAGAATCAATGCAAAAACGTTGAAAGTAATCGGTAACCTTATTGCTGAACCTCTGGCACATATCTTTAATTCATGTATTGAGAAAGCCATATGGCCAGATGTACTAAAAAAGGCGGAAGTAGGCCTAATTATAGGCCTATTTCACTAATATCGAATGTTGCGAAAATACTTGAGAGGATAGTTTATAACAGAATTTTTGATTTTGTTAAAAAAAATAATGTGATATCAGAACACCAGTTTTGTTTCATGAAGGGAATAGGTACAAAGAATGCTTTGAATCATATAACGAATATATTGTATAACAATTTGGATAAGAGTAAACCAACGATTGTAACTTTTCTGGATTTAGCAAAGGCTTTTGATACAGTGGATCATAAAATCTTAATCGATAAACTACATAGTATTGGAATTAGACGTCAGGCTCTGGTTTTACTTACAAGTTATCTTAGTAACGGATATCAAGCAGTCAAAATAGATGATATTGAAAGTGATGATTTATTAATAAATACAGGTGTTCCTTAAGGCACGATCCTTGGACCACTGCTTTTTATACTGTATATCAATGATATCTTGAAAGAGATTCCCATGGAATCAATATTGTCATATGCTGTCACTATCAATATTGTCACTGCTATAATAGCCATAGGCGAAAATTGGAGTAAAGCAGAAGAAAATATGAATAAGTTTTTATTAGTAATCCATAAGTGGATAACGGTAAATAAGTTATCTTTAAACGTCGGAAAGACTGTTTGTATGACGTATGGCAACTATACTGATAGTATTCCAACTCAAATAAATGTAAAGATCCAAGATAAAAATATAGCGAGAGTAGAAAATTACAAATATTTGGGAATATTCTTTAATTGCAACTTGAAGTGGGAGAAACACAAAGAATACTTAATAAATAAAACAAAATATTTAGTATATGTTTTTTATAAAATTGCCAAATTAATGCCGACAGAGACACTACGAATGATCTATTATACTTTTTCCCATAGTATAGTAAACTACGGTATAATAGCTTGGGGAGGAGAGTACAATAATAATCGGGATCTGGTACAAAATTTGCAAAAAAAATTTTTAAAATTATTAATAAAAATAAGTTTATCACACAGGATAATCCTCTAAATTTAGAACAGCTATTTACTTTCAAATCTATAAGATTTCACTATTATGATCTCAAAATGAAATACATCACATCATCTAGTGTGACAAGAAATAAGAGCCTATTCGTACCTAAAAATAGATTGAGAATTAGTGACAAAAATAGTTATAAAAGAGCCATTATAACATTTAACTCTCTACCAAACGAACTAAAATTTTTAGATATAGACAGAGTACCTCATAAGAAAATTATAAAAGCATGAATAAAGAATACCTATTAAGCAATGGAAACTATTTAACTTTAATTTTCTTTGATATATACAAATAAGTTTTATTATAAATTGTGGAATAGCATGGAGCATTTACTAATGTACGTATTGTTAAAAATTGAAAATCTTATATTTAGTTTTAAGTTTTAGTCTTTAAGTTTTTATTGTACTTCTTTTGCCAGACCTGCATACAGATAACTGTGTTTATCTCTGCAGGGTTTATTGGAGTTAATGTTCATTCTGTATTTTCTTACTGGTTTGAATAAATAAATAAATTTCGTAATCTTCTATAATAAGAACAAAAGCTAACGAAACTTTTAACATTCTTCTTGCTTGTTGGAGTGGGCCAGTTGATGACAACTTCAATTTTTTTCGGATCGGTCGAAATTCCTTTTTCTGAGATGATGTGACCAAAATACTCAGTTTCACCTTTAAGGAGATGACATTTTTTCTTATTAAGTCGCAAGTTTGCATCTCTCAATTTTGTGAAAATTTATTCTAAATTGGTCAGCATTTCTTCAAATTTTTTTCCCATTACCATGATATCATCAAGATAAATTAAGCAAATTGTATCCAAGTATTCTCTAAGAAGTTGTTCCATCAATCGTTGAAAAGTAGCAGGTGCATTACACAATCGGAATGGCGTGACTGTATACTGCCATAAACCTTTTCCAACAGAAAATGCTGTTTCCTCTCTGTCTTCTGAACGAATTTTAATTTGCCAATAACCAATTTTAAGATCCAGTGTAGAAAACCAAGATTTACCAGCCAATCTATCAAATGTATCATCAATTCTTGGTAAAGGGTGTGAGTCTTTAATAGTTCCAGTATTTAATCTGCGATAATCGTTACAAAATCTAGTAGATCCATCTTTCTTTGATTTCATAACTACTGGCGAACACCATGAACTTGAAGATTCTTCGATTACACCTTGTTCTTTCATTTCTAAAATTAACTTGTCAACTTCATTTTGCAAATGTAAAGGAACTCTTCGTAATGATTGTTTTATTGGTCGTAGATCATTAAGTTCAATTTTGTGTTGAATTAAGTCACATTTTCCGATGACATTTGTGTCATCAAAAATGTCTTCAAATTTAATTAATAATTGGGCAAATTTCTCTCTTTGTGTCGAATCAAGTCCAATTGAATTTTTGTCGAAGACTTCTTTTAGTGTTTCAGGAATGTTGTCTTCTGGATTAATGATTCTTGCACATACTTGAAAATCTCTAATACTGTTGATTGAACTTGGCATATCAACAAAAAGTTTATAAATTAAATTTGAAACACCAACTTTATCTAAAAAGTCGCTACCAAGTATGCAATCATCAGTTATGTTTGCTACAAATACAATTATATCGACAGAATATTTTCCTATATGAATTTTAACCGATGTTTTAAACATTACTGGAACCTTTTCTCCAGTAGGGTACCTCAAAGTCTCAGTATTAATAGAAATTCGTATATTTTCAAATTTTATAAATTTTAAATTTACAATAGTTACATCTGATCCTGAATCTATTTTAAAATTGCAAAATTCATCATTCACAAAACCTTTAAAGTAAAATCTATTTGAATTCCCATTAATTCTTCCAACATTAAAATCAGGAAATGAGAAAATTGATTATTTGAATTTGTAGGAGCTTTGTCGCAATTTGTTGAACTCACCCCTTAAGTTCAACATAACCTAGTTTCCCTGTATATTTAATTGATTCGGACAATATGTTCTAATATGTCCTTTTTGTCCACACTGTCAGCATTCTATTTCTCTAAAGTCTGTTTGCTTATTTCTATTAAAATTTTGTTTTGGTCTTGAATATTTCTTCATGTTTGAGCTTGTGTCTTGTCTATTTTGAATAACTCAAAGATCTTGTCTAGAATTTTGAGTCTTCAGAAATACATTATTTGTTCGGGCAAAATGTATCTTTTTATTTTGATCACGAATAACTTTTATCTCCATAGCTCGTGCAAGAGCAATTTTCATTGAAGTGATTCTTTCTAATTGAAGAATTTCCTTAATTGATTTGTGAAATATTGCTACAATAAATTGAGCACATGAAATTTTATCTTGAGTCTCTACGGAGCACTCAGGATATATCAAGGCTACTAATTTTTAGAGGTCATTTGCAACTGTTGGAAAATCTTCACCAGGCTTCTGTCTTCAATTTTGGAATTGAGGATAATACGTGGGTGATAAATGTTTTTCAGCAAAGCGTAATTCAAGTTTCGATATTAATTTTTCACAATCCAAATCTTCATTATGTGTCAAATTATCTAAAACTGTTCTTGCTTTTCCACGCAAATTAGCAGCGAGTGCGATCATCTTTTGATTTTCACCCCACTATTTCACCCATTATTCACCCAGCTATCAGATTAAATTGTTCAAAAATTCTCGTAGAGACATCATCCCATCATAGACATCTGGTTTTAATTTATATGCTAACCCTGCAGAAACTCTTAATGTATCTAACCCTGTTTCAATATGTGAATCTAATCTACGTGGAATATTAGAGGTTCAAGTATTTGTTTCTAAACCTAGCCCTGGTTGAATCAAGTTAGTATTACTAACAGTTACGGGATTTATTGTTGGTATTTCCTGTACTAATTGTCTTAATGTATGTGAGTTAGATGTGTCATGTGTATGTATATGTGTATTTTTTAATCGACTTAGCTCGTTTTGGAGGTCCTTGATTTTTTGTAACAGCGTCAGTCGTTCAGCTTCTTCTTGTTCGTTAAGCCGCTGTTGTTCCATCAATTCTTTATCACGAACTTTAAGAGTGGTTGAGAACTGTAATTCTTCTTCACTTCTCTCTTGTAGTCGGGTCTCGAGATCTCTATTTTCTTGGAAAGCAGATTCCAATTTCTGTTGAAGGTGTAAATTTTTTCCAAGAATAGCATCAACTTCTTCATTTTTCAAAGATAATTCTTGTAGTGCTAACTGGAGACTGGGCTGAGTATCTGTTTTTTTTGACATCTCATTATTTTGAGGTGATGCTGATCTTGTTCTTATCGGAGATCGAATCATGATAAGGGTGTGTAAATATCCTGGACGAGCCTCCAAAATGTTAGATCCGGGTTCTGGTAATAAATAAGTATGTAACACACGATTACAAAAATACGTTGAAACTTTATTTACTTCAACCCAACCGCCAAGGTCAAACTCAAAATCAAAACTAAACTATTTACAAACAATAAACAACAGCTGCTCCGCCGTTGTTATGTGCGGCAGTTCACAATGTTCGAACCGCGCACACGTTCGGTTTTCCGATCATAACATTATATATAGGATAAGTCGTTTATATAATAAATATATTTGTTTATTGTACATTGCACATATAGCATTACAAATTAAACAAACTTTAGTACAAAAGAATATTTTATGTATTTATAAAGGTTCCTAAATAAAATGAAAATTTAAACTATTAAACTTTAAATCTTTAAGATGTGGCCCTAATGCTTTCTATTTTTTGTAATTTATTTATTGAATTCATTTTAAATATGTTGAAAATCGAATAGTAGATTTTATGTTGAGGAAATGTACGTTGTTAGAAAAAAATAGCAATTAAATTTAATCAAATTTGTGAAGAAGTCGAAAGTTCATTTTGTTTTAAAAAAATATTTAAATTTATGAAGATATTGAAATTTCTTTTAAGAAAGAAAACACTAGAGCTATACCTTATATGATAAATAATAAAATAAAAATATTATTTTAGATTTCAAACATTACTATTCACTTTATTCTTCAGTCGAATGATCTTTGGCGTACTGCCTTTTAAGTTCGTAGGTATTATTACCATTTATCGGAGAATCATCAGTTGGTTGATTAACTAATATCTTTGGATTTTGGATAATTTTCTATAAATCACTTAGTTTGTATTTCCTGTAATAAATTATACTCAATGTAAGTTACTGTGTAAAAGTAGTCGAAATTTTGTTAATAGAAAACAATAACTACTTGTAGTATTACAATGACATTGATTGTAGTTAATTACAAGTTACCTTATTTTATACATTTTTATTTTTACAACAGAAGGATCTGATCTTAGAACCAATTGTTCTAAATTATCTTCTTCGTTTCTTCGCTTATCCTCTATTTTCTTATTTTTGATCTTATTGTGTTGGAGATTTTCAGTTGGTTGAAGTGGCACTTTAAATTGAGCTTTAGTATTCAATGCTAATAGTTTTACAACTACATTTGAAGTAGTTACGGACGTAATAGGTACATTATTATACTTCTTGACAGAACGTGTTGTGTTTAAATCGCAAGGGTCAGATGTTTGCATAAAATCTTCAATTGAATCTGATTCAAAGTCACTTACAAATTCTGGTGGAATCTGTACATTATGTCTATGTCTATGTCTATGTGTTGAGGCGGGCAAGCGGCTCTTTTCAGAGACGTGCTGCCCAGCACTCAGGCTTACGCCCATTGTGTTGTACCTCTTGGCTTTAACTTTTTCTAATTTCCGCTGCGCTGAAGCCTTCTGTCCATCCGCTCTGTAACTTGGCAGATGGACTGAAGGCTCTGTTCTCTTAAAGTTACAGGCTGAAGGAAGCATTTCCCCCACATCCCCTGCTTAGTACCCACAAAGGCCGGGCACCAGCAGAGGAGATGGAAGTTGACTCCTCCGGCCCTCCTCACCATCTGCAATTTCCCTCGTTTAAAATTGTGCGTTTGTAGAGGTAGTATCTGACCCACCAGTGGCCCGTGAGCCAGTCCACTAACCTTCTTAGCCTAGGCTTACTCAGCCTGCTTATGTCTTGAAGCCATTGTTCTGGCGGGGAGTCACTTAAGATTCTTTTGGCTTGCCTTAAACCTACTGACTCTTGCCATTTCTTGAGTATTTCCTCCCTCATTAAGAGTGAGGTTCTTTTCTTAATTTCACTCGGCGGAACGCCTACCGAGCACTTAGTCGCTCTGACCCGGCGAGCGCCTCTTCCCGCCAGGCGATCCGCCTTCTCGTTGCCATGGATCCCCGCATGCCCCGGCACCCAGATCAGGGTGACCGCGTTGTTGCGGGTCAAGGCCATGAGGATCTCTATGCAATGTAATACTTCCTTGGAGTGAATGCTAGTGCAGCTGAGGGCCATCTGTGCAGCTTTGCTGTCTGAGCAGATGGTGATGGGGCAAGCCCAGTTGTCCCTAGTTAGTTGCACTGCAGGACACTCCGCTATGGCTCTTACTTCTGCCTGGAACACCGATGCGTGAGAGTCAAGTGTGTACACCAGCTCCATAGAGCTGCCTTGCTCCCAAGCACCCGCTCCCACGCCATTCTCATTTTTGGAGCCATCTGTGAACCACACTACGCCCGATTGGGTGTAGGGGTTGGTACCGTTGGCCCACTCTTCTCTGTCGGAGATGTGAACTTTGTAGGGTTTCCGGAATATAATCCTTCGCCCTATTTTGTCACATCCCGATGCTTCGATATCAGAGGGTAGGACCTGACCAAATTCTTGGTCAAGCCCCCCCCCCCGTCCCAATGGCAACTCTAATGCGCCACAATGTCTTGCTTGCTTCGCCTTTGATAAAAGCTTGCAGTGGTGGTATTATTCCTAGTATTAGTTCAAGGGCTGCAAGGGGCGTAGTGCTCGGAGAGCCCGTTATGCCCCCTATTGCCAGACTTTGTACTTTGTCTAGAGAGCTCTGGTGAGTTTTTGGTTAGCATTTCTGCCACCATAGCAGCGCTCCGTACGTCAATCTGGGCCTGATGATAGCTTCATACATCCACCTTACGTTGTCTGATGACAGACCCCAGGTGTTACCAAAAGCTCTCCTGCAGTCCCAGAAGGTATTGGAATCTAACGTTCCTCCCAGATACTTAGCTTCATTTACCAGTTTCAGGGGTTTGCCGCCCAGATGCACTCCCCCGATAGGTTTGACCTTGTATAGTGAACAATATCATGTTAACTTTATCTGGATTCACTGACAGCCTGACGGACTCACACGAAGCTTGCACTATGCCTAACGCATGTTGCATTAGTCCTGCAAGTACGTGTTCGTCGTCGGCTTTCACTAGTATAAGGATGTCGTCCACATAGGCTTGGGCAAAGAAGCCTGCCTCTTTCAGTAGTCTGATGAGTTCATCAATCACCAAGCACCACATCCTAGGAGACAGCACTCCTCCTTGCGGACAGCCCTTTCCTACTTTTCTTTCTCCTGAGTGCGAGCCCCAGTGGGCCGTCACTCTTCTGCAGCTAAGCATGCGCCAAAGCCATCTGCTAACCGTGTTGGGTACCAGATGGTCCTCGGCGCCCTTCACTATGCTTTCCTTCGTAGTATGGTTAACGGCACCGTCCACGTCAAGTAGACTAGCCAAAACCAATCCTGTGTTCTTCATCCCCTTTTTTATGAAAGTCACCGCCTCAGCCAGAGCGGTATCCACCGATTTACCTGTCTGATATACGTGCTGTCTATTGTGCAGGGGATGAGCTGCTAGTGGTTGTTCTCTAACGTATCTGTCCACCAGTCTCTCCATTGTCTTGAGGACAAAGGATGTCAGACTGATAGGTCTGTAGTCTTTCGGCTTTGAGTGCTGTGCGATGCTGGGTTTTGGCATGAATACCACTTTGGCCACTTGCCAACATTCGGGTATGTACCCTAAACGCTAGGCAAGCTCGAAAAAGTTTTACTAAGATGGGGGCGAGTAGGACGTGCCCTTTCTGTAGCAGCGCCGGGAAGATGCCATCTGTTCCCGGTGCCTTGAAGGGGTCGAAAGTACTCACCGCCCATCTTACTCGGTCCTCAACGCAGATGCGTCGCGCTAGCTCCCAATCTGCACCGCTGGCCCTTAGCTCATGCTGTTCCATCGCGACTGTATCATGCTGGGGAAAGTGCGTGCCCAAGAGGCAGTCTAGTGCCGACCTCTCATCTTCCGCCCATTGCCCCGTGCCAAGTCTTATAGATTGGGCCCTTCCATCTTCGGTTGTCTTAGTAGTTTGAGCAATCTTTCTGTATCGGAGACACTGCTTATATTATCGCAAAAATTCTTCCAGCCGTTGCTTTTGGCTATTTCGATTTCCTTTTTGTACTTTCATTGAGCGTCCCTAAAAGCTTCTCTATGGGCTGAATTGTTCGTTTTCTTAGACCTATTATAAAGTCTCCTAGTCTTTTTCTTCAACGTCTCCAGTGTGGGAATGCACCAAGGTGCTCCCTTTTGCACTGGCTTCGTACGTAATCTGCAGTTGTTTTCAAAAGCACTAACGATGATGTTCTTTAGAACCTCACCGCAGTGATCGAGTTCCATCTGATTGCTATATCTACCCGGGAATGACTTGAGCTTTGCCCCCAGTTCTTCAACGTAGGTGGCCCAGACTGTCTTCCTCGGGTTTCTGTAGAGTCTAGATTCTGTGCTGCGACCTTTGATTTCGAAAACTATGTGGCTGTGATCCGACATAGAGATCTCATCCGTGACCCTCCAGCCCGTAATCGCATTCCCGATGTTTTTCGAAGCCAAGGTGATGTCAATGACCTCCTCCCTATTATGATTTTGGAATGTAGGCTTACAGCCTCTGTTCAGGAAGTCAAGGTTGGTGGTGGAGAGGAACTACAGGAGCTTCTCTCCCCTGTTGTTCGTGTCCAAGCTGCCCCACGCCAGATGGTGTGCGTTAGCATCGCACCCCAACAACAGATCCCGCCCCTTATCCTCATAGAATTTAATTAGTTCTATGACCTCCGCCGTAGCGCAGAGGTTCGATTTGTAGGGGAAGTGGGCTGATGCGACAAACACTTCCCGCATGCTGCCTTTATCATCTTCGTACCAAAACTTAGCCGTCACTAGGTCGCGTAAGCAGTACTTGGGTATGGCTTCCACTCTTAGGCTCTTAACCAAGAGGCAGGCTCTAGAGTTGTTCACCCTCCTGCATATCAGCTGACCGCACCCTCTCAGGCCAGTAATCTTTGTTTTATATAACTAAGGCTCTTGGAAGAGCGATATGCATGTGTGCATCCTTACCATGCGTCTAGCTATTACTGCCCAGGTGCTTTTGCAGTGATGCAAGTTTATTTGCGTGAAGATTACCTTAGGAGCTGCCATCTTGTCACAGATCCGTTAGGTTATCCTCCTTGGGGATCGTGGGCCTTTCTTTGTTATCGGAAGGCCCGCCGTCCCTGTCCTGCCTTTCTTCCTTGTCGGAGGCAGGGGTGTCCACTTCCATGTTGTCGGTGGTACACCCGTCCTTTACTTCCTCTTTCTCCTTTCATATCAGGCAGTGCGCTCTGAAGCCACCACAGTATGGTAGGAAGTCGATGCGTTTACCGCCTCGACCTCCGTTGGTTCCATGGTGACGCGCACCGCCGTTTCTACTCCTAAGTCGCTTTTCTTTGCGGGGACCTCCCTGGAGCCCTTGACCTGCCAGGTATCCACCTGCAGGCCTGGGTTCTGCCAGGACAATCTTTTCAGGACCGTCCCTGCATCGTGCTTGCCAGGGACATATATTGTCATCCTGGACAGCTTTGGGAGATCTCCCATCTCTACCGTCTTAAGGCTAGCACCCGCCCAGGGTACACAGCCTCCTACTTTATCATTCAGCCACTTCGTATCCTCCTGCGTTCTACAGTGGAACACACGTGCTCCCCTCCAGAACCAGTTGTTCAAGAAGGACGGAAAGCAGCTGTCCTCTGGTGCCTCGTCCATGGCGTTTTCCACGGAAGCTAGCATCAGCTTGCCTTGCTCTTCGCTGAGGGGGTCCTCCGGATAGGATTGCGGAATAACCGCTATACTAATGGGAGTGGCGACCGATTCACTATAGGTCGGACGCCCCGCTTCAGTTGATCTTTTCTTGATCTCTCTTGGAGTGGAGCTGTCCGAGTTGCGGTTCCTTTTGGAAGGGGTCAGCTTGACACCCGCCGATCCCGATCAGCCCCTTTCCAGAGAGACTTTTTTCGCTTGGGGCGGATCCACTGAGAGCCGATGAGCCAGCGGCAGGGATCAGTGGTCCACTATCTCCCTTCCGTTTGGCCAACAGCCTCCTCTGTCTCTCCGCCCCGCAGGGTTTCTTTCCTTTATTCTTTTTCTTTTTCTTGGTCACAATCCCCTCAGTATCGTGGACCATTTGGCCCACGTCCTGCGGGGTGCTGTTCCCACTTTTACTTGTGCTAGCAGTGTCGCGGTTCGTAGGAACCACGTCCTGCTGTGAATTCACTAAGAAGGAGCTAGGGAGCTCAACATTTGTAGGCGCTTTTGAAACTACTTCCTCTATCTTTTCCATTTTCATGTGGTTTTTAAGAGCGGATGTATTTGTGTTAGTGGTCGGATAGTACTTTGACTCTCAGATTACCCTTATCTGACGACGAAAGCGCAGTCCCCCCCCCCCCCCCAACCGGTCGCCTCGATAGAGCCCCCCTCTTTGGATAGCATAGCCCTACCCGGTCACCAACCGGCACTACTACCCAGAAAGAGATTATGCACCAGCTGGTGGGGCAGCCAGGAGTTGGGCGGTTACTCCTTCCCGGGCCCCTGGAATATCTGGCGGTCTGGGAGCGCCGAACAACCCAGTTTTTAAATTGTACCATCCAGTAAGAGCAGAGATATCCCTTGCCAGACGACTCAGATCGGGGAAATGAGAGCCTCCATAATCTATCCCGCATTGTGTGTGTGGTGTATAGGTGTGTCACTAGAGCCTATTGCGTGTGGGTGTGTGGAGTGTTTCCTGACGGGCACTGCCGCATTCGCCACGTCAGGGGATTGCTCTTCGTTACTGCTCGAGCCGTACAGACTTTCTCGTTCCCCACTCCTCTGTGCGAGGGCTGGGGTCTGAGACGTGCCCGGCCCGGGAGTCCAGCGCCGGACATTCCTTACGGAGAGCGGCGCTTTCCTCCTGCCATACTTCACTTTCATACTCAGAACCAAGCGAGTGCCCTTTTTACGGGGAACCCACACTCATACTGAGAGCCCTTTTTAGGGGGGTCGCATTCACGCTGCATGCATACCCATCCTAGGGAGAGCCCTTTTTACGGGGAACCCTTTCACCTGCTTGTGGAGAGCCTGTTTTACGGGGATCCGTCAATCATACTCCATTCACGCCTCAGGACGTGCACGCATCGTTCGCACTCTTGCCGTAAGGCCCCCCCACCGGCCCAGGTCAGATAACTGACCGGGCACACGGCAAGGTGGCAATCCTTCGAGGGGGATCTGTACATTAAGTAAATGATCATTTTCTTTATTCAAAAATGAAATTGCCTTTGGGGACAAGTAGAGTTTTCTTCAATACTTTTATTTGTTGTTGATTCTAGACTTTGTTGACTTTGTTTATGAAATGTTTTATCCATTTTTAATCCGCTGTTTGTCCTTACAATTTAATTAAATATATTGATTTTGTTTGTTAATGAGTTTTCAATATATCCATCAGCCACAGCATTTGATCTCCATCCTCTGTGTTGTTTTACAGTAGTTAAAGTAGCACCTGCATTTGCTAATAAAGTTGCAGAAGTACGACGGAAAGAATGATCTGTGTAACGTTCGTGGTCTGACAAATTTAAATATTTTGCTATGATTTTAGATGGTTCGCTTATTTTGTTCTTGCCAATGACTTGTCGTATGCATCTACCATTTTGATATTGTAAAAGAACTCTTATAGTATCTAAAGGTTCTGGTCTTAAATCTATATATTCATGAACTTTGTTATAGTACATATTTCCAATAACAAAATACCTCGGATAATAATTTTTGGTATCCTTTACTGTCACTAAAAATTGAGATCCAGTATCTGTATCATCTTCGATATTAATTGAACAACATTCTTGTGAACGCAGAGTGCCAGAAATGCCAAAAATTAAGATAACCTATAATAAAATTTTTGTATATAATTGTATATATTTATATAATTATTTTTAATGTAAAAAGAGTTATGATAGAATGAAATTTGTTACCTTTATTGCTGAATGAATATTATCTGCAGCATTATTGAGAAATTGTTCTACTTCATTCCATGTCAATACTTTAGATTGTTTTGATTGAAATCCTTTTGCCTTATTTCTCATTAAAGTTTTAATAATAATGCTTTTTAACATGGACCAGCGACTCCATAAAGCAGAAGGCTGTAAGTTCTTAGACATATCTTGAAAATAAACAAGTAGTATACTTTCAGTTAAACAATGGTTAGTGTTATGAAGCTTGTTTGATTGGTACCAAAACATGAATTCATTATAGCACTGAGTATATCGAACACTGGATTTCGCTGGCAGTAAACTATTCATTATATCTTCTGCCTCTGCCTCAAAATTTCTCCATTCTTCTTCTTCTTCGGATTCACTTTCATTACCTGATATATTTTCATTCATGTTTATTTTATAGGGCTGATTTTCTTCTGTATACTTGATGTAACTACGTTTTATATAGATACAAATTTATATACGAATATAATCTTACGATTCTCTACGATAATTTACAGACCGTGCATATGTTGATTGAGTACAAGTATAGAGAGGTTAGGAGAAGGGAAAGGAAAAGAGAGTGTGCAGAGAGATGACCTGCTAGTGGCGCCAGTGGTCTATATGGCTAGTTTGCTGTACGGAAATATTCGCACATGCGCGAGACGTTCTTTTTACTTCCCACCCGGTTAAAATAACGCTATTTTCGAAGCTAGTAATAGGGTTGAAAGTATTAACTTTCGGCCGGGGTATAGTATTAATATATTACAAAATATGCATTATTAGTATTATAAAATATTGTGATACTATAATAGTATTGTCTAAAAATAAAAGTATTACTTATTCATATAAACATTATTGAATTTATGCAAAAGTTTATTATTCTATAGTTAAATAATCCACTGGTAAACTGAAAACCGTTAGGCCCGCCAAGTACGTATGGGAGAAAGGAGGGCCACCCCAGAACTGCTCTGGACTGGTTTTTTCTTGTCCTCCCTAGATGCGTAATATACTATAGAAAGTTCAAAATTCAGAAAGAAGAATGCAAAATAGTGATGTGTTGGTAACTAAGTATACAATTTTTTTATATAGGCTTGCACTTCTCGTTAATATCGAAAAAATTTCTTGTGACTTGTAGAAATAAAAAACCGCTGCCAATTCATTGGCCCGTGGCTTCCTCAAACTTAATTTGCTTATTCCTTTAATGAATTTTTAATAACATAATTTATAATTTTTGCAACAATTTATGACATAATTATAATTAAATTCATTTATGAAGATTAAAAATTATTAATTTTTAAATTATGTATAAAATATGAATAAAATAATAGGTAAGGTTTTTTTTTTAAATTATGTGTGAAAAACAAATAAAATAATTGATTGTAATACCTTCTGTCAAAAAAGTACCCGGAAAAGTTTTTTTAAATCTCCCGCTTATAGATATTTGAAATTTTTTTTTGTTGTATGTTGGCATCACTGTACCAAATTATGATGCCAAATTTGAGCGCGTTCCATCAAGCAGTTTGTTTACGCCAGCTGTTATAGTCAGTTAAGCTCAGTAGTGCGTCACAATTTTCACAATGAATACAAATATTGAACAAAGAGTTTGCCTCCAATTTTGTGTTACCAACGAAATTTCGTGCGCGGAATCTTTGAAAATGTTGGAAAAGACTTATGGGGAATCAGTTTTATCAAAAACATAAATTTACGCTTGGTACAAAGCATTCAAAGAAGGTCGAGAAGTGTGTGAAGATTTGCCTCGGTCCGAACGGCCATCGACAGCATCCACCGAGGAGATCATTAAAAAAGTGAAACAAATCGTATTGGACAATCGCCCTTCAGGCTTAAGAGAGATAGCACAAAAGCTAAACATCTCGCACGAGTAAGTTCGTACGATTTTGGTAGATTTTTTGGGCATGAAACGCGTCGCCGCTTGACTTGTTCCAAAAGCGCTGAATTTTCTTCAAAAAGAGTTGACAGATCTCTTTGGACATGCTGGATCGTGCTAATTCCCATCCTACATTCATGGAACGCATTATAACTGGAGATGAAACATGGGTCTACGAGTTTGATATGCAAACAAGTCAACAGGCATCTCAATGACAAACAAAAGACGAGCCAAAACCGAAAAAACCACGTCAAAGTCGATCAATAGTGAAAGTCATGCTGACTATTTTCTTTGATATTCATGGTTTGATGCATCATGAATTCCTACCAGAGGGACAGGCGGTCAATAAACAATATTATTTGAGCGTTTTGAAGCGTTTGCGTGAAAAAATCCGTCAAGAACGACCAGAATCGTGGAAGAACAATTCGTGGATTTTGCACGACGATAATGCACCACCGCATAGAGCCGCAGTTGTAACCGAATTTAAAGCCAAAAACTCAATAAATACAATCGAGCAACCACCGTATTCACCAGATTTGACCCCATGTGACTTTTTTCTGTTCCCGAAACTAAAATTACCTCTCCGTGGAAAACGCTTATAAAAAATGTTTTGATGATTGGAAAAATCGTTGGTACATGTGTGTTGCATCAAGTGGGGCCTACTTTGAAGGCGACAAAATAAATATTGATAAATAATTGAATATCATGTGTTTTATTTAAAAATTCCGGGTAGTTTTTTGAGAGATAGTATTATCGTCAAAACCTTTTAAAATTCCTAAATATAACCTTTACTTCAAATTATATTTTCTTTGTGAAATTTCACACATAGGGTATTTGTCTTTTCCTTCATACTACTAGTAGTATGCCTGTCCGTATTTATGTGCTCTTTCTGGAATTTCCGATGTAAGAAAAAGGTTATAACACTAAAAATAATAAATGGCTATTATAAAACAAAAACAGGTACACAACACGCGCGCATGGGCGCATAGCGCATAGCGCATGTCATTTCCATTTTCTAGTATACATAAATGCATTCCCCAATAATTACGATTTTAAATTTGGGCTAAAATAGTTTTAACATAAAATATCTCTGAAATTCATAAACGAATTACCCTAAGAACTTTTCTAATAAATAATATACAAATTCTTCATCTCCACCAGATTTTAAAGAAATTAAAACAATTCTAATGTAGTTATATTGTGCGACAGCAGAGAAAGTCATTTTCGAAAAGATTAAAATTTTAAATATCTAACATCTCAAAAAATAACCATATAATCTGGATGAAATTTTACACAGGTGTTGCCTATATTGCATACAAAATAGTCTATAAATTTCAAGCTGATACATGAAGTCGTTATTGAGAAATTACGATTTTGAAAAAAACCGTAAAAGAATTTTAACCTTAAACATCCCTAAAAATCATGAGACAATTCTTTTACCTAAATGACTTATACGATAATATATAGACTCTGCATCTCCACAAAATTTCAACATGATTAAACCAATTTCTGTTTCCTCTAGTAATCATGCGAGAAGAAAATAACTTTGTAAAATACTAAAATTATCAAAATCAAATATCACAAAAAGTAATCGTACGATCTTGATGAAAGTTCGCACACATATTATGTATATCACATACAAAATTGTCTATAAATTTGGAGCTGATACATGGAGCCGTTCTCGAGATATTACGATTTGAAAAAAAGGTTAAAATAATTTTAACCTCAAATATTTCTGAAATTTCTGGACTATTCATTTTGCCCAAAGAACTCGACCGAGAGCTATCAAAAATCTACCTCTACAAGGAATTTCAAAGCGATTATGTCAATTTTACTCCTGTAATCGTTGGACATACAAAACTCATTGTTTTCACATTTCTATTTCTTTCTCAAAAACTAGTCAACAAAATGAATTCAAATTTTTACAGATTATACCTATTTATATTCTGCATTACGATGATTTTTCTCAAGAAATTTGACCGTTTAGTTTAGGAGTTATAAGCTTTAAAAAAAAAAACACGTGTTTGTTAATAACAAAAGAACGGTGATAGCTAGAGAAATTTTTTTTTAGAAAATATAGGTATTTTAATGCTCTTTCGAATGCTATCTATTCGATTGTAATATCTCGATCTTATCATTAAAAAAAAGCAAAAATCAATTTTGAGAAAATCGAAAATTCGAAATAAAACAGAAACATATCGGCGAATCAAAAAACGAATTCTTAACCCGCCATCACACAAAAAAAGCAAAAAAAAAATGAGACCTGTCCGGTCAAAATCGATCGAGTAGAAGCTGAGATTCAGGCGTATATACACACACACACACACACACAAATATACCCACACACACAACATGCATACAGACATTTTTCAAAAATCATGTATTTTGATTCCTAACACCCACAAAAACAATCATAACATGTTTTTACAATAACTCAAAAAATTACTATCACGAAGCTTCCTCTAGGAGAAAGCAAAAGACGTTAGTTACATAATTAAAATAATTTTTGCCTTGGTGGTAAGTTCGTAAATTCAATAGGGTTTTGAGAGTAATGTGAGCTGCTACATCCCTATGGCGTTAAGTAGTGTTTTACGCCCGCGGGCCAAATTAATTGATAGTTACACTTTACCTCCTTGAACCGCAAAATTGGTACACTGTACAACCGCAAAAAGCGACTATATTATATCAGTAAAGTTAAGTTATGATTGCTTGACAATAATCAATGGATTTCAATACTTTCTTGTGTTTGATTTTTATAGAATGATGGCAAATATTAAATACATTTCTGGGAAACTAATACACTTGTTCTGGAGGGAGTTAGTTGCATTACTTGACTGTCGATAATTGATTTCACTGCTTTCTTTTATTTGATTTGCAGTAGATAGTCCAAATGTGCTCTTGTAAAACTACAATGTTCGTACGACGGGGGTAATATTTTACGCTCTTGATGTGTAATAAAATAAATAATCCTTGAGGTCAGCTTTGCAAGCTCTCGGGCTCATTATTACAACGCGGGTGTAAAATTCCACTTTAAAGTCGAGGTACGAGAAGTACTATATTATGTCCGTCAAGTGAATTTATAGTTACTTGACTATAATAAATTAATTTTAATACGTTCTTGTATTAAATTTGTATAGAAGGATGAAAAAATTTCAATACATTTTAGAGGAAAGTCATACAGACAATCGATAATTGATTTCACGACATCTTTTGTTTGATTTACAGTAGATAATAAAAATGTGTCCTTGTAATTACCAGATAAATTAGTTACTTAACTAAAGCTGAGGCATTTCATTCACAAGGACTGAAGTTTACTTGAGTATCGATTATTGATATCACAACTTTCTTTTGTTTGATTTGTAGTGAACAAGGTAAATCTATATTTGTTGAGTGCTGAAGAAGTAAAAGACTTTTTCGTTATTTGATTTTTAAGAAATCATATAAATATTATGTTTTATAGATAACAGTACATATCTATCATATTGATACACGTCTAACTGATAATAATAATAATTATTATTATTAAATTGTAAAGACTCTTCGCGCCGGTTTGCAATACAAACGATATGGGCGCGACAGATTCGAATTTGAATCTCCCGCCTCACGCGCGGCGCCGGCGAGAGTCTAGTTCGCGCGCTGCGGCTACGCGGCGCGACCCCTCTCCGCGCGGCTCCCGCAGTCAACCTGGCGGCGCGCGGGGAGACGCTCGCACATGGTGGCGAGACTATGAAACGTTCGACCTCGAGTGGCAACGCTTTCAAGAGCTACTGCTGCTCACCTACGACAGCGGTTCGGTCAGAACCAAGCTCCTCGCCGACCTCTACGGCAGAAAGCAGGCCGAGGATCAACCCGTTGCTGCGTTCCTTCATGAGCAATACAGTCTTTTTCACCGACTGCGACCGGAGGAATCCGAAGACGCCAAAGTCATGGTTCTGCTGAACCAGATGCTTCCGAGTCTGCGGAAGTATATTCGCGCAGCGGACCCAAAGACTTTCTCTCAACTCCTCGCTATCGCCATGGAAATCGAGAGAGACGGCAAGGAAGAAACTGAGATGCACACATCTCTAGCATTGCCAATTAGGGTAACCAAGGCATCATCTCGTGCATCCATAGCATGAACCCGTGCTCCGACTAATCCAGATCTGGTCAAGGCCATGTCTCGATACAAATCGGAGGTAGCAGCAAGGGCTAATGCGTCCCGAACTTCTGCGATCGCTGTTCAATATCGCCAACGCCCGAAACCCTCCGCTTGGGTTGATCTGCCTGACAACGCATTTCCTCCCTCCTGTGCGAGCGCGCAGGAATTCGTCGCTCCATCAAGTGGCCGAAAGGCTACTCCTATCGTCACCGATTATGACCAGAACGTTATCACGTCCTCAAATAGTAGTCCGAGCGCTACTAACACCTATACCAGTGGTGGCCAGAAAGCTGACACTCCCTTCAGCAGCTTCGCAGTTGCTCCAATCTCCAGTGATGGCCAGCGGGCTATCGCTCCCTTCAGTAGCCTGAGCGCTACTCCCACTTTTACCAGTGGTGGCCAGGAGGTTATCGCTCCCTTCAGTAGCCCGAGCGCTACTACCTTCTCCAGTGGCGGACAGGAGGCTGCCGCTTCTTTCTACAGCAGCAGCGGTCTGAGAGTTACCGCTCCGCCCTTCTACAGCAACTACACTAGCAGCTGTGGCTTGGAAGCCGCCGCGCCCTTCCACAGTAGCATGCATGCTACTTCCACCTTCACCGATTGTAATCAGCAGACTGTCGCTCCCTTCAGCGGCCTTTGCTACTAAATACTCGCGGATATCTCTATCTGCGGACCAAGGGAGGTTCTTGGTCAAACTAACGCATCTCGGTGGCCGGCAGGCCGCCGCCCTCACCAGCAGCGCGTCTGCTCAACACGCTAGTGGTAGCCAGAAGGCTACCGCTCCCCACAGCAACTACGCAGTTGCTCCCATCCACACCAGTGGTAGCCAGGCAGCTACCCCCCTCGACAGTAGAGCTGTCGACGAAAACGAACAACGATGCGCACGCCGCGTTCGTCCAACACAGTCAGGAGACTGTCACATCCCCGAAGCAGGGGCGAAAAAATCGCTCCACACCGCCGACGTCATTCCCAAATCACCGTTAACTGTCGACTGAGAAGACAATGCGGTGAAAAAATAAGCAGTGCAGTGAAAGAATTGAAATAAATTACAGACAATATAAGACAATGCGTACTTGCGACATTTCACACTGACACTCACACACTTGCGATATTATTTTATATTTGCGTCCTTGCGTCTTAATTATATTTGCGTTTCACTTGCGGTACCTGCGTGTACACTTGCGATTCCTGCGTAGTCATTATACTTGCGAAATTTGCGTTACACTACAACACATCAACCCATGTAGCCGAGACCACTACAAACCGCGCTCCGTGTCTTCTAAAACGGAGGGGAATTGATACACGCCTAACTGATAATAATAATAATTATTATTATTAAATTGTAAAGACTCTTCGCGCCGGTTTGCAATACAAACGATATGGGCGCGACAGATTCGAATTTGAATCTCCCGCCTCACGCGCGTCGCCGGCGAGAGTCTAGTTCGCGCGCTGCCGCTACGCGGCGCGACCCCTCTCCACGCGGCTCCCGCAGTCAACCTGGCGGCGCGCGGGGATATAGGCACGCGCGACAGCAGCCCCGATAGGCTTCTTTCGCTCGGACATCTTCCTTGCGTAGATGGTCTCGGTACCCTGCCTAGTTTACTGAGCTGAATAAAGATTCTCACTTTTGATAGTTAAATAATTGTTTTATTTAACGTACCCTCGAGGTGCAAGGTCTTTTTACCCTTGCCTCGTTTTTGGTGACGGGATCACTCCTGATCCCCCGACTCCTTTTCCTTCCCAACTACCATATCTGGGTGGTGTGGCCGACACTAAGTTGGGCGGGCTTTCTCTCGTCCAGACTCAACCCTGAGTCGACGTGGAGGGGTCCGTGCGGTGTCCGCTCTCCACGCTACGTAGAAGCTACTTCGATGGATAACGGTCCCAGCGACCGGCAACGGGGGACTTCGCCTCTGCGGGCATTCTCTGCTCTGCGCTCTCAGCGGTGGCAGCCTCAATGACCTTCGTCGCTCTAGAAGAGCACACCTCCAGCGAGTACGACGGGAGGACGTAGCGACTCAGACCACGAGACGCCTGTGGGCGAGTCTGTGAAGCGCTCCCTTTAGTGAGCAAGCTCTGCTTGCCCTCTGCTCACCGATCGGCGTTTGAGCGACCTTGCTCCGCCAATCTATCTGCAAGTTCAGCGATGGACTCATCTTATCCCCGCTCAAGGAGAGCAGCTCCGAGTGAGCAAGCACTGCTCGCACCTCGTCTTCGACCGGCGTGAAAGCGCTCATCGCTCCGCCGGTCCCTGCACACACTCTCTTAGAGTGTCGACGATGGATTCGCCGTCCGTCTTAACGCGCCTGTAATTTAAGTACAGCTCGACCCGCGCTCTATAGCGCCTCCTTGCGCTTTGAGCAGCCCTTGATGTAGGCAAGCTCACAGTTGGCGCTCCGCCGACCTTCGTGCGCTGTTCTACTCTTTTACCCGAGCTAACACGCCTGCATCAATATCACATGGATATTTATAAGAATAAATTTATCCCACCCTGTCTCACCCCCTCTCTCTCACCCTCTCTCCCTCTCTATCAACATCTGTCAAACTGAGTACCAGAAACTTTATTTAGAGCTTATGAATATTTATATGAAAATGACCATGTCTGCACCTTAAACTGCAAACCGTCGAGCCTGCCAAATATGTGTGGGAGAATGGAGGTTAACCCCTGGTAGAGCAGCTCTAGACTTCTCTTGTCCTCCCAAGATGCGTAATATTGTAGAAAGTTCAAAATTGAGAAAGAATAATGAAAAATAGGTATGTGTTAGTAACTATGTAATTTTTTTATATATGCTTTGACTTTTCGTAAATATCTGAAAAAATTCCTATGAATTTTAGAAATGAGAAGAAGGCATAATAGTTATAAAATAATTTTCACCCACACTGGCGTAAAGTGCGTAGGTATAAGGTTTTGTAGGAGTATGTGAGCTATTGCGCCTCTTAGGCGTTAAGTGATACTTTATGGCCGCTGGCTGAATATTTTTGAAGTTACAACGTGGGCGTAAAATTTAATTTTACACGCAAGGTACGAAAACTTCTATTATGTCAGTCAAGTTAACTTATGGGTACTTGACAACAATAAATTGATTTCAGCACTTTCTTGTGTTTAACTTGTATAGAAAAATGAACAAATTTGAGTACATTTCTGAGAGCAGTCACACAGTTATTTCGGAGAGTTGTTCGCATTACTTGACTATCGGTAATTAATTTTACAACTTTCGTTTGTTTGATTTACAATGAACAATTTGAATGTATTAGGTCCTTGAATAAGTTCTCGCTGTTTCCTAACAGATGACGTTACCAGTACTAAGTGTATGTAATTTCAGATGCTAACGCATCTATAAGGATGTACTGTCGGTAAGCTTGAACTTAAGTGTATGTTAGTTCGCCATAGTGTAAACAGCGTTTTTTGTTCTTACTACTAAAAATGTCAAGTTTTGTGCCAAGTAAAGAGTATTTGCGGAGAATTTTATTGCACTATTTTATTAAAAAAAAATCTGCAGCTGAAGCGCACAGGATTCTTGTTGAAACTTACGGTGACCATGCTCTGTCAGAAACGACATGCAGAGACTTGTTTCGACGCTTCGAAAATAACGATTTTGATCTTGGAGATAAAGAACGTGCTGGTGCACCAAAAAAGTTTGAAGACAAAGAATTGGAGGAACTACTAAATGAAGACACATGTCAGATGCTAACTGAACTTGCAAAATCATTACGAGTAGATGAGACAACAGTTTCAAAACGTTTGAAAACATTAGGAATGATCCAGAAGCAAGGAAATTGGGTGCTGTATGAGTTGAAGCCGAGAGACGTCGAATGGCGTTTTCTCACGTGTAAAGTGCTGCTTCAACGGCAGAAATGGAAAGATTTCTTGCATCGTATCGTGACTGGCGATGAAAAGTCAATACAGTACGATAATCCTAAGCGTAAAAAATCGGGGGTAAGCCCGGCCATGCATCAACATCGTCCGCAAAGCCAAATATCCATGGTTCGAAGCTTCTCCTCAGCATTTGGTGGGATCAGCAGGGTGTAATTTATTATGAACTGCTGAAACCGAACGGAACTATCACGGAAGATCGCTATCGACTGCAATTGATGTGTTTGAGCCGAGCCTTAAAGGAATAACGTTTGCTGTACGAGCAGAGACACGACAAGGTAATTTTGTTACATGACAATGCTCGGCCACATGTTGCAAAAGTTGTCAAGAAAACTTTGGAGGCGCTTCAATGGGATGTCCTACCTCACCCGCTGTATAGCCCAGACATTGCTCCCTCCAACTACCACTGGTTTCGGTTGATGGCTTATGGCTGGACTAAGCAGCACTTCCATTCTTATGAAGGTGCCAAAAAATGGGTCGATTTGTTACGTCTGTGACGTTTCTCTAAGATCAAATTAGTATGCATATTTATCACCAGTAGTTTTCTGATATACAATTGTCATGTAAGCAAATTTTGACAACGTTGCTCTTTAACGCAGGCGGCATTACGTCGAAGCGAGCTCCGATTGCGAAGGCCTACACGCGTTCGGACACTTTCTGTATGCTCAGCACTTTTCAATCCGAAATCGAAAAGATTACGTCAAAATGTTTATTTAAATTGTTTATAAAGATGATCTCGATACACCGTCAGGATTATCTTTAACCCAAATTAACCGTGAATAAATACAGCGAAACGCGCCACGCGCGTCAGTAATCGTGAACAGATCGCGACCTCCGTACAACTCCAGCCGACAATAGGAGTAGCGATTATTTCTGTACAAGCCAATAAGAGCCTATAGAGATTTACTTATTTCTTATAGAATCAATTATTTATCGGTATCAATAACTGCGAAATCATTATATAAATATATTTATTACAATTGCAAATCGAATAGATCGAATACAATTTTATAAAATCAATCGCTATTAAAAATCAATTTGTTACCTATTACGATTATAAATCATTTTGTTGTAAACCTTATATTTTAATAAATAGTCCAATTGTTGGGACATCAATCTATTTATTTCGAGAAACCTCATCTACCAGAAACAAGGTAATTAATTCAAAATAAAATTAACAAATAATTATAAGAATATAAATTCCTCCGATTTCAAGACTTAACAGTGGTTCCGGTACGAATCGAACGAAAGTTCGCTAGATCAGCGTAATCAAACAATAAGCGGTTGAAATACGATTAAATAAGCTCTTGAAAAACGAGGAATATATTCTTGTATAAACTGTATTACTAACATACAATATGTCCGAGCTTCGTATTTTGCAGTAAGTAGTTGGGGCCATTCATTATAGCATGAATTGCCAAAACTACTGAAGATAAATGCGTACGGCTCGTCGAGTTATTAACAACGAATTATATAACGAATTATAACTAACAAGTGATGAGAAATATTTTTTTTACATAGTGAAATTATAATATATTACGCGAGAAAAAATAGCAACCTAATGCAAACGGGACATTGAAAACAAATCAATAATAAAAGTGTTATTAACAAATCAATTAATTAAAAAATAATTGCATAAATAAGTATTGAACTTTAAATAATACGAATTAGAACTTCAAAATACTAAATAAATAGGAAAAAAAAAGACATAGAGAAATAAAAGTGACGAATAAACAAATAAATTATACTGTTAAGTAATTAATTCCAAAACAAAATACATAAAAAAATAGCTGAACTAATGATAAAAGCATATTAAAACGAAAATATTTAATAACTTATAGGCAAAAGAGTAATATGTCATGTCAAGTAAGAAGGGCTTAGAAAATAAGGGAAACAAAGGGATTTTGACCAGACAGACGACGCAAAACGATCCAGAATTAAAAAAGCAAGTAGATCAAAGAAATAACGAAGCCAACGTTTTTGGAAGGAAACCGAGAGTACCTAGATCACCTCCGCGAAGGGACTTAAATAAATTTTCAACACATACATATGTTAACGTAACACCTAACTCAATAACAGGGGAAAATACAGAAAAAATCTTAATTCCAACGACTTCAAAAGCAGACCTTAACGTATCAGAAATAACAGACTCACATACTACTGACAATTTAGAACAAAACCAGAACGTTACAGAATCTACACAAGAACAAAATATACCCACAATAGTTATAAATAATCTTTTAATTTCCGAATTAAAATAGGAGAATACAACACCAACTGAATTTTATATAGCAAATGAACCAGACAAAAGATTTGCATTTTTTGACGAATCAATAAATTTAGGAAACGACAAGCCACACGACTATACAGACATAGAAGGATTGTTGAATCAACAAAGTTTGATTTTAGCTAATGAAAATAATATAAATAATAACCAACAGGGAGAAATTGAAATACACGGAAATATAGTCGAAAACTTAATAAATTTTGAACCAGAAATGGCAAACCAAGCATTAAAATTACATTCCACTAGACGAATACATAGAGAGATTAAAACAAGCGAAAAAAATAATAGCAGTAAATGACGAATAGAATTTAATTCAAATTCCGAAAATAAAGCTCAAAGGCGAGACTTATAAAGCATTAGCACATGCAGATATCGCAAATATTGAGACATTTATTCAAACTTTACGGAAACTATATCCATAGACGGATAATATTTATGCATTGTATGAAAAATTAATACAACAAATTCAAGGATCAGATGAAGATGTACTTCATTTCGCAAATAAATTAAGAGTATTAAGCACACAAATATTGGATTTAAAAAAATTAGAACCAAATATAACACAAGATATTTTAGCAACATTCAAAACTTAATTACAAAATACTATACTCAGCAGTTTTAAAGAAGGATTAAAGCAGGAATTTCGAATAGAACTTGGAGAACAGCAAAATATAGATGATGCAGTACAAAAAGCTATTGAAATTGAATTAAATTTAAAAAAGCAAAGTAGTTTAAGAAATAATACTTCAAGCATATTGTTTAATTTCGAAACTCCAAACCAGAACAAAGTTAAACCACTTGTTTGTCTATTATGTAAGGAAATAAATCATGAAGCATTATTTTGCATGAAAGCTTCGTGTGTCTATTGTAAAAGTAAAGAGCATGTATCATATCATTGTAGGGCAACTAATAATGTAATACCATTAATTTGCAAACTGTGTAATACAAAAGGTCACTCAGTAGACGCGTGTAAAATAGGTAAGGTACCAAATAATCATTGTCAATATTGCCAAGATATGGGGCACGATATTACGGAATGTCCTACTATCGCAAAATACGAATTGTGTTGGAAATGTAAGGAAGGAGGACACGATCCACTTACATGCAACAAGGCAGCGTGAATTTCGGAATCATGCGAAGTCTGTGACACCGCATCACACACGGCAAAAAATTGTCCGTCAGCATTATGTAAGAGGTGCAACAACCTCGGGCACTCAATGAAATACTGCACGATAAACAAAAGAGCAATATGGTGCGCGATATGTGCGGATGAAGGTCACGAATCAGTGGATTGCGAGAATGCCAAAATTTTAATGATGCAAAACAAACAACAAAGTTCTCACAATAGAGAAATTTGTCAATTATGCCAGACGCCAGGACATTCAGCGAGAACTTGTAGGAAAATGAGTAATAATCAGCAAAATACATTCCAGAATAACAGCTACAGCCCTTCGAATAAAGCCTATGAACATCGAGATAGAAATAGAAACGAATTTTTACGAACGAATCATCAAAATGGTCATCAGTTTTCAAATAATTCAAATAGCAATTATCGAGGAAACTTTAATACACAAAGAATAAAATGCGAATATTGTAAATTCACCGGGCATACGTTAGAGAATTGTAGAAAATTAAAAAGTCTGACGGGACAAATTAAATACTCTTTTTGCAACAAAAATGGACACCAAATAGATAATTGTAGTGAAATCAAAATGCTCCAAAATAAATTCGAAAAATTTTGCAAAATATGTAAAGGCACGAATCATACTATTGAAGAATGTACTTCGCGACAAGTATATAATCAACAAAATTCGGAAAACTAACAAATTCTTCTGGAAGTGAGTGGACTAGAAGGATTAATAGAAAACCACTCGAAATTAACGCAAACATTAAAGAAAGTACATTAATGGACGATAATATCTTAAACAAAAATCGTAATGAAAGAAAAGATACAAACGCAGATTTATTAATTTCGAAGAATTGGAGTAATATGGATAGAAACCTCACAGCAAATCAGGCAGTCAACAAATCAGAAATCGCTAGTGATGACGAAATAAACTTAATTGATTTCAATGAGCCGGAGAAAAATAATGAAAGGGCAAGAATGCAAGGAAGAATAGCGTCAACCAAAATTGCAATGTATTTTTTGAAATTAGAAAACTCACTACAATATATTGAAATAGAAAATCATTACACAAAAAAAAAAATGTAATTTACTTGTAGATAGTGGGGCTCAGTTAAATATTATCAACGGAAATCAGATACCTTCTAACATAATTTTAGAAAATAGGAAAATTCATTTATCGGGTATCACTGATAAAACAATTGAAACATTAGGAGTAATAAAAATGAATATAAACGGACTGTATATTGATTTTCATGTAGCACCACCAAGTCTTTGTTTACCTTACGATGGGATTTTACGAATAAAAATTCTTACTGAACAAAAATTAAGCCTAGATGAGGGCTATTTGCAAATAAATCACAGTAAAATCAAACTGAAAGCAGCAAATAAAATAAATCATAACATTAGTACAGTAACTGAAAAACCACAAGAAACGGATAAAGAATTTAAATCAAAAATAACGATCGAACAAAAGGAATTTTTAAAGAAAATAATAGAAAATACAACCGAAAATCAAAATTTAATACCTATAAATTATGAAAATTGCCAACAAGTAGTAGAAGTAAACGAGAAAACAGAAGATTTTCAAATTAAGAATGAGATAGAAGAATGATCAATATCCTACGAACCGGAGTTAATCAATAAAGATGAAATAAGCATAAAACCAGAAATAACGTTTTATGATGATGTTACCAAAATTTTAAACACAATACCAATATTAGAAGCAGAAGGGAAGGACTTACAACAGAAAATGCTAAATGAAATTTTACCAGAAAATAGAAGTGATCTACATTATGAGGAAAATTTGGAAAATAATGAAAATAATATCAAGTAATTAATAAATAACATTAATATTGCTTTTGAAAATAAGGACCAGATAATAGATTTTGAGGAAATTGGATCGACAGACTACAAGCAGTTTTTGACAATAATAAATAATAGAATAGAAGTAGATTTCGAGGAGTATAATAAACTTTATGGAAACGAAAAAGAATATAATTTTATCTCGTGTGAAATAGATAATTTGCCTAAAGGTTTTCAAATATTAGACGATTTCGATATAGATAAAAATGAAATTTTAAATTTAGGATTAATAAATCTTATAGAAAAAAAAAGATTCAACACAAAATCCGCAAGAGTTTAATAGAATAATAAAACAATGATTAAAGATCTAGTACTGAAAAATAAAGATATATTTTGGCTAGAGGGGGATAGTTTGGGATCATGTAACGTAGAACATCATGAAATAAACTTAACGGACGATAAACCCGTATATGTTAAGCAATTTCCATTACCCCATAAATTAAAAGAAATCGCGATAGAAGAAACACAAAAATTAATAACAAATGATTTAGTAAGAAACTCAAAAAGTGCTTTTAATGCTCCTGCGTGGATTGTAGCGAAAAAACAGTTAGCAGACGGTAAAAAACGGTGGCATTTAGTAATAGATTATCGAAAATTAAACGAAAAGACAGTTCCAGATCCATATTTATTACCAAACATTACAGAAATATTCGATAAATTAGGAAAAACTAAGTTTTATCATGTAATCGATTTAAAATCAGGATTTCATCAAGTTCCTATGAAACCAAGTGATATACATAAAACTGCACTTAGCATTGACCCTTTAGGACGTTTTGAGTTTCGCGTATTATCTTTTGGATTAAGAAATTCTCCGTGTACGTTTCAAAGAGTTCTGAATACGGTTTTAGGCGATTTAATTGGAAAAATTTGCTTCGTATTCATAGACGATATAATCATTTTTGGTGAAACTGTGACAGAAGCAAACGAAAGATTTAATACGGTTGCACAAAAATTACGAGAAGCAAATTTAACATTGGAGCCGGAAAAATGTGAATTTCTAAAAAGAGAGGTATGTTATTTAGGCCATATTATCAGTGAATATGGAATAAAACCAGACCCAAAGAAAGTAGAAGCAGTAAAAAAATTTCCTACGCCTAAACAGGTTAGAAACGTTAGAGAATTTCTAGGACTTTCAGGTTATTATAGAAGATTTATAAAGAACTACGCAAAAGTAACCAAACCTTTAAATATACTACTAGAAAAGGATGTAAAATTTCATTGGGATAAAGAACAACAAGAAGCTTTTGAAGAAATTAAAGAATTATTATGCACAGCGCCAGTATTAGAATATCCACGGTTTGACGAGCCTTTCATTATTACAACAGACGCTTCAAATTTTGCTTTAGGTGCAGTTTTGTCACAAGGTCAAATCGGCAAAGACCCAGAAACTAAATATCACACTTATGAAAAAGAAGCATTGGCTATAATGTTTGCAATAAAAACATTTAAAAATTACGTTTATGGTAATAGGTTTACAATAGTTACAGACCACAAACCTTTGTTATGGTTAAAATCAGCTGATAATAATACAAGAGTCCAAAAAATGGAGACTGAAATTATCAGATTACGAATTTGATATCGTATACAAGCCGGGGAAACAGAACGCAAATGCTGACGCACTATCCAGAAATCCGATAGAATTATTCGTAGTTACGAGAGCACAAAATAGAGAAATATTGAATAAAAATAGTGAGCAACCGAAAATCCTTAGTAATGATGACAAAATCAAAATAATGAACGAAGACAGACAGAAAACAAAGGGAAAGAAGGGCACACCGAGGAAAAATAATAAAAAAAAATACAACTGCGGGTAAAAAAGAGGTGAAAGTTGATGAAAATAAAGAAAACACGCCGAAAAATAACAATATCGTTTATTCTAAAAATTCAATACAATTCAGAAATGATAATATTGTTAATTTAATAAACTTGAACGGAAAATCGCTAGATAAAAATACAAAAATATTAATTCAAAATAAAAATATAAAACCAAAACTATCATTTACAGAAAATAATATAGAGATAATGGATATAGACAATAAAAAACTGTTCATGCTATACATAGATACATCTGTGTCATGTATACTAATTAAAGAAAATTTAACACGGTTATTTAATCAATTAAAAGAGTTATTAGTTAGTAAAAATATATGCATTTATAGCATTTCTAAAGATATAGAAATATTGAATATAAGTTGGCTAGAAATAGAAGAAATATTAAGAGAGACATTTAATAATACAAATATAAAAGTAATAGTATGTTTAAATAATATTGAATAGGTAAAAATTGAACACAGGGATAGAATTTTTGAAATGTGTCACTCCTCTACGATAGGAGGTCATTCAGGGGTAAATAGAACTTATAATAGACTTAAAGAAAAATATTTTTGGGAAAATTTAAAATCAGATATTCAAAATAGAATAAAAAAATGTGAAGATTGTCAAAGAAATAAATTAAAACGAAAAAAGACTAAACAATCTATGGTTATTACAGATACACCGGGAAAAACATTTGATAAAATCGCTATGGATATTGTAGGCCCATTTAACATAACTAAAAACAATAATAAATACATTTTATCTATACAGGATCAATTATCTAAATTTATAATATTAGTATGTTTAAAAGATCAAACAGCAGAATCAGTTTCAGACGTGTTTATAAAAAAATTTATATGTATATTTGGAAGTCCAAAAATAGTTTTAACGGATAGAGGGGCGAATTTTACAAGTAAAATGATGAAACAAATAGCAAGAAGATTTAAATTTGATAAAATTGAAACGACAGCTTTTTCTCCGCAATCTAATGGTTCATTAGAAAGAGCACATCATCCACTATGTGAATATTTAAAAAATTTTTCAACAAAAAAACATGAATGGGATGAACTATTAGATTTTGCGCAATTTCATTATGATACTAGTGTCCATACTAGCCATCAATTCATACCATATGAACTAGTTTTTGCCTACCCTGCTAGAATTCCATCTAGCGAGCCAGTGAAAAAATCAGAGTTATTACCGACATACAATGGGTATTTAGAAAACTTGATTAATAATATGAGGGAAATATCCTCAATAACAAGACAAAAACTAATAATGTCAAAGGAAAAATCTAAACTATATTATGATAGATTCATTAACCCAATAGATTTTAAAATGGGAGATAAAGTATGGTTAATCAAAGAACCAAACCAGGGAAACTTGAAAAAGACCATTATCAGGGTCCTTTTGACATTATTAAAGTAAATAAGAATAATAATGTTGTAATAGACTATAAGGGAAAGGCAAAAACAGTCCATACAAATAAATTAAGCCTTGTTAAAAATAAACAATAGTAACATAATTATTTTACAGGAACTGGACATCATGTATTTTTCAATCATGATACTTCTAACGCTTTTTAAAGTAAATCAAGCAATTATTGGGTTAAATTGCAACTCAACGGATCCGGCAGTGTCAACATATTCTTTGGTAGACACTGGAGAATGCGATTTCCACGAGGAAGATCTGCAAATAACAAACGCAACGGTTCCATTACTACAGTTGGCAGAATTTAAAACAAGTAGAGTTATTCAATGTAAAATAGAAATTAGTCGTACTATTTATAATTGCGGAATGTTTAGTCATTTAGGTCCTGTCGATAATGGATTACAGGAATATTTGTATGAAATTAGTGCGGAAGGATGTAAATTTATTCATGAAACGGGAATATTTAAATATGATAATGCGCACACAATCGCGGATATTAGAGTAAATGAGACGAAAATTGTAGGAATCGATCTTGCGGGAAAAGTAACCGGAAGAGCGTGTTCGAGAGAAACCTACGCCGATAGTTACGGAAGCTGGGATAAAGTTCTTGTTCAGGGCATTATAAAAATTACACTTACTGAAGAATATGCAAAAGTTAATCTGAATAATAATAAAATACATTTAAGTTCAGGAACGGTTTGCAAATTCTCCGATGAACATTGTATAGATATACAAGCGGGTTATACATTTTGGACACATTTTTCAGATGAAAATTGTCTGACTAATAAATATGATACTTTATACAGTGGCACTGTAACAAAAACTTTATCTCGGAATAATGAACTCATTTATACTGTAAATACATATGATTTGTCTTTTTCACTCACAGCGATCGAAAAAATTAAATTTTGCGATAGAATTATAACAAAAACCGAACATCCAAAATTGTTTATTTACGAGAAAGAAGATAATGTTTTATTCGATAATGATATTAGACAAGAAAGAGACTTTATCAATATAAATATTTTTTCTTATACTAACGCAAAATTCGTACACGTGGAAAAACATTTTAGAATGCAATTCAAAAGTATATATTTAAATATGTTAACAAAAATGTGCGAGGTAGAAAGGAGAGAAATCCAAAATTCCTTATCCTTAGCATCCAATTCCTCAGATGAATTCGCCTATAATATTATGCAGAAACCAGGATACCTTGCCAAGCTTGCAGGAGAAGCAGTACATATAATAAAATGTACCCCAACAAATGTCAAAATACACCACACCAAAGAATGTTACGAAGAACTTCCAGTAATAGCAGGAAACACAACGTGGTTTCTCACGCCAAAAACACATATATTGGTAAAAACAGGAACACAAGTTGACTGCGATACTATCATTCCTCCTTATTACAAAATAGATGGAAATTAGATAAATCTGCTACCAAAACCAAGAAGGGTAGAGAAAAATATCACAATTTTTAAATCAAGAATTTCAAGAAACTGAGAACCAGAAAAGTTAGATTCACTAGCTACCGGTGGAATATACTCTCAACAAGATTTGAAAAAATTCGAAGAGAGATTATTATTCCCAGTTGGAAAAAAGGCAATTGTTAATACAATAACACGCCGAAGACAAAGTTCAAATTCTGTAAAGGACGATATTATGAAAAATCTACTGACAGAAACAACATTAACAAATATCGCCGAAAATACTTGGAAAAAAATAGTTGAAAAGTATGAGGAATATGGAATGGTAAGTTCTGGAATCATAATGACAGTAATAATATGGCAACTCATTAAAATGACGATAGATTTAGTAATACGAGGATGTACTCTACATGCATTATATGGATGGTCAATGAAACTACTAGGAGCTTTCTTCAGTTCAGTGATACATTTACTAGTAGTATTGAATAAAAAGAATACCTTTCGAAATATAAGGAAACCAGCTGGAGAGGAATTGGAATTACAAGAAGTAGTAATCAATAGACCAACTGTTTCTAACCCAATACTACGAAACTCAACGATTCAAAGGGGGGTAGATTTCGAACCCCACAAACACCAAAATTTCAAAAACTTAGACCTCTACCCCCTTGTCCATCTTCCGCTCCTATAAATGACGCACAATCTCTACCTCTACCGCCACGCCCATTTTCTAATCTCATGAATGATGCACAATCTCTACCCCTACCCCCACGTCCATCTCCCGCTCTCATAAATGATGCACAATCTCAAAACAAAAATCTTTCTACAAAGGTATTTATATTTGCAATTGAATGAAAATTTTATTTTTTAAATTCTAAAATGTTATTATTCCATGAATTAAATATTGTCTTAAGAGGGGAGGAAACATAATGTAGTAACACCCCGACAAATGTAAACAATATTTACTTCATGAAAACCCTAATAAATTTGCAAAATAAAATTTTGTTGTCCCTAAGAGCGCAAGGGACATTGACCTATATCACTTAGGTAAAGAAAGAACATAAATGACATTAGATTTATTTTCATTTTTTTTAATGGATGTACCATTATTATTGCATATTCAAATGTATAGCTTCATAGTTTATATTATAGTACTGTTTATTGGATAAATTTTAAACAAATAAAGGAAATCAATAAATAATTATTTGTTTTTGTTAAATAAAATATAAAATTAGGAATTGATTCTATAGATATATATGGAATGTTATTATTTAAGAATTATTTTAAATCAAATTTTTAAATTTTAAATAATAAAATGAAGGCATGAAATCAGGATTGGCGAAAAGGAATGGGTGAATAACCCCAAAGAACGTCAAACCATCATACGACAACCGAGTCTCTGCCAAAGAAAGACGCACACAGTAATGCACACACTCAGCAGGTCGTCAACCCAACAGCAATTTATATATATTGTTACAATGTTTTATACTAAGCGAAAAATTATTATGTAAAAATTTTAGAAGCTTTAATGAAGATTCAACTATTGTATTATTTAATTAATCCACAATTGAAAATTCTGTAACAGAAAATTACTGATGGCTAACTATTATTATACTTATTGAATCTCTACGATATTCAACAATCTAAGGGGGGAGGTGTTACGTCTGTGACGTTTCTCTAAGATCAAATTAGTATGCATATTTATCGCCAGTAATTTTCTGACATACAATTGCCATGTAAGCAAATTTTGACAACGTTGCTCTTTAACGCAGGCGGCATTACATCGAACCGAGCTCCGATTGCGAAGGCCTACACGCGTTCGGACACTTTCTGTATGCTCAGCACTTTTCAATCCGAAATCGAAAAGATTACGTCAAAATGTTTATTTAAATTGTTTATAAAGATAATCTCGACAAACCGTCAGGATTATCTTTAACCCAAATTAACCGTGAATAAATACAGCGAAACGCGCCACGCGCGTCAGTAATCGTGAACAGATCGCGACCTCCGTACAACTCCAGCCGACAATAGGAGTAGCGATTATTTCTGTACAGGCCAATAAGAGCCTATAGAGATTTATTTATTTCTTATAGAATGAATTATTTATCGGTATCAATTACTGCGAAATCATTATATAAATATATTTATTACAATTGCAAATCGAATAGATCGAATACAATTTTATAAAATCAATCGCTATTAAAAATCAATTTGTTACCTATTACGATTATAAATCATTTTGTTGTAACCTTATATTTTAATAAATAGTGCAACTGTTGGGACATCAATCTATTTATTTCGAGAAACCTCATCCACCAGAAACAAGGTAATTAATTCAAAATAAAATTAACAAATAATTATAAGAATATAAATTCCTCTGATTTCAAGACTTAACAGATTCTTGGATAGCTTCAAAAGACGAGCAGTTCTTCCAAGATGGAATCCGTAAATTGCCAGAAAGATGGGAGAAAGTAGTAACTCGTGCTGGGTAATATTTTGAGTGACATGCTTTTTACTACATACTTTAAATAGAGCACCAATTTAAAAAAAGAAAAACAGCGAGAACTTATTCAAGGTCCCAATACTTACTTACATATAATTTGTTCAGTATACAATGACTCAAAGAAGTAAAAGACTTTTTGACTGGCATTTATTTGATTTCTTTTAAAAAATCATAAATATTATTATTTTTATAGATTATACAGAAAAAACGTACTTGCCTTATTTTATACTTTCGTAGAAAGTTTTATATTAATAATATTATTATTTGTACAGTCATCATGAAAAAATTTATTACCATTTGTAGATGAAATAAAAGAACTAGACAAATTGTGTTGTTAAAACCTACTAATAAATTTTTATAAGAATGAAATTTTAAAACGAGTTGACGCAAGCTAAAAAATGAAAAAATTTATCTTTCTTTTTGTTCTCGTCCACCGAATCTGGTGAAGGTCCCGAGCATTCAAAATAAGGTGTTTCGTCCTGGCTATTGTATTGGACTCATCAATGATGATCCAGTAGCCGTAATTAGACACCTACCGCAAGGTATTCGTGCAGCTTACTTATAAAGTATAGTGTTATTTCTCATTCGAGAAATGATACTCCATCTGGTGGTAAAACGACATATCTACTCTAGCCGCTAATGTTTGAAAGAGATAATTAATACGCTTTGCTAAATAGTTATAAGAATGAAATTTTAAAATGTTATTTTGTATGCTCGGGACCTTCACCAGGTTCGGTGGACGAGAGCAAAAAGAAAGATAAATTCTTTTCATGTTTTAGCTTGCGTCAACTCGTTGTATACAATATTTGCAATAAAATTAAATAATTATTATTAAAATTCAAAATCAAAGTTGACTTGTTTTAGGATTTTTTCTAATAACAACATTATTGGGGTTTAGGAGCTCCTTGGGCACGTATACTTACAATTAGTACCTTTGAAATAAATATTTTGAGGTGTATGGTGCGTATAATCAGAATAAATAATCATGGATATTTTATTTATTGCAGATTGATTTGTCTATAGGCTCAATTTTCTATTTAATGAATAAAAATCACTGACAAAGAATTTGACAATTTCGTTATTTTAATGTTCAAAATATAATAGCATAAGATAAATAGAGGAATAAATAATTACATGACTATATTTTTATTATTTCTGCATAATATTTGTATGCAGAAAAGCCTTTAAAAGCTCAGCCAGGATTAAAATTATTTTCATGGTATATTTTGCAATTAGTTTTTTTTTATATATCACTGCTTGATAATTATAGTTTACTTATAATTTTAGAATATTTATGTTTGCGTATTTAGGCATAACACATTATATTTCATTTGTACTTTTTCATAAATACTTATTTTTAAGTAAATATTTTCCTGATTTCTGTTTATATATATGAATAAGCGATTTTTTGTAAGCCTATCTTGTAAACATGCATAAGCAAAGATGACGCAGTGAGCTTGGAGTCCACGGCTGCCTAAAAACGGATTAGTTAGTCAGTATATTTTTATCGGTTCTGTTGCGAGGTACAAATTTTCGAGAGTCCGCTATTTGTTTTTTTCCTACAATAAAATTTATTATTTCATAAAAATCAAAGAATAGAAAAAATGAAGGTAAATCCTATCAACATCATAAATTTATTATTGGCAGCATTCTCAGGGCTTCAGATACCAGAAAGTCCTGTTAATCTTGTTGAAATGGATTTAGCTGAAAAATTCGAAAATATTTTATACGACAGTATGAATAATTTTAATGCGATTGAAACAATGGAAGAAGAAACATTAGATTTTCAAGAGCAATTTAAAAATTATGAAGTACAAGCCATTGAAGATGACGCAATTTTCAATGGAAAAAAAGATTATGATGTATGTTCATACGATGATGAAGAGTTGAGCTTCGATTATAAAAAAAGAGCAGTCGAATATTGGAGATCAGGTAAAACTAAAAAAAATCGCAGTATAGAAAGTGTTAAACATCGATTTAAATTAGTTAATTCAGAACGGCAACTGCGTCGATGGGCTAGTCAAATCAACAAAGGTGGAACTTACAAAGAAAAATTATATCAAATTTCGGAATTTGTTTTAAAAAATTTCAAAGAATCTCTCGAAGCTGGGCATATTATTCACGATATTGTTATACGTAGGTGGGCCTTAGAAACTAAAAATAATTTAGAATTTAATGATGTTAGATTCAAAGCAAGTGATTTCTGGCTGCGAAAATTTAAGAAAGCTCACAGAATTGTCAGTAGAAAAATCAACAAATTTATAACAGAAAAAAACTCTTGAGGACAAAGAAACTGTAAATCAAGAAGCCAGTAAATTTGTAGCCGACATCAAACTACCGATTTCAGAAGTTGGAACTGAAAATACCTACAATGCTGATCAAAGTGGATTTCAATTAGAATTACATACTGGTCGTACATTAGCAGAAGAAGGAACAAAGACAGTTGAATGTGTTGTGCAATCTGTTTCATCAACAACACATAGTTATACAATATTACCTACAATTAATGCTGCTGGAAAATTACTCTCTCCATTATTTATAGTTTTAAAAGAGACTAAAGATGAATTTGGACCAATAATACAAAAAAATTTATTTCCGCCAGATAACGTATGTTTGATGGCATCTAAATCTGGCAAAATGACATCATGTGAGTGAAATTAAATAAAGTGTACTTGTATTCGTAAACTTGTAGCTTATATCTATTTTAAAGATTTTACTTGTAAACTTTTAATTTCAGTAGACACATATTAAAAAAGATTTACAATAATTAGTAAATTATTTTTAAAATAAGGTATTTTAACGTAAACTCTGAAATTTATAAAAAAGTTCTTGTAAATTATCAATGAATTTCATTATTTATTTTTGTTAATTTGATTTCATGTAATAAATCCATATATATATATATATATATATATATATATATATATATATATATATATATATTGTAACGGGATGGCTAGTGGGGGGAAAATTCCAACAAGCCACAGGCCAGCGATGCCCTAGAACACGGTGCCGCGGGTGTCAGACTAAAATGACTTGCCCGGGGATCTGCTCCTGGAATCCCGAAAACAACGCGAAGATCGCACACGAACTTCGCTTTGCAACTAATTGGATCGCTGAGTGAAAAGCGCGCGCTCGAAGAGTAAAGCGCGCGGCCGCTATGCTCAGATATGAAAACGACCGGCGGAGTCGTTTTCCCGCGGAGGCGGCGGTATCCGGGAGAAGGACAGGTTGTAATGAACAACGCGACGAGAAACTAGATATCACAATATATTTACAATTACTAATCTCTACAAGCACAACGCCCGTGCTGATTAGAACAAAGAGTTAGTTCGCGCGCGACCGTTAATATTCAAACGCGCGAACTACACGGCGCACGGCGAAGCTGCTAATTTCGCGCGCGGTGTTAAAGTACGGCGGGCTGACACACACCCCCACGTACACGGCACAGAAGGCTTGCACGGGGCGATTTCCGTGCGAGCCTTTACAATGAACCCGCAAGAGGAGAGTAGAAAACTTACGTTAGGAAGGAGCAGCCGGTGCACTCGACTCTCTCTCTCGCTCCCTGTCGTTCGCACAGCAGTTGCGCTCTCTCTCTCTCTCTCTCTCTCTCTTTCGCTGTATTGGGTCGGCAGGCGGGCTGGCTGCCGGCTCCTCGCTCGCAGGCTCGTTCTGCTCGTGGCACACGCTACACGGTATCGCTCTCTCTCTGTCTCTCTTATGTGCGCCTCCACTATTTGCGGCGCCTCCACTACACTCGCGGGGTCTCACAAAACGATAGGACGGCGCAGACAAGTAAACTCACGAAGACACGGATGAGATCCTACTTGCGCGACGGCAGACACGAAGATGGCTCCCTTTTCTCGCGGGAACAGGTTAGCAGCTTCGCGACGGATAACGGGCATTTTACGCGTCGCGAGACCGATTCGCTACGCGCGACGCGCCTCGATTCGGCTGCGCAGGAGTTGCGCGCGCGCGCTCACTACCTTCGCGCGGTAGATTAGAATCGCGGCTAGACACGCGTTACACCCCCCCGCCAGACGCTGCTTAGGGGACCGTGAGCAGCTCTGCTAATCATGGCCGTCGCCGTACCTACTAATATGGTAGTAATGATTAGGAGAAGGAGGTTCGGAAAGGAATATTGCAGAATCGGAGTCACCGGTTTTTCTTTTTAATTTTTATTAAAAAAAATGTATAAAAAAAACTTCAGGGCCTCACCCCTCTTCAACTGGCCCGGGAATACGATCGGCGCCCCTTGTGACGAGCTTGGTTGGGGCAATGTTTAGACTTTTTCACCCCAAGCTCGCCACACATGAAGCACCGGGGGATCGCGTTACTGTCGAGCGCATCCCGGGCCGCCCTCCTAAGGCGCTCTTTTTCTTTTTGGAGACGGCGCTGTGCCTCTTCCTTGACCCGGCGCGCCGTCTCCTCCGCCTTTTCCCTGGCTCGCCTGGCCTCTTCCATGCGCTCCTGCGCACGAGCCAGGCGAGCCTCCTCCGCCTTTTGGAAGGCTGTGCGGCGCAGCCTGGCGGCCCTGTCCTCTGCGGCGGCCGCGAGCTCTTCGCGCCGGCCTTGGGCCATTCCGACCCATTTGCTGGCTTGCCGCTCGCCGGCCTTACCGTGGCACTGGAGAAAGACCTCCAGTGCTGCCAGGGCAGCGTCCTCCGCAGCGCGCGAGGACTTGCTGAGGCGCCGCGCTTCCTCGAGGGCCTTCTCCACTGGGACCCAGGCCGCACCTACTTCATCACTCGGTGCCCACTTGGAGGCCTGGGTCGGAGAACTCTCTTTACTTTCTTCGTCGGCCCGAGCCGCGCCGGCGTTTCCTTCCGGCGCCATCTCTGAGGCTCGGACCGACGCCTCTTGCGAAAGCCGTTCTTCCCGGCTTTCCTGCTGCTCCTTCGGGGGACGAGGTCGCCGAAGCGGACTGGGACCGGCCTCTGCCCAGGCCGGCTCCGAAGGTCCCTTTCTTGGCTTCGGTGCCTCTATCTCCTCGATCATGACGGTGGAGGGCTCTTCCATTGGCTGGGGTGCCAGTGCAACAGCGTCGATGCCCTCCACGACCTGCTCCAAAAAATCGATGACGGCGGGGTCAGTATTGCACTGAATTAATCCAGCGATCACCTTCTTCGCCGTCTCCGCTATTTCGGGAGTCAGGCCTTGCATGTCCTGAAACAGGTAAATCGATCCCGGGGAGGAGTGAGATTGAGGACTCGAAAATTAAGACGAACACAGGTTAGTACGTACGACACAAGTTGGACGGCACAATTATTGCTTTTTATACGCTCGGGTTCTACGAGGACTAATTAGTCCGGCATCAGCAGGTACGGGCTTCTTCTTCGAACCCTTTGGCCTCCCTGGGCCTCGCTTGGGTTCTGTTGGACCGGCCACACGCATAGGCCGGCCATAGCTCGCACGCTTTCCTGGCCTAACTAATAGCGCGGTCTTACGAGGTGGACCGCGTCTCTTAGCCGTCGCCCGGGGCTGTACATTCCCTCGGCTAACTCTGTGTCCCTCTGACGTGTTCCGTTCGGCTGAAGAGTCCCTCGCTGGTAGCGCCTGGGCTACTTCTGCTGAGACGTATCTCTTGAGTTGCTGCGCATGGACGGGACGTATCGTTCGACCATCCTCACCTTGGATCTCATAGGTGTTTTCGCCTAGAATATTCACAATCGTGTAGGGCCCCGCGTACTTCGGGGCTAATTTGGCAGAAATCCCCTCAGCTGCTGAGGATAGTACCTTATTCTCTCTCCATACACGATCGCCTAGACAGAATTTTGGAAGTCGACGATGAGCGTCATAATATTTGGCTTGTCTCGCCTGCTCCGCTTGCGCGTCGGCCGTCGCCCGAACGTGCAATTCGCGGAGCTTGTCCATACGTACCACCCAATTGTTTATCGCCTCTTGCTGCCCTTGCTTTTCGGCTAACCTGTCTTCCTCCCGCCTTAGTGTCTTCGGTGGGTCAGGTTGTCGGCCGTAAATGAGCATGGCAGGACTTATCTTTGTGGAGCTGTGTTCGGCAGTATTGTACGCGAACGCCAGCTCATTCAGTTTCTCATCCCAAGACCGGTGATTTTCCTCTGCGTAAGACAATCATTGTCTTCACCGTTCGATTCACACGCTCGACAGGATTGGCCTGAGGGTGATACGGAGGTGTAAACGTGTGATGCATGTTTCTCTCCTTTAAGAATGCCTCTAATGGTGCATTTTTAAATTCAGTCCCATTGTCTGAAAGAAACACCTCCGGGACTCCGAATCGCAGACATACTCGCTCGTTCAGTCCCTTAATTACCGATTTACCATCTGCCCTTTTTATCGGAATTACTTCAACCCAGCGTGTGAACAAGTCCTGGAATATGAGAATGTATTCGTGGCCGTGCGTGGTTTTTGGGAGGGGCCCCATAATGTCGCTGGCCACGATTTGCCATGTGCGCTCTGTAATTCGGCGTCCCATGAATCCTGTTGGAGCGCGCTGTTCGACTTTGCACTGCTGGCAAATTTGGCACTGGCTCACGTATCTGACTACATCACGAGACATGTGTGGCCGATAATACTTCCGCTTTACTCTTTCTAGCGTTTTCTCGCGACCCAAGTGCCCAGCAGTTGGAAAGTCATGGCATTCTCTCAGTACTTCGCGTCGCTTTTCGTGAGGGACTGCTAACTTCCATGCATCATCTTCGCCGAGAGACTCGTCTATGACTTCATCTGGTTCGTACTTGTACAATCTTCTCCCCGCCAGCTTGAACGTGGGGAAGTCTCGCGGCCGCTGTTGAACCTCTTTCACAATTTCGAGGTACCATTGGTCGTTTGTATCGCGTTCGAGCTCTAACGCGGCGACCGCTGGCTCCTCTTCCTCGAACATCCGCGAAAGGGCATCTGGGACATTGTTCAAAGAGCCCTTTCGGTGTTCGACTGTGAAACTGTGGTTTTGTAGTTCCAAAGCCCATCTTGCTAACCTGCCTGATGGGTTTCGGAGATCACGGAGCCACTTCAAGCTGCTATGATCCGTGATGACCTTGAAGTCATAGGCCTCTATATACGGACGGAACTTTTTGATTGCCCAGAGAATTGCTAGACACTCTCGTTCCGTCACGCGGAACGGAGTATAATTCTTCTCGGCCGCGCTCAGAGTTCGACTAGCGAACTCTAGGACTCTTTCGTCGCCGTCTATTATCTGGTATAGCACCGCTCCAAGTCCTGTATCGCTCGCATCAGTTTGCACCACGAACTGTGCGTTAGATACCGGTCTGTGGAGAATCGGTGCAGAAGCAACTAGCGCTTTTAGTTTTTGGAAGGCCTCTTCTTGTGCCGTTGACCACTCGTATTTCCGATCCTTTTTCGTTAGTTCGGTCAGTGGTTCAGCAATTGTGGCGAAGTTTGATAAAAACTTTCTATACCACGAGGCCATTCCTAGGAAGCGTCTCAGCTGATGGAGGTTTTTCGGCACCGGATATTCCATAATGGGCTTTATTTTCTCGGGGTCTGGTTTAAAACCATCCCTATTTACTATGACCCCGAGATATTGGACCTCATCGCGACAGAAAACACTCTTCTCGCGATTTATTGTGAGGCCCGCGTCCTTTATCCTATCTAGAACTCTTTTTAGAACCTCTTTATGCTTCTCGAATGCTTCTGTGACTACTATTATGTCATCGAGATACGAGTAAGCAAAAGGTTCGAGTTCGGGGCCGATGACTTTGTCAATCAGCCTCTGGAAGGACGCTCCGGCATACGAAAGACCATAGGGCATTCTTGTAAATTGAAATAACCCTTTGCCTGGCACGGTGAAGGCCGTAGTCTCTTTGGACTCCAGATTTAGTGGTATTTGGTGGTACGCACTACTTAAATCCAACGTGGATATGTATCGCGCTTTCTGCAGTTTGCGTAAGATACTCTCCATGTATGGTAACGGATATGCGTCTGGCCTTGACGCTGCGTTCACTTTTCTGAAGTCCACACAGAAACGGAACTTCCCGTTGGACTTGCGTACCATTACCATAGGGCTTGACCAGCCGCTTGTCGAAGGTTCTATTATACCCGCGAGTAGCATTTCCTCCACCTGCTTGTGCATCTCTTCCTCGAGTTTTCGAGATACTGGATAGTACTTCTGTTTTATGGGTCTTGTGGAGCCGACGTCTACTGCATGCTCAACCCACGAAGTACACCCTAATGGTGCCGGGCCGTTTCCCATCAGCTCAGCTACTAAAGCTTCCGCTTCTTTGCGCTGCTCTTCTGTTGGGTCCGCCAACCCTATAGCTGATACGGACACGGTATCATTGGCGGTTATGGAGGCTACTTCTAACTTTACGCTTGCATCATCATCTTTGAGATGCAGCGTATTGTCAGTGGGGTCTAAGACGGCGCTAAACTTCTTAATGAAGTTCACCCCAAGTAGCACTCCGTGTCTAGGTCTGGCATGATTGCGACGCGCACATCCTTGCACACGCCTGCCACGACCATGGGTAGATACACATAGCCAACCACTGCTATGCTCTGCCCATTAGCTACACGTGCCGTTAGGCCGCTGGCCGGGATTAATTCTTTTCCACAGGCTGTAGCGAGCTGTAAGCCGATGGAATTCATCCCAGTCCAGGAAGCTCCAGTATCGAAGAGCGCCCGTAGCCTGTAGCCGGCTACACCTACTTGAAGCCACCATCGCGAGCATGTTTCCTGGTTAGCTTCGTTCTGCTGAGTCGCGGGCACTTCTTCGCTCTCTCCTTCAGGCAATTGGACCGAGTTACCCTCGGTCGCTGATGTGAGCTGCTGGGGCGGGCGTGTGGCCGTGTTTACCTGCCCCCTTGGCCGTTTCCCTGCTGGTTTCCAGCAGCATTGGGGTTGCGGTCGCTTCCCCTTTGCTCGTTGCCGTAACCCCTTCGGTACTCTGGCCTTTGTGGAGGTCCATTACTCCTTGGACTTGGCGGCCTAGCCTGGTGGGTCGAGCTACTACCCCCACTAGGCTGATTATTACTTTGCCCGCCTTCCCGCTGCCTGTTCTCCCAATTATTCTTTTTCTTGGGCTTCTTGAACGACTGTGGGATTGGCGTTTGCCCACTATTTCCGTCGGTGCCTTTCTTTGTCAAGCTTGACAAACACTCGGCCATCACCCGACGCAACATAGCCTCAAGGCTTTCTCGAGGCTCCTGCTGTTGGTGCCCCATCGCCGCCACTCCTGGATTCTGCTTTTTCCGCTGATCCGTAGTTGCTAATTCGGCCTCCCGGGCTAAATCCAGGAGCCCTCGGTAATCCGTAATTTGATTACGCATCACCATTTTTTGCAGTTCTGGCCGCATGTTCCGGTGCAACATGTCCAATTGTTGGGGCATGCTAGGCACCGGAACTAACTTGAGAATCAAGGCTTGCAGATTCACTACGTAATCTCTCGTGAGTTCGTTTCTGCCTTGAGTCCGCCATACATGTGTATTATGGCCTCTTGGAAGTCTTGCCAAGATCGCCACGTATGACGGTTACTCCTATACCAGGTGGCCGCTACTCCACTCAGGAGCTCTGACAATGACGAGAGTACTTCGTCGTACGTCAGATTTGCTAGAGCTCGACATTCCTCTACTCTCGTGAGGAATAACTCGACGCTCTGCTCCTTCAAGGACCCAGAGAACTTGATGTGCCATTTCCTTACGATTTGGCCCACATCACGGTTCGTCTGTTGAGGCACGTACGTCTGCCTCGTAGACTGGTCCAGTGTAGCGCTCACCCCCGCCTGACGCTGTGTAGGATTTCTTCCGCTATTCCTCCTAGCGTCCCTTGGCGATTCAGTATTGGGACTGCTGCTGTCAAAATTCACATATGTGAACGTGTCCTGAAAGTTCACATGTGGTGATCCTCGTCCCCTGCCCGCACTCGGTAGTTGGACTCCCTCCAAGCGCGTGCTTGAGGGGGGGTGTCGAGCTTCTTGGAGTATTCGCACACTCTCTTTGAGCTCTTCCACCTCTTTGACGAGTCTATGGATCACCGACAGCAGCTGTTCTGAGACTACGTTGTCTCCCACAGCAATCCCTGCGGTACGCTGTTCCCCCGCACTTGGCCACTCAAAACTCTGTGGCTGCGGTGGACTCCGCGTTTGCTGCCAGAACGCGTGCTGCCCATTTTGTGCCGACAACGACTCTTGTTCTTGACTCCGCCGGAATTGTCGTTGCCTGCGCTGCTCTTCTAGCAACGCCTGCTGTCGCTGCTGCTCTTGATGCTTTCGCTGTTGCTGCCGCTGCTGCTCCTGCTGTTGTTGCTGTTGCTGCCGTCGCTGCTGCTCCATCTGCTGCTGCTGTTGCATTTGTTGCTGCTGCATTTGCTGCTGCTGCATTTGCTGCTGTTGCAGTTGCTGCTGCTGCATTTGCTGCTGCTGCATTTGCTGCTGCTGCAGTTGTTGCTGTTGAAGCTGTTGCTGTTGGAGCTGTCCCTCTGCTTCGGCTGGAGATGTCCCGGTGGGTGCTTCAGAGCTCAATATCTCTGTCCCGGAACCCTCCTGGCCGCTTGCCTCGTCCGCTGGCTCCCCCACTGCATTATGTGCTTGTTGTGGAGCGTTCGTCCTCCGAGACTCCGAGAGTTTTTGCATCACTATCGGGTCATCAAGGAGCGTAATGAACGGGTGCGGTTGGTCTGGATCAGTATTGGGATCCACAATAGTCGACCCAGACTTGTTCATCAACGTTAAGTCGATGAACGCCCTTCGAGACTGCTCGTGATTAGCAAACGCTTGCTTCTCCGACAGCTCCGGCTCTGGCACGAAATCGGCGGCACTGTAATCGCCCATAAGCCACTTGATCGCTGTCAGCATATTCACTGATTGCAGATCTGACTGCTGCAGACCAAGGGCTTGCATGGCCGCGATAATTTCCTCTTCGGGCTGTGTATACGCCCAATTGAGTATCGCAGATTCCGCAAACTGCGATGATCGGGCCATGGTGTCAATTGGCTGTGCGCTTCCCCACGAACTTATTTTACTAGCGCGAGTAGTATCCGGATTGATGGCAGAGAGAGTTTGCCTTTTCAACCCGTGAGCTAGCTTTTTCAATGCGAACCCGGGTTACTTTCTAAGAGCTACGGCGGTTGCTCTTAACCTCGATAATGCACGAGGATTTCCCGTATGCGGCTCTAAAAAAAAATAAAAGCTATTTCTGTAATTAATTACGATTTGTAATTAATTACGCTCCACTACTCGCACTTGTAATTTTAAAATAAATATATGTGAAAAAAATATATATATATATGTGTCAAAACGGGCAATATCACCAAAAACACAAAAAAAATAAATACAATTTTCACCTAAAAAAAAAATAAAAACAATTTTTAAGTTCGAGGGGATTTTTGCGCTCGAGTTTTTACTCGGGCGCACAGTCAACTTTTTGTTCCGAGAGTGCTTGCCGACTTTCTCTCGATCTTCTTCTAACTGTACGATAAAAGAAAAAAAAATTTTATTTTTCGTCCAAAAAAAAATAATTCGTATCGGAAATACGAGAGGACGAGAAGAAAAAAAAATTTTCGAGACGAGAAAAAAAATTAATTAAAAAATTAATTATCGCTAAAAAAAAAATTTTGTCGTTAAAAAAATTAATTATTATTAAAAAAAACTTTAATTGTTAACAATAATTCCTCAACGCGCCAAAAATTCCGCGATCAATATCTCTCCTCGTCGGCACACTAGGTCGAGGGTTATTGGCTATCGCACGCCTAACCTCTCGACCGCACTCTCGCAACAGCACGGCTGTGTCACGCACACGCACACACGCGCCTACGAGCTGCTGCACGAAGAGCCTTTGTGTGCAGCTTACGCTCAGCTACGCTGCTGAGCTTCTTCGCGCCAAGCTTCGCCGCGAATCACGTACGCGCCGCAGGTCCTTCTCCACCCCCAAAACGTTGTGGCGCCAGTTGTAACGGGATGGCTAGTGGGGGGAAAATCCCAACAAGCCACAGGCCAGCGATGCCCTAGAACACGGTGCCGCGGGTGTCAGACTAAAATGACTTGCCCGGGGATCTGCTCCTGGAATCCCGAAAACAACGCGAAGATCACACACGAACTTCGCTTTCCAACTAATTGGATCGCTGAGTGAATAGCGCGCGCTCGAAGAGTAAAGCGCGCGGCCGCTATGCTCAGATATGAAAACGACCGGCGGAGTCGTTTTCCCGCGGAGGCGGCGGTATCCGGGAGAAGGACAGGTTGTAATGAACAACGCGACGAGTAACTAGATATCACAATATATTTACAATTACTAATCTCTACAAGCACAACGTCCGTGCTGATTAGAACAAAGAGTTAGTTCTCGCGCGACCGTTAATATTCAAACGCGCGAACTACACGGCGCACGGCGAAGCTGCTAATTTCGCGCGCGGTGTTAAAGTACGGCGGGCTGACACACACCCCCACGTACACGGCACAGAAGGCTTGCACGGGGCGATTTCCGTGCGAGCCTTTACAATGAACCCGCAAGAGGAGAGTAGAAAACTTACGTTAGGAAGGAGCAGCCGGTGCACTCGACTCTCTCTCGCTCCCTGTCGTTCGCACAGCAGTTGCGCTCTCTCTCTCTCTCTCTCTCTCTCTCTCTCTTTCGCTGTATTGGGTCGGCAGGCGGGCTGGCTGCCGGCTCCTCGCTCGCAGGCTCGTTCTGCTCGTGGCACACGCTACGCGGTATCGCTCTCTCTCTGTCTCTCTTGTGTGCGCCTCCACTATTTGCGGCGCCTCCACTACACTCGCGGGGTCTCTCAAAACGATAGGACAGCGCAGACAAGTAAACTCACGAAGACACGGATGAGATCCTACTTGCGCGACGGCAGACACGAAGATGGCTCCCTTTTCTCGCGGGAACAGGTTAGCAGCTTCGCGACGGATGACGGGCATTTTACGCGTCGCGAGACCGATTCGCTACGCGCGACGCGCCTCGATTCGGCTGCGCAGGAGTTGCGCGCGCGCGCTCACTACCTTCGCGCGGTAGATTAGAGTCGCGGCTAGACACGCGTTACAATATATATATATATTAATACAAATAGCAATAGTTTACTATAATGACCTGCAAAATTTATTTGTTTACAATTTATTTTTAGATCATTTTCGGAAATAGTTAGGGGATGTATTTTTTCCAAATGTTGGAAAAAAATAGTATATTATTGCTAGATTCTTGGAGTGGACATAGCACAGAAGCAGTCGAAAGAGAAAAACCTGATGATAAAAACATCAAACTTTTCAAAATTCCTGAAGGTACAACTGGAAAAATACAACCACTGGATGTCTTTGGTTTTCGTATATGGAAAAATTTTGTGAGACACTTTTCCGATAGTATAATTTTGTTGGATAAGGATATAAGTTTGCACGTACGAAATAATGTAATTAAATTGCACTCTCTGGTGCACAATCAGTTATCTTCTCCTCGATACCTAAATCTTTTTAAATACTCTTGGTATAAAAGCGGTTATATCGATAATAAACCAAATGAATTTTTAAATCCGGTGGACTTTAGCTTTGGTGGATCCCAAGCTCATTGTGAGGTACCAGGATGTAAAAATACTGCTATTATAAAATGTTCATGGTGTCAGAAATCACTCTGCTTAAAACATTTTTTTGAAGATTTTCATTATTATTCAACCTATAATCCTTAAACAATATTAATTGCGATAGGAACTAAATTATAAGCTCATTTGTATAGAGTTTCTTTGAATATTTTTTGACTATTTGTGAAAATATACCTATATTTTACTTTTAATAAAAATTAATTACATAATAACAATTAATATTTTATATATTTTTCTATTTATATTTTAATTTTTTTATTTTTATTTATATTTTTCTATTCGTTAGATTAGTCAATCACTTAACTCAGCTATTCTTTTCCCAGTTCCACCCTTTTTATTTACCTATAAATACGAACAAATTATTCGAATATAAATTGCACAATAAGTATGAGTTTATAAGTGACTTCATTAATTACGCTATCTCGATAAAAAAAACTGACACAAAAATAAACTAAATCTGCATTATACACCTCAAAATATTTATTTCAACGGTACTAATTGTAAGTATACGTGCCCAAGGGGCTCCTAAACCCCAATAATGTTGTTATTAGAAAAAATCCTAAAACAAGTTAACTTTGATTTTGAATTTTAATAATAATTATTTAATTTTATTGCAAATATTGTATATTGTATACAAAAAAATATTGTATACAACAAAAATTAAAAACAAAATTTTTTCCGAAATAAAATATAAGGGTAGCTAATTTGGCATTTCAAAGAGAAATATTTTTTATTTTGTTTCATTTTAAATTTGAATCTGAACTTGGGATATTCAGATAAAACCTATTTTAGGGGTGATTTTTAGGGGTGCATTTTACCCCTTTAATAGGAAATTGGGCCCATAGAAAAAATAGCCCAAATAACAATAAATTATGCATTATATATAACTTAAAATATTAATTTTAATAGTTCGAAAGTATTTTGTGCCTAAAGGGTTGTTTACCCCTGATGACGTATTTATTTGCAAAAACCCTGAAACACGTAAACTTTATTTTTTTATTTTAAGTCAAAAAATGATTTTTATAATAATTAATTAATTTTATTGCAAATATTATATGCAGAAATAGTTTAAAAAATAAGGTTTTTCTAAAATAAAAAGTAAGGGTTGCCACTCTCGAGGACCAAACTATACTTAATGGTTACATAATTCAAGGAGAAATATTTTCCATTTTGTTTCATTTCAAAATATCGATTAGAACTTAAGATATTAAAAAAAAAACCGTTTTCGGGGGTAAACTTTAAGGGCGGTTTTCACCCCTTTAATAAGGGATTGGGCCGATAAAAAAAATTGCGAGTCTCTTATTTTTCGGTCCTCTACAACATATCAAAAGTTCAGGAAAATCGGAGGCGGACACCTCGATCGGTTTCCTTGCCAGTTTGACAGATGTTGATAGCGACGGAGAGAGGGTGAGAGAGAGGGATGTGAGACAGGGAGGGAGTGAGAGAGGGCGAGAGAGACAGTTTTCATATTCTTACTCATGTGTGTTTATTTTCTAAAAAAATATAGTAAAATAAATATCTTACCAGCAACTATTTTAGGTCTATATTTGTAATTACTGTTTTTCGAAAAGAGACTTTGCAGTTGTTAAGTGAGGTAATAACAATAATTTACTTTTTAAACATGTAGGTTTTGTATGAACTTTTGATTTTTATTAATAAATTAAAGAATTTTCTAGGAATGATAATGTACACTTGTCTACAAATTATGACTTTCGTAGAATACTTGTAGCTTTCACAACTTTTTAAGAAACTATAGAATAGAAAAATTATAAATCAAAAAGGGAAAAAAATTTGCAACTTTTTGTAGAGTTAAATATTAGTTTAGCTGCTTTATGCAGTTCTCTTTTAAATTATGTTCAACAAAAGACAGCACGGTTATTGACTAAATTTCTTCAAATAAATGAATCCTTCTTAAACACGGTTCCAAAGTATTTCAAATAAATATCAAAGACTTGCAAGGGTAGATCTAATAATAGATCTAATAATCATACTATTGCATCACAATCAGCTGGAAAATTAAAATATTGGTTGCAGATTCAAAAAGTAGCCATTACAGTAATTTATATTATGGTTTCATGTACTGTATATTCACAGAACAGATCGCTCCTCTGAAACATTTGGCGCCCCTCACCATAATCCAATCATTAATTATATTATTTTCAACATTTGGATTCGTTGAAGTTTTCACTAGAAACCACTTGAATTGATAATCCATCAGATACATATTGCAAAATTAAAAACAAAAGTTTCTGAACTAAGAATCATTGGGACAAAAAAGTTTTCTCAACATTCTTTTATAGTAGAAAATATAGAACATTTTGAAATAATTATTGATTGAAACTACTTAAATTAATAACCCATGATTGCCATATATCTTGTAAAATTAAAAACAATCAGTTTGTCCACTAAGAATTACTAAGAGTAAAAGCTTTTTTAACATTCTTGCATATTTTTTGTAATAATTATCTGAATATTGAGTAGTAGGAAAATATTTACTGAGACTCCTCTTTAACATTTTGACATCCGCCACCGTCAGAAAAATATAAAATTAGATTAACTAAGCACTTTTATTTGTTGAAATTTTCACAACAATAACACATCATTTGTGCTATTTTCTGCATTTTAAGGTTCATTAGGCATCCCCTACATATTAATATCCATGGACGTGTCGGCATCACGCGAGAATAAATGTAACGCTAAAAATAGCTATAGATATACAGATGTGTGTTGTCTTGGGGGGTATATAAGGCGGGACGGATAGCTCCACGGCTCAGTTGGAGCCCGGCGCTCCAGGAGGTAAGATGCCTCCTGCCAGGGGAGTAGCGGAGAGCGAGCAAGAGAGGGAGAGAGAGAGAGAGGTGCGCAGGCGCATTCTTACATAGCCTGCGGGGGCTATATAAGGCCGGCCGCAGCGCTCCGCAGCTCAGTTGGAGCCTGGCTCTCCAGGAGGTAAGGTGCCTTGAGCTGTGTGTGTGGGTGGGTGGGTGGGTGGGTGTGGGTGAGAGGAGGGAGGGAGGGAGGGGGAGAGAGGTGGATGAAGTGGAGAGGGAGAGGGAGAGGGAGAGAGGGGGGGAGAGAGAGGTGCGCAGGCTCATTCTTACATAGCCTGCGGGGGCTATATATGGTCGGCCGCAGCGCTCCGCGGCTCAGTTGGAGCCTGGCTCTCTAGGAGGTAATGTGCCTTCAGCTGAGGGTGGTGTGTGTGTGTGTGTGTGTGTGTGTGTGTGTGTGTGTGTTTTTTTTTTTTCCGAAAAGGTGGAGAATGCTTTTTACGCACCATGTCAAGAGCTGCTCGGAGCTCCCTGTGTGTGGGGCTCGCCAAGTTGATGGACTAACTTGTCTGGTCAGATGGATGGACCAGATCCCGCTGTGCAGGACCCCTACCCACTAAACTCCAACCTCTTTGTCTTTCGTACGCCTGAACGAAACCCCCGCGGAACTGCCCCTAGCTATTACTTCGCGGGGGAGGCATTAGCTAATTTGCTCTCCCTTCTTGCTGTCATTCCCTACATCCCCCAACTGATGTTAGTTGGTTGGAGGTTCAGGATAGGTTGCCTTCTTCTCTTCCTCTTGGTTATCGTCTTCTTCTTGCTGCATCGTCCAGTCGTCTTCTTCTTACTGCACCGTCCGGTCACCTGCATGAAGAAAGAAAGCCTACTATTCTATAGCCTGGTGCCCCGCATCTATCATTCGCTGTTCTATTCTCTTCTTCTCTTCTTTCCGTAGCTCTTCAATGACTTCCCTGGCGAAGTCCGTTGCGGCAATCCATGCCTTCTCTGATGCAAGCATCTGTCGAACCAGGTTCTCTGGTGTGATCGCCGTCACAAGTGTTCTTTCGAGCTTTCGTCTTTGTATGTTAAATCTGGGACATGAGAAAAACACATGCCTTGCGTCCTCCTATAGTCCGTGACATGTTGGGCATTCTGGGGAGTCCTCGTGCTTATACTTGTGCAAATATTCTCGAAAACATCCATGTCCAGTCAGCATCTGCGTCACGTAGTAGCTTGGATCTCCATGTTTCCGGCTTAGCCATTCCGCTATCCGCGGGACGAGCTCGTGGGTCCATCTACACTTTTCGGAGCTGTCCCACTGTGCCTACCAGCGTTGAAGACTTTTCTGTCTTTCTCTTTTCCTACAGTCATCTGCATCTGACTGCCTTTGGCTTCTGTGCTGATATATCCTCCTCTGCTACCTCCTACCTCCACTTGCGCGCTGTTGGCAGCAATAGGTTCGCTATTGAATGCTTCTTGAAACAGTTCCACATCAAATTTTTTCGCATTCCATCCTCTGAAGGTAGCCCTCTTAGATGGGGGTCCCTTTTTGGCTTTTGTGCTCAGCACTGACCAGCTGATGAGCCGATGGTCGCTCGCGTTGAGCATGTCGTGCACCGTCCAGTCGTTTCCTACTCTTGCCAAGCTAGGGCTGAGCAGAGTCAGGTCGATTATCGAGCTTCCAGTGTCCCTCTCGAAGGTGGGCAGGGTCCCGGTGTTCAGAAGGGTCAAGTCCAAGCATGCCATTGCCAGTAGAAGCTCGGTTCCTCTATCGTTCGTTTTCTTACTGCCCCATTCGACTGCCCAGGTGTTAAAATCTCCCGCTATGGCACAGGGGGAGTGTTCCTTGGCATCCTCGACCAGTCTGTCAAGTAGGTCCGTAAATTCGCTGATATTTAAGCTGGCAGGAGCATAGACACTATAGAAATTCACGTTTCCGAGCTTCGCTCTCACAAAGCCACTATGCTTGGTATCCGGCTGATCTTCGAACAATCGGTTGTTGCAGGACCAGATGACAGCCTTGCCAGTAATGTCTGCCACCCATGCCTGCGTGTTTAGCCTTATGTACGGATCAGCGATAATGGCCACGTCTATCTTCATCTCTCTGACCGTTTGGGTCGACAGATCGTGTGCCGCCTCGCAGTGGTTTATGGTGTGTTGTAACACTCTCATCTTTTTCTAACGGGTTGGTTCTTATTCTTCTTCTTCTCGTGAAAGGCAGCGCATTTGTAGCTTCCTACTATGTGGTGGTGATCTTCGTCCCTTTCAGCACATAGGGGACAGTGCGGTTCTTTCTTGCAGTCGGCGATTTTGTGCCCTGCCTGTCCGCACTTGAGACAGAGGCCGGATCTGTCGATCTGACTCGGGCATTTGCTGGCAATGTGCCCCGTGTTCCAGCACTTGAAGCATTTCTGCGGTCTGGTCACTTCTTTAACGGTGCAGTTCACTAGTCCGATGCGGATTTTGTCTCTATCTCCTATCACTTTGCAGGCCACCTCTTCGGACAGCTTGATTGAAGCAATTTTGGTCCCTTTGTAGGCTGGGCGTAGCGCTCTTATAGCGTCTTTCGGTACTGTGAGCTCGCTGCCTGCTGCTTTCTGCAAGGCCGCTTCCACTTCTTTTGTGGTTGTCTCCTCAATATCCCGTATTGAGAGTTCCACTTCGTGTGACTTGCCGGATACAACTGCCTGACCGCCTAGTACCTCAGCCACCTTTCTTTGGAGAGATTCCAGCTTATCCCCATTTTCCCTGTTGAGGACTATCAGCAGATGGTCGTTGTTGGTTCTTCTGACCTTATCGACATTTTCCTCCAGTCCTTCCTCCGCTAACCCTTTCTTGACTTCTTTCAGGATGTCAGCGTATGTAGCACTTCCCTGGGCACTAATGAGGAGTGCCTTTGGTAGCGCCTTCTTCTTACGCTGTTTGGGGGCCTTCTTTCTTTTTTCTTCTTCTTTTGCTCGCTTCTTCTTTTTCTTCTTCGTGTTCTGTAGCCACTCCATTTCTTCGACCTCTTTTGGGGCCATCTGCTGGGGTCTCTCTTCTTGAATTTGTTCCACTCCGGGGAGCGCTACCACTGTCTGTGGTGCCTTTTGTCCTAGAGATACCTTCTTTGCAGCCTGTTTCACGTTTGATGAGGGTGGAGAGTGCTCTTTCCTCTTTGGGGTCCCTTGGAGGGGGCTGTACCAGTTTGTATTAGCTGGCGACTGGAACAACTCATTCTGGACACCGCAGAGTAGCTGGGCTCTCTGGTTCACCTATCAATCAGTTTGTTTGTCAGGTGCCGCTGTTGTTGAGATGATAGTCTTCGGTGCAGCCCGCATCATCTTCCTTATTTGTGTGAAGGACTTTTGGATCTCATCTATCAGCTTACGGGTTTCCGCGGTCACCGTTCTTCGGGTTTTCCCATCCGGCATTTTCTCGTTTAAGTGCTCCACGAGTCCAGCTATTAGATGTTCGTGTTCCTCCCATGCACTGGGCTTTTTCGTCTTTCGGGTAGTTTTGGGAAGAGCACCCCGAGGAACTCCTAGTTCCAGATCTGCTTAGCATACTTTATGCGGGTCCCCCTTACCTAGCATTCCTTTGTTCGACTTCTCCACGTGATCCACTTTTGCTTCAGCTTTTTCTTCTTCGCTCGTCTTCTGAGACGAGCAGTAGGGGCCAAGCGATTATCCCCTATGCAGTAGGGGCCAAGCGATTATCCCCTTCTGCACCAGCCTGATTGGCCACATCGTGCTTTTGGCTCCCCCCAAAATCCGTGGAGCCTGCACCGACCACCGGGGCTTTCACCCGATCGGAATCGGTGGTGGGATTTTCCTCATTGTTGAGGATACCTACTTGGGGTAATATATTTTTCAACACACTATCCATATTTGGTTTATTATTCGGGGTGCCTTCCCCTAGCTAGTTTTGGTCCGTCCCAGGTATTTTATTTCCCTGGTACCCTTCATATCTGACGAGCATTCCCCTATCCGCCACCTGGGGAGGCGCCTGATGCGAGGCTAGCAACTCGACACAGGTGTGTGTGTGTGTGTGTGTGTGTGTGTGTGTGTGTGTGTGTGTGTGTGTGTGTGTGTGTGTGTGTGTGTGTGTGTGTGTGCGTGTGTGTATGAGGCGGGGGAGAGAGGAAGTGGCAGTGCTGGCCGTATGGTTACGAAAGGAACTTTATTTTTTATAATATAAGAATATACTATATACTAAAATAACATAATATAAATAAATATTAATGATGTGAATTATGCTTTTCAGGTGTACAAGCAAGTATACATCTATCAAATAGGTGTATACTTGATTCTTCTCTAAAGATTAAAGAAAAACGAGTTATTGATTATTGTGTTTTGATCATTGATTATATTACTTATTGACTATTGATTAGTGTTTTGTGACTATTGTTTATTGATTATTGTTTGTTGATTATTGTCTATTCAATATTGATTATTGTTTATTGAATATTCACCATTAAATATCGATTATTGGCTATTGAATATTGACCATTAAATATTGACCATTAAATATTGATTATGGATTATTGAATATTAATTATTAATTATTAATTATTAATTATTTATTTTTGATATTTCTATTGAGTACTGACTGTTTTTGATAAGAACTGATAAGAATCGAAATGAACTGATAAGAACTGATAAGAATTTATATGAACTGAAATGAACTGATATGAACGGAAATGAACTGAAATGCACTGATATGAACTGAAATGAATTGATGTGAACTGAAGTGAACTGATGAGAACTGAAATGAACTTATGTGAACTGAAATGAACTGATAAATAATAAATAATTAGGAGTTATTGATTATTATCTGTTTATTAATATCTATTGATTATTGACTATTGGATTGAATATTGACCATTGAATATTGATTATTGACTTTTGATA